>JBAJHW010000003.1:165740765-166990765 GCA_037013535.1 Intellagama lesueurii | reverse complement strand
GTCAGCCATGACTGACGTGACTGGTAGCATGGAAGCTCATGTTCTGATGTAAGTATAGGAGTTAAATAGGGTAAATGCCCTATTAAGAGCAGTTACAGTAACAAGTCAATTGTGTACCAGGTTCACAAGTTAAAACAATGAATCAAACAACCAGTTGTACATCATGTCAACTAATTTCCACTTTGGTGCCTGTGAGTTCCATTTCATTGACTATTGCTTGTATTCAGCACTTGTATACAAACCGATGTAAAGCAGTACTTTACATATGTACATACAGGCCAAAATCCTGTTGGCATAAAGTTATGCTGCAGAGCCAGATGACATCATCATCTGGTGTGGGTAATATTTAATTTACATGAACTGAAAGTTTCCTATTCCCCTGTTTCAGGATCCAAGGCTCACTTTTAGCCTGAGGAAGATTTAGTGTGGAGTAAGGGAGCTTTAATGATGGGGGGAATGCTGCCAGATCACTGCTGGTAGTCCCAATACCTCCTGGGGCTCAAGGGCCACATTTTTTTGTCCAGCTATTCCCACAGATGGCACTGGGCCATTTTCAGCTTTTTTTTTTTTTAATGTAAACATGACATCCATAAATGGGCACTTCTGGTTTGGGAACCCCTTTTTTTCACTTTTGAAAGGTAGAGTGGCCTTAAGACATCACCAAAAGGCCTCCTAAGTTTTAAAAAAATCACTACTCTAGGAGCAAAAATAGGCCATTTGGGGAGAGGCAATCCAACAAGGGACCATTTTAAAAGTTGGGAGCCCTGGTTTATCCTTGGGGGCTGCAAAAATGCCCCCGGGGGGGTCATGGTACAGTGGCAAAACTACAGTACTGCAGTCAAGCCTCAGCTTACAACTTGAGCTCAATCCCAATGTGTTCAGGTAGCTGACTCACGGTTGACTCAGCCTTCCATCCTTCTGAGGGTGGTAAAAAGTTGCTGGGAGGGGGAAGTGTTCCTTGCATAATTATGTTGTAAACTGTCCAGAGAGTGCTCTAGCACTATGGAGTGGTATATGTCAAAACAACAACAACAACATAACGCCCACCCCTGCCTGGGCTACCACTTTCGGGTTCCAAGTAAGGGAACTCCTCCTGCTCAAACAGCCTATCATATAATATATATATTTGTGGATTTAGAGGTTGAGAGAAATTTTGAGCATATTCTTCTGGCTCAAAGTAAATCTAAGTAAGATTAGTCACTGTTCTTAATGGAGGTTTCCGTTCAATTATAGAGCCTAGTTAAATTGACAATATATCTCGGAATATGCAGTGGCATTAACAAAAGCAATTTATAATCATGTGGTAGTCACATGGTCTTCTTAGAATCACAAAGACCACATGACTACCACACGAGCAAATGCTCCTCTGGGTAGTAGCAAGATGGGGAGGCAAGGGAAAGAGACACTGCGGGACCACCGTTGCTGCTGCCGCCACCTCCAACTTGCCTTTTCCTTCCAAGAGGTGACAGTGAAGCCCAGCCCCAGCCCCAACAGAGAACAGGCAGGCTCTGCCTGCCCGCTGGTGATCAGCAGATTGCCAAACAGCTGACCAGCAGGCCCTATGAAGAGGAGAGCAAAGGTCTGGTTTTGTTTTCGTTTTCTTTTAATTATTGCTATCTGGTATAGCATTGTATCAGAGATCAACAATTTAAAAAATTAAAAATAACACAACTACAACAGGGACAAGTGGCTGTGAGAGTCAGCCAGTGGGAAGGCTTCTTTAAATTAATGCAGACAGAAGCATTCACATATGCGGAATCGATTTCAGTGAGTCAATTCCACATCTGTCTTAAAATAAATAAACTGCTGGGGGAGGAGTAAAAAAACTAGCTGCCACTCAAAAAACACAGGATTCCCTATCAAATTAACGTGCATTGTGTATTCACTCAAATTTAAATCATCCTAAAACATGCTAAACCCAATTTAAACAGAGTCCTTTTGAGTTCTAATGGGATCGGGTTCTTAGATGGGTTATATTCTCCCTGAAGAACTGCCTTGTGTCCCTTCATTGGGAAAAGGTGGGGGGATATAAATAAAGTAACCTTTTTTAAAAAAGATCCAAGTATGTAGCTTAGGAGTTCTGAGAGATCTTCAACAGTAGCAGCACAAAAACTGTAATAAAAATAATCAAGCCCACAAAGCACTGCAGTACAGATTCTCTTGTTACTCTCTAAATGGAAATCATGCAGTCAAAGCTACCAGTGCTAATTCCAGGTCCTACCCACGCAAGCTGGAACTAGAAAGCGAGGAAGATAAAATGAGACCTACACAACCCACACTCAAAAGGTCACAATGCAGACATCGTTCAGAACAAGCCTTTTAGCTCTTAATTCTGCAAGGTGTAAACCCATTCTCAGAAATAATATGGTGGGGCCACGAAAGAAAGAAGAAACATCTACAGAAATTGCAGGGTTCACATACACCAGTCATCTTACTCTAAAGTATATTTCCTAGGAAGTGTGTGCAAGAACAGAGCATGGTGGGAAATCTCCCCAACTACAGGTTTACTGGTTACTTTCCACTTAAAGGCTATTCCACCACTTTGGCAAATTGAGATATCTCAGGTCTATATTCTGTGTCAACTATCAATCCTTGGAAGGCAACATGCTGTGCTCAAAACATCACCTCCCCTAACCTCCCACCATCCTAATTGTCTTCTGTTTCTCTTCATTAGCTCCATTTGGCATCTTTCCGTGTAATCCATATATCAGGCTTTTTTTCCCTTGACTGCTTCCCTTCTGCCTCTTTCAAGTCGGGCAATACTTACAGTTGTTTATAGTGAGTGAAACACCTCCCATATATGACTGTGATCTAAACGAAAAGGGGTTTGGCATCTGAGAGATCATTTTGCCATCTATTTACATTTTGTAAGAGCTACGTACTCTAGTAAAAATTTAAGAAGCACTTTGTTCATTTTCTTTTTAATAGCTAAGGCTTAAGACTTACTATAACTACACAGACTGTATACCTTTTATGACATTTCCGACAGAAAAAAATATAGTACTTGATGGTCCTAAGTTTTTTCAAAGAGGAAAATCTAAAGGCAAACCTATTTCTCAGTGATCACCTTTGTTATGTTTTGAATTACGTTATTCTCCACTTACGAATATACAGTGAAAAAGATGAAACAGGGATTTTAAATGGGTGTGTGAAGCTGACAAACATGAACTGAAATGTAATATGTTGGGGGGGAGGGAAGTGTTTATACAGACCAATACATATTCCTACATACATTCTGCTGGTGATAATTCTATCTACGTACATTACTTAAATTTCTTTTCTGACATGTGCCAGAGTCAAAGCTGATTACGCACTGCCAACAGAGGATTCTTCATTATGCTGTTTTATCTCTTGGCGTCGTTTCACAGATATGACCATTGTGTTCTTCTAAAAAAATCACTAGTTTTAGGTTTAAGGGACAGATTGGGATCCAAAGAATGCTCATAAAAGGCTTTTATCTTGTCTTCTTTCAGTAAGTGCTGTTCTGTACTTTAGCCGATAATGTGGAAAGTTCTTGGAGGGTGGTGAAAAGAAAGAAAATATGACATTGGGTTATTACTTATGCCAATAAATGTCTTTACAGCTTCCCCGAAGAGCACCTCAAATTCTAGAATACATTCCTTTCTATGTCCTTCTGTACATTTTTCAACCAACTTGCCTCAGAGTTGAGGCATGCCATTTTTGTTATTCTATCTCTCTCTCTCTCTCTCTCTCTCTCTCTCTCTCACACACACACACACATACATTCCTTCCTCCTTAAAAAAATAGTATTCAAAAGAAAAAAGAAAAAAGGGAGAAAAGGGGAAAAAATCAAACTGGGCATGTTCAAATCCCTAGGCTTATCCAAAGTAGCTATCTCTGTTCTAGTCTTACACAATCTCTTTCTTCCCTCCACTTTGTTGGATAGACTCCAAGACCCAGTTTTCAGCTTCTTCTTCTCTATTTAGGCAACACATTCATTTCCACAGTTTTAACTTATTCAGCAATTCTGTCTATGCTTGATTTGACCCCCACAAGGTAATCTTTTAAAAGTCAATATGTGTACAACAACACCAGGCACATTGCTAGTGCTTCAGAAATATTATGAATCCCATTGTAATACAGAAGTCGCTATACAAAGAATTTCCTGGCTAATATAATGGAGTTAAGTCAGAAAGCTACTTCTCAGTATTAGAGCTGAAGTGTATGCCAAATGTCAATTTCCCATCATTCAACTGGCAATGTCCTTTCTCTCCAATATGCTATTATTCCTTTGCCTATGACCCATCCACTTAATGAAGTGAAATTAATTTACAGTAATAGGAAATTTTCAGAGCCACAATCTACAGGAAAGCACAAGGTTTAATATGGAATGAACAAATGGCCTTTTCATGCAAGAGCGGCCACAAGCACTGTAAGGAAATTTTAAAGGATGTCATACCTTTAAAAGCAGAGACAGTATGAGCTGAGATAATGCACAGTAATAAATAAGACAAATTGCCATATATATTATTGGAGCTGAAAGCAACGATGCAAATTTAAACTGACTTTCAAAATGCAAAGCAATTATATCCTGTTGAATTTGTTTTTATCTTCTCCTTTGGGCAAGTACACGCAGTACTTTTTCTGTTTACAGTATCCCTCAGCATATGTTTGGCATGGTGGAAGCTGGAAAAGGTCTTCCCTTGCTTGCTGGGGGATCCTGAGAGTAGTAGTCTCAAGAAATATATTTTCGAGCTCCGTGTGCAAACCAGGCCATCACAGAAAGTAGACATAGCCGTTTCTATGGAGTAAACGAAATTTAGGGCTTAATATTCTTCCAAATCCTGATTTGAACATCCTGGCAACCATTGTCAGTCCCCAAACTTTCATCAAATCCTGGTAAAAGTTATATGAACAATCCCAACAATCCCATGTCATCATGAGTCACTTGTGTTCTATAATCTATACTAATAAAGTGCCAGTCTTTGTATCATAGAACTATTTTCTTTAACAAGTGAGTACTTAATTTTAATTCATTAAAAAATCTTTTTTAGCTCGCAGTATTATGTAGCACAGATGACCCTTGGAGTAAGAGGGATTCTCAATATTAGAGTTCTCCTGAAGAGCAAAAAGGCTTGATATTTAGTCCAAGTTATGTGCAATTAGTTCTGGGTGTAGCAGAATCAGTACAGGAGGCCCATGAAGAAGAAAGAAAGTGGTGAAAAAAGAAGGATTCATGATAGGACACAAAACACCTGGGCTGCAGTTCTCTAGCTCTGCATGCAAAGAAACTAACACACACAGAGAGAGAGAGAGAGAGAGAGAGAGAGAGAGAGAGAGAGAGAGAGTTCTATTTCTTACCTATAAAATAACTTTGAAAGGAATATTTCAAATATTTATGAGTGAAAACATTAATGGTGTTTATGCTGTTCAATCTGTGTGCATAGCTTACTTCATGATTTGCACAATGAGCAAATAACTTGCCCACATGGATACCTAGATTTGAAGAACCAAAAAAAGAGGGATTCTCCAAAAGAAAGAGACTCCTGAAGCCTGGTAAGTTTGAAGCAGAAGACTTAGAGGGTAGGAAGGATGAGAGACCTCCAGATTGCAGGAAGAGGAATGAGAAGCAAAGGAAATGCAGCAAAATAGTACAGGGCTGACAACAGGCTGAAGGGTTTTGAACACAGGCAAGGCTTTTGCTAGTATTTCACTATTTTAACATCACAACTCCCTTACATTCTCATGATTCTCACACCAAAAGGCATGGGGTGGATATTTCCATGCACATAGTACTCATTCTTTATTGCAGAATGATTTTTATGTATCAATGCCCTTTGAGGAAGAGTCTATGATCAAGGATCCAATTTTTCCAGCTTACAATTCATGTCTTGCAGTCTATTTCCATGTCTTACTACTCAAACACTCAAAACATAGTAACAAAGGCTTAGTTCCAACTTGCTCTTGCATCACTGCAAAGCACAGGGCACTGTATACACAGGGCACTTCCTCAATTTCCACCTTCTTCCCTCTCCCATTTCAGTCTTCCGCAGTGTACCTAACAGTTCATCATTAGTAACTTTTAAGTAGCCAGATTGTTCTTGTGATCTGCCAATTTACACAGAGAATTTTCGAAAACTTAAGAGCATCCATGTTTGTCACAATGGGAAAAAACTGAATGAAGATCTTCCTGAATACCAGCATTACCTACAGCTATCTCTGTTCTTTGTCAATACCTCTTGACTTTTGTTACTTAGGGTGCTTATTTCACAAGAGGTGCCATGAAATTTCACCTAATGTGAAATCTGAAACAGATTTCCAAGTCTGCACTTAAGAGAACCTCAGAGAAATTTCAGAAGACAAAAACAGCTCTTCAAAAGGCTATTACTCATCTAAAGCAAAATCAGAAGTACTTTTGAAAGCCCCTTTTGAGGCAAAACAACAACAGAAACAAATAAATGAAAAAGAAAAAAGCCTAGGATTTTCAAAATAGCCCGAAGAATTTTTATAGAACATATGACATTTCTCTAGAGAATCTCACACTACCTTTTGAAAAAAAAAAAAAAAAAACACAAACCGAAGCCAGGAAAACCTCACTGCGTATCAGATGATAACTATAGCACAGGAAACATGAATAAGAGATACTCCACAACAGCCATAAATTTGTAGTCCTACATACTTCTAGTTTTCTTTCCTGGAACGAAGACAATGGAATACTCATTTCTACACAAAGAAATTCTTCTTAGAATAAGATCATAAGTACCACATCTAAGGTTTTTTTTTTTTTTAGAACATTCCCTCATTCTGGTATTTGTTTGTTTGTTTCAATTTTTACCCCACCCATCTAGTGGCCAGGCCACTACTCTGGGCAACATACAATCAGGAAATGAGCATAAACATAAGCTAAAATTCAACAATCACATCAGTTAAGAGATTAAACAAAAAACCTTCCCAACCTAACTATATAATAAATTATAAACTAAGATAAATGTTTCCCATAGCCTTAATACTGCTTCCTTGTCCTGAATGTCAGCCTATCCTATTTTTCTCTTTCACATTTTCTGTCGCCTTTCCAAGTCATAATCAAGAAGCAAGACTTCCAAGTTAATTTGCCAAAAACAAATGGAAGAAAATGGTTGAAAATACGTAAAAATAAATTCAAATCTTTTTTGAATAATCTTTCTGGTGACACTTAAAATACCTCTGTAATATTTTGAACAACAGAGCTTTGAAAACTCACAGAGCAAAGAAATATTTAGAATAGAGCTTTATTATTCTTTTTTTAAAAAAATTATTAAATGCAAACATATTGTAAGAAACAAAAGAACAAACAGAACAACAAACAAATAAACAAATAAAATACAATAATTATACACAAACAAAACTGAAACAGAGTGCTCCCCCCCCCCCCACCGGGACCAATAGAGGACTAGACCTTTTCCTTTATTTCAAGGATTCCCATTCCCCTTCCAAAATTGTAACGTTTCTTGTGATGGTGCTCTTCCCCTCCCTTTTATTAATGCATAATCAATAAATTTTCCCCAAATTTCTGCAAAAGTATGCCTTTTAAGCACTCCTTTTTTAACTTTAATATTGCGTGTTAATTTGTCATTAATAGCTATATTCCATACCTCTGTCTACCATTCACTTAATTGAAAATTATGTTTTATTTTCCAATACTTGGCTATAATTAATCTAGCAGCTGTTACTAAATTAGAAATTAATTCTATAGTTGCCCAATTATATTGCACCTTATCAAATATTGATAGAAGTGCTATTTAGGACATACTTCTACATTTTGTTTGGTTATTTTGCCAAAATTTCATCACACTGTTGCATTCCCACCACATATGAAAATATGTGCTGGTTTTCTGGCATCCCCTCCAGCACAACATAGAGTAATTTTTATTTATTTGATTTAGTTTCACTGGAGTTCGGTACCATCGCCAAACAATCTTATAAAAATTCTCTTTAATTCTTATAGACATGGATTTCACTGTTCTTACATCCCATATTTTCTTCCATCTCTCAATTTTTATCACTTCCCTCATATCATGTTCCCATAAAACTCTCAGAGGATCCTGTTGATCCTCTGCTTCAATTAATATTTTGTAAATTTTACTTACTATACCTTTCAATGCTTCATTTTCTGCTAGATTTTCCTTTTGTAATAACATTTCCTCAAATTTTGTAACTTCCCTATATTTACCATTTTTCCTCAACCAATCTTTGGTCCAACTCTCTAATTGCAAGACACTGAACCACAACAATTTCTCCCATCCTAATATGTTTTTTATTTGCTCTTTACTCTTTCTACCCAATCCTTTAATCTAATTACTTGCTGTCTTCTTAACACACTCTCCAGATTTTTCAGATTCCTAGGAAAGATTTCCAGTTCAGTCACTGGACATAATGGTGATATTAGTGGACTGAGCATATTCTTGTACTTATTCCAAATTAATAACATATTTTTCAGGAAAGGATTACTAATTATTTTATAGCTTTATTATTCTGTGTTAAAGGATTAAAATGAATTGGAGGACCCAATGGCTGTTTCCTAGATCAGAGCTGCTTGTGATCCCCTAAACATCTTTGTCCTGAATCTCCCTCTAGCTCTCATCCTTTGGGTGATGGGAAGGAGCTGCAGTCCAACAACAAAGACCTCTGTCTTAGACCAATAGAACATACACTTTTATGACGAACGGTCTACTTCTGTGGATTTATGCTGAAATACACAAAGCAGAATATATCTGCCGAATAGAATAATTCCATCAATTTTGCTTCCTAGCAGTTCCACCTCCTTCTGCAGTTGATGATAATGCACTCTCAATATGTTAATAAACATATGAGTTAAGCATGGGGACTCCTGTTCTATCCCCATCCCAATTTGTCTTTCTTTCTTAGTTTGATGCTATGCAAACTCTAGATATGACTCTCTTACATCAAAAGAGACAGCCTTGTCTTACTGCAGCACAGGCCAATCGTCATCTTTTTTTGAGCCATTTATTAATGCCACCATAACAGCATAAAGCTCTGCTAGTGTGCTACTGCTTGCAAAGGATGCCCAATCCATCAAAGCAGGCAGTATGTTCAAGAGAAACTGTCATCTGAGAGGACACTTGATAGGTAGAGATGGAAACGAATTTAATTGGATTTGCCTGTTTTTATGAACATAGCATTTTCACACCTTTTCAGACTATTTGTCAGAACCCAATTCTCTCTCTCTCTCTCACACACACACACACACACACACACACAGAGGGAGAGAGAGAGAGAGAGAGACAGACAGACAGACAGACAGACAGACACATACAGAGAGAGAGGTTACTGCCATGTTGGTTGGGGGATTCTGTAATCTGAAAAACATATATCGTGGATCTTGGGTTCTTTCCAAAGCCCAAATGATTGGTAAAATGCTAACCTTTATGCCTTTTGTTCTTCTGCTGCTTGTCCAATGGTTTCTAAACTATATTTGGAAGAACCTTGGGATTTATCAGAAATTTAGCAAGCTTAAAAGATGAACAAGTAATCAATGACAAACACAATTGGCAGGGTACAGGAATGCCATCTACAGTATGCAGTTACAGGTGTACACTGCCTAACTTTTAAGGTACATTCTCTGTTAATGTGGGGTAGCAGTGAGGCTGCCCATGGGAATTAAGCGTGCATCAAATAATGCTTTCCAGAACCTTCTGTGCCTTGCAATATTCAATGAACATTAGAAAAGGGTGTGTGGGTTCCTCAGCTGACCACTTCAGGCAGAGAAAGAATTAGTAAGTCACTGTGGTAAGCGATGCCATGTAAATGCCAGCCTGCTACTATTGACAGCCTAGGCCTAAGGCAGAAAGAAGCATATGTAGCAACAGTGACTGTTTCAAATGCTCCAGAGTTCTAATTCCTGAGAAGCATAAATTGGCCAAAGTGTTTTATATATTTTGATACACTGAAGCCTGCAGTGAGCTAATGGAAGGAAGCCAGCCGAGCAGACCGTGTGTCAAAAAATATTAACAAATGTTATCAAGAAGTATTAGAACTCATTAGTTTCCTCTTCCCTCATTCTCTGCAGGCTCTCTAGTAACTTACTGCAAACGAAAATACAGATTTTATTATTGTTTTTAGCTGCTTCACAAAGTAATGCAATTTTGCAAAACAGTTTGCAAAAACCAATGTCACGGCAATCTTCCCCCAGGCCATCAGTTTGTGAGATGTTTAACTTTCATCAGGAAACATTACTGATCTGGAATTCAGGTAGGGATGTTCATAATTTGGGAAGCACCAACACCCATTTGGCACATGGAGCATCTAAACCAGATTGTATTTCCTTTTGCTAAAAGACTCTTTACATGGATAGCTCTTAAGGCTACTCTTCAACTCTACAACTTCAAAGTAGGAACTGGACGTTTGAATGCTCTCCTTTGGGTAAACCCTATACAAAATCATGTCGGCATAGCATTCAAACTTGCATTCATTACTCATTTGTCACTCGGTCTCAACACATTTGGCCCAGACCCTGTTCTATTCATTTCTTGTGTAAAAAAGTGTGCAGGTTTGTTAAAAAAATGAAAAGAGCCCTGCTTAACATCATAACAGACAAAAGGTGGACCATCGTCCAAAGTGATGCAATGAAGTTCTTCATTCTTTGACCAAGAACTTGCAGTATAACAAATTATTGACTTTCCCAAATGTTACTACATATGTTGTCACATTTTAAAACCACCTTCATATATAATGTTTTTCTCCATTAGAAATTTCCATGTAACCAGCAAATCTGGTTTTGTATCAAATACAGCTGATCTCGCTAAGATGTCTGAGAGGAATCTCATTCAAAATAAGAAAGGTTTTCCTGACGGTTCTCCAAGAAAGCTGACATTATGGAGAAAGTTTACTCACACATCCTTCCCTTTCCTAGATAAAATAGATCTTGTGGGTGTTATAGGGGAGGTGACCAGCAGCACTGAGAACTAGAAGAAATCGATTGGGGTAGGCAGCACTGGCGTTTAGTACCTCTGTACTAATGCACAATCCTGAGCATGTTGTCTTTTCCCATTCAGCTCTGTTCAGCTCCTGTGCACCTTCCTAGCTCCACAAAAATAGCTATGCTTGGGAAACAGGAGCTAGAAAGGAGGAGAGCTAGTGACAAGCACATTATAAGCTGGAACTAAATTTCAGAGGAATCCATTGGTCACAGCTCAGAATAGATGTGGAGATTCCTGACATTGCCATTTCCCTTTCCAGACTTCTGAGGCACCACTGATTGTATATTCCAATGTGCGTACTCTCAAAACATTAGTATGCTAAACTGGAATTATTCCAAGGGCACTGTATAGGACTGCATTTTAAGAGCAATCTTTTTGAAATTTAGTGTATAAGAACGACAAATACTCTGCTTTTCATGAATACCAACTAGAAAAACTGGAAATAATAGAGCACTAGAACGTGCAAGGTGGCGGTGCTGTGCAAAATAGCAATTCTTAAGCTAAATACTATACTTCTCAACGCTGTTCTTACCCATTTGCTGCATCTCATCTTGCACATGGGAGTCAGCTGTTTAACTGCAGAAAAGAAGCCCATAAAAGAACTCTGCCAGCTCTGTTATTGTTTACAGTGAGGGGAGACACTGGGGAGTCTTTTGTCTGGCTTTGGTCGGAAGAATTTAAGGGTCTGCGTAGGGGACAAGTCTGTCAAAGCCTCTATTACTGCCCTCTGTGGAGTGAATGGAGAAGGAGAGCATTTTGCTAGGTCTGAAAAGTGAGAGGCTGAGGGACACAAAGCCTTGCCAGAAATGTTATTGTTCGTATTAGGTTGACAGGAGATGGAGAACCTTTTGCATATAACTCAGTTCACACAAAGCAAGCCAGTGGCTGGAAACAATGCCATTGCTCCTTCAGCCCATGTTCCATTCAAAATATAGCCACAGTTATAAATTAGTTGTCACCAAAGGAAAGAAATTATTGACATTTAAGTTGTACAAATAATGTGGTTGCATCGAACTCTCACAATTCTGAACACTTGAGTTCTGTTCCTCCTGGTTTCTTGAATGCAATACGGATCAGAACCTTATTGTTACAATATTAATAGCTATAAGTAAAGAGCACGCATGGGGGGGGGGGGGAACCATACAATTGTTAACAAACTTTGCTGTAATTGAATGTAAGAACGGGTGCACATGAGATGAATAAAGCTGCTTATTTGAAGAAATTATTATGATTACAGCTGATTGAACTCTTAACCACTTACTCTCTGTTCTATTCTGGCTCATGCTGATGCTGCATGTTATTTCAGCAGAGAGTTCTGCAGTTGTTTTCTCTGAAATCAGTTAGTTGCTTCAATTAGTAAGTGGTCAGCAGGCAGCAACATCAAATGGAAGAGCCCTGGCACAAGTTCTCAAGATTGCGCATGTGCACATTTTTCAGAGAGGCCACCTGGAATTTGAATCAAACCACACCTAGCTTCTACCTATCTAACCATTTGTGTTTTTTTTCACTCTGTTGGCCCCTGCTGTGCCTGCTGTAGGTACATTTTTTCCACAGTTTATGAAAAAGAAAATGGAAAAAGAAAAGAGAAACAAATACAAAAAAGGGAAAGGGAAAGCGGGGGGGGGGACTGCTGTTCTGAGCAGGGTATAATATGCTCACAAATGAAAGGTAAAGAATTCAGAATATATATTTATTTATGCTTCCCATATCAGCTGAAAGAAGAGAGCCAAATAATGCCTTTCTCTGTATGTAAACAGTTCTGCTTTCTAGCAACACTGAATGTTCACTTTAGCCCTTAGGTGAATAGCTGTGTTTCAGCCAAACTATATGTGATGTAAGAACTCTGTGATTGGACATATTGATTAAATAAAAACCAAAAACACTTAGAAGCTATGAGGGAACAAGTTTGGACTGGGACAATAGCACTGGGAAAAGAGCGCTTCTTCACAACTGAGTGAGAACAGGAGAAGACTAAATCAGATGGCACATGGATATGTATGGGAAGGGACAAGAGATCAATACATCCCTTGCCAGGTGAAGATTTAAGGTCACCAGTACCACTAATTCTGTCTTCAGTTCATTTCTGACCACTTTTTTTGAAGGCAAATCATTAGCAGCAGAATGAACATAAGCTTCTTGTTAGAGATGAGGCAAACAGCTCAATTCTAGACCAAAAGTTGAGACCATTCTTCTAGTCTTGCCTCTTAGGGTCAAACTATATATTACAGATAACACATCAGTGGTCGTAAATCATGTTAGTATTTAAGAGATGCTTCAAGCAGTCTTCCATGTCTTACTGACAAAGGAAGACCAATCACAAAATGAAGCAAGCTAATATGCGAGTTATGGGTGGTGAGGAAAGCTGTTACTGTGACAGTCAGTACTTAAGGAGTTCCCTCTTCTATTGAGGAGTCATCCAGAAATAGTCATCCAGCATTACCTGGGCACTCCTTGTTGCTGCCGGAGCAGGGGTCCTCAAGGACAATCAAATGGGCATAGCAATGGTGGCACCCACACGGATCCAATGGAGCCGGAAACAGCCAGGTGGATAGCAAGGAGCCCCCTCCCCACTGGCCACCTACTGGTCAGTGCAACAGAGGGAATCTTGGCCAGCTGAGGAATCCAAAAGTTAAGAGTGATGAAGGAACAGACCACAGGGTTGTAGTTTTCAATCTTGTCTGCTTGCCTGGCATAAAAGCAGAGCACTAGGCTCTGGTGGGGTCAGTCTGCAGCCAGCAAGTTCCCTGTTCCCCCCTCCATAATTTGGTGATGGGTTAGCGCAATGTAGTAGTTTGGTGATGGGGTTTTTTTTCCCCTTGGTGTATCACATGTTCTGTTCTGGAAAAAAAAATTCTTGCCGCAATTTTGTTGGTGATTTGTGGCATTGGGATTGGATCCAGGTGGTGTGAAAGGTGACAAGCAAGAGCCCTGGGCACCCAGGACAGTTAGAAATCTCCCTGCCAAGACTAAGGCTAGGGCCACGGTCTGGTCCAGCCAGGGGGACTTGTAGGCCCAGCCCCACCCTCAGGTGAATAGAGGTAAGTAGTGGCATACATCCGTGTCGTCTTCAGAGGACTGGTGCTCCTAGTGGAACTTTCAGTAGCTGCTGAAGCAGATGGTGGTAAGTATCAAGGAGGCAAGTAGGACTCACAATGCAATGGATGGAATTCCCCAGTGCTAAGCCAGAGACTGCTGCTGTGACCAATAAAGACGTGGCCTTTTTCTCTCCTACAAATTACGTGCTGTGTTCTTATAAGGGGCGGGGGTTTAAAAGGGACAGCTGGAGGGGGAACGAAGCAATAGGATAGCAACATAAAGAGCCCAAGTTCTGTCACTTAAGCCCACCAACATAATTTCAGCACTAGCATCACTCCCCCAAGAATTTCAGTGGAGAAATTCTCCACTGTCAGAAGTCAGTGCTGTCTTTTCGTTGTCACGCAGCAGCCATGTGACTCAAAGCATGACTAGACAAACAAGCACTAACTTCTTAACTTGCAGCAACTCAAATGCATGTTGTTGGAGTTCTGCCAAGTCAAGTGCATAACATGATTCAGGCCACAGTTTGGGACCTTATAATTTCTATATATGTCCAATGGCTAGAAAAGAATCCTTCACTGTGCTTGTGTTGATATATTTCTTGCACGTGAAGTCCACTCTATCCCTAAGTGCCTTAGATTGCCACAATTTTGGCTTTCCAATTTTGTTTTTGAGACATGTAGGTCATGTTTGGTTGAGAGACAATAACTGGCCCCAAGTTGCCCATGATGGTGATGGCTTGGCAGAGATTTGAACTGATGCCCTTAATTTCTGAGTCCACGGGTGAAAGAAGAGTCTAAACAGTTTCATGAATCCAGTGCCGTCACATTCAACCCCTTGCTCAATGCTAGAGCTTAGAATGAATGAATTGAATATTATTACCTATAACACATAACTTTTTATTTAATGGTACTACCAACGTTTCCCCCTTCATAGAGTAATGCAACAAGTAACAGTACTACATTTTTTGTGTAAAAATTAACATTTACTTGTTACTCCTAAGACAGTTAAGTCAAAGTAAAAACAAAGTTGATTTGAAGGTGAATTCAGTGTGGTCATTTGTTGCATTTTTTAGGGACGTGGTGGCGCTGTGGGTTAAACCGCAGAAGCCTCTGTGCTGCAGGGTCGGAAGACCAGCAGTCGTAAGATCGAATCCACGCGACGGAGTGAGCTCCCGTCGCTTGTCCCAGCTCCTGCCCACCTAGCAGTTCAAAAGCATGCAAATGCGAGTAGATAAATAGGTACCACCATGGTGCGAAGGTAACGGCATTCTGTGTCTAGTCGCGCTGGCCACGTGACCACGGAAACTGTCTTCGGACAAACGCTGGCTCTACGGCTTGGAAACGGGGATGAGCACCGCCCCCTAGAGTCGGACACGACTGGACTAAATGTCAAGGGGAACCTTTACCTTTACCTTAGTTTATTTATTTTTTAAGTGACTATTGAAAAGTTGCAAGGTGGCAACAAACAATGAAACAAGCTACCATTTTGACAATTTGCTATGCCAAACTTATAAAAATAGGAAGTGATGAACTGCTTAGAAACACAGATTTCCAAGATCTGCTCGGCCAATTTTCCTGAAGCATTAATGCTCAGGTCTTGAAAACATCACTGAAAATGCACTGATGGGCAGGGAACAAGGCAAAAATCTGTACTGTTTATTATATATTGTCAGCCCGCTTCTTTTGAAGCATGCATTTGGGGAAAACAAGTTTGGCTATTGTCCAGATTAGAAACACCTTGACATTTTCATAAGAAAACAAATCAAATTCAAGGAAAATACTTATTTTTCATGCTCTGGCATATAACTGTTTCTTTCTTTCTTTTTACACGATATTCACAAAATGATAATGTGAATGAGTTTCAAAGCTTTTCAGGCTTAACTTTTTTCCCCTTCATTTGGCTGCAAACAGTGTACTCTTCATCTGAACAGCAAGGGGGGCACTTTTAAATAAAGTCACAGCTAATGACTCATAATATTAAATCTATCTAAAGTCAAGGGTATTTTCTGAGAGTGCTATTAGGTTCTGAAGCTTTCTATGCAGTCCAATTTAATCTCCTCTTAATACTACAATTGAACTGCATTGCCCAGCTCCTTATGATTTTTGTGAAATAAATATTAGTACAAAATGATATATTGAATTTTATTAGCATTGGATGCTTTGCTTCCTCCTATTTTTTTCTCTATGCCTTGACATTTTGTTACAAGTCACAATTATTCTATTGAACATGGCAACAAAACAAAGCAAAATGAAAAAAGGAGGGGACAAGTTTATTTTTTAAAAAAATGAATAGGCTTAGTGCAAAACCATTAAATACATGCAGATCCATGTAAATGCATATAATGCGCAAAATGCACCCATTCCTGGAGTAGTCTGATCTGCCCACGGTGACACATGCCTTAGTTACATCCTGGCTGGACTACTATAATGCATTCCACATGGGGCTGCCTATGAAAGGTATCAGGCAACTTCAGTGGGCCCAAAATACAGCAGCCAGATCGCTAACTGGGGCTGTTTACAGGGATCACATACCCCACCCCACCCCGTTTCAGCAGCTGCATTGGCTGCCGATCTGTTTCCAGGCAGAATTCAAAGTGTTCTTTCTAACCGATAAAGCTCTAAACAACTCAGGCCCAAGCTATCTCAAGGACTGCACCTCCTTTTATGAGTCTCCTTGAGTGTCAAGATTATCAGGAGAGGCCTTTCTTTCACTCCCACCACCTTAGCAGGTATGTTTGGTAGGGACATGGGAGAGGCCTTTTTCTGTTGCTGCTCACAGACTTTGGAACTCCCTCCCACAGGAGGTCAGGCTGGCCCCATCTCTATTGTCCTTCTGCAAGCAGATGAAGACCTGTCTCTTCAGGCTTGCCTGAGTGGGATTTTTTTTTTTAATGGATTGTTGTACCTTTACTGCTTTGAATGTGTTTTGGTGTTGCTTATGTTTTTCAGTATGTTATTTGATTCTTTTTAGTATTAGTATACTCACTGTTTTTAGCTTTAATACTGTCTTTTAATGATGAACACAGTCTTAGGTCCCTTTTAAGGAGAAAGGTGGGATGGATGGATGGATGGATGGATGGATGGATGGATGGATGGATGGATGGATGGATGGATGGATGGATGGATGGATGGACAAATGTGAAGCATGTTTTTATCAAAGGCCCATTAGTATCAACCTTTGCTTAACTTAAATATTTGAAAGGAAGGAAGGAAGGAAGGAAGGAAGGAAGGAAGGAAGGAAGGAAGGAAGGAAGGAAGGAAGGAAGGAAGGAAGGAAGGAAGGAAGGAAGGAAGGAAGGAAATGTATAAATTCATGCAAATGGATTCAAAAACACAGTAATTGTATAAATAAATCTTGTCAGTCTTAGGAAGCTGCAATTTTAAGTAGAATCATAGTGTACAGTGGATTTCCCCACTAGACACTTTCTAACTTAAAGTCGCACACACTTGTACAAGCCATTTTTATTATGTTAACCAGGAAGGAATGAAAGAAAATTGTGCTTTGGCTTATGCAACAAACAAGATTTCAACCACTGATTTTTACTGTGGTGTATTCAAAGCAAATTGGTACTTTGATAACCAATACCCCAAAAGAGAATTAGGCGGTATAATTTGTGATTTGTTTACCTGTGACACAGCATGAAAAAAGACTCTGTCATTACACATACTATGGTACTGAATGTATCATCCCACAACATTTCTACTTGTATTTAGTTTGCTGTAACTCTGAAATGGACCTTTACAAGCTATACAAATCACATGAGTTCTCCTTAGAAAACCATGGGAAATTACTAAACAGGTGCATAATGGTTGTCTTTCTTCCACATCTCATTAGATGTTTGGTTGCTTTTGAATTGTCTAAGAATTGGTATAGTCTTCACATTTAATGGAAATTTCATAAGTTTTGTGATCATATGGAATTCTCCTAAATACTTCCTTCCATCTTTGCTTCCTAGAAAAAACCTGCTGAATTCTTAGAGAGAGAGAGAGAGAGAGAGAGAGTCTGTGTCTTCTCCCACTAAACTCCTCAGATGTTTCTCTCGAGTAGAAATCACCAATCCCATCCCAAAATTATATATGAAATTTCCTGGTATCCTGTATGCAACAGAACCAGACATGTAACACTCTGGTTCCAGACCTTGATTATCCCTTCCCTCAGCCTGCAGTAGGGTTTTGTGCTCTCACAGAACCAGAGAGATAAGGCAAAACTGCAGCCACTCTCTGGATCAATTGTTTTGGGAGAAGAAACAAGTTTTTCTACATGATTACCCAATGACTGTAGTCATCCACAGTTCAGAGAAACTCAGAGCTCTCTAAATTGAAAAGCTAGAGGTAACTATTACCGTCTGCAAACAGCGCCGAGAAAACAAAGCCATAGCAATGAATGCTGACAAACCAATTCTGGGTGCTGTAGTCCACAAACAGAATATTTCCAGCCTTTAATACCATGGCTCTTAACTGCATTCCCTGCTTTGCCAGAAGGTGTTGGACTTAATAACTGTTGGTGTCTCTTCCAGCTCTACAGTCCTACAGGTCTATAAGGCTAAGGCTTCTTGAAACACCAAGCTCCAGTTCCCCCACAGGCTTCTGGAAGATTAGCTGAGACTTGTACAAAATGCTGCCTTGAAACAAGATTCAGTTGGCAGAGAGAGAGAGAGAGGGAAGGAGGAATGTAAATTATTAAAAGATCCTCCTTCTTACTTTAGTTATTACTGCTGAGCTTAAGGTCATTATGAATCTCAAATTTCTGGAAAGAAATTTCAAGCAATGAAAAGGGATTGATTCTACAGGTACTTGTCCTGGTAAGGCTCTTTGACCTGCTTGTTCAGGTATATGACCTACTCCTGAATTAAATGGGCCTTGTACCTCCTAAGAAACTGATACAGGTTGGCAGGGCTAATTTCTTGGATTACAGCTCCAAGAATCTCCCAGGCAGGATGGTTAGTGACTATGACTATCCGGGCCAAAGTGTTTCAGATGATGTAGCCCAAAGAGTAAATTTGCAAGCTCTGTTATGAACCTAGTTCCCAATACAGCACAGCAGTTAAACAAACCTAGACTAATGGGGGTAGGGGTTTAGGCAGATGGCTCACTAGACTGGCATTTGTATATTTGTCTGTATATGAAGAGTCATATATGACAAAGAAAATTAAGCTAGGATATTTTTTTCATTATAATAAAATATTTGGCTTCATCTCTGAAGAAAATGACACACTGGCCAAACTCGTGTTGCATAGTGTAAGCCAAATCATAATTTTCAGTCCATTCTTCCCTGACAGACAAACTGTGCCTCATGCAATTCTTGGGAGGCCTGGTCCATACTGGCTTACTGCATGTACTCATATGCCCTGAGAATCATGGCAGGGACATTTTGTTTACCAAGGAGGAACAGACTGAAAATTATAAGTAGGCTTACTCTAACCAATAGGATTTTGGCTATTCCCTTTGCCCCCGATTCTGCAACTTGCCTTCATTTTCTTCTGTATTTTCTTCCTGCACATCAGGGGAGAGTGTGTTACTCATGGAAACTTCTGTGACATGCTCATAGATCTACAGGGAGCTTTTTACATCAGTAAAAACTAACTGCTGGTTAGCTCAGTGGTTTAGGTGGGAGTTCAATTCCCAACTGTAACTCCTTGCCGGCGGGGGGGGGGGGGGGCTGGACTCAATGATCCATAGGTCCCTTCCATGACAAAAAAATAACAGCCATCTTATGAGAATAACATCAAAGTCCAACATGCATGCCAGAATCTAAAGCTAAACTATATTGTTAGAAAAACAATGGGATAGTTAAAGTGCTTGATTTACATATGAAAAACCCTCATTAATCAGCACATTATGCAAATTTGTACAGTATGTAAATTGGTTGCCGAGATTTGGAGAGCTAAGGCACAGATACCTAACAGAGAGACATCTTCCAACAAATGCTAACCCACAGGAACAACATTCGCTAACATATCAAACAACTATGGAAATCAAACCACGTACAGTTGCCCTCTGTAGGACCTAACCAATGCATGCCAGTGTCATGGGGACACCAGCCTGTTCCATCACAGTTTCCTTAGGAATTCAACTCTATTTACCACAAGTACAAGGTTAACTAAATTGATCTAGTTAAATAGTAGCTTCAAAAAACCCTTCAAGTTTGTATTTATGCCATCTGGGACACATAAATTGCAGTGTTCTTTTTAAATGATCATTTTAATTGAATTTCCCATGCAATTCCACAATGCAGAGAACAGCAGGACAGATGATCAAGAACGTTATTGAAAAAATATTGTGTTCATGGTTCATAATTTCTTCTTTTTCCACTGAAAAATCATGCAAGTGCCAAGTTCTAATGTGCTAATTATGTGGGAGTCTGATCAAACATCTCTCACAAAGAAATTTCAGTTTTGCACCACAGACAATGACAGTGTTGTAAGACTATTTCTTCTAATCATTTCAGTCAAACATTATTACAGTTTTCAGTCAGGCAAGGTGGTCAGAAAAGCTTCTTTTTGAAAATCTTGTTATGTTTGTCTTTGTTTCATGCCACTCAGAATGAAATGGTGACTGAGAATAACAAAATCACACCCAACAAGGCAAGCTAAAATAAAAGAGGAAGAAAACTGTGACAGAATCTCAAAATAATGATAATTTTTGTCTTAACAGCTATGATTTTAAAGAAATGCAAATATATTTTAAATAGATTTCTATGGAAGCAGAATAGCAAGAGCTCCATTTCCTTTCATATAACAAAAAGAGTAATGCAAAAAGACATTGAAATGAGAAAAAAGTAGGTGCATTTCAGTACCTCAGAACAGCAAACAGCAGCAACAGCAACAGAAAATACCAACTTTGATTGATTTATGGTGTCAGACAGGAAATAAATATAAAGATCAAATTGTACCAGCTAAGGCCTAAAGACGATGGGCACTTCTGCCATGATTAAAGCAGAGAGAACAATTTCTCATTAAGTAGCACATCTTCTCTGATGTAATTAGCATCAAAGTAGTTTAAGAGTCAAACCACACAGGTAATGGCAATTTGTAGGCTGGAAATCTGTCAGGGCCAAAGAACTGGGAAGCAGTAGCAAAAGGGCACAATTTAGTGAGAGAGACTACAGAGGAACAGTGTGTGTGTGTGTGTTCTCCTGTGAAATGATTTATTCTTCGATTCCCTCTTCTCATTCAAGTTCAACAGCAGACTTGACAGAAGCTTCAGCACACTGCTCCTGCTGGGTTCCCTCAGAATATCAGTAATGCCACTTTGGCACCAATGGTAATCCTGCACTGACCCCTAACAACAGGTGCTTGCCATTACTGTTGGCACTCACTGGTATGTAGTACCCCACCCCCCCCCACCCTGTGAAATGGATGCTGGTTCTGGTAATGTACGCTCTCCCCCAAGATGGCCTCCAACTGGATGATGTTAGGAATCAAGCTAATTCTTAGATCTGCTTAACATGGGACCACTGGCATACGAGAATTCCCATCATGCTATGCCTAGTTAGCTTTCTTTAGTGCCCACACTGTGCTGTGCCAGGTAAACATGTCTGGGGATGAGGGCAACTGGCAGCAAAAAATTGTGTCAGGCCTAGCATCCACACTGTTGCAGGAGCAGAGGAAAGTGGTATTAGTTCTGGCCTACTAGGAAATGACACTGGCAACTGTACAAATATCCCAGTCCCTTCCCTAGCCATACAATTGGCACATAGAAAGAGTAGCCATATGAAAGGCTAAGTATCACTTATCCCCCTCTTTGTCACTACAAGCTATGTCCTTGTCTGCTATTTTGTAGTTTATTTTGCAGTAACCTTCACTCTCAATTCCATATAATCCATCAAGTATTTTTGAACGATAAAAGTGTTGTGTTATTTGACTGCTGTTGCTTGTTGGCAGCTGTTCTGCACGATTATCTGAAAAAGTTGCCTATAAATGTTGATCTAAAAAATATCAACTGTGACAGCAAAGAGATGTTAGCATGGCTGTCCTGAAACCTTTCCATAACTGTTCATCTCCATGCTAGGAGATATTTTACCTGCTGAATTTCTACTCATCAATGGAAGGAAAATGCATATTTTCAAAATAGGCAACGAAGGAAGGAAGGAAGGAAGGAAGGAAGGAAGGAAGGAAGGAAGGAAGGAAGGAAGGAAGGAAGGAAGGAAGGAAGGAAGGAAGGAAGGAAGGAAGGAAAGCTCAGTCACAAAGAAACACTGTAATATAAGCTACAAGTCAAATTGTACATTGGAATCTGTATTTTCTGGTATTATGTTTCCCCTTCAAGGGAGTAATTCCTTCAAAGCTCCACACATAAGCAACTATACTCGCCAGTGAAGTCTGTCTTTCCCTCCTGATGATTACTCACAACACAAAAGTAAGCTAATTTGCAACATGCTGAGTGAAGGAAGCCTATGCTAGGATAAAGAAACATCTTTTGCCTCTTAAGGGAGCTCCACTTCTAATGATATGTTAAGTGCACCGTCTGGCTTAAACCTATATTACAGTTTTAGGAGCACAATTCCACAAGTCAGTGATAGATATAATTAGCTATTCTTTGATTTCCCATGAGTGAAACTCATATCCTCCATGGAACCAGTTAAATTATGGTGACATCATAATCAGAACTGTGGTGTCACAAATTCTAATGTAGTATCTGAGTAATGTACTCCAGGGTGATTGTTGATTCTGTACTAAGCCAACAAGGAAAATGATAGTAATAAATCTGAAATTTGTGACACGGTTCAGTAAAACCATGTGTCCATCTCAAGAGGAGCATTATAGGCTCACTGGTTGCTAAGAAGATACAGTGGTGGGAATAGGTAAACAAAATGGCATCTTGTATCAAGAAATCAATTAAGTGACATACTAAGCTTTTTAAAATCCCAGCTGGTAGCTGCAGCACACAAAACCCATAGTTTTACCATCTCTGCCAAATGATTTTCCCCTTATTCCACTGTATTTTGGCTGTGCCTTTTGCAGCTCTCTATAGCCAGCCAAGCAAAATATTTTTTAAATATAGCATTCTGCAACGCTGATACAGTTATAAGATTGAAATGACACTTTAAGAAGGGGGGGGGGAATTGTGGCCTCAACAAGAGATTAATTTCCAGTTTGCCCCATGGAATGGCATCAGCAATGGGAATGGCCAAGAAAAGAACTGGAATTGGCAGTGATAAAATGCCAGACAAGTAGGTGTGAAGATAATGCTCAGTGCATGAAACTCACGTCCAAACAGGCTTCTGCTGCCAAGATTCTCCATAATAATGTGTTTCTAACAGAAGAAAAACTCATAAGGAATGTAGGGGAATTCACAGACATAATCTGATGGAGTGATTCTTAAAAGAGAACATTTAAAAAAGAGAAAATGAAAGCAGAGCTTCAAAACATTTCTGAGCAGTAGTGAAAAGTAGATTCTCTTAAGTAAAGTTACTAATCTTTAACATGATTGACATGTGTTTTGAGTATCCAAAGCACTTCAGAAACATTGGCCGGAAACCTACAAGTGTTCATATGGTTTGTATAACTTGCTGTGGTGAATAAAGCTGATTGATTAGATGTCAGAGTGTGTTTCGGTTATGTGCCTGGCTGCACAACTGAAATATGGCCACCACCTTATCAATTAGCCATAACCAGCTGGAGCGAGTTACACAAACCTTACACTAATAGCAACAGGATTTTGGCCATTACCTCTGTAAGAGGTACAACAAACCTGAAAGACGGGTGGTGATTGTTATTAATCCCATTTTACAGTTAGAAGTAACGAGATACACCCTGCCTGGAATCCTGTTGGGCTGGACCTGCCTGTGCAACAGGAATGACAGCAGCAGCACTGGGAAATTGTCACTGATTAAAAGACTTCCTTTCAAGATTCTTTTCACTGGATGCAATGACTTTGTTGCATTGTGTATGAGCCATGTGTATGCCCAAATCACAGAAGGAAGCCTTTAATCAGTAGCAATCTGCCTATGACACTCCGACTTCATATACACAGGTGCACAGCAGGATCTCAGCCACAGACAGAGCATTCATTCATTTTTGACACTTGGCAAAAACATGAACAATTTAGAGCTATGCTAGATCAGCTCAAATGTCAATCTAGCTCACCATCCTGCTTTCTCCATTGGTTAACCTGCTGCTTCTGGAACCCCATATTCAAGACACAAAGGAAGCTACACCCTCTCACTCATGTTCCCCAGCAACTGGTTTTTCGGAGCCATGCTGCCTCTGATTCAGGAGGTAAAATGTAAACCCTATACAGCTTTCACATGGGAGGACCCTTCTGCATTGTGGATCTGGTAATGAAACTGGGAAGAACACAATGAAGGAGGAGAGAGGGCAAGGCACTTAACTCTAATCATATTCACAGTGCTAGGCTGAATAACACCTGAATAGGTTACAGCTATCATGATTAGTAGCTGCTGATAGCCTTATCTCAATTAATTTGTGTAATGCCCCTTTAAAACCATCTCAGCTGTCTAATCTCCACAGCCTAAGGAAACAAATGTCACAGTTTATGTGCCTTGTAAAACAGGTATTTCTGTACGTCCAGAATGTTCTGCCATTCAGCTTAATTGGATGACCTCAGATTCTAGTATTATATGAGAAGAAAAAATGGGATCTTCACACCAGGGGTGGGGAAAATGTGCCTTATGGATGACATTCTTCTCTCTAGGGCCCCCAGTGCAGCTTCCAACCCTCCCGGAAACTCTCAATCCCACCCCCATTCAGCCCCCAAACTGTACACTGCACAGTGAAGGATCTTTGGTGGGGCATATTTCACCACATAAATACAATCCCCCTAGGCTTGTTTTAGGATTTAAAGGGCCTTTTGAGAAACTGGGAGTGATTGGCTAGTCCCTTCCTATTATGTTTATATGTGAACTCTCACCCCCACCCACTTTTGAAGGATTTCAAAATCTGCAGTTCTGGAGCAAAAACTGTTTTTGGCTGTTGGGGGACTGGCAGGAGGGAGTGTGGTTCTCCAAGTTCTGAGGGAAGGCAAAAATGCTCGGAAGTTCCCCTCTCTTGCTGAACATCATATATGATTATATACACGACAACAATGCTATCCACTTTTACTTGCCTTCTTTTTCAAAAAATACAGCATGGAAAGTTACTTTTGAAAATACACAGTTACAGTTATACTGCTAAGCCCTCCTAAGTACTTGATTGCCATCATGGTTACATTAAAAAAAACACACTACTTACTTTCCTGCTTCTCAGAAGTAATTAACTACCCTGTTTCCCTGAAAATATACCTAACCTGAAAATAAGCCCTGGTATGATTTTTCAGGATGCTCGTAATATAAGCCCTACCCCAAAAATAAGCCCTAGTTAAGTGAAACCCCACCCTCCACCATTGTGCAGCATTGTGCAGCAACCGGAAGATGACATGACTGTATTTGAATAAATGTAGATTGTTGTACATGAAAAAAATAAAACATCCCCTGAAAATAAGCCCTAACGCGTTTTTTGGAGCAAAAATTAATATAAGACCCTGTCTTATTTTCGGGGAAACACGGTAGTCACTTTTAAAGGCAGGAGCACAAGCTGTTCCACTGCTCGAGGACAATGGAAAAACACTACTGTTGTTTGGTGCCAGTCTGTTTGCCCTCCTATTCCTCCTCCCTTCTTCCTTCACTGTGCCCTGGCACCTCTGTGTTCTGCATAAAAACCTTGCCCTTTGTCTTGCTGGTTCTGTGCAAAGATGTGCCAGTTGCTCTGAGCATTTATTAATTTATTTAAAATATTTGTATCCCACTTTTCTCCTTAAATTACCCAAGGCAACTTACAGGATTGACAAATAAGCAGGCTTCATCAGGAGGTACTTTACACAGAGGGCAGACAGGCATTGGTGGCAAGAAAAGGGAACCACAGAGCTCCATGAACAAGAAAAGCAAGTAAGACATCAAGGAAGAAGGTAAAATGCAGGAGTAGCTGAGGGAAGGGGTTGGGAAAGAAGGGAGGATGTTCCTGTTGGGCATTCTGCCACTAGAGGCAGCTGCCTCACTCTGCCTAATGATAGGTCTGGCCCCATTTTTAACTACTTTTTGAACATCAGAATGTGAATAGCCACTAGACTGTGGTATCAAAATGATGCCCATACATCTACCTCATTGTCATCTCATCACTCACAACAGAGCACGAGGCAGAAGCTGGAGGCACAGAACATGCCAGTGTCTAGGCATATGTCATTCCTCCACAATATTGTGAGGCTACACCTTCTTAACTATAAAAGTAAATTTAAGTCACTGTTAATGCTGCAAAAGGAGGGGCTTATTCCCTCTGCTAAGTTATCATCATATTGTAGCTTAGTTATGTCTTAGACGTTGAAAAAAGAATTCATTACATGGAACTTGTTATCTCAACTGGCTAATCCCAAGCTCAGTTAATTAGCCGCAAACATTATAGCTAGACAGGTGAATATATCATCATCATCTTAGAACTGCAGAACTGGAAAGGCCCCTATGCATCATTGAGACCAGCTGCTGTCAAGGAGGCACAGTGGGGAACTGAACTGCCAACCTCTGGCTCCACAGCCAGAAACCTACGCAGCTCACCAAGTTATCCACCAGTTCTTACAGTCTCCTTGGTATCATCAAGGTTAAAGATAAAAAGGATGCAGGTCTTCAAATGTAAGGCAGGTATGATTTCTTGAAGTTCTTTAAGAACTAATGTAACCAGGTGAAGTTTAAAAAGAACTCTTTTTAATAAATGCTTTTCTATTATAAGAGATAATTACTTTCTGTATCTACCAGTTGTCAGAATGAAAAATCAAAGAACTGCTTTTCTAGTTTTTTTTCAACATACACTTTCTACAAAGTCTTATCTAATGTGTTTGCATTTATATTGGTTTAAAATAATTTTTTGTATGAATTTAGATTATTGTAGTAATTAAAATCCCATCTACCAGTGATATTGTCTGCTTTTAATGAGGGCATGGAAA
The DNA here is from genome assembly GCA_037013535.1 of Intellagama lesueurii. Taxonomy (NCBI): domain Eukaryota; kingdom Metazoa; phylum Chordata; class Lepidosauria; order Squamata; family Agamidae; genus Intellagama; species Intellagama lesueurii. The sequence goes on along the minus strand of JBAJHW010000003.1, from coordinate 166,963,860 downwards.
TTTATTTATCATTTCAGAAAACTTCAGTATCATGGAACTTCCATGGAACATTTAACCTCTCACACATTTTGTCACAGGTTGCTAGTATTCTAGCAATGCATAGGATCATATTGTCCTCATGCTGGCCCCAGTGTGGACACATGAAGCTGACAATTAAGCTCATCTGATTCAGATTGGTCCATCTAGCATAATACTGTTAACTTAATCTAGAGACAGGTTTCTAACATCTTGGCAGTGGTAATTCACACTCCCAACTTTGGTCTTTGAGATACTGTATTAAGAGCTTGAAACTGACATAGGGGGTGGCCACATGAGCATTTCTCCCGCTGTGGGGAAGGGCTGGTTCATTCTTTTTGCTGGTGACCAGATTATATAAGTGTCAGGGCAAGCCACTTGTACCCAGAATGTTCCCACCCATATCTTTCTGGCTCCCTGTTGGGGGCTACTCTTTTTTATGTGCAGGTAGGATGGCTCCATTTTGGTTTGTTTCCAGCATGTGAGGCCACTGGGATCAAACCAAAGCAGCACTTGCTGTTTTAAATTTTCCTTAGGCTTATTTTCAAAACTTACTTTCTAAGATAATTTAAATTTATTTATTTTTGTTTTATTTATGTACCTCCCTGTGCTGCCTTTCTCCCAATCAAGGGACTCGAGGTAGCTCACAAGTTATTTAAAAAACCAACAGAGAACCAACTAAAACCACAGAAAATTACACTATTAAAAGAATTAAGTATTATTTTTAAATATTTTAATACTATAGCAGTATTAAAACAATTATGTTAAACCGTTAAAGGCATTAAGAATCATTTTAGATGCAATGATTTTCTAGTTATTTTCAAAAGTTACTTTCTAAGGCAATTTTAAGGAATTTTAGAAGCATTCTGACAATAGTTTTTTAAGCTTTATGGCATTCTCTTCTAAGTGATCAGAAAAGTATTCTTTAGTTCTGTCTTTTATATTTTTGCAAATATTTGTGATGTGCAATATCAGATGTGGCCATTAGAGGGACCCAGAGACCATTTCCTTGTTTTTTCTGGCCTGATCATAAGGGCAACTCAATGTAATGCAGTTAATGACTTACAAACTTGGGGCAGTAAAAACAATAGCTAGGGGTGGATTTTTTGGACTACAATTCACATAATTCTTCATTCTTGGAGTTCTACCTGACATATATGACACGTTATGGGCACCTATATGTGGATCAGCTGGGAAAAATCCCTCAGCTGGAAGACTCTGAGGCTGAGCTAGGCCTGGCTCCACCCAAGCTTCCCATTCCTGCCTCAGGGCTAGCTGGGAAGTTTCTTTCTGAACAGGAAGCTACACCTAGCTCAGCCTCAAATCCTTCCGGTTAAAGCCTTTCTTCTCGGTAAGCTGTTATTTAAGCAGTCTGTGTTTGTCAGGTAGAACTTCCAGAATGGAGAATTATGGGATTTGTAGTCCAAGAAATTTTTTTAACAAAAATCCCTTGTAACAACAATCTGGCTGCTATGAAGTATTGTGCAGTAAGTCCTTTAAGAAAGCATTCCAAATTTTATGATTTAGACAGGAGACAATACTGAGAATGAAACTTTCCATATGCAAAGCATGTACTAGCTAATTAAGCAACACTACCTCCCTCTTCTTATGCCTTTTTCATGTAACATAAGAACTTATTTCTCTAGAATATAGATTCAATAATTCAGAAACCTGTTGCCATGAATGCTACAATATACCAGTTTCACCGTCATAAAATGTTTCTCAAATTCTCCCCATAAATAATTATTCTAACTGTAACTATTTTTAAATGTCCTAATTCCATGGGGTCACGAAGAGTAGGACACGACTTAACGACTAAACAACAACAACAAATTCAGTAAATTAGTCTCATCCTCAAATTCTGAAGCATGTTACAGTAGTACCTCAGTTTGCAAACGTCTCAGTTTACGTAATTTTCGGTTTATGAACCGAAATCCATAAGAAATAAAGCCCCGGTTTACATTCTTTTCTTTTCTTTTTTTCGCACTACGAAAGGGTTTTCCCAGGGCGCATTGTGCACCCCTTTCATAGTGCAACTGGCGTTTCAGTTTGCAAATTTCTGTACTATGTAATGTTACGTAGAACGGATCCGTTTCGCAAACCGAGGTACTACTGTATATTAAAAACACACATCTACACGCTTCAAGGCAAATAATCAAAATGATGAACTACACCAATAGGTTGCAGGTAGCTTGAAAAGCAGAAATGATTAGTTGTGATAATTCAGTTCTGAAGTCTTATAATGGCATGGTGCAAGTTTCCAAATAAACATTAATAGTAACCAACTTTTATAGAATTCTAATTTTGTAAGGTATTTCTCAACTTTTTGATGTTTGATAAGGAAATTCCCATGTTTATTTATTTGTTCCACTGGGCCGTTTGAATTGTATTACTGCTTTGTTACTTGTAGATGTGGAATTTTAAAACGCACACTTATAACAAAGGATATCCTATGGCAACCGAAGAGGTAGTCTGCTTCCATGTGTGAAATGACCCCAATATAGCATATATTTTTGTAGAATTTGCACAGAAATTAGACCTAAGTTTAAGCCACTTGCCACCTACTGTTCTTTATTGTTGCCATTTTTAGACCACCATACCATACAGTAACAGTGGGATAAAAATCCCCCCATTGTTAAAATATGATGCAGCGAAGCTGTTGGGAGTGCTCAGATAAGAAACAACCTCTCCCTTTGCCAAAACAAAGAATATCTGGAGGATAACTCTAAACTGAAATCCTGCTACCCACACAAATAACTCTTCTTTTCTAAGTATGCCTTTTGGGAAGGCCAAAATATGCAGCCATTTGTTTTGCAGTCATGGAAACAATGGCATTCAGGATTCCTAGGAAAGGCAAACCACACTGGAAATTACACCTAGAGCTGCTTCGCCAATGGTATCTGTGTATTTACATATCTCCACTATGTTCTGGTGGGGACAGGAAAAATGGTCCAACATTATTGTTGCATCATAGTGGAGCATGAGAGGTCAGTTCCTAATGACAGAAGGAGGGATGGGGAAATGTAGCCATTCAGTACACATGGATCCAGCTGCTTTTGTGTTTTGTGTTCTGCAATCCAGAAGGGTGTGAAAAGAACATGTTATACTTCTGAGGAAGCTCTGGAATGGCCCTTTCATAGCAGCTCTGAGAGTGATTGCTGCACGTGTGAAGATGACGACACTGTGCTACCTGGTAAAAACTGCTCAGCAGAACACAAAAGTATAGTTCCTTTGGAGTATTTGTCAAGCACAAATACAAAAAAAATTATTCTTACCTTTTATGTTTTATCTTGCAACATCTGTTCAAGGATCTCAATGCAACACACATGATTCTCCACCTTGCCTCCCCAATACATTTTCCTTTCACAATACGCTCATGATGTAAGTTAGGCTAAGACTAGCCCAAGGTCAGCAGAGAGGTTCACAACTTGGTGGAAATTCCGAGATATGCCTCCTCAGGCCTAGTTCAATATTCTGGCCACGGCAGCACAATGAAGATCAATATATCACATCAAAGGAGTTTATCCAAATTTGGACTTCATGTCTGATTTACAAAATGTCATAAACGTTGCCTCCAGATTTCTGAAAACTCCGCAGTGAGCACGGTCACCCCTGCACATCACTTGCAAACTCCATCTTCACATTCCCAAACTTTCAACCGGTATCCAACGTCAAAGTTGAACATGACAGTCATATTAATTAACAAACAATACATTATGCCTTCACTCAGCAAACCTGTGCACGTGTCAACAAACACCCTGTTTATCCAGCTGACAAAGCAACACAGTGAGAAATCAGTGTTGTGCAGATTTAAGCATGCTGGGAAATGCTCAGGAATCTATAGTAAGCAAGTACAGAGGATGCATCTTAAATATAGCTCCCTTCAATGCAGTCAGTCCTCTCCATTCCTACTCACATGTGAGGCTCACAAAGCAGCACAGTACAAAATCTAACAAAGTCTATTCACAAGTCAAAGAGTAAGTAGAAGCAACAAGAGCAGCAGTATTTAAATAATGATTTAAAAATTACTTTTTTCTCCTCTCCAACTACTTGCCTGAGCTGCATACATGAAATAGTGAATTCCTTTCTATGTACCTATCTCAAACAATACATGTGTATACACATACACAGGCATACCCTTAGGACAACAGGATTAACGCCCAGTGCCTAGTGTTAATATTGACCCACAGAGGAAAGCAATGGGCACAACCAACACTGAGAGATAGGAAGCTTTTCTGTGTACGTATTTAACAGAAAAGCCTTTAGGATGCTGTTTCAGACATGGCTGCTAGGTGGAATGGGGTGCCACCTGCAGGCACAGAGGAGCAATTACATTTTGCCTTCAAGGTGGCTTCTTTAAGGTCCCAAACAGAATCTGTGCCAGAGAAGTGGGATGGCTGGAGGTAGTCTGAATGGGTAAAGGGCAGTGCCCCATTTGCCCTAAGTAACAGCCTCCACTGTGAAAGGGGTGGATTTACTGTTTTTACAGAGTATCGTATTTATATTTTGAGTGATGACATGAGCATGCACCCCCTTAGCTATCTTACCATCTCAAAAGCAACTGAGCAAACTGGAGTTTCTGATCAGCAGATGACACCTCCTCATGTTGACAACGTTTACCAATATGCTTTCAATGATTAAACTATGAAAAATATGTGAAAGTGGCTTAATAGGGAACAACATGAAGTAATGACACTTGGCAGATGAGCCTTAAGGAACGCCTGAATTACAACTTAATGTGACACATATTTAATAGAATACTTAATTCTGCAAGATTGACGCTGCTTGCTCAAAGCAGAACTGCCACAAACACAGACCCAGAAGAGCATCCAGTTCATGCACTACAGAGCAAAAATTCTGATAATTGCACTAATTGCCAATCCAAACATATACCTCTGACCTAAAATATTTATGTGTCGTTGTCCATCATCCTGGGATAACCAGTCAGCACTATGTTGTCACTTAGTCTGAGTTGCTTCCATTGCATTCAGTACTAAAACAGAGGAAAGAACACAACCATAAATTTCTGAGGACATTATTCTATTTCTGACCTTAAGGTCACCATGCTGAAGTAAAAATTGTTTAAGAGGCCAGAATGTGAGATTGCCGAGTTGGAATTCATGTGCAGATCTGACACCATATCTCCTGGCTTTGACTGAGCCTGAGAGAGGATAAACACAACTTGACATCCATAATCGCCACATGGACAGACCTCTTCTTCTAGCAGTCTGGGACTCAGAGGGTTTCCATCCAACAGATTGCTCAGCCTCAGAAAGCAAGCAAGATTTGCCCTCCTCCTCCACAAGGGCTGCAGGACTGGGGAGAAAGGATGAGCTGTCAGGACCCAAACCCCCTCAACCTATCCTCAGTACTTCTGACTCTTTATCACGTGCCATTTCTGATTGATCTGGCAAGAACCAACCTGAGATGGAATTATCCTATTCTAAACAGCCAGAAGGGAACTTTTACCAAATTTATACCAATACAATTTTAAAAGATCTGATACATATACACAGTTTCTAGAAACAGAACAAGAGTGGTGCAGAGATCCTGGTGCCTAAGCCTATTGTTCGTATCAATGGGCTTACTGAGGCTAAGTGACTGAAACTTCAAATGATGGAGTTAATTTTGTATGATACCTACGCTTTCTTTCGTGTTGTGGTTGTCTTCACACAATATGGCCACAACATACCATCAAGTACAGTGGTGCCTCGCTAGACGATTGCCTCGCAGGACAAGGAATTCGCTAGACGATGGCTTTTTGCGATCGCTAATGCGCTTCGCAAAACGATGTTTCCCTATGGGCGATTTTCGCTAGACGACGAGTTTTCCCCATTGGAATGCATTGACTAGCGGTCAATAGCTGTCAGTGCATTCCAACGGGGACCCGCGCTCGCTAGATGATGTTTCCCTATGGATGATCTTCGCAAGACGACGACTTTTCCGTTGGAACGCATTGAAGAGATTTCAATGCATTCCAATGGGGAAACGTGCTTCGCTAGACGATGTTTTCGCAAGACAGCGATTTTCGCGGAACGGATTAACATCGTCTAGCAAGGCACCACTGTATCCCAAACACACCTGACCTTGCCTGATTTTGGTAGCTAGCATGTGGTGTGAACAAGGAGACCACCAAGGAATATGAGGAAATCTCCAGGAAGGGATAGAAAAGAATCCAGCTTGAAACCCTGGAGAGCTGCTACCACTCAGATTTGTCAATACTAGGCTAGATGACAATGTTGTTCCTACCACCACCACCACACACACATATACACCCCATGTCTATGTCCCTATATAATACACAACATTTTCACCATCCATTAGGTGTGTCATGTGCCTGTGAAAACTCCTCGCATAAATTTCGATGTCTGAAAGGTGCTATGGGAAGTTTGGGTTTTGTGACCCCTAAAACTGAGATGCTAAATTATAGCATATAATGTTGCATCTGCTGTAATTCCCACCTATATTTCCTTCCTAACTACTCAGTGTCATCTCACAAGCCCCATCAGAGATTATGATACACATTACTTTGTTGTTCCCCTTTGTTATCTATAGCCTGGGATTTATTAAGCCACCAACCACTGTCATTGTTTACTGAGCAATGCTTCCTGGAAGGGGAACTGAATATCAACAGGGACCTTAATGGTCATTGCCAGGTATGAAATGCCACATCATCAACTACTTGTGCCCAAGAAACAATCAGTCTCCTTGTTTTGGGGCCATGTATAACTGTATAAATATTTGTCATGCAGTCCCACTCTCCTGTCTGAAGAAGTGGATTTGTCCATGAAAGCTCATATTAAAATATAGCAATTAGGCTTTAAGGTGCCACAAGGTTTTTGTCTTCTTTATTTTTGTTTTGACATTATAGCATATAGACTCTTAGAAAAAAGTATTCTATCCCTAAATCATACTATTTTTGTTAGTCAGCCTCTGGGGTGTACAGATGGCTGATGTTTCACAATGGCTATTTCTTCCTCCAGGCATTGCCATTTCAGGATAGCCAACTCCATGCAGCAACATTAAGCATTAATGTTTATGTAAACAATCCCCAAACTGCAACCTGAAAGACAATTCCTAAAAGAAAAATGTTATATATTATACTCTGCTTTTCCTCCCAACAATTCACAGTAGCTTACCTATGACTCCTAAGCAGTCTCCCTTCCAGGCAGTTTACAGTGCCAAACTGTGCATTAAAATTATGTCCGGTGAATTTCCAAGGCATACTCTTGATTATTAGTAGTGTAAAATTCCTCTGACATGTCAGCCTTTCCACTCCTCTGACATACATTCTGGTTAACCTGACAAATAGTTCAGCTTTATCCAAAGAAGCAGCCATGTTAATCTGTCTCAGCACACTGGCAAAATGGAAATGGAAAAAGAAAAGAAAGGGGGAAAATCTGAAAAAGACAAAATTGAAGACTAACAGATCTATTTTAGTGTGAGCTCCCATGGATCAAAATCCACAGGTGGCTGAAGAAGTGGGTTTTGGTCTACAAAAGCTCATGCTGAAAGAACTCAGCATTTAAAGTACCACAATATTTTGCTTCCTTCCTTCTTTTCTTTCTCCCGTTTAATTCTGCCAACAAATTCAGCTCTACACCTCTGCTTGCTCACTAACCCAATGCATTACAAAGTTGTATTCCATCGCAATGCAAACATAGCTTGCCACCTTGCTCTAAAAATGAAGAGAGACAACTTACAGGAAATATAAAATGAGACAACAGCAGAAAGAAAATTATGTGGGAATTGTACAAGACTAAATCAAGTGCAGTACTCAGTCTCAAAGGTGGGGGTTGAGGAAGGGTTATTTCCAGAACAGTGTACATGGAAAGCACAGAAAGAATGCTAATCATCTCTAGAAATCCAGCCCAGAGGTATATAAACTCTGTCACACACATTGTTCCACATCTAACAGAGCTATGAATGTTTCAACTGTTCCACCGCCCCTCCCCACACTCTGATCTCATTTTTGTCATGAGGACTAAATGTTTATTGCAAAGGAAGATATAAACCGCCTGCCCTTCCTGACATTTATTGAACCAATACTCAGCGCTAAGTTTCCTCTCTGGCATCCTAGAGTGAGATAAATAGGGATTTAAATGGCAGACAGCAGTGGCGGCTGTGTAGATTTTTATTTATGCATTCATTCTCCCAGGGTTAGGAATAAAGATGCACCAGAAAACAACAGTATGCTATAAATGCCAACAGTAGCATCAAGCTATAGCTTTCAGAAGGAGATTGCAGGTAATCATTCTTTTGCCTCACAGACAAGCATATAGAGACTGCCTCCCACAATGTATAATCTGCATTGTAGATACACACAAGATGGTACCCAGAATGTGGTCAGATTCTAGAAATGGAACCCACAAGGGAGATAACACAGACAGAGTACATACACTCATAGAGTGGTGTGGGCAACTGCAGCCTGGGGGGAAGTTAAAAGGGGACAAAATATGATACAGCATGGTTGAATCAAATTGTTACAAGAAATGTGACACTACTACAGCAAACAACAACCCCAAATGTTTTTCTCTTTCTTAAGTACCTAGGGTTGGGTAAGAATTTCGTTTCTGTTCATTTTTAAGCCAAAATTTAACAAAACTCACAAAATTTGAATAGGAAGGTCATGGGACTGAGAGAAAGGCCTCACTTGAGGATCTCAGAAACCATGGAGGGTTGTATAGGCTGAAACACTGTCCTTCAGATAACCTGGAACCAATTTCTTATTCTTCAGACAAATGCCTCCACTTGTAACGATATGGGGAAAGAAAGTTATGCAGAATATGAAATTAACTGCAGAAGTAATTTGATGAATGATGAGCAGAGAGTATATCTAAACTACATGGTTACACAAAGGCCATGGTTAAGGAAACTAGCTCGTTTGGGGCCATGGAGCTATAATTGTTAGCAATTATTCTTTAGATGAAGCTCTGTTGGAATCACATATCACAGTGCTATTCAAAAAGGCCTGTTTTTTTAAAGAACCCCACATTTTGTCACGCTTTCTCCATCCATTTCATGTTTTTAAACCTATCACACATCCTTCTCTCAGGTCTTTTGTCCACAGTACATTATGTAGTCTCTTCATTTTTGACCAGCAGTAACTTGGGTACTGTGTCCTCCATCTTGGGAGCTTCAAAATCCCCACCTTTCTCTCAAGAACATCATCATGGTACCTGTGTGAGATCTTACCCATATCATGCAGGCCTTTGGCATTCTTTTACAAATGGTACTTATAATTTGTATAGTATTCTGTTGCTGATAGCTTCCTTTGAGGTCAACATTTATGTGTATCAACAAAATCTGGTTTTCATCCTAGATACAAGGGACCAAACCCAGGAAAAAAAGTTAGTCATGGCTACATCCCATGGAAAGTGCTGGGGATGATGTTAATTTTAATTAACTCATTTAGTTAGTTTAAATAGGACTGATAAATGATGAACTTCACCTGGATGAAGGCAATAAAATTAAATATTCATACTTGCTATTAAAAAGATGTTAATACTAACCCAATGAATATGTATATTTAATAAGTCCTTTCTTATCATTTAGAATTGGGCTTTGCTTACCTTTGGCAGCACAGTGTGTACACCACTAAAACTAATGTCCTTATTTCTAATTATGTTTGACTGTCAAAGAAATAAAAATTATACAAGGCCTTGTTATCAAAAGCACTACCGCTCTTACATCTCAAGCAAGTTCTCTCGGCTGACTTCAATCAGTGTTCATTAAATTTATAGGAGTGTTTCTGACTTGTTGACATGAATTATATTTATAGTCATTCTTGATTACAATAGCTGTGCAGAAATATTCTACAAGTGAGAGGATTATGTTAATATACAAGCAGTGATTTGTTTATAAGCAAGATCAGTGGAGGGAGTAGAAAAGTTCTTCTCAGGAAACATATTTAAAAACTCTTTCTACCATACATTGGCAGACCTTTTGCCATGACATAAGAACCTGAAATGGTTATATAAGATATGGGTAGTGTCTCAGATAAGTTCTACCAGGTAGTTTTGCTTTCTTTTAGCTTCTCTCAAATCCCTAGAAATGTTTCTCCCACATAAGAACCTCCAATTTTGATCTAAATTTTGCTTTGGATAACATCTGGCACAAATCCATAAAGGTTCAAGCCCAGAGACTGAAATATTCACTGCATGAAAAGAGAAGGAACAATAAGATTCTCCAAAACCATCTGATGGCCCATAGTTGCCCAAACCTGCTCCACAAATACTTGAGGCTCATAATTTAAAGTACTCTGTTACACTGTGTATTTCTCATTGTTTATCCTTAATCTCATTGGCACTCTTTACTGTAGTGCCTTCCCCTCTACCTTCATGTCATTTATGCAGAGTTAAAACAAATAAACACATAACTCTTACCCATCAGTCCCAACATGGGGAGTGTCTGTACCTGCCTATTTCAAGTACCATCCTACCCCTTCTTGAAGGAGCTCGGTGTGATCTGTGCAGTGTTACCCACTTCTACCCTTGCAACAGTCCCATGAAATAAGCTGCCATTATACTTCATCCATTATGCCATACTTCTTTCTTTGGAATCTGGAATGCCTAGAGGGTGAGTGGATTTCAGAGCCAATAGAAAAGAAAGATAGAACCTGTGATGAAGTCTGGAAAATATAATTTTCTCCACTCCTCACCAAGTAAACACAGCCAGACGCACAGCTCCTCCTCTCATATCTGGAATGGTGAGGGGGGCATCATAAAGGATAAGCGTGTTTTGAGGGTGCATTTTGTGCTGCTCACATTGTGTGCCTCTCCCCCTAATAGAATTACTCCTTTTTTAGTAAAAGAATCCATAGCACTGGATGCCTTGTTTGTATCTTGCTGAACAATCATCCGGTTCTTCTGTGTTTGCTGTGTGCCTCTCAGAGGAAAAGGGTGGGAGAGATATTTTACATACATTTCAGAAAGGGGGACTGCAGGAAGAGGTCTTTGTCTCATCATAGTTTGAGAATTCCGTGTATGAGGAAATCGGGCTACATTGATAGCATCTATTCTACATATGAAGGACTGTTATGTAAACAGCTGGAAAAGGAGTACATTTTGGCTTCAGAGTTGGAAAGAAGGCTGAGGGCAGGTCCTTGGATCAGCTCTTTCTGACATTTCACACTGAGAAATGAATGTCATCCCTTGGAAACCCAGAGAAGCCTACAGGACCCCTCAAACCATGATCCAAACTATGAACCATCATAGCTGAAAACCCATCCTTTAAGTAGCTGCAAAGCAGGTAGGTTTTCAGCAGGTAACATTTTCCCTAGCACTCCATCTTCATGATGGAATGTATCTGCTCAATTTTTCTGACCAGACAGCTGCTGCCATATGCTACCTCTGTGTTAAAAAGTTACAAACTTTACAATGCTAGGTGCTTATCATCAGTGACTGGAGCTGTTTCTCCCGTTTTAATTTCTCTGTCTGTCTGTCTGTCTGTCTGTCTGTCTCTCTCTCTCTCTCACACACACACGCACACTTTTTTTCTTTTTGAAAAATCAAACTAATGTTAAATAGTGGCCAAGCAGCATCTGTTCAAGAAATGCACAAATCAACTGCTTCTTCCATATATCTGTATCATGCAGATATAGTTTGGCCTCTGGCTTAAACTACAATACGTTCTCCAGGGGCATTGCTACAATAGCCCCTCCATACATGATATATATATTCTGTGCCAAGAGGCTCCAAGGTTAGTTGAGCCCCAGGCCTCTAGAAATTTCTGTATGGCCAGGTTTCTAGGACAGATTTTTTGTCAACCAAGATTCCACAAGCGCACAAGTTTATCACCTCTTTCAAAATACCATCCATCCTTGTAGCACAAAGCTATTTTTTACATATAAAAAGTTACTCAAAGTAGGTCAAAACCAAAAAAAAAATTAAGAAAAAAAGAAAAACACATTTCAGAATGGAATGCAAAGTTCACACTTGCTGTAGTGTCTCATAAAAACTCTGTAAGGTCTAAGCTCTGCATATCCAACAATAAAAACAACAACAACATTTTGATATGTCACAAGACATCATTACATTATTCTAAGTAATTTTCAGAGTAAAGAGACATACACGTATGCCAGGAGAAAAGAAAGCAAAAGAAGCAGGAAAGCAAGAAAGAAAGCAAAAAAGGAATGAACACAACTGTCAGCATTTCTGAATGGCCCCTTGCAATGTCCTTTTAAAGTTTACCACTATTCCACTAATGCTTGGAGCAGGGCTTGACACATTAACCTCCATGTCTGGAATAAAGCCCTATTCAGACATTATAGACTGCATTTTATTCAACACACTCAGAGGGAGCAGTTAATCCCGTCCCCTTGGGATATCATTTTCTTCACATAAGCAATGGTGAGACTGAATAGGATTGGTTCTTTGTTTTGTGTAGGCTGTCCACATTAAGAAGAACCCAGAAAAAATCTGGACATTTACTTAGTACCAGTGGTGCAGGGGCTACCTGCATTTCTGGCCTGCCCTTGGGGGCATGGTTATGGGGAACTGTCATGATTAGTCCCTTGACTAGGTTCTCTAATTGGTTAAAGTTATTTTGAATCCAGGATGATGAGAAGCCATTGGTGAGCATGCTGGTTTCAACCAGTTAACCAGTTCAATTCCACCTAACTGTAGCATTGTCTAGCCCATATTTTGCCAGCTTGACCACAAGATTATCATGAGGGACCCTGTTAAAAGCCTTGCTGAAATCAAGATACACTACATCCGCATCATTCCCCTTATCTATCAATAATGATAATCACAGAGCAATGAGCTGCCAAAGGGCAGTTGTAGTGGTTAGCATGTAGATCTTTGGCTGGAAGAGAAGTGGCTCATGAACATTTTGCATGTCACACTGCCCCCCCCCCCCCAACATCCTGGTCCACAAGCTGCTCCTAGGCTGGAGATTCCTAGATGAGAACAGAAAAGAGCCACTAGCACCTCAAGATTTTCCAGGAATTTCTCTATGGAGTATTAGGGAGAAACACTTTATTTCAAAGCTGATAAAGCAGAAGCATTTTTCTCTATCTGGAGCAATTACAAAATAATTGCAGCAAGACCAAGCAACCCATAAATACTTTGCATTTCAACAGGGATCACTCTTTGTGATATATTGTTGATAGAACAGTCTGCTCACACCCATCTGCAAGCTATTGTGTGAGCTCAGAAATAAAAGGGACACCTAAGGCAAGTGGCAGATACTCTTTCACTTGGAGATCTGATTTTGGAAGCTCTCTAGTTCCATTGCAACAGAGCTTTGTACAGTTTAGCACAAAAGGAAAGGATATTTTCCAACATATTCCACAGTGAACATGTGTGATGTACATTCAGAAGGCATCTCCCCTCCCCTTCCTGTACGTATGGAGCTTGTAGAGTTGTCAAAAGTCTGAAGGCGATTAAGTTGCAGCCACATTCCAAATGCATCTGCACTGATTATAAGGTAGTGCTATCCATTTAAGCACCGTACAGATTGCCGAGACATACAGATAAAACCTCTTTCATTGTGCTGCAATAAAATACTTATTGATTTTAATGGTACCATTCAAACAGAAGATACTACTTGACATAAATAAAAATACTACAAACTGGATATACTCAACCCGGTGAAAAATAACACAGCATTAGCCTCTGATACAATCAGATCTTTTTGAATTTAATTAGATTTTTTAATCTCAATTCTCTCAATTTTATCTGGTCTATAAATTTTAACTGGTTCGCCAATGGTGCTTCTATAGAGATAATTTATTTAGATTTACAAGTGCCAATGTGCAATAAATACTGACTTCCTTGAGTGTTTTAGTAAATGTTTCTCTTCCAAAGCCATTAATTACATGTTTCTACTGTTTTATTATAAAAACTACCGGCTGAGCTCTTCAAATTCAATGCAGCAGCAAACCAATATTAAGGATGGAAGAACATCTGTTGTACCACTGCAGTGTTATATACTATGGTGTGCCATCTACCATAGGCAACTTAAACCAAGGATATTGTGCCTGTGCAGCAGGACCAATGGACCTTGTTATAGCATGGAAACTCTGTCAGGTGCAAAATAAAATTATTGGCATTGTCACATGGTGGAGCTTTACTGTAGTTGGACTGTGCCACCACTTCCGGTTCCGCCGCCACCGCGGCACGCCGCCCACTGGTTTGTTTGTTTTTCCCCAGTTTGGGCACACGAGCCCAAAAAGGTTTGCCGCCACTGTACTAAGGTATCATCTAATGTAATGCCTTTCAACTTCATGCTTTTCTGTAATAAATTATTACAATTGCTAACATCCTACTACGCTTTCATGCTAGCAGAAAACAATCAGCATAAAAACTTGGTGGCAAATTTCCACAAGTTAAGTTAACCTTGCCATTTGTTCTTGTGTCCCAAGTCACACACTTTGGCATAGAACAGCAAATGCCTACACTACCCTCTCCACTTGCAGCAACTGTGTTAAACTAGTGGGCGTAAATAATAGGATTTCAACTAATCCCTATTTGAAATGTTTCTAAAAGTTTGTTTGCCTGCCTGAACAAGATAAGTACTGGTAAGATGTACAAATCCAAAATTTGGCACAGATACTAATGAATTCCCTGATTAAATTACTAGGTAGGTTTTATTCCCCACTCTTTTTTTTTTTTTTTTTTTTTGGGTCCTGTAACATCACTGAAACAATAGGGTCTAGAAACATAACTGTGATGAAGTGAGCATGCCAGGTAGCTTGCATGTTCATGGAGAGTTGCCAAGCCCCTCTAAGATGTCAGAGAGAGCTCAGACAGGAAAAAAGGCTAAGGCCCAAGCAAAGAGGGAGGGAAGGCATCTGGGGAAGGTACCGCAGCTTAACAAGGAACACCTGCCCAAGGCAGCCAGGAGCTAGATAAAAAAGGGTGAAGATGGGGCTTTTGGAGAGTGCTGGTCAACAGAAGAGGGGGAAGAAAGGTCCTGGGATGATGCCCCAGAGGAACTGCTGCTGCCAGACTGAGCTGGGAGAGTGTTGTAACCACCCTCTGCCCGGGGGACAACTGCCAATGAACAACGGAGCCTTCCCTGGTCATCATCCTGGACAGGCAAGGACCAGGAGGAAGGGACTGGCTGGTCTACTGCAGCCTCCATCAGGGACGGTACAAACCTTCTTTGAGCCAGGCAAAGTCTCACTCTGACAGACTAAAACTAAGGGGACACTCAGTGAGGTTAACTGAGAAACCTACTGAGGGATGGAGAATGGCTCTTAACCCATAACTCTCCAGGATGGATGCAGGGATTTTGCAAGGCTGTTGTCATGATTTACTTCAGTAAACGGAAGGCAGAGTCGGATAAGCCAGTCCAAGGTCAAAAGCCAGAGAATCAGTCAGAACCAGCAGCAATAATGCTAGAGTCAAGGAATCACGAAGAGAAGTCCAGGTCCAGTCCAAGGGTCAAGATAGCTCCAGGAAATACCAAGGCAGGTTGCAGGTAAAGACAATAGTTGTTTCCTGCACCAATTCATCATGGGAGCCTGCCTTATATGGGGAGTCCATGTCTTTACATTGCTCTCAGCTGGAGTCCTTAGCTAGGATCCTTCAGTAAATACATGTTGGTCCCAGCTGATTCCTTAACTGAAACACTACACTACCCCCCCCCCTCCAAAGACGGTCCTCCCCATCTCAGCAAAACATGCTAAGTACTCCCAGGCTCAGCTTGCAATGATTTCTGCTGCAAACGCAAGCTCCACCTAGTTGCCACTTGCTGTATTCTGCGTTTCTGCCTCTGACATTCCTGAGGTGGCAAGGGACCCAGGTCCATTGCAGGATCACCGACTGGCCCCACGTCCCCCTGCCTGGAGGCCGTAGGGTCTTGCTGAGGTGCCGGCAAGAATACTATGTTCCCTGGTGGAGCAGGACTCAAAGCCTGAGGACCAACTGGAGAGTCATCAGCATCCAACAGGCCGTTCTGGCAAGGTTTCGGATGCAAGGGCAACATCAGTGAGGTAGGCCAACCCTCCACCTGAACAGAAACTCCGGGATCATTAGCTCCAGGTAAATACCTTGTTGTGGCGGAGGGCCCAGCCAGATCTGAGTTGTCCTCCACCCCAGAAGACTCCTCTGCCTGTTCCCTGGAGCACTAACTGGGCGCACTCACTGGC
Organism: Intellagama lesueurii; assembly: GCA_037013535.1. Classification (NCBI taxonomy): domain Eukaryota; kingdom Metazoa; phylum Chordata; class Lepidosauria; order Squamata; family Agamidae; genus Intellagama; species Intellagama lesueurii. The sequence goes on along the minus strand of JBAJHW010000003.1, from coordinate 166,947,746 downwards.
GCGGGCTTGGATGGGTACTGGGCATGAAACTGGTGAATCAACTTTGGGGCGTGAATGTGGGAGGCTTTTCCTCAGGAACATTCTTCTGGCCCATATCCCTTCCAGTCAATCAAGTACTGAAGCTGATCCCCGGCATTGTCGAAAGTCAAGCACTAGGAGTGGCGGGGGTGGCTGGGACTCAGTACGCAGGGGATGTGGCAGGGAGGCCAAAACCAACAGCGACTGGTGAAAGACAAGGTGCACCCGGAGCGTGGCTGGAAGACGCAACTGAAAAACCACTAGGTTGATTTGCCGGGAAATAAGAAACGGTCCCACAGAGGTCGAGGTGTGGTCTTTTCCCGATTCTGCCTGGACCGGTCCTTTAGCCGAGCAGTGACGAGCAAAATGTCCCTTTTGACCACAATACAGACACAGGCCCAGACAACGATGACAACAAACATGGACGAACCCCACCCAACTGCATGGGTTCTTCAGAGGGGAGGGGGCTTACAGCACTAGGTACTCCCAAAGTCCATGATATGGGGGTAGACCCCTCCTGGCCTGCCCTAGACTTAGAGTGGCCTCATCTTGACTCCAACCGCCCCTCAATCCTGAGGCAGAGCTGAATCAGTTCCTGCAGAGTTTGAGGTCTGTCCACATATGCTAATGCATCCAGGATCTCCCTTGAAAGGCCTTCCTGGAATTGATCCAAGAATGCTGCCTCATTCCATGCCAAGTCCTGCTGAAGCAGGCGAGAGTCTGTTATATATTCCCCAAGGGGCCGGTCACCCTGCTGCAGCCTATGGATGTGGCAGTTAGCTGTAGCCGCACTTGCTGAATCTTCAAACATGTGCTTGAGCTGCTTGATAAAGCCAGGCAAATGAGCCAATACAGGATCGTTCTCAAACAGCAAAGGAGTAGCCCATTTAGCTGCCGGGCCAGTCAGCAAACTGATAAGGAACCCAACGTTTGTGCTGTCGTCAGGAAAAGCATCCACTCTGAGTCTCATAAACAGCTGGCTCTGAACCAAAAAACACTGGCAGCTGTGCTCCCGAGCCAGCAAACTTCTCTGGAGCAGCTTTGGGACATTTCAGTTTTACTACTTCTACGAAGTAGAGCAGGAAACAAGCTGTGGTAATATACTTCAGTAAATGAAAGGCAGAGTCCGATAAGCCAGTCCAAGGTCAAAAGCCAGAGAATCAGTCAGAACCAGCAGCAATAATGCTAGAGTCAAGGAATCACGAAGAGAAGTCCAGGTCCGGTCCAAGGGTCAAGATAGCTCCAGGAAATACCAAGGCAGGTTGCAGGTAAAGACAACAGTTGTTTCCTGCACCAATTCATCATGGGAGCCTGCCTTATATGGGGAGTCCATGTCTTTACATTACTCTCAGCTGGAGTCTTTAGCTAGGATCCTTCAGTAAATACATGTTGGTCCCAGCTGATTCCTTAACTGAAACACTACAGCTGTACTGAAACTCTGAATAAAGCACCCATGTGTTTGAACCTGGAAGCTGAGCCTGTTTGTGCCAGGGAACCCAGCCGTGGCCAACTCCATAGCCCTAGAGGCTGACCACATCCACAATAACATTTACCAAGGGTACAAGATTTTCTAACTTAAATAACTAGGTTGGTTATATCTTAAAATTGATACCCCAGAGCTCCTTTTGTTGCTGCTGCTCCTTTTGTTCCAAAAGATCGCTAGAACAATTAAGAGCTAGAAGCACAAAATTTGAACAGGTATTATTTGCTAATTTCACAGAAGTAGGTTTGCTATGTCTTGAAATAAGCTCCTCAAAGCCCCAGGTGGGGCCACTGAAAATTACCTTTCAGTAGTGCTTGATCATAGGAATTTACTGGTCTCTTCTATTAGACTAGGTATCAGTTGAATGAGTACTAGCATCAATGTAGAGAAAGAGAAAGAAGGGAGATAAGAAAGAATAGAACGGTTCATGGGTTTTAACTTCGCTGAGTCAACATGAATACTGAGGCTGAGTGAAGACTGGAGTGATGAAAAACGATTAGTGTGAAAAATATATTGGAACGGGGGAAGAAAAGGACAGTGAGGTATGGGGTGAGAACCTTGCAGATAAACCAGGCTGAGCTTACACTTGTTTGAGTACTGGTAGAAGAAAGAAAAAAGGCAAAAAGAAGAAAATGTTCGGATGGGAGGAAGAAGAGAGTCATAGCACTGGAGGAGGACTAATTAGTTTTTAACCCAGGCAAAGTCTGCTACATTTTCTAGTGATTAAATATACAGCTAACTAGCTGGATATCACAGCAAGCCAAGGCTCTGAAGAACTCTGAATTATCAGAACAGAGTAGCGTGCTTGCACACAATTGCTCAACTGGTTTCTCCTACAAATGCAAAAGATTTAAGAAACCTCTTTCCTGGGCTCTGAACTGGTATTCCGGGTTGCCTTTCTTGACACAATCCAGAATCATGAGCCAATAACAAACTCACAAATGACATGTTTGGCAGAGACAAGCCAAAATCAGACATCACAACAACTGAGGGACAATGAATCTGTTAGCATTACTACTGGAAAGAGAAGACATTATGTTTGGTCAGTCTCAATAAGCCAAGATTTTCCTGGCCCCTATTGTGATGCCTGCTTTGGGCTATTTGCCCAATGATTTTGTGAGTAATGATTTTGTCAGGCATCACATCTACAGATACTGGAAGAAAGAGCAGGCTGTAAAGACCGCTATCATTTCCACTTTCTAGCCTTTCTAACAATAATGTTTGCAGCACTGCCTATATTTCATTGTTGCAATTCTCCACGTAAGTTGTCTTCCTAAATATTTTCTATTTGACCCCACAGTTACATTAAAAAATTAAATACTAACCATTCTTGCCAAAGGCAAAATGATAATATTATATCAGAGATGCAACTCCTGATCATGTCTAATTTTGTTAATGTTTAATATTTCTATCACAAAACAGTCTTTTATTGAAATAGTAGCCAATAAAAATGACTTACTGGAGGAACCTATAGCAACTCCCAGTGAAATGGGAGCAAATATTTGTACAAATTGAATAGTGCTATCTAATAGAACTGAGGAGAACTGTTTGCATGTAAAAGTGTGTTATAGTCAGGAAATTCATATTTCAAGGAAATTTATATTCCTTGATCTGAAGACTTGTGCCTATTTACTTGTTGACACTCAAGGGGGTAAAATTATTTCTCATGTATTTGTTGAGAAATTAGATGTGATATAATGCTGTTTTCTATAGCCAGGATTCAATCGTTGTTTGCCCATTTTGCCATGCTGAAAGATTAGCCAGCCAATGCAAGCCAAGACGAACCCAAGGCTTCCTACTGATGCTAGAGACACAAAGGAGTGGTGATTTTTTACCTTTTTCTATAGCCCCAAATATGAGTGGAGAATGACATTTGTCTTAGCTCTGCACTTACTAAATGCAAGTGGAAAGCCAAAAGGAACACTTGCCTCCTGTCTCTGCTTCCCAGAAGCAGATGGCACAGATATGTCTGACTCATCAATGGACCTGCTTGGGGTGGAATCAAGGACCACTCTCAGACAGAGAAAGCCCACAAATCTTCAACCCCTCATTGCTGGCTCAGAACTCTGAAGAGATATGAAGCTCTCAGGAGTAAAGTTAGTCTTTAAGGTGCCACAACATCTTTCTCTCTTCCTTTCACTTATGTTTTGTGTTTCTTGTTGATCTGTTTACCTTCCAAGTTACTGGACCACCAACCATCTCAAAAAGCCAAAGCAGCTTTCATGTCCATAGAAAATTTTGTGGGTCTGAATTGAAGAGGAATGACTGAGGAACTTACTGTATTTTTCCGTTTATAAGACGCTACTCTTTCCTAAAATCATTAGACTAAAAAAAATCCATGTACACTTTTACATGGAAGTAAGCTGAGATAGCTGAGGCCGGAGCAAAATGGCACATACCTTGCCTCTGTAAACAGGCTTCCTTCAGTCATGAGGCTTAGCTTCCTACAGTCAGAAGACTTATGGAACTGACGTCAGCTGATACGGAACAAACCAATTGGAACACACCTCCAAATCACATTTACACCATTCCCCATCACATCTTAAAGAAATATGGACCAACAATCTAAATTGGAGAATTGTAATAGCAATTGGTCAACAGTTAAATTATATAACAATGTAAGATGACAGTTTATTATGTTAAGCTTTGTATTTATTATTTGTAATAGGATGGATTGTCTTTTCTTTAGAAATAATAAAAAAATGTGTACCAAAAAAAAAAAAAATTGGAACACACCTCATTGGAGGTGGAGCCTGTAGGCTTAGATTCACCAGGACTCAAAATATCCAACCGTTCTGAGCCCAGAGGCTGAATCCTCAAAGCTAAGTTTTCATAATATTTGGGTTAGAGGGGGGGGGGCATTTTATAAGTGGAGGCATGTTATAAACAGAAAAAATACAGTATCTTTGAACCCGACCTCATACTGCATTTCAAAGATGCAGTGAGGGACAAGCCCTGCCTCATGGGACAGAGGCAGGTCCCAGCAACAACAAATATTCGGTTGTCCACTGAGGCCATTTAGTATGGTAACTTAAGAAGTCTAGGAGGCAAAAACTCTTTTTTTAAATAAAAAAAAGGAATACGTTTGGCTTAACCTTACTTACTTTTGTTCTTTATGCAACACTAAAGAATAAAGCTTTTTTTCCTGTCTCTCCTTCCTCCTTGGAGACTGAAATAGAATGGTGTATCACAATTTACACCACTGCCTTCTCATGCCTATAAAAATGCTGAGAGATTAAAAGGGGGGAAACAAAGCTGTCTAAAATCTGAGGAAGCTTTCTGAAAAATGTGTGAATGGAAGACATTACACTGTATTTTTCCAAGGGAGTGTAACCATGCCTTTTCAAGTGCACTGTAATTCCCACCGAGTGAAGATTACCAGCTAGAAAAATAGCCTGGCAATTCACTAGTAGCCCTCTAAAGATGGGAAAGGACAAGGAATATAAAGAACTGGCACAACAAACACTAAATACACACACACACACACACACACACACACACACACACACACACACAAAGGGAGTAGTGCTAGAAAGATAATCACACCACTGTGATTTATTATTCTAGCAAGTGAAATATAAAATTCGGATCATACATTGACTGTTAAAAGATAAGATTGAGCCATATGACTCTTACACATTGAAGCCAAGAATAATCTTGAGGCTTCCAAGTGTGATGGGAAGCTGAAATTGAAAGGCAATCCACTTACTATGGTAGCCATTAACAAAAAGAGATATGTTTGACCGCCTATGGTGGGAAGAATAAACCAACTCTTGGTAATCTGAGCCGACGTTGCTGCAATGTTCATAATCTGCAGATTATTGTTAATGGTAGATCTGCTTGTGGGGTCGGAGAGAAATTCTCCACTGCTAGCTTGAAGTAGCCACCTATGGTTACCTGTCTTATGCAGCAGCTGCCAGAAACTGCTGCAGCAATGATTTCACCATCTCAGAGTGACAAAACAGAAAGCTGTTCAAATGCACACACTGCAAGTATGATGATGAGGCTGCTGATCATAAAACAATAAGAGCTTTATGACATCATAAAAATGTGATGCTAGCTAGAAACCTCCTGGCCAGGCATTGAGTCACTTGAATGCATTGTAAAATACTTGCCACAATATAGGAATAGAATAAATACTAAATAAGAGTAGAAGACATGAACACATTAGGTGTTTCCTAACATCCAATTCTATGCAGGTTTTACTTCAAGGATATGGCAGAGAAATTGATAACATAATTCTACCCATGAAATGCCTAGTAAAAAAGCTGGTGGGATAACAATTTATTATTTGTGGGATTTCACTGGCGTTTTGTTGACTTTATTTATTATAACACATGTTAGGATGTTATACTGGCAGTCTTTAGCCAAAGGGGGTGGGGGAGAGCAGCCACTGCACATTTTATCTGAATGAATAATTAGTATGGTATTAAAAGCCTAGTGCCCGGTGACTGGGGAGGAGGGGGTTTGTTACATCTAAAGCACAGTACAAATATAACATTGACAACATAAATCTACCCCAAGAGGCTCACAATTTTTGTTAGATAAGGAGGTTGTCTAGGATTAAGGAGAATATAGTATTATCAAGTGGACACTTAACAAACAGGACCTCCTGCTCCAGAAATATATGAACTTTAGGAGATAGACACATAGATACACAATGTTTATGTACGATTTTTGCATTTCCCTTGGAATTCCTACTGCTCTTCTGAGCAATAACCTCCAATTGACCCCAGCTATTCATTCTAAGTAAAATTTAGTGGTCACTTTATCTACAGGTGGTATCATCCTTTTCCTCTGCAAGCTGAGTTTCCCACTATGAGCTGAGAGTCTCTTGCAGCCTGCTGAATTTATCAGCCAACAGGAAATGTAACCCTAGTGGGATGTACATGACACTTACGTGCAAACTGGCAGCCTCGGAAACAAGCAAGCTCTGCAATCAGGGGATTCTGCAGAGTTACAGGCCTATGTGGACCCAACTCTGGAGCCTGATGGGCCACACCCATTCCCATGACCACCAGCTCCGAGTATTTTCTTACTAAGTATTTAACTGAACATTTTAAAGTGGGGGGAAAAATGCATTTGTGCACTATTTATTGGGGTGAAAAGTTAAAAATTGGGAAGTTGGGGGATCAAGGTTTTTACATTATATGAAAGGGGGTGATTAAAGGTGTAAGAGATGCATGTTTGTTCTAGACCTCAGACTGGTTCAGACTGGCTTTATTTAAAATGTATTTTGTCTTCTCTTGAATTTATCCTAATTTTGACATTAGGGTTTTACCAGACTTTCTCACAAAGTGAAAAAAAGCAGCAAGACAACCTGAGGAAACAGCCTCTTTTTGCCTTTCTACCCATAATAGTGTGGAGAAAATGGCCCAGTGTGAATCAAAAATCAGCACACATAATCAATTTCTATTCAGAGGAACCTGCCATTCAGAAGAACATTAAAGAGCTTTCCATGGGGCAAACTACACATGACAGTAAGGCAGCCTTTTGTAGCTGAAATCAACTACAATTCCAGAGCTATGGTTCAGGCAGAGTTTCATGTCTGAGCAACAGTACTTGAAACAAAACCGACACTTACCTCTCAACTTCCAATCTCAAAACAAAGCCAGACACTTGTTCCTGCTCTAACCACTGGTTATCTTTAGTACTTAAGTAAATCCCTCTTGTAATGGTAGGCTATAATGCAGAGTTTAGCCCACTTGGGATTATGAGTAGACTTTCATCACATTAAACCTAGCATCACCTCTTAGTTGCGGAGAAGAAACATAAGCGGCAAAGTACAAAGAAAGCAAAAGCATAATGTGTATAAAGCAATCCACCATACTTTCATAACGAGAAACTGGTCAATTGCAGTTCACCTTTCATTAACCATCTTGCTTACAATGTACATTTTAATGTTGCATTTAGGTGTAAAACAATGTTTATGTACATACTCCATCAAATCTAAAAGTGTCCCTACATTACACATCGTAATTAGCAGTGACTTGACAAATTAATTAGAGCCATTATTTTATTCATTCTCCACCACCACTTATCACATTTTTCTTTGAGAAAATATTTTCCAAATTGCAAGCATTATTAAAAATGAGAAAATGCCACAGTATTGTGCTGTTCAGGCTTTTTGTCCCGTATGTAAGTTAGGTAATGAAATTTATGGTGAAGAAAGGAGGACCAAAGCTACAATTAAAAACTGCTTGGAAAGGGTACAACGTTGTAAAATGCCTGAAGGCTACAAGCTTAGATTGCTCGCTCTCGCTCTCCCCCCCCCCATATATATATATATACAGAGAGCGAGAGAGAGCAATCTAAGCATGTAGCACAATACCTGATGCAAATACTAACAATGTCTCTTTTAAAATAGCAAGAGGAGTTGCTTTTGAGTGGACATCCAAGAGAAGAAGTACAGCACAATATCACCTGACAGAGTAGAAATCAAGAGGAAATGCAATTCAGAAGAACAGGAATAACTGATTAGTGAGGAGGATGAACTAGGCACCTAGACACATTGTGCAGCTGGATCACACAAGGTGTTGTCTGCAAATATACATACTCATATTTGAAGGTCCAGTCTCGCTGGCTAGCATGTTGAAGACAGTTCATGTGGAAAATAAAATTTAGAAACAGATTTTAGAATTTGTGATTCTTAGAATTTCAAGTATGTGGCCTATTTTTATAAAAGAAACTAAGAACAGAAGTAAGCAGCAATAGTTAAGAACCCTGTTTTATCCATCCATCTGTGTTTAATACTGCAAAAATACATTCACATAGAACAGCTGAAGCAGCTTCTATTTCCCCCCTTTCTGGAGTCACCTTAAAAATGTTGCTTTGTCTAAGCCAGCCTCTCCTTCCTCATTTCCTTCTCCCTTTGTTTTGTACATTGCCATATAATGTTAATTCACATGCAGATCAAGCAGTTGCTCCTTGTTAGCTCAGATAAGTGGACCCAACAATGCAACTGAATTTCTATGCAAGAATAACAACAAGATTGTCCGCTCACACATTAAATATATTTTAAATAAAAGAGCAAAGGGGAAAATGTTTAAAGTGTGGGTACATTATGCAAATACTTCTCCAGCAAAGTTGGAACTGAATAAAAGTGATTGCTGGGTAGAGGTAGAAAAGGAGGGAATTAAGAAGACAACAGCAAGGTCATTACAGGCATGCAAACACAAAATTAAAAACGGTATTCTGTGCATTCAGCAAGCAAAAAGAATTTCTGAAATATGGAGAGTGTTCCAAGAGCATATAATATATCCCAAGGAGGTGGTGTTATGAGGATCTTTGAGGTTTTTAGCAGCAAGCTTTCTTGTACTGTAATATGCAATTCCAACCTTGAAGCTATACATCAAAGTTATCATTTATGGTACCCTGATACCCACCCAATAATCTACTACAGTGGTTCCAACAGGTTTGAGAGATAGTAAAGAAGGAGCCCTCTTTTGTTTGCTGTCTCACATGAAGCCCTGGCTATTTAGCTAATATCACCTGTCCTCATTCACTGCTGAATAGCATAGTGGTTTAGGTATCTGCCTGCAATGCCTGAGGTTGGGAAGCTCAGCAGTTATTCATCCATACTGGGCATGCAAACATGTGCTTTGTCCACAAATGTTCCAATACCCATCATTACATATTCCTATTTGGTAGTTTTCACTCTCTATGAAGTATTGCATTTATGTATTTATTTATTTTGCATGATCCATCCAAAATTGAGTAAGTTTAAATTGATGTTTCATCTTCTCCCCTTGAAATGAACAGCACTTATACATGCTAAACACTGCACAAGGTATCCCAAAGGTGGCCTATACTAAAGCAGTCCACAACTATAATATGGCAATAATATGGAAATTGTATAATGATGAGTTGCTACAACCTTACAGTGGAAAAGAGATGCCAATTGCCCCAATCTGTTGCCAAGAGCTCACACCAAAGTTCAATAGTTTGACAATTCAATAAAAGTTTCAGGAGACTGGAGTTTTTGTTCAGCAACGACTGTGAAGAAACCATTTCCCAACCTAATACATCCGTTGGAAATATTTCTTGTTTAAAATATGCTTCTTTTAGTTTTTCTAGTTAATCCCCAGAGTGTATTACTATATGATTCTGGTTGCCACAGAAAATGATCCCTAGGTATTTTTGAGTCACCTATCCACCATACATTTTACATCATTTGAATAAGACCAGGGTCTTTGGGTCTGTGCTCATTATCATCAATACTGGTTTGCCTGTCAATATACGTTGGCAGGAACAGAAGCAGTTTTCCCTCTATGTGAAAAGTTACTATCCATTTTTGTATCCTAATGATGAAAGTATAAGGATGTAATGAAAGCTTCCTGGACCTGAAAGGAAAGCATCTTCAGCTTATTATTCTATATTGCCAGATGTCAAAAACCCTGTATGTGCACACTATGATCAATCTAGCAATGTATATTGATTTCCTGGCTCGGATATATGTGAGGAGTCAGAAGGGTACTTTGGGTGAGGAGTGATGATCTCTAGCCCCTATGACAACTCAAAACCTGCTTTGAAGGGTGGGAACCACCACCACAGCTAGCTTCCAAAGGGGCTTAGGAGGGGTGGGGGGAGGACATTATGTTGTACTGGCATTGCTGCATCAAGGCAATGTTAGATTTGGGCCATAAAGAGGCAGGTTAGTCCTCACTTTGCATTTCTTCATCCCTAACCAAACCAAACCCGGCTGAAATTATCTTGGCCTGGCCTGTTTTATCCCCCCCCCACCGCCATTCCTTCCACGATTAGTACGTTTACCTTATTCTTTCATCTCTAACCCCTCCATTTTCTCTCTCGCTATCTTGCAATTTAGATAAAAAATATTCTTATGTCAGAAAGGAGCACAAGCTTGCATCCAATTAACTGTCCAATTAGTTACACAAGGTCAAGGCTTTGTGTGTGTTTTACAGCACCTGCTTATGCCACATAGGCACAGTAAAGAGTTTTAGACACCAAGGCCAGAGCGGCTTGTTACAAGGCAATGAGGGAGTTCCTCAATTTGTATTTGCCTTGCCAAGGTGGGAAATCAGTGGTTAACTTTTGCCCCTTCCTTTGCTCCCTCAGCCTTTTCTCCACCCACTAATTGCCCAGTTACCTCTGAGCATGGAAACATGTCCTTCTGTGGGGAAGACATGTGGCAATCTGTCTTTCCAACTGACTGACTCACCTGCCATCAATTTTCCACTAAAAAGGCCCAAGGCCTCTTCACTGAATAATGCTTGTGACAGTTTCCACAAATTGAGGCCATTTTATCCTGCACTTCTTCAGGTACATCATGAGGGAGCTGGAATTTTTTTAAAGGAACAATTAGAAATAATTGTTAAAAATGAGTTTGGACAATGTATATTCTCCAGAATAACTTTCTGTTCTTATAGAAGAAATTTAATAGAGTGTGTGATATAAAGTGAAAAGTATGCCATTAGTGGGGGGTGGGGAGGACTTTAAAATGTCCACAAAGCATGCAGAGGGAATTGAACATGACTGAAGTAGTTCTTCAAATCCCACTGAACGATACATCTAACCACAATTTTAGCAGGATTCAGTTGGTTATTTACTGCAAAATATTTCCCTTACATGGAGTAAGTCATACTGTTATATTGCGTTATTTAGACTTTAGGTCAAACTAGGTGAGATACCTATTTGGAAGTGGCATTCTCTCAAGTAGTGAAAAATGTCAGTTTGTCACATATGTTCTTCCCCACCTCTGTATTTTGCATTTAGCATGCTTTGTTTTTGTTTTTGTTTACTGGAAGGTATACACAAAGGCTTTGTGAGGTGTTTTTTGTTTGTTTGTTTTTTGCAAGCCTGAGTGTTGTGGCATGCACTTCTGGAGAAATCTCATCACTGGAGAGAAAATGCTATTTATAGGGATTATGTATTTCTCTCAATGTCTAGTTTGGTCTTTTATGCAATGATTCATACATGTATATTACACTTGATGAGTGAAGCATCCATGGGTATGTCCTTTAATATGATCACACACAAAATAGAACTTTCATGTCACTTTAAAGACCAACATTTCACTGCACTTACTGTTGACTTGCCTTGGATATTTGTATTTTATCTTGTTTTTTTTAAAATAACACAGAAGCTTTGCTGGAATGTGCTATAAAACTCTTATAAATAAATGAATAGTTGAGTAATCAAATGGTGTACATGTGTTTGAACAGGATAAATCAGCTCTAAGCTTAAAAGAAAACAGAAAGGTGAAGAAGGTAACGTGCCTTTCATTAAGAGACGTATCAAAATATCATCTTGCACATTCTTACCTAACACTAAATATGAAAGATGTATTAACCTTTCGATAACATCAAGTGACCTCAGTGGTGGTAAAATTGTTCGGTTAGAAGAAAATCTTGGGGAGCAAACATAAAAGAAATGAGCTCTTTTAACACATCATTTTTCAACAAAGCACTTATCAATACATGTATATTCTTCAAGGGAGACCGAAATCTGAAATTGCTAGAGCTGTCAGACAAAAATTCCAGAATATTGCAGGACTGCAGGTTTTTTTCTATAAAGTGACATGTGGCTGGTTGTGCAGTGATATAAGGGACATCCATTTTATTCTAGGGAAGTGCCATGCTCTAAAGCAAGACTATTTCTTAATAGTAAAAAAAGGAACCATCTGAAAACTTCAGATACTGTTGGTGAAGAGCAACAAGGAGTGGACTTAAATTGCCTCTGTATGATAATACTCAGCACAATCCATCTGGAAGAAAGCGTTTTCCAGGTCTTTTTTCAGGCAATACCACTCTTTGTCCAACGTCCAACAAGGCTGTTCCACCAATACAAATAATGTATTCATGGATATCTAGTTCTGGAGTGTGCACAGTGATATAATCCAATAAATTTCTAATTGCACAACTGGCTGCAGAAGAAGACGCACAACCAGGTTCATACTGAGGGACCAGAAGAACACAGACCCTACCTCTTACACAAATGGAAAAACCTGTGGGACTATGTTAATGGGCAGCTTTTCTCCAGTAAAGTTACACACATTTTAGGCCTTTTTCTCAAGTTTCTCTTGAGGTAGTTATTAATAATTCTGTCTATTCAGTCTGGTTATGTCCCTTGAAATCAACCTGAAGGCCAATTCACATTAGTATGAATAATAATCTTGTCACTGGGCCATCTACACATATAGCAATACATATTTTATTTTATTTTTATTTATTGCATTTATACCCCACCCATCTAGTCAATGACTACTCTGGGCGGCTTCCAACATGTATAATAAAACATTATAAAATTAACATAGAGTAACTGAAGTACAGATCCACAATTCAAATTAAATCCAGCACACCTCAGGCACCAGGTAAAAAAAGAAAAGGAGGAGGATGTAGCCTCCATGCCGTGGTTGTAGGCATTCAAAAGACACCTGGCTGGAGGGAGCTAGAAATCTGGGCAAGGAGGAGGTTTGGCCAGATCCAGTAAGCCTCTGTTTTTGATGTAGGGCAGTGGATACAGAAATGGGGAGGAAGGAGAATGGTTTCAGTTGGAGGTTGAAAGCATATCGAATTTCATCATGACACACATCCAAACTACAGATTACAAGCTATGTCAGGCCTTTCAGAGTAAAAAGGATTTGATGTGTTTTCTAAATTGGCATAACACAGTTGTACAGTGAACCCAGAGCTGGGCTAGAAAGACCAGGGTTTTAATACAGTCACTCAGAAACTTACTTGGTGGCCTTGACTAGTCATTACCACCCAGCCTATCCAAATGTAACCACGTTGTTGCAAAACAAGGGAAGGCGAGACTAGAGAAAAGGAGAAAAATAATGAGTTCCAGGAGTTAAAGCACTGATCCTGCTGAGCAGGGGTAATCCAGGAAAGACAAGATGGCTTCTTCCCATAGATAACATTTTTTTTTTGCATTGGACCCTGCCTGCAGTCCAGTGGGAGAAGCTAATCTTGTTAATCAGGTCCTACTTTTAGGTAAAAGGGTGCACTGGCCAAAAGGCCTGTGGACATGTAAACTGGCCTACAGATATATGGCCTATGGACTGGACTACTGACCTGTGGGATGGCATTGGGGAAATCTTTGGTTTGTGTCATACACAGCACAATTGACTGTTTCCTGTTGGCAAAAAGGGCTGAGGATTCCTTCCAGTCTGGACTTTGCATGATGGAATTAGTGGGGGGGGGGGGGGGAGAGAGACAGATACATGATTGCTGTGGCAACGAGGCTCAGGCTGAGCTAGAAGGCAATGGAACAGTATGGGCAAACTTACAAAGTTGAATATTTTCAGTGGCTCCAGGTCCAGAGTGCACCCTGATAAGATGCTCTGGTCACATCATGTGCCACAGGACAAAGGGATTATTTACTTCCTGGAAATAAAGAAAAGTGGTGCAATGCACTTTCTCACCCTGCTTGCCATCTAGCAACACATAATTGAATTTTAGGGGGGAGGGTAAAGAAGCTAGAATGCTGGAGAATTAGAGGCATCAGTGGAGCAAGAAGCAATTGCTGCTTGAGATTCAGACTCAGAATCACATTCTTTCACACTCACATCCATACTCACATGCAGATGCTTCTCAGTTCACTTTTTCATACACACACACACCAGTGATTTCACTACTTTATTTTACATTTTTCCTTCTAATTTCCCCATCTGGATTTCTCCTGGATCAATTCTCCTGCACATTCCACTGAATCTTCAGGAACTTGTCCCTTCGGATAGATAGCTATGTCTTTCTTTCTCAGTCTTTAGGCCAAACAGCTGGAACATAGTGAGCTTCAAGTAGAGGACTGGTGGAAGATTAGGGGCAAATATAGTGTTTCATAAAGGACTAACGGTGGCTTATTTTGCATAATTGTAATTTCACCTATACGTACTTTAATACAGGTTGTTCTGCTATGCATTTTTCATTTTACCATTGCATTGTATGGTGTTAGAAATTCATTGATTTTCCTTTGATTTATTTTATATTGTGCCTTCATTTCATGAATCTTACTTCCTATTTATCTGCTATGATTTAAATAAATCTTCAAATTAATTGCACCTGTGGATAGCCTGAGATCATCTCTGGTTACACCTTCTGCCCACTGGGGCAAATAAGGGACCTCGTTTTTAAGCCTAAAGATCTAGTAATGCTTTCCAGGAGCTGAAGGAGAAATTATATGTATCATACCATCACAAACCCTTCCAGGAATTGCTTGGATGATGATCAGCCAGCACTGGGGGGAAAAACGGGACTCTGTCAGGTAGGTGGTAAGGCAAGCATATAAACATTCTGTTGTGTCTATATGTCATCAATTCCTGTCCAATCCTGAATGTCTGAATAGTAAAGTGAGCATGTTGGGTTTTGGCTTTCAGCTATTTTTATTGCTTTTGTAGAGGTATTTGACTAATTTGATCACTGAACATAACATTTTGCCTTTTAATCAATAGAGCAAGTTAAATGTTGGTTGAGTAGGAAGAGTACAGGGCGTGGGAAGAGTCAGTATTTTTATTTTAAAAATAACCACAAGCAATAATAGCATATTATTAAACTGTGACAGTAAACATGCCACTTCCTGCTGTTGACATTTTTTAATAATCACATGCACTGCTTAAGCACCTCACACTACCTTGTTCTTCAGTGATTAGATGGAACAGCCAATCAGTCAATAATTTATATGTACAGGATATATCAACATAGTCACAAACAAGATAGCAAAAATGCAGATAACAAAAATGCATTTTTAGTTATAAGCTTTGCATATGAAAAATTCAGACACCTGCATAATTTACAGCTCCACTGTGATCTGCTGGTGATGACAACTCACAAACGAGACTGACGCTGCTCCATGTCACTTCCATCTAGCAGGGCTGTTATATTCCAAGGCTTTTACAGATGTTGCTCTTGCACTTCATAATGAGCTTCTCATGAGGCACCCCCCTCCTTTTACTTCTTGGTTGAAGTACAGATTATGTCTCTACAATGTTGCCTTTAATACCCAATTGCTGTTATGTACCATCAAGTTGGAACCAATTTATAGCAATCCTGATAGGGCTTTTAATGCAGGTGAGATATTAAAGAAGTGGCTTTGCCAGTTCTACACCCCCAGTGAGTTTCCATGGCTGAGTGGAGATTTGATCTCAGGCATTCTGAATCCTAGTCCATCATGCTATCTACTACACCACACACTGGGCATCCTGATGCCTGATACATGGTATTAAAAATAGTCTCTATCAACTGTTTCTGTGAAGTTTTGCTGAATGTTATGCAGTGTTGCATTTGTCCCAGTACAGAACACTTTTGCAAGGTCTGATACTCGGTTTTTCATTATCTACAGTCTCCATATGCATACTCCAAAAAATTGTTCTTGGAAGGAAGAATAACAGGCTAACATATGACATGGAAGGCTGTAGTAGGTGCAGATAAGCAAAGCTCAGGTTGCACTACTTTGTGCCACCAGAAGAAATTTATGTTAGTGCAGAACCATCAGGGATATCACCCATATCTAATATCCTGGGGTTGAATTTATTGTTTTGGTTGCTTCTATTGCTTAGAACCCTTTATTGTATATAATAAAGTGACAAAGATAGCACATGGTTGGGGAGGGAGAATGAGAGAGGGTGCTACTATCTTGATCTTAGAACTGCAGAACTGGAAGGGACCCTATAGATCCTCAAGTCCAGCCCCTCTCACGTCAGCGAAGGGAAACAAGAAGGCTCATGGTACAGGACAGCTTTTAGTGAGGATTCCAGAAACATCTACTCAGAGATGGAGTCCCATTGAACTCAATGGGACTTAGTCCCAAGTAGGGCAATACAGGATTGCCAGCCTGGGTCATGCAACCACAGCTACCTAGTCAGATGAACATAAAGGGATGAGCAAGTCTTAAAAAAATGAATCCCCACCCCCACCCCAAAGTAAGTCTTCTCCTGACAGGCTCCCCCATAAAAGGGCACTTTATGAATTAACCCTGACCCTACAAGCCAGGTGTGAACAATGGTTTCTTTCCAGATGTTTTGCCTTACAACTTCCATCAGTGTTGTCCAGTACAGCCAGTGATGAGATTATGGAACCTAGACTCCCAAACATCTGGAGGGCCAGAGTTAGCCACCCCTGCTGCCAGCTAAAGTAAGCTTTTACATCCACCTAAATTTATCTAATGTCCACTCCACCTACCCAAGATAGAAAAGCAACCAATAAGACTAATCTCTTTTTTACTTTTGCTCCTACTAGCAGACCTCTCCTCCTCCATTCAAATAAGAACTGACCCCTTAGGCTGGTCTACACAGTGCCAGTGTATAATTTGATACAACTCAACAGGAAGACTTTCTCAGATTTCCTAGGTGAATTTTGCAGCAGGCATTCAAGTCCTTTCAGAAAGAAAAGGAATTGGTTAATCTTCCATACTCTGCTTAATCTCTGGTGCAGAAGACATCTCCAATATGATATCCACTTTATCCAACCTAGCTGCTTCTTTATGTTGTCTAGGGATATAAATTCACTGTCCTTCATTCTCAGAAAGAACTGGAAAAATTCCATTTTTTTCCCTGGAAGAAATTACAGATTGTGTAGGATTATTATAATTCCTGGGCATAACGGCATCTTTCCTGTGCAGGATGCAGCTCAAAGGGACAGAGGCAACACCAACATGTGCAGGATTTTTACAGTTCTTTTGAAGAAGGACAACTTTCCTGCACAGGATTCACCAGAAAGGACATTAAGCTGCACAGAATTTGGCAATTCTATGTGCAGAGCAATGGGCAAAAAAGCAGAGTGGAAAAATAAAATAGAAGGGAGGAAAGAAACAGGGTTTCATTTTTGTGGGACGTGGGAGGATCTCATTGAAGCAGGGGGGAATCTCACTATGGCAAGACTTGGACCACAACTGAGGACTGGAAATGTTCAAGTACTCACTGCATCCCTAGTGATATCCATGCCATTTTCTGGATGTTTTGCTCGAAAACTCAGACAACTGAATTGGATGTTCAAATGGATGTGCCATTCTACAGGCATTCTTGGCCTGTACCTTGTCTTTTCTTTGCAAACTGTCTATAGCTTATATGTCCAGGACTAGATCTTGCCCCATGCCCTTCCTATCTAATTCCCCTCTCTCTTTGTCCAACAACAAATGTTAGGACTGTCAGTGTGTAAGACACTGCCAAACAATAAGGCACTACAATAAACAGTAATGAGACAATAAGGTTCCAGAGGCCAGTAAATGCATCCGTGAGACAAGTCTGCTCTTCTCCTAAACCACATTACCAACACAGTCAGGAAAAGTAATGTAATGCCTTTCCACAGCCTGCAGTTTTCCACCAAGCTGAATCCTGCTGCCACAGCTGTCTTGGCTGATGACCCTGTAAAAGGACTTGTTTTTAACCTCAAGAGCAAGGCCATCGGAATGCAGCTGCAAGCCAAAGTAGCGGGGGGGGGGGGGGCTCAGATAAGTGTCGGAGGAAGTAAACAGAGATGAGAGCTCCCAAAGTTTGCTTAAACACTGAAAGAAAGAAATGCGAGGCAAAGCAGGCTTAGAAAGAAAGCTGGGATTGGCATTAGGCACAAATTGGAAATCTCCCAGCTGGAACAGGTATCTCTGGGAGCTCAAGTCCCCAGAGGTAGATTTTCTAAGGTCTATTCCGAGGCTGTAATGTGTAGCTGATTGATTAAAAGTCCTTTAATCAAACACACAGATGTCTCCTATTGCCTTTAAGGGTACAGTGGTGCCTCGCTAGACGATTGCCTCGCAGGACGAGGAAATCGCTAGACGATGGCTTTTTGCAATCGCTAATGCGATCGCAAAACGATGGTCTCCTATGGGCGATTTTCGCTAGACGAGGAGGTTTCCCCATTGGAATGCATTGACTAGTGGTCAATAGTTGTCAGTGCATTCCAACGGGGACCCGCGCTCGCTAGACGAGGTTTCCCTATGGATGATCTTCGCAAGACGACGACTTTTCCCTTGGAACGCATTGAAGAGATTTCAATGCATTCCAAAGGGGAAATGTGCTTCGCTAGACGATGTTTTCGCAAGACAGCGATCTTCGCAGAACGGATTAACATCGTCTAGCGAGGCACCACTGTACATTAAAAAATATTTAAGAATACATATAACATGGCTCTTCCACACAGACCTACACTTGCCTTTCAACACACTTACTTTTGTACCACTTTATGGAGATTTCAATACATAAAATACAATAAATGAAGATTTATTTAGCCAGGTGACCAAATCACCTTGTTGGCATTCATTCACTCACTCACTCAGCAAGAGTCTTTCCCTATGGCTGATTTCTATACACATTCCTTCTTTATTTTACTGGAGTTATTGAAATTCATTTACTTTCCAAATTCACTATCTAGAATACTGTATTACAGGTGATGTGTACTTTTGGAGGATACGCCTTGCTTCCTTTTCAGTCAAAGGCAAAATGGGGCTAAAAATCTACCAGTAGGATTAATCACAGTAAAATCTGCTAAATTAAGATTTAACATGCAGACATTTCTTGCTTTAACCCAGATGGTTAATGATCTTTACATATTACTTGGTAGTAAGATTTAAACAAATAGAAACAAATGTGTCGCTGAACAGCAGATAAATTGTTTGTAAACAGCAAACACTCCTGCTCAAATGAAAACTACTTATAATTTTTCAAAAACTTATCAGTTAAGAATACCTCCATGTTTAAATGATTTTGGCACTCCTTTGTATCATGAAAGCATCTGTCTGTTCAGACTGGTCTTTTCAGATGTCAGTTTTCATATTGTTGCTACTTGTGTTTAGTGACATCATCACATAGCAGGCCTCTGTGGCTTTATGACATCACATTCACTGCATTATCCTTAGTAGCCACATACACACCAATCCCAGGACATCTGCCCTTAATTGATTTCCTATGTAACCTTTCTTAAGTGTCTTCCTTGGCATTATTATGTGACTAGCTACAATATATAATGCCATGACACATAATCACAGAGCACCCATGTAAATAACTGAGGAAGGAGAAAGTAGAAATGGTGAAGGGAAAAAATGTCCCTGATGCAGTTGTTGGGGAAACAGTGGTGTCGGATTACACTGAAAAAGACAGATTTCAGCAATTTTTAACTCCCAACATTTACTGCTGCTTTTCTGATGAAATGCTAAAATCAAAACTAGTGAATATCTGGCTCGGTGCCCTCCAGTAGCACTTCATCATTGTAATGTAACTGGTGCTTGCGCCACTGGACCTGCACACATAGAAACACTGAATAATGATACGTGTTGGGAGGAAATAAGCACATTGAAATCATAAGTGCTCTAATGGTTGCACCAAATATGATTAAATTAGCTTGTCTCTTTTAATACCTGGAGACAGTAACAGGCGTCCACAGAGGAGTGAACAGAGGCTGCACATACAATAAGCCAACTACAAATTTCAACACAAGCTTTAAATCACTTACTCTGCATTAGGATGATTAATGGGGCAGACCTATGGATAAGACATTGTTTCAGTCCTGAGAAATGGCACAATTACTCCTTTTGAAACAGGAAAGTGAAAAGACTTGTTACTAAAGGGCAGCGAGTACCACTTGGCGGTTAATTAGCACTTCTAGTGAACCGCACCATTAAACACTGTAAACATAATTCCCAACCTGATCACTTTTTGACAGCCCCATTGGTATGAACTAAATTTCAGTGAATGCCAATATTGATTGTCCTGTGTTAATTAAGAACTGGCAATCATTCCTGAAATGTAAAAGGTGATTCACTCACCACTTACGCAGTTTTAGTGGCAGCAGATTCCTGTAGGAGCCAAATAATTTACTTTTTATCAGGTTAACTGCCCTATAAACGTAAGATAATAAAATACACTATTGTTAAACAAACTAAAGCAAAGTAGAACTAGAATGGGAGGGAGAGGGCTTTTAAAAAAAACTAGTTTAGCCTCTAAGCTCAGAAGGACAGTACATCTATGAGAATCTGACATTAAAATCAATCTCGCAGCCTATCTACAGTAACCTCTTTATCTATCTTCCAGCTCCCATTTTTTTCTTTCATACGGGTCTCTCTCTCTCTCTCTCTCTCTCTCTCTCTCTCTCTCTCTCTCTTACTGTCTCCACCCTGGTACTTATTCAGTTAGTACTAGAGGAAGAAACTCATTAGTTGCAACCCCACCCCAGATTCATTTCAGTGAATAAGAGTGTGCTATATGCAATGTGGCAGTTATAGAATACAGAGGATGGAGTATTCTGAAATGGAATATGTTTGTTTTGGATATCTTTTGAGGAAACACAACTATTCCTCCACATATCACCCAGTTAGTTTCCTTAGATTACAAAACTTCGCAAGCAGCATAGCCTGTCAAGATGTAACATAACCGGTTAGGTCAGGATGGATGTCAATACCATCTGCATAACCAACCCTTTTGGTTGGATAAGAGGAACAGAACTACCACAAGCCCCAGCCCATACGAGCAGTTCAGATATAAACCATGTGTTTATGTAAATTGTCTCTAATATGTGTACCAGATTTGTGTTTCTGCTTCTTGTAGTTTCAGAGATCTCTCAAGGTAACGGGACCAAAACTCCAAGAATCCATGCAAGCAAATTGTTTGGGTTGCAGCTTCCAGAACTTCCATGAAGATATAACCTATCCATGTGTCTCATCTGGGAAATCAGTAGCATCTGTGCAAAAGTTGATATTTGTTGATCTGACCATTTTGGTTCAGTAAGAGGTCTGCCAGTCTTAGAATTGCCCAGCCCACATAACCTGTCACAATACAACCTCTATATTGAGTTAAGGTGGAGCACCAGTACTATCTGTGCAAAATTTCATGTTTATGGCTCTTACTGTTTCGGATATCCGACTATTCTGGCTAGAGGACTACAATTCCAACAATACAGGTATAATAGGCAGCAAGGCAAGTTTAGATTTAAAAAAACAACATTATTAAAGTTGGGACCATCCTAGGATCTGTGCAAAATGTTGTGTCTGTAGCCCTAACCTTTGCAGAGATCTTTTGAGGCAGCAGGTCGACAACTCCCAGAAACCCCACAAGTTAATTGTACTACAAGTCCCACAATCCCCAGTCCGCATGTTGAGTAGATGCATAAACTCTCTCATTTGTTCCGCTGTGAAATCAAAAGAATCTGGGGGGAATTTCAAATTTATAACTCTAACAGTTTCACTTAAAGGATTGCAACTCCCTGAATCTCCCAGGTTACATGGGCAGCTAAGATATAACCAATCCAGTTACTGAAGTTGGGGTTCAATAGTATTTGAACAGATAGTATTTGAGTGGAATCTCATGTTTCTGAGTGTCACCATGTCAGAGATTGGACTGTTTCACTTACAGGACTATAACTCCCAAAATCCTCTTTCTGACAAGGCCAGTCAAAATGAGACCCACCCAGTTAGTTAGGTTGGGACCATAATAGTACCTACGCCATATTTCAAATTCCAGTTCTTACACCTTCTGAGATCTCAGAAGACAAACAAAGAAATGTAAATGACACTGTTTTTGAAGAGACAAGCAGAATTGGTTTGAGACGGGTAGATAAAAATCAATGATTTTTAAAAATCAATTGGAATTAAATCAAGATTTAAATATTTTTTTAATTTAAATCATTAAAAATCCAATTTTTTAAAATTTAAATCATGATTTGATTTAAATCAAATATACACTGGGGGAGAGAAAGAAGAAAACACTCATAGCTCAATGATTTAGGTATCTGGGGCTGGACTCGATGATCCATGGAGTCCCTTCCGGTCTGCCATACTAAGATTGTCATTATTTATATATGAGAAAGACACAGAGAATTGCCTGACCCATGATGCTGAAAAAGAAACCTGAAAGCAGGTCATGCCATCGTACATGTATAATAAAGTGCACTTTTTGGCCACATTGAGTAGAAGTACACCTGTCACAGAAGTTCACTACACGGTCACTAACTGATTCATTCTGTCAGGAGTTTTTCATTTACTTTCAGGAACAAAATATGTGGACCAAGTCTTTTATATGACTTCAGCATATCTGAATACTGCATGAAATAAAATACTGCTCTTCTGTAAACAGCAAAGATATTTACTAGTGGTTACAATACTGTTATCCACAAATATTTTTAGTTTCATATTGGTTGCCCAATATGACTTGTTATTCATCAAGCAATGCAATTTTCATACATTTGCATCTTGTCAAGATCTAAGGAAGAAAGCATAGTTCTTGAAAGCTGTCACTCATTAGAAAGAAAAGCTTTATTTCTTCCTTATGACCTGCAAAAATGAGATATGAGACTCACAGAAGCCTGAAAAAAGCTGTCAAAGGCAATCACATATACCCATATCTCCTTGCTCTACACCATTACCTTTTTTGGCACATAAAATGATAATAGTAAAAATAGTTTCTTATTCTAAGGCTATGTTAGAATGAGTAGTTTTTGCCCTTGTAGATACAGAGGGGAAACAGATCCATTCAAAAACATAATAATGTACTTCTGAAATGAAATCAGACCTGTCCTGTTTAATACAATGAAATATGGAGTTCTTGTTGTCTGCATCACAAAACAAAAAATAAGCAATCAAGGAATTGTCTTTAGTATCAGAACCACCTTTTAATAAATGAGCCTATAATCAACAGAAGGAGTAGTATTTATTTTTTATTTTATTTATTTATTTGTTTTATATACACTACCGTGTGAAGTCTATTAATATACCACAGCTACCAGAAAGGTGGGCCCAATTGTCTTTATGTAAGGACTTACCTCACCTTCTCCAGCTAATTTCTGTCTGAAAAAGAGAGGTTACCTACCTGTAACCATGGTTCTTCTAGTGGTCCTCTGTGAATCCACACAATTGGGTTGTTCTGTGCCTGCGCAGGACCTCTCAGAAGTTTCTAGAGCTTAAAAACATGTGATTAGTAGGACGGTCCCCCGTGGAGCGCCCGCCAGAAGTCCCCTCAGTTCCTGTAAGAGTCCGCCGCATAAAAGAACTATATTTTAAAAAGACAATGTGACGGATAGAGGGGAGGATGGGCGGGATGTGTGAATTCACAGAAGGATGTTTTCAGAGAAACTAATTTGAGATTGGAAGTAGTCATTGGTTCAAAGGGTGGTCGCGTGAGTACGTTGAGGACAAGTTGTAAAGACCACTGCAGAAGAGGATGTTGCCGTGGGGGGCGAATATTTTGGAGTCCCTTGAGGAATTTCTTCAAAGTTGGGTGGGGGAAAAATCTAGCCGAATCAGAATGAGAAGGTTGGTGAGCTACAATAGCTGAAATGTAAACCTTCAAGGTAGAATGAGACAGTCCGAGATGAAATAGATGAAGGATAAAGGTAAGTAAGTTCTTCAGAGACACTGGTGTTGCAGGTAAGTTCTGAGAATTAGCAAAGGAGAGGAATGCTTTCCATTTATTTTGGTATAACCGTTGGGTCGAGGATTTTCGAGCTCTATCAAGTATGTCTCTTACGGCGGGAGTATCCTCCACGCGGTCAGTTTCAGAGAGTCTACATCCGGGTGGTAAATCATCCCGTTGTCCTGAGTGAGAAGGTTGGGGATCGACGGGAGATGGAACACGTCCGTTGTCGTGGCCACCATGGAGCGAGGAGGATGGCATTCAACTGGAACTGTTGAAGTCGAATGATGGTTCGTTGTATGAGTGGTATCGGAGGAAATAGGTAAAGTAGGTCTCCGGTCCAGTTTATCATAAAGGCATCTCCGAGGGAGTTCCTGTCGGTACCGGCTCGAGAGCAATATCTGTGACATTTGGTGTTGGTCTCGGAAGCAAAGACATCGATGGATGGAACACCCCACTTGTGGCAAAGCAGATAGAAAACGGTGTCATCTAGTGACCACTCATGTGTTCGCGTGGTAAGGCGGCTGAGACGGTCTGCTACAAGGTTGTCGTCTGCGACGACGTGGACAGCTACTGGGAAGATGTGGTGTAGGTAACACCATTCCCAGAGTTCGACAGCCAGGTATAGTAATGAAAGGGAGTGGGTGCCTCCTTGCTTGTTTATATAGTAAAGAGCTGTCGTATTGTCTGTAGCGAGATGTACGGCTTGTCCTGCAATGAGAGGTAAGAAGGCGTGAAAGGCCTTGATGATCGCTAAAAATTCGAGGTGGTTGATATGTAATAATTTCTCTCTTGTTGTCCATAGGCCATGGATTTTGTGATGTCGACAATGGGCTCCCCATCCCGAGGGGCTGGCGTCGGTGGTGACTTGTATTGTGAGTTATAGCGGTTGGAAGGGTCTGCCGACGATCAAGTGGGGAAGAGATGTCCACTAGGTGAGTTGTCGGGCGAGCTCGGGTGTTACTGTGAGGCGTTTGGAAGGATGGTCTATCATGGGATCGAATAATGATAGGTACCATCATTGAAGGGACCTCATTTTGAGTCTTGCGTGTTGGATAACGGCGGTTGTGGATGCCATGAGCCTGAGAAGGTGCTGGACTTGATGGGCTGATACCGAGGCTAGAGGTCGGAATGGTTGGATTGCTCATCCGAGTTTGGTGATTATTTCTTGAGGGATAAAGGTTCTGGCTTGTAGGGAGTCGAAATATGCTCCGATATAGGTGGCGGTCTGTGAAGGTTCGAGATGGGATTTGGCAAGGTTCACCTTGAGCCCAAGGTCTTGAAGAGTATCGAGAGTGAATTGGGTAGCTCTGACGGCATCGTAATAGGAAGTAGCGACTATCAGCCAGTCGTCTATGTAGGGGAACATGGAGATACCTTGAAGACGGAGATAGGCAGCGACTGGTGCCATACATTTGGTAAAGGTTCTCGGTGCCGTGGAAAGTCCGAATGGGAGGGAGCAAAATTGGTACGAGATGTTGTTGAATCAGAATCAAAGAAATTTGTGATGATGCGGGTGGATGGAGATGTGGAAGTACGCATCCTGGAGGTCAATGAGGACAAACCAGTCTCCCTGTGAAAGGAGAGGAATGATAGTGTCGAGTGTCAGCATTCTGAAGCGTCTGGGTCGAATGAATGTATTGAGGTGTCTAAGATCGAGAATAGGATGGAGTCCTCCATCCTTTTTGGGAACTGTAAAGTATCTCGAGTAGAATCCATCATGCAGGGCAGAGGAAGGGACTATAAGTACGGCATGTGTTTGTAGAAGAAGGGAAACCTCTTCTCGGAGACCCAGTGAGTATGGGGTAGTTTTAATGGGTCCAGGCGGTGGAGTACGATCAAATTCAATAAAATAGCCCTTTTGGATAATAGAAAGGACCCACTGGTCATTAGTGATTTGATGCCAAGAGCTGAGGAAGGGATGTAATCTGGTCTGGAATGGAGATAGAAGGGGTCTATGGA
This sequence comes from Intellagama lesueurii, assembly GCA_037013535.1. Classification (NCBI taxonomy): domain Eukaryota; kingdom Metazoa; phylum Chordata; class Lepidosauria; order Squamata; family Agamidae; genus Intellagama; species Intellagama lesueurii. Next base: position 166,921,995 of record JBAJHW010000003.1, on the reverse strand, counting down.
TATTGCTTACCCTTCTTTTGTTGACGTTGAAAGGGCTGACGATGGGTCTGTTGCTGCTGGGGTCGAAAGGCAGGTGGTGTCGATGTCGATGGGCCAGAATAGGATCTGTCATAGGTTTGTGGTTTGTATGGCCGGTATGGTTGTTGGTATTGTTGAAAGGGCTGTTGGAAGAAAGGCTGCCTGTGAAACTGAGGGCGCTGGTAGTGATAAGGTTGTTGGGTAGAATATGAGCGTGCTGTTTTACGGATTTTATGAAGGTTATCCATTACTTCATCCCTCTTGGCGTTAAGAGTCCAGCACCATCAAATGGGAGGTCTTCAATTCGTGATTTGGTATCATCTGAGATGCCGGCAGATCTCAGCCAGGCATGTCGTCTTAGGGCGACAGAAGTTGACATAGCCTTAGAAGCAGCGTCCGTGGTATGGCGAGACGCAATCCTTTGTTGTTTTGCCAGGGTTGTAGCCTCGGCGTGGATGTTTAGGGCTTCTGTCTTGGAAGTGTCAGGAGCCACTTGGAGTATGGGTAGAATTTTGTTCCACAGTTGGCGATGGTACGCGCCCATTGCGGCTTGGTAGTTTGCGACCCTCATAAGGAAGGATGTAAGAGAATATAGGTGTCTGCCTAAGATATCAAGTTTTCTCCCTTCTCGGTTAGTAGGGGCTACAGAGGATTTATTACGTGCTCTGGACTGATTGGATTTGACAATGATCGAGTTCGGTGTAGGATGTTTAGAGAGAAACACTGTATCGGGACCGTGGGTCTTGTAATGATTCTCTACACGCCTCGAGATTTGTAGTGAGGAAGGGGGTTTGTCCCATGATTCTTTCACCAATTCAAGCATAGCAGGGATGAATGTCAAGCTGAGAGGTGGCGTCTTGTCCTGATTAAGGTCGTCAAAGACCAGATCTTGTCGTCAAAGACCAGATTTGAGGTGGTGGTTCTTCTATGTCTAATTGTAAGGATTTTGCCATTCGTATCACTAGTTGAGAGTAGGAGGTAAAATCTTCTGTTGGGAAGGTGGGTGATTCTCGGCAACCTCAGAAGAAGGGGTAGGTAGATTAGAGGGAGATTCTTGAGAAACATCAGAGTTGGAATCTGGAATGGAAGAAGAGTCTGAAGATGGTGATGGATGTGGAGGTTTAGTCGTCAATACCGAGGTAGGCAGTAACTGTGGAGTAGTACGTTGTTCAGTGTCAGTAGGAGGAGGGGGGGACCCTTATAAGTTGTAGTAACTTGTAGAGAGGTTTGGTGTCGAGATTGTTTGGAGGATTGTCTCACCCATTTGGATTGAGAGTGTTCTTGGACAGGTGGGAGAAGAGTGTGTCTGAGAGCTGATTTGGTCGGGATCGACATGCGGTGTGTCAATGTCTGGTACGTAGTATAAGGACGATGTCGGTGTCCCGGTGGTGAAGGCGAAGCGGACGGTGAATGTTGAGATGGATAAACATATCTCACTCTTTTAGGCTCGTCATAATATGCATGCTCAATCAAGTTGTCAGGGTAATAGGGGTCATAGCGATGGTATGGATCCCCCTGTTCATATCTAGGTTGGTACCGAGATGGTTCAGGATAGTAATAATATTCCCTGTGCGGTGGGTCATATTGGACCAGCGACAGATGTCGTCTCTTTGCCCAATGTTTTCTAGGAGACTGGTCAGACAATTCAGATCCAGAGACTTGAATAGGTATCGCCCACCCTAAAGATGTAGGGCTTGAATGGGCCAAGGCCGGGCTGGAATGAACAACAGCCAGAGATAGGCCAGTACTCGGTGAAAGGCTGGCAATAGAAGAAGCAGCCTGAGCCGATGTCAAAGTCTGATTGTCTCTATCAGAGACAGGGGTGTCTCTAGACGACTCCTCAAGGATCGGAGATGGTAATATTGATTGAGGTGGATCAATACGGGTCGATTTCGTTGGTTTTTTGGTCTTTTTAGGTTTATCTTTCTTTTTCTTAGAAGAGTCATCAGGACGGGTTGGGGCCTTCGACGCGGATGTCGAGCTCGATTTCGAAGTCCACTTCGAATGGTCCTTTTGCTGAGGCGAAGGATTCACCGGGCTCGATATCGGGCGAGGAATTTCACGACGTTCAGGAGTTGGAGACGTCGGCGGATCCATGGGAGCCGGATTTAAAGATTTTTCCCAGAGGTAAGAGCGGAGCCTTTGAAGTCGTAGTTTTAAGGCGGGTTTTGTAAGCTTTTTACACTCGGGACAGGAGTGTGTTTGATGTTGTTCCCCGAGACAAAAAAGGCAAAGGTCGTGTCCGTCGGTAAGCGGGATCTTATTCGTGCAGAGCATGCACCGCTTGAAGGGCCTGGGAGGGGCCATAAAAGGTCGGGGAAAGAGAATGGAGAAAGGTGTGGGGGGAAAATACCACGGGAAGAGTGAAAAACGAGTAAATTAAAAGGGCAAAACAGATAATTCACAGGGGAAAAACGTCCAAAGAAAGATGATTGAAAAATAAAGGATCTCAATGATCAATAATCTCAACAATAGCACGATCGCTCTAACGTTCCGAAATAGGTCCGATCTAAGCGGCAGCAAAAAGGAACTGAGGGGACTTCTGGTGGGCGGAGCATGCGCTCCACAGGGGAACGTCCTACTAATCACATGTTTTTAAGCTCTAGAAACTTCCGAGAGGTCCTGCGCAGGCGCAGAACAATCCAATTGTGTGCATTCACAGAGGCCACGAAGAAGAACCATTAGTATGCTTTGTTACTGATGTGACAAGAGATTGATGGTGGTACGAAAATTGGGTTCTCATAGGTCTATGGTTCAAGAGTCACTGTGGGTCTGACTACCATGTGGCACATTTCAAGAATACTGAAGGCTTTTTCTGTAACCAGCATAAAAAGATGAGCTAAATATATCACCAGTTTATCTTACGGAGTTTTGAATTTCTGGTAAAATTCCCTTTTGCTATGCAGTAGAACTACAGAGACTTACAGAGAATACCTACAAGTTTGCCAGAGTCGAGCCCTTTGTCATTAACTGGCACTTAAGGTCTCAATAACCCACGCTGAGATATTGTAGGAGAAATAATAAAAAATATTTCATTACTTGCAGTTGCTTAAAACTACAGACTTGTGTATGCTGCTTTCTTTATTGCACACATATTTAGGAATCAACCGAACTGATCAACAACAAAAAAACAGACTGACTCCAACAAATGAAGAGAGAGAAAGGAATACTCAGCAGAGATGCAGGGTTCTCTTTGAGTCAAAGTCTGGAAGGAATGATTGGTTAGTGCTGTACAGAGAATCACCCCAGCCCAGAAAAATCCCTCCCAGTCAAACAAACTAGAGGCAGCATGTGAGGTTGCAAATAAAACTCCAACAGTTTCTCCCCAGCAAATCAAAATATCATCCTAAGAAATCAAAAGGAAACCAGTCCCAGGATTCATCATTTGGAATGGACTGTAATAAGACAGGAATACACATCTGGAAGACTTCTGTGCAGCTTAATGTCCAGAAATGGACCTAACTCTATGGCTGCTCTTATACTTTATATCAGTGAGTTTTCAGATTTCTTTTCTTCCTTATGTGAAAACAGAGATAGTGTCTTACACTGCTATCTTCCACAATATAAGAAAAAAACAAGTACATTAAATGCACATGGAAAAGGTCTGAGAACATTAGATCACCACTGTAACATTCAAGGCCACAATTCAACAGGAAGCTCGGTGTTATTGCACTGCTCCCATCCATTTTAACATGGTTTGAATAGGAGTGTTTCTCAGTGAATCGTTTTCAAAGACTAGAATTACAGGTTGCCCAAAACATTTGTTATCAAAAACAACATCGGCTTTTCCTGACTGTTCTGCAATGTTTAGTTAGTTATGTATAACCTAGTTGGAACCAACTTATAGCCATTCTAATAGGGCTTTCAAAGGTGAGATATTTAAAGAGTGGCTTTACCAGCCCCACAACCCCAGTGAGTTTCCATGGCCAAGTGAGGATTCCAGTTCTGTTCTCCAGAGTCCTAATCCATCACTATATCCATTCCATTACACTGGGTAATCCTCTGCCTCATGGAACAGTGGTTAAACTGCAATACAGTGGACCCTCAACTTACAGACGGCTCGACCTGCAGACTTTTCGAGTTACAGACTTCTCTGGCCGCAAAATTTAGGTTCGACTTGCAGCCGGAGAATCGACCTACAGACCGGAAAATCAAACAAAATGGACCAAAAACGGCCGGTTACGGATTAATCGGTTTTCGATGCATTGTAGGTCAATGGAGCCTCAACCTACAGACTTTTCGACCTGCAGCCACCGTTCCAATACGGATTAATTCCGTAAGTCGAGGGTCCACTGTACTGCAATGAAGACTCTGCTCACAACCTCAGTTCGATCCAAGACTGATTCAGCCTTCCATCCTTCCAAGGTCAGTAAACCGAGAACTCAGCTCATGTGGCGTGGGGAATGTGTAGCCTGCATAATTAAATTGTAAACTACTCAGACAGAGCTTTAAGAAGTATGGGGTGGTATCTAAGCAGCCTACTTTGCTTTGCTTGCTTTGCAATGTTTAGCATAATTCATTTCATGGTGCAAAACAACAACAGTATGAATTCACCATCCCTACGAGCCAATAATGCACACAGCCATGATATCAAAACTTGTATTAAATAGCACAGGAGCTTCAGCAGAAAAAGTCACATGGCTATCCTTTGGGCAGCAGGCATAGTTTTTATGTTATATAGTTCAATTTTTGGATATTTACTGATGGCTAAAAAAACCTAACGTGGCATTCACAAAAGCAATTCTTCTCTAGCAGCAATACACAATGGGTTACCATTTTCCCAGATTACAGCTAGTGGGTTTCATTTTGGGTTTTTTGTTTGTTTGTTTTTGACTCAGGCTGCTCACAGGTAAATTTGGTTTTGCAAGCTTGAAGAAAATCCATTCAGTCACTGCTGAAGTTAGCAGAGCATGAAAAGGGGGCAAGGGCTCAGATGGTATATTTTGTGCTCTGATAGCTTAATCTAAACAGTTTCTGAAAATTCAGAAAGAAGGAAGGAATGCTAAGCATGCTGATGCTCATACAATTATGCCAGGCCTTAGTTCTCTTTCAGCTACCCTCCTGCTCACAAATGAAATAGAGGTAGTGAAGCACAAGTGATGGTACATATTGCCATTTAAATAGCAACACTGTTTACAAATTGCTTACTCTGTTTGTGGGGATATGTTCTCTGTGAGAACGTGGTAAGAGTTAATATGCTGCTGGTTAATAATCTTCAGACATGCAATGTGTTCACCTTTCTTCTTGTTGTTATGTGCCGTCGAGTCACTTCCGACTTATAGCAACACTATGAATGAGCAATCTCCAAAATGTCCTGTCCTCAACAGCCCTGCTCAACGTCTGCAGACTCAAGCATGTGGCTTCTTTTAGAGAGTCAGCCCATCTCATTTTGGTCTTCCTGTTTTCCTGCTGCTTTCCATCTTTCCCACCATTATTATCTTTTCCAGAGAATCCTGCCTTCTCGTAATGTGCCCAAAGTAGGGCAGCCTCAGCTGCAACATTTTTGCCTCTAGAGATAGTTCAGTCTTGCTTTCATCTAGGACCCACATGTTTGTCTTTGTGGCAGTCCAGGGTATCCTCAAAGCTCTTCTCCAGCACCACCTTTCAAACAAATGTTTCCCACCACCACCTTTCTTACATGCCTATAAACATTATAAAAACACTCAGTTGAAAGAAAGAAGCCTGCAATCAAAGAGATCATCATCATCTTAGAACAGCAGAGCTGGAAGGGACCCTATGGATCATCAAGTCCAGCCTTTGTCAAGGAGGAACAGTGGGGAGTTGAACTCCCAACCCTTCCTAAACCACAGAGCTATCCAGCAGATCATACCAACAGTAGGTTTACAAAACTGTCCATTCGTATTCGTAACTTGCATTTTCAAGTGATGACCTGCATGTGTGTTACTGAGTCATCACAGAGAATAGACAAAGAAAACATTTTAATTTCACTACACATAAAGCTCTCAATTGAACTAATAGTGTAAACCTCTCTGTGCATATGTGCATATGATGGCAATATCAATCCCTCCCTTTCATTGTATAAACAGTCCACAGATGCAGGTTCTCAGTTCCATTCTGCCCACTCAGAGGTACTAAACAATGATGGGGTGGGGTGGGGGGATAAGAACCAAAATAAAGGAAGGCATATATCTGAATGCACAGAAGTCTTCCAGTTGTGTATTCCTGTATCATTACAATCCATTCCAAATGATGAATCCTGGGACTGGTTTCCTTTTGATTTGTTAGGATGATATTTTGATTTGCTGAGGAGAAGCATATGCCATATTTAGCTCATCTTTTTACACTGGTTACAGAAAAAGTCTTCAGTATTCCTGAAATATGCCTACTGGTACGCAGCCCCCAGTGAATTCCGAACCTTGGGTCTGTAAGATGAAACCTTTAACAGTATATATACAAAGCATGCATGTATATATCAGACCTTTTCTGTTGAATGATTGCCAGAATGAAAAGCAGGAAAAGACCTGACACACTAGACATTATTGGACTGGATGGAGATGAACAATGGCCTGAGTTGCTATGATGCAGGTGACTTGTCTAGTTATGTTCATAGAGAAGACAAGTCCCTCTACAGCCGAAGTATTAACACAATATGAAATAGAAGCACAGTTTTTGGAGAATTGAAAAAGAGCCAAAAGGTAGAGGAATTAATCGTACATAGACCCACTTCATCTAAAGGGGTTACAATAGCTCAATAGCAAATCACAAGCCTTGCATCCACAAAGCCCTAGCCTCAACACCCAGTTAAAGGATCTTTCCTTACGTGTTTTTCCATTTACATGTTTTTCCACAATACAAATTGCTTCACCGAACCCTTAACAGGCCAAATAAGACCAGTGTCCTAGTACACTAAAATGTCACAAAAGTTCTGGAAATTCAGCAGTCTTTCTATTTGCATGGAGATGGAAAGTCCATTCAAACAAATATTAGATATTGTTTTTCAGGTTATGGGACTGTTCCTGAATTTTGATCTACTGACCAAATGCAATTATTACTCAAATCTCTGTATGAAAAGTCTGTAATCCTGCCCTTCAGTAATGGAAGAGGAAATGCTTTGGGATAGAAAGGCCCAGTTACTGTTTACTGTAAAAAAAAACATTGCACCTAGATTAGACATTGAGAGGATTTGGTGGACAAATGGATATTCATATACATATGAATTTTGATTGAGAAAGATCTTTCTGCAGGGTTTCTGCCATTCTAACCCAGGTGACCAGCACCAGTTTATTGATTCATTAAAATGGAATGAAAACATAACAATTCAGCTCCCAATATGATATGTAAAGGACTGAAATGCACACATGCTCATAAAACAGACAGATCGTGCTTCCTCCACCCATACAAAGAACATCCTGCCTCTCTAGTTTCTCTCCCCAAATATAAAATCAAATTCTTCTTATTGTTGTCATGTTATACATACATATTTTATTACTGTCCTTAGACCAATTAAACAAAACAATTATAGTTTCAACCTTTCCAGCATGTTGTCATGTTAAATTGCAGATTGTCAAACAATCCAAAGCTCCTTCAAAAGCAGAACACTATGTAAGTATATTATTGGGAATGTTGTATATCTGCTGCTCTGGAGTTCTAAATATCCAGTGTCCTCCAAACAATAACTCCTATCACAAGTTGGTTTTTGCCTATTATTTCAGATTCATCGAGTGATAAAGGCGCCGTGTTGGTTTCTTTCTTCAACAGTAATTTCCACTGACAAGCAATTTCTAATTGACAGAGCATTTTGAAAAGGCAGATTTAAAGCAACATACAGTAGTAAAATTGTGCTATTTCCTAGCCACGGCTTGAGGCAACATTAGAGAAAAATGTAACACGGAGAGGAAAAGTTTCCAGTCATATGACATAATACAAATGGAGCATCATATGTAAACATGCACCCAGATTAAAAAAATAATGTTTCAACAATATGATTGGTCATATTCACAGATAGGACAGACTCAAACACAAATACAGATTCTGCACTTATTTAAGTCTCTAGTACGAGGGGCAAATTCCTGGGGCCAGGGGAGTACATTGAATCCCGTAGAACTCAGCTTGTGTCCACATGGACACTGAGGAACCAATGAAATGTGGCCATGTTAACAACTTAGCCACATCTGTGGTGGCTCTCTCAGTCTATGTTGCAGAGTGCCAAAGCAACTCCTCACACTATAGGCATTTGTGGAATTGACAAGCATTGTGGAAGGAACAGACATATTTGTCAGTGTGATTTTAGCAGCAATGATGGCAGCTGCTATTGCTACCACCAATTTTACTGTGACTATAATGCAATGGACAGCCAATAAACAAGGACCATATGACGCCCACTGATTGTCCACTCCTGCTTTAAACGAACTTAATGGAAGCCCCCATGGCAAGTAACAGCACTTTGGGCCACAGGTGTTCTTCTCTTTTCTTCACTAACTCTTTATGTAGAAACCCACAATGAGATCCTTTCAAGTGGAATTTTATCCCCTTAGCCTTATAATGTTCCAGCTTACAGCTGCACACCTGGTTTCTGGAATATCATCCAGACTCAAAAGTGGAAAAATCATTTATCTGCTAATGGGGGCAACAGTTGAATGGGCCTGTTCCTGTTGAGGAGTAAACTCTACTTATCTCAATACTCCCCCATCCCTATGTGAAAAACAATGGTAATTTCATTTCTTCTAGGGTAAGCACTTAATTCAGAAATTGGAAAGTTAGTACAAATGGCCACACATTGTGTTAATCATAAACTAGTTAAAAAGCTGTTTAAATAGCATTTATATTGAAAGTGGGACATTTTTATATGTATCTTAAAATGTTAATTGATATTTAAATTTATATCACTCTGGTGAAAAATCTTTGGAGGGGAGAAAGCAGCTGCATAAATGTTTGAAAACCTCAATCACATCTACCCCACTTTCTTTTTCCCCATCTAACAATTTAAAAAGTAGTAGAATTTTTTTCGAAGGAGGGCAAGTTAATAAAATCAATTTTTGAAAATTACGCCTTTTAACCTTCTGTTATTGTTTTCTTGTTTTCTATCACACTTTCTTGCATTATCCTCTCCTCAAATCTGTGTTTGTTTCTCCCACACAAACACACTACATTTGTGTCCAAAGAAACACAAAGTGGCTTCTTTTAAGTCAAAGAGAAAATTAATCCCCCTCCTTCCCTCCTTCTGGGCACACACACTTTGAAAGACTCAACAAAGTAGCCTGGCAACATTGCACTACTTTCTCTTTTCCCAAAGGACTCACTTGGAGCAATAAAAGGATATTTCTTTATTCACCTTGCTGGCTGCTCAATTCTATTACTGCAATTTTTGTTGCAGCTCTTTCTTGCATCTTCTCTTCTCTGGCTAACAATAATCTAATGTATTGTTAAAGAAATGCTCATGAAGAAAAAAAAAGTCAAGCACTCTCATTTTAAAAGGATATTGCCACATATTAGCAAATGATCTTACTTAATTGAGAACTTGATTAACTGCAATATATTAGCACCAATCTCTGATTTAATTTCAACGAGAGTGGGGATTTTGGACTGGTTTGCTCTCCCTTTCAGTTTCTAGCTTGGCTCTCAACCTGAGCAAGCTGGAGTTACTTGCAGAAACTTTTCCTCAGAGTAATTTGCAAGCTGTTTTTGGAACACTGTGGCCTAAATTTTTTTGGTTTATATGGAGGATTGTTCTTCTTCTAGGGAGGAGACTGTGTGAAATGGCTAACTGTGGGAGCTGCCATGTCAATCAGATGAGATGATATCTGCACACAGGCAGGCACATGGCTAGCACCTCCTCAAATATCTGGAGCAGCTTTCACAGTTGGAGTTCTCCTTGTGTAAATATTGAACAGTCAATGACTTTTCATTCCTTTGGAGCTGAAATGAAACACACAAACACCAAATTAACCACTAGGGCTAATGTGGATATTAACATTCTGAAGGTAACATTCCTTTTTATGAGCAGATATTCTGAATATCAATTATTATGCAAATATTTCAAAATCATTGGTTTTCAGTATCTTGATGTTGGCAGGCAACAAATATGAAACAACATACAATGTCAGCTGTCAAATACTGTCACATGCAAAAAATAACACAATTGCAGATTATCAATCAAATGCTGTCAAATGGGAAAAAGGGATCTGTGTCTGCTATACAATCCCAAAGGTAATTACCAGAGATAGCCAAACAGAATTGTACCCAACAGTGTTAAATGGGAAATAATTAATTAAATATTAAATAATTAAATATCTAATATTACTGACAAGTTGAGTCGTATTTTGCCTGTACAACTCTTCCGTTCACACAACGGATCCAAGCCCAGGGATCACCTCAGTCTCAGTGGCTTCCACTGCACTGGAAGTGTAGGAAGGAGCTTGTAGTACTGAAAGGGAAAGAAGCATTCGTATGAAGTCACTAGGAGAGAAGAATCTGAAAATCAGGAACAATTAACTGCAGCCTCGGAATTGCAGTTAACGCTGCTCTTAACGCAGTCGGCACATCAAAGCTTTTTCCAGCAATGTAAGTGAATCTATTCTTGTTGTCAAAGTACAGCTACTACAAAAAGGAGCAGCCACTGACATCCATGTCTAAGTCACCAACCATCATTACACATCTGTCAGTCAGGCAGCTAAATAACAAACCTGGAATTTCAAACATTAAAATATTAATCATATTACACATTGCTGATTTATCCCCCTGATGTTCTTTCAAATGCTAAACTTCAGTGAAAGCTAATGAGCCATGCCAGGTGCCTTGGCTTAGATTGTTTTCAAATTTCATGAACTGAGATAATGCAAATAAAGAATGGGTTTGCAATAAGCCTTCTAAAGCCCTGATAAGGTGTTAATAAACCTTGGTAAATTCTGATTATGGCTGTCTCATTACCTGCATTTGTTTCATTTACTAGTGTTGCTAAATCAAAGTTTTTCAAGTGCTAAACTGTTAAATTTATACCGGAGCACCTGAACAAACAGTGATACACTGCAGAAAGCAATATATCACTGCCTTACTTACTGCAGCTCTTTGCCACAATGAAAAATTTTCATGCCTTGTCTAATTTGCATGAAACCTGTGCAAAAACGCAGCATATTCTTCCGGTATAAGTTTTCTTTTCCTTTTTTAACCTATGAAAACACCTGTGAAACAGATATGTAACATCAATTTCTGGACATAATTTTTTTGGACCATCCAAAGGGTGTGTTCTTTGAGCCTGAGGAAATAGAGTTCATCCATGAAAGCTTGCTATCTGTTTTATCTTTAGTCTTCCAATTGAAGGTATCACCTACTCTTGCATTAGTGTAATCTTTGGGACCACACCGGCCTTTTCCCTTTTTTTGGTTGTTGTTGTTCTGTGAAACATATGTTTTACAAGAATAGGTACTGGTGGCCATGTTCCCTTTATACCACAAATGCACACAAATGCACTTGAGATATATTGCTGAATCTTATTTAAACTCTTGACTTCATTTGAAAATCCTTGGTATTTTTGCTTGTATAGGAATCTCCCATTTTACCTAAGAAATTCACTCTAGATGTAACTGAGAGAGTTGACTACATTGCCCATTTGCCCTGCATGGGATTAGACACATGAAATCAAACTCAAAACCAACAGCTATGTGAAGCTCACTGCGGGGAAGCCCATTGGGGAACCATCTTTTTAAAATGGGGAACCATCCCTTTTTTCTTGGCTAGCAGTTGGGTGATGGTGGTATTTTGCTCCAATTGGGCTGGCATCTCTTTTTTTCTACTTTCTGCTCAGTGTTATCTACTCTTCTGATGCAGAGGGGGGCACTCACAGAAGTGTCGATTCCCCTCAACCCAATGCCTGTTGTCTTCAAACTGTACTGTTTTCTTCAATGCTTTCAAGTCAGCACTGACTCAATAAGCAATATAGCTGGGGGAGTGAGGCAAGGTGAAAGGGTGCTCCCAGTGGAAATTGCCTCTTGACCTACATCAGAGCTCTGGGCAAACATTTGGCAGCTTTCTCTGCCTCTGCTCTTGTCGGTCATTTGGACAGCTACAGCAATTTCATCTACAGAAACCAGCAGGGACCCGATGTGAAAAACTGTGGCTGAAAATGGATCAAAATTTATTTTTCCTGTTGTGGCATTTCTATGGAACACCTAGTTGTATAGTGAAGCCAGGGCTCACAGGGCCGAAACCCTGAGACTCTCTGAGTAGGAAGAACTATGAAAACAATCTCCAACCTCCTGACGTTTTTCTGTTCCATTTAAGTTACGCTGCAATCCTCACAGTAGCTGGAAAAGAAATGGATTTTCCCAAGAACAGTATACTGTAGCAAGTTACCCTTGCAATAATGTGAAGTATTTGAGGTGATTTGCTCTTAAATACGTAATTAAGATACATTAACATTACAAAAGCCATGCTCATCATTTGTTAATATGGACTGATTCAACTGCCTGCATTTTTTGATTTTCCTTTGAGGGGGTGGATATAGGTGTCATGATGAACACCTGCACGTCAAAATTTACCATGATACCACCAGGAATATGTGCTTTTTGTCTGACTCTCATATGAACTAGACAACCAGCCCCTGTGTACAGGGAAATCTCCAGAAGTCTAGAATAGTTATCTCTGACGATTGGTATGGCTTAGTACAGAGCTCTGTTCTAGACATCTGAGCAACAGCAACAGTACAACTTCCTTCTTTTACAGCTTCTTTGGGCAGAGCTAGAGTTGGGAAATACTGCTTCTGGACTAGATTCTGTAACTTGTAGTCTCCAAAAGAAACGTTTCCAAATTCTAGGAAAAACAATGAAGTTCCCTTCACCGACTTTCTTGTTCTTTGTCTCTCCAGCCCAAAGAAGCAGAGTGGTACTGAAGGCGGGACACCTGGCAAGCAAAGATTTCAGGAACAGTGCTGTTGCTGCTGCTGCCAAGAAGACTCAATTTGTTTGAGATAATATGCTTCAAAGCCAGGTAGGGGGTTCTGGCTCGTACGTTCCTGCATTAAATCTCAAAATACTCCAGATCTTCCAGTGGTCAGTCACCCGTAACTGTTTAAAGGCCCAGGCATTGTATCATTTGAGGAAAAAGTGTAGGTGATCTCAGAAAGTTAATACTGAATTTCCTTCTACCCATCAAGCCACTTATTCTGTGGGTTCTGAAGTTATAACTTCCTTGTCTATCAGTCAAGTGATCCTTTGTGAAATAAACCTTCGGCTTCACATTTTTACTTCTTCTTTTTTTTATTGCATCGCCTCTTATGTTTATCGAGATATCAAATTTCAGTAAACTGTGAAGCTTACCATGCAATTATATATGTGTTTTCTTAGACGTAATTAGAGATCGGCACAAATCAGGAAAATGATTATTCATTTTGATTCATGATTATTCAAGGTTGATGAATCACAAATTACGATTTACAATTTTTTCCTGATGAATTGATGAATCGATTTGTCAATTCATTTTTTACTTTAAAACCCTATAAAATGCCCCCCAAAACCTAAAGACACCACATTCACAGAGAAGCTTCCCTGGATTCTCTTCTACAAGCCCAGCAAGGTTGCTGACATTTGGGTTTTGGATGTCCAAGTTATACACCCACAAAGAGGGCCATCCCAGGAAAATTCCTCCTAGGCACCTGGAGACAACAAAATCACAGAGCCACTTTGACTGACTCTCCTCTACAATCCCTCCATGTTTGGTGAAGATTGGTTTTCAGACATCCAACTTATACTCCCACAAAATGGGTCCCCCCAGGAAAGTGTCCTTCAGCAGATGAATTGGGGAAACCCAATCTTCACCAAACTTGGAGGGACTGTAGAGGAGAGTAAGAGGATGCCTCTCTGCAATTTTGGTGACTTGGGGGCCATTTTATAGCCTAATGAATCAACAAATAAAAAATTGCTAAACAGTCATTGATTCGTGATTTGTTGGGGCATTGATTCATATAAATACAAATTGATCAATTAGTGATTTTTTGAATGAATTTGGTGGTTCATTTTTTAATTCATGCCCATCTATAGATGTAATACTTGTTGAATTCCATGGCTGAAGACCTCTTGCACTGCTATACAAAAGGTATAGCAGTGAATTGGAGGTGAATTCACTGCTGTGAGGTGAATTGCCTCAAATTAGGAAATTGTAACTTGGCATGCAACAGATAATGCCTATGGAGACTTGCCTCCAAAAGTTATACCTCTCACGTAGCAGCCCAACAGGATTTCAGCCAACAAGACTTAAGTGATACATGATTTCAGCTTTAATGTTCAGCAACATATCCTATTTTAAAAGCAGCATTCAGTTGCAACTTTTTTCCCTCTAAGGCAGCAAAACCACCTCAACTAAAGTAGAAATAATAATGAAAAAAACACAGAATACCAGATGGGATTTTATTAACTGTAACACCTAAGATCCTCTTCCAACAATAACAACATAACTCATGCACTACTTGAATGATTTTATGTGAATAAACCTGCCTTCTTCTGTCAAGTCTATTCAGAAAATAATCAGTATCTGTAGAGATAAAACTAGCATACTTTCCAAACATAAATATACTGAAGATCACTCAGCTCAATCCCCATATTTGGATTAGGTCTAGCAAATTTGTGTTAAACATAGCAAAGGTATACTTTTGCAGAAGAGTGTCTGGATAACATTACAGAGGATGATAGTTTTTAAACTCATCTAGCAGACAGTGCAAGTCTTTCAGGTCAATACCTAGTCAGCTCCATTCTGAGACTTATTTGTAGTTGAGTCTGCTTCTGCAGATAATGTGATAACTGCAGAATGAGCAGAAAAATGAGATCAGAATTCTAAGCAGGCACCAGGTGCTCAACCTTCGAAACAATACAGACTAGGAAAGAATATCCTTGGTTAGAATACCACTCTTTTGTGTTCTGCCAGATAATCTATGCTCAACATTAACATCAACGGCCATATTTGTTAAAATTATACACTCAGTTGGGTTGCACTGTGGATATAAGCACCAATCAACATTATTATATTATTCACAATCACAACAAATTTATTGTTACACCACACCACATTTCCCACAATACTTTCTACTCAAAACACTTCACAAAAACAAACAACATGGTAACAGTTCATTCAAAGTGACGCTGAACATATTGTTTCTAGGATAAATACTGGGTAGTTTATCTACAGAACTAAATTATATTCTATCAAGACTCAGATTTATTTCTCACTTACCATGTTCACTCATCACAAGAAGGTACAACTTCAAGAACTCTGAGAAACTAAAAAATCTTGAGAATTCTGGCTTAACATGCAGAAAAGCCAACAGAAACTGGAAACACACACCAGATCCAAATATGAAAGAGAGGAAAAATCTCATAAGGTTGAGGAAAATGAGTTTATTGGACTTTAAAACTATTCAACACGTTTTGGCCCCAGCAAATTGTGGCCTTCTTCAGGAACTACTTAAAAGAGAGGAAGAGAGAATGAGAGAGAGAGAGAGAGAGAGAGAGAGCAATACTTATTTCAGTGACCTTGCCTACACAGACCACCACCTTTCCCCCACAACCTCCTCTTAGATCAGAAACAGCACAAATGTATGCACTTTTACTCAGCTGTAAGTCCCAAAACGAACTAAATGGGGTAAATAAGGTCTGGTCCCAACAGAGTGGCTCTGTACTGATTGGGGTGTTTGTTACTTTTATTAAATTGCTGTCATCTACAGAAACATCAGCAGAAATCCTCTTGCTATAATTTACACTACATAAGGTTGATGACATCACCAACTATGATTATTTTTCAAAAATAAAAAAATTCTTATTCTCATCCAACCCCCAAAGGTCTTGAGGCTCCTATGGATTCTCCTTCATTGAGGGAAAGCCACTGGGGGCTACAGAACGGGGGGGGGGGGGATATTCCTGGCCAGAAATACATGAGGATGAGATTGGTTGTCCCATCAGGAGCATCTAGATAAATATAATTCGAGTGAAAAATAAAAGGAATGCTGTAGTTGATAGTTGATACTACTGACCACCCAATCAAGGAGAAGATGAGGATGAACCTTCGAAAAACAAATTGCAAGAATTTCAAAGAAATGCAATGTAGTAGTAATTGGAGATTCCAAATATCCTGATATCTGTTGGGAGGCAAATTTTGCCAAATGTAGTCCTTCCAAGAAATTATTGGCTTCTGTGGCTGAAATTTTCTGCTACAAAAAGTGGATTAAGAAACTAAAGGATTAACTATCCTGGACTTGATTCTACCCAATAGAGATGACATGGAGGATGAAGTGGCATTAAGGAGAACTGTGGAGGAAAGTGACCATGTTCTACTGGAGTTCTTGATTTCAAAGGAAGCAAAAGCAAAGTGCAGCTGCATGTGTGTGCTTGCTTTTAGGAATGCCAATTTTAATTAAGTCAGGACAATGATAAGTAAGGTCCTCTGGCAGGAGATCCTAACAAGAAAAGAAGTCTAAGACGGATGGGAGTTTCTTAAAAAGGAAATTCTTGATCTGAAAAGAAAGGAATGAAATTTAAAAGGGATAAGTGAAAGTTCTATACCTAGGAAAAAGAAAATAAATGCACAGGTACAACATGGGAGATACTTGGATCAGTAATACCACATGTGAGAAGGATCTCGGAATTACTGTAGACCAGAAGCTAAATATGACACAACAGTGTGATGAAACTGCAAAAAAGGCAAATGCTATTTTAGGCCACATTAACATAAGTATAGTTTCCAAATCCTGCGAGGTACTAGTCCCCCTCTATTCAGCACTGGTTAGGCCTCACTTTGAGTATTGTGTCCAGTTCTAGCCACCACACTTCAAGAAGGATGCTGACAAATTGGAACAAGTTCAGAGGACAGCAAGAAGGATGATCCAAGCCTTGGAAACCAAGCCTTATGAGGAAAGACTGAAAGAACTGGGCATGTTCAACCTTGAGAAAAGAAAACTGAGGGGAGATATGATAGCACTTTTCAAATACTTGAAAGCCTGTCATACAGAGGAAGAACAGGCTCTGTTCTCCTTCATTCTAGAATGCATGACACATAATAGTGAGCTCAAGTTGCAGAAAGCCAGATTTCAGTTGAATATCAGGAAAAACATCCTAACTGTTAGAGCTGTATGACAATGGAACCAATTACCTCGGGAGGTGGCGAGGGCTCCAAAGCTGGAGGCATTCAAGGCTAAATTAGACAGCCATCTGTGATATCTGCTTTGATTTAGATTCCTGTACTGAGCAGGAGGTTGGACTCGGTGGCCTTATAGACCCCTTCCAACTCTATGATTCTATGAAGCCTTTAATTTCTGAAATTGTTGCTGCTGGTGAAATCATCCCACCTGCAGTGATCTCCGGTCCCTTGGCCCCCAACAGTTTCCCCATTATGAAAGAGTTTCTATGGGAGCCTCAGGATCCTCTGTGTGTGATCTGAAATTTGTATTTCCAAAACATCACTGTTGCTAAGGGCATCATTAGCCTCTTGTGACATAAGATAAAGCAACAGAATATCAGCCATTATCTGGAAATTCAAAGTGGGCATGGCATAAAGTCACAAAATACTTGTGCTGAAAAATATGACAGCTTTAGAAGGCAATTTCCTTCCTTTAATTAACAATAACACGAATCCTTTCTGGGTGAAACCAGATAAACCAGACGCTACAATTCTGTAACTCAGGTGCATCTATGATAATTTGTTCTTGCTACGTGCACATAATGTCCTTTTCCAGCATCCTTCTACCTGGGATATTCCACTTTAGGTTTGCCCCGAATGAAATCCGGCATGAATGTGAAAGTTCTTACTGGAGCAATTATCAGAAGAATTACAACAAAGGATACATTGAGTTAAAATAACAGGAGTGTTGTTTCTCAGAAGATTTGTATACATTCCTAAGTGATACTGGGTTCTTTTTAAGGAGAAAGGCAGGGTAAAAATATTTTAAATAAATAAATTAAATAAATACTGAGTTTTGGGAGCTTCTCTCAGGTGTGCAACAGTTGTTAATGATAGCCTGCAGCTAGAGCTAAAGGCAGGTTAACATTACAAAGAGGTGATGGGGGCAGTCCCTGGGGGTTTGTGAAATCTGACTTCAAAGGAATCTCATGCTTAAGTCCTAAAGACCACTCGCCAAATAATACAAGCTCATTGGCATAGTCTAATGAGGTGAGAGACACTCCTGCTGTCACATCCCAACATTTTCATTAGTTACGGATTTTCTTCTTCTAGTTGCAAGCAATTTCTCCTTTTGCTTCTAGCCCCAGAGAAGCATCTGATCAATTTTAAAAAGGATATTCTGAGGACAGACAGGAAAAACTAACTGTGTTTCCTACATCTCTATCCCTCACATTAACCGTGCTAGATTCTAACTCTATCTCACACATACTCGGACAATAATTTCTTAATTACCCAAGATACAAATTAGTTTTTGTCACACACAGGCACATATATCCTTCACTGTTCCCTTTATGGCTTGAATAGATAACCAGATTGAACCAGCTCAGAGAATAGAGCCATATATCTATATAGCTGGTCAGACCAGGCATAGGCCGATTTTACTCCCACATGATTGACTTTTTATGGAACAAAAATGCCTTTGATCTATGAACAGGTCATTCTCAGTGTTAACACTAAACTATGGTTTAGTTCTTTGTGTACAATCATACATAAACTATGTAGGGAAACCTTGCAATCCAATCTGTTTTGTTTTTTCTATCTACAATATTGAACTAGTGCCAACCCGGTTTGGAAAAAAATGAAAAATAAAACAGATATCAAAAATAACATTACAGCAGCAGTGCTGAGTGGCTGTGAGAGGTAGCCAGGGCAAGGGCGGGCATATGCACAACAAAGCCTCAAATGTAATGATTCTAAAAGCCTGTGTAGCCCTTTTGATCTATATACAACATAGTTTAAAAACAGATTAAATGTTTTCCTAAGAGGACGCACACACAGACCCAAAAACCATATGACTACCACATGACTTTAAACCAACTTTAAAATCCCCGATCCATCTCTCGATTCATTTTCATAGTGCAACCATGCCCTAAGTGAGTTGCCACTAAAGAAGGACTCCTTTCCTAAAACACGTTATGTCTGATGAGATTATCAAAGCCTCCCACCCAATACTTATTGATATTGTTTCTGTACTGATTGATTGCTTCCCCCACCCCTTAAATACAACCTATGACATATTATGCTAAGTAAGGACTGTCACCCCAAAACTACTATACTTGATCTTAGCTGAAAGGCCCAAGAAGCACTGTGAGGATGTGCCCTTTCAGAGAAACTAGTTTGCAAAGGAAATAACTTACTTCCAGAAAGAAAAGGAGCAGGCCGTTAGCACCTTTTTTTTTGTGCTGTGGCACCTTAGGCAGTAATAATTGGTTCATTGTTCTCTCACAACAGAACGAGTTATGCTGCAGTAAATGGAAGAGTCTTTTAAACTATGCTTGATTGCCATGTATTGTTGGAGGAACAATAAGCAGGCAAGCTTTGTTCTGCGGCTGCTATGACAGGGCTGGGTGAACCTCAAAAGGTAGGAAGTTCTGCTAGTTTCAAAATATTTGGATTATTTCTTTCCCAGACCGCCACAGAATCTTTTTTTTTTAACTCTTCAGAATGTCTGAAGAATCTGGAGATATTCAACATAGTGTAGTATGAACATAAAGAAGGCACCAATGTCCATCTTCCATGCACTTATTCCTCTGTGTGCCTGCCCAGGTAATGAGATAATCAGGGGAGGCCTTTCTCTCTGTCCCATCATCTTCACAAATGCACTTGATGGGGGTATGAGAGAGAGTCTTCTCTGCTGCTGTCCCCAGACTCCGGAACTGCCTCACACAGGAAGCCAGGCTGGCCCCATCATTGCTGTCTTTCCATAATCAGCCCAAAACCTTTCTCTTAGTGACTGACTCTCTAGAAGACATTTTAAAACAATATGGTTTGCACTGTGTTTCTTCTAAATCTGTTCTAGCAATGCTTTACCTAACATTCTTAATATAATGTTATTAATTTGTTTAATATTTGAATAATTCACTGTTTTTAGCTTTAATGTTGTATTTCAATAATGTAAGCTACCTTGGGTCTTTTCTTAGGAGAAAGGCGCAGTAAAAATATTTTAAATAAACAAATAAATCATCTATAGTAAAAAGTTTTTTTCAGGTTTCTTTAACATTTTCCCAGACTGCAAAATCTGTTTGATTAGAAATTATGGTAGGACAAAGAAATAATGGTATACATAAAGAGCAATGCCTCTATCATGCTTCCACAAATACTGATATGTTCCTCCAGTTTGTATATAAGCATACACAATATATATTACTTCCCAGCAATGTTGTTTTCTCCCTTACATACAATTATTTCCATAAATCTCACCCTTCCTTAAGTATTCATAGTGCTTCATAGTATTTGTTAATGATTTCAGATCTTATCTCTGTGATATGGTCCACTGTACCACTTAAGCTCATGACATACCCTTTAATGAACACTGGATTATAGGAAATATTAAAATGTAGTGATGCAAGGTTAGAGGAGCTACTGCTCGTTATTCAGCATTTACTTAATGTACAATAAAAATATCATTAAAACTTAATGGGATGAATCATGTTGAAACAACTGCTGTACGCTCAAGTAATGACTTCTGATTTCACACAATATAGCGAAATATACTATAGCCCAGAATAACTGGTATACTTAAAAGACAGAATGGCTTCACCTCCTTTTTACCTGAATTTCACATCTCAGACAATTGCAATGGAAGGAAATAACCCCTTCAACTCAACAGAATATGGGTCCCAAATTACTCAATAGCAGGGAATCACAGCAAAACCTTCATCCCAGCAGATTACCTTTACAACTCCGAATTTGCAACACATCGTAGAGCTTTCACCCTGGTCTGTTTCAATGTTCTGCCTTTATCCATTCTGGAGGGAATATACTCATCTATCCTTTATGATTAACACCTTTGCCCTTGTCAATCTGTTATGATGGAACATGTCTTGCTGTATTGCACATTCTATAACGATTCCCACAGTCTACTTTATTCCCCCAGTTTTAAAACATTATTCAGGTAGACCCAATAAATTTTACATCTCTTTCCTCCTCTCTGATTCCTCAAGTGAAATTACACCTAAGGTTGCAAAATTCTGTGCAGTGGCTTGGGTAATAAGAAAACAGATGATTAAATCACTGCAGTAATCAGATTAGAAACTTACACTTGATTGCAATTTGAATTTTAGTCTGCTTTGTATTGCTTGAAAATACTATATGATCTGTTATTGTATTTTAGTTTTGTATATCTGACATGGCTGACTTATGGTCATAATAACAATAAGGTTAAAGGTAAAACTGGAAATAAGCCATAGCTAAACACACTTAATTTGGTCCAGTCTTCTGTGTGATACGTTCTGCATACAGACAGAAGAGTGAAAATGGGTGGAAGAAACATCAATAATTTAAGGTATGCACATGACATCATCTTACTAGCAGAAAGCAGCAATGACTTGAGACGACTGTTAGGGAAAGGGAAAGAAGAAAGTGCCAAATCAGGATTGAACCAGAACATTAAGACAAAAATCATTACTACAGATAAATTAGATAACTTTAATACTGGAGGAGAGCTTTGTGGATACCCTGGACTGCCAGAAAGACAAATAAGTGGGTCCTAGATCAAATCAAGCTTGAACTATCTGTGGAGGCAAACATGTTGAAGCTGAGCGCTTCAACTTTGGGCACATCATGAGATTTCTCTGGAAAAGATAGTGATGCTGGGAAATGTGGAAGTCAGCAGGAAAAGAGGAAGACAAAATATGAGATGGGCTGTCTACCTAAGGGAAGCCACATGTTTGAGTCTGCAGAAGCTGAGCAAGGCTGTTGAGGACAGGACATTTTGGGGATTGTTCATTCGTAAGTCGGAAGTGACTTGACAGCACATAACAACAACAAACACACTGAAATCCCACTGCCTGAAAACTTGCTCAGGGTTTCCCAGATGTCTGGAGCTGGTTTTATTAGGGGCTCAGCAAGCTGCTGTGGCAGAAGCAAGTAGCATCAGCAGCACTACCCTATTTGAACCGGACAATGTGTCATACTTTTAATTCCACTCCAGAGTAGTGGGTTTTTTCCCCATGTATAAACTACTGACTGAAATTATTTGAGACAGCTGTACCTCAGAAGGAAATGAATCATATAATTGTTGCTCAAAAGCAAGTATATTTCTGGATAATACACTTATTCTACACATTTCAACAGCAGTGCTATGAGCAATTACATTGGGTGTTGTACCTAGGAACGGAAAAGGTTCCTTAGTGCTGTCATACTTAAAACTAATCATGACAAATCAATTTAAAGCTTTGAGGGGAATGTAACCTTGAACATTAATATATTGAAGGCCAGGTTCACTGAGAAACTTCTTCTCTCACCACACTCTACTCATGCTTAATTCAAAACAGATAGGGATACAAATCAACATTTTCATTCTCTAGAATTTTTAGAAAGGTATTCTTGGGCACATTTGGAAAAGAAAAAACAGAAAGAAAGCTGTAGAGGAATAACATATAGTGGCATTGTTCTTAAGCGGCTCACTTGGCTTAAGAATTTTGTAACCCTCTCTGACTTTCCTCCCTCCTTTAGAAGTGGTGCCACATGGTCAATTCTCTCTCTCTTTTTACATTTTCATCTCGAACCACTTTCCTAAAATGTAACCATTCGTCACTGCTGAATTTCATTCTGTCACTGTCAGTGCAATCCTCCACTTTTACATAATTTACCCAATTAAACATTTCATCTCATCTAAAAATCTGCCATCTTTCTCCATGCTTTATTGTCTGCAGATCTGATGGGTGCTTCTCACTTGCCTAGTCAAGTGATTTACACAGATAATGACCAAAAGCAGACTTGTTCCTTCTTGACAGTAAGCTTGTTGTTGTTGTTTAGTCGTTTAGTCGTGTCCGACTCTTCGTGACCCCATGGACCAGAGCACGCCAGGCCCTCCTGTCTTCCACTGCCTCCCGAAGTTGGGTCAAATTCATGTTGGTTGCTTCGATGACACTGTCCAACCATCTCATCCTCTGTCGTCCCCTTCTCCTCTTGCCTTCACACTTTCCCAACATCAGGGTCTTTTCCAGGGAGTCTTCTCTTCTCATGAGATGGCCAAAGTATTGGAGCCTCAGCTTCAGGATCTGTCCTTCCAGTGAACACTCAGGGTTGATTTCCTTCAAAATGGATAGGTTTGTTCTCCTTGCAGTCCAGGGGACTCTCAAGAGTCTCCTCCAGCACCACAATTCAAAAGCATCAATTCTTCGGCGGTCAGCCTTCTTTATGGTCCAGCTCTCACTTCCATACATCACTACTGGAAACACCATCGCTTTGACTATGCGGACCTTTGTCGGCAAGGTGATGTCTCTGCTTTTTAAGATGCTGTCTAGGTTTGTCATCGCTTTCCTCCCAAGAAGCAGGCGTCTTTTAATTTCGTGGCTGCTGTCACCATCTGCAGTGATCGTGGAGCCCAGGAAGGTAAACTCTGTCACTGCCTCCATATCTTCCCCTTCTATTTGCCAGGAGGTGATGGGGCCCGTGGCCATGATCTTAGTTTTTTTGATGTTGAGCTTCAGACCATTTTTTGCGCTCTCCTCTTTCACTCTCATTAAGAGGTTCTTTAATTCCTCCTCACTTTCTGCCATCAGATGACAGTAAGCTAGTAGCTCACAAAGAGACAATATATGCAACGTACAAACCCTTCACCCTAGTCCATTGATTTAATTAAGTTGCTTGATATGAATCAACCATTACTTTTTTGGTATTTTTTTCACAAAATCGAGCCATTTTCTATGCCACCCACAGTAGTGCAGTGATCAGATTTTATTTGAAATGTCTAATTAATGACAAGAATGGGGCTTTAATCAAATCCAAATGAAACTGTTATCCAAACAGATTAATTCATGTGTCAATATTATTCTCAGCTTCAGATTTCCTGTTAAAGAGACTGACAAAACCATAACTTCTTTTCTTTCCTTCTTTTTTGGAAGAATGGCTTTGTCTGTTTTGAAAATATGTTTTCTTAAACCGAATCTGTTGTAATGTACTATTATTAAAACCGTGTGAATACAATATATTGCAGGTGTTGAAACATGTTATGCCCCCAATTTTTGAAATAAATATTGAAAACTTGTGAGACTAAGTGCTAGTCTTCTGATCTGAAGCCGATGATTCATACAGATTAGGGTCTGCTCTTCTGTTGTTGTTATTGTTGTTGTTGTTGTTTTTTACGCCAGCTCCCAAAATTCCCCAAGCAGGATTCTGGGAGTTTCACCCCACAGATAACTACATTTTACACAGCTGGAGAAGGGCCTGCCTCTGAGGCTGCTTGCCCTTCTCCGGCCTTGCTTCCTGTTGTTAATCTAAGAAAAGAAAGCCATCATGGTTTCCTGGCAGTTGTAAATTCACTACTCATTAGAGTCTACCAAGGGCACCTCCCAAAGAACTGTGACTCCCAGAAGTACCGTGGCAACTTCCTTTAAAAATAATAATAAGAATAACATGAAGCAAGGCCAGAGAAGGCCAAGCAGCCTTTCAAGTAGGCCCTTTCTCCAGGTGAGTGAAATGTAAGTATCTGTAGGATGTGTTTGTGGGCTGAAACTCCCCAAATTCTGCCTCTGGAATTCCTGGAGAATTCTGGGAGTAGAAGTCCCCCCCCCCCAAAAAAAAACACCTGAAAGATAAACAGCTCCTCCAATACAGATAATTCTTTCCCAAGAGATTCATCTTGATTCTCCCACATTTCATGACTCATCTCATGTTGTCGTGGACTCATAAGTTCTCTAGAGGGGAGGCTTCAGGGGATGCAGACAACCACAGGGGAGAGGGAAGGATGAGAAGTTTTTTTTTGTGTTCACTTCCTTAAATCAAGATAATGGGATAGAAATCACAACTTGATTATAGAAATAACTTCACACATATTATTTGGCCTTAAATTAAATGGGATGTTGACAGACTTGGGCCTGCCTCAGACAAAGTGTAATGTGCTGCCATTGGTCCAGATCCCATCGCCTGTACCAGCAGTGGTGATTTTCCAGTTTTAAATTGTTCCTCCTCCTCTTCTGAATGCTGGCTGGGAGATTATAGGATTTTTAGTTTAAAAAACACTATTTTCTCAAGCTTTGTTAATATGGATTTTAGTGGATTTAGTGCAGGGAGACTCTAATGCCCCTAATGTTTTGTATTGCCGCAGCACTAACCCTGTCCAGACAGTTCCTCCTTTATCAGGCAGCCTTAGAACTCAGAAATGAAGAAATCATTCATCATTTATGCAGCAGTTATAAGCTGTTATCAGGGCAAAGCAATGTGTGCTGCTTATATACTGCTTCACAGCGCTTAAGAGCACTCTCTGGGCAGTTTACAGTTTAATTATTCAGGCTACACATTGCCCCCTGCAAGCTGGGTACTCAATTTACTGACCTCGGAAGGATGGAAGGCTGAATCAATCTTGAGTCAGCTACCTTAGCTCGTTGAGAATGAACTCAGGTTGTGGGGGGAGTCTTGACTGCAAAACTGCAGTTTAACCACTGTGCCACAAGGCTCCTTCCTTCCTATCAAACACCCAAGCGGGCTTTTTGGGGGTTAAAGCCCCCAGAATCCTGGCAGGGGCAATTCCAGCAGATACTGGGTGCTGTAGTCCAAAAAATATGAAAGCCCCATTCCTTGTGACATGTATGGAAGGATTTTTACACACACACACACACACAAACTCACTCACCCACTCCCAAAAGCTGCATTTGCCTTGCAAGGGAAACTTCTCACCACCACCACTGAGAGCTACTGTTCCAGAACTGGTAGCAGTATCAGAAGAGGGACCATTTTTGTCAAGATCGTGCAACACAATCCCAATCCTGACCCTGCAATCTTTGCAATTTACAAGATTAAAAATGATTTATACGAACTACAGATGACCTATGTAACATAATGTGCAGTTTGGTCCTATAATTTACTGCTCACTTGGCAAACATTTCTCTTGTCCTTTTTGCCACAGATCAGGCACACCAGAAGAACCACTTAGGTTCAGGCATGGCAGGGGCAATTATGAAAGCCCTTGGGCACCCTAGTATGATCCAATCAATAATTTCAGTTACTCTGATCCATTTCCGTACATTTGCACCACACAAAATAATTAATCATATTTTATATCTAGTATGACCTGGGGAGAATGTCGTAAGTAAATATAGCCTCTGGGAAAGGTTACAACTGGAGAGAGTAAATTATTCTGCATTTGGATCACATTGCTGCTGCGGTGTAAGATAGATAATTGCAGTTCTTTTGCATATTTGTATTAAGCTGTAATATAACTTGCCTATCATTCTGTCATAAATACTGTGAATGTGAAGCCACTGTTAATGGAAATGTTGCACTTAATTCTGAGATATTCATGATCTGGAGACCTTAGCAACAAATGTGAATTAAACCCATCCAAAATCATGACAGAGGTACAGAAATCTTCACAATATGAGCTTATTAATTTTTAAACACATTTTCTCTCTCCAGTTTCTGAGACTGAACACAATGTAATATACTGCATCTTACAGAAGCGTTAAATAGCCCTGGATTTCATCCAAATCATTTTTGTAGCTTTAACTCATAATCATTAGCAATAGAATATTGTTTTTAAATTTGTAAACTGCCCAGAGTAGACCTTTGCTTATTTATTTATTGGATAGAAATCCAATAAATAAATAAATAAATAAAATAAACAGAAAAACACTTTTTAAAAAAGTAAACAAGGAATTGATAGGATTCTATCCTGCAAGGAGAAAACAAACAAACAAACCTCATATATCTCATTTGACCACACAGTAAAATGAATCATTTCAGTAACTGGGTGAAAGGGGGCAGAGAGGAAGAGATTTTAAATTGTTCCTCAAAATCAAAATAGATGACTGATAGTATTCAGTAAAAAATCTTGGAAAGTTAAATGAACTTATTACAGTTTTTCTTAAGTTCCTTTTCATATTTAACAGCCATTCTGCCATGACTTGATTTACTACTACTACTACTACTACTACTACTACTACTACTACTACTACTACTACTACTACTAATAATAATAATAATAATAATAATAATAATAATAATAATAATAATAATAGAAAAAATTGAGAAAGCCCAACTGGACATTTTTTAAAAATCTCATGGATTCAAGGCATTTGTAAAGAAACTTGAGGAAAACATATGCATGATACTGTAATAACAGCTGAAATGAGTAAGAGGCAAATAAAGGCTGTGAAAATTGGAGTGCACCTGGTCCAGATGAGCAGCACGGATTTTGGTTAAAATTGGATGACAAGAGGCTGCACATTTCTGATAATAAAAGATCATCAAAAGGGCAATGAACCCAGTAATTATCGACCATTTACATGCTTCCCAGCAATGTTCAAGCTCCTCACAGGAGTACTGGCAAGATCAATATATAATTACTTAATTAAAAACTCCCTATACCCAACTGAACAGAAAAGGAACTTTAAAAAGTCAAGAGGCATGAAAGATCCGTTGCTTATTGATAAAATGATACTAAAGAATGCAAAAAGACAAAAAACAAATTTTAACATGGCCTGGATAGACTATAAAAAAGCATTTGACACACTGCCACACAGCTGGAATAACAGCTGTCTAAATTTTTTTAGGATTAGAAAATATTCAGAAGTTCCTCAAGAAAAACATGGAAAAATGGAAAACTGTCTTAATGGTCCATAGTGAAGAAATTGAGGAAATTAGCATCAAAAGAGGAATATTTCAAGGGGATTCTTTGGCACCACTGCTGTTTAACATCTCACTAAACCCCATGTAAATAATTTTAAATAAAACTGGATTGAGTTACCATATTACAGATCAAGCAGGAAAAATCAATCATCAGATTACCTAAAACTATATACAAAAAGTACCACTGAGATAAAATTACTGCTAAACACAGTGCAAATATTTAGTGAAGATATTCAAATAAAATTTGGAATTGACAAATGTGCAGCTCTATCTATACACCATGGCAAGATCTGAAAAGTAGATGGAATAGTTTAAAATGGTGATATTATAAAATCACTATCAAGTGATGAAAATTATAAATACTTTGAAATACTAGAAGCAGATAACATCATGCAGACAAAAGTTAAAGAAGTGACAGAAAGAGAATAAATCAAAAGTCTGCAATAAATCTTAATATGAAAATCAAATGGTGGAAATACAATCAAAGCCATAAACACATGGGCAGTTCCAGTAATGAGATACCCAGCTGGAATAATAGATTGGACCCAAAATGAATTAGAAGAATTGGATCGAAAAACATGGAAACTAATGAACATGCATCATGCACTACATTCAAAAAGTGATGTGGACAGATAATATTTACCACAAAAAATGGAGGCTGTGGATTACTGCAAATATCACAATTTACTGCTGTTGGGATGTAGCCAGTTGTATTTTCCCCTCTCTTTAAAAAGTATTCAAAATATAATTAAATAGCAAAATAGGAAGAAATCTTAGAAAATCTTGGTATGCTGTAAAGGTCAATCAGTATATCGGGATATGCAGGGGGACAATGTTTGGATTGCATTTGTTTCAGTTTCTTTCAGTGGGTCCCATTTCTTTCAATAAACCCGAAAGAGGTCAGATCTTTTGCGTTCTTAAGTCCTTTTAGTGTCAATACAATCTAGAGATGAGCTGCACAACTAACAGTGAGTATTTGTCACTGTGCTTTGTAATATTTGCACAATTAGCTGGCATATGTGTACCTGCCTGTTATACCCACAAACACAAAGAAAGAAAGAGAGAAATGGAAGAATACAATATTGCTCCTTTATCTGCAATCTCAGGTAATAGAGCAATTTTCACTCAGTTGTGTTTATTGTGTTGAACGCCATGTTAGGAACAGCAGAGACAAACACACATTTTACTAACAGTTTTGGCATTATGAAGAAATATACATTTGTCCTCAGCGAATTTTACCCCCTGCAAAACAAACAAACAAAAAAAAAAAAACCAACAACCAACATCAGTTCAAATTTTAATCCTGAATATATTTCCTAGTAAAACTTAGTAGGCAATAGTGCCTTTTTGATTTCTTAAAGGAAAAGAAAATCTTATCTACCTTTAGCTTATTTTATTTTTATCAGCATAAATGCAGTGCTTGTGCTTCCTTGCTTGTAAGAAACAGTCATATAATTTATTGCAATGGCTAGCTGGCAATCTTTATGTCAGACAAGTTTACAGGAAAACATTCTCCATAATTTAGGATAAGCAAAATTCCGGAACAATCTCTGTTCGTATCTTAGAAGATTTTCATACAGTTTCCCATTATTTGTTGGGCATTTATTTAACAAAAGGAATGTATTTAGGCTGAACAAAACAGAATAAAATAGGGTGAAAGAAGTAGAGGCCTGAGGTTAGGATGTAGACAAGAGAATGACAAAACAAGGGTTTCATTCATTCATTCATTCATTCATTCATTCAATTTCTATACTACCCATCTGGCTGCCAAGGCCATTCTGGGTAGTTCACAACATAATACACAACACATAACTTTTTAAATAAAATTCACAGACATAATAACAATATAAGAAATCAAATTAAACATATAAATCAACTTAAAACTAGGAAAAAAACAATATGAAAATATGAAAACAATTTAAAAAATAATTTTTAAAAAGGTGGCAGAGCAACTAACTTAAGCTTTAAAAGCACCATTGTGCTCTGTTGATATAATATCTGGGGAAGCCTGTCAAAACAGTCAAGTTTTCAAAGATCTCTTAAAAATTCCCAGTGAAGAGGCCAGGGGTATTCTGGGTGCGACTCTATTCCAAAGGTGGGGAGCAACCGCTGAGAAGGCCTGGTTTCTGGTCTCCTCTTTCTGGATCTCTCTCGGGGTCAATGGTCTCAACTGCCCAGCCTGGGAAGATAGAATAGACCGGGCAGCAGGCTTTCTGCCAGGTATCGAGGTCCCAAACCATTTAGGGCCTTGTATGTCAGCATCATTCACCTTGAAGCTGCACAGAAACAAACAGGTAACCAGTGCAAGGTAGCCAGAGTAGGGGAGGTTATGATGGTATTTCTTCAATTCATTCAATATTCTGGACCTGCTGAAGTTTCCATAGCAGCCTCATGGGCAGAAGTAAAATGAGGAAAGAAGTAGGGTAGAGGAGAAGAAGTGGACAAAAGCAGCTGGAAAAGGCAGCTGGCTGCATTCAGTGATGTTTTGTATTTCTGAGCACAAAGGAATGTATATTGCCAGTATTTGGTGTGCTAGAACTAAGGGTATGGCAGACACTGTGAAATAAAAAAAGGCCACAACCTCATTCAGTCATAAGACTGAAATAAGGTTTATTTTTATATATACTAGTCTCGGACTCATGCTTCCTCATCTTTCTGCCTTACTCTCCAGCACAATCATGAACACACTTTTGTTTCTACTTTTACTTAACAACATTTTACTGTTACTTCCAAACCCCAAACTGTGATTAATCTGAACTAAGTTCTACTGAAGGAAGCTTGAATCATGAACCATGGGCTGGGATGCATTTAACATTAAACCAAGATTTAGGAATTTGAGAGGAGAGGGCAAAAAATGGTCTGAAGCTCTACATCAAAAAAACTAAGATCATGGCCACGGGCCCCATCACCTCCTGGCAAATAGAAGGGGAAGATATGGAGGCAGTGACAGAGTTTACCTTCCTGGGCTCCACGATCACTGCAGATGGTGACAGCAGCCACGATATTAAAAGACGCCTGCTTCTTGGGAGGAAAGCGATGAGAAACCTAGACAGCACCTTAAAAAGCAGAGACATCACCTTGCCGACAAAGGTCCGCATAGTCAAAGTGATGGTTTTTCCAGTAGTGATGTATGGAAGTGAGAGCTGGACCATAAAGAAGGCTGACCGCCGAAGAATTGATGCTTTTGAATTGTGGTACTGGAGGAGACTCTTGAGAGTCCCCTGGACTGCAAGGAGAACAAACCTATCCATTTTGAAGGAAATCAACCCTGAGTGTTCACTGGAAGGACAGATCCTGAAGCTGAGGCTCCAATACTTTGGCCATCTCATGAGAAGAGAAGACTCCCTGGAAAAGACCCTGATGTTGGGAAAGTGTGAGGGCAAGAGGAGAAGGGGACGACAGAGGACGAGATGGTTGGACAGTGTCATCGAAGCAACCAACATGAATTTGACCCAACTCTGGGAGGCAGTGGAAGACAGGAGGGCCTGGCGTGCTCTGGTCCATGGGGTCACGAAAAGTCGGACACGACTAAACGACTAAACAACAACAATGTTGTGATGTAGTGGTGACCGACTAGGACTCTGGAGAACGGGGTTCGAATCCCCACTTGGCTGTGGAAATTCAGTGAGGGAGTGGAACTGGTAAAATAACTCCTTAAATATCTCACATACCTTGAATGCCCTGTTTAGGTTGCTGTAAGACTGTTCCAACTAGGTAGAACACACATACAAAGTTCTGGTACTTGAAACAACTGTTAGGGAAAATGAAAGAAAGTGCCAAAGCAGGATTGCGCCTGAACAAGAAGAAGACAAAAATCATGACTACAGAAGAACTACACAACTTCAACTTTGACAATGAAGACATTGAAATACGTAGTTAGAGATTTTGTATACCTTGGTTCAATCCTGAATTCTAATGGAAACTACAGCCAATAAATCAGAAGAAGACTGAGACATGGAAGGGCAGCAATGAAGGATCTAGAAAATATCATCAAGTCTAAGGATGTGTCACTGGAGACCAAGATCATCCACATTCTTGCATTTCTGATGACCATATATGGGTAAGAAAGCTGACAGGAGGGGGAATTGATTTGTTTGAAATGTGGTGCTAGAGGAAAGCTTTGTGGATATCCTGGACTGCCAGAAAGACAAATAAGTGGGTCCTAGATCAAATCAAGCCTGAACTATCCCTGGAGGCAAACATGTTGAAGCTGAGGGCTTCTACTTTGGGCACATCATGAGAAAGCAGAATTATCTGGAAAAGATAATAATGCTGGTAAAGGTGGAAGGCATTAAGAACAGACGGAGATCAAATATGAGACAGGCTGTCTTGCTAAAGGAAGCCAGAGGCTTGAATCTGCAGAAGCTGATCAGGGCTACTGAGGACAGGATATTTGGGGGATTGTTCATTCATGTGGTCGCCATAAGTCAGAAGTGACTTGACAGCACATGACGACAACAAATGTTGTGGTAAAGTCAGTGACTCTGGTTTAAAATGCTAACTATCTTCATAACTCTGGTTTGGAAACAGCTTTTTAATTGCTGCCTAGAGTTTATTTGGAACTTGTGCAAGGAAGCTTCTAGAATGTTGCTGCACTTGTGGAAGTTGGGCTTTCTCAAAGGAGACTGCCATTTACACAACTGTAAGGCTTCCAAGAGGCAGCATATCCTATGTTGCTGCATCAGCATGGATCTTGATCTTGGTACCTAAGCTGGTGCTTTGAACCAGGCCTTCCATACTGAAGTCCAACACTGTATTCCAGAAATTAACAACCAGAAGATCCCAGAAACTAGGTGATGTTCCTGAAACCTATCATATGCTCTCTGCTGCCATTACTGAGGTAAGAGATGGAACAGATTTTCAGACTGAAGTCATCTCAGAGAGAGACCTTTGGGCAGCTCAGAATGGCAGAATGAATGAACGACTGATCAGACTTGGAAGCAATGGGAAATAAGGGCTAAAATGTATGGCTGGTTAAGGCTGTTGGGAACAATAAGAGGTAAGGACAATGAGTTTTTTCTTACATTTGAAGTTAAGGCAACTGCGGAGGAAGTTGAAGAAAGCTACAGTACAAAACATCACAGAAAGGTTTCTATTTTCCTCCAGCTTTAAAAGGCTACATCACCTCAAAGTGCCAGTATTTGTTCGTAATATTCACTATAACTTGGAAGTGCCTTTGCATCAAATATTAACAATAGAACACTGTGATACTATGACAGCTTGGTTTTTTTTTCCTCTCAGTGTTCCTGCCTGAACTATTCTACTCACCTTCACATATGTTTCTGTGGGTATTTATAATTCTATTGCACTTTTTTTTCCAAGGAGGCTCTTTGTGAATGCAACAACAAAAAAATAAAAGAAAGGCAGGAAGAGGAAGAACGAAGAGTATAAAAATAAAGTAGTTGTCATTCCCAGCAGGTAAAAGGATCTCACATACAGCATATCCCTTCGAACAAATAGAGTTCATCTTGAGATTAATTTAACTGACAAATTACTCCCACTAACTTCTCCCTTCATTATTTCTCTGTATCATGATGCCTATCCAAAACTCCCTCCCTCTCTCTCTCTCTCTCTCTCTCTCTCGAAGTAATTTGCTATAGAAGGGAACATCTGGCACCAGATTATACATAGACTTCCTTCCAGTATAAACAAGCAATCAAATGCTACCTTCAGAACAACTTATTTTTATGTTATGTCATGGCCAAATTTACAAGTGCTATTGATGACATGAATATTTAACATAACTTGCTAATAAACATGTGGAAAGGCTAAAAGGGAATGTTGAATACATTACTCTTTCTATTTATTCTTAGTGGCATTGTGGGATCACCCCAGGTTCCATCTTGTCCACCATTCTATTTTCAGCAGGGGTCTGCTAAACAGTTCAAATGCGTGCAAGGAGCCATGACGATGGTCATCCCTTACAGATTTAGGGATTCAACCTATTTAGGATTTAATATGCAGAAATGTACTGCTCCTGTAGTTGGAGCTTCCATGCAGCTACTGTGACAAGAAGCTATGGAAACAGGGAAGCTGAGAGAATAGCAGATTATGTCATCAATGAGTCCAGTCTGTACTATAGCACTTGATTATGAGAATGCATACAGTTTGAGATGCCTTTTTTGTGTGTGTGTGGTGCACTTACTGTTTCGGGGCAGCCAGACAATTGTTCCTGTTCCCTATTTCACAGAAGTACTTTGCCATGTTTTGTGTAATTAACGTGTTATGTTGTCCTTACTAACAAACCAGAAAAATGCATAGACAAATAATCAGGTTCCCTCTAACGGACAATTCTGATATTGCATCTTGAAAAAATATGAAAAATAAAACGAAGCAGTTACTCCCCTTGCCATTTAGAACTGTTCAGAAAAAAATATATAAAACCAGGGAGAAGGAATAAAATTTGACAAAATGGAACAAAACACTAAAAATGCCTTGAAATGTCATTTAAAGGTAACTTTTTAAATAACTAAAATGTTACATTACACTTTTGTTACCCAAGAAACTAGCTAGTTAAAGTTAGTTTTGTCACTTGGGATTAGTCACTTCCATGCTATGAGAATGCACACTACTTTCTCTCTGCCACCAGGCAACTCTGTGGATATGCCCATCAGCTATTGTACACATTATCAAAGATCACCCTTTCTGAAGTTCTTCTCATAAGGGGTGTTTTCTCTTCTGAAATACAACTTGTGCCTGTTCTGAAATAAGACTGTCAGGCTTTATGTACTTGAGAAATTAATACTATGTTGTCCATTTCCCAGATGCTAATTTTTTTCAGCTACAAATCTACTAGTAATAAATTAAATGCCACAGCACTGCTTATTATCTTTCCCACTGCTCAGCTCCCTTGGACATGCTGCTTGCAGTTAATTTTATTTTCATGCCACTAGTGTCCCCCAAAGTGTGGTGGGGGGAGAGTAATTATATTTAAATTCCTCTAAATTCTCTATCCTTTTGAAGTTTTTTTTTAAAGCTGAAGACAAATAGGACACAGTAGTACTATGAACAGCCACTCATTAGGAAGCCTTTGTCGCTGTGCAAAAGGTAATTTTGTTTTAATTTTTTTCAGAATGAACTTACTCTGTTAAAGCGTGCATTTTGTCAATTCTTCCCACTGGCAGTTTAAACAACCATGACCATATTCTCACTCATAATGTCATTATATCCTATTTTGAAATAAGGTTGGGATGGAGAAAGCAAACATCATTTGAAGGCTGGTTTTTGAAGGCTTGCTCATGGACCATGTGGGGCAGGAAAGGCTGTCCCCAAAATTGTAAAGGGGAAGTTTCCATTTCCTTTGTTCCATAGGGCACCCATGGTGAGATCTGTCTCCATAAGACAAAGTTCATGTTCACATGAACCTTTTCGCAGCTGGATCCAGAGCCTAAGTAAACTTTTTTGGACTCTCTCTCTAAGAATTCAGGGTGTTGGTTGTGATATTGTGGAAATTGCAGCTCCAAAGCATTGCAAACTCACAGCCACAAATGTATTTTTTTTTCTTTTCCTGTGTGACCAATATCTACCCTACTTGGTGTGCTACTACAGTCATATGGCTCAGCACATCTCAGGAGTTTCATCATACTTAGTAATAATAGACTGATTTAGAGGAGAATGGACTGAGATAAAGGATAAAATACTCATATATATGTCTGGTGTGTGAGAGAGTGTTTGTGGTGTTTCTTATTTGTTTTTTAGAGTGCCAAAGAACACTTCTCAACCTTGGCAATCACTGAAAACTGTCACAAACAAATCCACATTATTTTAAACGGTTCTTCTCATGGCCATTTTTGTTGGTTGATCGTATTTTTTTCTAGCTACTCCTGGCTTCATTTACTCCCCCTGTCCTGACTCCTGTTGGTTATTGCCCCTTCTGTGGTGGCATAGATAGTATCAATATCAATCCTTCTTCCAGCATATGATCAGTCATGAAACAACTGCAAAAATATTAATTCTCAAGAATCTCTGTAACAGAGAAAAACAAAAAGACAAGGATCTCACCCTCATCATAGAGGTATCACAACACTATGCCTGGCATGATGTCAAAGATCCTCGTACATAAAGTCATGTGGATTGTGATGCTCCATCAGTTTAAATGAGAGGGTAGAAAGAGAGAGCAAAAAGGAAAGGAAAATTGTGCTGTTGCAGAGAAAACAAAAAAGTGTGTCAAACAGCAGTGAAACAGTGAGTGTTCATCATGTTGATGTATTTGGACGTGGAGAAAATTATCCTTTCTAGGAGAAAAAAGATTTTGTTTTAGAATTAACTATCTTACATATTGTTATCAGTGGGTATATAGCTGTTATCAATGGGTGCATAACTGGGAGGGACTTTCCTTGGGCTAAGGAGACTATCTTTCAGCACTAAACAATTAACTAAGTTCCTTTTCCTGTCTCTAGGATTTGAGACAAGTCCCCAAGCTTTGGCCCCTCCTCTTCCTCTGTCTGTTCCATGGGTTTCCCATCTTCATTTGTTAGGGGTTTCTTTGTGGGTGTTTCTGCTAGTATGCCTGCTCAGAAGCAGCATGGATGTAACTCGAAATGGTCGTAAGTCGAAACACCATTTCCCATAGGAATGCATTGAAATGCAATTAATCCGTTCCGGCTGAAGAAAAAAATAACCAAAAATAAAAATAAAAAAATCACTGCAAGACCCATCGGAAACGTGATTAATCCCTTCTGGCTGAAGGGGGGGGGGGAGAAAAGCAATCAAGTGTGCAAGACCCATCGGAAATGGAAAGAAAATAAAGGAAAAAGCAAAGGGAGCACATCGGAAATGCAAAGAAAACAAAGGGAGCACATCGGAAATGCAAAGAAAACAAAGGAAAAAGCAAAGGGAGCACATCGGAAATGCAAAGAAAAAGCAAAAAGCGAAGGGAGCACATCGGAAATGCAAAGAAAACAAAGGGAGCACATCGGAAATGCAAAGAAAACAAAGGAAAAAGCAAAGGGAGCACATTGGAAATGCAAAGAAAACAAAGGGAGCACATCGGAAATGCAAAGAAAACAAAGCAAAAAGCGAAGGGAGCACATCAGAAATGCAAAGAAAACAAAGGGAGCACATCGGAAATGCAAAGAAAACAAAGGGAGCACATCGGAAATGTAAAGAAAACAAAGCAAAAAGCAAGGGAAGCATGCAAGACCTATCGGAAATGGGGGGAAAAAACCCAAAAAGCAACCAAACCCCCCAAGACCCATTGGAAATGGGGGAAAACAAAAAACAAAACCCCCAAGACCCATCGGAAATGGGGGGGGGGAAACCCAAAAAACAAACAAACCCCCCAAGACCCATCACAGCACAGAAACATCACCCCCCAGCCCAAAACCACGCTGCAAAACCCACCCAGAACAGTTTTTAAAAAGCAAAAAGCAGCACCTTATCTTACCAGGCAGCCTCCTCCGATCGCACACTCTCTAACTGCTGGGGCGAAAGAGCTACAAAGAAGCAGCCTCTTCGCCACCAACGGTTAGCAATTATAATTCCCCGCCTTTTTCCCCTGCCTTTTTGTGTTCGTAACTGGAAGCTCCTGCCGCAAGTCGAAGCAAAATTTTGCGGCCTCGAAATGGTTGTATGTCGGGACGTTTCTAAGACGAGGCACCACTGTATTTTTTTTTTTACTGAATGACAAGAACAACACCAAAAATCATTAAACTGTTTGAGTTGCATGCAAGCACTCCCGTCACACTCACTGAGCTTTAAAAAGTAGCCTGCACTGTGCTTTAGTTTTCAGCAACTGTCTTTTTCTTTCCTTTACATTAAGCTATTATCTCTAATGCCCCACATTTCCCAAACCTTGAATTTTAGTTGGAAATATATGAATAAAAAAGTTTTAAGGAAGGAAAAAAATATTCAAAGTAAAGTCATAGTAAATGATTGCTGTTTTGCTATGTCACTTATTTTCACAAAAAAGGGGAAAAGGTAGAGATGGGCTATATGAGTCCCCCCCCCCATCCAAAATCATTGACAGATGACATACAGTAATCTCTCCCTCCTCCGCATGATTTTTGGCCTAGTGGTTGCTTGCAGTTGAGGAAATATGTGGAAAGTACATTAAATCAACTGCTGGTGGAAAACAGCTGGATTGGAGATTGGCTATTCTCAACCACACACACACTCCTGAAGAATAATGTGACTATCTTTGGGTTACCCGCTCAGGCTGCGCCTCCCTCTTCCACCAGCAGAACAGCCTCAGCAGAGTCCCAGCTGAAGAGAAAGGTGGGGGTGTGGAAGGGTGGTTACCTTCCTTCCATTTCCCGAACATGCACCCCAACGTTTTTCCCTTGCACCATCACTGCCGTTGACAGTGCTGCAAGCTTGCCGTGCAACCGCTGTTGCTACTGCCTCTTTACTTGTGAATAAACTGGGTAAACCTTACATGGGAGTAAACCAGGTAACCACTATTCACGAGTAGACAGGCAATCCAGAGACCTTTCTGGACCCTTCTCATGGGAGAATAAACATCTCCAATGTGAATGGAAGGATCACTCAAGTGGAATATAAATAGATTGCACTGAGGTTAAGAACCTTTTAAGCACAAACCAGACCACTCCCCCTGGACAGGCCCAGAGACTAATAACAATAATGAACAGAGCTTGGAAAGGTGCCTTATTAAAGTTAACTAAAGCTATTTTTAATCAATTATTTCATCCCCCCCAAAAAAATAATAATGTGCTATGGTTGATCTGGCACAATTATTATAGTAACTCATTATATTATTCAAGCTGTTAATTCATTACTTTTTGATACTTTTTAAAAGAATGAAGAATGAAAAGAGAACGACACAAAACTTGAGTAATTCTACCAAAAAGGTTCTTTAAAAATAACTAAAAAATACTACTCATTTCTCTGATACAATGTGCTACTATTGCTTCCCATTCCATGTTAGTTTCCAAACATAATTTGTGACACTCCCCCATTACAAAAACCCCAAACATTCTGCAGGCAGCTCTGTTATTTATAACTAGAGAAATATAGTTTGTCCTTTCATAGTAAACGACAAAATGCATTAAATTTATCCTCACTGCAAAATGGGGAGATTTTTCTTTTATTAATTTATAGATTTCGTTAAGGAGAGACTTTGTGCACTTTCAAGACTTCTTTGGGGAAAACATCTCTTGTCTACCTGCTTAGATCTCAAATAGTGAAAGATTGAGTGGCCCTCACAGTGACAGGCCCTGTGCTCCCATGCCTGCATATGCCTGCCCTAAAGGGAGTGGGTATGATACCTCACATCCCTAACAGGCCATGTAGGAAGGAGAAATAAAGGAACCTTCCCTCCCTTTGGTGGGGCACTTCCTTTTCCTTCTCTGTGCATTAGTGGGTGGGCATACAGGTACCACTCCTTCTCTCCTATAGGTAGGTGGGCAGGGTTGTTGTTGATGGTACTGCAAAGTCCTTCTCTTGGTAGGGCAGGCAGGTAATTGGAGCAGAGACAGTGTCACTCAGATCCGGAGGTGCCACTGCAGCATTGGTCTGAGATGGACATAACCATTGTCACTGCCACCTCCTCCTTTCAGTAGCAATGGACCCAGCTTCAGCCCATTCCACTTCTAAAGGCCCAGGTAAGTTGCTGGTCCAGCATTCCTCTGCCTGATACAACAGCCTTACAAAGGCTAATGATAGGATTGGTCTTGACAGGAAAGTATCTGTATTGAGATATTTGTCCAGTCCTAATTTGCATAGCAGAGTGGAAAGGAACATCAATAAGCCAGATGATGTCTAGAGGAAGTTGATTAAGATGGAAACATGCCTTGAACTAAGCCTGAGGAGGAACAGTGGAGGGACTTGGAGAAGACTGACAGGCAATATGATAATTATCTTCAGATATTTGAAGGGCTGATGGTGCTCTCAAGAAAAGACAGAAATACTTGGTGGGTTGTTTTGTTTGTTTGTTTGTTTGTTTTTGGCAGTATCAGAGAGTAGAAACTGAAATACGGGATTCATCTTACAAGATTTCAATATTAGGAAAACATTCCTGATGGTAAGAATTGTTTGAAAGTAGCATGAATTACCTCAGAAGATGGAGGACTCTCCCTCTTTGGTGGGTTTTTGTTTTCCTCTTTAAATTGGATGGCCATCTCTTACGACTGCTTTAGCTGGAGGGCCTCCTGCACTGGCAAGAGGTTGGACTAGATGGCCCTTAGGATTCCTCCAACACCATAATTCTGTCGTGCTAAGATTTTCACACATAAACAAAATGGCAACCTTTAAAAACAATTTAAAAAAATATATCCTTCTGCTGCATTTTGGATCCAAATGTCTGAGAACAACTTTAGTTTTTCCAGTCTGCCTTCTTGCGTCCATACCAGATACAACCTACAACATTCAATGGACATTTAACGGATACAGTCAGTTACAAATCTGACCTATGAGACCAGGATGAATATTAAGCCTTCTTGGATCATAATGGCAGCTAACAGAAGCAGAGAGGCATTCCATTCTGCCTCCCACATCTTCTATCAAACATCTGTTTCCCTGAAAACTGTGGGTGTCCAACTGAGATAATTCAGTTATAACTCCCCCTTCTTGTAGTCAGTATTAGACTACTGAAGTCATCTTTTGTTTGTGAAGAAGATGGGCATTGTCCTCATTCTGCCTCAATTAAATATGGTTCTATAGAAGCCTACAAATGACAAACAAGGATGGGAAGGGAAAAAAACATAGAAGCATGCACAAAAAAGGACTACAGTGGCATTTGAAAGATCAATAAAGGGATTATTTACAGATTAATCTCAGCAGCAGAATGAACAAAAGAAGTGGGATTAGTTTGTCGTGCAACATGACATAAGAAACACACACTGAGTCTCTCTCCCCGCTCTTCATAATTGCCTAATGAAGAATTACCTTTAAAAACCCACATGAAAATGACACTGATGAGAAATTAAGGCTGATTCTTGTTAATCTATTTTTCTACCAATTTATCATGGAAATATATAAACTTCTTGGAGCCTGTCTATCTATTTTAGGTTGTGACTAAACTGACAAGCTGAATTCACAACCTGTTTTATGGTGCATGTAGATTAGATGATCACACAGAAACCACAAACTGTTTCCATGCCAGTGTCCATGCAGGCCCCTCAATTTGATGTCCATGCCACAGTCCATGGCCCCCCTTCCTTTGATTCCACCCTCTTGCCAATCCTTGGCTCCCTTTTTATAATTGATTGTAAAGCTGGTGGACTGTTTATAAAGTGTTGCATGGTGTTAGGGGCAAGGGACAGTTTTCCAAAGTTCTCCATAAGATACAAACACATACACATGTGCCATGGAAACACAGTAGTCTGCTGTAGTTCATCAGAGTTGCTTCTATGCCATATTGATTTTTAGCTTTCTTTTTGATCCAGGCAGAGATCTAGCACTAACCTAACACATCAATGGGGCGATATGGTGATCTAGTACTAAGCTTGGTGCTAGTGCTAAACGTGATGATCTAACCCTATTTTTCTTTTTTAATACCTCAGGGCAACTAGGTAGAAAGACTGAAGACGTGGGTGTCCCAACTATCCTTAATATTACACTCAGCTTAGTACATCACCAGAATAGCACCCACAGACACACATCCTGTCCTTTTGGAGAAAGAAACCATTGATGACACATGGAAAACAGCATTCTAATTGATCCAGCTTTGAAAAAGTAGAAACCCCCAGCAGCAGGGACGAAAACTATGGATCTGAAAAAAAAAGGGCCAGGCTGATTCACAGCTTAATGTGATCAGTTTAAAAAGTTTGAATTCATCTGTTCTACTTTTGCGGCAAATCCTATCCTATTTGCCAGAATAGTTGTTTTTCTTCCCGTCTTTTTTTATTTTGGAAAAAAAAATAACTGAGTTCCCATAACAGTTTCCTAACCCACACAATACTGTCCCTATCCAATACCATATCCTGTCACAGGAAAATATCAATAGACACTTCCCTGACTGTTTTGTTTAGATAAGTCTAAACAGTGTGGCTCTGATTCTAGAGGTGCACACAATCAGGTAGCCAGATAAGGCTTAGGATTCAGCAACTGATTCTAAACAACTTGTTATGCTGATTTCTATGGGACATACATTCTAGTCAGTATGTTTAGAATTATATTCTTAGAACTCCAGAGCTGGAAGGGACTCTATAGATCATCAAGTCCAAGCTGCTGTCGAGGAGGAACAGTGGGGAATTGAACTCCCAACCACTGGCTCCGCAGCCAGATACTGTACCTAAACCACTGAGCTATCCAGTAGTTTGAAGCCATGTAGTCTGATTCTGTCTATCACAATTTAAAGGCAAGTCTGTCTGGTTACTATGGGAGTTACTCCAAAGCATATAAGCCCAATGTTTGTATTTATGATGTGAAAGTGGTGTACTGTACACTATCTAGAGGCAGTAGTGATCTGCATGAGGACCAAGAACCAAAGCCCCACCCACCCATGCCTTTGGAGATATATTGTATATTGAGGAGAACCCTTTGGTTGAAGCTCCACATCCAGATATTTAAGCAAATTCAGTCCCCCACACCTTTTCCCTCACAACACAGACTCATCAATGTATCTTTCTAAAACTTTAATTTCTAACCAAAGAGAACACCAGAGGGACATTTCATTCTTTGATTTTTCTGGAGAGACAAAGTCCTCTGCTTACCTAGAACTAAGCCCATTAAACATGACAAGTGTACCTTACACCAGATACGAATGAACAGGACTAGAGAGGAAAAGCTTCTGTATCAGTAGATAGGAATACACTGTGCCCCTGCTGTTTGTAAATGTTGACATAATTGACGCATGTTTTCTGCTCTCCCAAACCATATATATATCCTATAGAAGGAGTGGAGCATCTATGGGATTATACCGTAGTATTTACTTGGTATGGGAAAATGGGGGAAGGACAAAGACAGGGAATCCCTGGCTTGAATGTTGCCTTTGCCAAGATGTCCCTAGGTCAGCGATGGCAAACCTATGGCACGCGTGCCACAGCTGGCACGCGGAGCCCTTTCTGCCGGCACGTGAACCATAAGTCGCCAGATCGCTACTCCGCCCCCCCCCCCCCCCGTGCAGCCAAACCTGAGAAGGCGGCTGCAGCTGCGGTGCTGACGCTTTGGCAGGCGGATCCGGAGCAGCTGGTGCTGGCAGCGGATCCGGAGTGGGGTCTCGAGGTACCTCTGTGCCGGGATTCCCCCTTCCGCCATGACGTCCGGTTCCGCTGCCACTTCCGGTTCCGCCGCCGTGGCACACCACCCGCTGTTGTTTTTTTTCCCCAGTTTGGGCACGTGAGCCCAAAAAGGTTCGCCACCACTGCCCTAGGTGGTTTAAAAGAAATTGTTCTAAAACAAATGGGTGTGCCTCAGCACCTGATTGACCTGATGTGTAATCTAGGTTGTGGACAAAAACCTACTGTTAAGACTGAATATGGAGAAACAGAATGTTTTCCTATAGAGAATGTTGTCAGACAACGGTCTATTTTATCTCTTTGCTTGTTAAATCTGTATACAGAACATATCATGGAAAGCTGGATTAGATTTAAATAAAAAAGGGTGAAAACTGGAGGAAGAAACATTGGTCATTTAAGATATGCAGACAACACCACATTGCTGGCAGAAAGCAGCCATGATTTGAAATGACTTCTGATGAAAATGAAAGAAGAAAGTGCAAAAGTGGGACTGCTGTTGAACTTTAAGAAGACAAAAATCATGACTACAACAGAATTACTGACAATAAATAAATTTAAATTGTTAACACTTTTGTATCAACAATCCAAATAGAGAGTGCAGCCAAGAAATCAGGAGAAAAATGAGACTTGGAAGGATAGCAGTGGTGGAACTACATAATATCACATGTAAAGACACATCATTGAAGACCAAGGCCAAGTTTATGTACACTATTGTATTCC
Source organism: Intellagama lesueurii (assembly GCA_037013535.1). Lineage (NCBI taxonomy): Eukaryota > Metazoa > Chordata > Lepidosauria > Squamata > Agamidae > Intellagama > Intellagama lesueurii. Next base: position 166,878,433 of record JBAJHW010000003.1, on the reverse strand, counting down.
CTGGAGAGTGAAGAAAGCTGATGGGGGGAAAAATTAATCATTAGTAATATGGTACTGGAGGAGATCAACCCTGAGTGCTCACTGGAAGGACAGATCCTGAAGCTGAGGCTCCAATACTTTGGCCATCTCATGAGAAGAGAAGACTCCCTGGAAAAGACCCTGATGTTGGGAAAGTGTGAAGGCAAGAGGAGAAGGGGACGACAGAGGACGAGATGGTTGGACAGTGTCACTGAAGCTACCAACATGAATTTGACCAAACTCCGGGAGGCAGTGAAAGACAGGAGGGCCTGGCGTGCTCTGGTCCATGGGGTCACGAAGAGCCGAACATTTAAATAACGACTAAACAACACTGGAGGAGAGCTTTGTGAATACCATGGTCTGCCAGAAAAACTAACAAAGGGGTCTAAGATCAAATCAAGCCTGAACTCCCTCTAGATACAAACATGACTGAATGGAGGCTGTCATATTTTAGGCACATTATGAGTAGGCAGCACCAATAGGAAAAGACAATATTACTAAGAAAAGCTGAAGACAGCAGGAAAAGAGGGGGACCAACTATGGACTGTCTTCATAAAGGAAGCCACAATCTGCAGGAACCGGGCAGGGTTATTAATAATAGGGCATTTGGGAGGTCATTCATTCATAGAGTCACCATGAACCAGAGGTGATCTGACAGGACTTCGGAACAACAAAAACCGTAGACGGTCTGACAAAAGTCATTCTCTTTCATCTGAGTTCTTTCATCTGCAATATGAGAGATAGTAATAATGAAAAGTAAGATATTAATTACCTTATAGAGCTGTGATAGTTATCATAAAATGCATGGGAAGCAGCTCATGTGAAGCAGCTTGAATACTTGAAGCATGCTCCATTAACTGAAGTCCTTTCATTTTAATACCCTGCATGAAGGTTCTGGACATTCGTTCGGACTTCAAAGTGCTAGAACATTGAAGCGATAAGGAGCGAGACCTCAACTGCATTTGTATCCTATATAGTAGTGCCAGTTTCACCCATCCCTCAGAGCTTGGCAGCTGTCAGTGGCAGACTGGTGGACTTGTCTCAGAACTGCCAGCTTATCAGAATAGTGACATGAAACCTATGGAACTGATCTTACCATGTAACTGAAGCTATGATTCCAAGTTCCAAGCACCCAACTGGCAAAATGATATCATCAACAAAGAGCCACAGTCAGAAGAAACCTTGAATGTCATCTCATCCAACCCTCTGCTTGATGCACAACAGCCACAGGTAAAGCATTCTTTCATACTTCCCTTGTACACTGCCCTCCCAAAATGGTAGTGCCAGTCATAAAACTGCAGAGCCAGCAAGAAAATAGCTGAAGATAGAGGCTGACTTTACATTATCAGCTGGCAATTATGGATATCAATTTCATTTGATATTAATAAGTCATTTTGTATTCTTTCTACCTCCACACCGGTATGGACTGTTTTCAAAGGTACCTCTTATGCTACCAAGTTTTCAGAAAAATTAGCTGAGAGATTTCTAAGTTATAGAGCATATGCCTCCCTGATTTAAATTCAGAACCAGGCAAAGACCTGTTTAAATCATGCAGGCCTTTTAAATACCCTTTGGATGGTTTTAAATCATACTAAGCATTTTATGCTGCTTTTATTAGAAGGAATGTTTTTTTAATGTCCCATTTTTACTATGTGTTGTTTTTTAATTATAGTATATTCTATATTTTTAAAACTTTATTTTTGTTTGTCTTGCCCAGTAGGGTGCCAAGGGAATATTGAGGGATGGCTAGTCATCTAAATTTAATGCATCGTAAAAGCAAATGATTCTGCAGAGTTATATCCTATCAAAAAGAAAGTAGCTTCCTGTCCATAGGTGCACATAATTTATCTAAAAAATAAATCCTTTCCTATTCTGTAGTTCCCACAGTCGTAGCCTTCCAAACTGCAGAGCATCAGTTAAGAAGACTGTTAATAAGTAGGGGGGGAAATGCAATCCTGAAGCACAATAGCTTCTCTTTGTCATGTGAACATTCTTCTTTGACCCTGGCTTAGCCCACCACTGATGATACATGAGGAAATGTTTGAGTAAGAAATTTTGTGCATTTTTCATTCAGCAAAATCCTGTTCATGCCAGTGCAACATACAGCAGAGCTGCACTGCCACAGGAAAACATAAAGTTACACTGGTGTAAATATTCTGAAAGAATTGCAGACTTGCACAAAATGTGCTGCATTTTACACACAAAAAGGTGCATTTTGTACTTTGCATCTAAAAAGTTGTATTTTTCCACAAAATAAAAGACATTTTAATGTAAAACACACTTTTTCACACAAAACCACTTTTTTCTTTCTTTCTTTTCTTTTTTTTACAAATTCCACTATAAGTGGGGAAAGTGTGCTAGTCCTTTTCCTTCTGTGTTAGAAGCATGAAATCTTGCAACAGTTACCATTTCCCCCCCCCCCCCCAAAAGATGTCTCAACATATTGGGACACTGTTTTTCAAGGAAGACAAGACAATTTGTGAATATTCGTTACATCCTTAATCTGAAACAAATCTTGCATATTCTGTGATGAATTTCAAACACAATCTCTCAGCCTCTGGATAAGAATACAGTATTATCTTATCTGCCTTACAAGGTTTGTTCTAAAGATTACCACAGTTAATCTATGTAACCATTTGAACACTTTATGGCTCTTTGTAAATGCTAAACAGTATTTGTTTCAGAAGAACATTGTCTAGGTTGCCTTTATTGTATAAGAAATAGAATAGTCAGCAAGCCCAGTAAATGGCATTGATTAGTACTCAAACTTGCTGTGGATAGATACTCCATATGAATGACTTCTGTGTTTTTAGATGGGGAAAACAGTTGATGTGAAATGGTGGCAGTTACTAAATTTTAAAAATTATCTTGTCTAATCATCTAGGCAGATCAATTGTAATTTAAACAAATTATATCACATCTCTTCAATGGTAATCAAGTTGAGAATAGTAGCAATTCTTCAGAATGCTGGACTATGTGGATAAAAGGTTTACAACTCGTCCACTCCTGCCATTACTCAGACTTCCTTAAAGATGCCAGATGGCTTGAAGTCTTCTTTATCCACTACACAAATGTAAGCTCAGCAAAAGCAGTGCAGAAGGTCTCTGATGACACCTCCAACCAATGAACCTTTTGCTTAGTCAGGAAACACCATCCTGGGTTACTCATTCCCTAAATCTTAATCATGTCATGAAGTCTCCATTGAGATGGAAAACAAATGATTTTTCCCCCAGCACTGGGAAAAGATACTTACTGTGTCAAGACCTGAACAAAAACTATGCCTCATTTCACACACAGTCCCAAAGAACTGTCAGAAGGTAATTACTGTTGGTCATTGCCTTCCTGTTTGTTACCATCTGGCAGTATTTATCTCAAACCTTATTCTGTTTCTAAGTAATGGCTCTTCTAGAAACCTGTTTTCACACAGCTTGCTAGCTGTTCTGGAAGGAAGTTTCTAATAGCACTACTGCAAGGTATCTGCCTAGCATGGCAGACATTATTTTATATTTCAGGCCATTGCTTTCAAATTTCCACTGATTACTTCGCACATGAGTATTTTCCTACCTGCTTTCGCATTGTTCATTTAATAGGCTAACTGCAATGCACTGTTATTTCTTGTGCCATCAGACTGATTTAGCTTCGTAGCATGGTTTCATGGAGAAGAACCCGCATCTGTTTATTTGACCATGCCCTGGTGGCAGTTCTGAGCATCCAGTACATACATGAAGGTAGCATTATGAGGACAGTGCTGTTTGCTCCATTGTCTGGATGATACGTTGCAGAAAGTTGTTTGCGCAATACTCCATTGCCTGTTAATATGGCTAAAAATTAGGGACCTCCTAGCTTACTGCTGGACTCAATTAACTGAACTTGGAATAAAGATTATTTGTACTATTCATCCGATGTTCTGAAACATTGCTTTAGCAGCTGGCTAAAAAGACCCATATTCTGGGGTGACCATTTTCTCAAAAAGAGCTCTGGAATAGTACTGGGACACATGTTTGCATGTGAAAGGAAGTAAAAGGCAGATCCATGAAATAAAAAATGGATCCTCACGATTTCATATGATTTTTATGTGGGATCCTTGCCAAACCACTATCAAATCATAGATCTTTTCTGTGCCCACAAACTACAACAGAGAATTCAGGTATCTCTCAGCTCATGGCTCTACAGTGACACAAAAAACATGGACCCAAAGCATGGATCTTCATGATTTTATATTCTTTTTAGATGGAATCCTCCCTAAACCACTGTCAGATCATACATTCCATCTGTGCCCACAGACTACACCCCAGAAATCATGGGCCCTTTGGTGCATGGCTTTGCAGTTGTGTAAAACACCAATCCAAGGCAAAGTTCCTCATGGATCCATATGATTTTATGTGTAGTATGTCTCAAACCATTTTCAAGGTTAGGTCCCATTTGTACCTACAGACTAAGGCACACAAATAATGAGTTCTTTAACCTATGGCTTTGCCCTGGCACAAAAACATGGATCCAAGGTGCAGATCCTCATGGATCCACATGATTTTTATGTAGGATCATCTCCAAACCACTGTCAAATCATAGGTCCAGTTATGACCACAGACTACAAACACAGAAATCAGGGGTCCTTCAATATGCAAAAACACCAATCCAAAGCATGGATCCTCATGAATCCACATGATTTTTACATGAGATCTTCCCTAAGCTAATATCAAATCATAGGTCACATCTACACCCATAGATAACAACATAGGAATCAGGGATCCTTCAGTGCATGACTTTGCAGTGATGAAAAAACATGCACCCAAAGCACTGATCATCATGGATCCACATGAATTTTATGTATTCATCCCCAAACTAACTATCTTCTCATAGGTCCCACGTGTACCCACAGACTACACCACATAAAGCAGGGATCTTTTGGCACATGGTTTTGCAGTTGTGCAAAAACATGCAATCGAGACACGGATCCACTTGAACAGAAAAATACAACAAAAAGGGGGGTTTCCCACTGTCCATTTCAATGGCACAACCCACGTATTGTGTCACAGTGCTGTCACCGCAGTTAATGCCACCAAAGTGCCATTTTGGATATTGTTAAATCATGCTCAAAATAATGTATGCCCTAGCATTGTGCCAGAGAGGTGTGTGAAAGCTCTTAAAAGGGAAGGATGGATCATTCTAAGTAGAAACTATTGTAGATGAGATCCTTAAAAAAAAAAAATCCAAACAGTGCCATTAACGATCCATATACCTTAAATATATGCCAGTGTGGACAGGCTCTAAGGCAGCACCCAGAGAGAGAAACCTCCAGCTGAAGGCATGATATTTGCACCTAGGAGTTCCTGGTGTACAACAGTCTGCAGCCCCTTGCCTGAGCAGCTGTCAGATTACTGAAATTGCCTCATCCTTAAGATTGATAGATATAGCTTGTGCCTGATTCTCAACCTAGCTGGCCCTTGCCTCCTTCTCAGAACTTAAAAGGCAGACATGCTTTTTTATCTAGATGTTTCATAATCTCCCCTTCCTGGGGGATTCTGGGAATTGCAGTCTGATTTTCTAAGCTTGGTTGCTTTTTAGTCATCTCATCACTAATGTTGTGACCACGTGGACATTCAGGAGAATCTTCAATCACGATCAATTGATTGGTCAAGATGATGAATTTCTCCTATTAGCCAAGCTAATTTTAAAACACGATTGGCCAAATTCCGCTAAATGGCAGTATTTACAATTTCAGCATTTATTGATATCTATGAATAGCGCTGCAGCTTTGAGTAGTTCAGCTTCTCCCCCAAATTCGGATATAATTATTGAATCAATACAGAAAAAGAAAGCTTTACCATTTATTTAATGCTGTCCAGTGAATATGTTGGAGACAAATATGGACTAAGGAAGAAGAGTTGTCAAGATATGAAATTTTGTGTGTACACAATGTTAACATAATTAAGGGGGATGTAGAAAAAGTAGCCCTGAAAAATGCAAGTGCTTTTGAAAATGAGGCTTGAAGAGCAGTTTACTAAGAGTCACTACAAAACAGTCAGCTCTCTAGCCGAACAAGGTTACTGTGTTTTACAAATGATAACAAAGTGTAAACAAAAGGGAGACTTGAAAGCATGTTGAAACAAGCAGAGCGTATTTATGTTGCAATGTGTTAATATCAGATGGCGTTTGCAGGTCCTATAATTTGCACCCTCTGTGACTACAGTATTTTGGGTTTTACAGTACCTTGGTGCACCAGGTCATTTACATGCCTTTATTCCTTGATGTAATATTTTACTTTCATAGATTTTTTAATGTTAACAACTTTGATACTTTAGAGTTATATTCTCTGCCTTTTGCATTTTCAATATGCCTTTTAAGGCTTTAAGCTCTTGTATTTTTAGTGTAACTAAAACATTCTTTTTTGTATTTTATTGTACTTTTAATGTTCCTATATTTTGGATTGAATTCCGACTTATGTGTTTGCCTGCAACATGAATTTAACTTTCATAATTTTTTAAAGCATTTGTGCCTAAAGTTTTTCCACAGCTGTAAGACTTTTGGATGTTTTCAGACTCCAAAATATTTTTGTGTTTATGGATCATAGAAGTAATGTAAATAAATAAAGCATGTAGAATTAGACAAGCTGATGTTGCCTGGAATCATTGCAATAATGTATCCAGATGAATTGTGTTGTGATTGGAAATTTTCCCCTAGAGGTTGACAAAGGTCTTCAGGGCTCTTGGGGAGATGATTAGGAATCTGACTCCCTGACATGACAGACTCCCCCCATTTTGTCTAACTAGTGGACTTATTTAAAAGGTTGGGTAAATCTGCTAAGTGTTGGTGATGCAATAAACCTGACACATTTCTTAAATATATGCTCTGGCTGTATCAAGTCACAGTACTTTCTGAGATTTATTTTGTGTGCGAGTGTATATATGTGCATGTGTCTTGTGCCTTCAAGTCAAAACTGACTCATGGCAATGCAAATAAGTTTTTCAAGGTAAGTAAAATATTTAAGGAGTGGTTTTGTCTGCTTTGCCCTCCAGTGAGTTTCCAGGGGTTGTGCAGAGATTGAAAGCCAGGTCTCTTGAGTCCTTGTCTGTCACTCTATCCACTACATCACACTTGGTATCTCATTATGCATATTAATTACTGCAGCTGATCTTCTCAGTCCATAATCCTGGGGCAAAATAGTTTTGCCCTGATACAGTTTAGTTACAAAAATTATAGTAATAAAATTACTACTGCATGTTCATTTTGTTTTGGAGTAGTCTTTTAATTTTGCAGATGTACATGTTTTGTTAAACTATCTAGTTGTTTCATGGAAATTAACCAAAGGTCAAAGGAAATGGATTTTCTGTGTCCTTTTGGTGGTGAAACAACTGATATTACAACAATGGAAAGACAATTGCCCACCCTTGTTTAACCAGTGGGTTGAGGACCTTATATATCTTTCAACATTTGAACACAGCAGCAACTTCACATGGATACCTATGTCAATATTTGGGCACCTTTCATCAAAATTTATGCCGCGATTCCTTTTTCGACACCTGGAATTTTTCAATGAAAATGTTATTATTGTTCTTCAATTCCTAGCCTTCTCCTCTCTACTTTAAATGTTCATAGTCTGTTTCCAGCTTTTTATCTGGGGTATTTTCTCTTCTCCATTTATATGCTTTAGGTTTTTTCTTGCTCTTTTATGAGTTAAAAATAATTTTTAAAAGAATTTTTTTAAACAAAATTAGTTAAAACAAATTACTTCACCCACATTGATTAAAAAGCCATTTTCATAGCAACCCAGCATTCCTCACTGGAATAGAAAGGCCTTTGCTTGCTGTAAGAATGAGAACCATGAGGAGGGTCACACCAATCTTTAAAAAGGGAAGCAGGGGGGACCCAAGAAACTACAAGCCAGTTAGCCTAACATCTGTTCCAGGGAAGAATGTGGAAAGCCTCATCCAAGATAAAATCTTAAAACACATAGAAGAACAAGCCTTGCTGAGAGAAAATCAGCATGGCTTCTGTAAGGGTAAGTCTTGACACAAACCTTTAGAAGTCTTTGAAAAGGTCAACAGGCATGTGGATGCGGGCAAACCAATAGATATTGTCTGTCTGGATTTTCAGAAGGTGTTTGACACGGTCCCTCACCAAAGGCTGCTGAGAAAACTCCACAGTCAGGGGATAAGAGGGCAGGTCTCTTATGGACTGAGAACTGGTTGAGAACCAGGAAAGAAATAGTGGGTGTCAATGGGCAATTTTCACAATAGAGATTGGTGAAAAGCAGTGTGCCCCAGGGATCTGTCCTGGGACTAGTGCTTTTCAACCTGTTCATAACTGACCTGGAGACAGGAATAAGCAGTGAGGTGGCCAAGTTTGCAGATGACATGAAACTTTTCCGGGTGGTGAAGACCAGAAGGGACTGGGAAGGGCTCCAGAAGGATATCTCCAAACTGGGAGAATGGGCGGCAAAATGGCAAATGTGTTTCAGTATAGGAAAATGTAAAGTAAGGCACATTGGGGCAAAAAATCAAAACTTTATTTATCAGCTGATGGGTTCTGAGCTGTCCATGATGGATCAGGAAAGAGATCTTGGTGTGCTGGTGGACAGCTCGATGAAAGTATCAACCCAGTGTGTGGCGGCAGTGAAGAAGGCCAATTCCATGTTAGGCATCATTTAAAGGGGGATTGAAAATAAAACAGCCAACATTATAATGCCATTGTGCAAAATGCTGGTAAGGTCGCACCTGGAGTATTGCATACAGTTCTGGTCGCCGCACCTGAAAAAAGACATAGTGGAACTGGAAAAGGTGCAGAAGAAGGTGACTAAAAATGATGACTGGGCTGGGTCACCTCACTTATGAGGAAAAGCTACAGCGTTTGGAGCTCTTTAGTCTAGAGAAAAGGTGCGTGAGGGGGTAAATGATTGAGAAGTATAAAATTATGCAGGGGATGGATAAAGTGGATAGAGGGAAGCTCTTTTCCCTCTCACGCAATACCAGAACCAGGGGATATTCACTCCAATTGAGTGTTGGGAGAGTGAGGACAGACAAAATAAAATATTTCTTTACCCAGCGTGCTGTTACTCTGTGGAACTCCTTGCCACAGTATGTGGTGATGGCATCCGGCCTAGAGGCCTTTAAAAGAAGATTGGACAGATTTCTGGTTACAAGCCATGATGGGGATGTACAATCTCCAAGCTTAAAAGGCAGGTACAGTGGTGCCTCAGTTTACGAACCTAATCCGTTCCGGAAGATGGGCGTAAGTCGAAATGGTCGTAAGTCGAAGCACCATTTCCCATTGAAATGTATTGAAATGCAATTAATCCGTTCCGGCCAAAGAAAAAAATCACCCCCCAAAAAAATCACTGCAAGACCGATCGGAAACACGATTAATCCCTTCCAGCCGAAGGGGGGGGGGGGAGAAAAGCAAGCAGAGCATGCAAGACAGATGGAAATGGGGAAAAAGCAATGCAAAAAGCAAACGAAGCATGCAAGACAGATCGGAAATGGGGAAAGAGCAATGCAAAAAGCAAACGAAGCATGCAAGACAGATCGGAAATGGGGAAAAAGCAATGCAAAAAGCAAACGAAGCATGCAAGACAGATCGGAAATGGGGAAAGAGCAATGCAAAAAGCAAACGAAGCATGCAAGACAGGTCGGAAATGGGGGAAAGAGCAATGCAAAAAGCAAACGAAGTATGCAAGACAGATCGGAAATGGGGAAAGAGCAATGCAAAAAGCAAACGAAGCATGCAAGACAGATCGGAAATGGGGAAAGAGCAACACAAAAAGCAAGCGAAGCATGCAAGACTGATCAGAAATGGGGAAAGAGCAATGCAAAAAGCAAGCGAAGCATGCAAGACAGATCGGAAATGGGGAAAGAGCAATGCAAAAAGCAAACGAAGCATGCAAGACAGGTCGGAAATGGGGAAAGAGCAATGCAAAAAGCAAGCGAAGCATGCAAGACAGATCAGAAATGGGGGAAAAGCAAAGCACCAACAAACAAACAAACCCCCAAGACCCATTGGAAATGGGGGGAAAACACTCCAAAAACCAACCAAACCCCCCAAGACCCATCGGAAATGGGGGGGGGGGGAAACAAAAAAACAAACAAACCCCCCAAGACCCATCAGAAATGGGGGGAAAAACAAAAAACAAACAAACCCCCCAAGACCCATCACAGCACAGAAACATAACCCCCCCATCCCAAAACCACGCTGCAAAAACACCCAGAACAGTTTTTAAAAAGCAGAAAACAGCACCTTACCTTACCAGGCAGCCTTCTCCGACTGCACACTCTCTAACTGCTGGGGCAAAAGAGCTACAAAGAAGCAGCCTCGTCGCCACCTACAGTTAGAAATTTGAATTTCCCGCCTTTTTCCCTTGCCTTTTTCTGTTCGTAAGTGGAAGCTCCGGTCGCAAGTAGAAGCAAAATTTTGCGACCAGAGCTGGTCGTAACTCGAAATGGTCATAAGTAGGGATGTTCATAAGTCAAGGCACCACTGTACCTCAAAATGCCAGATGCAGGGGAGGGGTATCAGGAGACAGGTATCTAGTTGTCTCATGTGCTCCCAGAGGCATCTGGTGGGGCCACTGTGAGATACAGGACGCTGGACTAGATGGGCCCTTGGCCTGATCCAGCAGGGCTCTTCTTATGTTCTTATGCAGGTGTCCTAACCTTCCTTGGATGGGAGTTCCACATGCAGTTTGTGGTTCCTGACAAAGAAAAGGTGCTGAAACTCATGCCATGCTTAGCTCTTTCCACTGACTGCATTCCAATTTGTCCACCAGTCAAAACAGGAACTACAGAACAAAAACTCACTTCCTCCTTCACTGAAGTAGATGAAGACTGACACTAATAGCACACACCCCCCACCCCCACCCCACACTGCCGCTCTGTATAGCTGAGAAAATCCCACCACAGGCATACCTCTCTTGTAAAAATAATTCCTGAAATAAAATGTCTGAAATCTGTACCTCAGCGATAGGGCAGGTATTACATGTCTCCTTCCTATAGAACCCCAATACATAAGAAACTTCAAAATACATCAGCTCTGCCCTATTTCTTTCAATAGGTGACCCTTCCACAGTGGTGTAGTGCAGCCAGATCTTGCAGGATTCAAAGCCCAAAGACTTTTTGAGTAGGAGGGACTATGACATTTTCTGCCAACCCCCTGCCTCCCCCGTTTTCTTTTGAGCTTAGCTGCAATCCTCTCAGTAGCTGGGAAACAAATGGCTTTTCTCAGGAACAGTACATTCTTGCCAGCAATCCCTATTGTAGTGCAGCATGTTTGAGGGTTGTTTGATCTTGAATAGGAAATGAAGAGGCATTACCTTTACAAAAGATGTGTTCCTTAATTGTTGATATGCACTGATCCAGCAGCCTGCCCATCTGGACTCTCATCCTGGGGTGGAGTCACTATGGTGGCTGTCATGAGCGAGCCCCTGCACTTCCACATTTACCACTACATCACTGCCCTTCCATGGGAGATAGCCACCTTACCGCTACCTTCTCCTATGGGACCTCAAGCTTTGACATTGCTAGACTGCCCCAGAGGGTGATATTCTATTGTGACTCTCATGCTACACTTAAGTAAATTTGGGAATGCCTGCAATGGCTTTATCTTCCTACAGGAATACATTTGCAAGAGACGAGGAATAAAGATACCTCTAAGGATCCGCAATGTAACCAAAAAAAAAACAAAACAAAAAAAACAACCTCCAATTTCCCCACCCCCCGTCAGTGTAATATGACACACTTGTAATGAAACAATGCCCAAGGGACTTAAAAAGGGGTGCCTTACATAAAGTAAAAATGCAGCTTTGTCATTTTATATTCCAAACTTTACTTTGACACCATTGTGTTTTCTAATACACCAGGATTAATGCGTTTCATGCATTTGTATATTTCATGTGGAAGCCATTAAATAAACGGCTTGGGCCCTGGATACCTGAAGGACCGCCTCCTTCCATATGAACTTACCCGGCAGTTAAGATCTAGCCAGGGGGCCCTCCTGAAAGAGCCGTCCCTCAAGGAGGTAAGAGGGATGGCTTGCAAACAAAGGGGCTTTTCGGCAGCTGCCCCCCAGACTATGGAATGCCCTCCCGACTGAGATTCATCTGGCGCCGACGCTGATGACATTTCGGCGCCAGGTCAAAACCTTCCTGTTCCAGAAGGCTTTTAATTGAAATAATATCAACTGTGGGTCCTGATGGCAATTTTTAGAGTATATATTTTAATTGCATTTTAATTGTTTTGTCTTTTTATTGTATTTTAACTGTTGTAAGCCGCCCAGAGACCTTTGGGTAGAGTGGGCGGCATATAAGTTAAATAAATAAATAAATAAATAAATAAATAAATAAATAAACAAATAAATAAGGTGAACTATTTTGGATAGTGGACTAAGTAAGAACAAATGCATGGTAAAATCACCCATCTCTATGGGGTCCTATTTGCACTTTGACCCCCACAATAAGGAAAGGCAATTCTTTTGCAGTGTGAAAGTAAAGATTTGACCTCTCTTCTTCAATGCTGTTGTCTGCGCAGTTATATGTATTTCCTACAGATTTGAAACGCTTTGCAAAACACAGTGTTCACAACCGCATTTGCCAAAGACCATTTGACTCAAGTTTAGGAAAGATTACATTTTTATCTTGTCAGGAACCTGTTTACATTGTCCTATATAAATCTGAAAGGAAACAAAACAAAACAAAAGAGCAAGAAATCACAAGACAGGAACAAATTGGCTCTGGGAGCATCAAGGTTCAGTACATAAAGTGAAGAAAATCAGATTGAGAAAGCATATAACGAGGTCTCCAGCTGGAGACGGCTAAGGCTACAAAATTCTATGGGCCATTGCAGTTGTGATAAGAATGGACAACTAACTGGCAAATACATAGAGGAAAGCCATTTATTTTCTGCTTCCAGTGAAAGTGACAATAATTTTGCCCCACCTCCTTCAGAGTTTGGTCTTCTCACCAGATTCTGGGAAAGTAAAAATGCAGCTTTGCCATTTTACACCCCAAGCTTTATTTTGACACCACTGTGTCTTTTAATACACCAGGTTAATGCATTCTATGTATCTGTACATTCTACATTGTGTCATCTTAGCCAATAATATCTGTCCTACAACTTGGAAAAGTTCATTTTTGACTATTACAGTGGTGCCTCGACTTACGAACATCTTGACTTGCGACCATTTCGAGTTACGAACAACTCTGGCTGCAAAATGTTGCTTTGACTTGCGACCGGAGCTTTGAGTTACGACCGGAAAAAAGGCGGGGAAAAAGGCGGGGAAATTTTAACAGCTAACCGTTGGTCGGTGAAGAGGCTGCTTCTTTGTAGCTCTTTCGCCCCAGCGGTTAGAGAGTGTGCGTTCGGAGGAGGCTTCGGACTGCCTGGTACTGCTTTCTGCTTTTTAAAATGCCTGTTCTGAGTGAGTACAGGGTTTTCAGGTGTGGGTTTGGGCTGTGGGGGAGTTATGTTTCTGTGATTGATGGGTCTTGCAGTCTTTGTTTGCTTTCAGTGTGTTTTTTCCCCCGGCGGGAACGGATCAATCGCGTTTCCGATGGGTCTTGCAGTCTTTGCTTGCTTTTTGGTGTGTTTTTTTCGTGATTCCGATGGGTCTTGCAGTCTTTGTTTGCTTTTTGGTGCGGTTTTTTTCACGTTTCCGATGGTTCTTGCAGTCTTTGTTTGCTTCTTGGTGTTTCTTTTTCGCGTTTCCGATGGGTCTTACAGTCTTTGTTTGCTTTTTGGTGTTTTTTTCCATGTTTCCGATGGGTCTTGCAGTCTTTGTTTGCTTTTCTCTGTTTTTTTTTCCTTCGGCCGGAATGGATCAATCACGTTTCCAATGGGTCTTGCCGTGTTTTTTGTTTTTTCGGTGGGGATTTTTTTCCGGCCGGAACGGATTAATCACGTTTCAATGTATTCCTATGGGAAATGGTGCTTTGAGTTACAACCAATTTGAGTTACGACCATCTTCCGGAACCAATTAAGTTCGTAACTGAAGGCACCACTGTACTTCCAAAAGTCCACAACCAAAATGGACATGAACCAGACTGGCTACAGGATTTGGGAAAACTGTATCCTTAAGGTGGTGGGTAGCCATGGTAGCCTTTTGTAACAATTTATACCAGAAATAGTCATGTAACTATGACTACCACTCTATTCATCTGACGAGGTGTGCTCGTCATGAAAGCTTATGAAAAATATAAAACTAGTCATCCTTAAAAAGTGCTACATGAATATTTCTGGTATAAGTAGTCTAAAAAGGTAACATTTCCAAGTTTTTGTCCAGCCTTCCTCTAGGGACAACTTAAGATCATGTACCCTGCAACATTTGGCAGGTAAAAAATGACAAATTTTGTGTGCATAAATCAGGAAAAGGCCGCATGGACATGGAAATGATACAAATTGTGATATCTCTATCCGACCATTAAGAAATTGAAACAAAACAAAACAACAGTGAGCTTTTGATGATAAATTATCTTCTTCAAGGCTGTGCACCAAGTTGTTGTTGGTAGTTCAAAGATTAAATGATGCTGTTAAAGTCCAAAAGTCACATGGCTGATGGTGAGGGCAGGCTAGCTCCTTTGGTGGTGTAGCATTCACCCTGCTCATTAATATTTATGTGCAGATTTACATGCACCAATAGAGGTTGGTGGGTGGAGTTAAGTGGGGGTGAAGAAAAGGAGGGAGAGAAAGAGGGAGAGTAGGCGGTTGAGAGTGAAGAGAGAAGGTTGTTTAGTTGAGAGTTAATTATATTGACTGGACTGTTATCACCTGTAACAATAAACAATTTCTGCTTGGTTCTTAAATGATACGTTGCCCTGACCTCTGTGATTAATAGTGATTACAGTTGATGTAATCAACTGGTGGCAGCTGAACGACACGTAGCTTGTGCCTTTGCTTGGTGAAACAACCAAGGGACAGGCAGGAACATGATAGCTGGAGATGGAAATTCAAAGAAAATAGCCAAGGATTATGGCATGCCTCTAACAGAGTTGGGATTAGGAATTTAGTAAAACCGCCAGGAACAGTCAATTTTAGCCAAATTAAAGTCAAATTAATAGTTTTACTTGGTGGATGTTTTCCTTAGCATGCCGCACTGCTTGTCTGGTGTTAAGAGTCCATGATGTTTGAGAACTCATGTTGGTGCCCTGATTGGCCATTCTATGGTATCTTCTACAGTTCAGAAAAAAATCAGGAAAAGGCTGCATGATCGTGGAAACAATACAGATGCAGGAACAGGTGGTACCTTTATTTGACGGTTAATAATAATAATAAAAACAGCAAGCTTTCAGTGATAAATCACCTTCTTCAAGGTGGTGCACCAAGTTCTTGTTGGTAGTTCCAAAATTAAATGATGTTCTTAAAGTTATTATGTTACTAAAGTTAATAAAGTTATGTAAATAAAGTTATTATGTGTGTGTAAGTGGGTGGAGCTAGAGGAGATTGTGGAAACTCAGCAGTGAGACCTGGGAAGCAGCGGTAGAACTAACACAATCTGGATTTCAATGAGTGATAAATGGAAAGCAGGAACTGAAGGGGCCTGAAAGCACATGGTTGTAGAAGACAAAAGCCACAAGGAAGACAGAAGTGACACAGCAAAGCCAATTATATGTAGCCAAAAATCAGACAGGGAACAAAGACATGAAATGAATTCTTGAATATATGCCTAATAGCATATGCCAACTTTTCTTCCTCTCTGCTAGGGAACTGTACCCCCTTTTCTCTCTCCACACACTTAAACTTAAGAAGCAAGATGTACACAGTGATGGCATATTTTCCAGTTCCTCTTTCTTTAGAAAACAAGTAATGTCTAGGTAATTGCAACCAAAGAACACACAGGATCCATTCCCTCTTCTTAACAACCCTCTTCACATTCCTTCTCCTTTTTTTCAACAAAACATTCTGTCTTTTACAACTTTCCTCTCTTTTCAGAGACAACTATTCCTTGCCTGTTCCCCCACCTGAATACACAATTGATTTTTGTTGAGGTTTTACCAAAGGTAAGAGTTCATATAGAGGGAGAAAGGTACCTCTGAGTCAGTGCTCCTAACATCTCCTTCATGACTGAACAACTGAAATCTCCTGATTCTAGACATGTAGCATTCAGAAGGTGGTTGCTTTTGTGACCATTCTCCATATGTAAACGTAGGAATGTAAAATAGAACTCATGCTATTCTCTGGGTGAGCTTATGAGAGCTTTTGCACACATATTGCATTTTTTGCACCTTTGTGTGAAAAATTCACAGTAGTGCTTTTGTGGAAAACCTGCATTTTGCACAACATTTTGCACAAAATACAGATTTTTTGTACGAAAAGAGTACATGGAGGAGGTTGTTTGCAAATGGTACTACTGTTTGGGTGGGGGGGACTGCTGATTTTTTTGTTCTGCATAAGATTGAAAAATCTCACAGTGACTGCCTATTTTTTCAATGGCTGTCTTGATGTGGCAGGCTAGTTTCTTTTCATTAAGAATGAGAAAAAAACATGAGCATTTGTTATTTCATTTTCTAAGACCACAGGGAGCTGCTAAGCAGCTATGTCTGGGCTACATAGACAAATAATCAAACCTGGTAATATAAGGACATTTCCTATGTTTCTATGCTTAGACTAGACTTCCCAGGCAGTCCCCCACCCATTCACCAATTTCTGATTCCTACTCCCAACCTCTGTGCTCAATCTAGAAACCCAGTTCACAAAACGGAGAGAATATTTTTTTTCAGAAACATCAGCAAATTGAATAAACCACCTTCCATGTTATAAAGTTCATCTTGATGTAATTTATCAGGAAACTAAAAGAGCAGATGGAGGGTTGAATTAACCTCTTCCTTTACCCATCGCCTCCTTCCCTTCCCCATCACCTGGTCGTTTTGGCTGGTTTCCTTCAATTTCTAGGCAATGAGAAGCTGATAGTACAGGAATCTAATTTACAGTAAGCACAGAGGTGCTAGGAGGAAAGTTGGGAGAAAAGGCAGTAGCTGGATTTTAAGAGTGTACTCAGTACCAGAGTTTTGTCTATTGCCACAGTTTTAATAAGTTATTCGATCAACAGTTCTAGTTGCTAATATCACCAAATTGAGGACAAAGAGAAGAAGCTGCTCATATACATCTGCTCTGATGGACAGCTTCTTCCTGACGTTTTTCTTGGTTTTCAGCTGTAATTATGATATGCACATATAGTGCCAAATAAAAAGGAATGGTGCATAGCTACTTCCTTAAAAGCAGCAGGATTATAACGTGGAACTTTCCCTTAGAGAGGTCTAAAAAACACAGTTGACCCAACTGAATTAGTTGATCCAACTGATTTGGGGGTGGGGTGGCGGAAATATGCCAGGGACTAAAACTTAGGCTATATGCATATTATGTGTTCAGTTGCCCAAACTGTCCTTTAAGTGTCTCTCCTGAGTCACTAAGCAATTTCATAAGCTTAAGAAACTTCACCAAGAGATACTTGAGAGTGTTATGCTAGTACATTCATAAAAGAAATTACACAAAAAATCTGAATTAAGTATATTTAGTATATTAATACATTAATACTGTATACTATGCTGGATTGCAATCTATACAAGGTCTGTAACAGTGAGCCTCAAGCACATATGAATGAGCCTAGGGAGCTGTTGCACACTCAAGCTACTACATTTTAGTGTGAAAAGGACATCTGCCAGGTACAGGAATGCACATCGGGCTACCTCTTCCAGTGTACAGCTCCCCTATTCAGTTCAAGGTGGAGCACATTTGTATGTAAATCAGACATTCTGAGAGCACAAGAAGTTATTAGACAGAGTGAAGATATTGATTCTAAGAAAAACTATCTGCAGATTGTGTACCAGTATAAACCCATAACTGACAAAATTATTTTAAAAGCTAATTTTAAGTGAAAAAACTATCATGAACAAAAAGAGGGAGAGAGACAGAGAGAGACAGAACAAGTCTGCTTTCCAAGATATATAGAAAGCTGATCAACAGTCTAAGGTGAGCTTATGCTGGATTCACATTTATCTGGGAAAATGATTTATAACAACAGTTAATGAAAATATGCAGGATATATGAACACACAGATACAGCTATTCAAAATATCTAGCAAATAAATAACACAATAAATTATAGATCTTATTAATTACATATAAATTACCCCAAAATTACCCAAAGTAATTTAAGCTTTGCTGATGGAATAGTAATTATGAATGGGAAGGAACATGTCTATTCATGTCTATTTGCTATGGATGCTACTCCTTGATTCAATGTTTTTTGTTCATTAAGTATATATGGGAGGCTATTGCTAAACAGAGTAGACTATTCATCTAAATATCAATTGAGGAATTGTGGATTATGTAGAGAACAGCACAAGAAGTAGATTGCAATCCACAAAAGCTCATGCTGAAACATATCTGTTAGTCTTAGAGAGCTACATATACACAAATGATGTATTGCACCAGTGGACAGGCACTTCTTTTTGAAGGAGAGGACGCCTGTAGTTTCTGCTGACTTCGCTCCATCTGCAGCACCCCTTGTCACCTAAGGATCCTGGGGAACTGTCATATCAGCTTTTAAAAGGGTCATTGGCATCTTCTTCAGGTTAGAGGGGGCGGGAAAGCTGCTCTGTCATTGAAGACACGTGGAGTGTACATTTTCCATTCCTACCCCAACCCCTTGAGCTTCCTTAGGTTGGCACCATCTTACTTATTATCAATAGGCTTGAGAGTTCTCAGACAGAAAGGTATCTGGCTGTGAGGCAGAGGTTGGGAGTTTGATTCCCCACTGTGCCTTCTGGAAGAAGAATCAGCAAGCTGCATAGTCCCAGGATGCCCCCAGAAGAATTGAATGGTAAACCACTTTTTTCTAGAAAACTCTGAAGGGTTGCCATAAGTTGAAATTGACTTGATGGCATGCAATTATTATTATTTCTTTTTAAACCCTCATCTCTTTTCTTGTTTCTTTATTTTACTTTCTTCTTCTTCTTCTTCTTCTTCTTCTTCTTCTTCTTCTTCTTCTTCTTCTTCTTCTTCTTCTTCTTCTTCTTCTTCTTCTTCTTTTGCAGCTGTCAGCTTTCTTGAGCTTTCTAGAAATACAAGTCCCCAAACCCAGCAAAGTTACCTACTCTTGCATTATGGAAAACAAAAACTTTCCTTCCTTGATGTTATCTTACTGGAGTCTGATCATGGACTTGACTTTTCATTTGTTTCAATGCAGGGGAATCACAAAATTACTCTAATCACAATATATGTTGTGTCACTCTGAAGACCAAGACCAAGACAAAGAAGAGGTTTTCCCTCCCCAAATTCAGCAAAACTAACAAAATTATGCAAGCAACACAAATAAGACTTTACCCTAAGCTCAAAAATTGCTTACAATGATGATAGCTGCTGCTTTGTTGCATGACCTTTAAATGATTGCATAAATCAGAAGGGTTGTTGCACCTTTTAAAATCTATCAGTGAATTGTTCTGCACTTGTTATGCTTCTTATGGGCCTTTGAGTCTGAAAGAGAAAGTAAAACTGTTCTGGGTAAAAAACAGTTTATGCAAATTGCAGAGAAAAAAATAACATGTTTTGTCCCCCTTTTGTGTGGAGGCAAATAATCTTGCAGGGCTTGAAATTTCTCATCCTTGGGTTGTCATGCTGGGGTAGTCTAAATAGAGGATAATGAGGAATTTAATAACTATTCTTCATATCCTTCTTCAGGAGCACTGCAATAGTTTTCAGTGTTTGGAAGGGTCAAGAAATCACACAAGGGCTTACTTGCCCACCATTCCTCTCTTCACATATGAACACCACATCAGGACATGCACCTGAAACACTGCTCTTGTCATGTGCTGTTGTAGAGTGCCAGTAGTTCTTTCGTTTCACTGTGATTTGAAAGTTCCAAATCCCTTCTGTGACCTGCATTATAGCTAAAGAATTTGCACGGAAATAACTCCAATGTGATCACAAGGCCTTATCACCCAAAGCCTGATACATACAAGGAATCTGTGGCTCAGAGATAAGGCCTTGCCTTTTTAAAATCTGTCACATTCAGAGAGCATGTTTCCACCTGGAGTGATGCTCGAAGTGGATGAGAACCCATACTTTCCAATTCCTCACTGAGGTCAATGTGTAGCTGACTTCTCACTACAGTGATAAGCCTATTGAGAGTATTTCGCTTTCCTTGAAGCTAAAGAATTTTAACCATGATTTTGGACCATTTCAAGGACTTTTCAAATAGCTTCCATGAGGTCTCCTACTACCCCATTTCAAGGAATTCATGCAGCTTCCCCCCAGGTGAAGTATTAGTTGACAATATCATGTTGGCTATTCCATGGCATTCCTGCCTTTCTCATGCTTCTGGCACTCTCCCTCTGATTTGTCATGAAATACCCTCCCTGATCCACTTTTTAGACTGATTATCTTCCTCTTCAAAACTCTGGTGAACTCTCTGTTCAATTGTGCCCTGTGATTTCAATGCGGTTTCTACTTGTTCCCTTGTCTTATACAACACTGACCTACTCAAATCCTTTCACTAATCCAGAGTTTTGGAACTAAGAGGAAAAATCTGCTAAGAGTAGCTGCTATTGTCATCCTAGATATTCCTCCAGAGTTTGCACTGAAACCTATGATGGATTTTTCACATCCAATCCCTCACCTTTATGACATTTCATGTGAAAGCATTTGTTGTAGGGATATGCAAAAAAACACCTCAAATCACTCCAGTAAAGTTCTACTCAACCACTTCTACTTCTCACCTATACATTCACCAGCTCTTCGTGCTACAGTAATTCTATACATTTCAATTCAAATCTGTCACCTCATTCTTGAGTTATAATGTCACATCACACACTCCCACAACACAGAGACAATTAGTGATCTTTCTTTTTTTAAAAAAAAAACCTTATAGAATGCCAGAACTGTTTGTTCTCTTCAAAATAGCCTACTAGTCATAAAGAATCAACATTTTAACTTTAACATTTCATCTGCACAGAACTACATAAACTGCCCCCAGTTTTTTTTAACATTTTTTACATGATTTGATTACAAAGCCAGTAAACCTCCAAAATGGCAACAACCACAAATTAAAAAGCCAAATTCATGCATTTTGCCTTAACTAATCAAACCCACATGTTTCTGCAGTAAAAATCATGCCTCCATCCCATGCTTACAGGACAACTAAATATAGATATAACAACCTACTTGAAAATGATAAATGGTATTTAAACTCCATGAACAAATTATATTTATATTTATCTATTGTGTTGTTTGAAGAAATTGTGTGGGGTTAAACACTTGGTAGCCAGCAGAGATAAAGCTGATTAATCTCACTTATAAATCTTGCTCAAAACCCTTTTTCAAGTCTTTTTCCCCTAGTGAAAGTATCATCTCAGTATGGATTTTGGAATTTGTATTGTGCCAACATGATTAGCCCTGCTTTTCTTTGTGGATATCTAAACTTAGCCATTTAACAGTAGGGCCTGAACTGGAGAAGTTTATACCATGGAGGCAGGGGCAACATCCAGAAAAATAAGTACAACTACTGAAGTTTTTTTTTTAGACTGATTTCCATTAGCTCTGAGAGACTTAGCTTAACTTAGCCTTAACTGTTGGGAACTTGTGTTGTCTAAGATGGAGGACCAAATGTTTCTGCCTTTCCAGCTCCTAGTAAATGGACTAGCTCAGGTGAAATTTAACACAACTGTATCTGAGGGCAATTTCATCATCTTGTCTCCTCCATCACATCCTGAGAAAACATGCTGACAACAAGAATTTAAGATCAAGTCTTTCTCGCACTCTCCCTCCCATGCCATGCTTTTGTAACACCTCGTCTGAGAAAGAGAACATTACTTCAAAAGCTTGTATACCTTGTTACTTTTAAATAAACCAGAGCTAGTTTTTATGAATCAACAGAGAGGGCTCATTCCCCATCTACTGTTCTGTATTGGTCTGGACTGTCCAGCTGAAAGTGACCAAAAACAGTTGTGTGAAAGTTGACAGCACAAACGGGACTCTCTGAAGAGGGTTTTTTTCATGCTGTTGTAAGGGTACAGGAAGCTGTCACTGCATAGCAATGGAAACAAATTTGATCTACATAACTTTGAATGACTATCTCAGAGTGGAAGGGCAGCAGAGAATGGATCAGCCTAGTCTCACCTGACAAGTAACAAGAGCCTGAGAGAGACCACTGAGAAAGCCCTCTCTCACATCCCCAGCAAATGTGCCTCTGAGGGTGACAAGATCTAAAGAAGGGGTTCCTTGAGGATCCTTGGGGATTTTCCAGGAAAGCTTATATGACAGGATAACAGTTTTCAGCTATTCTGGACCCAATGTGTGTAGAGACTTTGAAATCCTAACTAACAGTTTGAACGGTGCTAAGAAAGAGATCGTTTGTCAGTGAAATTGTTGTAACATGGAGCCACATGGTCCCTGTAACCAACCTCAGACAATCACCTAGCTGCATACTAGACTAGCTGTCCAAATGCAGTTGCAAGTAATCTATAACTGTAGTCAGGAAGGGATACATTTGACACACTAATATTAACTGTGTGAACACAGTCCTGGTCACCAAACAAATCTTGGTATCTAGGTTCAGGGCTGAGCCCAGGAATTTGCCCAAACTGCAAACTCAGGTTTTAAGGGGAAGTGTGACCTCATATGATGCAGGTTGAATCCCTATTCTCTCACTAACATCTAATGAATTTTAGAACTACGAAAAAGTCTTGTAGGGGCAGTGGAAAGATCTCACATTCCCTAACCTATCTGTATTTTAAAATTTCATAATTTTAAACACTTTTTGAATAAGAAATCCCTAAGAAACAACTCATTGTGTCCTGCAATTTTAAGTAGCATACTGTTCCATGTTAAGGGTGTTAACATTTTTCACTCAGAGTGTTGGATATACGGCATATTTTTGTCATGTGGACAACATACACTCTGATCCAAAATTGAATGAAGAGGTTTATCACTGTTGACATAACAGGTTGAACAAACTGTACACACTAATCTGAATACCGCCCCCCTGACATATATTGTAATCTACCATTTATTTGGCAAACCCTCTAGACAGGAAGGAAATAACTAGTATTTTTTTAAAGCTGCCGGGTAGGCCACAAGCTGTGCTGGTCTGAGGTAGCATAATCATTAACCACAATGTGCAAACAAACAAATGTCCCTATCAGGATTTTACTATTTATGTTCCTATGTAATGATGACTAGGAAGGGCAGCAATGGAGGAATTAGAAAATATCATAAAAAGTAAGGGTGTGTCCCTGGAGAGTAGAGGGAGTCGGAACGAATCCGTCAACATCGACCTGAGGTGGGTGAACCACGGTTGCCTCAGCCACCAGGGAGCTAGGAGGATCGCGTTCGATTGGAAATGTCGAATTCGGATGATTGTCCTTTGGATAAGTGGTATTGGTGGGAATAGGTAGAGTAATCCCTTGTTCCAATCTGTCATAAACGCATCCCTGATGGAATTCTCGTCTGCTCCGGCTCGAGAGCAGTAGACTCGGCATTTGGCATTCGCTTTCGAGGCAAAGATATCGATGGTGGGTGTACCCCATCGCCGGCAAAGATGATCGAAGACGGAATCGTTCAGAGACCACTCGTGTGTTCTCGATGTCATACGGCTGAGGTGATCTGCGATGTAGTTCTGGTCCGTGGAAATGTGTACTGCTATCGGGAAGATGTGATGTTGGTAACACCATTCCCATAGCTCGATAGCGAGGTAGAGGAGGGATAAAGAGTGAGTGCCTCCTTGTTTGTTTACATAATATAGAGCAGTGGTATTGTCCGTGGCGAGCTGTACTACTCGGCCCGTGATGATTGGTAGGAAAACGTGGAAGGCTTTGATAATCGCTAGAAGCACGAGATGATTGATATGGAGCGTTCTTTCTTGATTTGTCCACAGACCGTGAATCTTGTGTTGAAGGCAATGTGCACCCCATCCAGACGGGCTGGCATCGGTGGTGACTTGCACTGTCGACTGGAAGAGTTGAAATGGTCGTCCTACGAGTAGATTTGATAGGGAAGTCCACCAGGTGAATTGTTGGGATAATTCTGATGTTACTATGAGTCGCATAGATGGGTGGTCTGTCATCGGGTTGAATAGTGACAGGTACCACGACTGGAGAGACCTCATTTTGAGTCGGGAATGCTGAATCACCGAGGTTGTAGATGCCATGAGCCTGTGAAGGTGTTGGACATGTCGGGCTGGTATGGAGGCTTGAGGTCGGAAGGGCTGAATGGCCGTCTTTAATTTTACAATCCTTTCTTGAGGAATAAACGCTCTGGCTTGGAGGGAGTCGAAGAAGGCTCTGATGTAAGTGACTATGATATATCCGTTTTATATTGTTATATTTTATGATGTTTTTATAACTGATCGTAAGCCGCCCCGAGTAGGCTTTGTCTAGAGGGGCGGGGTAAAAGTCAAATAATAAATAAAATAAATAAAATAAAATAAGACCAAGATCATCCACATTCTTATATTTCTGATCACCATGGTATGAGTGTGAAAGCTGGACAGTTAAGAAAGCTGACAGGAAAAAAAATATTCGCTTGAAATGTGATGCTGGAGGAGAGCTTTGTGGATACTTTGGACAGCCAGAAAGACAAACAAGTGGGTCCTAGATCAAATCAAGTCTGAACGGTCTCTGGAGGCAAAAAAGTTGAAACTGAGGAAGTCCTACTTTGGGCACATCATGGGAAGGCAGGAGTCTCTGGGAAAAACAATAACACTGCGAAAGGTACAAGGCAGCAGGGAAAAAAGGAAGACTAAATATGAGATGGACTGACTCCCTAAAACAAACCATGGGCTTGAGTCTGCAAGAACTGAGTAGGGTGGCTGAGGACAGGACATTTTGGAGAGCGCTCACTCATAGGGTTGCCATGAATCGAAGGCGACTTGATGGCACATGACAACAACAATAACATAAAAATGTTGTTTGACAAAGCATAACATCTCCCCTTAAATACAAAAAAAAAAAAAAAAGCATGTTCACAAGTTGCAAGACGAAAGCCTATCAGTCTAGAAGTCATCAGCTGTGGATGTTGTCAGTGTGGGACAGCAACGGAATTTATTAAACTGAATGTACATTCTAGTCTATGAATATGTCACCTCTGAATTACACAATGTCTGTAGGGAATGCAGAAATAAAACAACACAATATAAACATCATGTGTGGATTTGTCCAAAGAATCCATGTTTTACAGATGAAATATTGTGCCACTCAAGAGCGGAATGGAATGAGTTCCAAGAGGAAGGACGATGAGTCCCAGGAGAAGAACAGGCTCAGAGAGTTTGGCTGCAAACTGCTTTCTGAGTTTCTGGATGAATGAACTGTATTGCAACCTCTTCATCGGCACTTCTTGTCAATAAATAACAGGAGGAGGAAGCGTACTACAAACCACTACTTTGAGACTATTCACTTGCACAAAAGGAGATTTCACACATTATTAAAACTCTACTAGATAGGCAGCCTGAAGGCATGGGATTGCTTATAAAAGAACAAGCTAGCAAACAGCATGATAACCACTGAATTGAACTTCCAAAAAAACTCAAGCTCAACCATTCACTACAGTCCCTTACTTCTGAAACAGAGCTGTTGTTGCTTTGAGATGACAAAAGAATCACAGAATGTGGAGAACAACTTTGAAAGATTTTTAGGTAAGTAAATCCTTGGATAAAAAGTTCCAGAGACAGATCATGAGTACATCTCCGTTGGTTCAAGAAATGCATCTATGCACACAAGTGATTTCAAAACTTAAAGCCCAATCGGTTGTTCAGTCAGGCTGCACATTCATCCATGTGATTACATAATGAGCCAAGTTGTTGCTTTTTCACACTCCATGCTACTTACTGAAACAGGCTTGGCTGATTTTCTGTACACAGTTGTCTCAAGTGTGTGGTGGGTGGCTTCTGGCCCATCTGTAACAGCATAGCTAAGCACTGACTAAAAACAACAACAACATTGCTCCGTGCTTGAAGAGTATGGCTTTTTACTGAGAAAAGCAAACCACCTACAACCAGACAACTCAGAACTTTGCCAAAAAATAAATTTTACTCAAAAATGCTGCCACTGCTAGTGACTTTTCCTCTACTATCCTTGACATTTTCAATGCTGTCATTTCAAATGAAGAGCCTTTGTATATACTTTGACCTTCACTTAGGATGACATCTGGCAACAACAACCTACAGAACTGAAAGCCTCTTGAGGGATATGAAGGAATGATGTGGCTTAGGACAAGCAAGGAATAATGGGTGGTGGTGTGTAAAGCACTGAAGCATGTTATGTAAGTTGAATTGGAGGAATGAAAAACACGGATAAAGATAGAAAACTGCTGAATAGCTCAGTGGTTTAGGCATCTGGCTGTGGAGCCAGAGGTTGGGAGTTTGATTCCCCACTGTGCCTCCTTAACAAGGGCTGGACTCAATGATCTATAGGGTCCCTTCCAGCTCTGCACTTCTAAGACGATGATCAGTTCAAGGAAAAAAAAACACATAAAATTGGGTAAGACAGGGACATGGCAGGGAGAACTGCAAAACTAATGAAGTCTATGCTAGGCGTAAAAGGAGATGAAAAGTCAAGACAATTTAGTTAGAATAGGATGAGATGAAACAAATTGTATATACTGTAATAAACCCCTGACTGCAACAACACGTAGAGAAGCAGGGAAAAAAATACAATAAAAATATTTTAAAAAATAAATAAATAAAGATTTACAGAGGGTGGGCCACATAGTCTAAACAATGAGAGAAGTGAACAATTTTGGCAACGAGGTTGTGGTTTTCTTCGTTTTTCCACAAGTCTTCCAAAAGACTAATGACAGTGTTGAGTAATGAGACCTAAAGCTTTCGGAAAGCTTCTGTATCAGAGCTAGACTTTGTAGAAGTAACAATCTGATTCTAATAAACAAACAAGGAGTCTCGTTTGCAAATCAATATCAATGAGTGGAGAGAGGAATGGGTGGGTGTCACTGAGCACAAGAGCAGCCCGCTCACCCGCTGATTTATTTGTTCACCCGCAACCACTGACAGAGCTCATAGCTTCAGCGATGTGGTAAGCAGATGGGATGTAAATGTTCACTTTTAATTACAATCTCAGCACAGAAGCTTCAGTAGTTCCAGAAATTTGTTTTGTTCCGCCTTGACAAATTTTTGGTCAAGGTGAATGAAACTGAATATGGTTTCATCCACAGATAGAACACCTTGGTGTAATAATGCTTTCACTGGGTCATTTCCTCCTTGTCAAGATTTATACATACACTCTTGTTTATTCTAATTTTAGGTTCGCAGTGGTAGAACACTAACATATTTCATTGAATGTGCATACAACAGAATCTCAATCCATATCCCCCCAACCCCCAGAAAAATTCAATCAATGTAAAATGTAATTCTATAGACTTGAGCAGGGAAGAAAGGCATCAATTCACCTTGTTATAAAAAGATGTTTAATTTTTCAAAGTGTTCTAATCTTACCAGCAGACAGTAGCTCTCCCTAGCAAATGTAGCACTAACAAGAAAAAAAATGAGGCATCACTATACAGTGGAAAGAATTAGTCTAGGATTCCAGTTTTTTATTTGGACTATCTCTAGTGCCGTTCATCCTTATCCTTGTGTACCTTTTTGTTCCATGACAATCTCCATGACCATCAATGAGTCCATAACTTGAATCCAGAACTTTATGCCTTGAGGCTAAAACCTAGCCTACTGATCTACTCAAAACTGTGAAGTCAAGCCTCAGACCCTTTCTTGGATCAGAAGGCAAATGGCACAGACCGGAGGTAGGCAAAGTTAATATTTCCAGATACTGTGAATCTGCATCTCCCAGTATTCCTTACTACTGGTTATGCTGGCTAGGGCTGATGGGACCTGACTTTTAACCACCATTGGCATAGAATTTATAACAACATCCCCTTGTGACTGGCAGGCAATAGGATGCCCCTACATTGACTAGGGCTGCCATAAACACTAGGGCACATCAGGTACTCCTTTCTAGTTTGTGTATTGCAATTTTCAGGCCCAGTTTATATGCTACTTCAAGCTTGCTCAGCAACTGACTCAGACACCTCAGATGGAATATCCACCCTTTCTGCCCAGCTCTAACACACAGCAGACCAGGCTTTTCATGTCTACAAGGCTTATACCAGTGGTGGCGAACCTTTTTGGGCTCGTGTGCCCAAACTGAAATTTAAAAAAACCAACAAAACCCAGCAGGTGGCGTGCCGCGGTGGCGGCGGAACCAGAAGTGGCGGCGGAAGGGGAAATCCCGGGCACGAAGGTGCGTCAAGACCCCACTCCGAATCCACCGCCAGCGCCAGCTGCTGTGGATCCGCCTGTCGAAGCGCCAGCACCACGGCTGCAGCCGCCTTCTCAGGTTTGGCTGCGTGGGGGGGGAGTAGCGATCCGGCGACTTATGGCTCGCGTGCCGGCAGAAAGGGCTCTGCGTGCCAGCTGTGGCACGCGTGCCATAGGTTCGCCATCGCTGGCTTATACCTATTAAGAGCAGACTTTGGATATTATCTTATAAGAATCAGGAAGATGTGTTTGGAAAATAGTGATACTTCATAAAATACAAGGTAGCAAAATGTATCACACTTCAAATGTTCAAAATTCTTTTGCTGCTTTCAGTTAAATGTTATTCATTTATTACAAGTACTTTTATACCAGTAGCTCCCAAACTGTGCACCCTGGGGCGTCGCCAAACCCAGCTAGGAGTGCCGCAGAATCCTCTCATCCTTCACTGCAACCTCCCTCTCCCTCTCCTTGACCAGTGGGTCTCCCTGCATGCCAGCTGGGATCATGCCTAACACCTTGACTGTGATCAGGAACAGACCCTGGGGCAAGCCACGCCCCTCTCCCGAGATGCCCACCTGTGCAGGATAAGAAGAAGAGATGGTGACAGTGGTGGCACCCTTTTTGCACTGGGGAGGCTCCAGGATTGGAGGCAAGGGAGCCAAGACTCAAAAAAGTTTGGGAACCACTGTTTTACACAACTCATTTATCGCACTATGATGGCATACAAAATATTTCGTTGTTCTTTTAATTGTAGCACAATATACAATTTTTTAAAAAAAAACAGCTTCAGTAATAAAAGGCAGGAACCACATACAGCTCACACCAATCAAATTGTTTAAAAAGAAGTCATTTAAAAGGCCTTGGCAAACAAAGTTGAACTTGCAAAGAAAGAAATAATGTCAGAATTCATTCATGCCTTCATGAGGAGGGTGTTGCAGCCATGGGGTGACACAGTAGAGATGGCTCTGTCCCTTTGTTGTTATATAACACTATAAAGTTTCAGAAAGCAAACCACTTCATATTGGATTCAGAGTAAATGATGCAAACCAAACTATTCTTATATTTTAGAAATTCCATAACGTAGTTATTTTCATGTTGCATTTCAAATGGAACATGTAGACAATCTTTGTGAAGAAACTGGGACACCCCGCCATACCTTATAAGAAAGGTGTAAGAGTTTTATCCTGCCCTTCTCTGCAACCAGTTATTTGTGCAAAAAAATTCTAAAACAAAAACAAAACAGATATAAATACTATTTCTCAGAAAATACAGTTCTCATATGATGTAAGGAAAAATATGATCAAGTAACCTATATTTCGTGGGTTTTTTTTAAAAAAACTGGCAATCTGAATTCATTCTTCAGAACCTTTTTTCACGTAACATAAAATGAATCTTGTCTTTAGTAATAGCTGGAGGATTTATACTACAAAAGCAGTACCTTTCTTGCAGTAATAGACGGTATAGTTGTATACCTACCCTACATTTTATTTTATTTTATTTTTTTACCAGAATGCTCTATTTTCAAAATCTCCTGCCCAGATGTGTGCCCAGAGAGATTCAACAAGTATTGATTTGATTCCCCAGGGAGAAACAGGATTATCACACCTGTACTTAAGTGCTCTGAATAAAACATCAGGCCTCTAAACATTTGTAGATTCTCAGAAGGAGAATACATTGAAAAGCTGTAAGTTGTATAGGAATAATTAAACCATTTTCATTGAAGAGATAAACAGCTTTACATCTTTAGGAACAAAACCTGAGGACATGAGGTAATAAAGAATTGTTCAGTGTTAAGGGGGGAATGAAGACTGCACGACCGAAAGCCGCATCTGACTTGGCCCTTACATCCGAACGATAATGGGATGCAAATGTCGACGGAGTTGACCAAGTGGCAGCCTTGCAAAATAGGTACGCCTCGAAGAAAAGCCGTGGAGGTGGCCATTGCCCTGGTGGAGTGAGCCTTGACATCAGTAGGCAGAGGCTTTCGGGCAAGCTGATAAGTGAGGCGTATAGTCTCCACAATCCATCGTGAGATAGTTTGGGGGGACACCTGTGCCCCTCTATGCGGTGAATGAGGCGAAACAAATAGCCTTTTAGACTTACGAAAAGAGGCAGTTCTCTTGACATAAAAGGCAAGGACCCTTCTCACATCTAGGAGATGGAGGGATCGCTCAACACCCGTTGATGATGACAGGAAGAAGGTAGGCAGGATAATAGGTTGGCGGACGTGGAAATCAGAAACAACCTTAGGAAGGAAAGAGATGTCTGGATACAGCGTGACTTTATCTGGATGAAATTGAAGGAACGGAGGGTCTACACGCAGGGCTGACAGTTCCGATGCCCTACGGGTGGATGTGATGGCTACGAGAAACAACACTTTAAAAGAGAGCAAACGCTCGGAGGAAGTCACAAGAGGTTCAAAGGGCGGCAGTGACAAGTGCCAGAGGCCAGTGTGTAATGACCACTGTGGCGTCGGAGAGGGCCTGGACGGATGGAGATTAGCCACACCCCGTAGAAACCGCTTCAACGTGGGATGCCTGAATAACAAGGCAGCATCTGAGTCCTGTGGTTGGTAAGCCACAATAGTGGACACGTAGACCTTGATTGTAGATAATGAGAGATGGCAGTCGAAAAGATAAGAAAGAAAGGCCAACACTGCTTGGAGGGTAGTCGGAGCCGTCGGGAGATCATTCTGATGAGCAAACGTCTGGAAAGCAGACCATTTGTAAGCATAAAGTTGATTTGTGGTCGGCTTCCTCGCATGGGTGAGGATGGTGTTTAGGGAGGGTGGATCCTCCAAGCTATTAGGTGGAGGGATTGGAGGTCGGGATGGTAAGTTTGCCTGTGACGCTGGGTGAGCAGGTGAGGAAGGCAAGATAGACAGATGGATTGAGAGGCCATCGATGTGAACATCGTGAACCAAGGTTGCTTCAGCCACCAGGTGGCGATCAGAATGGCATTCGAGCGGTCCTGTCTCAATTTGACGATGGTCCGCAGGAGAAGTGGTATTGGTGGGAAGAGGTAAAGGAAGCGCGTCGTCCAACTCACCATGAGAGCATTGCCGAGAGACCCTCGGCCGATGCTCGCTCTGGAAAAGTACTGGGTGCATTTGGCATTGATTGCTGTGGCGAAAACGTCTATATCGGGATGACCCCACTTGTTGCAAAGTTGGAGAAAAATGGTGTCGTCGAGGGACCACTCGTGCATTTGAGAATTCAGCCTGCTGAGAGAGTCTGCTAATTGGTTGTGTTGTGTGGCAATGTGGGCCGCTATAGGAAAAATGTGGTGATCCAGACACCACTCCCAAAACTGGACAGCAAGATAGAGGAGGAGTAGAGAGTGTGTACTTCCCTGTTTGTTGATGTAGTAGAGTGCTGTCTTATTGTCCGTGGTCACCTGGACTGCGGTACCCGTAATGAGTGGTTCGAAAGCGCAGAACGCTTTGAAGATCGCCAGCAATTCGAGGTTGTTGATGTGGAGAGTTTTTTCGTAAGGGGACCAGGTGGCATGAACTCGAAGGTCCTCGCAATGTGCACCCCAACCGACGGGGCTGGCGTCGGTTGTAATTTGAATTGCCAATTGGAGAGGAGCAAACGGTCGCCCGAGGAAAAGATTGGCCAGGGTGATCCACCAAATCAGCTGAGCTGCAAGCTTGGGAGTGACTTGTAGAAGCATAGTGGGTGGGTCGAGAAGCGGGTCGAATAGGGATAGGTACCACGATTGTAACAAGCGCATTTTCAGTCGGGCATGCTGAATAACGGATGTGGCGGAGGCCACGAGGCTGAGAAGGCGTTGTACCTGATGAGCAGTGACCAGCATGTGAGGCTGGAAGTGGTTGACAAGAGTACGTATCTTGATTGCACGTTCTCGAGGGAGAAAAGCCCTCGCGTGATGTGAGTCTAGAACCGCACCTATGTAAGTGACTCTTTGAGAGGGAGTTAGTAGTGACTTGTCAACGTTGACCTTGAGGCCCAGATCTGCCAGTAAAGAAAGAGTGACAGCAATGTCCTTCATAGCTTGCGCACATGACTGAGCCACGAGTAACCAGTCATCAATGTACGGAAACACCGAAATTCCTAGGGTGCGAAGGTGCGCTGCTACGGGGGCCATGCATTTTGTAAATACTTGCGGAGCGGTGGAGAGGCCGAACGGTAGGGCGTTGAATTTGTAGGTGGTCTGACCGAGAGAGAAGCGAAGAAATTTGCGGTGGTCCTGTCTGATGGTGATATGAAAATAGGCGTCGCTCAGGTCGATGACAGAGAACCAGTCTCCCTCTTGTAGAACGGGAAGGATGCATTCTAGAGTCACCATGCGAAAGCACCTTTGAATAATGAAGTAATTGAGGTCGCAGAGGTCGAGAATGGGATGTAGACTGTAGTCTCGTTTTGGAACGAGGAAATATCGGGAGAAGAACCCCGGGTCGGAAGCACTTGGAGTGATGAGTGAAATAGCCTCTTTGAGATGAGTGATTGAAACTCTAATTTGAGAGCGGTGGATGGTGAAGCTATGACGATCCGTGGTGGAGGTACGGAAACGAATTCTATCACGTACCCGATGGATATGATTGACAGGACCCACGAATCTGTGGTTATACGTGCCCAAGATTGAAAATGGGGTGTGAGGCGGGTGGTGAGGGGAGGGGATAGAGTACGGATCCGAACGGTAGGGGAGTCAAAGGTTCTGCTTGCTCTTTTTGTCAGGGCGCCTGAAGGATTGGCGAGGGCGCTGTCTCTGAGTGTGCTGACGAGGTCGGAACGTAGAAGATGATTGAGGTAAGTAACGTTGCTTTTCTGGGAAAGACTTGTACTGGTGGAAGGGATACAGACAACTCCACTGATACCTTTGAGGCCTGTAATACGGCTGAGTATTGTAGGTGCGTGCTGTTTTTCTCATCTTTTGTAAGTTGTCCAGAATCTCGTCCGTTTTCTCATCAAACAGACCAGCACCGTCAAAAGGTAAGTCCTCAATTCACATCCTAGAGTCCTCTGAGATGCTCGCGGAACGTAGCTAGGCATGTCTACGTAAGGCTACAGCTGTGGCCATGTGTTTAGAAGCTGCCTCAATGATATGTCGTGCCATGATGTGCTGTTGTCGTGCCAATGCCATAGCCTCTTGGTGAAAGGCGAGACCCCGAGGTTTGTACTCTCCAGAGGCTGACTGTAGGGATGGAAGGGCCTTGTTCCAGAGAAACCTGTGATAGGCTCCCATTGCAGCTAAATAGTTGGCAGCACGTAAGGTGAAAGATGCGAGAGAGTAAAGTCTACGTCCAATAATGTCTAACTTCCTACGCTCTTTATTGTTTGGAGTGGTGTTAGAACGATTACGTGCACGATTTTGTGTTGCATCGACAATAACGGAATTAGGAGGAGGATGTTTGGTGAGAAATTCCGTGTTAGTACCGTGGGTCTTGTACAGATTCTCAACTCTGCGAGAGATCTGAGGCACTGAAGATGGTTTGGCCCAAGACTGCTTAATAAGCTTGAGCAGCAATGGAATGAACCCCATACGAAGTGGGGGTGTCTGATCCTCATCGATATCCTCATATACCTTGTCAGATTCAGATTGGGTTGGTAGCTGGACCTCAAGGTCCATGGCTTTGGCAATACGGAGAACTAATTGAGAATAGGAGGAGAAATCCTCCAATGGTGATGGAGGGTTAGCATCAGCTACATCGGAATCGGGAGTCGGAAGATTTGGGGGTGATTCTTGTAAGGCCATGGAATCAGAGGACTCGTGAGTCCGAAGAATGCGCTGGTGAAGGCAAGGAACCCTGCTGATATGAAGAGGTTGACGTATCAGGAGGGGCGTCTGGCCGGTGGCGCTTAGGAGCCACGGTACCGCGCTTGCCAGGTATCAATTGGGCGGAAAGATCTGGCTTACGCTTCTGAGGTTTCTTAGAGTCCACAGTACCAGGCGGGAGTCCAGTGTAAGTCGTGGTGACTTGTAAGGATGATGAGCAGTCCCGAGAAAGAGCAGCCGTATCAGCCGGTGGTACAGAGGGCTTGGCCGACGGCTTTGGTTTCTTCGGTATCAAAGTCAATGGAGCTGGGGCAGCTGAAGCATGCCGTTTGTGAGTTTTCTTATGGAGCTTCGGTACCGAAGCAGGAGAAACGCTCTCATCATCCGACAACTGGTTGTAGTAGTAGCTCGAACGGTATCGAGGAGGCAAGGGGGACTCCGAAGAGTCCGAAGGATAATAGTATGCATACCGAAAACACTTGGGTTCGACGTAACGTTCGGTATCATGCTGCCAATACCGGTGCGGATGATGTCGATACTGTTTAGGTGGCGGTTCATAGTAGACAGGAGGCTCATAAACTGTAACTTGTTTGGGATGATGATGTCGAGCCCGAGAGCCTCGCGATACTGACAGTCCCAAAAGTATTGGAGGCTGTGAGAGAACGGTATCGGAATGGCCAATGTCCTCAATGTGGTGGAGTTTAGCCTTCTTCTTCCGCAAAGGAACTGGATCAACAGGAACAGATATTGATCCAGACTCACACCTGGACACAGAGCAACCCAAAGATTTGGGGCTCAAACAGGCCAAATAAGGCAGTACAGTCACCTCAGCCGAGGTGTCCGCCCAAGATGGAGATTGAGCCAGCAAAGGAGAAGGCGGTTGGCCGGAAGGAGGCGGAATGGATTTGCGGTCGGTATCGAGATCAATAGGTGGTTGATCCTGTACAAAAGGATGCTGTACCGGCGGTTGAGAGTCTACAGAAGACTTTTTAGATTTCTTCGGTTTGGTACCAATCGGTTTCAGAGTAGTTTTCGGTGTCGGTGTCGATTGTGACATCGATCCGGAGGACTATGACTTAGGCAATTTTGGCTTAGATTTAGGAGTTGGCAACGGCGAATTAGTAACCGAAGAAACCGGTGGCGGTTGTGAAGCCTGAGTCTCATCCATCTTGGATGGTGGACGAAGAGACTGCTCCCACAAGAAAGATTTAAGGCGTCGTTGACGGAGCTTGATGGCTTGTTTAGTAAAGTTTTTACAATAGGAGCAGGAAGCTGGCTTGTGCGATTCTCCCAAACAAAAAAGACAAGAATCGTGGCCGTCAGAAACAGGCAACATATTAGTGCACGAAGTGCACCTCTTAAACGGCCCTGTCGGGGCCATAAAAGGCGGGAAGGGAGGGTGAAGGGGGGCGGATTACTGAAAAAAATGGTAAAATGACCGAAAATCACAAAGGAGTAACGAAAATAGTATTATAGAACAGTCTATTTCTAAATAAGAACGACACAATGTATTATGCCTCCTCAGGAAAAAGAACCAATCTGCGCAAACGGAGAGCTCAGAAGAAGATGAGACCTCAGCGACGGCAAAAAGGAACTGAGGTAATCACCACGACGGGCGGACCACGTGTACTGGGGGGAAGGTCCTAGCGAACTCATGTTTGAGCTCTAGATATTCCGGAGACCTCTGCGCAAGCGCAGATTAAACCCATTAGTGTGCATTCACAGAGACCATGAAGAAGAACAATAAGCTCCCCTGCATATTGAGAATGGGCTTTAAACATGTCACTCCCTTCCAGCCCTTTGCAATATAGATATAACAACAATAGTTCTGATCAGTGATTCCCAAACTTGGGTCTCCAGATATCCTTGGACTAAAACTCCTAGAAGCCTTCACCTAGCTGTGCTGGCTAGGATTTCTGGGAGATGTAGTCCAAAAACACCTGGGGACCCAAAGTTGGGAATCACTGCTCTAAGTTATAGAGACCATGTATACTAAAGTTCCATGCAATCTCTAAAATATCATATTTTTCTTTCAAATACATTGTCTTTTAGAAAGTCAGCAACTCCATATTTTGTGTAGGTTGTTATCTTCGTTATTTGTATACATCACATGAAGAAACTTCGCTGATATTATACCACATATTTCTGGAGAGAAATGTATATCAGCTTACTGTCTTCCAAAAGAAAAGAGCATCTGGTGATTGAGAAGCTGCTGACTGGGATTCTGAAACCCTACTTAGTGAATCCTCTCACTTGGCAAAAGGCTGTTTGTATATTTTAACTCAAGCAACAGACTATCACAAATAGAGATGGGGGTATTCGTATACGAATACGAATATCCCCGCACAGGTGGCGTTAATGAGGGTCCAGCCCCATGGGGCTGGACGGTCCACTCACCGATCCGCCGCAGACGCGGATGGCGCGATTCTAAGAATGGCTCCGCAGCACGCAATCCGCTCACCACTCTTTGACCTTGCAGCGAGGCTTGTCCTCCCACCTCCTGCCAGGAGTGGCGAGCGGATCGCACACTGCGGAGCCATTGGTAGAATCGCGACATCCGTGTCCGCGGCGGATTGGTGAGTGGACCATCCGGCCCCATGGGGCTGGACCCTCATTAACGCCACCTGTGCGGGGATATTTGTATTCGTATACGAATACTCCCATCTCTAATCACAAATTATTATGTAAGACAGTGACAGAGATCCTGAGCATACGACCTCCCACAGCATTAGTAGCCATAGTAAGATTCTCAGTCATCCAGGTGAGGTTATCTGGAAGTTGAGGCATGGCAACTGAACTTCTTTCTTATTAGGTTGAAACATTTCACTGCTCATCCAAGTAGCTTCTTCAGTCTGAAGAGAGTTGGTAGGAGACACCTGAAACATCCTCCATGTTGGTTTAACTCCCCCCTGGTCTGAATAGGCTCATTAGATGGGGGGGGGGAAAGGTGAGTGAAAATCCCACTTCTGCAGTCCTTCTCTACCCATTGTCATGGGTTAACAGTCGTTAGCAGTGGTCTATCTCGTGGGTATGGTCCTGATCTTTCTGGGGACGGATGAAAGGGCAGCATGATAAACAGGAGACAGATTGTATCTAAGGTCTTGCCATAGTCTTTTGGCATAGCATTCCCTTTTGCTGTTCAGTTTTGTTTTGCTCTGTATTTTCAAGTACACATATCCAATACAATTTCAAAGAACTGTCCTTTAGATTCCGCCTAAAATGGTATATAGTTATATCCTGCGCAATACAGTTTTGTTGGCGTATACAAACTACCTGTCAGAGGTTTTTTTGGACTCTATAACACTGGGAGTTGAAGCCCTGGCTGACTAGATAGTTCAGTGAGTTAGGTATCTGGCTGCAAAGCCAGAGGTTGGGAGTTCAGTCCTCTACTGTGCAACTCAGAAGAGCCAGCTTGTGTGGCCTTGCACAACCCACACAGTCTCAGGTTGCCTCCAGAAGAAGGGAAAATGGTAAATCACTTCTGTGTACTCTCTACCTAGAAAACCCTGGAAAGGGTCACCATGTCAGAATTGACTTGACGGCACACAATTATTATTTAAGGCCTACAAGCTAGCTTAAGGCCTATGCTTGATAGGCTGTACTTGCAAAGAACAAATTGACAAAGCCATTTTCTATCAGGACTCATGAGCAATCACTCCATGCCAGAGATACAAATCAGTCTGTGAGAATGAGTTCATCATATGCTATATTGTTGCCATCAGAACATGTCCAATTAGTATTAATTTTTTTGAGAAATAATTTGGTATCATGGCTATAGTTGTAGAGTGAGCAGGAGGGAAGTGTTCTAGTAGAATCAGAAGGGAAAAAATGATCAATTTCATCTTCCCATCAATAATAGAATAGGTACAGTTACCATAATCTTATAAAACTAAGAATTATTTACACCTGAAAGAAAGCCTCTAAAATATTAATGACATTTATATTAATGTCATTCCCCCCTCCTGACTCAAAGAAGACAAGACAAGAGGAGGCACCCAGCACTGTGGGGAGAGAATTTTCTCCATATCCTAGTCACTTTGCTGGGGTGTTTGTGTGTGACTGTATATTTTGCCTTTTACTTGCTTGCTTCTCTTTGTTTTTGGAGATGGGGCCATGTATGTGCATGTGTGTGTGTGCGCATGTGTTTGTGTGTGTGTGTTTTCCCCTCCATTGTGTAGGAAGTTGCTTTCTACATTTGATTGTTCTTTTTAAAATGCTATTTAATTAATTAACTATGCTTTTCCTCTGTAAAAGGTGTACATTTTGCTGGGGGCTTTGGATGATTTTTCTTTCTCATGTACTACTGCCTGATTTTAGAGTAGATTGGTTCTCTGTTGCTTTGCTTCTGCTTTTTCTGAGTGTTTTCCAATAGTTCTTTATGGCTTTAAAATGCCAGAAAACATAAATGGAAAACTCAAAATGAAAGAATGCAAATAAGACTTTTATTGTTATGTAAGATGACAGGATTAGTGCAAGAAATGCACAAAAACTAAAGAGGCATACCTTGAAGGAACCCAGCATGGAAAAAATACAAAATTTTTCACCATACACATCTGTAATTATGACGGGATGTCTACGGAAAAGCCATGCTTTCCTATGTACAAAGTGCACAGCCATTCATCTGAGAGTCATCAGTTGCTAATAGATCAAGGAATGCACAAGCAGCTGTAACTAGACTTTGTTTGGGAAGAGTGATCTGTTTACTACCATCTGCTTTTCTGGCTTTTTAAAAACAAACAAACAAACCACTGCCAGGAGTTTGGGGAGCTACCCTGGACTGACTTCACTTTTTAAAAGGACAACATGCTTACTGAACCATCATATATTGGTGTTTCTTCAAAAATTCCTAAAAAAATCTCCAGTTTATGTATGCGGGATATTGTACTTCTGTATCCAGAATTTAAAGCACCAGAAAAATGGCACAATATTGTACTTGCATTGCCAGCTAGGAAAACGACACCAAGCTTTACAAAGCAAAAGGCAGTCTGAATGTTAACAACACTAATGGCAGCAGTCAAGATGGTCTGCAGGATACCCTCTTCTGCTCACTACTATTCACAAAGCAGTATCATGCAAAGGACAATCCCAGAACCTGGCTCCCCTTTGTATCAGTTATGCACTTCTTAGCTAAACACAAAGCAATTGTCATGGCTGATTTTCAACAAGTGTGAATCTGGAGGACTATCACCCTATTATTTCATCTAAAGCAAGCCAGTTTTTGTTTCTCAAATAAAATTTGTCTTTTGACCCCTTACTCCTATTTTTCAGGCTCCTGAGTGATGGAAACCTCAACTAATCAAGAGCCAAAATATTTCATTTTAAAAAATGCCTGATGTCTGGTACCACTTAAAACAAAAAAAGTACGTAGACTCTTCTTGTAGTGAGGAGGTAGGGATTTCAAACAACTGAAAAATTGAACCAGCATTCATCATTCAAGGTGCTTTCACACAGAATGTCCTTGGAACTCAAATGCCATTTGCACGCACATTAATAACGTGCAAAGCTTTTTAATCTGATTGCTTTGAGTTGAATGGATGGGATAATGCCAAACACACTGATCTCATCCACC
Source organism: Intellagama lesueurii (assembly GCA_037013535.1). NCBI lineage: Eukaryota > Metazoa > Chordata > Lepidosauria > Squamata > Agamidae > Intellagama > Intellagama lesueurii. Next base: position 166,838,872 of record JBAJHW010000003.1, on the reverse strand, counting down.
AAATGTGGTCCACAGCACAGTGCAAATCTCTTAAAATAAAGTGACCCAAATTCAATCAAAAAAGGTTCCTGAGCAATTCTTCAATTGCCCTATAGATCTTCATGCACAGTTATACAGCCAGTGATAAAATCAAAAGCAAGTTCTGTGATTTGAAAGGGAGGTAGCATTTAACACAAAGAGAATGAGGCTTACAGCAAGTCTGACACACAATCCCCTGCATTTTTGGAATCAAGAGGGCATGGGGAAAAATTAACAGTGTGCTCAGACTTCATGTTCTTGTCCCCACATACCTAGATTTGAACCCTTCTTTGGTCTGTGAAAATATTATGCTCTAAAGGAAAGGTGAATCTCATGCTATGACACTCCAGGAGTGAGTTTCATATTGCTTTAGCCTAGTTCTTGAATAACAGTGTCCTGGTTTGGCCACTCATTTTCTTGCATTTTTAACCATGCTTTATCAGATGGGATCAAGCAAAGGAACAGTATAATTCTTCTTGCCCTTTTCTTTTTTAGTACTTCATATTCTGTCCTGCAAGAGTAAATCTCCAAAAGGAAGATAGAACTCCATTTAGAAAATAAAATTTAACCAGGAAACAACAGAAACAAACAAGAATACATATCATTTATGCAGTGTACAAGAATAATGATGCATAGCAAAGGTATGCAAGATGTTTCATAAGAATACCAGGAACAGAATAGAAAACATCAAATGTCAAAAGCAATGGAAGCAAAATCTACTGATGTAAGAATAAGAAAGGCATTAAGGCATGGCAAGCCTTATTTATTACAAGAAAGAACAAAAAAAATTATGATAAGAGGCCTGTGCACAGGACTTCAAGTTCTCATTCTTGGGCTACACTGCCAGTACAATTCAGACTCCATACACCAGCTGTAGTGGGTTTGAGATAGGGTTGTGGAAGTAGCTTTTGTTTCCAATGATGAACAAATATACCGACAGGTCTAGCATGAATCGAATGACTGGTTTTAACAGAGTCATACTTGTTTCTTCTTATTCCTGCTAACAGACTCAGAATTTCATTGTAGCAGACTCGTTCTTCTGCATTCCCAGAAACACAGTCCTGATAATGTAACATGAAAGTTCATGCTAATTAACACACGCACATACGCACGCACGCACACACACACACACACACACACACACACACACAGAAAAGGAAATTTTTAGAACATGGTGGATAGCCTAAAAGTGGTGCAGCATACTCCAGTCACCCTGCCTAAAAATGAATTGGCTGTCTGAGCCACTGCAGGTGGACATATAGACTCAATTGACCTCATTTGGTGCCTTCCTAGAGTCTCAGTGGTTGGATGTCCCAGGAATGATCTTAGGCTGCATTTGGTGGTTCAGCTGTCAGCCTCCTCCTACAGTGCTTCCTCCTAGTGTTTTAACCCCAATACTGTTGGGGTGAAAATGTGTGATCTCTTAGGGTAGCTGGACCACTACAGGGTTGACTGGAGTGTCCTGCTCCTTCCTATCAATGCCTTAAAAAGGTACAAATACCCCTGGATTTGATCCATTTTGCACCTGAACTCTAGAGACAGTCTATATGCTATGTTTTTGTGTGTTTTATTATTATGTGTACTGGAGATGGCATTTAATTTCGTTCTACAGAAGTACAAAGACAATAAATTCAATTCAATTCAATTCAATATATCCCTAGTTGAGAATGAGCAGAAGCTTGTTGTGCTGTCTGATTTCAGATGTGCTGGCACAACTGGATTTGCCAGGATGCCTACTGTGCTGGCTGAGATCAGCCAGAGGAAAAAAAAAGTCATAATAGAGGTGGAAGAAGAGAGGATTAGGAGAGAAGACTTTAATCACACCAGATCCAAACCCCACTCAGTCCATACTCATAGGCAGAATTGCCCACACAAAGTTAGGCCAGGATCAGGGTAGCCCTAAGTAATTGATCCCCAACAGCAGAAAGAACAACATGGTAATATATATACATATTAGCAAGCATTCCTTAACCATTTCCAATATGGCCTTAATCATATTTCTAAAACTCTATCGCCAGGTGAGACTTCCAGCAAAGGGAGTTCCTCTGAGCAGGTACTGCAACAGAAGAAGCCTAGTTAGGAAAATAATGTTAATGTCCTAATCAAAAATTAATTGGGCTCTATTGTGAAATGCTAGAGGTCTTTCTTAGTACTATGAAAGAAGGGGGGTAGAGACAGAGCAGAATTTCCAAAGCTAATTGTATCTGTGGCGCAGATGCAAGGCATTCAAGCAAGACTTGACTTCACAACATGCATTTCTAATAGGAGTTCCCAGCTACCAATAAGAATCAGTAGAAGTGATTCTTGGTTTTCAGAGTACTCTCTCTGCCATCTGATAAGAAATGCAGATGTTTCCTTTCATAACATGCAGTCCCTTATAGGCCTACAGTGCCTCTGGCAAATATGCTGTTACCTCAACACATATCTCTAAAATCTACTCTAAAATTTACAATCTAAATCAGCTGTTGTAGGCATTTGGAGGCAATGGACTGTCCTACATATGAAAAATCTACACACACATACACACATTGAGAGGGGGCGGGAGATGTTAAACACAGAGTATTTGGATTTTTGTAAAAGCCTGATGACACATTTAAAGCAAGCCACAGAATTCTGATTACATGCATGGATCTGCTATGTGGACCACAGATAATGACTTCCATCACAAGAATTTTACTAGCACTTACCTGCCACAGGTAATCCAGCGTGTTTCTGTGTCTTAAGATGACATGCTCAGAAATGCACACACGTATGCATATAAGACCATTTATTATACATCCAAATTGACAGATAGAATGAACATTAGATAGAGCGTTGTACTTTGGGCTCACTATGAGAAGACAAGACTCACTAGAAAAAACAACAGTTCTGGGGAAAGTAGAAGGCAGCAAGAAATGAGGAAGACCAGGCATAAGATAGCTTCACTAAATAATGGAAACAATGGCCTAGCGTTGCAAACCTCAGCATGGCTGTTACTGAAAAGAGCTTTTGGAGGACATGAACTCATAAGTTGCCATAAGACAGAAGTGACTTGATAGTACATAACAACATGTCTCATTATTCCCCACAGACATAAAAACATAGGAACCTGCATTATACAAAGCCAGATCACTGATCTACCTATTTCAAAACTGGCAATACCGACTAGGGAAATTCCATTCCATGGCCACTTCCTTATCAAGCATCTTCCACAGAATCAAGACAACAAACCCCCAAAAAACAAACAAAAAAACCCTCTGTCTTCTCTGCTTAACCCATTTCTCTTCTCTCTCTCACTCACTCACTCACACTCTCTGTTTTTAATGTTCATTGACTTTAATATATTAAGGTGAGCTGGAAGTAACTGACATATCACACTCAGGGTGATGATGTCTTTTGGTATTTGCCTGACATGGAACAATCTTTGCCTAAGGAAAAGTAATCTTACTGTATAATTACAGCACAGTCTCCAGTGACAAACTTATTTTAATCACATGTGAGTGTCTGGCCTTGATGAACACACTGAATGGTATCTTGAGCTTAATATTCTCCCAGGAGATACACCTGTAATAAAATGTGGCTTTCACAATGCCTTTGGATGATCTTGTCCAACAGGGATTGGTGAACAGGCATTGTCGTATCAAAACAACGTTAAGACTCTTAAGATGTTTTGTCAAAAGGTTTGGAAAAAAATCCAGATTTCCTTTAAAACTAGATTTGGGAAAGTGTGAAGGCAAGAGGAGAAGGGGATGACAGAGGATGAGATGGCTGGACAGTGTCATCAAAGCGACCAACATGAATTTGACCAAACGCCGTGCTCTGGTCCATGGGGCCACGAAGAGTCGGACACGACTTAATGACTAAACAACAACAACAACCTCTAAAACTACTGCCCCTTTCCACTCTAGGCAGATGTCTTCTCTGTTCTCTGCTACTAATGGTTACAAGCTAATGTAGTGTTCGGAGTTCTAAACATAAAAGAGTGGAAAGATAATGTAAATTAGGATTGATTACCACTTCTCAACCTATTCAACACTTTATTGTGAAAACAAGCAGGGGCTATATACACCTCTATGAGCTCTTTGGGACAAAGAAAGAGTGGAGATGGTGGTGCTGGTGGTGTTGATAATATAGATGGCTTTTAAACAATATTGTGGGTTTTATTTTGAATCATTGTGATTTTCTCTATCCTAGTAAAATTTATTTCTTAGATGTCAGATATGAGATTGCTCTGAGTCTGACAAGTTAACAATTTCAAAATCTCCACATAAATTGTAACTCCTGGTTTTTGCCTCCACCCTAACTCCTCCTTTAGACATTCTGCTCTTGTTTCCGTTCTTCTCACCCATGTATCTTATAATCCTAGTGTCCTAGTTCATCCACCACTCATTCCTTTGCTCCACTACCTTCCCAACTTTGAATTCACTTTAGCTCTTGCTCCTTCTCCTTATGGCATATTTTTCTGGCTTGTGGCAACAATGAAATCACAAATGCAAAACGTATGGTTTGTTGAGCCACTCTTGCTGGCATGGGGGTGTGTGTGTGTGATCAGATGATGAGTACCAGCATGCTGGCTCATGCCAAATTAGGCACAACTTTTAGTAATTCTAGGAGTTGTAGTCTAAAAAGTGACTTTGCAAGCTCTGGTTCTTGTGTCATTTTAAAGACAGCCCACTATTATTTGCACAGTTATGGACTTATTCTGTAATTACAATAAATCAGAACTTTTCAGAGAACTCAAGCTTATTGTAATGTCTGAATGATTCCATTTATGTCCAGATGGGCACTTACCGTGGTTCAGCATGGTGAGAATTGGGCCCGCAGATGTTGTGTGGGCACCCTGTATTCAGCACCTTGCCTCTTCCTGTGGGTGCCCCATCAGAAGCAGTGCTGTGGGGTTCCCTGACCCGCCTCCTCCTCTGAGTGGGTGCCTGCAAGAGGAAGCAGGGTGTGGAACCTGGGGCACTCACACAACACCTGCAGGGCCGCTGAACCGCTGTAAGTGCCCTTCTCTCACCCAAATGTGAGAGGGCTGCTCTTACAATGACATAAAAAGGAAGTTAGAAAAGTTTACATTTTAGCCTACTACTCCCCAAAGGGCCACAAGGCCATTGGCCATGATGGCTAGGGCTTTCTGGGAGCCAGAAGCAAAAGAGTAACTTCTTCAAGCACTAACAAAACAGTAGAGCTGGAGCTTTCTTTTTATTTCTATCTGTTTATCAGAATTGTTTTTCAATTCCCTCCATGAACCACTTAACCAAGAAATGCGTCAATTGAGACTTTATGTAACTTGCATTGCATATTTTTGCATTTAAGTAGTATTACAAATGTGTTCTTCATACCACAACCAAAAGAGATAGCATTTTCAGCAGAGGAAATTCTTCTATTCTACTTTTCTGTCATCAAAAGGTAGTATATTTTTAACAAGCAAGCAGAAAAGCCTTGCAGGGATTTTTCACGGCATGATTTCAGAGGGGGAAGTGATTTATGCACCCACTCTTTAGAGAGGGAAAACTGCCGTTATTTCCTTGGAGTGTAAATAGGTGCCACAAAATCCTAATTTCAAAAAGAGCTATCCAAGTGCAAATTGTTGTTACTTCTTAGCAGACAGGCCTCCAAATGACATGCCTCCTTATGACCTTGTGCTTAGGAGGAAATGAAATGAGCTTGTCACTTTTTTATTCTGGAGTGGTGAGAATGAGCTCTGCAACAGGTGAAATGCACATTATGCGCTCCAGAGAGCTAGTTGCCGTTGCTCCACATAGCACCTCTTCACACATTACCATAGCGCAGCAACTGCAGCTCCTCCATTACTCAATCTCATATAGCCAAGGCTTTGTTTGAAAGCCAGCGAAGGCAGGTGGAATGAGCTACCTCTTTAGAGAAGGGAAATGACAAGGTGGAAAGACTCCCTCCCTCGCCCCTGCTTCATATACATTGTTTGGTTCATTTTTCCCCCTCAGCCTGGTAATAAAAAAGCCTATTCTTTTCACAGTGTCAAGAAGGAACACAAATAACTGGACTTGTCAACATGGCATGACTTTTAAATGGCTAGACTACCCTAATACTTTCAGTCTTATTATGCCTGTTAATTTTAAAAGTTTAACCCCATCAATGCCAGATTTAACTTGAGGGATCGGGAGGATTCTGCTCCACCCTGTGAGCATCCTGGGCTCCTTGTTCCACCTCATGGTTGCCACAGTGACATACCAGTAGCCCTGGTTCAGTGTTCCAGCATTCAGCTAACTACAGTGCATCACCCTAGTTGTTATTTTTCTTCCCACCCCAGATTTTACCCTGCACTTACATTCTGCAGCACATACAGTAAGACACACAGTATACTGAATAGGTCCGACTATGTATATACTTTGTATTTTTACTATGAGTTAAGACAAGCAAGCTTCAAGGAATGCAGTGCAAATGTGAGGTCATGTTCAAAAAATAATGATCAATTGATAACTTGTTATCTTACGTCTTTGGTCAAATGCTACATGAAATGCACACAACTACTCTTTGCTGTGAATTTATCTCCCAGCTATGTACAACTGTATACACATTTATACCTCCTGTGATCACAAACTTTTCTTAGTCCTTGATTTACCTTCACAGTGCATGCCTGTGAATGTATAAATGGTGCCTTTAAAATGCAGGATGTGTTTTAAGCATTTATACAGCTTATTAAAATAAACATGTGTGTGTGTGTGTGTGTGTGTGTGTGTGTGTGTGTACACATTTATATATGATAATATATGGTAATATGGTAATATATAACTTTTGAGGTTATTCTAACATTCTACAATTCCTGCTTCTTTCCATAGTGAGTCTTGATCAGAGTTGGCCAAGGAACAACAAGAACTAACTTTATTTGACACTTAAGTAATAACAACAGGATGGAAACAAAGATGCTTGTGGATTTGTTTGTAAGGAAAAGAAACAGAATACCTATAAAAATGTGATTGTATTGCTATCTCACAGGAAGTAAATTTATTCCATTTGACATATCCGTGTCTAGTAGCAACATCTATCAGTAGAGGTATGTGAGGAATCCGAATTTAGTCTGATCTTCAATGGGATTATTATGTTCTCTAGGGATGAGTCACTATTGTCTCATTCAGTAAATATGATAGTTCTGTATAGTTTTGCAAAGAACATGCAGTTTTGATTCTAAATGAGCTCACTCTGTGAAATTAATACCCTGCTGTTGTTGTTGTTTTTAAATCAGCCCACTGATTCTATATTTGGTTTACTCTTTTGTATGTGACACAGACATCTTGGTTCCATTAATACCTCATACTCAGTTCTTCAACACACAGACCTACAATCCTTTTTATGCCTTAATGGTCCATTTTCATGGGAAATTAAAATTTTAAGTTGTATTAATAATAGATCTTCCACACTTGTCCACATTATAATGAATTTCAAGAGGAGACATTTAATACTGAAATCTGGAAAGCAAAGAACAAAAGACCTGTCATTGCTATACACTGTTCTCCTGTTCCCCACCTTGCCCTGATAATAACCCTGAGCTATCTCGCAGAACTGTTGTGATAACAAAGTGGGGAAGAGGAGGACCCTGTACATCAGTGTGAGTTCACTGGAGGAAAGATTGAATATAAATGTAACAAATGAACAAAAACAAAATTCTTTTTTTTCCTGAGCCCCTATCTTTAAATAGCAATAGGTGCCATATCATACATAATGACTTGTGTTTGAGGTATGGCTCACACTTGCATATTCTTTTCAGGAGCCAAGTTAGGCAGCTGTAGAGTATGGCCAAATAAGCCTGTTGCAGTGTGCCCATCATAACAAAAGTATCACGTGAGGACTCACATGTGTGGATGGGTCAACCCAGCTCTCAGAACACAAATGGAGCAGTCACCACTGAAAATTACTAACTGAAATCCTTTTGTGTCGAGTTACATCCATGGTAGCTACAACTGCGCCAAGATGGGAATGCTGTCCGTGAAGCACTTCCACTGGCGCATTGCACAATTGGTTGAAACCTTTGGTTTAAAAAACACTGTCCTTGTTCCTGTCAGTAAGGCAGTTCCTTCCCATTGTGCCCTGTAAAAGTCAGCCTGCAAACCTCTCCCATCAACTTCTGGAAGGCAGAGCAGTGGCAGCAATACGTGTTGGCCTATAAATGCATCCCTGTGCCTCCACACAATTTGTCTGCTACACAAACATATTCTTCTTTCTTTATCTTTAGCCATATCAAAGCAATTTGAGCAATTTAAAATTTATGGACGTATATGAAATATAGTTAAAATTAAAAAGAAATTAAATTGTTAAAATAATTAGACTATTTTTTTACCAGAAATGGGCTATTTCAATAGTGTTATACCAGCCATTTGCGAGATCTTCTTTTGTACACATAGTGGGGCATAAATGGCATGCACATAAATGCTACATTAATTGATTTTCTCCACAGTCACATAAATTTTTTCCTGTATCCAAGCAGCCCCATTTTACTTGATTATACTTTGATCTTCCTATGTTGCTTTGAAGCCTATTAAGTGACTCCTAGATGGTCCAGCCAGATATGAACACATCATTCTGCAATTGTTGTTGTCGGTTCTACCACTATGGAATCAGAACAGCCCACACCCTATGACATCCAAGGAAAATGCCCTTAGTTATATTTTGATCCTGAAATCTCAGGGAATGGGATGCTTTTGAAATGGCACCCCTAAGGATGTTGCAGTGAGATCAGAGAGCTGGAATTTAACGTTATATGTCTCTTTTTGAAATGAGAAAGCATGGTAATTCTGGAAGCTGCTTCTGTATTACCAGTGAGCAATATAACCAAGGACACCATCTACAGATGAAGAAAACCAGAAAGTATGCTTCAAAAGGAAGCAGAATAATAAGGCTTTGAATTCAGGGCCAAGATGAATTTTCATTCCTTCTTGGACATTGGAGCATGGATGCTTTATTCCACCTTTAGAGAAATCAGCCATACTAAGAGATCTCAAGCAACCTATCCACATGAGTTTCTCCTCTTTTGCTTTTCCATGTAAAGATACATCAGAAAACTTGCCATTGTGACTTGACATAAGCATTGCAAACAGCTTGGTTTTGTGTACAGGTTTTCAAACATCTACATATTCGCATGCAAAGAAGTTTTGACTAAGGCAGGTTGTGCACAGTTATGAGTTGTATACAATTTTCTTTGTAAATTTTTCAAGTGTGCACACTGTCAAAAACATGTTTGTTTTTCTTTCATAAAATAAATCACAGTCTTGGAAACAGATGGATTTCTCACAGCAAATTTCATCTAGTTGTGTGTTCAATTCCAGGATATGCAGATTGGGTGAATCTGTTTTGTTTTTGTTTTTCTAAGAACTTAATGAAGCACATTTCTCATTCATCTCTAGCAGGATATTTATCTATTAATGAAGCATGGAGGTGAACTGGCTTAATTAGCCATTATGTTCTCTATTGCTAAGATCACCCATGCAACCTGCCCAGAAACCACTAACCTCACCCTGAACTTTGTCCATGTTTGGTAATCATTTAGAATCATGCTCCCATCACAATAGTTCTATTCATGAATTCAAAATGGTTACTTTAAAAGCATTAGCAAGGAATTTTACCCTGAGCCCTTGCCTATTGCTATCTCCTCAAGAAAAGGATTATCTGAAGAGGAAATCATCTTCTACATTAAAAGCCTTTCCATCTAACTGGGAATCCTGAAAAATCAAGGTACCTGTGGCATGAAGAGGCTCCACTTGTAGCAAATGTCTTTTTTTATGCCTGTCCCTCATCTGAAGATAGGAAAACTCAGGGGATTTGGCTAGAACAATTTTCCCTGGGCATGTGTTTGGATTAACTCTTTTATGATAACCTGAATAGGGCTGTTGAGTGTATGAACCCAACACTGTGGGATTATTCCACAAGGAGACATGAAACTTAACCAAAGGGAAATGATGCCAAACCCCATCAAGGAAGCAAAGGCAGACCAGTGCTCGAGAAATCTCTCTCTTGTGCTTGTTCTCCCTCCCTCTCTCTTTCTATCTCTTACACACACACTTATTACATTTGTCCTGAACATTTATACAGCTGAACATAAAGCCTTATATATAAAATTACTGACGGAACAGAATAGATAAAGAGGAAATGCACAATGAATGCCATTGCAGGTGAACTTTCAGACATGCCACATTAATAAACTAAATGCCTCCATGCTACGATTCTTCTCAGAATATTAATGTCAGCAACTCCCTCTGTGACTGAGCTTGCTTTTCAATTCTGACCCTTTAATAAAAAGATCATGTATCTGCTCACCCTAAGCAGTCTTCTTCCCACTGAGCTGCAACCTATTCATGTGATAACCACACACATCACATCATTTACTCATGCTGAAACAAGATTTAATCATTTGTGATTAATTTAGCAGCAAGTATTATCAGGCTGCGTATCATATTTTCCATAGGCACTCATAAATAACCTTGAAATCCTCCATTCAAAAGGATTAAAGCAGGAGTAATGTGAAAATCTGAAATTTACATGTGTTTGGATTAACTTTATTGTTTGCATTCAAAAGGACCTAACCACTACGGAAATCTAACAACAAAGTTAAATTCATCTCAGAGGCAGTTTAAGTGTTAGCTATTGCTATTCCATCAGACAAAATTTTGACCTCCATGTTCAAAACTAGTAATTATTATATTTAAAATGGTACCGAACATCTGGATCATTTAAGACATGACTGTTCTGAGTGAAATGCAGTGAACCATGCAAAATATATTTACCCACAAAATAGATTAAATAGAATATGAGTGCACGGCATTAAGATGCATGAGGCGAGACAACTTGCTGAAATTGTACGGTTATAAAGCAGGTATGGGTCTAGCCAGTTCATTAATGAGAGGCCCCTGGGAATCCCATGTATGTCACCTTCAGGATTATGGTGGTAGAAAGACAAGATATAAATGTAATGAATAAATAATTTTAGTCTTATTAATTTTGACTATCCATAAATTGAACTCAGTAGGATTAAACTATGTCCAAATATTCATCTATTCAGTGTTGTCCTGGCACCAGGAGAAGACCACAGTGACCACTCTTGATAGTACAGGACCAATCATTACAATCACCATTGTCATCACTGTAGCCCATTCACAAGGTCCAAATACATCATTCTCTTGCTCATATGAAGTTTCTGGATGCTCAACAACCATATGCTAGCAGAATCTTCTTCCCATGATCTGCTTTTCAATAGTTCACTGATTGAAAAAGAGTGCCTGGCCCATTGTAAAAAGAGGTACTTATAGATTTGCTGCTTTTGTAGCATAACATACTCAGAAAAGAAACTGTGGTTTCCTAATATCATTAGTAGCCCATAAACATGCATTTTTGGAACAAATCCATTACACCTGTGCGTCCACTTTTTTGTATAAAGTGTTCAGAGTTTTTCTACTTTACATGGGACAGCTTCATTACAAGCATTGCATTAATGCCTCCAAATCTCCTGGATGTATTAAACATCCTAAATCATCACAGTAAAGCTTGGACAAATCTAGCAAGATGCCAGTTATCATTGATGCAGAAAAGCATAGAATATTACATGGTCAGTTATTGTGGAATCTGAGCCAAAAGGAAGTTGTATCTAAACCAGGAACAATAAAACTGAAAAAAAAAACCCTACATCTGGACATTCTGAACAATTCAAAACACAGCTTCAAAACAACTGATTAAAATTAATTTATTACTACCTAATTCATTAAAAGATTCAACAACTAATTTGACATTTGCTATTTTAATCAATAAATACCAACAACATAAAGGGTGTTTTTTTGTAACTATTAACATTTCTTGTTATTTTAGTTCACTACCTTTGGGAGGAATTTGAAGGGCTCAGAGTGGGTTTTAGTAATTCTTTTATTTAACCATTATAATTTTTTTAAACAATAAATACAACTAATTACTTTGATATATTTTTCTTAATTATATTTAAAAATCTAATGATGCACCATTCATCTATTAGTGAAAAAACAATATTTTCAACTTGTTTACTCTCTGCAAGCAGAAAAACAAGCATTACATCCAAGCATCCCTGATATTGGGGAACAGGACTTGACTGCTGGGAGCATACCAGATATTGGCTGAAATCCTGTGGCTCTGCATAATTGTTTGAAATGGGCCTACTCTAGTTGCAACCTACTATGGTAAGCCACTACTAGGGTAGGCCCATCTGAGTCAATGGAAATTATGGAGGAGTTCACTCACCAAATCCCCACTGATTCAATGGGCCTACTCTGTTATGACTTACTATGCTAAGCAATAGGACTTCAGCCAACAAACGTGTTCTGAGAAGTTTTGTACTGGAGAAAACATCATACCATACCAAATGTAAATTTTCTGTATGGTGATAACACTCATTCTGCCTTGACACTTTCAAGTCCTGTGGTTATCATTTGAAAATGTAATTATGCACAAGCTATACTACCTGGAGAGTATAAATAGTTTACAGCCCTCTTAAAGCATTTTAAGGCAGGGTTTACCCAACACATGAAAAAGGACAGAAGGAACAAGTATGCTGGTTTTCCTTCCCTTTGCCACCATTCTTGCACTTCCCCAAAGAGTTAGGTGGTTTTCTGCAGTGGTGTGCCTTTAGTGTTCATACAGGCTGACCACGTAGATTGGAATCCTAGAAAATCAGGGCCTAAATACAGCTATTAATCCCAACTAAAGGAAACCTAACGACTCAATAGAATGTATATACATTTTGATTTATTTCAAAATTTCCCATTGACTCAGTGGGTCTAATCTAGTTGTGACAAACAATCAGAGTTAGGTGCAGGATTCCAAAACAGACAGTCCTAAAATGGCCCAATATATAGCTTCCTCCCTTTTTTGCCTTATTTCTTCTTCAACAGTTATCTTAATGTCTTCTTTCATTTACCTTTATTTATTTTAAGGCATCAATGAACTGAGATACAACATAGGTTATATTTGTTTTTAGCTTGATATATTGTTGGAAAATCTTAAAACAAGCAGTTGAAAAAGAATGGCATAATGATATATACATATACAAAATACTGCCAACAGGTAAAAATGTATGCAGTTGTTTTATCACTCTGTTTTATGGACTGCTGTTACATTGTGCTTTACTGCTGATATTTTGTTTTGTTTTTATACATCATCCTGGAATTTACCTATCCTGGATGAAAAGATGGTGTCCAAAGTTTTAAATAAAAGCAGGGGCGGGGTCTGGGTTTACTGTATATCTTTCATAGGTGGTGACTTAGAGAGAAAAGGACTAAGATACTATGAGGCAAAGTGTTCATAAATTCTGTCTATTATACTCTCTCAATTTTTATTTGTTTGTTTGTTTCTCCTTTTAAACATTAGGTGGCTAAAAAGGGAAGGAGGGGGGACCCGGGAACCACAGGCCGGTTAGCCTAACGTCTGTTCCAGGGAAGATGGTGGAAAGCCTCATCCAAGATAAAATCTTAAAACACGTAGAAGAACAAGCTTTGCAGAGGGAAAATCAGCATGACTTCTGTAAGGGCAAGTCTTGCCTCACAAACCTTTTAGAATTCTTTGAAAAGGTCAACAGGCATGTGGATACAGGTGAACCAGTGGATATTGTCTATCTGGATTTTCAGAAAGCGTTTGACACGGTCCCTCACCAAAGGCTGCTGAGAAAACTCCACAGTCAGGGGATAAGAGGGCAGGTCCTCTTATGGACTGAGAATTGGTTGAGAACCAGGAAAGAGAGAGTGGGTGTCAATGGGCAGTTTTCACAATGGAGAGAGGTGAAAAGCGGTGTGCCCCAGGGATCTGTCCTGGGACCGGTGCTTTTCAACCTGCTCATAAATGACCTGGAGACAGGGATAAGCAGTGAGGTGGCCATGTTTGCAGATGACTGTAGCGGACACCCTGCCTTACCATATATGTAATGGTATTAGCCTGCACCAATGGGAGCTGTTGGGAGGCGGAGCCAGAGAAACCAGAAGGGAGGGGTGAGTCAGAGAAAAGAGGTTTGGTCATTTTTAATGAGTTCAGTCAGAGTCAAAGATGAGAGTCTGAAGTAGAAGTTAGTATGTGGTAGTTAGGCAGGGTGTCAGAGTTAGGAGTTAAAGGAGGCAGTTAAGAGTGTGGAACATATAGAGAACTAAGAGAGTTAAGAGTGAAACAAGTTATTACTAATCTAATGAATACATGAAAGTCTGTGAAGAACCTGTTTAAGCAAACTGTAATCAATAAACCTGTGTTGTTCAAATTTATACTCAGCTTGGACCTCAATCTTTCTAATTAAAGGGTGTTGACAGAGGTCAACTGGTGGCAGCAGAAAGGAGAGAACATGTTGTGGGCCTCAGGCTAGTGAAACAACCTGGGGACACATGAGGGGCGTGTCACAATTGGTGTCAGCTTGTGGGATACATAGCATGAGCCCTTGGTTTGGTGAAACAAGCAGGGGCCACAAGGAAAACATCACAATGGCACAAAACTTTTCTGGGTGGTGAAGACCAGAAGGGATTGTGAAGAGCTGCAGAAGATGACTGAGGGGGGACATGATTGAGACGTATAAAATTATGCAGGGGATGGATAAAGTGGATAGAGGGAAGCTCTTTTCCCTCTCACGCAATACCAGAACCAGGGGACATCCACTCAAATGGAGTGTTGGGAGAGTGAGAACAGACAAAAGAAAATATTTATTTACTCAGCATGTTGTTAGTCTGTGGAACTCCTTGCCACAGGATGTGGTGATGGCATCTTAAAAGGGGATTGGACAGATTTCTGGAGGAAAAGTCCATTGCAGGTTACAAGCCATGATGGGGATGTATAGTCTCCAGGCTTAAAAGGCAGGTACCTCAAAATGCCAGATGCAGGGCAGGGGTATCAGGAGACAGGTATCTAGTTGTCTCGTGTGCTCCCAGAGGCATCTGGTGGGGCCACTGTGAGATACAGGAAGCTGGACTAGATGGGCCCTTGGCATGATCCAGCAGGGCTCTTCTTATGTTCTTATGAATATCCTTGGCAATTTTCTATCATGTCAACATCTGTCAGGGCCAGCTCATGGCCAGAATCAAAATCAAAGGAGATCTCAGAGAAGGAGGAAGGCCCCATTGCTATCCCAACGTATACTGGATTGATACGCACAAAGACCACCCTAGAAGATTTACGCCTATTCACAGGCCACAATCCTTCCTGAGCTAGCACACATATGCACTAGAGACCTTCTAATACCCCAAGTAGTGATGACAGTAATCAACCCAAACAGTGTTCTAGAATAGAAGGTATATTTCATACCAGAAAGTATAAGCATTCCCATCTCTGACTTCAATGTGAGAGAAGAGAGCAGAAAGTAATGTACGCTTCAGGGAAAGGTCCTTTTGATTCTTCAGGAGGTGGGCCAGCAGGACTAGCTATAAAACTGCCCAACGGCTGCCTGGCTGGTGGCATAATCTGCTTCTCTCTGGATCCTTCTGCCTTTATTGAATTAATTGGCTAGCAAGCTATATTATTGACACAATAAAGTGTCTCATGACACCTTGGAGATGAACTGATGATGCAATAAGCATCAACACTACCCATTTTGGTTAGGACCTGCTTCTCCCACTCTTGCTGAACTGGACAGCTTCTCGGTAGGATAGGAAACTGAGCCAAAGCATTCAGGGTGGAAGGGAGCAGGATGACGATGATGGCCAGGACAGAGGCACCCTCCCAAACCACTGAGCCACAGTACCCAGAGTGTCCTGGTGTGTATAAGCTTCAGGAGATAATGGCTGGGGAAATCTTCCTGCTGGGTACTCTCTCCCAACACTTTGAGTCGCCCTAAACTCTTCAGGGCTCCAGGGGGTTGCTAAAGTTCACAAGGTTGTACACTTTAATTTGCACACCAACCCTGCCATGTAGGAATACCCAAACACCCACAAAATGTAAAGGGATCCAATAGCGCATGAGGCAAGGGCCTTATTAATACCAACAAGCCTGCTTCTTCCAGAATAACCAAACTGCTGTAAGATTTTTATTATTTTATGGTAGATGTTGCAAAAAGTCAAAAAGAAATAAAGTCACAAGCAGTTTCAAAAGGTCAGTTCCAAAAAATTCAACAGTAATCCAAAAATTTGTGAAGAAAATACATATCCATAAAGACTGAACGTTAGGGGAATTCCGGAACAGTTTCCATGGAACATAAGAAAGCTAACTATCCTAAACAACTTACATTGAAGCAGAACTTGAGCATAGTTCCAGAGCACATGAAGAATATAAATCAATTAGCAAGACAGTAGGCAAGCATAGCATACTCCTCAGAAAAACTAAGCTAAACTAAGTAAACTTCTCACACCATTTTTTATATCCACCATCCACTTTTCCAGACCTTTCCAGTATGTTCTACCAATCAGGTCCCAAATCACCCTGAAACTTCCAGAAGGGAGTAACTTTTGCTAAAGTAACTTCACTCATTTCCCCTCCTTTTTTTCTCGGCTGAAACCAGTTCTAACTAATTACCTTAGTAAAACACAACTGGCAAAACTCTTAACAAGCAATTTCTTCCCTTCTCTTCTGGCCTACCCTTACCCAGCACTAGCTAACAGGCCCAAGCTTCAAAGGCAACTGAAACCATCAGTCTCTTGACACAGGACAGTACCTCTTTTCCACCATGAATCATTAAAAACACATTTATTCACAAACACCTTGCTTCAAACTATTCAAAACAATTCTACCCTTCCTTCCTCCACCAATTATGAAGGTGTGGAGGCAGTCCATAGATTCATAAATACCATGGAGTTAAGTAACCTGCCAGCATCCACATGGCCCATATGATTGCCGAATTATTCCCTTCGGTGTATTTCAAATGCACAGACCCTTTAGAGAGATTACGTACTTCCATTATTCAACCTTCCTTTCCTAAAGCTTTTCTGAATCAATCAAGGTTCAGTAACAGAAGATTTTTGAACAAATTGCTTCTTAATTCAGCCTAGACGTATACTCCTGCAGGGATCTGGAAAAATATCAGGATCATTAGCCCTAATAATTCCCGTAATAGCACTTTTCTCTGGGGATAGGCAGAGCACTACGATAATTTAGTGCATTACCCTTTAAACTTCACAGTCCTGCAGGGCCATTGCCTTTCCTACATGTGAATACAAACCTCATGAATATTAGCGGGAGTTATGGATTTTAAAGGTGACTGGTTTGAGAGCGTGAAATGAAATATTGTTGCCAGAATGAATAGAAATATAACTCAGTCTCTGAGCAGGCTGTGTTATTTTTTTGAAAATCTGAAAGCCAACTTATAAGAGTATCCTTTGAGACTTCAAGTGAAGCCAAAATATAAAGGGCAGAATCCTGTTTGCAAATGCAGAGTGTAACAGCTCTGTGAACAGAACGCTCCGTATTTGTTTCAGCAACCTCCAGCTTGCAGTTGCACAAGCTGAATGTTACCCTGTTGAAAGCAAGGGGGATTTCCATTTGTGCAAAGGAGTTGTGCATTCCCCATTGCATAAACAGCAGGACCATTCCACACATAGTGAAGAACCAGGAGGATACTGATCATAGAAAACCACACTAGACCGGTTCCTAGCTCTATTTCATTGGCATATGTCAGCGGCCGTTGCACACTTGTGAACACTGGAGCAGCTGATAATCTTAGCTGTGTTTCCCCCCCAATAAGACAGTGAAGAATGGAGGGCACCTTTTCTTAGAGACAGCTAGCCTATCCTTACAGATGTTCCTCAACACAGGCAGTTGGCTGCATGTCAGGACCTATCCAGCTAGTTTGCACAGTGTCATAGGTAAGTGTACCATGTAAACTAGAAAATGTCTCTGAAACAGAGGTTGGAAAGTTAGTTTGCTTGTTTCAGACTCACCGCAACCTCTAGCCAGTGAGATCTGGGGAGTGTCCAACCAAAAAAGTACCTGGTCCAAGTTCTGCTCAGAACCCTTTCCACGATGCAAGGCTTCACAGGCATGTTGGGGGTCCTTAGCAGATGTCAGTATGGAAAAAGACTCTCTCAAGGTAAAAAGTCACAAAGCCACTACTTTCACTAAGCATTTCTATGCTTGTTTAAATTCTTCTTTATTCCACATTCAAAAGCTTTTGCCCAATCTTATTATAAACATTCAGCCTACATTCTGTGTGTGCAACAACAAATTGGTTGCCAAATTAAAGTAAATAAAGTGTTAAATATAGCAGTGATGAGCTAGAATATGTCCACTTGAAGAACAAAAAAGTAAATGAAGAGCAATTATCATCAAATTCCCTAGGTATTGTGAATATTGCATTACCTGAGCTCTGCCACTTGCATCTTGGATTTTCCATAATAATCTCATAATCTACTTCATTTTGGAAGACAATGTGTGAAAATTCAAACATGCCAATATTATCCCACAATATGGTGATAATCAGACTGTTGCCCAACAGTAATACCTGAACTGTAATCATGATATCTAACAATTTTCAAGTATCAAAGAAAAATGGCAACAAATACTTCCTACTACAGGCTGCCATAACAGAAGTAGGATTGTGTTAAGTGGGTTGTTGTTTCAATAATGTAAAAAATGTATCTTAGTGGAGCTGGGGGGGGGGGGGGTTTGCTAGATTGGTAAATTTATAAGGCATCCCTACCATAAAAAAAGGAAAGCATTTGTTTTAGATCATGGTGGGGAATGCTTTGCTTGAACTACCGTTCCCATCATGTCTCACTATTAGCCAGTTTCTCTAGGGCTGATGGGAATTAGAGTACACCAACAGCTGAAGAACCACAGGTTGCCCAATATTAAATGATCAGGTAAGCTAGATCACATATAATAAGTATAACTGCATATAAAGGCAAAATAGTGTTTTGCCTATGTCCTGGGTCATGATTAAGTCTGCTCAACCAGGGCTTTGCCCCTTGGCACCAAATTTAAAGTGTGCACTCTTTATCTGAGGCTGGCTCAGCAACCTGGTCTATTGCCATAGGAAATGAAAGCAGTAGACTAGAACTCCAGGTCACAGAAGGTCATGTGGTCAGTAGATCAAGTCACTGGCACAGAGGAAAGAAAATGCGGTGAGTATGCCAGGACTCTGACCTGGAGGAGGTTGTCTCCTGTTGGGGGGCAGATCTACCCAGGTCTCATTGGACAAGGTCTCTGGGCTCAACAGTACAGAAAGCTAGCTTTTTAATATATATAGACAGAGATAGAGACAGAGATGACATATATATAGAGATAGATATTAAAGACACTTTGGAGGGTCTTTTGTTTCTTTGTTTTTGTAGTTTTGAGATCACAATTGATCCTCACAATTGTCTGATGAAGTGGACTTCTCCACGAAAGCTCACATTAAAAAAAAAAGTTAGTCTTTAAGGTGTCACCATGTTTTTGTTTTTACTTTTTATTTTTTACTTTGTTTTCACCTATATTTGATCCCCTGTGGAAGAAAGGAAGATGCAAGGTGTTGAGTGCTGTGATTAATCTTGTAATTATTGTATTATTTTCATATCATAATAAATTATTTAGTTCATTTGAAGGCACATTTTGCGGTGTTTGCCCTGGGAAACAAAATTTCTACATATGCCTCTACCTCTGTCCCCTTGTCTATGTCCATTCTACACATTCAAATTATTCTTCACTCACCTGATCCTAAAGCAACAATGACTAATCTACAAACCTACTTACAAGACAGTTGCAGGATTCAGATCAAAGACCGAAAACACAGATGCTGGCTCATTTATGCAATAAGATATGCACAACTCTAGCAGTGTATTGAAGCTGTTGAGGCAGTCACAGCCAAGGCAAGTATGGAAAATTGCCAAAGAAGCATTGCCAAAGAAGCCAGGGTCAGTCATGATCTCCCATGTCCATATATATCAGTATTTCTCAACAAAGTCACAAGACTGCACCTTTTTAAAAAACACATTTGTGGACTGATTCACTAAATTTTACCAATATGTTACTAGAAGTGAAATGAGAAACTAAGAGCTGTTAGTCTGAGTGCTCTGGCAGCATCATTTAACCTATTTTGAGCAAAGATCTTTCCACATGAGATTCCAGAAAAAATGTACTAACCTCATTGATAAAAGTTTGCGCTCCCCTTGGACTCAGAAGTAAGATCGCTCTTCGTAATGTATCTCGGTAGCGATTCAGCTCTTCTGTTTTCATGGTTGTAAAAAGGCTGGCAAAAACCCTGCTGATGTTTCTGTCCACTTTTTGTAAAGATACATCAAGTCCTAGCTTTGAAGCCTGGTCCAGAAATCCTTGCAGACCACGAATATCTGCCAAATAGAAACAATAAAACATACTTTGAGTCTTTTCAAGATAGTTCAGCCTTGAGCAAAAGGACAGCAAAGGTAATGGCCAAGATCCAAAGAATTCCTTAGATTCATGATAAGGACTTATGACAGCCCAGTGGAATTTTTTTCGAATAGATGACCAACATGCAGTTGAAAACCATCATACAGAGATGGCCCAAGATATTATGAAATAAAACATCAAAATGGTACAGTATACTGGCAGTAAATTATTCTGTTAAATAATTGATCGTTTGCTGCCATCCCATTGCTCTTGACCCTATTTGATGACAGTGCCAAATCCAAAATGGCATCTGTCACAGGACACAGTCTAGACCCCAAAACTTCTGGTCTTACAGTTCTTTATATATTGATCAGTGTGTTTTGTGTTAGACATAACGTTGCCTCAATAAGCAAATGGAGAATTTCTTCAGCTGCATGCAGTCAATGAGCTTTGCCAAGTTAATTTCATTTCACTTAACATCCTCTATGAACAGAGTGATAGAGGATTCATGCTTTTGGTCACATTTCCTAGAGATATGTTAAGTGCAACAGCAGCAGCATGGCATCACAGAATTATTTCAAGGCAACTCACTGTGACTCCCATGGAGGTCAACCTGAAAGCTGCCTCTGAGAGTGACACCTAAGTCACTGAGAAGACCTAATCACTATCTTGCTATACAAGAATACTCTGAAAATGCAGGGAAACAGAACCAGTAGCAAGCAAATGGAATTATATAGGTAATGCTACAGTATGAGGTTCATATTTAAAAGTGCCCTGGAAAGCTCCCTTAAAGAAACCCTAACAAATCCTCATGAGGTATGCAAGACTATTCATACTTTATGAACATCTAAATCAATGGACTCTATTTTGGAACAGTATGCTATTTGCGTCATGGAAACAACGTAAGAACACTAGATCTTGTCCTTGTATCTAAACTTTCAATTTCAAAATAAATAGTGACATATTTTCCTGGATAATATGAGAACTTTTGCAAAGCCATATATGGAACTTCCCTACCCTGAGACCTATAGCATATAAACTGCTACTGAAGATGTTACTTCTATGACTGCCTTTCATCCATAGATACAGTCATGGCCAAAAATATTGGCACCCTTGCAATTCTGTCAGAAAATGCAATCCTTCTCTCAGAAAATTGTTGCAGTTGCAAATGTTGTGGTACTCACATGTTCATTTCTTTGGTTTGCGTTGGAACAACACAAAAAAACAGAGAGGAAAAGTCAAATCTGATACAATCCCACACAGAAACCCAAAAATGCACTGGCCAAAATTATTGGCACCCTGTCTAAATTGTAAAAAATAATTGCTTTTCAAGCATGTGATGTTCCTTTAATTTTTATTTAGACACACCTGTCGCAAGTAAGAGGTGTGGCCAATATAGTAATCACACTTGCAACCAGTTAAGATTGAGAAAAGTTGGCTCAACCTTTGTGTTGCGTGTGACACTGAGCATGGAGAAAAGAATGAAGTGTAAAGAGTTGTCTGTGGATTTGAGAGAAAAATTATGGAAAAACATTGACAATCTCAAGGCTACAAGTCCATCTCCAGAGATCTTAATGTTCCTGTGTCCACTGTGCGCAATATCATCAAGAGGTTTACAGCCCATGGCACTGTAGCTAACCTCCCTGGACGCGGACAGAAGAGCAAAATTACTGAAAAATTACAACGAAGGGTTGTTAGAATGGTGGATACAGAACCCAAATTAACTTCCCAACAAATTCAAGGTGATCTGTAGACACAGGGTACAAAAGTGTCAGCTTGCACTATCCGTCGCCTGGGACCCAGGAGGACACCACTGCTGTCACAAAGGCATAAAAAAGCAAGACTGGAGTATGCCAAAACTTATGTGACAAAACCACAATCGTTCTGGGAAAATGTACTGTGGACAGATGAGACAAAAGTAGAGCTTTTTGGTAAAGGACATCATGGCACTGTTTACAGAAAAAGAAATGAGACATTCAAAGAAAAGAACACAGTCCCTACAGACAAACATGGTGGAGGTTCAAAGATGTTTTGGGGTTGCTTTGCTGCTACTGGCACTGGATGCCTTGACTGTGTGAATAATATCATGAAATCTGATGATTACCAAAGAATTTTGGGGCGCAACATAGTGGACAGTGTCAGAAAGGTGTGTCTCCACCAGAGGTCATGGGTCTCCCAGCAGGACAATGACTCACTTCAAAAAGCACTCAGAAATGTTTACAAACAAAGCGCTGGAGAGTTCTGAAATGGCCAGCAATGAGTCCAGATCTGAATCCCATATAGAACACCTGTGGAGAGATCTCAAAACAGCAGTTGGGAGAAGGCATCCTTCAAATCTGAAGGCCCTGGAGCAGTTTGCAAAAAGAAGAGTGGTCCAAAATTCCAGTAGAGAGATGTAAGAAACTCATTCATAGTTACAGGAAGCGACTGATTTCAGTTATTTTTTTCCAAAGGGGGTGCTACCAAATATTAAGTTAAGGGTGCCAATAATTTTGGCCAGTGCATTTTTGGGTTTCTGTGTGGGATTGTATCAGATTTGACTTTTCTTCTCTGTTTTTTTGTGCTATTCCAACGCAAACCAAAGAAATGAACATGTGAGTACCACAACATTTGCAACTGCAACAATTTTCTGAGAGAAGGATTGCATTTTCTGACAGAATTGCAAGGGTGCCAATATTTTTGGCCATGGCTGTATTCCTCAGTACAGCGTGGACTGGTATCAACAGGCTTTATCTACATAGCCATGCTAAGTCTCATTCATTCTGAAAGCCACAATCCAAAGGGGTTCACCAACACTCCAAAGGCTAAGCCTGATCACACTGTGGGTTTCATTGCAATACATGTATTTGGAACTTTATATTTGAAACCTCTGATTGAACAGAAAGAGCCAAAAGATAAAGTTATTATTACACAGCAGAAGCCAGTGCAGGGGGGTAGGATATGTTTTCACAACTTCTGTTTCTTTTTCAGTGTGTTTTCTATACTAACTGAAATAATTGCAACGACAAGGATGAATTCTTCTGGCTAAAATATTTTACTCATGTTGTCAGCCCAGTGTTTGTCTTTTCTGAATTCAAATTCTGTGGATTAGACCCTTTGCTGTCTTTATCAGTTTATAGGTATTTGATATCTGAAGCATAACAGCACCATTTTTTGTTGCTGTTTTTAGTGCTGTCTGCTTCATAGAAGTGCACTACTTGAAAATGAGACATTTCTCATTTTGGTTTGATTAACAATGTCACATTCAACCAACATCTGAAGTTATTTTTTTAAACAACATTTGCAGATAATAATGAATGAGATGCTATTGTTTGGGGATGAGTTATATTTCCCACTAACGTGCTAAGCACTGAGATACAAAAGTAAAAGCATTAGACGTATGCATAATATTTGAAAGAAAAAGAAGAAGCTCTTGAATGGTGGTTATGGGTTTGATGGGGAAGGGAAGATGTTTTAATTAGCTAAAACATAAATTAGAACATTGTGAGGGGGGCAAAGGCATGCACCCCAAGCAAGTCATCTGGCCCCAGCAAACATGTATCAGGCAGCTGGGAAGAGGTTAAGTCTTCTCAGGATCAGGCCTACACAGTTGAAGGACAAACAGATCCCTGGTGAGAAACAGCTGGAGGCAGCAGAGTCAAGGAGAATAAAAGAACAGGAGGTAGAAAGCACAGGTTCCTTGCTTATCTCTGAAGAAGAGGATGTGTGAGAGGATACCAGGGAGGAGAATGCTGGAAGGTGTCTATCCTTGTTGGATTTGTTTGCTTGTAACAGGAGTCAGACACCTTGGACAAGGCTATGTTAGCCTGGATGCCACCATAGCCCTGTAGAGGCAAGTGACAACAGGCACACGTAGAGATGAGCTGCAGAACCTGACTTCTTTTGCTCATCTATATAAGCCTTCCCTAAAAGGGGTGTGTCCTGGACCTATGCTCTCCTCTCCTTCTTGCTTTCCAAAACCTGGACTCTGGGGAACTCCAGTGAAGTTCATTAGGTCCCCAAGTTGTCAAGTGTTTAGAGATTATAATTTCAGCCCTATGAAACTGTTGGGGGAAGGGATGTTGTGTCAGTAATAAACGCTGTTCTGAGCCAAGAAGCTGAGCTGGAGCCTATGGAGTTACCGATGGGGGCCTTGACTTGCCGGCACCCCAGGAGGGGTGCATAAACATAATTATTAAGTAAAAGTCAAAGCACATCTTTCAGAACAAGGAAATATCATATATGCCAGGGAAGCACTAAATGTTTTTTAATAACAATAATAAACACTTATGGGAAATCACAGGAGATTGCCAGAGCATAGCTCAGATTTGAATCTCTTCATAACAGGAGATGACCTCTCTAACCCCAAACTTCCTCTCTCCATTCAGAGCAAAATCCAAATGTTTGAGAAAATCCTGTACCTACCTCTGTCTGTTGTTATTCAACTCCCTTCAGAACCATCTCTGCCCACACCCATACCCTCTTACTACCTCTTATCTTCTTTCCTCCATTTTTTTTAAAAAATAATTTATTTTACTCTTGACATCTTTTGAATCATCTAACTTCAGATTGTTTCATTTAATGCATTTACTTCCATTTCACAAATTAAATTGTGTACAATGGTTTGATTAACATCTGAATTACTGTTAAACATAATGCTTTACCTGTTTATAATGCTATGTTCTTGCCTCTCATTCAGAGAAAGACACTTTCCCCACACTTTGTCCTTGATGGAATCAGCAGGGTAGATCAATCTTACTCTGTACATATCAGACTCTGCTTGTTCTACCACTCCACTGCTCCTATATTTATCTTTACCTATTATCTCATAATACTCTATCTTATTGGCATTTATTGTTAGTCCAAGTGGACGACACTAATTTTCCAAGCTAGCGAAGAGTATCATTATGCCTCCAGTTGTATCGGTGTGATTTGCCTAAGGTAAGGAGCTTAACTTTAGATCACTGTGCCTTCTGACACATATAGCATACCTGAATTAATAAAAAAAAATTAAGAAGCCATGGTAATTCTAGAGCTATACAGCAAAACAAAGTGGTAGTTTTATACTTAAAACACATACAAACACACTTCATACTGAGTGTATACAGAGCAACATGAGTCCTTTGTTAATAGGCATCTTAGACATTTCTTATTATTTATTTACTTTATTTGTATTTTACTTCTACTTCACTTTCTTTCCAACGAAGAGACTCAAAGCACCATCAGCATCAGCATCATCATGTGCCGTCAAGTCAGTTCTGACATGGCAACCTTTTTCAGGGTTTTCCAAGTGAGAATACTCAGAAGTAGTTTACCATTCCCTTCTTCTTGGGGTGTCCTGGGACTGTGCAGCTTGCCCAAGGGGACACAGACTCACTCTACTCACAGGAAGTACATTGGAGAATCAAATTCCCAACCTCTGGCTCTGCAGACAGATACCTAAACCACTGAGCTATCCAGCCAGCTGACTCAAAGCAGCATAGACAAGCCTGGCTGCCAGATCCCTCACTCACTCTCCTTCTCCACTCTCCTTTCTGTCTGTCTCCATGTGTGTATGTTGGGCTGGTTTTTTCCCCTATACGTCATACTACTGCTATGCCAGATTGCAAGAAATAAAATAAACAAATGGTATTAGGCATCCTTCAGTCTTGAGAGACTATGGTAACGTGCTCTGTATGGAAGACTTGGAACAGCGTCTAGTGTGGCTGAGAAGGCCAATTCGAGAGTGACAATCCCTTCCACACTGAAGACAAATATGTTTAAAATAACCCCATAGTGGCGGCAGTGAGTAGCTGAGAGAGGCAGCCAGGGGCAGGGCAGGCAAGTGCAGAACAAAACCTTACAAGCAACCATTCTAAAAGCCTTTGACCAACATACAACAGTTTAAAACCAGATTAAACATTTTCCCAAGCAGATGCACACACTGATCCAAAGACCATGTCACTACCACATGACTTTAAACTAGAGATAGGGGCATTTGTATACGAATATGAATATCCCTGCACAGCTGGACTTAATGAGGGGCCGAACCGTCCACTCACTCGTCCGCCGGCGGCAGCAGCCTCCTGTGCAGGGAGACTTGTCCTCCCTCCCCCTGCCTGGAGTTAGCTAGATGAGCGGAAAGAGAGCAGCGCTCTGGGAGCAATTGGAAGGCTGACCAAGGCTGCCACTGCCACCGGACCTGTGAGTGGACGGTCCAGCTCCAAGGGCCAGATCCTCGTTAATTCCAGCTGTGCGGGGGTATTCGTATACCCCCATCTCTACTTTAAACCAATGTCACAAATGGCAATCCATCTCCCAATTTATTTTCAGAGTGTAAGTGTCTTTAGTTAACAGTTCCCTTCAATTTACCTCATTCCCTTTTCCTACTGGAAGAACTCTTCCTTTTTATTATTTATTTCATCAGGGGAGAAATCCTTCAGGAAACAATGTTTCTAGAGTCTATATTGCATACTTGGACCAATGAGGATAAAGTTGGAAGCTAATGAAGTCTCACTATACACTTTGGACCACTGTACCAAAGTCAGACTGCACTGAATGAAGAAAAAGGTTTTGTTTTCTTAAAAACAATTAACACCCCCCCCCCCAAGAAATATAATTAATACAAAGGTTCTGCCTCTTTGACAACCCAGAGTGGTAGAATATACCAGATGGGCGGGATATAAATCAAATAAATAAATAAATAAATAAATAAACCCTCTAACCCCTGCATTTTTCTTCCAACTTCACCCTGACAGCTCCGACCTCTTCCTGGTCTTCTCACAGAGTCAATTTTTGCAGACATTATTGATTTGTTTGCACTTTCCTGGGTCTAACTTTTTTACATTCCTAACACTTTTCACTAATTGTGCCTGTTATGTTTTGAAGCATTTTTTTTTCCTCGGGCTGCATGTGAAATCTTTAAAAGACATTAACACCACCATCACACATTAATGGGCTCTAACATATTTTGCGTGTCATTCTGTAGCTCGGCACATAACAAGAAACTGACTGCAAGCAGTGTGTTACGTGTCTCCCCTGATGTTACCAGGAGAGTGTTTCTCTTCAGGGACCCGGCAGGAAAGATGAAACATGAATGATTAATGACAAGCTATTTCACATCTTATGAAGAAACCATGATCCACAAACCCCCGTATCCTAGAAAAACAAGAATAATATATCAGTAGTTGGGCTTCAGATAATTGCTACTGGCAACAGCATGCTGTGCTCGTTAGGACCTAGAGCCTAGAAGTTTCAGCCCGTGTAGTGCAGTAGATACAGTACTGGACTGGAGCTCAGGACATCTGGCCTCAAATCCCTACACAGCCAAGGGAATATGCTGTGGAGTGGCAGAGGTAAACTACTCCTTAAACACCTCACATATCTTGAACACCGTATTGGCGTATTGTAGGTCAGAAGCAAGTTGACAACACATAATAAACATAGTTTGGAAGTACAGGTAGTGCATTGCAGCTGTTAATGTTACCTCGAATGAATTCCCTTAAAAAGCAAAGTAATAACTGATAGCATCCTTAGTTTTCAAGGGAAAAGTGCAGAGTAATATTAACTCACTGCTGACAAAAACTGGATCGGGGTTTTGGGGAGCATTTATGTATTTTTTAAAATGTGTTAAAATAATTAATTCATTAAAAAGCACTGTTTAACAACATTTTACACAGAACATAAAGAGTTTTGTTTGAGTTTTTAAAAATAATGAGTAATACGAACACATCGGCTAGAACATTTCAGTAACCTGTCAAGTACAGGCTCTGAAATAAGATGTGTTACCAGTCACGCAAAGGAGAGTCAACCACTTATGCAATTGTGTGTGTGTGGAGAAATTCTCAAGAGGACATTGTTCACTGACTTTGAAAAAATATATATTAAATATTTTAAAGGAAATATCATGGAGGTAGCAGCCTAGTTGTCGAACTATCAATATTGCTGTTCTCTTTTTGTTTATCTGTACCATGGTTACAAAATATATTCTGAAAGAAAGCTTTCTCCAGAGTTGATTTCTACAATCAATCAGACAGAATTCCATTAAAAAAATCAGAGCTTGGAGAAGTTACTTTTGAGAGTAGCAGTCTAAAAATTACCTTTTCCAAGCTTTGTTTCTATCCTTTACATGAGTGGATCACTCTACGTCAGCAGTGTAACATCATTGCTGCCCAGTTCCTCAAATCTCACCCTCCATTCTGTGAACTGGAAAATTACAACTTCCAATTTTCCAGTTCAGGGAAGAAGAGCCACAATCTCATGTGAGTTCACTGCTCTGACATTACTCCGCTCGCAGGAATACACCACTCACGTGAGTTTCATTTCAGTTTTGGATGCTTTCTTCATAGAAGTGAGACAGCTTTAGATTGACATCACTAATTCTCAGATTGGGAAGGTGCCCTTCTAAAACAGTGTGCAGGAGTGCTTATGTATTTGACCTATGATGAAAATTACAGAGTTGATACTGCATGTGGCCATTCTGAACATTAGCACATAAAACGTGCTCACACTGACTTTAATGTATGCCTGGAATTTTGTTCCTAAAAAGAAATTGTTATGCAGTTGGAAAAAGAGTCTAGCTAAGAAAATCAATTAATACCCTTTTCTGAAAATCAGTAGCCAGAAAATGTCACAGGCATTACATCTTCCACTTGAAAGCCAATGCTGACAAAGGAGGAGGGGAAGGAGCAGATTGGGGGGGGGGGGGGGAATCTCTCTGTATATATGTGTCACAAACTTGTGCAAAGCCCGACAGTTTAAATAACATCATTTTCCTTAAGTATTTGAAAGCAATTATATACAAACAATTCTTTTCACAAAACAGTGGTCATGGAATCAAAGGAAATAATCTTATATCTTCCAGAGTAATACAAGGCATGGTTACACTACTGAAATAAATCAGATGATGGATCAGGGCTTTTCATTTAAATTTAAAGTCAGAGAGAGGGTTTCCGAAGGAGAGGGAGCGTCAGCCGGGGCTGAAACTGATCAGAAACATTTTGACTGGATGGGCACCCCTGAGGACCACTATCCTATTAATTGTTTTACAAAATTAAAACTTTTTGAATGGTGCTTCAAATTTTCAAGTGTGGCACCAAAGCTTTTGTTTTGCTGGCATCTTGCTCAAAGCATTTCCATTTAAAGCAGCTTTTAAATGGAAATGTATACAACAAACATTTTCTCCAATTCTCTGGCTTATAGGAATTAGAATTAATTCTAAATACTTCCTTTGACTGTCCGTCTTTTCCCTAGAATTAAAGAAGTTCCAGTAATAAAAGAATACTGTTCAATCCCACAGTCACTCAAAATGCATTAAAGGTTGGGGGGAGGGATGAATAAGCTAAGGGCACAACCTACTCAAAATTAAATTTCCACTGAGTTGTATGAGAGAGGAATACAATATAATTCAAAATACTTAGATGGGGCCATGTCCCAGCTTTTTCGTGCAACTAAAGGCCAATAATACTATGGCAATGCTCCTTTAAATTCTCTGATAGCTGAGGCATACTTTTATGCAAATGCTTTCCTGCTTAAAGTGAAGCATACATGTCCTCATAGGTGCCCATTGCCAGTGCTTCTTGATGAGAAAGTGTTCTGAACATGTCTTCCAATTGGAAAGAAACATAGGAAACTGTGAACATCCACTCAGCGCGCATGTGTGCGCACACACACAATGGGCAGTTTCCTCTGATGGCAGCCAGGTCTGTTGCATCAGTACAGATGGAGTGCTCCTGTAATACCAGATTCATCATCAAAGGGCAGTAAACAGTTCCTAGCAGAGGTTGATTGAAAGGAGGCCAAGCTAGAGCACTAAATTCCACAGAGATGCAATGGACAGTAGATTTGTTATATCACTTGCACATCCTTTATTTCCTGTTCAGTATAATATCCAGTACCATTCTAAAGATACTTAGCAAGTTTCTGTTTCATGAAAACATGAGAAAGAGCAGGATGCACAACCAAGCAACCTGTATTACTTATTCAAATAATCACCAAGATCATGTTGAAGTTTTGTTTTCAACCTTACATGCTATCTGTGGTTTGTGGGGCTGTTAGGGATTTTTCTGGGCTGGGGAGATTGTCTGTCTATCCAGCATTAACCAAGCTTTCCTTCCAGCCTTTGAATTCAAAGAGAACCCCACCTCTCTGCTAAGTCTTCCTTTCCCTCTCCTTCCTCTGTAGAAAGCAATTGTAAGTTTGCTGTTGAGTTGTTCAGTTGGTTGTTAAATATATGTGCATTAAAGAAACCAGTGTACACAAGTCTGCAACTTCAAGTAACTATAAGTAAAGATTTTTTTAAAAAAAATTCACCTACAAATATCTCAGAGTGAGTTATTAAGACCTTAAGTGCCAGTTAATGAGAAAGGGGTGGACCCTGGGGAATTTGTAACTATTCTCCTCTGTGAGACTCTGTATTTCTGCTGTGTAGCAAAAACAATTTTACCAGAAATTCAAAACTGGATAACAAAACATGCCTCTCTATCATAAATATGTTAAGACTGCAACAGCACATTCCTGAAATATCTAATTTAATTAGATCACAGACACTTTCCAGGATGCCTAGCAGCAAGCCAACCAAAACCAAAACCAGACCACTACACCTAAGGGTGCAACAGCCCTTTGACATTTAGCACAAAAGGGCAACCACAGCTCTCATGCTAGATTTCAGTATTCCATATTTAACTACATGAAGGGAAACTATTTCAGGAAATTAATTACCATAAAAAATCAAATAGACATAGGCCAAACTCCACAGAAGATGGGGAATCCCTAAAGAACTATTTCCATTCAACATACCCATTTAATTCTCCACGCTGCAATAATTGCACCACTTTCCAAGTAATAAATCATCCAGATTGAGTATAATAGCTTTTCACTCCTCCACCTTCTTCCATTGCTGTTGCTAATCCATTAAACATGTTCAAGGACGCAATATCTAATAAGGACAATGTCCATCTATTTCTGCTCAGAACTTACCTACATATGATTCTTTCTGTAACAGTAAACTCAGCTGGCAAGAGCCAGCAGGACCACAGCCAAAATGTGGCCACTGCAAATACACAGGGGAAATATCATCTGCGCCCAGGACCTCCCCTAGCGCTGCCAGGTCAACAGCAACCCATTCTCTTGAGATTTCAGGGTCACTGCACTGCTTCTTGACTGGCTGATATGGAAACAGGCAACTAGTTCATCCAACTATGTGGGCCAAATTCAGGGCAGGCAGCAATTGCTATTGTTCCTGGTAGGACTCACAACCTATACAGGCTTTCCCAGAGCACACCTGGCATGTGGGGAGATTTCCAAGTCCCTACGTTGCTACTGGGGCTTGTACAAGATTCTCCACCAGTGCACAGGGATTTCCTCCCCCCTCCCCAGGGGAACAAGAAAGCTTGTATGTGGCAACATTGGTGCTTCATTCCTTGCATTACTGCAAATGGCAGGATGAATCCATGTGCATGTTTCTGCCCAATCTCTCTCCAGTTACCTCCCCTCACTCCTGGCTTTCTGGTATGCCAAACACTGCAAATGCCCACTACAGATGTAAATATCTCCATACTGAGCTGGTGACCCCTTAGTGCCAGCTGAGAATAGAAAGAGACATGTTCCCAGGCTTTTAAAATCAGATTCTATACAAATATAAAGATTCTCCTCATCCAGTACCACTCATCCTGGGATCATCTCCCTGTCTGGAGACCTAGAGAAAGACAGCAGTTGCCTGAAACTCCAGTCAGAGTCAGGACCAGGATCAGGACATGGCAACCTTGAATCCTACAGTCTGTAAACATGCAAAACATGTTAAGCAACGAAAATGCAGGCGCAGGAGGTGAGATCAAAGCAGCCAGATGCTCACTGTCTGTAGAATGCTCTGTTGAGAGGACTGAATCAAGAGTGGAGAGAATGGTACAGAATATCTTTGAAGACACGGTATGGCTAGAACACTGACTTGGAATACGCTATATCTCGACAAACCTTTGTTCCAGGTCCCGCTCATAACGTATGTTTATAAATTACACATTGTTTGAAATGAAAATACAGTTTTGAATTGAACAAATCCTTAGCGCTTTAGATGTCTCAAGAAAAACATCCCCACATTTAGCAACCAGATATCCAGTCACCATGGCTATAAGCCTAGCCTGGCAATTTTCTAAAATTTATTTATTTTATATATTTTTTATTTATTCAATTTGTAACCACTCCCATTAGTGTCGCAGCACCACTCTGGGCGGGTTACAATCTCATAAAATAGAAAACACAAATGAAAATAGAAATATTAAAACTGATAACAAATATAAAATCATCACAATCACAAAATATCCTTTGGTTCAATAGCTGTGTCCCTCAGTGGAATGGATAAGGAGCAATTTTCAGCTATTCACATTCACACCACAACTCTGTCATGCTCTTACTGGACAAAGGAAGAACAGCAGCAGTAGAGGCAATATAAGATGTGGCGGGGGGTTATCAATGAAATATGGCTTCCTCTACAATTGACAGAAGACTCTACAGGATCATAGAGCGTGCCATCAGCACAGTGGATTGAACTCATAGACATCACCATCCCAGAGCTTTCATACTTTATTTTACACAAAAACTACTCCAAGTTTAGAGATAGGTAAAGGTAAAGGTTCCCCTTAACATTTAGTCCAGTCGTGTCCGACTCTAGGGCGCGGTGCTCATCCCCGTTTCCAAGCCATAAAGCCAGCGTTTGTCCGAAGACAGTTTCCGTGGTCACGTGGCCAGCGCGACTAGACACAGAACGCCGTTACCTTCCCACCGAGGTGGTACCTATTTATCTACTCGCATTTTTACATGCTTTCGAACTGCTAGGTTGGCAGGGAGCTGGGACAAGCGACGGGAGCTCACTCCGTCGCGTGGATTCGATCTTACGACTGCTGGTCTTCTGACCTTGCAGCACAGACGTTTCTGCGGTTTAACCCGCAGCGCCACCACGTCCCTATCTATGTACCTAGAAATAGGTACATAGTTACAAATCCATAGCATTAAAATGGAGTGTATGGCAACTTACTGTAATCTTTTCCAGAATATCCAATATTTACTCTTGCTGGAATATATTGACTATTCAGATGATAGATTCATGATTTAGACTTATGGTATAGAATCTTCCAAGACATTTCACTACGATCACCATCTTTCATCTTACAAGCAAACCAAGTGTCACATCTTCCATGTAAAATGTTACATTATTTTTGATACAATGATAATATTTTCATTAAAGTAAACCAGGTTTATGTCTGACTAGTTTTAGAAAGAGATGAGGTCTTATTCAAAGTGGTGGTTGTTCTGTAAACTTCTAAATGGGAGGCACAGTTTCAGCAGTAGGTATAGCCCATACTACGTTGACTGAAAGGGGCTTCTCAATAGCATCACTCTTACTATGTAATTCCCTCCTTCAGGAAGTTTAGCTGTTCTCCTTATTATTGAGTTTTGGACAACAACTCCAACTACATTTGTTCACCATGGCTTTGGAGATAAAACCTGGGACTTTACAGCTTTAAGGTTGTGTGTGTCTTCCGATGTTGGTTACTTAATTTTTATTGAATTTATATAGATTTTTAATATTTTTGTGCTACCACGGTTATGCTTGGGAGGAATAGAACAATGATAGGAAGAATAATAGGCCTTTGAAGACACCTCATAAAGAAAGCCAGCTGTTTTTGTACCACCATACCACCTGCAGCACACAATTAGAACCGTAATTTACAACCACTCAAGCAGAAACTATTGTTCCTAAGTGACCACCTAACATATCAGCAACCAGGACTGAGGTTCTGCTACAAGCAAAAGTACTATTTACAAATAGACCACTTAGCTGCAATTGTGGACCCTTCAAATGGTCATCTGTACAATCATGCATATAGGTTTTGCATTTCTGCTGATCACCTTTCAGAACTAAGCTATGTTATGCTACGTCGAGACACTTTGCCAAGAAAAAACTGACCCAAAGAGATTCCTCACCTGTAGTGTGAGAATGAAATGACAAGAGTTTTTCTTTTCCATTCAGGTTTTCACAATTTGCACAAAACATCTCTACAAAGAAACTAGTATATTTTGTTTGTCTTAAGCAATGTACATGCACATGTGCATACAGACCCCTCGCACACACAGCACAGCAAACACAGAAAGACTGGCTAATTGGTTAAAAAAAATCACCCAGAGACAACCCGTCAACTGTGTTTAATTTTTAAAAGTCTGTGAGCATGGCAGCAGTTATAATTTTTCACAAATGTACAATGTTCTCAAAGTGCAAAAACTCTCATCAAGACGGGCATAAAGTATCTCATCATTTCACAAGATAAGGAGGGGGGGGAAATGTGGTTTCTCATTCTCATGCATGAGGGCTTACATCCCTCAATCTGTACCTTCTATGTGATATGTTGACTAGAAAGCATGATGATCAACAGCAGTAGAACTGCCCTCATTTGGAAAGCCCAACTGTTACAACATTGCATATCCAGTTTTCCAAATAAATGTCCTAAACATTCCAAGCCACTTTTCAGTGAGACAGAAATTATTCTTATTACACCCCTTAAATTCTGCATGACACTGGATTTGCTATGCTCGTCCATGTGTAAACACAGAGCTATCTAGAAGGCATGGCCAATGACATACAGAACAAAAGCAGCCGTATAGCAGCATAACACTCTCTGCCCACACAGCCGTAAATCCAATCAGCAAAGTACAACTCCTTCCTCTCCCCTACCTGCCACAGCCCTCAGAACTGCCCAAAAACCGGCTCTGGAGGATTTTCCCAACCCTTCAAAGCAGGTTTTCAGAGTACATGTAGGGGGCAGACTGCAAGGGGAAGGGAAGGTCACCCCACTGGCACCACTGGATTCCACCATAAAGTCAGAATAAATCCAGCAGTGGCCCATAAGTATTACATATAGAGAATATCCAAATGTGTTCAGAATTGATAGCAGCACTTGAGCTTTTTGCCATGTGAATATTTTTTTTAAAAAATGTGGGTTTAGCAAGTTCTGATGTCTATATAATGTTTTCCTTGTTGAGGATCATTACCATTGCTTGCTTATCTTAATATATTCTTTGAGTAAACAGGATGTTTCCAGATTTTCTTTGTCTTTAATTACTTCACCAAACCATTACTGCTCATATATCTTCAAATGCTAAGCTATTTGAAGCCAGTGGTATGTAATCATTCACATTGACAACAAATGTGCAAACAAATACCACATTGTACTACAAAATAATTCAAGTTCGAGTACTCTCAGAGCACTGAAAGAGACAAACCTGTTGCGTTTAAGGAGAAAATTAAATATAAGCTGAAAGCAAAGAAACTATATTATACTGGTTGCTTTGCAGTTTCTGCCAATTGTATTGCTCAAAGTGGAGGAAAGAAGTTATATCTTGGGTACTAGATTTACCAGAATTTCTAGGTAGACCTCATGATTCAATTGTGTATCTTTATAATTGATATGTATTTTCTGGCAATTAGCATGTCCTTGGGTTCTGAAGACTAACAAGAAGTACTGTAAGCTTAGCACTTTACCAAGGTCCAAAAATCCAAAGGAGGTACAAACTTAGTACCATGAAAGGGGAAAATTGAGGCTACACTGTAGATCTTACTTGACCTAAATACCAATGTAACTTATGTTCAGACTCCAGATCCGATGATCTGCCATCTATCAGAAGCAAGGCTGGAGAAAAACAAGCAACATGTGCTGTTTGTTTGGTTCAACTAGTGTTTGCAGTTAAAAAGAGGGGGGAATTTCTGCTCCCTGATGTCACCTGCTCTTTCAAGATGACCAGTTTGAGAGTTCTCTGTGCTGAAGGAAGGAGAATGAACATAATAATAATCATGGACACTGATTACAGGGACAGTAGGAGCCATTGCTGCTGTTTGGATTTATAGGCCCAAAATAAACATTTAGTTCATACATACACATAAACAGCAAAAACAATTAAGCCAGCTAGCCATTTCATCTGGAGAGTGAACTTGCAATAGGAATTAAATTTGGGGAGATAATTAATGACTTTGTAATAAAAAGGCCCTAAAATAATAAAGACTTAAACGTTTATTGTGTCTTTATACATTACCAGCATCCAAGCAGCCCCATTACAATTTTGTTTTAAAAAAAATCAGAACACTGAATTTGGTCAACCAAAAAGTTACCAAATAGTAAGTAAACATCAAAGGAGTCTTATTTTTATTATTATTTATTTATTGGATTTATACCCCACACCATCTGGCAACCAGGCCACTCTGGGCGGCTAACAACAAGATAAACAACACAATATCAAAACACTATAAAAATAAAATAATACATATATTCAAACGAATACGATAACCAGCGGGATAAATTAAAACAGATGGCTATGAAGATGGTAAAAAGGATGATTAAAGGGTGATAAAAAGGATGGTAAAAGGGGAGGCTCTTCCCAAAACAGCTACTCTGTGTGAGTCTCTGTGTAGTGGGAAATGTTAGAAAAGACCCATTGTAGATCAAGATCTAGTTTCAGAATTAAATTTAAAAAAACATAAAAATATGAAGTTGGATTCTCTCTTTCACACCTTAGGAGCTTGTACCAGGCCTTACAAAAATGGTGACTGGCCTTTAGCAGCACCATAGCTACCTACAAGTCTCACTTCGCACTGCTGTCACACTTACATTGTGACATATCATACATGTCTAGTGCAGAGGAAGGCATGTATGGGGTTGCAGCCTAAGGATGACACTTTAGTTACTTAGCATTCATCTCTCTATGTTCTTTATGTTTACTCAAAAGTGAACACAGAAAGCCAGATGGAGGGTAATATTTTTAAGTGGTAGTGGATGGATTTCAGAATGGAAGTAGTTTAAGGAGGAAAGGATTAATCCTCTCTTCCCTATGGGTTATGATCCCACTGTTATTTAGAGACAAGTGCTTCCACTGGGGCCCCGTGTCCTCACATGAAAAAATACGAATTCTACCTAATGAATATACTGTGCAGTTTGGCCCACAGTAGTGCTGAATACGGGTCCTTGAAGCTAGTATTGATTGAATGAGGTACAGAGTTTTCTTTTCTTTTTTACTACACTTCCCTGGCAGTTCACAACTTGTCCCAAGAAGCACGCAGAAAAGATATCTTCTTGGCCCGCAATTTGTCCTTGTGGTTATCCATCTGATGCTACTTAAGTAGTAATTAGCAGGACATGTCCAGTTGGAACAACTACACTAAAGGGGAAGGAGATACTCACTTAGTGCCTTCTCCCACATACACTGCAGTTTCTCCTGTTACTCTAGGAATTGTTTCCATGGCTTATTAAAAAAAAAAAAGGCAGGTCTCCAAATTAACACTATATAGAGCAGGTGAGAATGTTTGTTTGTTGGTGTCTGTGTGTTCTGAGCCATCAAGTCGAAAACGACTTACAGTGATCCTAATAGCACTTTCAAGGTAAATGAGATATTTAAGGAGCGTTTTTACCAGTTCCACTCCCCCAGTGAGTTTCCATGGTCAACTAGGGATTTGAATCCTATTCTCCAGAGCCGTAGTTCATCACTCTATCCACTACACCACACTGGGAATTGTTGACGTAGGAGGCAATTTATCCTTAGGCAAATATAAGAATATCTGTTGGTTTGGCAACACTGTATGGTAACAGTCATAATGGACTGTACTACATCACACTACAGGTGAAGGTTTGAATATTCCATGACATATACAGCCAGAGGAGGAATGGCTGATTGGGTACAGGGAGTGGTAAATGCCTCCTTGCAGCAGGGTAGGATCCCTGCTTGCTTAAAGGAGGCAGTAAAGACCACTACTGAAGAAGCCCTCCCTCAATCCCAGTGTATTGGATAACTACCGGCCAGTCTCAAACATCCCATTCCTGGGCAAGGTACTGGAGCATGTGGTGGTTTCTCAGCTCCAGGAATTCCTGGAGGAAGAGGATTACCTAGACCCATTTCAATCTGGTTTCAGGCTTGGCTATGGGACAGAGACAGCTTTGGTCGCCTTGGTGGATGACCTACACTGGGAACTGGACAGGGGGAATGTGTCCCTGTTGGTTCTCCTGGACCTCTCAGCGGCTTTCTATACCATCAATCATGGTATCCTTCTGGGCTGTCTCTCTGGGATGGGTATTGGAGGCACTGTTTTACAGTGGCTCCAGTCCTTCCTGGAGGGGAGAACTCAGAACGTGGTGGTGGGTGACTCCTACTCAACGCCCTGGCCATTGGCCTGTGGCGTTCCTCAGGGTTCTCCTTTGTCACCCATGCTTTTTAACATCTACATGAAACCGCTGGGAAAGGTTGTCTGGAGTTTTGGGGTTCAATGTCACCAGTATGCGGATGACACCCAACTCTATCTCTCCTTTCCACCTAATTCCAGGGAAGCTGTCTTGACTCTAAACCAGTGCTTGGCATCAGTAATGGGCTGCATGAGGGCAAACAAACTGAAACTTAATCCAGACAAGACAGAGGTGCTCCTGATTAGTTGGGAGGCAGATGAGGGAATAGGGATACTACCTGTGCTGAATGGGGTTACACTCCCCCTGAAAACTCAGGTCTGCAGCTTGGGTGTACTCCCGGATTCATCCCTAAGCTTGGATGCCCAGGTCTTGGCGGTGGCCAGGAGTGTATTTGCACAGCTAAAGCTGGTGCGCCAGCTGCGCTCGTTCCTTGAGATGTCGGATCTGGCTACAGTGACACATGCCTTAGTTACATCCCGTTTGGATTACTGTAATGCGCTCTACGTGGGGCTGCCTTTGAAGACGGTTCGGAAACTTCAGCTGGTGCAAAACTCTGCAGCCAGACTACTGACTGGGGCCAGCTACAGGGAGCATATAACTCACCTGTTACAAGAACTGCACTGGTTACCAGTCCGTTTCCGGGCCCAATTCAAAGTGCTCGTCATTACCTATAAAGCCCTATACAGCTTGGGTCCCGGCTACCTGAAGGACCGTATCTCCCTATATGCGCCTTCTCAGCGATTAAGATCAGCAGAGGAGACCCTCCTCTTAGTCCCATTGCCAGCACAAGCACAGCTGATGGGGACACGAGAGAGAGTCTTCTCTGTGGCAGCTCCCAGGCTATGGAACGCTCTCCCTCGGAAGATCAGGATGGCCCCTTCCCTTTTATCCTTTCGAAAAAAGCTAAAGACCCATCTCTTCAGGCAGGCTTTTAACAATTATAACTGAATCCCTGAACCCCATTTCAGCAGAAATTTAAATCTTTTTTATGTTTTCATGTTTTAATCTTTTAATTGTATTTTAAATCATATATTGTTTAATTTATCTTTTAATATTTAACTTAGCGTGTTTTTAAATTGTGTGAATTTTAATGTTGTCAGCCGCTTGGGTCCCTTGTTGGGAGAAATGCGGCATATAAATAAAACTAATAACTAATAACTAATAAATAAATAAATAAATAAATTCCCCAAAGAAGGAAAAATTGGCATTTGGGGAATGAAAGTTTACCTAATTTTCTCCTTAACGTGATAGCTTCCTACAAGAAGAAGCTGATAAATGGACAATCCGAGTTCAAATGTATAATATTTTAGTGTCATCCTGGACTGGTACAATTTAGGAGGTGGGAACACATCAGTTGACTGTTGACTTTATAGAGAAGGGGGGAATCATACCCAAATAAGAGCCAATGGGAACAGAAGTGACTGACAAGATGTGTTTTTTTTTTTAAAGGAGATTCGGGACCAAAAAATTACCCCTTTGAAATTATTTTCAGCCCAAGGATCAAAGCTGGAACAATGTAATTGTAATTTTAAAACAACCTATATATATAATGAGAAATGATAACCCATTAATTAGTTACCCAAATGTTCTAATTCTTTATTCATATCAGACTGCTGCACAATCCAAAACTATACCCAAATGTTTATACAATAATACTGTTGCCAACTGCCTAAAATCATAATACCCTTGATTAAGAATTCCTATGTTCATTTCTTAAAATTTCTTCCTCAATAAGTGCTTCTCTTGCCAGCAAATTCTATTATGCACAACGCCCTTTGTAAAAGTGCATTCAGCAGTTTTAAAGGATACAAAAATCAATTACAACACAGCCATTATGCCCAGGCCACACTGTAATATTTTCAGCTTAAAAGCCAATGCCAAAAGAGGTGCCAGTATTTAATCTGTCCATTACTTTTTAGGGACAAATACAAAATAATTCACTGCATAGTGCCGGAGTGTCTGCTTGTTATGAGTAGAACTTGCAAAATATCAACACAAACGCACACAGTCGCTCTATTTAGCGTACTGAAAACTAAAATGGATTTGTTGGAAGAGAAGTGGTTCTAATAACAGAACAAAACAAAATACTGATAATCTCATTTTCCACTTCCAAGTTTAATAATTAAAATATTGCAACTCAGAGGCATACATTTAGGGATTATCCATAATTTAAAGACTGGAAAGTGATGGCTTTAATATACAAACTACTCTAGCTCTGGCCAATTTTCATCTCCTACTACTTTAAAATGCTTCGTGCATATCAGTGATTAGTTGCCTCAAAGCAATGAATTAAGACTCATTGACTGCCAAGAGAATCAAGACAGCTTGTTATCATAGCTACACCAAATCATGGTTTTGGGTGCTGTGGCTTCTAGACTCTGGTTTCTCAGACACATATTCTGAAAATGAGCTTGAGTCAGAACGCTTTATGGGGTCATAATCTACACAAGGTCTAAAACTCTCAGAGGAAGCAGAAAGTTATGATCAGAGGTCATACTGATTCCACCTGGCTTAGTCATTTTGTAGATGGAAAAATGGAAATGATACCAATGCTGAATGTTATACTGGACAACTCTGCTTCTAGTATTGTAAAGGTAAAGGTTCCCCTTGACAATTGTCCAGTCATGTCCGACTCTAGGGGGCAGTGCTCATCCCCGTTTCCAAGCCGTAGAGCCAGCGTTTGTCCATAGACAGTTTCCATGGTCACGTCGCCAGCGCGACTAGACATGGAACGCCGTTACCTTCCCACCGTAGTGGTACCTATTTATCTACTCGCATTTTTACATGCTTTCAATGGCCACAAATTCCGCATGTCCAGTGTCATTCACACGTGTCAAAAAACAGTCATGACAATGGCTTTGTATTTGAGTGAGAAGTGTTTAACCGATGAAAAAAGGAGTAAGCCTTCTGGGTGTCACTTTGTGAATAGTAATGAGCAGAAGCAGGTATCCTGTAGATCAGCTTGGCTGCTGCCCTTGGTGCCCTTGGTCAACATTTAACCTGCCTTTTGCTATATAAAATTTGGCATCCTTTTTTCCTGCTTGTAACACAGTCACAATATTGTGCAGAAATATTGGGCCATTTCTGTTGAGATAATAACAATCTTGCATGCTTTCTGACACTAGGTATCAGTGGGAGGGGGCTTTTAGAACCTAAAAGGATTTTCTTTTCCCACTAGCCTATTGGTAAAGTTCTTTTTCCCACATTGGCTTACTCCTCCCCTCTACCTGTTAGTTTGCTTTGCTTCCATTGTTTGTTAGTCTCTCTTTCTCTCTCTCTCTCCTTTTCCTGATATCCAAGCATGGAGGAAGCATGGACGGATCTCTCCTATCTTTGGATACTCCATTTCCCCTATTTTTCTACTGATTATAACTATAGACAGCAACTGTAAGTAAAGATTAGCCATGGGGACAAATAAAAAAATGAATTGTGATAGTCAGACATCGCTGATTCGTGTCATATTCGTCACTTTGTATTCATCTATTCCAGAAGCCCTGATGAATACGAAGTGATGAATATGTACCTTTTATATTCGTCCCTTCATTGGGCCTGGGCCCCAAAGAGCAACCTAGGGTGCCAGAACGGCTGTTCCAGCAGCCTAGTTTTGCTCACTGTCCTTATGGGCTTGCCGAACAGCTGTTTGGCAGGCCCGCACTCTCTT
The DNA here is from genome assembly GCA_037013535.1 of Intellagama lesueurii. Classification (NCBI taxonomy): domain Eukaryota; kingdom Metazoa; phylum Chordata; class Lepidosauria; order Squamata; family Agamidae; genus Intellagama; species Intellagama lesueurii. Next base: position 166,796,812 of record JBAJHW010000003.1, on the reverse strand, counting down.
CCCCCACAGCCCACCCCCTTCCCACTGCCTCCCCGTTGCCTCCCTACCTTGTCTTGTCCCCGTCACCGCTGCCCTCAGCAGCGGTGGAAAGGAAACCACCATTCCAGTGGTGAACGCTGATGATCGGCACCTGGGGAAGCAGAGAGAGCCTGTCGACATGGTTGTGGCTGGATAGCCTACTTTCTCTGCCTATGGGCTGGTCCAATAGGCAGAGAGAGCAGGCTAGCTGGCTGGAATCGTGGGTGCAAGCTAGCCTGGCCTCTTTGACTCCGTGGGTGCTGATCAGTGATTGGCGCCCAGGGAAGCAGAGAAAGCCTGCGGGTGCAGCTGTGCCTGGCATAGGCAAAGGGAGCAGGCTATCTGGCCAGAATTGTGCACGTAGGCTAGCCTGGCCTCTCTGCTTCTGTGGGTGCCAATCAACTAATTGGCGTACACAGAGGCAGAGGCCAGGCTTTCCGGCTGGAACTGTGCCTTCAGTTCCATTTCCACCACTGCCGCCAGCAGACCAAGGTAAGGAAGCAAAGGAGGGCAGTGGGAAAAGGAGGGGCTCAGCCTTTTTTTTTTTTTTTTTAGGCAGCCACAGGCTGTCAAAAAAAAAAAAAAAAGACGAACCAATGAAACCAGTTCGTGGTTCATCGGACGTTCCTGGGGAAACTCATGGGTCATCTCCATCTCTAGTAAAGATACCTCTCCCCCCCCCTCTTAAATGCCTCCAGAGTGATTTTTAACACATAAAATGCTAGTCACTGTGAAAAGGCTGGGCTACTAGGACTTAGGCTATTTTCTCATACTTTCTGTGCAATTATTTTTTGCACCTGATTCTGTACTAACTATAAAAGGAATTAACCAATTCTCTTTGGTGGAGGAGGAGACTGGCTGTCCCATTGAGAGCATCTGGATCTATCTAGTTGGGGCAAAAAACAAAAGCAACTTGGTAGTTGGAGTCTACTACCGACCGGCCAATCAAAGAGAGGAAGCAGATGAAACTTTTGGGGGGGGGGGGAAATTCAGGGTTTTCAAAGAGACACAACGTAGTAGTGATGGGAGATTTCAATTATCCAGATATATGTTGGGAGGCAAATACTGCCAAGCATGGCCCTACCAAGAAATTCCTGGCTTGTGTGGCTGATAATTTTCTCCTACAAAAAGTAGAGAAAGAAATTAGAGGATTTGCTATCCTTGACTTGATTCTGACCAACAGAGATGACTCAGTGGGGGAAGTGGCAAGTAAGGGGAACTATAAGCGAAAGTGACCATGTCCTTCTAGAATTCTTGATTTCAAAGGACACGAAAGCAGAGTGTAGCCACACACGTCTGCTGGATTTTAAAAAAAGCCAATTTTAATAATCTCAGAACAAGGATAAGTAAGGTCCCATGGCAGGAGATCCTAACAAGAAAAGGAGTCCAAGAAGGGTGGGAGCTTCTAAAAAAAGAGAAATTCTAAAGGCACAACTACAAACAATTCCAACAAGAAAAAAAGGTGGAAGGCAGCAAAAAAGGCCAGTGTGGCTTCACAAAAAGCTCAGGGAGGACCTAAAAACCAAAAAAGACATGTACAGGAAGTGGAAAGAAGGCCAGGCCACCAAGGATGAGTACAGACAAGTAGCAAGGAAATGCAGGGATGGCATTAGGAGGGCAAAAGCTGAGAATGAGCTGAGGTTAGCTAGAGACACTAAAAGCAATAAAAAAGCATTATTCAGGTATGTGAGTAGCAAAAGACAAACAAAAGACATAGTGGCACAGCTCAGTAATGGAGATAGAAAAATGATAACAGAGGACAAAGAAAAGGCAGAGGTGCTCAATTCCTATTTTAGTTCAGTCTTTTCCCATAAGACAGACTATGAACTTCCAAACAAATTGGAAGTGCAAGGGGGGGGGGGGGGAACAGGATTGCAGCTGGAGATTGATAAACAAATATTCAAGTAATACCTTACCACCTTGAACGAGTTCAAATCTCCAGGGCTGGATGAACTGCATCCAAGAGTACTGAAGGAACTGGCTGAAGAACTCTCAGAACCGCTATCCATTATTTTCTTGAACTCACGGGAAATGGGTGAGGTGCCAGAGGATTGGAGGAGGGCTAATGTTGTCCCTATCTTCAAAAAGGGCAAAAAAGAGGAACCTGGGAACTAGAGGCCAGTCAGTCTGACATCTCCCAGGCAAAATTCTGGAACAGATCGTAAAGCGGTCATTGTGCAAGCACCTAGAAAACAATGCAGTAATAACTAGAAGCCAACACGGATTTCTCAAGAACAAATCCTGCCAAACTAAATTGATCTCGTTTTTTGATCAGGTCACCTCCCAGATAGACAGAGGGAATGCTGTAGACGTAGTATAACTTGACTTTAGCAAAGGTTTTGACAAAGTGCCCCATGATATCCTGATTAGCAAGCTAACTAGGTGTTGGCTGAATAGATCAAGTGTCAGGTGGATACACAATTGGCTACAGAATCGTACTCAGAGGGTGATGATTAATGGGTCCTTCTCTAACTGGGAGGAGGTAACAAGTGGGGTACCCCAAGGCTCAGTCCTGGGCCCGGTGCTCTTCAACATTTTTATTAATTTATTGGATGAGGGAATGCTTGTCAAATTTGCAGATGATACCAAATTGGGCGGAATAGCTAATAACCTAGAAGACAGAAACAAAATTTAAAACGACCTTGATAGGATGGAGCACTGGGCCGAAAGCAACAGAATGAAATTCAACAGGGATAAGTGCAAAGTACTGCACCTCAGAAAAAGAAACCAATTGCACAGTTACAAGATGGGGGATACCTGGCTCAGCAAAACTACGAGTGAGGAGGATCTTGGAATTGTCATAGATCACAAACTAAATATGAGCCAACAGTGTGATGTGGCTACAAAAAAGGCAAATGCTATTTTAGGCTGCATTAATAGAAGTATAGTTTCCAAACCCCGCAAGGTGCTACACAGTCCCCCTCTATTCAGCACTGGGTTAGGCCTCACATTGAGTATTGTGTCCAGTTCTGGAAAACCACACTTCAAGAAGGATGCTAACAATTTGGAACAAGTTCAGAGGAAGGCGACAAGGATGATCAGGGGGCTGGAAACCAAGCCTTATGAGAAAAGGCTGAAAGAATTGGGAATGTTTAGCCTTGAGAAAAGAAGACTGAGGGGTGATATGATAGCACTTTTCAAATATTTTAGGAGGGGCAAGATCTGTTCTCGATCATCCCAGAGTGCAGGACACGGAACAATGGGCTCAAGTTAAAGGAAGCCAGATTTCGGTTGAATATCAGGAAAAACCTCCTAACTGTTAGAGCAGTACGACAGTGGAACCAGTTAACCTTGGGAGTTGGTGAGTGCTCCAACACTGGAGGCATTCAAGAAAAACTTGGCAGATATGCTTTGATTGTATTCCTGCGTTGAGCAGGGGTTTGGACTTGATGGCCTTGTAGGCCCCTTCCAACTTCACTTTTCTATGATTCTATGAATCATGGCTACAGAAGCACAATATCCCACATTCATAAATTGGCAGGGGTATTTTTCTTTTAAGAATCATTTATTAGAGAGTTTCTTTTGTTAGGTGCAGAATTCTTTTGTCACCAGATTACACAGCAATTGAGAATGCTCTTCACAGACAGGCTATGAGATGACTTCCCAGAATGCAGAATGAAACTGCACATATAAATAAGACAGATGTGAACAAATTAGCATGGAAATTAACACACATACAATCAGGACCTATCAGACCAGATTTAAAGAAACACAAAACCATTTAACAGACCCAAAGTCTTTCTCTTTTAAAAAAAAAAAACATTCACAGTTTGGTAAAAGCGTTATTAGGACCAGCCAAAATACCAACTAGTAAAAGTTTTAAATTCTCCAAAACTCTTCATTAGGCTGGATAGTACAAAAGACCTCAGAGATGGGGGTGTTAGGCAAAATTTAAAAGTACAAAAAAATGCTATAATCATAGGGTCTGAATTTGGACTGAGTCTCAAGATGAAAATGTGGATTGTGTTAAATATTGTATCTACCAGTTTATACCTAGGATTAGGGGATGAAGAGGGGGAAATGGTCTTCATGCCATTTCTAAAGTCCAATTGTCACCAAGACCTGCCTTTCACTATTTGCAAAACATAGAGGTAAGGTAGCAATAATTGAGGCAGAAGCGTAACATCCCTGATAAGAAGAAAGCCACTGATGGCGAAAGAACCAGGCAATTGACTTAACATGTCACCTTGTGGGCTGTCAATAACTAGACAGATTACACCAGACAGATTTAGGAAGAAAATGGCCTGGTTTATAGCAGAGTGGTTGGTACATAATAAATTATTTCTCTGCTATTTAGTTCAAAAGACACAAAAGAAAAGTGAAATCTTGTTTGCGATCATTCTTAACAACACCAATTGTATTGACCATGCTGCAGACAGTTGTTCAGGGACGGGCATTCTGGGAGTTCCTCGAGACTGGAAGGTGTTTTTCACCTGGTCTGCTATTGCTTTTTCCCCTTTTTAAAAAAGAATTTGCCTAATGCTAGGGTGTTGAGGGCAGACACAGTAAGTACAAGAAAGAAACAACAGAGAACTACACGTTAGGCAATGGCTTAATGCACAACATTAGAATACATGGTGAATGTTGTTAAACAAGCATGAGTTTGACTAGATAGCTCAGTGAGACCGAGCGAGAGCCAGGGGTTGGGAGGTTGATTCCCCATGGTGCCGTGTAGGAGAACAGTCAGCCTGTCTGGTCTTGTAGGCCAATAATCATTTGACAATCCAAGAATTGGAATCACTGTCCTAGACTTCTTAAAAATATAACTGAAGAATGGATGCATGTCAACAAGATTATCCCATAGGAAAGCTAGAAAAGTGGTAGATAGAGAGAAAGCTTCAAGCTGAACTTCTCCTTGACATACTAACTTTTCAATATATTATTTACATAGGAGAAAAGGTAAATGTGCATTTTTTAAAATGTGCCACAGTGTTTGATTCATTACGCCTAATTTTTAACTAATGGCCCATTTTGTTAAATTTAATATGTGGTAGCTATGTTGCATGTTTACTGGGTAGAAATGTTTTACAATTAATTTAATAAATAAATATTATTTACTTCATATCGATCCTGCCTTTCTCCCAGTGAAGGGACTGAAGGCAGCATACAACAGGTAAAAAAGATGTATGTTCACAATAAATCAATATATTAATATTAAAATATGATTAAATCTAAACAATGTTAAAACATCGCTAGATAAAACAGATTAAAGCAAATTATAAAAATATGCTACATCCTCTACTAAAAATCCCAGTCTTGCTAGGGCATTCGCATATCAAGTCAGTATGAAAAGGAAACTTTTCCTATGATGACAAAAAGGACTGTAAAAAGGCGGCCAATCTAGTTTACTGTGGAAATAATTCCACAGACTGGGAGCAGCCACTGAAAATGCCCTCTCTTGAGTCCTCACCAAATCTCCCTGTGATGGAACTGGGACTCAGAGAAGCCCCCCTCCAAGGTCTCATAGACTGGGGCCATTATGAGGGGGAATAAATATATACATGCTTAACCATTCTCTCTCTCTCTCTCTTCTTCCCTACTCAGCCCGTAAATGCCTGTAATCAGAAATGATTTAGCCCAGGACAAAATTTCATTCGAATTTCTAGCCCTTTCCCCCTGCCTTTTTGCCTTTTTTCTTCCCTCGGAACGCATTAAATGGTTTTCAATGCATTCCTATGGGAAATGGTGCTTCGACTTACGAACTTTTCGACCTACGAACGCCGTCCCGGAATGGATTAAGTTCGTAAGTCGAGGTACCACTGTATTAATTTTGCTATATCAACGCCTTCTCAATTCTGTTTGATATTTATTTCAGCAGAAGCATCTGATAGGGACAGATATAGATGTTTTTACAGATAGTTATGAACATAAGAAAAAGAAAGAAAGAAAGAAAGAAAGAAAGAAAGAAAGAAAGAAAGAAAGAAAGAAAGAAAGGTTTGATAGTTGTTCCTTCATTAGTGTGGAAACATGTATAATAATGTTAAGAACATGTATAAATGTTTTCTTCCTAAAATCTTACAATAAAATACAATTCCAAACACAATAAAGAGATTATTTCCACCCCTGCCTTTTCTCTGCATATTTTCTTTGGCTGGTAAGCCTTTTAAAAGGTCACGCTGATTCAGCTAAGTCTCCCATAAATAATGACATTATAAGATCCACTTGTTTACACTGAAAATCAGTATCAGGAATAGGCACTCTGTAATTGTAAACAATCATTATTATTGGTTTAATATATACTTCTCAGTGGAAGAATCCTGGCCTTCAGGCTGTTTTAATTTGTTTAGAAGCATGCTAGTAAGGCCAGAACCAGACATTAAATAAGAAATGAGTTATCTGGCATTGCCACCACCACCTGCAAATGGGCAGGACAGAGTGTCAGGCATCTGGGGAGATATTTAACCTCTCTCTTTCATAAAGCTTGTCCTTTTGCAGCTTCATCATACACTTTTGCCTTCGCTGTCGTTGTTCAGAGAAGTGTCAAGTGCTAAGAGAAGTAGTAGGTTTAGGGGCTGCAGAAGCAAACAGGAGAAAGCAAACTGAAGTAATAAGGATGTAGCTTTTTTGGGGGGGGGAGGACTCCAACTCCCAGAATTCTCTGAGAATATCTCCAGGCAGAATTCTGAGAGTTCATGCTGACAGACATACAACCAGAAGCACCAAAACACACCTATGTTTTACTCACCTGTAACAGGCCCTTCAGACGAACAGGTGTTCGGTGCTTCCAGCCCTACCACCTCAGAGGCAGCACCCCAGCTTCCCTGCCTCACTTCCTCTAGTTGCTGCCTCTGAGCAGGCACCAGCCAGAGGAGGTGGGACTGGGAAGTACTGAACACCTGTTCCTCCAAGTGACAAACCAGCACGAACCACCAGTTCGGTGGTTCGTGCCCATCTCTATTCCTGTACAAAAAGGAAACTGCCCCAGTGCTTTCAGGGAGGCCTGAATCCTGTCAGTGGTGTAGTCATGGTGTCCATTAGGCTCTATATGGCACACTCCAAAAGAACTACATCTCCCACAAAGGCAAAAAACTACAAACAAACCCAGGAATGGCACACCCCTATGAAGTATTGGTATGGGAAGGCTTTTCCCTCTGGCTGTTTTCCTGCTCAGGCTCACCAGTATGGGTAGCCAACGTTTTCTTTCCATTTGTGTGTGGAAAAGCAATTAAAGGAAGACTGAAAAGAAGAAAATGGCAACAGGAATACAAAATACAAGAGAAGTTAATATCCAGTATTAGCCATCAGAAGTGTAGGCTTCCTCCACACACACACACACTTTCCTCACTAAGCATGGAAGCACACACATTCACACACCTTAAATTATGACTTGGCTGCAACTACCAGGGGTGCAGAAATCCATGAGGTGGGAAGGGAGAAGCTGCCTTCCAGAGACCAACCCTCCTTTCTTACACAGCTTGAGAAAAACAGAGGTGGCAGCAGCTTCTGCAGCTTTCCTACCTCCCATGCTTCAACCCTGCTCCCTTCCTCTTTTTCCTGGGCTCAGCAAAAGACATTGCAAGACATGCACACACACACACACAGTTGGGTTGAAGAGAAGGAAGCACCCAATCCAGCCTTATCAAGCAAGCAGGAAGCAAATGAGAGCAAGCCAGATCCCACCATGACAGAGTGCGAGGTTGGACAAGAGAGAGAGATCTCAATAAGCTGTGGAAGGAGGATTTTTTCATGGAGGGACCAGTCGGAAGTGACAAGAGCCAGCAGCTACCTGAGGAGAGGGGATTGAGCCAACCTGAAGTGAGCAGGGAGTAGCCACTGCAATTAGGAACACAACACTCATGTAGAACAGTTCTGATTGGCATTGGAAGAGAGACTCCTTGTGTCACTGAAATCACCTACACAGTTCCACTGAAAGGAATTAGGGATTCAGCTTCTAGAAAAATGATTTGAGGATTGGGCTGCTAGTCTTTAACTGAGTCTGCTTTGAAAATCAAAACATTTTCTTTCTTTCACAGTGCCCTAGGCAACAGAAACATTGTAAAAGATCAGGAAAGAAGATAATCTTGTGATTTGTAGGAAATGTCTTCCTCACTCACAGACCTTCTGATGAAAGTCGTATAGATGTATTTTCACATTTCATTTCTCTTAAGCCAGAAGCCTTAACAATCACAGAAACTTATTTTGTGAGTGCATTGTTAACCACATATCCACATATTCATGGTATCTCCAAGAACAGACCTTAAGCTGCATGGAATTACACAAATACCTTGAGCATCAGAAATAATCCAGTCTTTCTGTGGTGTGTTATCAGCCAGAGGTCTGTTTCACTTGCTCAGAGAGGTGCTGTAGTGTTACATCTAAAAATGCACAATAACGACTGCAAAGCCTCTGCTTTATATCTTGCATCAGTTTCAAGTTCACATATATAGTGAAATTAAGGAAGATCAGAGGAGATGTATTTCATCTCTGCATAAGATGGCATGAATGTTCTTCCTCAGACTGATCAGCAGAACCTGACCTCAATTTACAAGCCCTCACTCATGCTGCTGACTTCAAACTTTATTTTTAAAAACTCAGACACTGAGCTCGGGACAAGCCAATCTCACCAGCCAAACAGCACGGAAAGGGCCACTTTAATATGGGCTTTCCAGGGGATTTGAGGCTCCCGTAAAGTGCTTTTTCTTTAATGGTTGGAGCTGGAGAAAGTGCTTAAAGAAATCAACTTCAGCAACACAGACCTGGCGTGTTTTGCTGCTATCTAAAATAGATTCTAGAGTTGACTCAGACACAATGTTTGCTTGTTTCTGTATTATTCAGATTTATAACCACACCATTCACATATATTACCAGGATGATGTTTGCCGTTTATTAGACATCATGTAAGGCTTTCTGCTACAAAGACTCTCAACCCATGGACTTTCTGGAAGCTTAGAGCCCAGTTCTTTGAATGCATATGGTTACAATGAGTTAAACAATTACCTGTATTCACTCATAGTTATTCTACTATATCCCTCAAGGCACCCATATGTAGAGGGTCCATTTAATGAAGCCTGATGTGGTCTGAGATAGGACACTATTGTTCATCCAACAGAAGCATGTAGGCAGTAGATGAGAATCAAGGTGTGCAGATAACTCTATATTTGAAGGGCTCTATGGGCCAGGTTTGAATACTGATTTGAAGGAGAAGCAGGGAGTAGTTCTGAAGTCAGTACTTCTGTGTTTTTTGGCTTGGAACCGATCCCCTGCAGTTACCATGGTCGTAGTGTACATCTCAAAAGTAATTCAAATTAATCTCTTGTGTGGTCTGTTAATAAACTTGCAGCCATGATGTCCAGCGTCATTTTGTTTTTCTCACAATGCATTACAGTGAAAAGGCATGGAAAGTTCCTCACAAACCCTGCTGTTTTCCAGCATTACTCTGAAGGATCACAAAGCTCGTAAACAGGGAAAACTGTCTGATTGCTCAGCAAGACAGTGGTTTTCCATATCTTCTGAAATGTCTTTATAAGAAATGGAAAAATATAATAAATTTTCTGCAGGCAAGGCAACAGGGTAACTCTGCCAATCTTATTGTACTTTGCTCCAGCACCATGCAGGAAGAAAAAGAACCTTTGTTCATATAATCAGTTAATTTTGTTTAAAGACATCCACCTGCGCACCCACCAAAAGGAGATCCAACTTTGGATCCTTTGGGATCAAGGCTACAAAATTGGAGAGCCTGCTTTGTACCCATCCCAGTCTGTAGGATCATCTACCAATGTTGTTGGTATAAAACTGTGCTACCGAATAGGAGCTGTAGCAATTTCCTGGGTGCAAAAGCTCAAGAAAAGCAACTGTTATCGTGCAAATCACATAGGAACTACATTGAAACCTCCTTTCACATACACTTATGTTTTCACATGAGCACTGTTAAGTCACAAGTCTAGTGGTAGCCCCACACATATATTTTATGTCTTTAGACGACAACTTCCAGAATTTCCCACATAGCATAGCCATGATAAAATAATCCAATTAACTCCAACTTGATCTCTCTCCCCCCCCCCACCCCGTGTAAGTGTATGTGGCATTACAACACCAAAAGTTGTAGTTAATCAAACTCCTTTCCCTTGTGTATCAGAATGGAGCAAAAGTTTAGAATATTTCAAAGTTTTACTAGAAGAGCGAAACTGGGATGAATGCTTCTGAAGACAAATAATGAATAAATATGTCTCTTCTATCACAAAGGATATGCAAATAGCTATCAATGTTTGCAGAGGAAAAAGAATCATCAAAAGCAGACCTTCTGGAGATCAAAGCTGCTTTTAGATAATTCCAGTATGCTATCCTTGAACCACAAGCCTTACTCAAAAGGGGAGAGGTATTCAAGGCGCGCTGAACCACTATTTGCTTTTGAAGCAAAAAAGGATTTTGAAAGAAAGACAATATAGCACTGATGAGCCACATATCCCTAAGGACAATTCAATTTAATGATTATAAAAGCAAATGATTGGATATTACCAGTCCTATGCAGGACAAGAAGCATTTGGGGAAACCGCAAAACGAGGAAAGCACAGATGAATTCTTGGAATGAAGTGCATGCTTTTGACAGCACATGAACACATTCTCTGGAGTTCTGATGTATATATTGAACACCTTGAAAGGAGGTGGTAACTCATGATTTTTTAGTAACACTAAGACAAATCTGCCCCAACGTGTGTACATTAAAGGGGGGGGGGGGAGAATCCAAAATAGTGGCTGTTAGCTTAATTTTGTAGAAACAATTCAGAATCATTGTATCTGTGCGTTATAAGTTCTGTTTCATGTTATGTCACTACTCCAGAATGGCTTTCTCTTCTATTCATATACATACAGTAAGACAATGACTGGAATCCTGCTGGTGTTTGTGTAAGGTTTCAGAACTTCCTGCAGCTGTTTGTGGCTAACTGGCAAAGTGTCAGGGTGCGTTTTTTGCTTCACAATTAGGTGTGTAACAAGGCACACAACTGAGGTACGTATATCTTGGCATCTCATCAATTAGCTACAATTAACTTTGCAAGTTACACAAACCTTATGCAGATACCAATAGGGTTCTGCCCAATAAGCCTTAAAAGTAGGCTTGGAATCAATTACTTACAAGTAACATAGTTACCTCCTACTAATTACTTTTGGAGTAATTGGGGATGTGCTAAATTAATATTTCAAACCTAACTGTATCTTCATTTGCATTTCCAAAGTGCAATATCAGAGTAAAACATTAACATGAGCTGGAATTTCTTTGTGTTTTATGTGGGTGGTTGTAACAATAACACAATCCATTAATAATGCACAACACAACAGAATACTTTTGCAGATGGCATAACAATAATAGTAACAACAAACTGGTTCTCATAAAGTAACATTTTAAAGAATCAAAACCCAAACTCTACTTAACACACGCTCAGCCATCAAGAAGCCTTCCATGTGTGCAGTTCCAAAGATTCAACTTTTTAAAAGTAGAAGGGTCTCTGGCAGGAAGGAAAACCTATGGATCGGGGGTGTGGGATGCCAGGCTGATTCGTGTTTCCCATTGCATCCATCATGTGATCAATGGGGGAAAATGTGAATCAGCCCACCCCAAACACCTACTATTTCCTGCATTTTTCCCTGTGTAGTCAGGCTCTAAAAAATCAAACATTTAGCACGGACTTTTGTAAATAAATCTGCTTTCTCAGGCACACACAGGTATCTCACAGGGAGTACAGAAAAATTATAAATGAATGTCCCAAAATTGTCATGGAAGATGTCTGCCCAGCATATTTCTTAAGGTGAGCTCAGAGCTGGTTTCAATCAGTTTAGGTGTGGGTGGGTGTTTAGATGCTTCACCCCTGGTGCCACATGTTCAGAATTTTCCACTCTGCCTCCAGGATAGGAGGTAGTCCCTGGGTGGAAAGCTGCCTAACATTTACATTCAGAGTTATTTCAAGTAGCACAGCAAATCAGATAAAATTAAGTTGTTACATATTCCGCTGCTCACAGACTTGGAAGTAAACCTGGCAAAACTACTAAAAGCCACACCATTAGAAGTCGTCGATTAAGAAGAGTTTAACAAACTGCCAACACCATTGCTCAGGAATAAAAATTAGTTCATTAAATACTTGGAATTACATAAATTACATACATCAACCAGGCAATTTGCATAATGATCAAAATTTGCATTTTGCATGGTGTGATAATAATGGGTTTAGAAGAATAATTGTTCACAAACTTTGGTTTGGCCCAAGCTTTCATACTGTTATGAGGGAAATGTGATAGATGTCTGCTGTGCTTATCTTCAGTTTCTTTTCCCCTCTAATCTAGTGATGTCTCTTAGTCACACAGCAATATATAGTGTGATTTGTAATACCTTTCAGTTCAAAGAAGAATGGTTAAGAAAAGAAAAAGGAAAAAACAAATAGGGCACTCCTGAATAGTATCATAGTTTCCTAAGGTCCCATATAATATTTGACATTCAGAGGGATAGCCTTCTACCCAAAATAACACAAAGTCATATGGGCCCTTAAGGACTAACAGATTTATAGTGTTACAAATTCCATGGATCAGAATTCATTTCAGCAGATTAAGAGGACTCTAGTGCATGAAACGTACAATGCAAAAAGTCTGCCAGAATTTAAGATAACATATTTTTTTATATTATTTAAAATACGCTAACATGCTGTTTCCATGCCATCACAAAAAGCTAGTTTATATATAAATGAATGAATAAACGAATTTATTTTTAAGACACCTTTTGTTCCTAACAAATACCTGCCAAATAATTTTAATTAGTTTAATTAAATTTAGCAAATGTAGAACAAAGATTTAAAATGAGGACAGGCCAATAAAATTTCAAATCAAATCCAAGCACAATTTAAAAATAAAAACCTAAAAAAATCCTGCCTACCTCAAAGCCACTAGAGATGGGGATAATGTAACTTATTTCAGAGAAAAGTTGTTGCAATTTTCATACCTGGTAAATCGCTAAAGTTATATTAAGATTGGGGCGGCTGGGAGAATATTCTGTGGGAGAAAAGAAATCCTTCTGATCTTAAAATGAGTGTATGACAACTCTGTGCACTTTACATAAAGATCATCTGTGTTATAGGGCCCTAGTTCACATCAGAAGTAGCTGCATCCCAGAGTTTCATACCAGAAGGCAGGGTAACTCTTACTAAGATAATATTGCTAAGTGCAGTTCTTTATTTTCACTGACAGAAATAAATTTTCTTTCCTTGAATAGAAAATTAAGGATGTGCCCAGACTAAGCCCAAGTCTCATGGTAATGAAAATTCAGTCCACACTTATTTAAATCACCTTGCTTCCTCTTCTACATGGCTACTATCTGATTCGGATTTATAGTCATACTGGAGTGTTATGTAGCGTTGAATACTCGTTGTTCACAAGTAGATAGATTTTTTGAAACACCTGAAAGAAGAATCTGGAAGACTAGGGCCAAAACTGTAGTAGCCATACTTGCTGGTGTAACACAATCAGTGCAAATCTTGTTGGCGAATTGCCACAACTTGGCATGCAACAATAAATGCCGACACTAACTTCTTAAGTAGCAGCAAGTCAATAATGGGATTTGCACCAATTGTGTTACAGCAGCACAAAAACTTCGCAGCATTTAGACCTATGTTTCATATTTACTCTGTGAAGCTCAGGAACATCCTCCATTACCTTTATAATCTGATGCCCTCTGGTTAATACATCCAATCTTTTGCCTTCCTTTTTTCTATCAGCTTGGGAACAAGGATGACTAGAGACTAGTTTGGTCTTCATTCCTTGGATAAAGAAAAGTATGGATAAGGGGAACCTTTAGTGGAGAGAGGCCAGCTGGTTATGATGTGAGAAAATGTCAGCTTACATAAAATACCTTTTTCAGCTCTTCCCATGTCTCTATTGTCAGTTTGTAGTCAATTGTGTTGCATTCAGCCTGCATTTCAAACGCCAAAATGTCATTCTCAGATGTATTGCTGCCTGCTTTGTAAATGCTTATTTCAGCAAACAGAAACTCTGCTTCTCAATAGCAGTGATATTTGGGGGCAGAACACCTGGCTATGTCATGAAAGAGCAGCAGGAGGGCTTTTTATTTTATTATTATTTTTTAATCCTAAGCTTTCCTGAAATGAAATGAAATCTATACAATATTAATACACATTCAAGCCAGAAAGGGAGCATGTATACATAGATCAGGAAGAATGCAGCCAGTCCAGGTCTGTGTATGTTTGCTCAGATGTTAAGTCCAAAGCCCCATTAAAAAAAAACACCAAAAAAAAACCTGGAACTGTAATCGTCATGTTTACAAAAGCTGTTTGCAAATGAGAAACAGCAGTGATGACATTGGGCACAGGCATCACTCCTCTTCTCACCCTTTAGAGATTACATGGGATTACTCCTCAGTAGCACCCACATTTCTATCCTTTCTGCTGACTGAGGTACAGGACAAAATGCCACATCCAAAAGCCAACCAGACTGGCTGTTGCATCCTACTCCAGCCCTGGCAACCAGCCAGCATAATGCACCACACCGGAAACAGCCGGATAGAGCACGGGATTAAAAGCAAGATATACAATATGTACAGCTCTGACCTCCAATGCCTCACCTCCACCCCAGCATCAACCTAGGTGGTTACTCCTTAATTACAGGACTCGCTGTGTTTCTTATGAACTTATTCAATATTCAATTTAAAAAAACTGTTGAATTTTGAATACTGTATTCAAACTTGTCAAAAAGCAATCATGACAATCACCATATTTTTCCGTGTATAAGAAGTCCCCATGTATAAAACGCCCCCAAATTTTGACCCATGCAACAGGCAGAGGTGAAAGAGGAGCCACGCTCGGCCGCCGCTCACAGCTGCCCATTGACTGCAACTGCGGCCGCCTGATTGCCTCCTCCAGCACCATTGCCGGTGCTCACCTCAAGCTCACGTCGCCACCTTGTCCCCTGCCCGAAGGGAGCACACGAGTGGCGCTGGAGAAGGCAATTGGGCGGCTGCAGCCACAGTCAGTGGGCAGCCGTGAGGGGCGGCTAAGCGCGGCTGCTCCTTCGTCTCCACCTCCTGCTGCTGCTGCTGCCGCCGCCGCCCAATCACCTCCTCCAGCGCCACTGCTGGGGCTCACCTCAAGCTCATACCGCCGCCTTGTCACCTGCCCGAAGGGAGCCTGTGAGTGGCGCTGGAGGAGGTGATTGGGCGGCGGTGGCGGTAGCAGCAGCAGGAGGTGAAAGTGAAGGAGCAGCAGCGCTTGGCCACCCCTGGTGGCTGCCCATTGACTGCGGCTGCGGCCGCCCAATCACCTCCTCCAGAGCCACTCGCAGGCTCCCTTTGTACAGGGGACAAAGTGGCGGCATGAGCTTGAGGTGAGCCCCAGCAGTGGCACTAGAGGAGACGATTGGGTGGCCGCAGTCAATGGGCAGCCACAAGGGGTGGCCAAGCACAGCTGCTCCTTCACCTTTGCCTCCTCCTGCTGCTGCTCCCCTTGTTCAGCTTATTTCCGTGTATAAGACGACCCTCAATTTTTAGCGTAATTATTTTAGGAAAAAGTATTGTCTTATACACGGAAAAATATGGTACATTGTGTATGGGTGAGAAGTGGTTAACTGACGTATAAAGGAGTCAGCTTCTGGGATTTTCCCTTGCTTGGTGTCACTCTGTGAATGGTAGTAAGTGCAAGAGGATACCGTATAGACCATCTTGACTGCTGCCATTAGTGTTGTCAACATTTAGGCTGGTCTTTGCTATGTAAAGGTTGGTATCCTTTTTCCTGCTGGGAACACAGGCATGATATAGTGCAGCAATATGAGGCAATTTCCTGGCATTTTGAATCAAGGGTACAGAAGCATAATGTCCCACATTCATAAACTGGAGGTTTTTTAAATAATGTAGGAGAGAGCAACCTAACATAAGACACTATTGGTTTGCAAGATCAGAGCAGAGCTGTTAATGATAAGACATTTTGGAGGTCATTAACTCATATCGTCACCACATATGAGAAGTGACTTGAAGGCATATAAGATCTTTGGAGTTTTTTTCTTTGTTACCAGACAATTTTATAGTGACAAGATGGGTGGAATGGCTGAAACTATGACACGATATAGGCACCAAATCTCTGCTAACATCAAGTAAGACCACACCCAGCGACAAAGCAAAAAAAAGTAATTTCACAGCTTAAAAGAGTGAGCTTCTGAATATTTGTTCTCAATTCTTTTTAAAATATATTTTAAAGAAATTTTAGAAGCAGTTAATTGAGTCCTAATTGACAGGTTCAAAAATTCAGATCCCCCCAGACTTGCCTGGAGCTGATTTTCCCTTCAAAGACTTGTGTCAGGAGACTGGTTTTAAAAATCTTGAAACAGTGTTCACTAAAAGTACTTAGAGCTGAGACAAACACAAATACTCTGTGCTTTTGTAATACAGAAATATATTTAATATGCCTTAAAAAAAATTGTATGCTAATGCTATGGAGATGTTCCTTTCTGGAGCACTGTCACTCTATTACTTCATTTAAAGCAAGCCTATTTTTTGTTTTTTTTGTTTTGACTCTTCAAAGAAAACCTGTCTTTCGACTTTTTCCATGACCATTCATTGTCTTCCAAACATCTCCCTTTCCACCCCATGAAGCTGTAACAATGTATATACTTTGGGATGCTCTTGCTGATTGACCAGATAGGCGGGGTAAAAATACAATAAATAAATAAATAAATAAGCATGTTCTATGTGCACAGAGAACAAAATGGTTGTTTTCTCATTCTAAAGGCCTTTTTTGAGGATCAATATTTCAGCCCTACAGCCTGAATTCTTTCCAAGAATTTCAAGATTGGTCTTTTCAATTTGTATGAGCTATTTTAAATATGTGGATGTTTAAGGCCACTTGTTTCTGCATGGGGTGTGCATGGGTGCAAAACTATTTTAATAAAAAAAAATAACTCAAAAACCTTTTGCTCAAACTTTCCCACTTCTGGCACAGAGGAAGAACAAACTGTCTACTACATCTGTGCCAAATTTGGTGCTGACGTCCAGCTCCAATATATATCGTTTTGGCTGCCCCCATTTTTCAAACTGCCTTCTAGAATGTTGTTTTGCTGTGCTGCACACTAAGATCACTGCACTCCCATGAAGCTATAATAAAGTCAATGGAAGGAATAGCTGAATTCAACCATTTTGATCATATTCATACTTCTGGGGACTTGGTACAATAGACTCATTTCAGCTCAAAACGTTGCACATTTGTGAGGTCTCTGTGGCATTTTGGAGGAATAACAACAAAACAATGCGCACATTTTAACATATGAATTTTAAAATGTGTCTGGGGCGAGGGGGCAGGTGGAATGAATAGGTCCTATCTGTCACAAACCCTGGCTTAACAACCTGTAACTAATCTCTACTACACTTGAAGTAACTGATCTAAATTATCAGAAATGATTGTATCTTTAAAGCATGCTACTGGAAACCAGCCTTAACAAGAGATTTATCTTTGGATATTCCACATGGTAAGAATGCAATTCACCACTAAGCTGCAAGGTTTCTCCACAGGAGTCTGAAAATTCCTTCTCTAAATTGTATCAGTGCAACACAGACTGTATATCATGGACTGACATTCAAATATCTGGCCAGTGGTTAGATTTATGTATGCATACATGTATATGTTACTTGCATGATGCCTTTTTCCTCACAGGGGAATCAAGGCAGTGCACAATTAAAATTATACAATAATCATAGTCAAAAACACCATTGAAAACTATACTAAAATAATTATACATCTATCAATATTAAAACTGTTGAGATTTTGATATGAAAGTGTATTAAATATTAATGTTGTATAGTTAAATGTAAAATGGCTGATTTTACCTGAGTCACTGTACTGATTGTATTCAGGTGTGGGTATCAAGGATTAAGACTTAATGTTGTACAGCTGTGTACATGATGAAACTTTGTGTAACAGAAAATGAAGTAATGTATTTTCTGATTGGTCACAGAACTGTACATAAGTCATGTGTAAAATGAACATCTTTATCTGCTGTAAGTCAGATCACTTTTTCCTATGCTGTGTGTTGCTTCATGTCATGTTATGCTGCTAGAGGAATGTCTATTCTCTATGTAGATGTAAATAGACTAAGTTGTTGGTTTTACTCTCTCAGTGTCATAGTGTCATAAGTATCTCTGCTAACCAATATCTCCTTACTCTGCTGATGTTATGAGAATACACGTTATAATCAAAATTCTCAACAAAAACTTCTGTCAAACACATTGCTAAAAACATGTTTAAAAACCCTTAAAAATCTCTAAATTAAATAGATGCAACATTCCTGAAAACCCCACTTATTGCTAAAATGTCTGCCTAAAAAGAAAGGTCTTTGCCTGATGACAGAAGGACAAGAGGGAGGAAGCCAGCCTGGCTTCGTGGGGCAGCCCATTCAAAAGCCTGGGAGCACCCACTGAGAAGGCCCTCTTGTGTCTTCCCCAAACAAGCCTGGGAAGGTGTTGGAACCGACTGAAAGGCCTCCCTAGAAGATCTTAAAATCTGAGAAGGCTTGTGTGGCGGTCCTTCAGATAGTAAAATAGAAAGGTGTGTGGTTTTTTAAAATTTTGGTTTATATCTTCAGCAATGCTTAACTGCTAATCCATTTCATCTGACATTTGCGTGGAAACGAAAGCCCTATGCCGTGGTTACTCACCCAGTTTTCCCCAACACACTTAGAACAGAGTGCCTTGTCCCTACCTTCTTAGTTGCTTTCTCTGCATGGAAAATGATGTGTCTCCAAATCAGATGTTCCTGCTCACACAGGAAGTTCTGCTTTGTACACACATCACTCTCCCTGTGGAGAAAGCAGCAAAAGAGAGAGGAGGGGAGAGGTCCTCACCTCTAAACATCTTGTACAGAGGTAGGTATGTAACCACTGAATACAGTTCCAGTCTCTTAAGTAGTAGAGAACAAATATTGGACTATGATCAAGCACAAACAAACAAATCCTGCCTGTTGAATAAAATCAAAAGGAAAGAATTCCACAGTTTATTTGAACATCAAAAGCTTTACACATATATTAATACTTAAAAGCAAACACAATTCCTTTAGAGCTTTTACTAATAAAAGTTATTCATTAGGGATCAGACTGCTTAATAATGCCATGCTAGACACTGTTCACAAAAGACTGATACTCCCCCAGGCACTGCCAATACCCGCCTGCCTATCTGAAAGCTGTTATAAATCTACATCCGTCTTTAAGATGAATTATCTATTCAACCTAGAGAAGCGATGAACTGCTGTGGGGGACTGATTCTTCTCTGTGTGCTTCAAGATACCAGATAAAGAGCAATATTTAGTACACAGCAATCTGATGTTCGTAGATCTGTTAGTTGCGGCTAGTGTTTGCTCTAGTTGTGGGTTTTTGTTGAGACAGTTTTATGATGTCAGGCAATCTTGGTGACTCTTTTGAGGGACTGAAATGGGGCAAATAAAATAATAAATAAGTTTAAACTGTGCTTCTGAGGACACCCAGATTAATCATCAAAAGTAAAAGCATACTGAGTTGTCAGCATATCAAAGCGATATCTTCTAAGTTGCCTTCAGCTAACAGGAAAGGTGAGGTATAAATAAAAGAAAATGTTAAGACAGGAGATGACAACTGGGAAAATATACCTAGAAAATACCTGCTTTATAAAGCCTTAAGAAATAGATAGCTCAATTCATTAGCTGCACATCTAACTAGCGGGCATGTGTGCGCATACGTGCATATACATTCTATCGCTCACTTTGTTTTTAAGCAAAGAATAATAGTTTGCAACATACTCTGTTGGGACCTTTGTTTTACATGCTAACTGAAAGGGAGAAAATTGCTCAGATACAGTTAGTTCTTTCCTAATCTACACTGCATGTTGTATTGTGTTAATTTTCATGTGGGTATGGATGTTTTGTGGGAGGGGAATTAATTTGTTAATTAAATCTGATAAATTCCATGGTTACTGTTCCTATAAAACAAGCTGTCAACATTTTTCAGAAGAAGATTGATCGGGTAATTGTTAAAATCTTCAGAAAGGTTAATTCAACCCAGTGTTATTAGTCTGTGCAGGTGCCTGACAGTCTCAATCTCTGCACACTCATATCACCTCTATGGGAAGAACCTAAACTAGATATTCAAGCATGGACCTGATGAAAAATGCTATTTTGAAATACACAAACTTTATGTCCAATACATCACAACCCTCATAATGCAAAGGCACAATAAATCAAATCTTCAAAGCAGCAGTTGTAATTAGTCATGTGTATGGTGAAAAGAATCTTACATATTTCTTTCATTGTCATTTTTATTTTTCAGGTGCCTTTTTTATTTTCTTCCTTTTTCAAATTTGTAGCCTGCCAGTCCTTCATTTAACATAAAAAGGAAAGCTTCTTTCAGGTTATTTCCTTCTGAATTTCCCCTATTCATGTTTCCCGACACTAGTCCAAATCAAGTCCTACAGCACCCTTAAGAACAACTCCAAAAATACAGTGAGGCAAGGCAACAGAGACTCAATCTACTCCAAAAGCAAGCTACAGTACCTGAGAAAGAAAAATCATCACCAGACCTTTTTAGGTACTAGTTCATATTATCACATTCACACAGTCCAGTGCCACACTGGCACATTCACAATAGACCAATTTCCCTCCCACAGAAGCAAACAAAACAATTCGGCCCCAAAATCTATGAAAATATGACTGAAATGGAGTATGAATTTAGAAGGGCCAGAATCACACTTTTGATCATTATACAAAATATCCCATGAAGTCTAGAAATCAAATGTTATACTAAACAATAGTAAACTCAAACTTCATAATATGCATATTTCCTTCAATGTTTTCATGAGACCAGTGCTTTTCCAGAGCTCCTGATCCATCTCTTCCACATTTTTATTGCCCTTATTAGAAAACCTGCAGTACAAATTCACGGGTTGGAACAATCATGTCACAAGTCTATGTAGTCTATTAATGGCACATAGCATTGCAGATACATCAAAATATGTGTATGAATAAGCCCTTTGTTTAAAAAAGGCACACACAACTGCCTTCTTCATAAAGACAGTGGACTTTGGGGAATAAAATTAGAGAGGAAAACCCAAATTCACTTCTATGGTTCTTATTTTTATAACAGAGACTAAATGTTCAAAAAGAAAATGAATACCTTGGAAATCATTCAAAATTAATCCTATTTCTTTTAAACTGCACTAGCATGTATCTGAATGAAAAATATTATGATTTCATTTAAATCTCATAATCCACAGAAAAAGAAAGATCCAACTGTCTGTTTGTTCTGCTAGCAAATCTCTGGATAGACTACATTTTCATCTACTACAATGGCAGTCTAAAATATTAATCTCAACTCTGTTTACCTCACAAGTTACAGATTAATGATAACTGTAAAAGCAGGTGTATAATGTTTCTGTAGTGACCTGAAATTCTCTGCAGTGGTTGCTCAGTTGGATCCTGTTGCTCAGATGGCTACTCTGTATGTAAGATTCACTGTAATATGCAAGTAAGGACCTATTCAAGACTGCCTTTTCCTCCTGCTTCTGGTGAATTTACCAATTTATAAGCTTGACCCTGAGATTTAGGTTTTGGGATTGATACATATGACCTCAGGGCAGCAAATTAAGGCTGTCCATTTCTTTCTTGATTCCTCCACCCACCATTTCTTCTCAGCCTTTAAATCTCTAGTACTACCCCTTAGTCATTGGATTGTGCTCCCGTCCCACCATACATACGATTAAAAAAAACACTTTCAAAAGTTGGCAAACCTGTGATATGCTAGTGATATCATGAGATTCTACTTTTTAATGTGAAAAAGCTCTGCCTTGAAACATCACCAAGTGAGTTTGGACAGTTAAAATTTCTGGCTACCTAGGTCTAAATTGTGGTCTCTACCCAGATCAGGATAGAAACTGTACCCCAAACCCTCCTATTGTCTTTCTATTTCACAATGAATCCGACCATCCTGTCAAAACTCAGAGCTCACAACTGATCCTTATTCAAAAACCTGAATACGTAATTTGTCGGGTGGGAAATCATCCACTCAACATAACCAAAGCAATCTCTTTATGTCTGTTGAAACCTGATTTAACTATTCAGGCTTTATACAAGTGCTCGGAAAAAAATTAAAAACTATGGCCTGGATCCTATTGGTATTCACACAAGGTTTGTGTTACTACTATCTGTAGCTAACTGTGGCTCAATGATGTGGTGCCAGGGCACACCTTCATTGCACATGCAGGCATGTGACCAGGTACATGACTGAGGCATACTTTGGCACCCCAACAGTTAGCAGCAATTACTGTAGGTGTGGCAAGTTACACAAATTTATATGAACACCAACTGAATCGTGATCTCTAGATCATCAGGGATCTACACAGCTCCCTGGCAATGCTTCAGAGAAACAGGCCTATCATAGAGTGGTTTTGTATAGTTCAGTGATTGTCCCCAGATATCACTGGAGAGTAATTAACATAATCCCTGGCTGCTAACCATATTGGCTACAGATTAAGGGAATTGCAGCTTTTATGAGAGAGCCTGGGAAACACCAAAGACTCCTCTCTGCTAGGGAGAAAGTCCCAATCAGTTAGTTTATTTCATGTGAGTGAACAAATGGGCAAATGGGGCAGAAAGTGATTAATATCATAGATGCCTTCATGTGGCAATGTTCAGAAATAGGTGAGTAGGCTGATAGCCTTTATATCATTTTTGTGTACTTTTATTCAAACAGAAAACCACCCTCATTTAAATGGAACAACTCCAGTCTATGAAAATTGAGTCAATGCTCAATATGCTTAATATGCTTTTAAAATGTTCACACGCAGTTTCCCTTAAATGCTTATTTGTGCAGAAAAGCAAATCTAAGTCTGAACCTAGTATCTACTCTGAAGCTTTATATTTCTGCACACCTAGAAATTATCTGAGGAGACAAAGGCAATTTCATCAGGAATTCCATCCAGATTTTTACAGTTCCATGTTGGGTTCCATAAGTCTCTGCTTATAGTAATTTGTGCTCTTTAAAAATTGATAAATTAATACATTGCAAGTTATTTATTATAAAACAAATGTTGAGATTTATTTCCACATGATGGGTCAGATCTCATTCTTTTCTGTCTTCTTATCCCTGCCATTTGTATGTTTTTGAACATTTCAGGACATTTGTGTCGCAAAGAAAAACACCCTTCTTTCCGCAAGCCATGTGCCCTGCTTGCTTTTGTAATCTTTGCCTGCGCCTGCCCTCTACCACCACGATTTTCGTTATATTACTTCATCTAGGCAGCAATACAGCACCCCACCTTGGAATGGCCTTTGAAAACAAGGTGTTCCAGAAATATGTACTTTGTTTTGAAGCAAAATCCTGCTTCCCAGTGGTGCAATTTGCCAGAAATTAATTTTTGTTTTGAGGCAAGGTATGTACTCCTGTCCCTGCACAAATTTTTGTCACAGGAAAGGGAGGGTGTGACCTGCAGGATGGCAGGAGATCTCAAGGCAACACAGGAACAGATAGTTGGGTGGGAGGTGCAAACCATTCCATAACCATGTTAAGTCATCCACTCCTGTTCTAAAGATCACAGTGTAGTATACACAGAGTTATCACATTTTGTCCTCACAAAAGGCCAGATATATTGTCCAACGTCTCCCGGAGCTCTTCACCAATATACCCCAGTCAAACACTCAACTACACCATACTGGGTCATCATCTCCATGCCCCCTTCCTTCATAGACTGATGAACTTCTGAATAACAAGACTGCCTGATAGGTTTACGTTCTCATACTTTCAAAAGCAAAGTGTTAGTATTATTTTATAATGACTTTTAAAAAGAAAACATAACATTTTAGGAGCAGTAAAGAAAACTCCTAATAGCAAGTTGTGAAGGAGAGCAGCCTAGTGTGCCGTCCTCCAAGGAGTGCAGACAGGAGATGATGGCTGGATGTGCCGTAGGAGAGCTGATCAAGATAGAAGATGAAGGAACAGGGAAGAATAGGGCCATAGAGATATTCTTAGCAGAAGACAGACAGACTAGAAAGTGGGAGGAGTTGGATTTAATGAGTTGGGAGGATATAAAGGAGGAGAAAACAGCAGAGAGGGAAGGAGATAAGGATGGAAGGGAAGAGAAAAGTACACAGACGGAGAAAGAAGAATCAGTAAGGTACAAAACGGTGGAACTGGTGAAGGAGTTCCCTAATCTTAGAACTGGGGGAGGATTGTTACCTAATCCCCCACGTCTAGTACAGAAGGGAGGGATAGAGGAGAAATCAGGATGGAGAATGGTGGCGGTGCCACGTCCTCAGGATACAGGGAAGAAAATAACGTACATTGGTACTACCAATTACCTGCCTTATCTGGAAGGGAACTATGTGAAGCATCCCTGTTGCGGGACGACCTGTGCAACACTGAGTTTTCCCACATGGAACACAACCGAACAAAATCCATGTGGAGTGAAGAAGGGAGAAAAATGATGAAAGAAAAGGACTCTATGAATGTTAAAAGTTATAAGTTGTTATCTGAATTAAGTGGTTTGGATCCGTTTTATGTTGACGTTCAAGAAAGCAAAAAGAATAAAGAATCGTTGTCTATACCGTTATCTTCGTCTCCGTCTCTATTTCCCGCCGAAAAGAAAGACCCGCCCATAGCAGACAAAGAACCCAATCACAGAAGTCCTCCTAATTCCTAACCTAGTTTACCAAACTGTTCAATTTACACCATTTTCAAGGCAAGAAACCATACTTCACTGTGAGACACATTTGTCGGACACAAGGTTCAGCAGACAATTTATTTGATTTCATATATCTTTTACCGAGATGTTTTCCACTTCTGGTGCGTATAATGCCATTTAACCCCATAGAAAAACACTCCTATGTACCATCATTTACTGGAATGATCTGTCTGCACAACATGAAAAGAAAGTTCATGCAGAAGACACAGAAGGACAAGAGGAAGTCACACAGGTAACCTTTGCAAGATCAAATTATTCTTGAAAATGAGAAAAATACTAACTAATATGATTCCAGAATTCAAATTAATATCTAGCCAATTACCGTAATGATATAACAGCATAACAGTGCCAGGAGGGCTTGTGAATGCCAGGCAGGTCAGTATGACCTCTGATTCTATAATCAGGACTTTATAGTAGGAAAGAAGGATCAGCAGGAAACTAATGCTCTGAAAGAGAGACAGAACATTATCTTTATAAATCTGCACATATGTTTGACAATCTAGGCAGCACAGATCTTGAAATTTATTCTGAATTTTCATTAATATATTTTGATTATTTGGAAGCTCAGACATTAAATACAGGCAGAACTTCTATATATGCTTCATTGCAGGAGAAAACAAAGGAGAAAAAGGAAATATTTTTTTGATTTTGGTAATATTGGCCAGTAACGTGTTCTGTATGAGTGTACATAGAAGTCCAGCTACAGTAATCTGATGAAGGGTTGTGTGCCTGGTCACATGCAACCAGCCCTTTGTCAAGTCAGCACTGCAGCTTCTGCAGATAGACTTCTGTATGCAGAGATATTAAACAGGATGTTGGCCATTGTAAGCAATCTGCCATAGACTAGCTCAAGGACAGCCATGACACTAGACTGTAGTAACAAAACCTTTCTGCAACTATCCCCACAGGGTTCCTAATAATATTTATGGTCTATATCCACATAACATGTAGGGTCTGATTTTATGTTATATTCAGTATCTGAAGGTCTGGTTTAATGCCAGTAGACAAGGAAGGTGGTTTTTGGTGTGTGTGTTTTAATTATATATTGCCCCATAGTGCTACCACACTCTCTGGATGGTTTACAATGTAATTATGCAAGGAATACTTTGTCCCCCAGGAAGCTGGGTACTCAATTTTACTGACCTTAGAAGAATGGAAGGCTGAGGCAACTTTGAGCCAGCTACCTGAATTCATTGTGAGCAAAGGCTTGACTGGAATACTGCAGTTTACCCATTGCATCACATCAGTCAGAATGTGTAATACTATTCCGCTTCTTCAATTTATGGCATGTATACAAGAGTGTGAAAAGAGGTCTCAATGCAAATATACGTATCGTCAGGGCCATTTCTATAGAAATTGAAACAGGTTTTTGTCATATAGGAATAAATTGTCTTATAGGAATGAGGGAAGACACAACTTTAAAAAAGTATTTTCTTTCATCAGATGCAAAATACTATAATTTGGTGGGCCAAAGTTGTGGGTGGGAGAGGAAGTGTTCATCTTAGATGGTGAAGGAGCATTCCTCTAAAACAAGGGTGCAACTGAGAGTTTGCAAGCTCTTAAAATAATACAGACCAAGGAAATGCAAAGTTTGGGCAATTTTCTTTCAGTAAACCTATTGTGCAGAGGAAATTGCCTAAATACAGAGAAAGATAAATGCTTTGACATACCAAAAGGGACAAATGAGCCTGATGATGCTCTCCTGGGGAGTGGAAGAGGTTGCTAATAGTAGCTCTGGAGAGAAGGCAATTTAGGAGCAAGGAAGGAAAAGTGAAAACTTCTTTTGACTGTACTAGTTCTCTGACATTCAAAGCAGCCACACTGGTTGCTAATTAATGTAAAACAAATCCTGGGAGATCTTATTTACATGTTCCTTGAATCGCATCTAGTCTAGCACTAGACCAATTTAATAGATTTGGAGTTTATTAGGTTCCAGTTTACATATAAAGAACTACTTGGAAGGAAAACATAATCCCTCAGACACAATAAAGAGATGAATGATTCATGAAAATCCTAATCCATAAAAAGGCTGAAGTCAACTGACATATGTTGATGTGCTAAACCATATCTAAAAAATTCACCCACTCCAAATCCACAGGAAATGAGGTAGCAACATGTTGAACAGGGGCACTCTTTGATTTTTAATGCTTTGCCTCAGAGTCACTTTGATATTATGGGATGAAGCTGAGATCCAAAACTCCATACAACAGCTAGGTCCATGGTTTCAAAGGGGGAATGGGGCTTTAGGTTTCTTTAAAAAGCAGACTCACATGTCAAATCCCTTCTGAAACAGGTAAGCTTCACAGTCGCTGGTGGAGAAAGATATTTGTTTGTTTAAAAGAAAAAGTCAAAATTTCCAGCATTTCAGCATGGTTAAACTAGCTCTTTGGATCATGGGCTGTTTCTAAAAACAGCCAAGCTTAAATGTATATAACAATCTGAAGAGTCTGTAAACCTCTACAAGTCACTTTTCTGTGAACAATTCAGCAAAGTGTATTGTATTTTTCAAAATTCATACAATGGGAAAATCTAAATCATGCTGCTAAAATTAAACATAGAGAGCTTCATAAAATACAGTCTTTTTCTGCATAACACAACAGATGCCATCCATTGTAAGACTCTGTATAAATCTTCAGACAACCAACTGGGATGATAGAGGAATGATTGAGTATATGTAGAAGCAATGACATTTGAATGCTTAGATTAAAGGAGCTTGGCACAAAACAGCTGAAGTACCTATACTACAGATAAACCCCATCAAATCCATTAGACAATATCTCTCATCAGGTCAAGTGCTCACCATCTTAATGGCACTTGCAAAAGTGGCTCTTTGTCCTTCTCTCCCAGACATAACCAGAGAGACTGCTCCATCCAGCGAAAGAGATACCATCCTGCGCATGCAGATGTGATCGGAGAGCTTGTGAACAACTGGCTGTAGATGGGCATCTTCATTTCAATGGGCATTGCACACGGCCCCACAGGATGGGAGATCAACAAAACCTATTCCCCAAACTAAATGTATTAATTAACCTTTGAAAGAAGTAGTAGTTTTGGAATATACAATCTTTTCTTCCCTATTAATAAATATTTCAAGATAAACAGCTTCTGTTAAACAAGATAAGCTTCTGGCTTCCCTACTCACCTACCAAGTCACAGTAGCAGGAGCCACCGCCGTCGTCAGCCTCACCATTACCAGTCCCATTTCACCCACTCCACCCGTTTTCTTTGGTCTTTGCCCCCTTGCCAGGCTGTGCTTCTCACGATAACTCGGCCCTCACCGCCTCTGCCTCCTCTGCCAATCATCTCACGGCAGCTGCAAATGGGCAGCGATCATAGAGATGGGAGAGGCGGCTGGCTCAGTAAACGCTGCAGTACCATAGAGAAGTAAGTAGGTGGTTTTAGAAGGGTTGCCCCATGCAGGACAGGGCTGGATAAAAAGGCCAGATGTGGCCCACGGGTCGTAGTTTGGAGACCCCTGCTTTACACCATCAGCCATTTGAATTTGGGACATTAATAACAGCACATAAGTTTGGAACTGCCCACAAGAACTTGATGCACAGCCTTGAAGATTATTTATCATTGAAAGCTTGCTGTTTGTTTTTGTTGTTTTGTTTTATATTCTTAATGGTAGATTAAAGGTATCACCTGCTCCTGCATTTGCATTGTTTCCCCGACCATGTGGCCTTTTCCTGATTTTTCACTTGTAATGTTTGCTTTCTTGCTTTACACCAACTTTGGCAATCAAACAAAAGCAATAGCTTTCCTTCTTATTGTTACAGTCCTTTTTTCTTTTTTTAAAGGCAGATAATTCCCATAATGAAATACAAACTTGGCCTGAAATGAATGGTTTTGTTTGATTCATTTCTTCCTCAGCCAGCTCAGCCCTGTGTCCCAAAGAAAAGCATTCAGCCTGCTTTATCTACTACAGAGCACAAGGTAAATGCACGGCACCCAAAGAAGTCAAAATAAACAGTAGCGAAAACCATTACGACTCTCTGCTGTTTCAGTTCCATTGACTAGATGAGATACATTAGAATGTCACAATGTGCTATTGCGCTCCAAGTTCCAACAGCTTTGACTAAGCCACACTGGAAAATCAGCTATAATTTAAAGAATTATAAGATTGGACATTTTTAAAAGGCCAAGTTCAGTGAAGTATGTTGATCTTGATTCAGTACCGTAATCTCAGATCTAAAGATTTGCTATCTTCTTGCACCCATGTCATTGTTGTAACAAATTACTATTATATTATTGAATGAAATTGCCAACCTACTTCAGCTAAAGCTGCTCAGGCAAGCCATTCTATGCATCCTCTATGATATTTTTTTCTCCAAATAATAATAACAATAATCTTAGAACAGCAGAGCTAGAAGGGGCCCTATGAATCATTGAGCCCAGCCTCTGTCAAGGAGGCACAGTGGGGGAATCAAACTCCTGGTCTCTGGCTCCACAGATACCTAAACCTCATGAGCGAAATGATTCAACTCTGACAGACTCAAAAGTAGAACACAGGTATTCCAGTCCTTTAGCCTCACACTGCTGTTATTCATGCATGCATGTGCATTTGATCATGACTGCAAAATAATATGTCGTATCAATATGACAATATAATATGTACATATCAATGTGTGAATTATATTGTCAATAGACTCAAACCACACCCATTCTGCTCCTAGTCTAGAGAAAACCTGATATACATGCAGCAGCATCACCTGGTCATAGAATCTTCAATTTATAAAGAAAGTTTCCAATTTAGTTGTACTGGGGGGTGGGGGGGAATCATACATCTAATGCTACTGTTGGTGAGTCGTGTTGTATACTGACATAAACTGTAAAACTAAATCTCAAGCACTTATAGGTAAAGGTAAAGGTTCCCCTTGACATTTAGTCCAGTTGTGTCTGACTCTAGGGGGCGGTGCTCATCCCCGTTTCCAAGCCGTAGAGCCAGCGTTTGTCCAAAGACAGTTTCCGTGGTCACGTGGCCAGCGTGACTAAACACGGAACGCCGTTACCTTCCCACCGTGGTGGTACCTATTTATCTACTCTCATTCGCATGCTTTCGAACTGCCAGGTTGGCAGGAGCTGGGACAAGCGACGGGAGCTCACTCCGTTGCGTGGATTTGATCTTACGACTGCTGGTCTTCCAACCTTGCAGCACAGAGGCTTCTGCGGTTTAACCCACAGCGCCACCACAAGCACTTATAGAAAAGATAAAGAGGACAGTGATACAAAATCATAAGACAAATGTATGCTTTTGTACTTTTGTGAGTATTAGCAGGGGGTTGTGAAGAGGTAAATTGGTAATCTGTATTATTAACTTTGTCCATTCACAAAACTCTTGCTTATAGCACAAATATACTGGCACCAGATAAGCCAATTAACACATGGAGAATGATAAGAAGCTGTTACATAAGTTCAAACCTAGACTATCCCAAAAAAAACTAATTCAGTAGTCACTTCCTCTAACCTCTCTCTAAAGTTTCTTTGTTCCACAGCGGTCACTTTGAGACTGGTGATAGAGTGTCTCAGGAGGGTCAAGTATCCACCAACTAGTTTTTGAATACTGCCATTTTCATGTCAGATGTGTACCCATTTATTCTTTTCAGGGATTGGCCTGTTTGCCCTAAGTGGAATCTAGAAGGACATGCTGACAAAAGCTATCACATCACACTAGAAAATGAGTAAGTGACCAAACTCATATCATTGTGGGTAACAATATTAGGCCCTGGAATAGTGTTGTCAGAGTAGATATGGTGTAGACAGAAGTGACATATGGTGTTTTTCTTCAAGGTCTAGTACCTACATTTGTAGCCTTATTATGTGGCTGAGTTCATCCCTTTTCTATCTACTCACCTGGTTAGTGCCATTTTCACCCATAATTTATTTACCTACATTACTATAGGATGACATCTATATATTGTTGGGTGAAAGAGTTGCATATTAAATACATGTGTTTTATTGGATATATTTTGCAGCAGCTTTGATGGTATGGATTTCCAAACAGTAGGTGGCCTGGTCAGCATATATTTCCACTTGGCGTGGGCTTGGGAAGTCTGCAAGAAGAATCCAGTGAAGCAGGATCTTCACATATCCCTACCTCTCAGTGACGGGATTTCAAGCATGCCTGCCACATGTGCATGTATGTGCATGCTGGCAAGTATATAAACCATGAAGAGGAAGTGCATGTTTGCAAATATTCAGTGGACACAGATCAACTAGGCATGGCTCCCAAATATCTCCTCCTGCACAAGTTGTTCTGTACTTCAACTGTTGCTTGTGGCATACGCTCTTGTATAGGTAATAATAAACATGGACTGCATACAGGGTGTGAATCAGAAACACCTCCCACAGCTGCTAATCCGAGGGAAACTTTCTTTGACTCTCACCCCTGCCTCCCTGCAGCCGTTTTCACCACCTAAAACTTGCCTCTGGAAGGCAAGGTGGCCAGTTTCAGAGGGGCCAAAAGGTACTGTTCAGATTTGACAACAGTCTAAGAATTACATATTCAAGGGGATGGAGTAATTTTCATATTTTTAAGTTTTTGAAAAGTATTTTTAACAAATCCATATTTGATTGAAAACGCCTTTTTGCACCATTCAGTGGATAAGATCAAGATTAAAAATGGGGTTGTTAAATCTGCAAGAACACAGGAAAATTGCCCATAACCCGCAGAAGGCACAAAGGAACTTGATAAGCAACGTTTCCAAAATTATTTTTAACTTTTTTCGGAGTTGTGAGGACCATAAAAACTGTTCTCATGGACTGCATGAGACCCGTAGGCCCTATTATGACCACTTCTGCCATACTGAGTTAGTCTGGGAGACATGCAGGTGCTGCAGTGGGAGAGAGAACACTTCCCGCATTTTCACTGGGGTTCACTATTCTGCAGTGGAAGCCCACCACCAGATCCTGCTTAAAGCTTCTAAGCCTCAGAGACAGCAGTAATTCTACTGGAAAGAAAGTATGCTTATAAATTGTAATGTGAGCAAAAGCCATACATCCACACAGTTGGCCCTAGATATGCTCTCTGAGTTCTCTTGTTACCAGGATTAAATATACTTCAGGATTTTGAAACACAGAATATAACAAAATACATTATTTCTACTTTAAACAAGATTACACTGTCCCTTGTCATCTCCGTTCAGATTTTAAGATTCGGCACCATCATTCAGTCTGTCTTCAAAGTCAAGGTAACTGCATTTTCCCTCAACAGACTGCTCCAGAGAAATCCTTTTCATTTTAATGGAAAGATTAAAGCCGAAGTAAAAGCATTTTCTTAATAACAATATAATAATAATTTTAGAATTGCAGAACTGGGAGGAACCCTATGCACAACATTCTAGTAGAAAATATACCTGCTTTTAAAAGGACGATCTTCAGTTCAATGGTCTGTATCTGCCACTGAATGTTAGCCTTTAAAACGCATTGATTTTTTCCTGCTGACTTTTCACAAGACAAATACCATTGTTAGATGCAGTAATTGAAGCAAGTAATATATTTGGAGGCTGGATATAGTGTTTTGTGGACATTAGGTTGGTCTCTAAACCTAATAACTATCTAACAACATTTTGTTGACAACATCTGTGTTTTAGTTCAGGATACTGGAAAATTAGGCCAAGGAAAGTAGAAGGCAATAGGCAAAGAGGAAGACCTAACATAAGACAGATGGACTATGACTGCAGCTACATGATCAGATAACATTAGATTTGCTGTAGTTATAGTACAAGTCATTTGAAGTATTTTTCTGATCATGCAGTGGGCTTTTACTTTTTTCCAAGCTGGAATGATTCAAATGCATTTTTTCCTATGTGATCAGTTGATTCATTCTTGTAAAGACAGGGGCCTTGTATGTGGATGGCGTTTTGGTGATGTAGGCAGGTAGGGTGTGATGTTCAGGTCCGCAGGAATACCTGCCCAAAATTCTTTCCCCTAATCATTCTCTGAAGTCTTTTAAAAAAATTTTTTACATATATGAAATTAGCACTAGATCACTTTATCACCTTACCAGTAGTATTGATATATTAATTTACCACTATATCACCTCTGGATAAGAATTTTTAAAAAAATTACAAACAAAACAGAAACAACCTAGAAGAAATAAAAGACATTCCTGTGGTATATGGTATTTCTTACACATTGAGAAGAAATTTGGAATTCTGCTACCTTTTCTGTAACACTATGCAACCCTTTCAAAACCAAGCAGCTTGACAGCAAATCATAAAAGGGTCAGCAGAAGAGGGACCAGAAGAAGGAAAGATAGAAAGGGTAGGTAGGCTGAAATGTGAATTTCATCACAATGAATGTGAACTCTCAAATCAATCCACTGCCCCTGTGTGATCACTGACTGCGAATTCAACCACAATACAGCTGAAAATCAAAGCACAGCAAAGCCAAAATGAAGCAATTTGGCTTGCTAGTGTAGTTACAGCCTAAGGCAAAAAACTTTAACTAGTGCATGAAGATTTGATTTGTCGAAGCAAGATTTGGCCTCATATCTAATACTGGCATAATTATGCAACTTCACTGTGAACATGAGTTAGGTAAAAAAAATCTTTGTGAACATGCTTATGTGACTGTCCAAGCAGGAAATCTGTCATCAAAATGTCATTTCAGTTATTCAGTGGGACAAAGGAAAATATAAGATAGAGGATGTCCCTCCTAGGGATGGGCATCTTTGTAAGCTCCAGTTCCACATGTTTGTTCTTTCTCTCCCTCTTTCTCTCTAATCCTGGTCTGTAAAGCTCATTGCTGCAGCCTTCATCTCTTCCTTTCTCTGTATCTGATCTCTACCTGCTTCCATATGGACTTGATTTGATTGTTTTTAATAGAAACCCATCTGTTATTTTATGAAGGCTCTTTGTAGACATATTTATTTTAATGTTGCAAATTTTGTACTCATTTTCCAAATCATACATAGTGTTTGTGCATAGCACCTACTGACTAAAACACATTTGTGTACATTTTTAAAATAGACCCTAGAGATGGGCACGAATCAGAAAAATTGTGATTCATTTTGATTCATGATTCATCAAGATCAATGAATCATGAATTTATGGTTTGTTTCTGATGAATCAATTAATTAATTTGCCAATTCATGTTTGACTTTAAAACCTTACAAAATGCCCCCCACAACACCTAATTCACAGAGAAGCTTTCCCTGATGCTCCTCTACAAGTCCTGCAAGTTTGTCGAAGTTTGGGTTTAGATATCCGAGTTATACACCCACAAAGGGAGTCCCCCCTCCAGGAATGTTCCTCCCAGGCACCTAGAGACAACAAAATGACAGAGAAGCTTCCCCGTCTCTCCTCTACAATCCCTCCAAGTTTGGTGATGACTCAGTTTCAGATATCGAAGTTATACACACACAAAGAGGTCCTTCCAGGTAAGTGTCCTTAAGCAGCTGGTTTGAGGAAACCCAATCTTCACCAAACTTGGAGGGATTGTAGAGGAGAGTCGGAGGAAGCTTCCTTACAATTTTGGCATCTCTAGGTGCCTGGGAGCCATTTTACAGCCCAATGAATTTACAAATAAAAAATGGTTAAAAATTCATTGATTCGTATTCGTCGGGGGTATTGATTCATACGAATACGAATTAACAAATTAGTGGTATATGAATGAATTTGGAAATTTGTTTTTTAATTTGTGCCCATCTCTAATAGACACACATTTCTACAAGCACTTTATACAGTGCACATTTTAATATATGTCATTTCCAATGTCTTAAAATATGTGGATTTCCAAACGTAAATTCTGTCCAGTCCACATCTATTCTTTTGGCAACTGAAAAAAACAGACCCAGCAAAATAAACCCAACTAATTCATAGCATACCCCTCATACTTATCTACAGGAAACTTTATAGGGAAACATATAATCTATGCTTAATATAACTAGGCATAGAATCAAAGGGTGCTCGCCCTATTAATCTGGGCAGGACAACAGAAATGCAAAGGGGAAGGTGCTGATTACAGTGAATGACCCGTGGAAGAAACAATTCTCAAAGGCAGTGGTCCCCAACCTTGGACCTCCAGATGTTTCTTGGACTACCACTCCCAGAAGCCTTCGCCACCACCTCCGCTGGCCAGGATTTCTGGGAGTTGAAGTCCAAGAACATCTGGAGGCCCAAGGTTGGGGACCACTGCTCAAAGGAGCCTAAATCTATGACAACTGGATGCCTCTCAGAAAATAAAGTTTCCTTTCTCAAGAGCAAAAGTAAACTTCTTAGATCTCTCACTTTCACTCTACAATGAGAGAATTAAGAAGTTTAATTTTTGTTGGTTGTTGAACATTCCCAAAGAAGGAAACATTACTTTCCAATACAAATCAGTCCTCAATAGATGTAGACACTGCTTAGCTCCCATTTGCCAAAAAGAGGTACAAGACTATCAAGAAGGTCTATTAGATTATGCATGCAACAAACGAACAAAGTGATTCTCAGAATTCATTATCCAAAACCTGAACTTTAGTTTGCTTCTATAAGCAAATACGCTTCTGTTATCGGCAAGTTGCCTTATTCTCTAGCTGGTGTTATCAGAGAGTGTAAAGTGTGCCAATTACTTCAGCATCAAGAAAGAAAAAGGGACTGATTTGCTGACTAAAGAGAACTGGTAAGCACTCAAAAATATTACCTGTGCAAGGAACTGCATCTATGTCCTCCATTTCATACTGCTTAGGATCAGTAGTCCTATGATCTAATAAGAATCCTCTTTAAAAAAATCTGTGTCTGTCTTTCTTTCTCTTTCACACACACAAACGCGCACACACACAAAGAGAAACAGACACACAAAGAGTGGATTTTTGTTGTTGTTGATCTGCTGCCTTGTCTTAATGCTGAACCCAACAGATTTTACCACTTAGGCTGAGGAAACTCACAAGGCAATTAAACTCAGCATGGTATACTGCATTAGATGGTAAAGTATACCTTGGAAGGGAGGGAGAGGAATGACTGTGTTTTTCATGGCAACTCTTTGGAAGCTTTAGAAGAGGTAGCCCTGTTAATCTGTACTAGCATATCAGGCAAAAAGAAAAGAAAAAGAGAAACAAAGAAGACAAAAAAGTTATGGCACCTCAAAGACTAACTGCAATATTTTAATGTGAGCTTTCTTGGACAAGTCCGTTTTGGAAGCTGTGATATTCAGTTCATCTTTCTTTCTGAAATATGACCCTATGCAAAACACACTGCACTGTGGACAGGCCACTGAACAGTGATGGCACTCTGTAAAGCGCGCGCACACACACACACACACACGTTTCGAAACTCACACATTGGGCCCAAAGTATTCAATTATCTCTGCACCAGAGGGGCAAGCAGCCAGCAGTAATGTGAGCCTACATTCTATTGGGTAGAAAATCCTCAGAGTTTATTTATACACTCATTTGATTTGTTTCCAAGGACAGACAGCTGTAACTATAAAGCAAAAGTGTTTAGCAATTGTAATAATTTTATATAAATACCATAGGCCATCCCTAAATACCTGGCATAGTACTTCATAAAAACTGTGGCACCCTCAAAGAAGCTTTTAAAAAGAACACTTTACTTACCTGCCGAATAACCCCCAAACTGTTAATTAAAGCCCAGGGTGACCCTAAGGCAGTCTTGTTCCTGCATGTCAATGGAATCACTCATGTCAAACTGACAGGGTCGTTTGGAAAATAAGACTAGACAGCTCTCTCTTGTCATTTTTCCCCCCACTCAAAAAAACTCACTGCATTGACATCCAAGAAGAACTGGATAATCTATCAAGGAGTAAGTAACTATTATGTTGTTCTTAAGAGCAAAGGCCCACAGCCTCTGGAAATATTCCCTGTTCAACTGAAACAAAAACGTTCTCATCCATGATCCCCCCCTCTCTGTACATTCCTTAAAGCAAATGAACCATGAAAGAAATCCAATTACTTAAAGACCTAATTCTATTATCACATTACATTTTGGTTTTAATAATACAATTCCTTTGGATACTTTTAAAAACATGTTTACTTATCTATAAAAACATTCTTTATTAGATTTTGATCAACCATGGACATTCTAGTAAAAGACAAAGATCCAAATGATGTTCACTTTGGCTCAAGCCCATAACCCCAACTTCCACCATGACTGTTACTGGCTCTTGTGGATAATACTGATTTTCATATTTCTTACTGAAAACGTGTGTTTTTGACATGGAGAAGGTTTCAAATAATAGGGTATAAGGTAAAGGTTCCCCTTGACATTTAGTCTAGTCGTGTCCGACTCTAGGGGGTGGTGTTCATCCCCGTTTCCAAGCCGTAGAGCCGGCGTTTGTCCTTAGACAGTTTCTGTGGTCACGTCGCCAGCGCGACTAGACACGGAATGCCGTTACCTTCCCACCGAGGTGGTACCTATTTATCTACTTGCATTTGCATGCTTTCAAACTGCTAGGTTGGCAGGAGCTGGGACAAGCGACGGGAGCTCACTCCGTCGCGTGGATTCGATCTTACGACTGCTGGTCTTCCAACCTTGCAGCACAGAGGCTTCTGCGGTTTAACCCGTAGCACCACCACGTCCCTATAGGGTATAAATGGTACCAAAAAATCAAACAGGCTGCAGTATTGTTTGCCCACAACCAAAATACTGTTCACAGGAAGCTATGTAAAAAGCTCCTCAAAAACTATCTGTTGGACTTTCAGGGAAGTGAGCTATTTGGGGAAAAAGCTTCAACAGCTTCTTTATATTAAATGCTACATAAGCGTTTTCCACACCTGCACAATTAAGAATGTCACCACTGTTCCACTCATCTTTCTTGCCCACAGTAACCACATTTTCAGCATTAAAAAACAGGACCCTGAACCTGGACAATTACTGCTGAGACTTCCTGGTGGGCAGTGTGGTCTACCACTGTTCCACTTGAATGGAGGGGGAAGCCTCACCTCCTAAACTTCTGGTGACACCAGTTGGACCTGATGATGTTTTCACCCTCTTCCAAGAAACACTTGGATCTGGAAATTGGCCTCACCTTCTGAAACTCTTCTGCTGCTCTAATCTTCCTCCATACTTTTCTTCTGTTGCTAACTAGCCAGGCAAAGGGGTATCTTTAAAAAATGGTAATTATTTATTAACTGCTTCTCTGTGTGTTCTGTGCTTGATGCTTTGCTGTAAAAGACTTTGAGCATATTGTTTATGGAAAAGTGATACAAAACAAGTGGTTGACCATTTAACTGAGAATTGTTTTCGCTCCTAGACCAGTGGTGCCAGTATGGGAATGTCATGTTCCTAGGGTCATCTCAATGTCATGGTATTGTTAGCTGAAGAAAGCTGCAATGTGTAATCCTCCAGATTAATTTTTCCAAACTCTGCTGCCTGCAGTGGCATAAAGTTCTCAAAACAGTCTGTCTTGGACCTTTTTCTAAATGTCAAGAATGAGGTCACCTGACAAACTTCCCCAAGCAAGGAACTAGTGGCCACAGAGAAAGCCCCCAACCTTCCACTCATCCATTGAGTTTTTAGGTAGCAAAGGACTACAGAGCAGGACCATCTTGGAAGATTTAAAACACATGGGGAGACATGTGGGAGCAGCTGTTCCTCAGTTATCCACAATGTGCTAAAGGTCAGAATCAGCATTTTAAAATGTTAGACATCTAGGTCCCAGAAATCTTTGAAAAACACAAATGCTGTGTCCTAAAAATAAAATAGAGCTGCAGCTTTTAGAAGCACAAGTGGCATGTTGT
Organism: Intellagama lesueurii; assembly: GCA_037013535.1. Classification (NCBI taxonomy): domain Eukaryota; kingdom Metazoa; phylum Chordata; class Lepidosauria; order Squamata; family Agamidae; genus Intellagama; species Intellagama lesueurii. Next base: position 166,758,440 of record JBAJHW010000003.1, on the reverse strand, counting down.
TTCAGAATATGGAAATGTTAACATTTGAGTAAACATAATGTGGGCCTACATGATATCACTGCATACATATGTACATATGAAAAATATGCAAACAAACGAGAAGCAAATTGCCTTCTGCAAACATTTCTTTATGTATTTAAAATATTTATGCCCCATGTTTCTCTTCAAGCAGACCTAAGGTGGCTTGCAGCATGGCTTTAAGGCAGAGCAATGTGGTTTAAGAAACATGAAATTGCCGTACAAAGAACAACACAATGAGCTTTTCTCATTATTGCCACAGGTGGTCAGAGGTGTGGAACAGGCAGGGCAAGGGGAGACAATACAAGGTGGACCCAATTCATTAGAACAGCTGTATGCTAACTGTGCATCTCAGCACTTATATGAAAACTATGCATCAAATCAAACAGATGAGTCCTTTCCTCTCTGCTCTTCTGTTTTTTAAAAAATAAATTTTGGTTAAACTACTAATCTATACTTTCCAAGACTTCATCAACAGAAACTAGTGTAAGATTTCATACTTGTGCCCAAGTCCCTGCCCTGTTTTATTGCCTGCTGATGAAGGATCTCCTCCATTTTCTGTGCACATTGTTTATTTATTGTGCAGTCACGAGTTTTCCAGAAAACACAATTTGTATTTTGCAAATTTGGTAGTGGTGTCCAGGAAAAATTTAAAAAAGCTAAGCAGTCCTTGTACACAATCCAAAAATAAGGGTGGGTCATGTACCTCCATCAGACCACTAAAATCTCAAAGACAACGGCTAGCTTTCAATTCCAGCAGCAGTCTTCATTTGGCTGGGCACTACAGATGGAGAGGTAGGACAGAAGAAACATAAACATCCCAAAATCCATGGTCAGATGTGTGGGCCAGTTTTCCATGTTTAAAGCAAGGCCCAAAATGGAGGCTACAAAAACAGTTCGAAGATGGTAGGTTTCAGATGCAGCATCAATTAGAATCAATTAGAATGTCCCTGCCAATCTTAATTGAGCAAAGAGCCGCCATTCTCTCAGCGCATGCACGCATGCACGCATGCACGCACGCACACACACACACTGACTGCCTTGTATTGAAACCCATGACTGATTCTGCAGCCCCCATTTTGGAAAGTACACAGGAAAAAACAACATTCGGGTCAACAATGCATGGGTACCACTGGTAGGCTTTCCCCCACCCCTGAATTATTTCTGCTCATGCCCTTGAGCAAGGGGATGCCCAATGGTTTGGCATCCAGTTGACAGTCATGGACCTCTCATTCCATTGCTCTATACTGAGTTAAGTCTATCAACCTGAAACAAATAATGTTGTAGCCATTTATTTCCCACCACCTTATATGTGGTGTGTCTTTTCTTCTCAAGAAATTGGCTATGACCTAGATGACCCATAAATGTACCCTGTAGTTGAAGAACTGTAGCAATCCACACTAACAACACTAAAAAGCAAATACAGAAACAAATTATGGGCAACAAATTACCAGGAACAGGTACCAGGAAACAGGGTATGTTCCTGAGAAAATACAGGCAGGCAGAGTATTTGCGACCTCCATTCCAATTGTATTCCGGTGTTCACTGAATAGATTTTCATTGCAGCAATGCATGCTTGCTTAGTCAAGATGAAAACATGCATTAAGCTAGAGGCACATCACTGGCATAATTTCCATTTATTAGCAGGCTGTTTTCGTAGAAAACACTAAACCAAAGTTAAACACAAATTGAATCAGACCTATTGCCAATAAAAGACCAGAACATATTTTGCAAAGTTTTTGTGAACCATTTAGAAGGTGACTAACAATATTAGAAAGAGCCAGCACAGATTAAGAAAGCAGACGCTATTTTAAATGCCTCCCTACAACAAATTATAAATTGAGTTCTACTAATGTGTTTCAGCCCCGGCTTATGATAACACCTCCAGCTACTTTCTTCCCATCAATAGCCATAGCAATAAGAACTTTTTGTAAAGAACATTTAGGAAATGTCAAAGAAAATATCCCACAATACATGGCTTTTTATTGAATGTGTCCAAGCTTTTTTAAAAAAATAATAAGAATAAGAAGTCGGAGACTTACAGAAAATGTTAGACTCTAAACATAAAAACTGTAACAAGAATTACAGCTGGCCCTGACTTTGGATGCAGCACTTTTCCCGTTTCATGCCACAACTCATCTTCCTCTGAAATCATATGCCAATGCCTCATCCTCAGACAGGAACTAGATCCACACCCACATAAGTTGCTATGCCTCATCTAAACCAATAGTTTATTACTTTGGGAACTCAAAACTAATAAACTTTACAGGTTAGTAGACAAAAATCCTATCTGGAACATTTGTCTTTCTTATTTAATGGCCTATGACAAAATTATTGGATAGGATTATCAGGCTGCTGTCAAATCCTGAAGAGATAAGGCAGGTCACTGATAGTCTTGTACTCTTGTATCATAACAAGGGACAGGCCACAGATACGCCATGCCACTCAAACTAGTGAACATACCTTATCTGGTATATTTGATAATGAATGGGGAATAACATAAGACCTTGTTCTTTTGCTAAGTTCCCATCAAGCTGCTTCTATTTACGGCAACCCTAAAAGGGATTTAAAATATATGAGGTGTTCAAGGAGTGGCTTACCATTGCCACACCCCAGTAAGCTTCTATGGCCAAGTGGGGACTTGAACCCAAGTTTCCTGAGTCCTCAGTTCAACACTCTGTCCACTATACCACACTGGTTCTCACAACATATAACCTATCTAGCTGGATGTCATGAAGAGACTTCCTTGCCAGTTTCTCAATAGTTCCTCCTTTGGCCAGGCTCGGTCTCAGTTTAACTGTTGCTCCAACCTTTGCAATAACATAGTACGACTTTGACTGTAGAACAAGGGAACAAGGAATTGTCACAGTGATGCTACCATTTCTAGCACTTTATAAAAAAGTATCTCTGGCAATATGTATGATAGCATAAATTGGATGTTCTGGAATAACAACAGAACCAGACTGACCAAGAAAGTAGCAAGCAAAGAGCATAGAATGTTTCTTTAAAAAAAAACATGGAATGTTGGAATGGCCAACATTAAAGATTTTGTTAAAGGGTTGGGGTTTTGGAAAGAAATTTAGGGGGATAATAGACCAACTATATCTGGAGAATACCTCTGTAGTAATAGTTAATGATGGGATGACAGAACAAATAGCTCTAGGCCGAGGCACTAGACAAGGTTGCCCTCTTTCTCCAGTTCTGTTTTGCTTGATTATTGAAATGTTGGCAAATGTAATAAGGAATGATGATTTAATTGAAGGTATGGGGGAAAAGAATAAAATAAAGATTAATCTATTTGCTGATGATTCCTTGTTGACAGTGAAAAATCTGTTAGAATGTATAGATAAAATTAGAACTCATTTAGAAAAATTTGGAAGAATAACTGGATTATGTGTAAATTGGCAAAAATCTGAACTAATGTTATTTAATCATAATAGAGTAGAACAAGAAAGGTTTGTTTAAAAATATGACTTCAAAATATGTAAATCAATTAAATATTTAGGAATAGATCTAGCAAAAAATATTCAAAAAATAAAGGAATATAACTATAATAAACTAAAGGAAGTGATTAAAAAGAAATTACAGGAATACAGTAATTTTAAGCTATCTTGGTTTGGAAGGATCACATTGATAAAAATGAAAATCTTACCAAAAATTAATTTTTTTATTTAGAATGCTACCAATACAGTTAACAGAGGATGATTTGAAATTTTGGCAAGGAATAATTAACAAGTACTGTAATGAAGGGAAGAGATCTAGAATAAATAAAAAGTATTGGTATAAAACAACAACAAAAGGTGGTATAGTTTTACCAAATATAAAAAATTATTATTTGGCTAACCAATTGAGGTTTATTGGGGAAATTATATATAATCCAGAAAGGCTAATTTGGTGGGAAATTGAATCATCAGAATTACAGGCAGATATAGAAAAATATCTATTCGGTATAGTTAAGAAAGATAAAATAAGTGAAATTAATAACCCATTTTTAAAGACATTGCTAAATATATGGTATAAGTGTAAAAAGAATTTATGTTCATCATACTCCCCACTCGGATTAGTGACGGAAATAGAAAATTTTCCTACCAATATGAAAGTGTATGTGGATTTATTTAAAGAAAAGAAAGTGATTAGATTGAAAGATTGGTTGTATAAAATGAGATTGACAGATCAAATGAGACAAACTCTTCAGAATAGGAGCATTTCATGGTTGAATTATATACAACTAGAAAGATGGACTAATGAATGGGTAAATAAATATAATAAAGGTAGAGAATATACAAAGTATGAACAATTTTTATTGTCACATGAGGACATTCGGATGACTGACTCAGTGAAAGGTACTGTGAGTAAAATTTACTTACTTCTTAATTTAGAGGAAGAAGAAAGGGAGAAAGAAGGATTGAAAATAGTGTGGGAGCAAGATATTGGAAAAAGAATAAATGAAGAAGAATGGAGGAAGATATGGAAAATGAGGGTTTTAAGATTTATGTCAGTGAGAATAAGGGAAAAAATTTTAAACTCAGTTTAAGATGGTATTTAACACCGTTAAAATTAAATAAAATTAATGCCAATCATCCGAATGTCTGTTGGAAATGTGAGAAAGAAATTGGTACATACTTTCATATGTGGTGGGAATGTGAAAAAGTGCAAAGATTTTGGAAACAAATTTTTAAAGAATTAAGCTACATATGTGAAAAAGATATAGAGTTTAATGCTGAGATTGCTTTGTTATCAATATATGAGAATGTGGAATATGACAAAATGACTAAAGAATTGATAACCAATTTATTAACAGCAGCTAGACTGATTATAGCTAGGCAATGGAAATTAAAAGTCGAATTGCAAATTGAAGAATGGTATAAAGAAATATGGAATATAGCAATAAATGATAAATTAACTTGTAATTTAAAGGTTAAGAAAGGAGAGTTGAAAAAAAATAACTTTTATGAAATATGGGGTAGATTTTTGGAATATGTGCTAATAAGAGGAAAAGGGAAAGCTCCAAATCAAGAATCAATGCAGTTTTGGAGAAGAGGACAATAGAGGAAGAAGAAGAAGAAGAACAATAAGGAAGAGGAAGATTATGGCAAGAGGTCCCGCATACGGTGGTGGGGAACACAGTTAAATTGTATTTTAGTTTGTATGTTATATGTTTTTGTTTATGTTATAGTTATATAAAAAAACAAAAAAAATTAAAAAAATTAATAAAAAAACACAGATCATACTTATTACTCATTATGAAAAGAGTAACTTGTTACATCATTCACTACTAACAAGTGTCTTTTAATTACTTTATAACTAATTTTTAAAATGTTTAAAATATATAAATGGCCCAAACTCTTTCCTAATGCATTTTAGGAATAACTTATAAATGCTACTCATTACATCCACTCCCAAATGACGTTTCCAGTTACATGTTATTTTTAACATGTTACTGTGAAGGTATATATTTTCCTGACTGCCAGAAAGAGGGGCAGACTTGCCTGTTGCTTCCCGTATTTAAAACACCATCCAAATATTATAATTGAATTTAAACATGCTGGTCCTTGCAAATCTTACTCTTTTCACCAACTTTTGAAAATAACTCTGAAGCATGGAACTGAGCCCTGCCATGAAGCATGCAAAACTGTTGCACTGAACTGAGCTGTACTCTGCAGCCCAGGAAGCTGTTGCACTGAACTTTACTCCTGAGTAGACTTGCATGATGTTCCACTGTGTTTTATATGCTTGAAAGCTGCTACAATGGGATTTATTCTCAAGTAGATATAAATAGAATTCACAATTTGCTCTAGTAGGAAGAAGTCCAGATTCATACCCATTGCATCTGATCCTGACCCATTTACACTGACTCGTACCTGCAGCCCTACACCATTTACTCCCAGAATAGGACCTGTGATGCCTTTAGAATGTTGGTGTTGATGTTCATTTGTTTTAAAAAAAACTAAATGCGTTTTGGCCTAACAACATCCTAAAGAAATCAATTAGGAGAAATTTACACCGAAGGTGTGATCAGACAGTGAGAAAGAGTCTGATCAGAACACACTGGGTTTGCTTCCCTGGAAGCGACCTCCCTCAAAGTGGCTGTTCTATTCATACAGGAATTGCTCCAGCTTGAAAAAAGAGTAGTCCTGCTGTAGGGCCAAAAAGGTCCAGCTGGGGCACAGAAGAGGGCGGGACTAGTTTACAATCTGTGTGATTGCTGGAAAAATAGCTCACACCCGACCCTGCCAGAAGCTGCCAAGAATGCAAGCTGTTTCTCTGTCTGATTGCACCTTGAGGATCTCAAAACTAACTTTTTTTGTGATTTGACTGCAGACCGGTTACTTCAAACCATTAAACATCAACTTATAGCCTCTTGCGACATGCCTTTTTGTATATAGCCATTCCAATTAGATGCTCTTCGGTTTTGATTATCGATATTACATGAACTGGAAACAGACTGATTCATCCATCTTTAGAAATGGGATTTTTGCAAACCACCCCCAAAAACGAAAGGGGATGCCCTTTTTTTTAAAAAAATAGCAATCTGGCAGCTATTTTTCCAACAGTCAGAGAAAACATATATATACATTCATTGACCCTAAATACAGATAGTTAATGGTGATAGGGAAGAGTCAACAATTGTTACACTAAATTCTGATGTATTTTTATCTTTCCATTGACATCAGAGTACCATCTGTTGCATACTCCTGTATGGAAGATTAGAGATTAATAGCACTATTCTCAAAATATATTTGAACACATCACTCCACACACACACTACCCCATACCATTCTGCAACAGTAAGTATGCATCCATTCCCTATGTGACATGGTACAGGTATTTTTAGGCAAAACAGATGCATGATGATCAAAGTTCACTGAGATCACCCAATAAAAATGTGCTTTCCTCTCTTCATTAAAATGTCAGCCAGAGAGCTAATACCCCAGGCCCAGTCAGCTCCTCCAAATGTGGGGAACAGAGGGGAAGACAATAAAATTGGAATAGCCCAGAGTCAGAGAAAGCTCCTGAGATAGTGGGGACTGCTTGGAGGGGGGGGGGAATTCTGAGTGGGAGGCTGAATGATTCAACTCAGGGTCGGCACTGTGAAAACAGCTGGGGAGGCTGTTTCTGCGAAATATTCTCCATGATGCTCCAGCCTGAATGTGAAGTTTTTCTGCAGCTGAAGGAACAATCAAAGCAAAAATCACAAGAATCAGTCCACCAAACCTTTCTAACACTGCACCTGATGGTCTCAAACCAGGCCCTCAGTGAAAAGTCTACAACCATTCCAGCACTGGAGGAAGATAAGCACTCCTTCTCTTACGGTGTGTTTTGATTTAGCTGGCAGACCACCACCATCTCCTATTGTGAGCCAAAATTGCCAATAACTAAATAAAAGATTACAGTGAAAGCTGCCCACATTTTTCTGTGATCTCCTGCCTGCCCTTGCCTCCGCCCACTTTCCTACTACTACCACTATCGTGAGCAACTCCTCTAAAGTTTCAGAAAGAGAGACTGGGAGGGAGACCAAAAACATGTGATCTTCAAGTCAACATGGTGAAAGAGCATGCCTTTCCCCCCACCATGCAGGTAAAGTAATACATGACAAGCTTCATGAAGGAAAAGAAATCACATGAACAAGGTCTTCTGCCGAGCAGGCATCCAACAACACCAGACTCCTCCTAGCTTATACAATCTATGTTACAGAGGGCAATAGGTGTGCTTCCCTTCCTATCCAGTGATGGCTAAATAAACATCTGAAGTGGGGATGTATCTTAAAATAATGTTACTAGACCATATGATAACCTTTTAATGCCCTAGTGCTGGAAAGAGAAACATGCAGCCTTCCAGATACTGCAGGACTACATCTTCCACTAGCCCTGGCCAGCATAGCCAATAATGACAGATGATGAGCATTGCAAGCTACTAGGAGAAGTTAATTTTGTATGATGTAGACTAGGATTAAGTTTCATTTTCATCTGTTTCATTTTGCCAAATGAAAAACATACAAGGGGAGGACTAAAGAGTGAAAAAGTAATCATATAAAAATGTTCATCAAATGGGTCATCATAACTGATTCAGCAAAAATAGCTGTGAGAGAAAACTTGCTCTGATTACATACTTCAAGAGAAAAAGGACACATAAAATCTTCAGTTAATTAAAGGAAAAAAGAGAAAAGGGCATATAATATCTATAGTTAATTAAGAATACCACACACGACATTTACATTGGAATTTTAGGCTTGGTTTAGTTACTTGTCAAGTCACTGTGATGTAATGGATAGTATTTGGGACTCAGGAGGCCTGGATTCAACACCGTGGTAAGCTACGGAAACTTACGAGGGCTGGCAGTGGCAAACTACTCTTTAAATATCTCAGTACCTTGAAAGTCCTTTCAGAGTTATTATAGGTCACATACAACTTGAAGGCACATAAAAAACAAAGCAAGTTAATTTTAATATTTTCAAGAAGTCACCAGTTCAATAGACACTCAGGAGAATCACATGCTTTTGGCATGGGCTGCACAGAGCAAAGGCCCTCTGCCAGGTTACAAATAAGATTATTTTAGAATTTTGCATTCTTCGCTCAGCTATTCCTTCTGAGAAGATAATAATAACAGTAATAATAATCATGCGCCTTCAAGTCAATCCTGCCTTATGGCAACCCTTTTCAGTGTTTTCCAGGTAAAAAATGCTCAGAAGTGGTTTCCTATTCCCTTCCACTGTGGATATTCTGGGACTGTGCAGCTTGCTCCAGGCCACACGGACTGACTCTCCTCTCAAGAGGCACAGTGGGGAATCAAACACCCAACCTGTGGCTCCACAGCCAGATACCTAAACCACTGAACTATCCAGCCAGTCTGAGAGGATAAACTTCCTAATAACTTCTGTGGTCTTCACAGGCCTTGATGTTATACTTGCAAACAGTGTGTATGCTTAATTGTCTGTGATTCTCTATACCACCTTCCATGGTGCCTCTACCCATAAAGCTTGAGTTAGGAGCCATTATGCCAGGAATGGACCACATGTCACCTTCCAGATGTTGTTGGGCTGCAACTCCAATCAGCCCTACTCACATACCTAGCAGTGAGAGATAAAGAGAGCAGCAATCAAACATCTGGAGGGCCACATATTGCTCAAAATAACTCAACCCTAAAGGAAAGTCATTTAACATGCATACATCCAACTCTATTTCTAATGGACTGAACTGTCCATATAATTTTTTAGTCCTAACATACCAGAAGTACTTCTGCAGAAAACTGCTTGTCCTTGGCCACCTTTTCATACCTATCAAAAGAGCTACAACCTTTGAGCAAAGCAATGCCTTTGAAATGGCTCCCAATAGAAACTATAGGCCCAATGCAATTGAAACCAGCTTAAGCCTAAGTCTTCTTGTGTTCTTTTATTTTTTGCACTCCGGATATATTATTCCCTACCACACATGCCCTTGTTTGACAGAAAATGTTATCCTACCAAAGATTTGGGGAGCTGCTCCCTGCTAGGTTTCTTACAGCAGAAGGCCTTTTTTCCCGCAAAAAGTGCAATGCCCTTTCACTTTCCATTCATGTTACAGTCTCTCTGTTCCCACCTGCAACACAGAGCTTAGTACCAAACTTACCTCTTCTTTCCAGCTTCAAAACAAAAGTATGTTTTTGTGTTCACTCAGATTGTGACATGTAGCTGAGCCCTAGGCAAGTGATATCTCCGTTTTATATAAGAGATACGGCTGAAGCAAGAAAAGGCTTTTATACAGAAGCTTTTACTCACCAATATCTTTTAAGCACCTCCGTAAGGATCAGAAGGGGCACGGAAAAGGGCCTTCTCTTTGCCCACGTCGTTCCATCTCTTTGCATTCTATCAGATATCCAGTTACTAGAAACATGGAACTCTAAAAGCCTACTGAGGTGATAGTATGAAACCACAAAATAGTTTCTAGTATTACCATTGTACAATAAAGGAAGTGTGCACATGCACCCATGCATAAATAAATGTATGCCCTTTTCAAGTGTTATGTCATAGAGGTAAATGTGCGAGTGCAGAAATACATCACAACAGTCCCCATAGCTACCCTTTCCAAAAAAAAATTTTTTAAATGTAGGTAGCTAGAATTAATCCATATAAACAAACAATGATAAAGTTAATGGCTTTTAACTGGCCATGCAATACCACACGGCCCTCAAATACTTCACCTTACAACAAAGACAGCTTGGAAAAATGGCTGAAATCCTGTTGCTTAGTGTAGTAAGTCACACTACAGTAGGACCATTGAATCAGTTAGGAGTTGGTGAGTTCCATTGACTAAAATAAGTCACAATTAGAATAGGCCTATTTGAACCAATGGACCTTTTGGAAACTTTGCCTGACCAAATTCACTGATTCAATGGTCCTATTCTAGTGCACCTTACTATGCTAAGCAATAGGATTTCAGCCATTATTTTGTTCATGGAAAAATCAATTTCTCCTCCAGCTGCTGCAAGGATTGCAGCTAGGCTCAGAGAGAATAGGAAAATCTGAGGTCTCATATCTTTTAAACAACTGGACAGATCAACTTCAAATTAAGTCACCCCTCCAACTACCACCACAAGTTTCCACCAGCATAATTCAAGTGGAAATGCAAAAGGAAATGCAAATCAGTCAGAAGATTTAGGATCTCAGTAGGTGTCGGAACGTCTCTCACAAAAAACAGCTATTCCAATCCCAAGGTTCTCAAAGACTTCCCCAGGTTGAACGGGATCTCCTAGGAAGGCTGGGAACCGGAGGGAGGGGCAGGGGAAATAGGATATTTAAAATTAAAGATTAACATCCATGCTTGATGACATCATCACCATTTACGACTGTGCAGCTCCACCAAGAGGATTTCATTCATCAAATTCTAAGTAAAAGTGTATTGTAAAAGCACAGCATGGGGTTCCTCAGTAAAACTGGGACAGTAGACACAATCCTCTCCTTTTTTCACTTTTGGAACTGAATTAGGTGATAAAAGGGTGAATCCACTTTTACCACCTAATTCAGTAAGGTTGTTGTTACAACAGGACTGGCAGGAAAACATTAAAAAGCTAAACTAATAAAGTCATTTTTGCACCCCTAATATTGAAAAACAACTTAACTCTGCACAGAGCTCTCCCTAGACTTGCAGTCAGCCTCTTCTTCTACATACTCAATACATAACTTGTATGTTCTATGCTTTGTACCTTACATGTCTTCCCTTTAATAGGCCTTGATTTCACTTTAGTTTGCCTTTGTAACTTCCAAAAATCTTTGTTCTCAATCTTTGAGCCATCTGATGATTGTCGGTGTGTGAAAACTCTTGACAAAGGTACACCAAAGGAAGTATCAATTTATTTCCCTGTCAGACCATTCAAATAGTAACAAATATCAATCATGCTCCATCTGCCTGAAATAATGTTCATTATAGCATCCCACAGACATGTCTAGTCAATGCTACCTTTACTTCAGATTTCCCATCACAAACAATAAGTTTTTTAAAAAAAAGAAGAAGGAGGACAGATAGAGAAGATAAAAGCTGGCTCCGGGTGTTTTTGATTTACCACTCTTATTGTTTGGTCATAATTGACAGAAACCCTAAGGAAAAATAGTTATCCATTCAAAAACAACATTGGCATGGTTGCCTATAGTAAACACAGCAATGTACCTCATGGAACAAAGAAATCCACCATGTTCTGCAAAGTGTAACAACTGAGAAGAAGGAAGTGCTGTGTTCTTCGCCTTGCCTACAATTCATTTTATTAATCAAAGAGGAGAAAGTCACTTGCTGGGGAGACTCAATGGGTGGGTGAGTGGAAGAGGGTAGTCAGCCCTCCTGCAGCCTTACATGTCTGTTTTCTGTCAAGCGGCAATGAAAAATAGGAACAAATCTCAGCTGAGGATATGCAGGGGTGAGGAAGGTGGCACATGAAAGGTTGAACACTCCCATCTATTGAACACCTCCTTTAAGAGCCTGATTTGGAACACAAATTATTTTGGGAACACCCGTTTGCCAAAGTAAGGATCTAATTATGCCCAGAGAGACTGATCAGTCCTTTTAACTAGAAGAACTAAAAAAAAAAAAAGCCAGCCGAATCCTAAATGCTCTGGAAACCTGGCATCACCGCTCTGATCCAATTCCACCCTACCCCAGGCTACATTTCAGTTAGTTTAATGCCAGGAAACCTCATCAAAGGTCTCTCATATTACCTCTGTTTTGACTGCTCAGATGTAATAAATGTCTGTGATAAGGGAGCAATTTGTTTCATGTTTTAATAAGCAGTTACCAAGTGCTGGAATGTCAAAACTGAGCTATCCCTTAGAATTTGCCCTTCTCTCAAGTTTGCACTGGAGCTCTCCAACTGGAAAATGGTCTGTACAACAACATGTGTACCAAGGAAAAGCAACACTAAAAACAAAACGTAAATGATTAAGGCATAATAATCAGAAATAAATTATATTAGGCAAAGTGCTTCTCAAGAGGTGTATATGCTAGGCATAATTGTGTACACAAATGCAGGTATCAGGACAAATATCCATAAAATGCATACAAATATTTGTGTGAATTTTTAAAGGAGAAACATTTCTAAATTCAGGAAGACTTCAGGAAAAAGACTGTGTGAGACTAAAAAAGATTAATGCTGAAAACTGAGAAACTAAGATAAATTGTAATGAAAAGAGTCAGCTGTGCCCAGTAAGTATCATACTTGATCCAGGCATTTGTCCCTCAAATAAGCTTGGGCAATTTAAACTGAAGCTGTTATCTGAGCTGCTGGTGTCTCCCAAGTAACACAGAGACAATGTCCTTAGTTCTGCAAACCTATTATGAGGTTTACAAATGTATCATTCATCTGCAAATACACTAAATACACAGCTTTCCCCACTCTTTCATAGGCTGGAATTACACCTTTGCAATAAATTGGGGAAAGTGTATTAGCTGCCCCCTTGTAACACAGGCCAAAACTTTAATTTGGTAGAGGTGCCTATGCGTACTGTTGTCATGGATGTGTTGGGGCCTGGGTGCAATGTCACATGACAGAAACATCATGCTGTGCCCCCAGCACACTCTCTCTCTCTCTCTCTCTCTCTCTCTCTCTCTCTCTCTCTCTCTCAAATGTGCATCTTTCAACATGCAAATTTAATTACAGGTTAAAACAAAAAAGGAATCACAAATCCATGTGGGCAAACAGTCACAAAGAAGAAGAAAATCAGACAGGAGCAGGGCAATCAAAGGAGGAGAAAGTGATCAGGGTGCAAGGAAGAGGTAGACAGACAACTGGCAAGGAAAAAGAGACGGTCCTGTCCTGCAGCTTAAAATAAATAAACTGGAGCAGAAAAGAACAGATTGGGCACCGTTTATTTATTTAGCCTTTTTAGAGTTTGGTACTGTGTGCTACGACATGAGCCTCTGTGGATTTGATCCAGTTTTGCTGCGCAATGTAGTTACGAAGGGTGTGGATGTTATGAAGGGTGTCGATGTTGGACTGGAAGTATATGTAATCCAAAATTTGGAAGAGAGGCCTTTACTTTTTTGTCCTCTATAGAAAAAGACTTGTAAGAGGCAAAGGCCAGAAGAAATTTCAACAAGCCTGGGCTTTATTCCACGACAGTAATGGATTGCAAAGAAATAACTAAAATAAAAAATAGATGGGCAATTTAGCATCTTATAAGATTACACAATTCAGAACTAATGAAATGAAAAATATTTCTTAAGGTTCAACTGCAATTGGAAGAAATAATGCGACTTTCACTTAAGGGAAGATTAGCTACTTCAGTTCAAGGGGCCAGACTGCACACATTCTATCAAGCCAGCTCTCATTGTATAGTGAAAGATTCTTGTTGAAATCCATCATCTATAGCAGGGGTCTCAAACATGCAGCCCGCGGGCCATTTGCGGCCCGCCAGATGATAGTTTGTGGCCCCCGCCTTGCCTGCCCCCCCCGAAGCGCCCACACATCCTCTGCTGTCAAGAGTCAAAAAAAGCCTCGCCTCGCTCGCCGGCTCTCTCCCAAGTCAGCGCCTCTTGCACCCTCCATCCGGAACTGCAGCCTGCCAGCCAGCCCGCCTGTCTGCCGGCTGGCAGGCTGCAGTTCCGGATGGAGGGTGCAAGAGGCGCTGTCTTGGGGGAGAGCCAGCGAGCAAGGCGCGCTGCTGGCCCTTTTCCCCGAGCGCCCGAGCCAAGCCGCCAACAGCAGCTGCCGCCGCCGCCTCTTCCAGGGAAGCGGCTCTCTGGCTCTCTTTCTCTCTCGGCACCCCCAGCACCAGCCTGGCCAGCGGCCGTCTCAGCGCCCGGCGGTGCTTCCTCCTCCTCCTCTTCGTCCTGCTTCAGCCGCCTCAGCTCTGGAGGCTGCCTGGGCTCGCCTCGCAAAGTTTGCTCCTCTGTCGTGGTGGGGGTAGCTGCTGCTGCTGAGTGCGCCTTTTTTTGAGGGGGGCCCTCAGAGGACGTTTGCCGGACCTCCGTGTGTGTGTGTGTGTGTGCTTGTGTGCGTGTGCGTGCACCTGTGGGGGCCCCACCCCATTCTGTTTAATTTCACGGGTACTGGTGGGGGCTTTTCTCCTTTGGCAAGGCGAATTCTGTGAGGGTTTTTTTTAAATTTTATGTCGTGCCCTCCTCCCCCCGGCTAGGCGGTTGCCGGCACTCCCTCCCTTCTCTGCTTCTTCGTCCTGCTGCTGGTGGTGGTGGTGAAGAAGGAGCCGGAGGGGGTCGTGGCCGGGCGACGAGGGCTCGCGCGCCCCCTCCTCCTCCTTGGAGCCCCAGCCAGGCTAAGGAAACTCCCGGGCGGCTTCCTCGGGCTCTTGCTCCGCTTGGCGGAAAATCTGATGCGGCCCAGCCTCACCCAGACTCTGCCTCCAGCGGCCCCCAGGTAAATTGAGTTTGAGACCCCTGATCTATAGCCAATTCATATGAATGTTCTTACAAAAATTTCACAAGATCTTCAGAATTCAAGGTCTAGAGCATTTTGGCACAATATTCAGAATTTCCACTAGCTCCTTTCATTAGTCACTAGTGACTGCCCTTAAAAATGGCCATCCACAAACAGGGAGGTATCAGCAATGTGTGGGAACTGAAGACTTAACAGAAATATTTTTTAAAAACACACACATAACAGAAAAAAACAGAAATGAGCATGCTCACTACCATAGAATGTTACCTTACTCTTGAGAGAGAGAAAATATTAAAACCCACCCTAAAATGGGAGAGGAACTGAGTATGAAGGTAAAGGGAGAGGAATTAAAGCATAAATTGATGACAATTTTTAGAGTATATATTTTAATTGTATTTTAATTGTTTTATCTTTTTTATTGTATTTTAATTGTTGTAAGCTGCCCAGAGACCTTTGGGTAGTGTGGGCGGCATATAAGTTAAATAAATAAATAAATAAAATACATAGATATAAGGGCAGATAACATTTTCTCATTGCCTAGATAGGCTGATCCTGCTCCACAAAGAAAATCCATTTATAATTTAAATGTGCCCAGGAACAGAAAGGAGAAGTTTTCCCAGAAACCAATTACAAAATCCAATTAATATGAACAATTTGGGAGGAAAATAACCTGCTAATCTAAACTCCAGGACATATCTGGTTGACCAGCTAGGCCTGATTCCAAATGTCGATCATTTCGCTAAATAAATACCCTATCTCACTTCAGCCTATACATATAGTGCTTCTGATGAGTCACTTGGACACACTTCTCACTAAAATCTTACACTGGCCAAAATCCTTTTGGTTAGTGTAGTAAATTGCACTGAAATAGGCCCACTGGATAAATGGGATTTAGAGAGTCAGTTCCCTAAGTTCATTGATTCAAATGGTCCTACTCTAACTGCAACTTACTATGCTAAAGTAAGTCATAGTTATAGTAGGACCATTTGTATTAATAGATGATATGGAGAAGCTAACTCATCAAATCCCTATTTATTCAATGGGCCTGCTCTAGTGGATACCCAGTATGGTGTGATGGATAAAGTGACAGACTAGGACTCTGGAGATCAGGGTTCAAATCCCTGCTTAGCCACTGAAATTCAGTAGCAGTGTGCAACTGATAAAACCACTCCTTAAATATCTCATTTACCTTGAAAGCCTGATTAGTGTCACTATAAATCAGTTCTAACTTGACAGCAGTTAACAACAACAATAACAACTCTAGTGTGATTTACTACACTAAGCAACAAGATTTTGGCGATTAACTCAGAAGCAAAACATGGTTTTATGGAGGACAGCAGCTGGCCTGCTGTTCTCCATTACTAGCAAATAGTTTGCTACTGCCAAAAAAAATGTATTGTTTTATTTGGCACATATCCCTTTGATTACATGAAAGGGCACTGAGGAAACAGACTGAAGCCAGAACCCTATTGCTCTGTGCTATACAAACAGTGTTCCACTATGCATATGTGATGTGATGCTTTTTCAGCACTTCCACAAACAGATATTCAGTATTTGCTTGCACAAGCATAAGACCCAGTGAAAACAACAGACATCATCTCCAGTTTACACAAAAGGAAGCCAGAGATAACAGGCACTCCATTGGTGGAGCCTTGTGTTATGCTCACGGTGAAGAAGACACCAACCTAAGTTCACAGGTTAGTATATTTAAGGAGCAGCAAGCATGTATCTTGCATTCACAACTGATACAGAGCTTAAGTCTTTGTCCAAGACAAGGTGTTTACAGGTGGAAAAAAAATACAGACACACTTCTAAAGCAATTCCACTTTGGAATATCAGCCTGATAGCAACATCACACTGAGTAAGTGTTCCACAGGAAGAGCTTATAATAAAATGTGACTGAAGAATTTACACACTCTCCTCACAGTATACATATGCATGCAAAACAATCTACTGGTGTTATACTTAACACGTAACAATAGATTCCTTCTCCCTATAGATACATAATCTTTATGTATATTGTGTGTCAAATCAGAACTGACTTATAGTGACTCTAATAGGGCTTTCAAGGTAAGTGAGATATTTAAAAAGTGGATTTATAAGTTCCATTCCACCAGTAAGTTCCTGTGGTGAGGGGGATTCAAACCCTGTTCTCCAGAGTCCTAGTTTGTCATTCTGTCCACTATACCACACTGGGAAACTCAATCTTTATGTAGTATTGAACAAAATCAAAAGAAATAATACAATTATTATTCATTTGGCCAAAAGCTTAAAGAAGCAGGCTAAAGGACTGGAATCATGCTAGATCCACAATCTACCCTCCAAAAAAAAAAGTTATGACAGGGCAAGTCAGACTGTGGAGAATTTCTCCAAGACAATTTGTTAGCCTTTTTGAAATCCCTGTTCTTTCGCTTCATGTTCCCAAAGTAATAATAGGAACTGGGTGACCATCTCTAAATGTACCCCAGATTAACTTTGAAATTGCCTGCTTCTTTTAAAAGAAACAAGTAAAAAAAATTGAGTAATTTTATCCATGTCAATCTGAGGCTCAGAAAAATGTCCTTCCTGAGCAAATGCATCTGAACAACAGCAGATGGGAATGAACCGAAATGATTCCATCCTCTCTTCTCACCTCCAACAGCTGTTCCTGCCACAGCCAACTCAAGCAATTTCTAGTAATCACATCTATTAATTATAGATATTATAGGCCCATCCAACATCCAATCCTAGTCTCTCTGCAAATTTTAGGTGTCAAGAGAAGGTTTCCCTCTCATTCAGTATCATCATAGGTACTGAACTGAGCTTCAGTTGGAAGTATTTTAGGCTCAGACTGCTTCTTTTAATCTTGACAGAACAATGAAATGAAATGGCAAAATTCACACGTGCAAAAGTGGGGGCAAAAAGCCAAGCTGCAGTTTGGGAAATGTAGAATTACTTGAGTCATTGCTCACATTTCCTGACTAGATTTATTATTATTATTATTTTGCACTTATTATTTTGCAGCCTTGCCGGTGCCCAGGGTCAAGCCCAAAACTAAAGAGCTAAGTCCTAAAAATTTGAAAGGTGAGACAATATGTTTGCAAAAATCATCCATTTTTGAATTTTAAAAAAGCAAATTAGCAGCTGTTAGCAACTGCTTTAAACTGGTAACAAGGATTTAAAAACAAATCCTGTTCCTGAAATTAGTATGAGGAGGAGGAGGGTCTTGTTTTCTTATTCTTTAAATTCCCTGCCTTAACATGTGGTACTTTGCCATGTTTATAATTTCTGTATTTCTGAGGTTGCTTGTTGATGGAATGCCAACCTCTATAACATATGCTTTTCTTTGTTGTTTATCCAGAAATATGATATCCAGCTTATTAATATCAACTGTTTTATCTATTACTATTTGCTTGCCCCAGTATAGTACTGCAGTTTCGTTTTCTAAAACTGGAGGGGGCTGGAATTTATAATATGCAGAAAAAAATGTGAGTAATCCATATAATTTAGCCAACTACTGAGAAATGATTTTTGCCACTTGCCTATGCCCACATGTATAATCCATTGACATTATCTTAGGGCATCCAGCTATGATATGATGATTTGTTTGTTTAGATTAATGAGAAAGCCTACATATATCACTTACAGCTTCATAATTATTTCTAATAGTATTTAGTGCAAATGACATGGTCTTGGATTGTACAGATGAATCCTCAAGTTTCAGACTGAAGACAGCCTACTTTAAGCTGAAGGTTCAATTATTGTGTATTGACACTATCATCTGGGAGCTAACCAGGGTGCTGTCCATGTAAAGATTTTCCAAGCTATTCATCACCGCACTACAAGACTCGTGGTTGATTCTCACTTGCAAGTTGCAATGCTGTCAGTCATTGTTGTTGTTGTTGTTGTTGTTTGAAATGGGACCCTTACTGTTTTCTATTGTTTTCATGTGATGAAGTGCAACCGTGCTCATGCTCTCATGCAAATAGTTTCAAAGTTTGGCTATTTGACCCATACAGAGATTATAGAGATCATTATTATTTTGATAAACGTTTTTAGTGCCTAGCCATCAAAATAATTTGACTAAAAAGGCACTGCATTCATAACGGGATTAAGGATTGAAATACACACATACAAAAATTCAGTGTAGTGGTTTTCAAAGCGGTTATATGTACATCTTCAAGACAATATGTAAATTTTATTCTGTTTAAAATATTTTTGCTGGAATACATTTATGCAATGTTAGTTAAATTGTAGTTCTGGGATTTCTAAAGCTGTTGATTCTTACTTCTTTAAAACATAGTTTGGGGCTGAATTTCCTTGCCTGTTTGCAATGTTTTGTTTTATAGCCAATCACAATGGGGGTACAAAGGGAAAAACATTACACATAACAATAATTTCATTCTGATTTCACTGCACCTTGTATAAATTCTAATGATTTACATTTTCCATTCAGTTGCCTGCATGTGGTTATTCTTATAAAGGGACAGAAGGCTCCAGTGGTAAAACAGCATACTTGCTAGACCTTGTCTTTACAATTTACAAGCCCACCACTGGGCTGAATTCCATGGATGGCATCCAGGAGTTAAGCATGGTGGGTAACGTCTGATGAAGATCCACAATACAATATAAATTCAGCAAGGATTACAGACATTCCACAGAGCTAATGGTTGATAGATGTTTCTATTTCCATATGAAAGAGGAACAACAAAAGTAAAGAGACAACTTCATGGTTTTAAGCCTTTAGTATGAATAGACAGCTATAACAATAACAAACCTGTCTAAAACAAAATTCAGAATGCTGCAAAGAGAATGTTGCTCCACATTTCTTTTAATGGTGATAATTTAAAGGACATGCTTCCATCTGCCCCACTAGTGCCTCTGTCCCACAAGGGCACAGGCTCACACATGCACACACATACAAATGAAGGACACAAATAACAATTTGCTGTTCTTCTGTTTCAGAACATCAAATAACAGTTGCCCGAGGTGATAGCCACCTGCCCCTGACTCATAAAAGGGCAGGTTCCAGAAAGCTGGATAAACCATTCTCTTGATTTTCCTGTCTCCAATGAAAGTGCCATATGAGACTTAACAATGCACATCTTATTTCAGCACCAGAGGTTGGCATAAGAAAAGAAAATGCCTCACTTTTACCTCTTATTCCCTGAAATAGAGATCTACAATATACCCTTATTTGCCCCATTCTCATTGTGAGCATACACACACACAGAGAGAGAGAGAGAGAGAGAGAGAGAGAGAGAGAGAGAGAGAGAGAGAAGAAAGAAAGAAAGAAAGAAAGAAAGAAAGAAAGAAAGAGATTCTTCTCACCCCAAGAGAAGGAAAGGTATTCTGTTGAGCTTTCAAAAAGCAAAGAGAACAAGTATAGATTTTTTAAATAAATTATGTGAAATGGTACAAATAACACAATTAATTCAAATAATGCTTTCATATAAAATAACACAATTTGGATTTTTCACTGCACAGATTTTTAAGGACCAGAAACCTCAGAAGGGTTGTTTGCATTCATAAAAATAATAATTCTGTTGTTCTGTGCTATGCGGTTTTGCTTCCTCGAAGGAAAGGCCACTATGTTTGTGCAGAGATAGTCCACACAACATTGTGGAGATCTTAATGAGAAAAAGTAGCACTCTCATCTACAAGTGGACTAGGAGGAATGCAACCTCTCATCACAGTTTCTCTCTGTTCTGCCGTGACTTTCCAATTCACTCTTAGGACCAGAGAGAAAGAGGAAACAACCAGGGATAAATCAATATCAGCTTTATTGTAGCTCCTATTAACCATAGTTTCTAAATGACCAAGATGTGAAACCATGGTTTAAACATTACTGCTGGTTTCAAATCCTGATGCAATATGGGTTCGGATAAACGTAGCCCTAGGGTTAATGATGGTGCTGATGTAACCCTTCATCGTAGTTAAGATGGGAAGGACAAAATTAATTCCAGAGAGGGAGCTGGTTATAAATCCAAACATCAATAACATATAACTACACAGATTAAAAGACCAACATTCTTCCAGTACTCCTATTCTTTTTGAAAAGTTAACTGCCTGAGGTACGTTCACACAAGAAGTAATCCTCAAGGCTCTGTTTTGTTGAAGCTTAAAGCTCTCTCCATCTGTGGCTTGCTATATTCTCTGAAGTGGCCTGTCCCTCCACAGACTGGAAACAAGAAAGAAAAAGATAGTCTGTGTTCCATCTGATAAAAGTAAATTGTGAAAGCATTTTCATGTTTCACAAGAGACAAGATGACAGTTACAATCATCCCCCCACAAGAGACAGAGATAGAACTTCCAGAGAGCTAGCATAGGAGAAAACTGAGCTCTGGAAATGGACAACTGTCATAACTCACAATAATAATATTTTAGCAAGGCATCCACAAGCAGAAAAAGAATAGGAGAGTGACTTACTATATATAGGAACGAACAAAGAGGGACTGGATCCTGATATAGACAGCTGAGAGTGTACAGAATTATAGGAGCCTGTGTTACTTCTCTACAAGCAACAGAAAGGATGTCAGCCATGAAGGATGTCTACTACAGCAACGTGAAGGATCAAGTTCAGGGTCTACATATAAATGACTCAAGACATCAAGATATAGACATCAGCTCTTTCAGGGTATCTGCTTAAACTTATTAATAAAATTCTAACTCTGCTGGTGATGGATGTGTGCACATAAGCCCCACACCACACACCCCTACCTGGAAATTAGTCTACGTTTTGTGCATTCAACATTAAGGTCTGAAGAGAATCTTGTAAATGTGCTTGGCTTAATGTGCTTACAGAGCTCCTGTGATTGGAAAACTTGCTAAGGAGGGCTCCACATCACAGGAGCTCTGTAATCACATTCAGCCAAATACACGTAAAAGCTCTGCTCTTCTTCAGACTCAAGGCACCAAGGTCTGATTGATGTTCAGGTCAGGGGCCACGGCAATGGGACTTGTAAATGTTTCTCCAGTGTTACAGCCATATTCATGTATTCAGGAAAATGTTTTAATAGGGCTGTATTGGAAAGTTTCCAAAGGCACAATATAGAGTACCTTGTGAATGTTCCTAAATGCAAGGAGCATCTGCATGAAAACAATTAGCAGGCAACAAGTTGATGGTATATATGTAGATTTTCTGTCCATCCAAAAGCAGGTGAACTGTAGCAGTTTATAATGTTTTCATTATTGAAAGGTCAATAGGGTCTACTGCATAAAATACAGGCAAATTAATTTCACACATTTGTAATGGAAGAAGTATTCTGTAAATACATAGAAAATATAGAAAGGTGAAGCAAAAATGTACATAATCATTTTCTTAATTCAGAATATGAAATAGAATATTAAAATGAGATTTAATATGGCCTCTGCAAGTCTGAGAATTCTGTTCCTGCTTTGAATGCAGTGCCCACAGAATCACACCATAATAAATGACTTATTAATTCCTTATTCAGAGTTTTTCAGGATACTACACTGTTGTTATTCAGAGGGACATTTATGCTGTGAGAGCACAATAACTGGATAACCCCAGTTTCAGAAACTGCATTTATTACCTCAACACTGTGGCTAATTATTATTCCCATTGCCGGTTACCCCCTCCCTGCATTTCTTCTGGGTTGGTTAGAGGTGTAAATCTTTGCATAATCCATTCTCTCAGGTGAATGTGAACCTTTTCATGTTTCCTCCTTACTGGGCAGGATTGCAACAATTATTATGCATTCTCCACATTTTGGGATTCAGCGGCAAAATATGAAAGTAACATTTTATGCAAGAACATATTTTGTGTGAAAGTTGCATTTTGCACAAAATAAGATAGTTGTGCAAAATACCACTTTTGCAAATGGTGATGATGATGGAAAAATACTGGTCATTGCATTCTGGTATACGGTTTTTAAAAATCACATCTGCTACTCTTTTTCTTGACAAGGTATTTCAGTGTATTGAGGCACTCTTTTTCTCAGAGAATTAAAAAATTCACAAACATCCAATACATCTTTAATGGCGGTCCAAACAGTGCACAGTATGATTTGTTACCCTCCAAAAGCAACGGAAAATATAAATGTTGAACTTTCTTTAGTAGGCTGATCGCTTGAACTTTTGTTAAACAACGCAAGTATAATTCTATTAATAATGTTTCCTTCACATTGGGAAAACAGTCGGACACATTCTTTTAGAGCTTACTGAATACATATCATGGCTAAATCTGGTGGTGAACATCCACAAGCAGCATTGGTGTTCCACCAGTGTTGCTGGGAGGGGTGACCTCCCTTTCCTACTGCAATTCTCCACGAGTCCAAGCAACCTGTTCCAGAGGGCTGGGAAACCTTTCAGAACTGAGTTTTAGATAGTGTTGAAGGCTGAAGATGTGGGGGAAGGAAGAACATTCCATGTTCTGATATGACAACATCAGCACGATGTTGGATCCAGGCCAATAAATCTGTTGTATAAGCAGAAAAAAAACCTACACAATGGCATTACATTCAAAGCCTGTCAAACAAAAGCAGGCAAGGAACAAGTTTAGAATAGGGCCAAATACTTTTCAGAGACTAAAGGCAGAGAAGCAGGAAGATTAATGGCAAAGGAAGAGAAATGGTAGAAAGAGCCAGAGCTCTCATCCCCAAAGCCTCACCCTTGGCTACTGGACATTTTATGTCCTTTAGCTCGGTGGCTCTCAACGTCTTGTATTTTGTATTCTACCAATCACTGTACTGAGTCCCAGCTTGATGGAGACAAAAATCCTGGGAAGAACTGTGTACTCTCAAGCATATATTTAAATTTATCATTTATGGCAAGTTTTAAGGACATTAAAAGTAGCAGTAGGTTTGTTAGAGAATGAGGCAGAAGAACAATGAAAAAATGCTGCCAGGAGATGGCACATAGTAATATTTGCTTGGGTAAAACAGGGACTTGGGAGAAACCCTGAGTTTCTGAATTTAATACTAGCATGGCAAAATGAACAATGATTTACAACAAGGTAGGGTATAGTAGGCTCAGTAGGAGATAGGAGACCATACTTGGATGGGATTGAGAGAGAGCATGTTTTGAATAATAGTGACAGTGTTGTGTCTCATTTAGCCTACTTCTACATCCCATTAGTGCTGCTTGTACCACTGGCTCAGAACCACAACTTTAGCTACTTCTAATAACAATAAACATGGCATAGGAGAAAAAACATCTCTTGTCACCAGCCCTAAAAACATCCTGTCAATGACAAGTATACTATATATATTTTTCCTCAGGTTTTCTTGTTATTTTGTACACACTTCACATGTGAAGAGTTTCAAAAGATTCAGTTACCTACAAGATTCAATTACCATATCATATTCACTGTCATAGTTCAGTGATTCGCCTTCATGTATTGTGGCATTGCTCTTATTATAGCTATGTTAATACCACACCTATCCCTTCTCTTCTTTCTGGTGATATTTTTTAGGTGACACAATGAAATCTGCCATCTTTGTAGCAGGGAACTGATGCTGTTGGACCACTTCCTAAAATTCACCACGAACCATATCAAACAGAAAAGGCTGATGAGTGGTCCTAAATAATGACTTGGTTCTTGCGTTTGTTTCTTTTATTTAAGCCAGGGGCAATATTTTTTAGGAGAAACCCTTTAACGCAACAAAAAACTAATCCCTTGAAGAGGCATGATTAATTGTTCCTTCTCATGTACTTGGGCAAAGATCAAGAAATAATAGTCAGAATCTATCCATATATCATAAGTTATATTTTGAATGTGGCTGAAAGTCCATTTGTCTAACAACACCAACAAGAAACAATGACCACATTGACACAGCAAAACGAAACACAGTGTGGTTTGCAGAAATCTGACTTGCTGTGATGTACATCAAATATATATCCACTAACAAGCCACATTTTTAACCAGTTAATTTGATATTAGCACTCACAGGGTTAATTTAGCATAAGCATTATAAAATTGTAGTTGGTGAGAGCTCATATATGCTGCAATAGCCTAAAAGTTTACAGGGGGCACTCCCTTTCTTCCCAAGATGGATGACACCTACAGCATTTCAAACAAACAGGGGTGCCTAATATTTTAATCACCCTTGAGGGGGTGTGTGTGAATCAAATAGCACTTGCTAGCTGTTAGAAACCAAAGGTGTGCCTTGTGATATAAACTGAAACCTGGAAAACTGATTCTAGAGTTGGAAAATTATAATTGCATCTTCTTCAGTGAAAAATAAGGTGATAAATATAAATTTCTTAATCACAGTATCTTTTTTTTGGAAGTAAGGCAGCTTTACAGTGTATAACAAAAAAACCAAAGACCTGCTAAACATGATGGTGTTAAGTATATCGTCTATGTAGTAGCTATCTGTGGAGCATACTTTCTACTCTCTTTATTCTAGTCTCTCCAGACATGAATGGTGAACCAAAAACCAAGCAACTTTACTGTCAGACCAAAGACCAAAGTCTTTATACAAACCAGCAGTTTATGAGGATAGAATTATTTAGTCATCCGTGAGCAACAGGTCTCCCAGAATACCAACAGGAAGCAGTTGCTGTTAATAAAAATGTATTAGTTATGATAAAAAATAATGCATGCCAAGGGTGTAATTAGAATACCACTTCTAAAAGTCAGTAGTTTGGATCCAAGGAATTCAACTTGCCCTGAGTTATCTAGAGAGTTTCTCTCTTTAAGGCTACCTCTACAATCTAACACAATGAAAGGAAAGGAAGCAATGGTCCATCTCAGGAGGCCTTGATCATCACAATTCCTATGAATGGTTTAACATAGGTCTTAAAACTCCAGAACAAAAGCAGGGAAGGGCATGTCAAATATTATCCTATATTTCCATCATCTCACATTTTCTCTAACCATGATTAACAGAAGTTGAATTGAACCAGCTTGCTCTTGGAAATTTTAATATCAGGAACAAGTTATTAGGAACAGACAGAATATTTTACACCTCTGTTTCTATATGTGAAGTTTAGGTTCAAAAAAAGTATGAAAAATAGCAGGATGCCCTTAACTTGTGCTATTGGAATTCAGCACATAACCAGATAATAGTTACCTTGCAAACAGAAAAGTTTTTTAAAAATTTAGCCATGTTTGACAGGATCAGATCCTTCCATGGGGAAAGGAACATCACATCTACTTTAAATCATAGTTGGCTTTGCTAAAGAGCATGGCTTTATTCCAGAACATACTCAAGATTTCATAAGTTCTTGCTGTACAGTCTTTAGAGTGCAGCCTTTGTCCTACTCCCACCCCCCAGCTAAGGTAAAGAAAAGGACTCACTCTTGAGGGCTCTCCAGCCATCACCACCAGGCCTGGATGGCTTTTGGGATCTGAATATATTAACACTGACATTGTCCCACGCCCAAGGAAAGTAGCAATATGATCCAATCCCTAGCTTGTGCATGTTTGCCTTGTTGATGAGTGGTATCAGACACAGGCCCCCAGGCCATGTGAGTTGCTTCTGGAGTCAGCCCTACCCTGAAGTAAGTGTTGTGGGAGTCAAGTGACTTAAGGACTAGGCCTTTCTACAAAAAAGTACAGTGGTGCCTTGACTTACGAACGCCCTGACCTATGAACAATTTGACTTACAAACAGCTCCGGCCGCAAAATTTTACTTTGACTTGCGGCCGGAGCTTTGACTTACGAAGGGAAAAAGGCAGGGGGAAAAGGCGGGAAATTCAAACCGTTGGTGGCAAAGAGGCTGCTTCTTTGTAGCTCTTTCGCCCCAACGGCTAGAGCACGGGGTCAGGGAACTTTTTTACTTCTGCTGAGCAGGAGGAGGAAGGAGAGGCGGGCCAGCTCCGGATCGCCACCGGGCGCAGGAAGCCGGTGAGCTCCCTGCCCATCCCTGGCGCGGGTCTACTCATTAGTAAGCGCAGCGGAAGGTGCGGGTCTACTCGTGAGTAAGCGCCGTGGAAAGTGCTGGTCTACTCATGAGTAAGGGCCCCCGCCATGGCTGGCCCCGCCGCTGCGGCTGCCCTACGGGTGCCGGTGCTTTGGAAGTCCTGGAAGCCTCCGCAGAGGCGGCTGGAGCCCTGGCCCGGTAGCGGCGGCGGAGGCCAGGCCCTGCAGCGGCGGTTGGAGTCCGGGAGTCCTCCTGGTGGTGGCGGTCGTGGCGGTGGAGGTAAGGTGCTGCTTTTTCTTTTTAAAAAAGTTGTTCTGGGTGGGTTTTGGAGGGTAGGTTTGGGCTGGGGGGTTACGTTTCTGTGTTGTTTTGTTTTTTGGTGGGTTGTTGTTTTTTTGCAGTCCCAGCGTGGGACTTGCTCCAATGTTTATTTTTGGATTTTTTTTTATTTTTTTATTTTTTTTTTATTTTTATTTTTTTTGCAGTCCCAGCGTGGGACTTGCTCTGTTTATTTTCTTTTTTTCTTTTTTTTTTTTTTGGTATTTTTTTCTTCGGCCGGAACGGATTAATCGGTTTTCAATGCATTCCTATGGGAAATGGTGCTTTGATTTACGAACGTTTTGACTTACGGCCACCATTCCAATACGGATTAAGTTCGTAAATCAGTATTAGTATTAGGCATCCTTCAGTCTCGAAAGACTATGGTAACGTGCTCTGTATGGAGGACTTGGAACAGCGTCTAGTGTGGCTGAGAAGGCCAATTCGAGAGTGACAATCCCCTTCCACACTGAAGACAAATACAATCTGTCCCCTGTCCAGCTCCCTGATTTTGCTGCTTCTGTGACTGCCTCTTTGCCTCGGTCTGCTGGACAAGGGTCTCTTCAAATTGGGAGAGGCCGTGATGCAACGCCTGCCTCCAGGCTGAACACTCCGATGTCAGGGTTTCCCATCTGTTGAGGTCCATTCCTAAGGCCTTCAGATCCCGCTTGCAGATGTCCTTGTATCGCAGCTGTGGTCTCCCTCTGGGGCGATTTCCCTGCACTAATTCTCCATACAGGAGATCTTTTGGAATCCGACCATCAGCCATTCTCATGACATGCCCAAGCCAACATAGACGTCGCTGTTTCAGTAATGTATACATGCTAAAAATTCCAGCTCGTTCTAGGACTACTCTATTTGGAATTTTGTCCTGCCAGGTGATACCAAAAATGCGTCAGAGGCAACGCATATGGAAGGTGTTCAGCTTCCTCTCCTGCCGTGCACAAAGGGTCCAGGACTCACTGCAGTACAGGAGTGTGCTCAGGACACAGGCTCTATAGACCTGGATCTTGGTATATGCCGTCAGCTTCTTATTGAGCCATACTCTTTTTGTGAGTCTAGAGAACATGGTAGCTGCTTTGCCAATGCGTTTATCCAGCTCGACATCTAGAGAGAGAGTGTCAGAGATCGTTGAGCCAAGGCACACAAAGTCATGAACAACCTCCAATTCTTGTGTGGAGATGGTAATAGAGGGAGGTGAGTCCACGCCCTGGCCCATGACTTGTGTTTTCTTCAGGCTGATTGTTAGTCCAAAGTCTTGGCAGGCCTTGCTAAAACGATTCATGAGTTGTTGGAGGTCTTCAGCAGAGTGGGCAACAACAGCTGCATCATCGGCGAAGAGGAAGTCCTGCATGCATTTCAGCTGGACTTTGGTCTTCGCTCTCAATCTAGAGAGATTAAAGAGCTTTCCGTCTGATCTAGTCTGGAGATAGACACCTTCTGTTGCATTTCCAAAGGCGTACTTCAGCATGACAGCAAAAAAGATCCCAAAAAGCGTTGGTGCGAGGACACAGCCCTGTTTCACTCCGCTTCGGATGTCAAAGGGATCTGATGTTGAACCATCAAAAACTACAGTGCCCTTCATTCCCTCATGGAAGGACCTGATGATGTTAAGGAGTCGAGGTGGACATCCAATCTTGGGAAGTATTTTAAAAAGGCCATCCCTGCTAACCAAATCAAAGGCCTTTGTGAGATCTATGAAGGCGACAAAGAGTGGCTGTTGTTGTTCCCTGCATTTCTCCTGCAACTGTCTGAGGGAGAATACCATGTCAGTGGTGGATCTATTAGCTCGAAATCCACACTGTGATTCTGGATAGACTCTGTCTGCGAGCACCTGGAGCCTCTTCAGCACAACACGGGCAAGCAGCTTCCCTACAACGCTGAGAAGAGAGATGCCACGGTAGTTATTGCAGTCGCCCCTGTCTCCTTTGTTCTTGTACAATGTGACGATGTTTGCATCCTTCATGTCCTGTGGTACTCCACCTTCCCTCCAGCAAAGACAAAAGATTTCATACAGCTCGGTAGTGATGGTCTCTTTACAGCACTTCAGCACTTCAACAGGGATGTTATCCTTTCCAGGTGCCTTGCCGGAGGCGAGGGAATCCAAGGCCGCTTTTATTTCTGCTAAGGTTGGTTCACTGTCCAACTCTTCCAAGACAGGCAGGCACTCAATGTTATTTAATGCTATTTAATGCTTCTTCGGTTACTAGTTCGTAAGTCAAGGCACCACTGTATTGACAGGCATAGAACTTCCAACTAAGTAAGCAGCTTTAGAAACTAGCCTTCCCCATGCCTAAGTGTTGTCAGGCATAGACTTTCCATTATGTAAGCAGCTTCAGGGACTAAACCTCTCCACAGGTAGAGGCTCCCAAGCATGATATGTTGCTTTTCCTTTTCACATCTCCTTTTCACCAACTACAGGGGATGCCGTTCTGTCCCTTCAGCGCTGCTTGGAGTCTGTGCTGCAATGGATGCAGGAAAATGGGCTGAGGCTGAACCCGGACAAGACGGAGGTCCTGAGGGTGGGTGGCCCCACCATCAGCGGTCTGGGAAACTCTCTCACATTTGGGGGGGGTGACTCTTACCGCAAAGAGTGAGGTTCGCAGCTTAGGGATCCACCTGGACCCGGCGCTCACCATGGAAACTCAGGTGGCGTCAGTGGTCCGTACCGCCTTTTTTCATCTCTGGCGGATAGCCCAGCTGCGTCCCTATCTTGATGTTGGGGCACTCACCACTTTGGTACATGCGCTCGTAATCTCGAGATTAGACCACTGTAATGCGCTCTACGTGGGGCTACCTTTGAGGCTGATGCGGAAACTCCAAATGGTGCAAAATGCGGCGGCCAGACTCCTTAGTGGAGTGAGAAAATATCACCATATCTCTCCTACTCTGGCCGCGTTGCATTGGTTGCCCATTCGGTTCCGCGTTGATTTCAAAGTTTTAATGCTTACATACAAAGCCCTAAACGGTTTAGGGCCTCGATACTTGGCGGAACGCCTACTCCCACCAAAGTCTACCCATATCACCCGATCTAGTCAGGAGGTGAGGCTGAGGAGCCTGACGCCGAGGGAGGTCCGGAAGGAAAAAACAAGAAACCGGGCCTTCTCGGCAGTTGCTCCTCGCCTCTGGAATAATCTTCCTCCTGAGATCCATGCGGCCCCCTCGCTGGGCATTTTTAAAAGCCAATTGAAAACCTGGCTGTTTAGGCAGCCTTCCCTCCAGTTACTATTTGATTTATTTCTTCTTCTTTTTTCCATCTTGAATAATTTGATTATTGATGTTTATAACGTTGTTATTTTTATAATGTTTTATTATACATGTTGGAAGCTGCCCAGAGTAGTCAATTGACTAGATGGGCGGGGTATAAATGCAATAAAAATAAATAAATAAATAAATAAATAAATAAATAAATAAATAAATAAATAAATAAATGTGGCTTCTAGGACTGTTGTTGTAGCAAACACGTCTATAGGTCTGAGGTAACTTTCTTCACTCACTTGCCCTGACTCACTTAGGGAGTATACTAGTCTGGGATGGATGTTTTGGCTTTCACTTGGGTTCAGTACTGGGTTCCCTCTCCAGGGACTTTAGATGAACTTGCATCCTGGGGCATCAGCTGTGGATATAAAGGAGGCAAACAAGCTGTAAAACCACAATCACAGGTCAAGCTATGCCAACGCTTTGTCAGCTACTCTCTCCTTTCTTTGACTCCCTACCACACCTGCTCTCACCATATGTTCCCATTCTCTATCCTTCTGTGTCCATTTCTCTGCCTCTATTCCATCTCTATGTTCCTTCCCCTCTGCTCCTCTAAAGCCTCCTCCTTTTATCCCCCTACCTTGTATGTTATCCACTTCCTGTTTCATCAACTTCTCAGAGTTGACAGGCAACTAGCTGCTGGTGCAGGGTGCGTTATCTCCAACCACTACCAGTCCCCTGGGACCTGGATCACCCTCAGCAGTGATGCTCACAGTGGTAGGAGCCATGGCCGCATACCCACATGGTCCCTTACACCAGGTATAGTTTGAAATGTTAGTTCAAGATAGACACCAGTGCTTTAAACACACACACAAACAATTCTGACAGACATTTTATTAGGACTCTGGAACAAAGGTTATAGCATGATAAAAGAGAAGGATTACATTTCAGCTGACATGTAATCAGTAAGGGTTGGAGGAGAAATCCAAAGAGCTGTCAAACATGTAATATATTAATGCTCTAAAATAGCCAAGATGCTGTCAACACATGTAGAAAAATAGTTTTTCTTAAAAAAATGTACTTTTCTGAATTATCCATTTAATCTCACCTCATTAACCACATAAAGCATCCTGCCTGAGGCTATAACATTACCCCTTTTGTTACATACTTCTAAGGACCTAACAACTCTATACATCTTCCTATGTAAAATAATTAGTGACAAAAAGAATAATTATCCATGTATTCAGTCACTAATATTCATCTTTATTTATGGCCATTTCAAAGATCACCTCTTATCTCCAGCACTCATGTTACAAAATCTCCTAGTTGCTGTAGTTTTGTGCCATTAAGTCAGGCAGACCCTATGAATGAGTTATCTCCAAAATGTCCTGTCCTCAGGTTTGAGTTTACAAGAGCCCAACTTAGCTTTTGTAAACTCAAAGCCTGTGGCTGTCCTCAGGGAGTCAATGGTCTTTTCCAGAGAACCTTGCCTTTCCATGATGTGCTCAAAGTAGGCCAGCCTCGGTTTCAACATTTTTGGTTCCAGAGAACGTTCAGGCTTGATTTGATCTAGGACCTACTTTTTTGTCTTTCTAGCAATGCAGGGTATCCACAAAGCTGTCCTCCAGCACCATATTTCAAACAAATCAGTCTTCTTCCTGTCAGCTTTCTTAACTGTCCAGTTTTCACACTCCTACATATTAATCACTAATGCAATAGTGTGATCTTGGTCTTAGTCTGCAGTGACACATCCTTACAAGAGATGGAGAGGAACCACCAAAATGGCAGTTTGTCGTGGTTTGTGGTTTGTTAAGGTTGACGACCCACAACCCATTAATTTCCTCAGGGATTTCTGACAAACCACAAATCCGTTCATCAGGTTTTTGTTTTTTGACACCCTGTGGTGTTTTGGTGTTTATTGGTGTTTTGTCCTCCAATTTTCATTCCTGCTGCATTTGACTCTACTCTGGCTTTCCATATATCTTCTGTGTACAGATTGAACAGATAAGAGGATAAAATGCACCCTTGTCTGACACCTTTGCCTATAGGAAACCATTATGTCTCTCCATATTCTGGAGAGCTTCTTGTCCACAATATAGGTTATGCATCAGGACAATCAAGTGCTACAGCACACCCACGTCTTTTGGAACAATCCATAGTTTCTATGGCATCTCCTTTCTTGGGGTGTGGAATGTATACTGAATGACTTGCAGAGTTTTGTGAAGCTATCTGTTTATCACAAATACATGCTTCAAGCAACCAAACAGACGACTGTACACATGGACATCGCCGGATGGCCAATAGAGACATCAAATAGACTACATAATTCAAAGCGGGAGATAGAGAAGCTGTATCCATTCTGCCAAAACAAGACCAGGAACAGCTGGTGATGCTGATCTTGAACTGTTAATATCAAACATTAGTCTAAAACTGAAAAAGAGCACTAAAAGAATCCTAGTAACAAAATATAATGCAAACATCATTTCTAATGAATTTGAAATCTACATCAAGAATAGATTTTCATTACTAAACTCAGGTGACCATGAACCAGAAGAACTGTGGATTGAAACCAGAGATATTATTAGAGAAGATGCAAAAAGACCATTCCTATAATAAAAAGGAAAGAAAAACCTGGATGGATGACAGAAGAAACACATAAAGTTGTTAAAGTTGTTAAAGAAACGTGAGCAGCAAAAATAAAAGTTGAAAAAAATAGGTTCAGAATCCTGAATGCAGCTTTTTCAGTGACTGTCATGTAGAGACAAAGGGCCTATTCAGACTGGCTGTTTTGGGTGTGGGGTAGATTGGGCTACAAAGGGCCTCTTTAGGTTGGGGGGAGAGGAGTAATGTTCGAACAACCCATTGTAGCCCGATCAGCTGTTAATTTGAGCACTTCCACAATCTGTAGATGGTCAGGGGAAGTTAAATTCCAGTAGGATCTCCACATTAGTGGGATCAGTATCTGCAGTTTCATGTATCCACAGTCTGAAAATATTAAAAATATTAAAAGAAAAAAAACCGTAGAAATATGCATTTTCCACAATGTATTTATCAAAACTGACCACTAGAGGGAGGCAGAGACTGTGCTATATATTCTTGTTGCAAAACACATAGTATGGTCTCTGGCTCCTTCTAGTGACAAGTTCTGGCAACACATGGTGAAAATACTTCGTTCTGGATTTTTTCTTTTACCACACATACTATGTATAGCGTTCACTATTATCTGCAGTTTTCAGCATCCATGCGGGGACTTGGAACCAATCCTCCATGGATATGGGGGTCCTATTGTATTTTTTTTTCCTGTCAATCTTCTCTTCATTTGTTGGTGCATTACAGCCTCAGATAGAACCTTGGGTATCTGAGGACATGAAGAAATGAGAGACACCAAAGGGAAAGCAGCAGCAGCAGGGGTGGAGACTGGGGGTGATGGCTTCTGAGCAGCTAAATTTATTTATTTGAGAAAATCTCCCTGTCCCTCTTTGCACATTTCTCTTGCCCTCCCTGTCAGCATTGAGGAGAAAAAGACACACTGTGTCCCACTGACAAACCTCACTCCTTGCAGGACCAAGCTATGCAGCACCTCTTGAAACCAAGAAAGGCAATAGCAAGACTGAAGAGGGAGAAAGAGAAAGAGAGAAGAGGGGTGTTCCTTTTTCTCCCCTTACTGCTTCCCTTCCCTCATTCTCTCCTGTCCCTCCACTTTTCTCTCTCAAAAAGCCCTCTCCTTCTAAATCTGCAGCTGGAGACAGCTGCTATCTCCCAGGCTAAAGCAGTGTGCCAAAATGATTGCATGCCCTACCGCTGGGTCAGAAAGGTGCATGACAGCTCTTAAAGGGGAAATATAGCTCCATCCAAATATAAACACAAGTGGACATGGGTTTTTTCCCCCTCGAGCCAAATCATGCACTTAGTTATCCATAAATCATATGTATATGCTAGTGTGGACAGGCTGAAAGAGAACTGCTATAATGGTCCATGCAAAGTAATAGAAGAGAACAAAAAAGAGGAAAAATTTGAGATCTTTTCCAGAAGATCCAAGAAATCAAAGGGAAATGCCTACATTTGGAATGCTGAAAGACCAACAGGGAAACACACCATCTGACCAATACTAAAGGGCTATACAGAAGATCTGTACAGAAGAGATAAAAGAAGGGCAGATTCCTTTGAAGAGGAATCCTATGATGAACATCAGTTCAGTATCTAGTAAGACGGTGGCAATGCATACAGAAATGTGAGCTGAGAATCTGTGGATCTTTGTATAATATGCAGCAAGGTTTTCTTTCTCTTTTTGATTTA
Source organism: Intellagama lesueurii (assembly GCA_037013535.1). Classification (NCBI taxonomy): domain Eukaryota; kingdom Metazoa; phylum Chordata; class Lepidosauria; order Squamata; family Agamidae; genus Intellagama; species Intellagama lesueurii. Next base: position 166,723,944 of record JBAJHW010000003.1, on the reverse strand, counting down.
ACCTTTAAGCTTGGTCTGTGATGATCCTACATTTTCACAGTACACATTGTCATTCAACTGTCCAGGAAATATCCATACTGATCAGGCAAGACTCTGAAATTTGCAATCCGGGCATATTCACAACTGTGAGCTCAGAATGATCAATTATACAAATTGGAGGGAGAATTCTGGAGTTGCAGTTTAAAAGCACATATCTGTACACTACTAAAGCAAACAAAGAAAGGCCTAATGGTAGAAGCTTTGCCCACTGACTGTTGAAACCACAATAGACCTGAACACTGTGGGATGGAAGATTAATTCCATTTTCACTTTTATTCCTAGATGGGCATTGGAGAGGAAAATAGGACATCCAGGGATCTTGACTCGCTAGTTCAGATGGTATGATCTGACCTATGGTCAGATCATACTTCTGCACTATTAGAGAGCAGGCCGGGTAGGTGGGGCTCGTCAGCCCTGGAAGGCAGCCCATCTAGGAGAAGGAAAACTCTGATCTCAAACCTCCACTGCCTTGTGGCTATATCCACTGATGGAAAAGGCTTCAGGAGTTAACCTCGAGGCAAAACCCGGAGCCGGAGTCCCGGAGGCAGTTCGTGTTGTTCTGGCAACTCCTGCGATGTCGCTGGAACCAGTTGTATTGGCTCTTGCCTTTCCACTGGACTATCTCAGTGATGTGGAGAAGGGGGATTTGCTGCTTGGGTAACAGCCTATCCTCCATATTATTTTACCCAGGCTTCGTGCTCTGGAGAGGACACTCCAGCTTCGCATACAGCGTCGAAACAACACGGGAAGTAGCAGTTACCGGTTATAAGTCTTTGCTCGATTGGCGCAGAGCATGACACCAGGGGCTACTTCTGACGGTGGGAGAGGTCATTGCACCTCACTAGGTAGATACCTGGGCTCCACGATCACTGCAGATGGTGACAGCAGCCACGAAATTAAAAGACGCCTGCTTCTTGGGAGGAAAGCGATGAGAAACCTAGACAGCATCTTAAAAAGCAGAGACATCACCTTGCTGACAAAGGTCCGCATAGTCAAAGCGATGGTTTTTCCAGTAGTGATGTATGGAAGTGAGAGCTGGACCATAAAGAAGGCTGACCGCCGAAGAATTGATGCTTTTGAATTGTGGTGCTGGAGGAGACTCTTGAGAGTCCCCTGGACTGCAAGGAGAACAAACCTATCCATTTTGAAGGAAATCAACCCTGAGTGTTCACTGGAAGGACAGATCCTGAAGCTGAGGCTCCAATACTTTGGCCATCTGATGAGAAGAGAAGACTCCCTGGAAAAGACCCTGATGTTGGGAAAGTGTGAAGGCAAGAGGAGAAGGGGACGACAGAGGATGAGATGGTTGGACAGTGTCATCAAAGCAACCAACATGAATTTGACCCAACTTCGGGAGGCAGTGGAAGACAGGAGGGCCTGGCGTGCTCTGGTCCATGGGGTCACGAAGAGTCAGACACGACTAAACGACTAAACAACAAGGTAGATACCACCCGCCTTAAGCTGGGCAGCCCCCAGCCAGTAAGGTGCTACCTCGCCACGGTCTGTTAACCTCACGGGGTGCGTTGGGTTTAGGGTGAAAGCCGACAAGCAGATCGATAACCCTGCACCATGCAACAATCATAAGAAAACTTCTGCCCTAAAGCTGGGCACCTGGAATGTACGGACAATGACCCCTGGCTTTTCTGACCACGGCTTTTCTGACGACCTGCAGGAAATAGACGATGTGCGCAAGACAGCTGTCATCGACATGGAACTGAGTAGACTGCAGATGGACATTGTTGCCCTGCAAGAGACGAGATTGCCAGACTCGGGATCTGTCAAAGAAAAAAACTTCTCATTCTTCTGGCAGGGAAAACCATTGAATGAGACCAGGGAATATGGTGTTGGCTTTGCAGTCAGAAATACTCTGCTGAGGTCCATTGTTCCACCTACTGTGGGGAGTGAAAGAATCCTGTCTCTGCAGCTCCACTCATCAGCGGGACCGGTCACCATCATTAGTGCATATGCACCAACACTGTCATCCACTACAGAAGTGAAAGACAAATTCTACAACGATCTGGCAGCTACTATCAAAAAAGTCCCTGAAAGAGAGGCACTGTTCATTCTCGGAGACTTTAACGCTAGAGTTGGTGCTGATCACAATTCTTGGCCCACTTGTCTAGGCCGTTTTGGCATTGGAAAGATGAACGAAAATGGCCAACGCTTGCTGGAGTTTTGCTGTTATTATGGTCTTTGCGTCAGCAACACATTCTTTAATACGAAGCCTCAACACAGAGTTCCCTGGAGACATCCAAGATCCAAGCATTGGCATCAGCTCGATTTGATCCTCACTAGACGTTCTAGCCTTCCTAGTATTACGATCACACGCAGCTACCAGAGTGCTGATTGCGATACCGATCACTCCCTGGTGTGTAGTAGAGTAAAACTGTGAACAAAGAGATTATATCACACGAAAAAGGAAGGAAGACCACGTATTGACATCAGCAAGACTCGCGATCAAAGAAAAGTGGAGGAATTTGCCCAAGCGCTTGAGGAAACCCTTCCAGGCCCGGCTGATGCAAATGCACCTGAACGATGGGAACATTTCAAGAACGCTGTGTATAACACCGCCTTGTCCACATTTGGCAAGAAGACCAAAAAGACGGACGACTGGTTCAAAGCCCATTCGGAGGAGTTGATGCCAGCCATCGAGGATAAGAGGAGAGCTCTAGCAGCATACAAAGCCTGTCCTAGCGAGTACAACTTGCAAGCTCTTCGAGCTGCTCGTAGCCAAGTCCAACAGGCTGCCAGGAGATATTCCAACGATTATTGGCTTCAGCTCTGCTCCCAGATACAGATAGCAGCGGACACAGGTAACATCAAAGGAATGTATGACGGTATCAAGCAGGCTTTAGGTCCAATACAGAAGAAATCTGCTCCCTTGAAGTCTGCTACAGGCGTGATCATCCAGGACCGAGCACAGCAGATGGACCGCTGGGTGCAGCTCTACTCTGAGCTATATTCCAGAGAGAATGTAGTAACCGAAGAAGCATTAAATAACATTGAGTGCCTGCCTGTCTTGGAAGAGTTGGACAGTGAACCAACCTTAGCAGAAATAAAAGCGGCCTTGGATTCCCTCGCCTCCGGCAAGGCACCTGGAAAGGATAACATCCCTGTTGAAGTGCTGAAGTGCTGTAAAGAGACCATCACTACCGAGCTGTATGAAATCTTTTGTCTTTGCTGGAGGGAAGGTGGAGTACCACAGGACATGAAGGATGCAAACATCGTCACATTGTACAAGAACAAAGGAGACAGGGGCGACTGCAATAACTACCGTGGCATCTCTCTTCTCAGCGTTGTAGGGAAGCTGCTTGCCCGTGTTGTGCTGAAGAGGCTCCAGGTGCTCGCAGACAGAGTCTATCCAGAATCACAGTGTGGATTTCGAGCTAATAGATCCACCACTGACATGGTATTCTCCCTCAGACAGTTGCAGGAGAAATGCAGGGAACAACAACAGCCACTCTTTCTCACCTTCATAGATCTCACAAAGGCCTTTGATTTGGTTAGCAGGGATGGCCTTTTTAAAATACTTCCCAAGATTGGATGTCCACCTCGACTCCTTAACATCATCAGGTCCTTCCATGAGGGAATGAAAGGCACTGTAGTTTTTGATGGTTCAACATCAGATCCCTTTGACATCCGAAGCGGAGTGAAACAGGGCTGTGTCCTCGCACCAACCCTTTTTGGGATCTTTTTTGCTGTCATGCTGAAGCAGGCCTTTGGAACTGCAACAGAAGGTGTCTGTCTCCAGACTAGATCAGACGGAAAGCTCTTTAATCTCTCTAGATTGAGAGCGAAGACCAAAGTCCAGCTGAAATGCATGCGGGACTTCCTCTTCGCCGATGATGCAGCCATTGTTGCCCACTCTGCTGAAGACCTCCAACAACTCATGAATCGTTTTAGCAAGGCCTGCCAAGACTTTGGACTAACAATCAGCCTGAAGAAAACACAAGTCATGGGCCAGGGCGTGGACTCACCTCCCTCTATTACCATCTCCACACAAGAATTGGAGGTTGTTCATGACTTTGTGTGCCTTGGCTCAACGATCTCTGACACTCTCTCTCTAGATGTCGAGCTGGATAAACGCATTGGCAAAGCAGCTACCATGTTCTCTAGACTCACAAAGAGAGTATGGCTCAATAAGAAGCTGACGACATATACCAAGATCCAGGTCTATAGAGCCTGTGTCCTGAGCACACTCCTGTACTGCAGTGAGTCCTGGACCCTTTGTGCACGGCAGGAGAGGAAGCTGAACACCTTCCATATGCGTTGCCTCCGACGCATTTTTGGTATCACCTGGCAGGACAAAGTTCCAAATAGAGTAGTCCTAGAACGAGCTGGAATTTTTAGCATGTATACATTACTGAAACAGCGACGTCTACGTTGGCTTGGGCATGTCGTGAGAATGGCTGATGGTCGGATTCCAAAAGATCTCCTGTATGGAGAATTAGTGCAGGGAAATCGCCCCAGAGGGAGACCACAGCTGCGATACAAGGAGATCTGCAAGCGGGATCTGAAGGCCTTAGGAATGGACCTCAACAGATGGGAAACCCTGACATCTGAGCGTTCAGCCTGGAGGCAGGCGTTGCATCACGGCCTCTCCCAATTTGAAGAGACCCTTGTCCAGCAGACCGAGGCAAAGAGGCAGTCACGGAAGCAGCAAAATCAGGGAGCTGGACAGGGGACAGATTGTATTTGTCTTCAGTGTGGAAGGGATTGTCACTCTCAAATCGGCCTTCTCAGCCACACTAGACGCTGTTCCAAGTCCTCCATACAGAGCACGTTACCATAGTCTTTCGAGACTGAAGGATGCCTAATGATGAGTTCAGATGGTAAAGTGGCAAACAGGCAGTCAGTCTGGTTAATCATGCCACAAAGCAGTTAGTCAGTCAAGATGGTGAATGGTGATGAGCAATATGTGAGAAGATTGTTGTTATCTAATTAATGAACTCCCCAAATCATGAAAGATGACTAAATCCAAAAGTTTCGTAAGCTATGGTGGAACTCCACTGAGTGTGTCACCCAAGGCCTGGTAGCAGGCCTTAAGCAATTATTTTGATCCAGCCTTTCTCAGCACTTGAGAATCAAAAGCAGTCCTCAGCTTTTAGTAATTTGTGGGAGGGGGGATTTTGGCAAAATGCTGTCCCTTTTTAGCAAGTCAAGAAAATCAACATTATTTAATAAGATATTAGATGGCTTCCTCCCCCCTGACTTAGAAAACACAAAAGATTTACCACAGATGCTGCCTGTCAGCATTATCTTGCACTGAAAACTGCACTGCTGCCAGGCTGCTCAGCTTTCAGCTCCATTGCCACTTAAAGTGGAAAAACCTTTGCACTGGCTAGAAGAAAGTTAGGTCCACCTCTTAGATAGTGACAAACCTCTCTGACCAAAAAGTAACAAAATTAAACCAACAACAGAAAAGCTGCTTGCCTCCGCAGTATTTTCCCTTTTAAACAGCAGTCTGAGTAGCCCAAGAAAGAAAGAGCCTCTGGTAAATCAGCAGTTCTGTCCTCTGACTAGTCATAATGGTGATCTAGAGGAAAAAACATTTAGTTTATAACTGCCAAAGTCCCAGGAACCTTGTCATTACACATAGAAATGCATCAAATATTATATATTTATCAGGGCCAGCAGCGCAGCGGGTGGGTGGAGATGATGAGAGATAAGCCACTTGAGTTGAAGTACTCCGTTTGAAATCTTTACTCACTCCAGAGCAAATACTTTTGAAGACTGAAGCTTGGGGAAAGCAAGGGATCAGAGGAAAGGCCAGATTTGAAGAAGGAAAGAAAGTTAGCAGGCACCAAAGAGATTTAAAAGTCAGATATATTTTGGAAATAATACACTGAGATACCACGCTGTGTGGAAGCAATATCATAGAAAGCTTAAAGGCAGAGTTGAAACCCATGCAGTTGCTGGTTAGAGGAGAAGTTAGAAAGAAGGATATCTTTCACTTTGGGGGCAGGGAAGGCAAGGAAACATGTCGCAGAATTTGCTCAAATAACACTCTTAAAGAGGATTTTCCGCAGGATGTTGAAGTGATGAACACTTCCACATTGGCTCGGATAGGTGTGGAGGTACAAAATACTAGACATTATGGTATAAAAATAGTTCTTAAAACAGAGGTATCCTCTGAGATTATTATGGATGCAATCAGGCAGAGAAATGGCTCACATTTTGGACCACTTTTGGCACGGTCTGATGCAAGCTATTTTCCAGCAATCACATGACACACAGGAGATAACGAACTAGCCCCCGCCCCCGCTCTGTGCCCAAGCTGGACCTTTTTTGTCCAGCAGCAGGACTACTCTTTTCTGAAGCAGGGTTGGAGCAATTCCCACACAGACAGAAGGGTTGTTTTAAGGGAGATCTCCGCCAGCAAAGCAACCCTTTCCAGCCCCATCAGATGTGATTCTTTCTCGCCATCTGATCTCATCCTAACTCAGAATCTAGTTATAGGTTAACATATTCTCAGCCCCATTCATGCGGAGTGGGAGATGAGACACTTCCCCATGATATGATTCCATGCATCTGTGTTCTATGTACAAATATTAGAAATAAACCATATTAGGTAAAGTCCATTATGTGGATCTTGATCGCCTTCCTACCAGAGAAGGATAAAAAACAGTTTGATGAAAAAGGTTTACACAATTGTCCCCCCCACAACATGTTTTGATTATTTACAGATATGTTGCAGAAGTAGGAAAGAGGCTTTTGTACCTTCAGTGTCTGAGAGATGACCCTGCCCTTCTCCCTCTTTGATAGAGATGGAAACTAAATCTGATGTGGAGAACTGAAGTTGAAAACAACAGTTTCATGGAACACTGTGTATGTCCTTGGATTCATTACATTAAGTGCATAAAACTACAGGTCCAGCTATTTCAATAATGTAAATGTCTGAGGATGCACTGTTCCAACTTTCAATGTCTACCTATGCGTGGATATTTATAGCAGCATTAGCATCACCAGTAAGTAATGCAGGCCAGAAAAACTGGTTTGAACACTGTTTGCTGTATCAGTCTCATTTCTATCCAACGGAATTAATGTCTTCCATGTTTACGCAGGGGTAAATTTAAAGTCATTGTGGTATAGTTAATATGTACAACAGGATATAAAAATGGTATAAAGACAGGGCCATGCATTTCTGTTTACTTATTTAATACACACTGGCTAAGGCAAATAACACAGGTTCACCATGAAATTAAAGTATGCATTTGCCATATTTTATCCAGAATATGCCCTCCCATTTCCTTCAGATGCTTACTAATTAATTCAGGTGCTTTATTAAATAGGGTGTTCTGGTATCTTGGCACCATGAACAGGTCTTTAGAGAAATTTAATACACCACCCAATTTAGTAGGAAATCTTCAATGTTTGAACATTGAAAGGATTCCACCACCTGAAAATGCATATATAATATCTGTACAGGCCGAGGCATACGTCATGAGAGTAAGGATAGTCTGCAAGATTAGAGATGCATTTATAGCATTTGTATTAGGTTCAAGAAAAACCACACTACAAGAGAATGGCTGAAATCCTATTGTGTAGTTATGCAAAAATCACAACTTCTAGAGGTGAATTGCTGTGAGTTAAAAAATCTCTGTAGGCCTTATCAGTTGCATACTGAGTTGTGCTACTTGGTATGCAACAGACAGTGCCTACAGAGATTTCTTAACTCACAGCAATATGCCTCTAAAAGTTACACCTTTTGCATATCTGCACAACAGAATTTCAGCCAACATGTACAAATGCAGTGAGCCTCATGGTGCAGTAGTTAAGCTGCAGTACTGCAGTCAAAATCTCTGCTCACAACCTGCTCACAGGCCAATGGATTCAGATATCCGCATCAAGGTTTACTCAGCCTTCCATTCTTCCGAGGTCAGTAAATTGAGTACCCAGCTCACCGGGGGGGGGGGGGGGCAATGTGTAACCTGTAGATTTAAATTGCAAACTGTCCAAAGAGTGCTTTAAGCACTATGGAGAGGTATATAAGCAGTACACTTTTATTTGCTTTACATCTGTCCACACTGCAGAATATAACCACTGTTGCAATCTCTTGGCAACATCTACATTAAATTTTATCTTACGGAAGGGATCCCACACCCCTCTTTCAATATCCATCCATTAATTAATACCCTGTCCTTCCTTCCCAAAGGCCAAGATGATGCTCATGGATCTGTAAACTCCCCTGTCCCCCAGTGTGAGGGATTCCTGAAGACTTGGAGGATTTTCTGGCTCACAGAGCTGGTGTGGTGATCCTGTTTAAGGCTTGGTCTTACTGTGGAACAGAAGTATTCGGCCGCATGAAGGACGAAGCGAGTCCTTGAAATGCGGGGCCGGTTTTGCCCTCCATGGTCCCGGATGATGCCAGACAGGACCGGGTCACATGTTAAGAAGGGAGGGGGCGAGTGGGTATAAAAGGTAAACTCGCCCCCGACGCGTTCTCCTTTTCGTTCGGGCACCCACCCGCCCGCCCTATTTCTAGTGTGTTCGTGGTCGCCTTTTGGGGCCGGATAGGAATTTTTGACCTCTATCCTGATTGGCTTTGGATGGAGGGATTTTTCGCCTATCCCACACTGGAAAAGGGTTTGTTGGCATTTGATTGGTGGTTATTCTTGGTCACACTGGCGGGTAGTGCGGGAAAAAACTGGTTGTCTCGGTGTGTCCCTTTGATAATTATGGAAAGCCAACAGCGCATCCGACCTCCCGGCTCTGCGGATCGTGCGATTACAGGGCCGGCGGCGGGAAGATGCGCTGGGCCACTTTCGGACCGACAGTCATCAAATAAAGATGGCTCGAGGTCTGGGGTGTTTACTAGAGGCCGGCCGGGTTCCTGCTGTCATTAAGACAGCTGGAACCTGGGGGCCTGGGACTCGCCCATTGACTGATTAGGGTATCGTGGATGCCCTGCATTTCTCCGCACTACCGCAGGCCCCCTCATTTGAAGAGGACACTGATTTTGTCTGAATTGAGTTAATAAAGTGTGGCCCGTATTTAACCCATACCACTGTCTGGTGTCTTCATTTCGGGGCCTGGGAGGGCAAAGATGGAAATGGCTATTGCCCCCAAACACTCACCTCAATATTATAGATACTACAATGGTCTATGGTTCATAACTACCTTGGGTACTTTGGAGGAGAAATATTTGAGCTGACAGGATGTCATGGCTTGGTGTCTCCTTCTTTGAAAGGGGTGGTGGTGCATCCTCTCCTGAACAGGACCTCCCTGGAGCCGAGACATGGTGGAGAATCTGTTTGGCTATATTGCATAGTGGTTGTGGAAGACTCTCTCCTTGTTGTCCCAACTGGTACCAACCTTATTTTGAGGTCAGGTTAAAACCTGGCTGAATATCTAGTAACTAGAAAGTTGACAGTTTGGTCTTCAGTCCTTCAGCTTGCTGTCACTTTGTTTTAATTGTTATATTGTTTTACAGTGTTTTCTAAAATGTCTTTGGTTTAATGTATTTAATTTATATTAGACTATTTTAATGTGATCTTATTTATTGTACTTCACTCTTCATTTTGATCTAGACCAGGGCTAGATAAAACAAAACAAAACAAAAATCCCTGCTCCTCTGTGCCATCCTCAGGTATATCATCTCTCATTCTTCCAAATGGCCCAGTCACCCACCATCAGAACTGAAACCGTGTGGATTCCAGTAGTCAACCTTATGAAAATGTATATATTTAATGCACACACACACACATGGGGGGGGGGGAGAGGGAGAGATTGAGAGAGAACTGCCATACCGCTAATCAAATTGGGATGATAATTAAATACGTATATAAATTTATGTTTGGTATGAGAGCCTTACCTGTCTCTGTCTGTCTAACTGAATACTTTGCCTTTCAATAAAGATGGTCCTCCAAAGTGGATCAGTCTATTTACAAATAGAAAGAAAGAAAGAAAGAAAGAAAGAAAGAAAGAAAGAAAGAAAGAAAGAAAGAAAGAAAGAAAGACACTCATATAGTCCACGTGCAAAATTCAGAACCAGGGATGGGTAATGTCTTTATGAAAATAGTAATAGCTCCTCAAAGTGGGCTTTTGATTCCTCAGTACTATTATCGGCCCACATGAAATGTCCTGACAATATGAAAGGTCATATTTTCATGGATAAATATTTTACCACAACTTGATTTTGCCTATTGCCAGTTGGTTATATTTTGGCATGATTTTGAGCACGTTTCTGTTCTATTCCATTTCACATTAATCCCTCTTTTTAAAAAAAATATATGTAAATAAATAAATAAAATTTGATATATAAGTATTTATTTAGTGCTCTATTCATTTATTTAACTGTTCCATTCAGCCACATATTTTCCTTTTGGTGGGCAGGAGGCTCCAATCTCACCCCTACTTAGCGTTACTGTGCTAGATACAGATGAGCTCCACAGTGCAGGAGAGTAACAGAGCATCTTCCTGAACCTTAGAGCCCAGCATGAATAGACCAGAAAATCTTTTACAGTCTTTGAAAGAGAGAACCTTTCTTTTCTGTGGCGAAGTAGCAACCATTCTGTTCAATGAAGGAAGTGATAAGGCAGAGGTTCTCTCAGAGAACCTGAATGTGGGAAGGCTTCAAAAATAACTGTGGCTGCACTGGAGACTGCTGGTTGGGATGACATTTGAGTGACAAATTCAGTAATGCCATAGTCCCTTGGGAGAACAGGAAAGGCCTCAGGTGGTGCTTGTGGCACCACGGGCGAAATGTTGCCTATCCCTGGTAGGAATGAAGTGATTTCATGTAGGACTATACAAAGATCAAGTTACTCAGTAAAACACAAAACACAATAATCAGTAAAACACAGGAAGAAAATTAAAATCCCCACAAGACTTCCTTAAGAAATTCAGATCCCTAAAAGAGGGTACTCAGTGTGGTCTACTGGATAGAGTGACAGACTGTAATTCAGGAGATATGGGTTCAAATCCCCACTCAAGCAATGAAAACTAACTGGGGTGGGGTTACACTGGTAAAACCACTCCTTAAACATTTCATTGACTTCGAAAGCCCTATTAGGGTCACTATAAGTCAGATGCCATACACACAAAAGATTTCATGCCAGGAAAACAAAAATGTGAAAAATTAGATTACTGGGGTCTCTGTAACATTACTTGTGTCCGATCTCATCTAAATGTACCTCATTACTAACAAGTAATGATAACCTTCAGATGATGGCCATCTGATGAGAAGAGAAGACTCCCTGGAAAAGACCCTGATGTTGGGAAAGTGTGAAGGCAAGAGGAGAAGGGGACGACAGAGGATGAGATGGTTGGACAGTGTCATCGAAGCTACCAACATGAATTTGACCCAACTCCGGGAGGCAGTGGAAGACAGGAGGGCCTGGCGTGCTCTGGTCCATGGGGTCACGAAGAGTCGGACACGACTAAACGACTAAACAACAACAAATGATAACCTTGCATCACAATCTGGGTTGTTTCTTTATTTTATATGATTTTTGTATAAGAGGGCAAGTTCATAGAAACAACAGACCTCACAATGAATCTCAGTGCCAAAAACTGCCCTTTTTTTCTATCAGGGCATGGCTAAACCCAACTGTTACAGAAAATGGCTGATGTTCATTCATCTAAGAAAACCCGCAGGCCAAAAGAGTGCTGGAGTTACTAAAGAAAGAGTGTGAAGCTCACTGATCAACAACTGTTTTACTCATTCTGCCTCGTGTAAGACCCTGGATTTAAAAGCCAAAAAAAGCAGTGTTCTGTGCATAAAGCAGCAAACTAAGCCTGACTTGAAGGAATCCAAGCAACAGCAGTGTTATTTCAGATATGTAATGTGCACAAATTCCATAATAGGATAATCAGATAAAATATGGTTTCTAAGTCAGTTTACAACAATCGTTATCTTCTAAGGTTTCTTTTTTTCAAGGCTCCATTTATATACCCTGAGCTCTAGCATCACATTTTCATAGTGTCCTCCTTTCTAATCCCTGTGCTGCTGAAAGGATCTGAAACGGATTCAGTTCAGTCAACTTTTTTTATTCAAGGTTTAAGTGAGTCTTGCCAAACTCACAACCCCTGGGCTGTGTAAAGTACACCTGCCAGGGGCTACAAAAACATGAGGTTTATTAAGGATATGGCCTGCAGCAACAATGCAAGGCTGGAATAGCATATGCAGCTGAGACTCTGTGGATTTGACAGGGCTGATTTAAGCACTCCACACAGGTTAAACAGGAAGACAAAGCAATATACATTTTAATTATCTATACATATGCTTGAGCAGGGAAGATATTACTGCTTACAACCCCCCACCTTCAATCTGTGTAATAAATAAGTGTGCCGGCACTTCCACCCAGGAGAATCTGCAAGCCCGCCTTTGTCTGCTCCTCACATATATTACTACCCCCATTTTCATTTTTGAGAATGTTTACAGCATAGAAATGGAAGAATCCAGGCTTATGTATCTATCTATCTATTTATTTATTTATTTATTTTATTAGATTTATATACCGCCCATCTAGAACATGTCTACTCTGGGCGGTTTATATATACAGTCAACCCTCGACTTACGAACGGCCCTAGTTACGAACATTTCGACTTACGAACGGCTCCGTTGGAAAAAATTGGCATCGACTTGCGAACGGAGCCTCAACCTACGAACGAGGCTCCGTTCGCAAGTCAATGCCAACGGAGTGATCGGCGCCTTCGGAGGTCTCAAAGGGCTTTCCCCCCGACATCGGAGGAAGCAGTTTGAGACCTCCGAATCCAAAAAGGCAGGGCGAAAGGGCTGGAAATTCAAATTTCCTGCCCTTTCTCCCTGCCTTTTTGGCTTCGGAGGTCTCAAAGGGCTTTCCCCCGACATCGGAGGAAGCCCTTTGAGAGCTCCGAAGGCAAAAAGGCAGGGAGAAAGGGCGGGAAATTCCCCGCCACCATCGGAGACCTCCCTGGGGTCCCCCGCCGCTGCGATTGGAGGCAGCGCTCACCCAGCGCCGGCAGGCTAGAGCTGGCCGGGCGCTTGGCCACTCGCCCCGGCCGCGGCGGAGGCAGCGGAGCGCCGGGAGGCTAGAGCTGGCCGGGCGCTTGGCCGCTCGCCCCCGGCCACACGGAGGCAGCGGAGCACCGGCAGGCTTCGGACTGGTAAGTCCTTTTTAAAAAACTTTTCTGTGTGGGTTTTGGAGGGTGGGTTTGAACTGGGGGGTTATGTTTCTGTGGTTTTTTTGTGTTTTGGGTTTTTTTGCAGTCCCAGCATGGGACTTGCTCTTTTTATTTTTATTTTGGTATTTTTTTGAAATGCTGGAACGGATTAATTCCGTTCCCATGCATTTCAATGGGAAATGGTACTTCAACTTACGAACTTTTCGATGTACGAACGTCCTTCCGGAACGGATTAAGTTCGTAAGTCGAGGGTTGACTGTAACATAAAAATAAACTGAGGTAAAATTCAAATTAATCACAAAGTCCAAGATGGGGAAAGGAAAAAAGAAGAAAGAGAGAGGAAAAAAAGGAAAAGGAAGATAGGTTCGGTAATGGCTGTAGGGAAGGCCTGCCTGTATAGCCATGTCTTCAAGCTAGTCTTGAAGGCCCTCAGCAAGGGAGCCAGGTGGATCTCTACAAGTAAGTTGTTCCATAGGCGAGGGGCCACTGCCGAGAAGGCCCGATTTCTCGTTTTTTCCCACCGGCCTCTCTTGGCATTAGGCCCCTCAGCCACCCAGCCTGACTGGAGCGGGTGATACGGGTAGAACTGGGCAGAAGAAGGCGCTCTGCCAGGTATCGAGGTCCTAAACTGTTAAGGGCTTTATATGTTATGGTTAGCACCTTGAAATCAATGCGGAAGCGGGTAGGTAGCCAGTGTAAGGCAGCCAAGGTGGGGAAAATATGGTGAAATCTTTTCACCCCTGTTAATAGCCTGGCAGCCGTGTTCTGGACCATCTGGAGCTTCCGCATCAGTCTCAAAGGAAGCCCCACGTAGAGAGCGTTACAGTAGTCTGTTCTTGAGACTACGAGCGCATGGACCTCGTGGTTGCTTTTGTTACAATACAGATTAATAAGGTCACAATTCCACAAACTCTAATTATAGTTACTGAGAGCAGAAAGTGAGAAATAAGGTTTGGCAGGAAGAGGAGAGAGTATTGCAATGAACCTTACACTCCATTCTGAAGGTCCACACTTTTGGTGATCAATCCAGTTGGATGAATTCTGGGATGAAAATATTCAGATATTAAATGTGGGAGGAGGAAAGGAACATATTATCCAGTTGCCAAAGTAAACAGTGGGTTTTCTCAACCTCTGCATGCTGCCCTGCGAAATCAAGTTGCAATTTTTTAAAATGTCAGCTGATTACTTCTAGGAAGTGTGTGTGAGACAGAGCATGTACACAAAAGACACACCAATTTTCAATGCCTTTTAAAGAAAATCGGAGTACGGAAAAGAGTCTGCTACGGACATGCTTTGTTTGAAAACATTTACAAGTATGCTTCTAAAAATCCTTTTCAATAAAGTTTCAGATTTTTTTTATTTTTTTATTTTTGAAGGTAGCATTTAAACCACAATGTGCACCTCACACTAATGCTGGCTTCCTGATTCAGAGGTACTAGCCACTTACTTTTTCCTGATGCGGTGTCTGTGAACGAGAGAGAAACAGGCATTCTGAATCTGATCCTATGCTGATACTGACTACCTCATGGAAAGAGACTGGTCATTGTGGCTTTGTTCTAACATCTGAAGAATACTGATTAGCCACTGTGGCTCCATGTTGATCCTGCCTGCCAGAAGACTGATTTACCTGTATTCCTCATGCTGATGCTCCCCTTAAAAGTACTGGGCTTGGGCACCACCTTCCTCACCATTTTCACAAGAATGCTACCTTTTATGACTCTACACCAGTTAAGCTTTCTTACTTTTCCTTCTTTACCCTTTTCTCCTTTCAAATACAATTTCTAACTCTCCAGTTCTCAGGTAGGGAGGCACCCCTATTCACCTCTGCCTTTTAAGACATGAAATGACTGTGCTAACTCCTGGGGCTGCCAGTGGTAGTCTCCTCTCTGCCACCTCCATGTGCTGCTCATCACTCATTTCTCATACAAAGGGGAAGAACTAAAAAGTAAAAGATACAATTTGAGGTGAAAAAGCATGAGAGCTAGCCTGAGAAGAGCTATATTTCTTTCCACAAAGAACAGTGGAAAAGTAAGCTAACTAAATGAACAAAATCAAAAATACATTTAAAAAGAGCTCCAACTAAAACAATTATCAAAACTGAAACTAAATAAAAGTAAACAAAATGTTACAGCCTATATACAGATCTAGATGAGATCCTGGGTTGGAAAACAGAACTCCTACCCCAGATCTGTGTCTCGTGACTCCATTCTTGGCAGAAAGGGTAATACCTTGTGCCTCTGATTTTCCCCAAACCACATATACACACTTCCATAAAGGTGACCCTCTAATTTGCTGATACCAAATGATCACAAAAACACATCTCTAAAGTTTTGCTTCGCATTTCCTACTGAGTTTACAACAAGCTGCAGGTCTTACTTCATTAAGGGAAATGTTACTAGGATGATTCCTTCTTTTCTGTACTTAGCAACCAACAAAACCTTTGTTCCCTTACTAATGGCCTTCAACCATTTGTTTATTTTCTAACATGTCTCCTGATCCTTGACCACAAGGGACCTTTTTAAAACAAATGCCACATTTCTAGATGTTCTCATTTTGGCAAAAGGAGAGATAAAACAGTTGACTGACTACTTGCCAAGGCCCTAGAGAAAAGATAGCAGTTCTCATGAAGGAAAAACCACACCCTGTTCTCTGAGGTTCTGTGTGCTGGCCCATTCTTCAAGAAGGAAATAAAGTTTTACCTGAAACTAGGCATGGGATTTTTGGATATTTTTGTCCACTACAGTGACAATTCAGCAGTTTTAGAAGAGGTAGCTGTGTTCATCTGCCCTAGCATGTCAGGCAAAAACCAAAGAAAAATAAAAAACAACGAAGACAAAAACGTTGTGGCACCTCAAAGACTAACTTATCCAGAAAAGGTCACATTAAAATATAGCAGCTAAGTCTTTAAGGTGCCACAAAGTTTTTGCTGGGATTCATAATTTTTTGAGAGCTGCCATGTACAGAGCCTAATGAACAGAGAGACTACCAGTAGTTCTCATGGAGTTTAGCAAGTCCTGTCCACTCTACAAGAGCTGCACAGAAGATCATGCTGGGGTGCAAGTGGATGTGCTGAAAGCCCTCTGAGGATGATTCCTGCAGGATTTTTTGCCTGCAGGTGCCAGAATTCTGGCTGAGGGAATTCCTGGTGAATCATGGTAGTTGTGATGAAAAAAAAATATCTCCAAATCCCATGCCAACTTGAAACCCCATAGCCTTGATTTTCATATTATGGTCGCTTTATCAGTAGCAAAGTTCCATGAAACACCAGAAATTATGCTCTTTGAAGATTCAATAATTACTGTGTTTTTAATGCAACAAGGGGAGCAGAAACGAGTTTCCAATTATTTTCAAACACCCTATGGAGAAAAATGGAGTAGGCACACTAACTCCAATCCCCCTTTATTAAAATCATTATTTCTTTGCAAGGATGTACAACAGAACATTACACGGGGAGAAAGTTCTTGCTGTTTCAAGGGTTATGAAAAGTGCTGAGAATGCTAGAATAGGAAAGTGATATGCTTTCTTTCTTTCTTTCTTTTTCTTTCTTTCTTCTTTCTTTCTTTCACTTCCAAGATTGTTTCTTTACTAATGCAAGGATGTGCAATGAAACCTTTTGAAAGGTTCAAGTCCTTGAAAGAAGCAGGGGTGTATAATTAATAAGAACATTCTGCGACCTCATGTCTTTCATAAGTTTTAACACTGTATTTAATTTTTACTTTCCATTTCAAGGCAAGAGATCAGTCGAACCATTAAAAAACTCCATTATTTCACCTTGAAAAAGGAACATTCTTTTTTTGTACCTGAGATGTGTTTCCTGACCAGTGTTACCTCACAATCTTGTCCATGTATGCTTGTTCAAACCTAAGTGCTACTTAGGCCAATGGGATTTACTCCCAATTTATTTTATTTATTGATTGATTGATTAAATTTCTATCCCGCCCTTTTAGACAGAGTCTACTCCCAAGTAATTGTGCCTAGGATTGCAGCTTTAGACTGATTCTCAGGAGCTGCCTGCCTTTAACTTCTTATCTTCATGCAGATAACTAGTTATTGCAGCTATTGACAGAAACCTATTATAACTTAGACACCATCACCCACTAGTATGCACTCTTCCTGGTGCCACTGCTTCCTCCATGATTGTTCCCATGCTTCTCCTTATATATGTAAAGGTTTCCACACATACAGATTGGTTTCCTGCTGCATGTACAAATCACATAAGCATAAGATCTTACCAAGATAGGAAACCAAGGCCACAATTTGTGAACACACTACAAAGCAGACTCACACGGGCAGAAGCTGTTATATATTCATACATATATTTTTTACACAAGTGACTTTTTTGTTGACTTCTGGCTCTTGTTCAAGAAATAAATGTCAAAAGCCTCCTCGGTCACAAAGATTCTATAGATTCTGGTTAGGGAAGATAATTATTATCATTTGTAGTGGGTGTCCCTGGTCAAGTGATTCTGAACCAATGGTATATATACCACCAATGGGACACAGAGATAATCTAGGTAGAATGCAACACTTTCATAACAATTACTAAGAATTCTCTCTCCCTCAACCCCTACGTCTTCCTGCAACTGTAATAATATCATTAAGAATAACATTGTTTTGAATAATAATAAAATCATTATCCACTCTGCTATATTGTTAATTCCCAACAAGAATACTCCAATATTCATGTCCTTACAACTGCCAGCTGAAGAGTTCTATGAGTTGAACCCCAAAAATGTAAATTTTCCAAGCACTGCTGTTTGATATTAGAATGACACAACACTGCTGGGGATTACCATAGGTTGGAATCAACTTGACAACACAAATTATTACTGGTAAACAACTACGAGGCTGAAGTTAATGGTGCAATCCTGTCTCTGTCTACTGTAAAATAAGTCCCAGAGCATTTAATGGGTATCATTCCTGTAGAATGAAGCGAAACTGCAAAACGTATTATTTTCCAAGAAAAAATGAGTATAAATATGTTTTTAAATGGCTTCCTTAAAGCTGAATCTTCTAGAGAATAAGAACTTAAAAAACAATTGGTAAAACCTAAAAATTTGGAATCAAATCATAAAAATCTGCAGGTGAGATGATGTGTTGGAAAAAATCACTTGGATTTTAGGAAGCAAATTAGCAGCTACTGACAATTGTTTTAAATTGGCAACCAAAGATTTTGGAATGAGTTGCTAAAGCTAATATGTGGAAAAGGATGATCTGACCATGTTTCCATATTCATTAAATTTCTTGTCTTAAAGTCTGGTACTTTGCAAATTTTGTTAGTAGGCATCCTTCAGTCTCGAGAGACTATGGTAATGTGCTCTGAATAGAGGTCTTGGAACAGCGTCTAGTGTGGCTGAAAAGGCCAATTTGAGAGTGACAATCCCTTCCACGCTGAAGATAAATACAATCTGTCCCCTGTCTAGCTCCCTGGTTTTGCTGGTTTCGGGACTGCCTCTTTGCCTCGGCCTGCTGAACAAGTGTCTCTTCAAATTGGGAGAGGCCATGCCGCACCACCTGCCTCCAGGCTGAACACTCAGATGTCAAGGTTTCCCATCTGTTGAGGTCCATTCCTAAGGCCTTCAGATCCCGCTTGCAGATATCCTTGTATCGCAGCCGTGGTCTCCCTCTGGGGCACTTTCCCTGCACTAATTCTCCATACAGGAGATCTTTTGGAATCTGACCGTCAGCCATTCTCACAACATGCCCAAGCCAACGTAGACGTCGAACTTGTGTACAAATTTTGTACTATCTGTATTTTTGAGGTTGCTGGTTGATAAAACTCCAACTTCGATAAGGTATGTTTGTCTTTGTTGCTTACCCAGATGTAACTTAGTTACACCTGCACATATAATTGATTGATGCTAGTTTAGGCCATTTAGTTATGATTTGATGAATTGTTTCTTTGATTTGCAATAAACCCTACATATACCACTTACATCTTGCTTTGTAAGATTATTTATTGATAGTATCTAGTGCAAATAACTTTGTCTTTGTATTCTCGAAGGTTTTCACGTCCGGGATCCGATGTTTGTTGTAGGTTTTTCGGGCTGTTTGGCCGTGTTCTGGAGGTTTTTCTTCCTAACGTTTCGCCAGTTTCTGTGGCCGGCATCTTCAGAGGATAGGAGTTAGAACTCCTGTCGGCCACAGAGACTGGCGAAACGTTAGGAAGAAAAACCTCCAGAACACGGCCAAACAGCCCAAAAAACCTACAACAACCAACTTTGTCTTTGATTGTGCATATGAACTCCTTAGTTTCAGCTGGAAGACAGCCTAATGTAAGCCACAAGTTCAATTGTTATATATTGACATTTTCATCCAGGAGGTAACTGGGATGCTGTCCATGTAACGGCTTCTCAAGCCAGGCATCCCTGCACTATGGATCTTTCATTAACGTAGGTTGGTTCTCACTTGCAAGTTGTAATACTTGTTAGTCTTTTATCATTGTTTTTACTATCATCAAATGAAATAGGACAATGCTCTCACAGAAGCAGTTTTTAACTTTAACACTTTGACCCATACAGAGATTCTTGACATGGATATTTCTATTTGCATACTCATGCTCCATGGAAAATAAAAATGCTCCATATATGCCTTTGGATGACGGCACCATTATTTTGACAGGAGGACTCAGTTTTTCCTGATTAAATAATCATGACCACTATACTTCCAGTCCATAATTCCAAAAGAACATGTTAATAGTGGGGTTGCCCAACTACTAATAGTAGTATTTTCCCTTTTTCTATGGAGTCCTGTTTGAGTACTACCTTCGCTCTATCAAAGTACTTGTTCCTGAATCATGATTTAAGTTCCTTGTGGTTTACATTGATATTTTTACAGATATTTTGCCTAACTATTTACAATTTATCCTCTTTTAAGCACTGAACAAACTGTTCATTCATGAGCTTGAAGTTACTGCCCTCTGAGAATTTGCCTCTTTTAATGTAGATAATAGCACATTTACTAGAATTCATTTTGATATTGGTGCCTAAAGACTCAACAATATTTAAGAGACTATTCAGTTT
Source organism: Intellagama lesueurii (assembly GCA_037013535.1). Classification (NCBI taxonomy): domain Eukaryota; kingdom Metazoa; phylum Chordata; class Lepidosauria; order Squamata; family Agamidae; genus Intellagama; species Intellagama lesueurii. Next base: position 166,703,776 of record JBAJHW010000003.1, on the reverse strand, counting down.
ATCAAGAACTCTTACAAATAAGTTGATAACATCCATATACATTAGGTGTGAAACATCAAGGACATTTCTCCGATAATTTAAAAAAAAATCATCAGCAGCATCATTCTTAACCAGTTCTATACAGATATGAATAAGTAATCAAATGTTTCCAAGGAATTATAGCAAATTTACTATGCAAACAAGAACAGTGCCTTCTGTGTAAGATCATGTGCATTCAGATTTGCTATACTGAGTAACAGCACCCCCAATGCTATGGCAATAACCAAGGCAGACAATACTTTTAATGAGAATCTGTAATAAGCACCTAGTTGGGACATGGCACCGCTCAGTAGGTTGGTGGGTCTGGGGCCTAGAGTTTGGACACCCACTGTGTCTCACAAGAAAGCATACAGCTGATATCACCCGGTGTGTGCATGCCTGATGGAGTTACATGCCCTGCTACTTATACAGCTTGGGCAAGCTTCACAGTCCCAGACAACCAGAGAAGGTGGGATTAATAAACCCCTTGTGAGTAATTTATACCCAGAAACCTCTGGGAGAGTTGTCATACGTTGGAATCAATTTGATGGCACATAATTATTAATTATTATAAATACCCAGCAGATCCATTTGGATTTATGATGGGCAACTGAATGAACACCAGATGGTAAGGGGTTAGAGATGGCACCAAAATTCCACCACAGCCAGCACTCTGCAACAACAAGCATCATATATGCATAGAGATTAAGATAACTGCAATAAAATCTGCTAATTATCCCTTCAATGTATGTGGTCATAAATTTTTTATTGGAAAATTAATTAACTGATTTGTTAATTAATATTATCACAGTAAGGGACAGAATAGAAACAGATCCTGACAGATTTGCATCCTATTGATGTTTGCATTGTACAATTAGTGCCCCAAAAGGGAGAAGTGCTCACAGTTTAAAGACACTGAAGTGTATCCTCAGTTGCTCCATTGAGAATGGGATAGTAAAGCTTTTTGTGCAATGTTATTATAGGTCTGATGTTACCCTATCCATATTCTGAGGCTGGAGTAAGTTCTAAGGCTTAATTTGTCCAGATTAAAAAGAATTCCGGGACAGCTAGTTGTGCAAGCAGAGGTCCCTTGTGTGACTGGGGATGGAAAGTCTCTATCCTAACCACCTATTTCTGAGTGAAATAAGCAGAGCTGGTGAAGAGCCAGGACTAAAAGATACATTCAGATGGATGGCTTCTCAGAAAACCAATGGTGCCCCCTTCGCCCCCGGCCCCCCAGTTTGGTAAACAGAGCAGTGTCTTAATACAGTTTGTTCATCACATAAAAACTCCAGTACCAGTCATAGCTTAGTGGTTTAGAGGCTGGGAGTTTGATTCCCCACTATGCCTCCCTGACAGGAGCTGGACTCGATGATCCATCAGGTCCCTTCAGCTCTGCAATTCAAAAATGATGATGATGATGATGGTCCTCGTTTTCAATCTTTCCCTCTCCATGGGAACAGCTGCATGTCACCAGGATAAAGGAAGAAGAGGCATCCAGTGGTATTTGAAATAAATCTTTCTGGAGCAATGTCAGCCCAGTTGAGGGTAACCAGAAGCCCCACAGGAACCGGTATCTTTAAAAATCATACAGAAGAAAAAACAAATGCAGTATTTCTTACATACAAATATGTAACAGGAGAAGCAAGCTACATGGGTTGACCTATCCCCCCCCTTTTTTTTTTTGCTCCGGGAATAAAGGTGAAGGTAAGATGATGAGATGAAAAAGAGGACAAGATTCTTCTACCTTGAATAGTCGCATAGAAGAGAAAAATTCAGCAGATGCAGTTTTTAATGTACGCTAGATCTACTGAAGTTTCTTTCTCTACACAGCTATTAAAGGCACAGAAGCCATCTCTTTTTGTGGTAGCAGATTCGAAAACGTTGATGGATGCTAGAAATATCTGTGATTTTTCTCTTTCAGCATTTGATCTGCAATACTTATACAGCCACAGGGATGCCTAAAAGATCATCTCAAAGCTACACACATGTTAATAATATACACAATTCCTTTAGTAATAAATAACCATCCACTGGGAAACCTGGACAATCTTTCATACAAGGTGCTAAATTCATTCATAGATGTGCTTAATTCGTATAGTCCATATCTTCTTACGCTTGATGTTTCCTTGAGAGTTTTTTTCAAAATCCTCACTGCTTCTCTTCAGAATCTGGTTTGCTTTAATAACAAACAATCCTTGTTTCTTGGTGATAAAGTGTCCATTGCTGTTGACCAAGACCCTTGCATATGAACTTGGTTTCTGTTTTTTTTTTATCAAAGCGCCAGGACTCAGTATTACCGACAAGGAATAACCTTCAGTCTGAATAGGCAAGGTTTTTTCATTCTTCCCCCACTCTGCCCCAAGGTCTGTGTGCTTCAAGTGGAAGAAGGCTGGTGCCCTCGGTTTGGGTGCAGTCTAGTCCCTGTTCACTTGAGGAGGAAAGAAGATTGGGCCACCTTTCTTGAGTTGTGTCCCCTCCCAGCTTGCTCTTTGATTTCTTCGCTCTGCTGTTTCTTCTTTTTTTAAACAAGCAAGGACAAAATCTCTTGGGTTTTTTTTCTTTTTTTACAATTCACAGCAAAGCTAATTAGATTAGAAAACCTTGATTACAGGTTTTCCACATCTTGAGGCAGTTCTCTTTTAACTGCGCCACCTGCTGGTCTATTGAAAACAAGGCTCCCTGTTTCTCTCTGTGCAGCCAGTTAGTGTAGAGAAACCCCAGGAACCCTGAATTCCCCAGTGTGATTTCACAGCAAGTGAATGCAAGTAAAATCATATTTCCCTCGCTGTGTAGTTGCAGCTTGACTCACAAGTAATCCATTTCATTGCTTGGAAGTTGTAGGAGGCACAGGAGGGAAGCAGGTCTTTAATTACTGAAAATCTTTCCCTACCAGTGATGTCATCACCCTTCCACAGGCATATTCAATGCAGAAAACTTTACATTCGGTACAGAGAACTTTGTATTTTATACAAAATGCAAGGGTGGTTTAAAAAAGAATACAAGTGTTTATTTCTACATACACACACACACTCCATGTTTTGCTAATTCTACCACTGCCAAAGGAAGGCAGGCAGACCAACTAACAGACCGACCCACTGACCACCAGCTGACCCCACCTTTTTTTGCTGCCATGAAAGAGTGCAAAATTTCATACTTGTTAAAAAAAATAATGAGCTATCTCAATGTGTGGAAAGGACAAGAAGATTTGAATATTCATTACATCCTCATATGAAAGGCTATTTGCTCTAAGATATACACATACAAAGAAAATACATCTTAATTATTAGAACTTCTGTTCTTGCATGCATTATCACTTTAGGACTATCAATGGGAGGAAAGATATTTCTATGGAATGTTTTCCCCAAATTAGTTTTGCCAATGGACTTAAATTGTTCTTATAACAAAAGCAGGTTACTAGATCCTGAAAAATGAATTCCTGTATATTAGCCACTAAAGTGCTTTCTTGGGTTTCCAGAATATCAGTTTGTCAGGTGACATCAAATTAGAACCACAACTAGATAAAAATAACTGCAAGCATTCCCACTAACCTTCTATGTTACTAATTTTCATTCACTAAGAAAGTCGTTTGACATGCACACTCAGATACAGAAAGTCAACATGGAGAAATAATAGTATTTTACATTTTGGGAGAAAAGAGGACTAGAGACAAAAAAGTAATTGCACAGCAATGGGAAAAGAGATGACAGAGTGAACCAAGTATTTAGGGACAAAAGAAGTCAGAGGAAACATCAATATAGATATTAAAGTCTCCAGGAAGTACAGTAGATACAGAATTAATTTAGTCTAGGATAGGCTTCAGATACCCATTCTGGTGTAGCAGATAGAGTGATGGACTAGAACTCGGGAGGCCTGGGTTTGAATCTTCACTCTACCATGGAAACTCACTGGGGAGGTGGAACTGGTAAATCCACTCCTTAAGTATTCCACTTACCTTGAAAGCTTTATTGGGGTTGCTATAAATTGGTTCTGACTTGATGGCACACACCAATAATAGGATAGGCTTGTCACATTTCCTGTGACATTTGTTTGCCTGCTTGTTTCTGTTCATGAACGTGTCTTAACTACAACTCCTAGAATACTCAAGCTGATGGATTCCGGGAGTTGTCATCCAAAAAATAACTTTTACCATCTTTATCTTCCCTCCTTTCCCCCCCCCCCCCCACAATGTCCCTGTCTCATTTGATGAACTGGAACCCCAATATTTTTCAACCATGGGGGAGGGAATATATTCAGATTTAAAGAGCAGCCATTCTATGTGCCGTATATACTCGAGTATAAGCCGACCCGAATATAAGCGGAGGCACCCAATTTTACCACAAAAAACTGGGAAAACCTATTGACTCGAGTATAAGCCGAGGGTGGAAAATGCAGCAGCTACTGGTAAATTTCAAAAATAAAAATAGGTACCAATAAAATTACATTAATTGGGGCATCAGTAGGTTAAATGTTTTTGAAGATACTGCCCTTCTGAGCTGCGAGACACACTTCACTGCCTGCGGAGGGAGGACTCATACCTTTCATCTACAGCTCCTTCATTTGGACATAGACTGCTATTATCCTCCTAGCGCAGTGTCTGCCTGCAGAGTCTGAAAAATACAGTGTACTTAACCCAGGTCATCGGACCACCCACAGAGGCTTCAGGCGCCCGTAGATGAGCGGGGGAGTCCGGAGAACACCCACACTGCAGGGGAGAACATGTAATTTTGACACTGACTCGAGTATAAGCTGAGGGAGTGCTTTTTCAGCAAAAAAAATTGTGCTGAAAAACTAGGCTTATACTCGAATATATAGGGTAAATACCTACTTCAGGATACTATAAGCTTTCTTCATTCCAGCACCCTCATTTAGATGGAAAAAGCATTTCCTCTACTTTCTATTTTTAAACAATTCAGTTGGTGACAGAAAGCTGCTCCAACTCTAGTGCAAATCACGATCTAATAGTAATTCTGATCTAGCTTTAGCCCAATGCTGGTTTAGGTTTGCTTTCCACAATATTGGATCCTACTGATATTTTGGACTATAATTCTCATTAGCCCAGCTACTATGGTGAATACAGCTGATGCTGGAGTGGTAGTTGAACACGTTGGGAAAGTCTTAGGATGAGGTAGCCCTGTTACCTGAGATCGCTTTAACGGGAGAGATTGGGGACTGAATAAGAGACTCCTGGTATGCAAATCTTGTGCTCAACTAAGGCTGTGGTCACACCAGCAAAATGTTTCCGAGTTGCTCCTCGTGAATTTTGACTCTTTTTTTTTTTGGGTTCAGATGATGCAAGGCCATTATCAATTATTTTCCTCCATGCTATCTCTGCATAAAATCCAGCCCTCTCGAAGGCTACTACTATATTTCTTCCACAGTTCATCGCTCAGTACAACCGACATCCCATTGAGTGTGTACTCCAAAACCTATTCATTTCCTATGTATCTGGTGTGCAGTCCCAACCTTCCTCATCCACATCATTTGACTCCCTTATTTTTTTAATTAATTTTCAAATGGGAATGTCAACGCATTGGTACAGTCAACCCTCGACTTACGAACGGCTCCAGATACGAACATTTCAACTTACGAACCACTCTAATAGGAAAAAACAGACTCGACTTGAGAACTTTTTCCGAGTTACGAACAGGGAAAAAAACCCACAGGGAAGGCAGGGAACCTCCCTCCCCCCTCCCCCCGCAGCAAGCGCCACTTTCAGAAGCCTCCTGGGGGCAGGGGAGAAGCACCATTTTTTTATTTCCCTGCCTTCCCGGCAGCCATTTTGTGTGCTTCTCCGCTCCCCCCCTCTCCCCGCCTCTCAGCTGATCGGCGCTGGGTCTCAGAGGCTTGCCCAGCAGGTAAAAAAGGCAGCCGCGGGGGATGGGGGGGCGCCAGTCCGTGCGCTCCCTGCCCATTCCTGGCGCGGGTCTACTTGCGAGTAAGCGCCGCGGACAGCGCGGGTCTACTCGCGAGTAAGCGCCGCCGAAGCTGCGCAAGAGGAGGAAGGAGAAGCCTCGGGTGCTGGTGCTTTGCTAGGGAGGCTTCGGACGGTAAGGTGCTGCTGTTTTTTCTTTTAAAAAAGTTGTTCTGGGTGGGTTTTGGAGGGTAGGTTTGGGCTGGGGGGTATGTTTCTGTGTTGTTGGTTTTTTTTTGGTGATTTTTTTTTGCAGTCCCACCGTGGGACTTGCTCAAATGTTTATTTTTGGATGTTTTTGTTTTGTGTGTGTGTGTGTGTTTTGCAGTCTCAGCGTGGGACTGCAAGTGTTTTATTTTTCATTTCTTTTTTTGGGGGGTATTTTTTTCTTCGGCCGGAACGGATTAATGGGTTTTCAATGCATTCCTAACGGATTAAATTCGTAAGTCGAGGGTTGACTGTATACTTCTGACATCAGTCACCCTACTGTCTTTTGACTGCCACTGCAGTGTGCTGTGGGTTCTCCTCCACAGAAGGTAACAAAGCACGGAAATAGGAAGAAATGGCCCAGATCAGCATGTGGTCAGCAAAAGTATTTTGCTAACACATCGATGTACCCAGACAAAAAAATTTTTAAAGTGGGAGAGGCAGAGAAAGGCATAAGAAAAGGAATGGGATATGTCCCGCTCAAGGGGTGCAAATTAACATATTGCTTCCAATTCACCCCAAAAAAAGCAGAACTGTTAAAAATCATATGAACCACTATCACAAGATATATGCCATGTGATCACAGTGTGTAACTATACAGGAAGCAGAAGGTGTGAGAAAGAGGGGGGGCATTTCTGTAGTGTGTCTGTGGCCTAAGTCAGGTCTGACTTGTTCCTTAATAAGAATGACGATCAAAGTGTTCCTTTCATAGCTTGACGGACAGGATTGGTAGTCCTAATTTTAATCATGACCACAAGATGTGAGAAAGAGACTTTAAGCAACAACAACAAAGAATCAAGACCAGCAGAAAATAGCAAAACAAACCAAAGAGAGAGAGAACTGCAGCAATCGTTTATGCCTAGGGAAATACCTGATTTCATCACAGTCTTTCAATTGATTGTTTAGGACCTTCTTGCTTCTCACTCACTCATTGAAAAGCTCCCTTCCCTGCTATGATCTGTGAAGTTGGGGGATGGGGATGGGGGACACTTATAAATATAATCATATAAAGGTTGTTGTAGTTTTTTCGGGCTATCTTGCCATGTTCTTGAGGTTTTTCTTCCTAACTTTTCGCCAGTCTCTGTGGCCAGCATCTTCTGAAGATGCCGGCCACAGAGACTGGCAAAACGTTAGGAAGAAAAACCTCAAGAACACGGCCAGACAGCCCGAAAAACCTACAACCATTGGATCCCGGCCGTGAAAGCCTTCGAGAATACATAATCATATAATGTTAGGGAGAAAGAAAATCCCACTGGATACCCTGAGCCACAAGACTGAAACACTTTCCAGTGAAACAACCATCACTGGATACAACCCTTCCTGCAAATGAAGGCATCTTCTTAAATAACTGAAATAATTTTACTAAGAATTAAATTGAACAACGGATTGACCAAACTCTGAAGTAACAGTATTAGACTTAAGCTGTGTATATATTCCCACCTTTCAAATTTTCCAGCTCAGTTTCAATTCTCTAAACCACATTCTTAACCAATATTAAAATGCTAATTGTCTGTAAAAGCATAATGCAAGCCACTTCAATTTCATCCTGGGGATTTTTTCAGTTCAAAAAGCTCTACAGAGATGGGCCCAAAAACAATGTATCTTAATAAACTGTTATGTACCTCCTGTTTTCCATAGATGCCTGCTTGAAAAACAAAACAAAATCTCAGTTATACCCACTGGTCATGAATACGATTATATTTGAACAAATTAACTATCATCCATGTCCTTAAAGATTCTCGGGTACAGGAGTACAATTTGGAAAAGCCAGCAAAAAAATAGAAGTAGAAACTCATTTAATTCCAGCAGAAACAAAATTGAATTTCCCATGAGTATTTCTTTCTTATTTGGGATTTTTAGACTTGAATATATTTATTGATATTAAGTAGTACACATCTAATTAATGTTGGTTTTTACAATGCAAATGTTAGTACTTTGTACACAAATAATGATAATAACGACCAATTACTTTTTTTCTAGTGGATAGTGTGGGAACAGCACACCAATGTGTGAAATTCTTCCTTAGCATTCCAGGACATGGCAGCTATATGTATAAAAGGGGCTTGACAATCTATTTATTATCATTGCATGAGAGTGCAGCAATGTTATTGTCCTGGCAGAGCAAATCAACATTCTACAAGGCAATTCTAAAACTGGGGGCAACCCAAACAAAAAATTATAACTGGACTTCAGATCTGCACCAAATTTTGCCGTGTATCTCCAAGGAATCAGCATACAATTTTTAAGGAATATTCAAAATATTTCTACATTACAAAATTAGAGGAGTTGTTTTTGTTCCAGCCCTGAGTGCTTTCGGTAAACATTGTCTCAGGATTTCTGAGACCAGGCTTCTGACACAAGTCCTGGAAGGGAAACTCTGAACTTTTGACCCTGTCAGTCAGGACCCAATTATTTGACTCTCAGGAGAAGACCTTTTTAACTCCTTCTAGGTCAAAAAGGCATTGGTGTGTGTCTGGTTGTAAAAAATATTTTAAAAGATATTTTAAAAAGAATAAAGAGCAAATATTCAGAAGCTCACTCATTTAAGCTGTGAAATTACTGTTTTTTTTAGCTTTGTGGCTAGATATGATCTTACTCAATGTTTGGTGCTTGTATAGTGTCAGGGTTTCAGCCATTTCACTCATCTTGTCATTATACAATTATCTGGTCATTAAGGGGGGAACCAAATCTCCAAAAATATTGTGTGCCATCAAGTCACTTTCTATGTGTTGTGACTATATGAGTTAATGACCTTCCAAATGTCAGATAATTAACAGTTCTGCTCAGATCTTGCAAACCAACAACATTTCATGTTAGGTTCTTCTCTCTTCCTATTGCCCACCTTCCTAAAAATATTGTCTTTTCCGGTAAGTTCTACTGGAAACTAACAATGGTGGCTTCCTTTATTGAGCCAACCCATTTCATGTTAGGTCTTCCTCTCTCCCCACAGTCCTCCGTTTTTTCCAGCAATATTGTCTTTTCTGTTCAGTTCTGTATTCTCATTATATATACATGGTAAGATAGCCTCAGTTTACTCATTTTTCCTCTAGTGAAAGTTCAGGCTTGACCCGATTGCACACCCACATTTCTGGCTGGCTGTCCTATTAGTAAGGCTCTACTCCAACACAATATTTTAAAATGAATTTGTCCCTGTCTTTCTTCACTGTCTCTCTCCCCCCCCCCCCCCCCCCGCCCAATAGTACAGATGATTTTGACCTTGGTTTTCAAGTGACAATCTTCATTAACTCCCAGCTTCCCTCTTTTTTTACTACAAAAGTGCAAGGGGACATCTTTTGGAAAACATGCACATCACATGTCCGTATAGCTTTTGGTCTGATATAACTCTTCTTCCTCAGATTGCCTACCCCAAAGAAAGAGTTTGGAAATTGGAACATAGCTTTCTAGTCTGCATTCTGCAGAGTGGGCATGACAACATTAGTTTTACTTGAGACGTTAAAGGGTGTGTATGTTTCTCCATTGTATGTGTTGCATTTACTCTTACTTTTGCTTTACCATTTCATTAAGTCAAAAAACAGCCATTCAAAAGGAAGGAGTGCAGCCACATTCCACCTGTTCTTGCTTCTGTCCTCCCCCAGCAACCATAATGCTGATCATGTGCTCATCTTCCGGGATCCTCTAGCAATGGGTAATTCTACATGAGGACAGTTTCTGTTGGAATTTGGGCATAGTGTATGCATACTTCTGTTTCAAAAAGCCAGGAAAATCAATTCTTCAAAAACAAAACAAAACAAACAAACAAAAAACTAACCCTACAGTTTATCAATGTGGGATATTGTGCTACAGGATATCCTTCTCTGCTCACTATCATTCACGTGTGTTGCAAAATAGCCCTGGCAAGTGCTTTTTGTTTGGTTGAGAAGTGATTTACTGATAAGAAAAGGCGTCAGCTTCTGAGATTTTTCCTTGTTTGGTGTCACTCTGTGAATGGTAGTGTGTAAAAAAGGGTATCCTGTAGACCAGTGGTTCTTAACCTTTGTTACTCAGGTGTTTTTGAACTGCAACTCCCAGAAACCCCAGCCAGCACAGCTGGTGGTGAAGGCTTCTGGGAGTTGCAGTCCAAAAACACCTGAGTAACCCAAGGTTAAGAACCAGTGCTGTAGACCATCTTGACTGCTGCCATTGGTGTCAACATTCAGTACCTGCTCTGAACTGTGACTTACTTTAGTTTAGTAAGTTGTGGCGACAGCTTGACTTTGAAATCTTCTCAAAAGGGGTGTCTGAAAATGTTAATCTAAATCTATCTCAAAGGTCTACTCTCAAAAGAGATTTGATTGGAATCAAATAATCTGGTCTTATTTCTTGCAGGGTCTGGGGATCCTTGTAGGTGAACAGTGGATTACAAGTCCATGAATGAATGAATGAATGAATGAATGAATGAATGGTCATATTAGGCTGACAGATCAGTAATCAAGGTTGTAGTTGTATACTTCCATGATCCTGTTACAGAAACATCTCTTGAGTCCTCATTTCAAAAAGGAAATTCTTAAAGTTTCACATCATAAGACATCATGCATACAGCTGACAGTTACAGATGGTTATTTTTGAGGGGTTTGTCCCTTTACATAACTCCAATCTCCATCTTACTACATGACTGAAGGTACCTCAAGAACAATTCTGAGTTACACCAATCCCAACGCCTTTTGCATTAAATAGGATTATTCACGTCCATAAAATTATTCACTTTTGGAGGGATTTGGGCATGCCTAAACAATGTATAGCATTGATAAGCATATTATTGTGGGAAGAAAGCGCTCCACAGATGAAAACCTTCTTCTTCAAAATGGATTTACATTTGCAATACAGACACTGTTTTAAATGAACTGAATTCTTCAAAAGATAAAGAAAGGAAACCACTTGGTCTCCTACTTTCTCTACTGACTGCATTAATACTGCCACTTTGTTTATTTTTTATTGCTGCACTGAAGTTGCTGACTTGGTGAAATTAAGTCTCTCTGTCATCTTTATTATAGGTGTTAAACCCATAAAGACAGGCATACAAATCTTGCTGCTAAATTTGTACTCTTTGCTCTTGACACTGGCGTTTACAGTTAATAAGAGTTCTTCCAGTCACAGGAGGGATTAAAATAAAATAAAATAAGACACCACCCAGGACTGTTTTAGATTCAAATACTGTAAACGGTATAGGAAGACTAAACAGTTTCCCAGAACACAGAAAATGCTGAGTCTCAAAACATTATTGACCAAAAATAGTACTGGCCCAAGACATTTTGCTGTCTAAGACAAAAGACAAGATGGCATTCCCTCCTATTCTATCCACCTAAACTGACAGTTGAATCTTACTTCTAAAGGAGTAACTGCTTATGCCTGGCAGTGAAGAGGATGCCCCCATTAATATTGTTTACTGTGTTTTAGTGCTGGTATCTGATAATTTTGTAATATTTGTATACCGTATTTTTCCGTGTATAAGATGCCCCCATATATAAGACGCCCCCACTTTTCTAACCCCAAATTAAGAAATCAATATTTTAAACATAAAACAGAATACATTTTTATTTAGTAATTAGGTAACATTTACATACCAGTACTGTCCCTGTTGCATCTGAGCACTGCCTACATGCTCCACCTCCAATGAGGTATGTTCCAGTTAGTTTGTTCAGCATCAGCTGACGTCAGTTACATAAGGCTCATGATCGGAGGAAGCTACGTCTCCTGACTGTAGGAAGCTACGTCTCAGTGATTGGTGGCAGCTAAGCCTCCTGATTGAAGGAAGCCTGTTTGCAGAGGCAAGGTATGGGCCGTTTTGTTCTCTCCTCAGCTTACTTCCATGTATAAGACGACCCTCAATTTTTAGTCTAAAGATTTTAGACAAAAGTATCATCTTATAAACAGAAAAATACGGTACTAATTGTTTTTAGATTTTAATATTGTCTTTACATCATTTAATGATGTAAGCCCCCTTGGGTCATTCTTAAAGAGAAAGGTGGGGTAAAAATATTTTAAATAAATAAGTATTTAAAAAATTGTGAAATCTTCACCTTTTCAGTATTTGTATGTGCTGCAAGTCTGCAGCAACCACAAGAAGGTTTGCAAAGGGGTGTTTTAGAGCAGTGTTTCCCAACCTTTTCCGGTCCGCGGACCGGCTGGGGAAGGCGGCCCCCCCCGCGCACGCGCCTGCATGAACAAGCGCACATGTGCCCTTGCACGTGCACGTGTGCCTGCGTGCGTGAGCGCCGCCATTTTGCGCATGCGCACGCCCGCTCGTGCACATGCGCAAATGGCAGCGCGCGCTTGTGCGGGCATTCCAGAGCGCGCGCGCAGGCGCAAACAGGCTGCGTGGGGGTGAGTGCGCGCGGGGAGGTCTCTCTTGCCGGCCCGGTCTGGCCCAGGCCAGGGACCGGCACCGGGCCAGGGACCGGGGGTTGGGGATCGCTGTTTTAGAGGGTCCCTCTCCCCCCCCCAAAAAAATCTCCACAAAAGCATCTCCTTGGCGTTGAGGAAACTTCCTGCAAACTGTGGCGTGAGGTGCAGGAGAACAGACTCACATACAAACCAGAAGCCTTGAGTTCAAATTTTACTTAGCAAACTACTCTCTCTCTCTCTGAAATTCACCTGTCACCTCTAATATACTGTTATACTGACTTCCCTTATAGTGTTATAATGTATGCAACATTCTTTCATTCTTTCTTTTACTCCTATGACTCAATTTAACCAAGACTTACTTTACCATAGTACGTCCCAGTTAGAATAGACCCATTTTAAATCAATGGAGCTTATGGAGGAGTAGACGCACAAAATGTATTACACTCTTGACAATTCCTTGGTGTATCATTGACTTAAGGCAGCATAGCTCAACAAGAAGAAAGCATTTACAAAATATTATCTCCATCCTTATGCAGCATTAAATATAGATTCATTTCAAAATCATGAAAAATTGGGAATACCTTTCTGAATACCCAAATATGAAACTAAATCTGAATTTTCATTTTGTGACACATTAGACCAAACTGTTGAATTGTTATTCTTACAAGTAGTCACATTGCTCATTAAGATGGAGGGAAAGAAGCCTGGGCTTGCTGTTAATGAGGAAAGATGAGTATGTTGGACTGGGACATAAGCATCCAATATTTAGTCCTCACTGAGTCATAAAACTGTTAGCTCTTTATTTCTTGTAGGGTAAAACAGCACCTTGTTTATACTGACCTCACCAAGCATTAAGCAGAAGGCAATAGGCAACAGATCTTCCCATTCTCCTCCACCCCTTTAGAGACTCAGTTTTAATCAGTCGTTCTCATATCGAGGAGAACACTTCCATATATGATATCGCAGCTGACGTCTGGGAAGTTTTAATTGTACAGGCTTCCACAGGGCTCACAAGTCAGGGAACCAGATGGAGATAAGAGATCTGAAATCATCCAAGCTTCAAAATGTGCCCAGTTGCCAAGCAAGGGGGCGGGGAAGGAAGCAAAAGGGAAGAAGGGGAGAGTTATTCAAATCAGATGTAATCTGATGAACTGATGTGGATCTGGTGAACTAATCTGAACCGATGGGCAGCTAAACCCCCTCTAATACAGGAAATTTTAGAGTGTGCAGATGAACTCTTTGATGGCTGCACAGAATGTGACGAAAGGATGCAAGTGCTCCCCAACATACAGTTTGCACATCTCTGTTTTACAGGGACCAGAAAGGACATTTGTCTTGCTACAGAAACAAAAAACCCCACTGTTTCTGAGAAGGACATTTGCCTGTTTACATTTAAACAAAGGTCCACAGGTGTGCATGACCCATTCCATACATCCTTCCTCTGCGAACCTCTGACACAAACTCTTAGAATTTTTAAATTTGAAGTTCTTACCAAAAAGGAGGACCTTCACACATTGGGGTGGGGGGAGAATTTCACACTATACCCAGCACCCCACACAAGGCCTGTTTTGTTTTAGGCTAGTGAGCAGCCGTTCTTCAAGACTAGACGTTATCAGAACTCACTTTTGCTTTTGGAAACAATGCTTGGACTTGAAACGGCTAAAGAAGCAAAAACAGAGTAGGGACATTCTTAGACGGTACAAGATGCATGCCTATTTTTTAAATTTTTTGTTGTGTTGAAGGGAGTTGAGAGTGCTGAGAAGTTGCAATGGGGACCTGAGGGGCTCCTCATGTGATCTACAGGCTGTACTTTGTCCATCTCTAATCTATGAAATGAAATTACCATTCACATTGAGTTTGTTAGCAGGGGAACAAGTGTTTAGGAAAAGCACTGGGGATGCAGAGTTACTAATAGTCTACCAAAAGGTCAAGATGGATAATATATGGAAAGTATGTTTGATAGGAGAAAGTATGTCATATCTGTAGAAGGAGCTTGATGGAGAGTGAATTCTTAGTAATTGTTATGGACACTTTATGTCCCATCTTGGCTACTTCTATGACACCAGTGGTACATGTTCCCATGGCTTAAAACAACTGCACTAGAGGATGTAACCAAGAGACTTGGAATTTACCACAGAAATGCAGATTTCCATTTTAATACCATAAATATTAAACACAATCTTTGAGTGCTATTTCCACAGACTATGACAAATAGCAGTGTACTTACTGAAAAGACTAAGCGGGAGGTGACTACTGTGTGGTTTATATTACAAAGCTGCATATGAAGCACACTGTGATGGTCTACTCACACCAAGAAGCTGCTGAGCCAGACTTCCTGGCAAGTGTAAAGCAAAATGCTCACTGGATTGAACATGAAGTCAATGGAGTGTCACTGATTTAGAACAGCAGCAGATACGGATTGTTGACTTTGGTGGGACAATCTGTGGCATAAAGTGCTGTTCAGCACAAGTGAGGACATAAAACCATGGCTCTCTGTATTTCACAGATTACATTTTTATTACAACTGCATGGCCTAAGCAAATGTGTGATAGACTAAGTAAGTGTGTTCATTTTCAATGAACCTAAATCATATGACCAGGGAGCTACAAAAAGGATTTCATTTTGATTTTTTTTATTGTACACCTGTAGAACTCAAGATTTTGTTTACCATAAATCCTGAGATTTTTAGAAGGGAATTCATTATAATGCCAGAGTTTTAAATAGCTTTGCACCATTTACAGCAGACTTGCCCAGCTTGTTGGCTGCAAGAAACATAGGCCACTATCAATATATTGTGGCTTATCAAATGCATGCCATTCTAGTATAAACCCCCACCCCCATTCTTGCAGTCTTGCAGCAAACACAGTTACAAAGACCCTGTTGAGTTGGCAGACATGGCTGATGAGCTGTGTTCAGCTTCAGGGGGTGCATAATGTACAAGTCTGGTTGGCAGTTTCTTCTTGTCCCTGCCTCTTTCATACAAGAGTTTGCACAGCATGATTGCAACTAGAGATGGGCCTTCTTAGCTCCATGACATATTAAATTTCTGATCCAATATCAATATCTAGCGCAACAAATTATGTTGCTCTGTACGTATCTTCAAAAAGCTGTCTAAAATACTCACTCCATCCTATGCTTTCACCCTTATTGTCAAGAGTTTCAGAGAACTGTAACTATCCATTAGTACTCGGCATGATTATTTGCTTAATATGCCTGCTACCACCTTGACCCTTTCATGAAAATTAAAAGGCTCATGAATCTTCAGTAATGTTTCTATTATTTGGATGCTATCTTTCTTTGGCTTCCCTGTTATTTCTCAGATGTTCTTCTGTTGTCCCTTCACCATTAACTCTAATATTTATTCCATCATCCCCTTACATTTTCCTTTACTATCTCTACTGTGGAGGTTGTTATTGGTCACACCTACTAATACTTCAATGAAGCTTAGAATAAGTAGCATTATTGCTGAACAAGAATACAGCAATAGATATTGTGCAAAAGAACAAATCAGCATTTCATAAGGCAATTAAAAAAATGGAGGCACCCCAAACAAAAAATTATAACTAAAACTGGTCCTCGGATCAGTACTGAAACTGGCACAGATGTAACAGACTATCATCCACACTTGTGGAAAAAAGCCCTGACCATTGCTTTGTGTGTGAGTGAGAAGTGGTTAACGGATGAAAAAAGGAGTCCGCTTCTGGGATTTTTCCTTGTGTGGAAAAATCACTTTGTGAATGGTAGGGAGCAGAAGAGGATATCCTGTAGACCAGAGGTTGTCAACTGCCGGTCCGTGGCCTGAGCCGGACCGGGCCGCGGAGACAGACCTCCCGCCCCCCTACATGCACTCCCCTCCCCACAGCTGCTTTGTGCATGAGTGTGAGCGCTCCCCCACCCCTTCACGCATGCGCCAGAGTGCCGGAGCGCCCGCGCGAAGGGGTGGGCAGGCATGTGGGTGTACATGTAGGCGCTCCTGTGCATGCGTGAAGGGGTGGGGGAGCGCTCACGCCGGTGCTGGCGCGTGTGCGCGCGCTCCCCCACCGCTTCGTGCATGCGCCCGAAAGAGAGAGCGCATGCGCCCAAGAGTGCGCGCGTGCCCGCCCAAGCGTGGGGGGATGCCCCGCCTTCCTCAGAGGCTCAGCTGGTCCGCGGTCCCAAAAAGGTTGGGGACCGCTGCTATAGACCATCTGGACTGCTGCCATTGGTTTTTGTCAACATTCAGGCTGCCTTTTGCTATGTAAAGCTTGGTGTTCTTTTTCCTGCTAGCAATGTGGGCATGATACTCTGCAGCAATATCAGGCCACTTTCTGCTTTTTGAATCATGGGTACAGAAACAGAATATCCCACATTCATAAACTGCAGGCTTTTTGAAGAAATGTGGTGCTGACCCAAAGTCCAGTTTCATAGTTATAATTTTTTGTTTGGGGCACCCCTATTTTTTGAGTTGGCTTAAGGAATCACTGGAAGGACAGATCCTGAAGCTGAGGCTCCAATACTTTGGCTATCTCATGAGAAGAGAAGACTCCCTGGAAAAGACCCTGATGTTGGGAAAGTGTGAGGGCAAGAGGAGAAGGGGACGACAGAGGACGAGATGGTTGGACAGTGTCACTGAAGCTACCAACATGAATTTGACCCAACTCCGGGAGGCAGTGGAAGGCAGGAGGGCCTGGCGTGCTCTGGTCCATGGGGTCACGAAGAGTCGGACACGACTAAACGACTAAACAACAACAACAAAGGAATGCTGAATCCTGCTGTCAACACAATATATTGGTACCCTCCCAGGCACCAATAATAACCTCACCTTTGTACACTAATTTATTGTCACTTTTTAAAAAGCTCTCTCATATTCAAAATAAGTGCTCTAGATATTCATCTCCACAGAATTCATTACAAAGTATGCTCTTTAAAAGATCAACACATCTTTTCAAAATAAACTGAATTATGATCTTACATTTGAAGGCAATTAACATTGTCATTTCCTGGTTCCTGAGTGTTAAGCAAATTGTTCTGTCTAATAATGTCACAGTTCTGAATTTAAACTAACCCAGATAATATTCTCCTTCCTTGCATGTGTATTTGTGGTGCATGCTAATATAGATGATGAAGCCTTTGAGAAGTGTCCCAATGCATCCTGATTTTTTTAAACAATGCTGTTACAAAGTGCAGTCAAGAGGTTTTCTTTCTAATAAGGGATATCTTAACTTATTTGGAGAAAAGGCCCAGCTGGCAGGCTTCTTGCCTTGGATAGGCCTAACTTCCTGTTTGAACAGATCACTTCCCAGCACCACTGAGACAGCTTCCTTTCCAAATAGAAAGTTAGACCAATCCAAAGCGTGAAGCCTGCCAGCTGGGCCTTCCCTCCAAGTGGACAAAATGTAGGTGTTTGTACAGCAGGTGGGGTTCTTAAGAAAAAAGAATTATGAGACGTCGTCCAGAAAATCCAAAATGCACATCCCTGACCAGCACCTCATCAGACTGCTGTGGCAGCTCCCACAGTTGGAGCTCCTCACATAAATACTAGGGGAAAGTTTGTAAGTTACACAAGTAGTATGGGTGCTACTGTCATGCTGGTATAAGCCACTCCAGTACATGAATGTTAGAATAAAGGGAGATAATGTGAAAATCAGGTTAGTTTGTACACTAACAAGCTGTACTCTCAAGGGCAACATTGGCACCTGAGATGCCCATATTGTCAATTCTTCCTGTGCTAGCATTACTGGATTGGCCAAAGACAGAAGGTGGAAGAGATACCAGTCCTGTAACCTAAAAACTGTGACGAAGCATTGTCACAGTAATGCTACATGGCCCCCATTGTCATGAAGCTAAGAGCCTGTCCACACTAGCATATGGATGTGATCTATGAATCATTCAGGGCATGATTTGGCAGAAAAAGAGAGAAGCAACGTAACAGGTACTTTAGCTTTCCTTGACTCTCTGCAGATGATATGGAAAGCACTTAATTGATAGCTGATCAGGCTAGAAGGCCATTTGTTGTTGGGATGAAAGGAGCAGCCAAATGGCATGTTGTTTCTCTCCCACCCAACCCCGCCGCCCACTTCAACAGACTTTGTAGCCCAGTCCCTGTACCCAAAACAGCCAGTCTAGATCGACCCTAAGATAATTCTCCCCCTTCCCAGGAGAAGTGGCTTTTAGAATATATGTTTCATCATAGTGCAAACATCTGTTTTATTTGTTTGCAGAGGTGGTCCCACATGGTATGAGACTTGTTTTTTATAGAATGCGATTTTCCTCACATATCTTGCTTTTAGCCTGTTTTGTTTTTGTGCTTGTTCACTGGAAGGTAAAATATGAGCTTAATTTATAAGTTTCTTTACTGAGGCATATATTTTGAGTAAATCAGATTTCCTGAAGGGAAAACATGTTAATCAAAAGGAAAACACATTCCCTTTAATGTTCAATTTGACTATTAAATGGCTCCCTTTACCTACAAAGTAGAGGGTGGACTAAAGGAATCCAGAGTCATAGCAGATGAAGGAAAATTTGAAGGCAATCTATTTCTAGCAATACCCAGTGAGAAAGGAGCTGCGAACAGCCAGCAAGCCTGACCTTGAATTCTTAAACTTTCAGGGTTTATTTAGAACTTGACTTCCTTGCTGAGTGTGGCTGGTTTCCCCTTATTTCTGTCTTCTAGTCAGAGCAAGATAGAATCTCTCACTGAAGTGCTTCAGATTGCCTGTGCAGGACAAACCATGAGCCCAAGTCCTGATATTTCCATGAAGACAATCCTAAGCATCAGATGTTCAAAATGATTAAAGTTAAAGGTGCTTCTATGCTCCCCACCTGTGTATTGGGGAATGAGAGACAGGAAGGAAAGTCAAGAAAAAACTTTCCCATGTTTCTGTTTCTATGACTAGACAGGATTTGTCCACTTGAATGTATGGGAGTGAAAACTCATTAGCTCTGCAAAACATACAGAGAAAAAGCTGACAGGCACCTGAAGAGATGCTATTATTTCAAGTGGCCTTGGTAAATGGTCGTCACTGTGTGACATCAATCATTAGCATGTAAGAAAGTGAACATTTCCTGGAGAAAGAAAAAAGCAGTTAAGTTCAGGCTCACCATTTCTGGAAATACTTTTTCTCAAGCCAAAGACTTGGGAATTCATTGTAAACAGAGTACATCCTGCCTACTACTTTGTGTGCAATTGTTGATTATATGGAATAAATGGGATCTGCAACAAAAGGCTGCATGTGGTTTTCCCTGTTTGGTATTCCAGGCATGCACAATGTATACCCCAGGTAGGGCTGAAAATCCTGTTTCGATTAATCCCTACCAACATTCATTCTCTCCTTAACATCAACTGCCATGTACTCTTCCTGAGCTTTCTTTTTTGGGTGGTTCTTGAGAGTGGGAACCATTAATTCCTGCAATAGGTTTATGTACACTCCTACAAAATATTCAGAATTGAAACATGTCATAACTGAGGTATGAAGCATGTTGGCAAAACACCCTTGCTGGCCCCTCATAGCACCCTGCGGCTACCTGGGGTGCTGCCAAATCATCCGGAGCAACACTGAAGCTTTTCTCGAAGGCTTTCACGGCTGGGATCTGATGGTTGTTGTGGGTTTTTTGGGCTCTTTGGCCGTGTTCTGAAGGTTGTTCTTCCTAACGTTTCACCAGTCTCTGTGGACTCCTGTCCTCTGAAGATGCCGGCCACAGAGACTGGCGAAACGTTATAAGAACAACCTTCAGAACACGGCCAAAGAGCCCGAAAAACCCACAACAACCAACAGAAGCTTTTCTTTGTTTTTTCACGGAGCCGGAAGGGCGTTGCTGCTGCTGTTCTTCCAGCCCCAACTATGGCTCCTTCATGCTTCTTTGCTTCCTGTTCCACTCCACACCCTTTGCCAATCCCTCTGCTCCACCACCACTGCTGCCGCCACTCAGGGGGAAAAAGTTTGGGAACCACTGCAGTAGGGGAACTGATTCTCCACATGCTTCCTTTCGGCCATTCCTAGAGGACTTTGGAGGAGTGTCCTAGTATTATGCCTGTCCCCTTCAACTTCCTTTTTCAATTTCCCCCATTGACTGCCTTCTCCCTTTCCCTTTCCAATCTTAAAGCACGTCAAACCCTGTTTGACAGAAGCATACCAACACGCCGACATTTCACCTTGAAAATTGTTTTTTAAAAAAGGAGAAGTTGGACAGCAGCTATCTGGAGACATGGATCCACACACCAGATGCATAGGAAATGAATCAGTTTTGGAGTGCACACTCAACGGGATGTTGGTTGTACTGCGCAATGAAACACAGAACAAAAATAGTAGTAGCTTCCCAGCAGGCTGGATTTGATGCGGAGATAGCACAAAGGGGGACAAAAGAATTGGTTGTGGCTGTATATCATCTGAACCCCCCCCCCCCAAAAAAAGAGTCGAAATTCACGAGGAGTAACTTGGAAACATTTTGCAAATCTGACCACAGCCTTAAACCAATTTCTACTCCCTCAGATTCCTACAACCCAGAGCAAAGATTTTGAAAATCTGACTTGGGGGGAAAAAAAAATCAAATCCTAATTTCATTCTCTAACAACAATCCAATCAAAACATTATCAACAAGAAAAAAGGAGATCAAATATAGGCCTTTAAAAGCTTCCTAAGAATGAGCACCATGACAAAATGATTTGCCCATCTTGGAGCTTTTTCTAGATCTATGAAATGACTGTAGATGAGGTTTTCTGATTCCTGCTCGAAAGTATGCAGATTGAAGCACAAGGATTCCAGGCAAAGTGAACAGCCTGTGAGCACAACATATTTTTTTTTAACTTTCCAACTCATTGTGTTTACACCCTGCTTCCCCACTTCATCGGAGTTGCAAGTCTGTCCTGTTGGCAAAATTAAAAGGGGGAAAGGAAAAAGACACAGAGTTAGGGCAACACATTGTGGCACTTCGAAGACTAGCAGATGTATTTCAGTATGAGCTTTTGTGGGTTACAATGGAAAAAAATTTTAGTTTTTAAAGTGCCACAATATGTTTAATAGTGTCTTTAATAGTCTAACATTTTGCCTCTCTCTCCTTCTTGATTTCTTCTTCTTCTTCTTTAATTTTGCCAATGTGCTGAGGCAGACTAACACAGCTACCTCTTTGCCAACTTCAATTTTGTCCTATGTAGCATGTATCAGAAAGAGAGAGAGAGAAATGTCTTTTTCTTTCAGCTCAAACAGATAAATAAGCCACATACTTAGGTCCTTTTAAGGAGAAAGGCTGAGTAAAAATATTTTAAATAAATAAATCGTAGCAGAACAATCTTCATTGCAGGAAACAATCTCTCCAACAGGTTCACTGTATGCAAAACTATGTAAAAATTTATATCTTGGCATATGGGGTGAGGTTTATTGATGAAAACAGAGATATCAAGTCTCAAAATTTCCCCCCAAATAATTTAATTCTGATAAACTGACACATTTTTGCTCCAGTGTGGACTTTGGATCAGTTTGCAAGGGAATGAAAATTCTGCAGGGATCTTAGAAATGTAAGATTCAATAGTCACTGATTTTGGACCTGATTAACAATGGACATAAACCATAGTGCTAAAAAATGAGCTGCAATTAGCTTGAATCATGCTTTTCAGGAATATATGCACTTGCAAAGTTTGAAGTCCCCTCAGAAAACACCAAAGTAGATATTGGCCTGAACCAAGTTGGGTTTATTCCAGTGTATTGCAATGGAATGTTTGAGGGTTTTGGCATTTTAAGACTTGGTCTATTTGTTTTCACTTGAGCTAGATTTTTCTTGCTTTCGTGGGTTTACTGCAGCACAGACATTAACCATAACATTTCATCTTAGAAGAGCACACAGAACTGTTAACTCGTACACAGTTGGAAGACCACTAGCTTCAGTCAATGTTCAGATATGTCATCACTTTTAATCCTCATCCACTGTAAGGTTGTACTGAGTTTCCACTGCCTTTGAACTTGTTCTTTTCCTTGCAAAATCTGTAATTTGGGATGTTCACTTTACAGAACTGCCCAGGTTCCATTCTTTCATGCTTCCTTTTTTCCCTGCTTCTGTGTGCCTGCCTGGAGCCACTTGCCCCTTTAATATCCCATTGTCATTGTCATCTTCATTCTCATTTGAAAGAATGTCTTCACTGTATGACCCTCTCCACAACTACCTGGCATATGTGGTGAACATGACACCACCTAGCCAATTAAGATGTCACTGAGAAAATACAAAGCCCCATCTAATGCTGCTTATGCTCACATTGTGTCTACATTAGCCAGTTTTAGACGTTTGATACCACTTTAACAGCTATGGCTCTATCCTATGGAATTCTAGACGTTGCTGTTTTTCCAATATACAGCTATAATTTACATAATTCCAGCCAGTAGCCTGATACTCATGTTGGCTGTGATTGGTGGGAATTGTACTCCAATACATCTGGTAAGTGCTATGTTGGAGAAATCAGATGTAGATTGAGTCTTCTTATATTACCGCCTCCACCCAGTGCAACAATTTCTCATTACATCATTTAAAAACCTTAGCCTAGATAGGACCCAAAGGCTAGATAACCTTTCCATTTATCACACCTGAATTACTGAGTGCTGCAATCAGTGATGATAAGCAGTAATCTATAAAATCAAGCCAATCTCCTTGCAGTGGAGAATGAGGGTTGCCTACACATCTTGGCTAGAATGGGCTGATAGAAGGTCTGATATGCCATTTGGTGTGATCCTCACATTCAAATGGCATACAGTACTACTTGGTATGCAACAGCCTTTGTCAATATCATGAAGTGGCTTAATAAGACAGCCACTTCAGGATATTGACCAATTAACCACTTCCTCTGCTCTGTGGAGGGGCCAAGGAAATGGGGAGTAAAGTAAGTGTGTCTTTGACAGCAAATATTAATTGCATCACTTTAAATAGAAAGCCACCTCCTGGAAGCTTTTGTTTGCTTTGCTTGTCAATGTCCAGTGGAGAGCCTGCCCACAGCCAAATTGGACAGGGTGTCAACCAGACCTTGAAAAGCAAAGTAAACAAAGGCTCCCGGAAGGAAGGATTCCATTTAAAGTGATGCAGTAAATATTCACTGTCAAAAACACACTTTAACAAGAACAACAACAAAATCAATTCCTCAGTCCCTCTGTGAAGACAAGGAAGTGATTAATTTGATTAATTTGCTAATATCCTGAAGTGGCTGCCATAAGTTACTTCACAATATTGGCAAAAGGTTTGCTTTTGGTCCATTCCCAATGATCACATGTCCTGGAAATGGACCAAATCAAAATGATCTTACATATCTGCACCAAAAAAAGTTGAAGCACCTGACAGGGGCAAGAAAGGTATGAGTAGGAACACTCTGGGGATGATTTGGTTTGCTCCACATTGTGTGTTCACTGTAAAAAAGAGTGAGCAAATCCATTCCCACAGCAGTCCAAACAGCAGGCTAAATGCCCGTCTGATTGCACCCTGAGTCTGCCATGTTGGCTTGTTGGTCTTCCCCTCATATTTGTTCACTCAAGTTGCTGAGACAATGTACATGGTATCACAGCATTTTCTCCTCACAACAAGCTTAGAGCTCAAGGAAGAAGAAAAAAAGAACTAGTCAAAGTTCTTTCTACAGGTTATACATATTTTAAGTCAGGATGGTGCTTTTGAAGAAATAGGTGTAAATTTCTCTTTGTGAGGTATTTATAATTAAATGTTTGCTTTTATTTCCTGTATGTTTCTAGAGAAGCATAAAAATGTGAGCACTGAAACAAATTAATATGTAATGATTTCAATGAATTTTTGTCTAATGTAATTACATTTTTAGTGCTACATATGTATAACTAAATAAAAAGACTAACAGGGATGGCAAAATCCACACTTAAATTAGGTAACCTAATTACACAAAGTGCTACTGCAGTTATGAAAGTGGCTCTTGGAATAAAAATTAAATACATAATATCATTTGCACAATGACTTTCTGATCAAATTCCTTCAATTAGACGCCAAAATAATTTCCTTTTAAAAAAACCCTGACAGAATAACAAACTCAACACAGAATGAGGGGTGGAAAGAGGCAGATTAATCTGTGCAGATTTTCCCATCTCAAGCACTTGCAAATGCATTTTTTAAAAAATAAATTAAGTGAAAAATTCATTCTGTTCCATCAAAGACTCGAATGAAGCCTAGTGATAAATGATCTGGAAGCATCCACTACAATGCTACTGCTGAAACTAAGCAAGTGGAGCTCTGATGGGATGGCAAACATCTGGCAGTCCAATGAAATAAATTTTCTCTGAGTTTTTAGATTGTAAAAAGGAATTAATATCTAAGCAGTGTGGACATTTAGGTTTGGACAGCTCCAGAAAGCATACAATATTAGTAGCTCAGACAGATCACTTACCCCTACAAATGCAAAACAGGAAATCATGAGCCACTCTTAAAGTGAACATGAAGCACAGGGCAATGTCTGCATAGAAAACCTCTGTAGCACACCCTGTCTGTTTTGCTTCATGTTCCTACATACACTTCCTGAGCTACAGCATCAAACAATAAAGGCAGGCGCATCGTCTACAGACATGTATGAAGATTCAGTGTGTACTCTTTTAAATACATTATTCAGAAACCTCTTGCTGGGAGCTGCAATCTACCAACATTTGGAGGACCACAGTTTGCCCATCCTTGTCATATACCAGATGATCCAAGCTATGTTCAAAAATATTCTGAAGTAAGAGAACCTTTCTTATGAACATGGTTGTTTCGTATCAAGGGTACAAATTATTCCTTTATTTACAGCTGATCTTGGCCAGTCAATAAGAAAGCTTAGCACATATGACACTCAGAAAATACTCAGTAGTCCAAGGGTAAACAAAGAAAGAGAATTGGGTGATCATTGAGACCATATGGTTCACTGAGTACTCAAATGCACGTGCAAGTTTTAAAATATTTGCCACTAGGAGAGAAAATGGTATCTGGACAAACTACACAAAGATAAAGCTTGGTGCACAGACAGCACAAAGCATTCATGCTGTCTGAAGGTTTGCAATATATGTCTCCTCAAAGGTGTATCACACTGAATCCAAGTGTCTTACTACCAGATAGGTGGCTTGCAGGCTTACAAAGAAAGTTGATATATGTCTACCCCCAAGTATCTCAAATAGAGATGGGGGTATTTGTATTTGTATACGAATACGAATATCCCCCGCACAGGTGGAAATAATGAGGGTCTGGCCCATTGTCCACTCATGATTTCGCCACTGATGCGAGCTCGTCGGACCTTCCTATCGCACCGTTGTCCACAATCGATTACCTAGTCCTGGCAGGAGGCGGGATGACAAGCCTCTCTGCTAGGTCAGAGAGTGGCTAATCCATTGCGGAGAACAGCGCGATGGGAAGCCTCCACGGAGCCAGCGGCAGCGGTGAAATCGTGAGCTGGCGGCAGCGGCGAAAACCCTTGTTATTTCCACCTCTGTGGGGATATTCGTATACATATACGAATACAAATACCCCCATCTCTAATCTCAAATATTTGCTATTTTTATATTAATTCCATTTCCCGGCGACATTTTCCCCTCCCCACTTTTACAACCATTTCCTACCTTAGTGACAATAGTTTCTTTGCCAGCAGTAATGGGAATGAACTCAGCAAAGGAATGTTCTATAGCTTTACATGAGTATTTGTCACTGGATTCCAAAAATATCTCCAGTAATGAGTGCTTAAAATGGAAATTCAGCACACTTAACGTAACTCACAAAGGTAAGAATCAGTAAGGCATGCAATTTTACTTTTACTTGCTAAGAAGTCCAATGAATTTAGTAGAATTTACTTCTAAGTAAATTCATAGCAAACTGGCTGCACTGAAGGGGAAAGAATGGGATTTAATCATGACTGAATTCCATTCTGTAACTTCAGCGAGGCTTAGCAATAACCAACTTCTACAAAATTGTGTCCAATGTCTGATTTGAAACAATGACCTTCACATTTCCTTTTGCTTTAAATTGATTCAGGGCTATAGTGTTTGCGCAACAAAAACCTTTATTCACAAACAAGCAATTTAAAGCTGCCTGTACATTTACTAAGAATAGTTCCATTTTGGAGTAAAGAGGCTTCTATTTGCTTAATTATACAGAAGCTTTGATGAACAGAAGAACAAAAGAGTAATGCTGGCAAGGTTAGGCACTCTGTTTACTACCTACAAAATACATTTCTGCCCACTCCAAATCCTCACTGCATCTACACATTCAACAGCCCCTTGTTATAGTGGAGGAGAAAAAAATAATAAACAACTTCCCTGTCGTAATCTGGAAAGTTTCTAAGCAGATTTAAAGCCAAACAAGGCTACTTTAATGTAGTGGTCCAGGAGCACTACATCACAACAGAACTGAATATTGAACCGAAGCTTTGTTTGTTGTACTCAAGCAGAAATGGATTATTGGTATAACTGGATCTCAAACAACAATTGGATTCCTCCTATTGTTGCTACATATATACGCAAGCCAATAAAAAAGTGTGCCAGAACCTTATTCTGATGTGTTGCTATTTGTCAAGGTGATAACACAATAAAACAGGACTGGGGAACATTTAGTCCTCCAGATATTTTGGCTTTCAGTTCCTACACACCCCAACCAGTATGTTCAGTGCTACAGGATTATGGGTTATAGTCTATAACAATGGGATGATCAAAGTTCTCTATTCTCACACTAGAATGATCACCTCCTCAGTGGTACTGATATCTTTTCCTGTACCAGTTGCCTAACCTAGCAGAGGCAATGTGCAAGCTAACCTTCCCATGGGCTACATCTCAAATTTGCAAGCATCAAAGGTCAAAATTATGTTTGTTTTTTTCTGCACACAAGATCTCACAATAGCTGTTTGTTCATGTGACTGTCTTTTTACACCAGTTGTGGAAGAAGGCATCCCTTACCTCCTTGTGTACATGTAAATCCCATTGTTTTTAATGGGACAATTTTTGGTTTACATAACTGCAAGACAGAGATTACTGGAGCAATCACAGAGTGTTCTGCCCACAGCCCACTTATGTTAAGCAATAGCTAATGGGATTTCAGCCAATCAATCCATCAATCAATGTTAATCTGCAATTCTGATTGGCTATGGTTCGCCAAAGTGAAATTCCTTTGCAAAAGGATACACTTTACATATGATACTGATTCCATAATTACTCTAAAGCAAATCCCTGCCATTGAGGACATACTTTATGTAGAAGATCAGCTACCAATACTTACCTCTGGATAAATGAAGAGTAAAACACTGTCATGAAAACACGTGTATGAAAAAAGCTGTTTAAACTTTTGTCATGAGAGTGGGTTTGTGAAAGCTTCCAACCCTCACTTAACCCCCTGGAATTCTGATTGCTTTTCTTCCAAGTCTTTCATTTTTACTTCTAGTTCTACAATCAACTATAGTGTATGATCCCAAGGACTGCATTTCTCTTTTTTTTCCCCCCCCTTATTCCTCCACCTACCTTCCAGAACAATCTCTGTAGCTGACTTTGCCTGGCTTTGACCTCTGCTCAAGACTTCTTGTTTTTCCTTTTCTAGAGCTTCCCTACGTTTCCCATGAATTCAGTCAATCATGACACAAGAAAGCACCTAGGTTGGAGGGTGGTGGCAGGAAACCATCCAGATAAGAACCCTACCATAAGAGTTAGGGAGCTTTAATCCATTGCCTCCTACTGTAGTCTTGATCTCTCTCTCTCTCTCAGTCTCTCTCTCTCACACACAACTTGCATCACATTAAAGGAAATGCTCCCAACGGTGCCAATGATAGTATTTTGTCCGAAATAAAAAGTAGGCAGAGGAGTCCAGGAACTGATCAGGATCACAACTGAGCACAAAGGGTTAAAGCCCCTTAAACACATACCACACATTAGGGTTCTGATGCAACTGAGATATGTTTCTGCTATTGATTTCCAAATGGAAGACAAACAGTAATTGTTCAAAGGGTGTCACGTACAGTTTTACCCATATATTTTGAGGTTTGGGTTTCTCCAGATTTCTCAGTAAATTTATGTAAGCCAGTCAGCAATTCTCAGGCCAGAAAAAAATTCTTCATATGGCCTGTACTAAGACATAAGGGAAATGCTGTTCCTGTTATATGAGAAATCGGTTGCACCCAGAAAAATAGAAACAGGGTAAAAAAGTATAAAGAAATAAATTTCACATGTGGCAATATGGAAAATTAATTTTTAAAGCAAGCGACACAGCGACTTTAAAAAGAAGCATATCACAGAGAACTAGTTAGGGAGCTCTCGCTGTATACTGCCTTGCTTAGAATATATGAACCCTGCAATCAGTGTCAACAGTTTATTAATATTTTACTGAAAAACTGTGAGATGAATCAAACTTCAGCTGTCTTGATAAGGTGTTGCTAAGCAACTTGCAGTCTGGCTGAAAATTAGTTTTCACAGCAACCTTTCACTCAAAAGGAAGCAAAAAAGTCTGTCCATTCAAAACATTTTCCCCACTGGTTCAAAAAAAAACAAACCATTGTCAGATACCAAAACATGTCTTTAGTCTACCTTCTTCAGCAGAAACAAAGAATGCAGAACATTCAAAGAAAGGAAGGCTCAGGGGACTTTTCTGTAATGATTCATTCCACTTACCGTAATCGCTGTCATAGAATACTATAAATTTTTGCCATCGCAGCTCAGTCACTAGCTTTAGCATAACATCGTTGAGGCGAACTGGTGGCCTGGCTGCCAAAGTATATTCTTCTTCCTCCAGGCTAGGGTTTAGGTGGCAAGCTGTCCGTGGGGAACCTCCTGTGTTGCGTTGCACAAACAGGTGGGGGATGTGCATGGCATCTGTCAAGGACTGCAGGGCATTGGCGGAGGCACAACCAGTGGAGGTCACTAAGGCTAATATCCCCAGGGTCATCAGGTCACAGGCTGAGGAGAACAACAAGAGAAAGCTAGATGACAATCTAGAAAGTGGTGACCAAGTCAAGTCCAGAGACAAACTAAACCTACTGAGGAAATACAGAGACACACAATGCTGTTTAGAGATGCTGTGTGCTGAAAATCACAACACAGGCAAGCCAGTTCGGAGAGGATATCACACAGAGGAGGCAGCAAGATGAAAAGGCTATCTCTTTTGGATCTACTCATCTTGTCTCATTTAGCAGGCATACTGTGATGAGTGTCTCTGGAAATACTTATACCTAGTTAGGTAAATGTAGTGACTTGACCCTCCTTTAAATGTTAATATCAAAGCTATGAATTTTTCCTAACAACAGACTGGCAACCAATGAATGGGCTGGCTTGTCTGAGCTGGACGGATCATGCTCCATG
Source organism: Intellagama lesueurii (assembly GCA_037013535.1). Taxonomy (NCBI): domain Eukaryota; kingdom Metazoa; phylum Chordata; class Lepidosauria; order Squamata; family Agamidae; genus Intellagama; species Intellagama lesueurii. The sequence goes on along the minus strand of JBAJHW010000003.1, from coordinate 166,674,037 downwards.
TTCTGAAGAATTTCTTACACAAATGGTACACTCTCCATGTTTCTAGCTCTCAAACACACTACACTGTGTGTCTTTTTTAAAAAGTAACATCCTCAATGTCTATTTTAGAAGCACAGTGAAGAATAACTACAGGCAGAAGCTATATTTATTAACACCGCCATATATGTCTTATAACAACCTGGAACAGCTGATGCATTTTTAAAAAGTCAATAAATTTCAAGCCACCTGCGATTCACGATTGACTACTGAGCAAATTCTCAGTGTTTCTGCAGTTTGTTCAACTGAATCCTCTATTAGTTGCTTCAAAACAAAGGTAGCATAGCTGGGGGGACATTTGTTCTTTTAAAAATAATGCACAAAATACTCTAGTATTTCAGTTCCAGTCACTTTTCCTTTCTTAGAATTCAGGAAGATATAAAAATGTGGTGCTAACAGACTGTATTTCCTCTAGAAAATGCCAGTTCAGATACTGCACAGAAAAACAATTTGTTAACATGTTTGCCAAACACACACACACACACACACACACACACACACACACACACACACACACACACACACAATTGGCACCAATGGGAGATTTTAATCTACTGTAGTATGTTTTGTGGCCCCTCAAAGAGCAACAGATATGACTACTGTAGAGGTAATGATCACTATCGTACCTTCATATTTTAATACCATTGGATCTCATTGATTGCTACCCCACAGCCACTGAGATGTACTATGTACAGCAGCCTACCAAACAGTGAACACTGTGACACATGGGATGAAAGTGTTGGCCACATAAATTGTGTTTTTAAGGTGCCACAAGACCTTGTCTTGTTTAAACTGGCAAAACTGAAAAAGTCACATGTTTTGCACCTGAGGAAGAAGTAAGCTACTCATCATGGCAGAACCTCATCACTAAACACTACAATGCAGTGCAGTAACTTTGGGTTCATAACGTGCTACATATTTCTCCCATGATAATTTCAACCATTCTTAGTCAATTTCAAAGGGAAACAAATTCCCTTTGAAAAGAATTTCAAGCAAGGATACATTCCTCAGAAAATCTCAAGGGTAAGGTTCAGGTTTCTTGTGGTTGCCTTACTTATGAGGTGGCTAAGAAGTGCATGTCTTTACTTGTATAATCTTCTCTGGGGCAGCCGGCAGCCCTCTATGACTAGCTCTCTGCACTTCAGACAAAGCCCAGGGGGAAGATGCTGTAACTCCAGGACCTGTAAGCAGCCAGGCAAGCTGTGGAGTGATAATGAGATGTGTAACATAAAGGCAAAGGGCAAGAAAACAAATACAGCACCTTGTAATATTAAAAGCAAGTTCAAAAATGTAACCAGATTGGACCCTGAAAATGGGGCAGATAAATAGAAGGTTCTTCCATAGGAAAATAAATAATTGGAAAAATGAGAGAATAACCTATGGCACACAACTAGCTTCATCTTTTCTAAGGAGCTAGATACAGCACTACTCTTTTTCATACTTGCAACAGGCATGCAGCTGTGTTATGACTGTATCCGGTAAATTCAGCCTTTATAAATACTTGTCCTGAGAGTAAGGGCAGTACTAAAGTCGCATGCACTACGCAGAGATGGCCCAACCCCAGATCCAGTCCTTTATAATGCCACTTAATGTTATATCATGGTGTGGTCTATCATTTCACAGTGTTCCCCACACAGAGAGAAAATGACATAGTTTATTGTATTCATTTATGAATTTGAAATAATATGATATGATTAAAAAGAAAAGCCATAGTTTTCAAACTAAAACAACCAGTCTGCACTTCAGTGCTACCTCTCTTTTACACTGTATGCAAAATTATCTAGCTATCACAGAAGCATAGAATAATGAAGTTGGAAGGGGCTTATAAGGCCATCGAGTTCAACCTCCTGTTCAATGCAGAAATACAAATCAAGGGATATCTGCCAGGTACTTGTCTAAATTTCTCTGGAATGCCTCTAGTATTAGAGCACTCACCACCTCCCAAGGTAATTGATTCCATTGCTGTACTGCTCTAACAGTTAGGACGTTTTTCCTGATATTCAACCAAAATCTGGCTCCCTGTAACCTGAGCCTATTGTTGCATATCTTGGACTTTGGGACCCTCGAGAACAGATCCTGCCCTTCCCCGAAGTGACAGCCTTTCAAATATTTGAAAAGTGCTATCTTATCTCAAGCTATGCTTGAGTATGCACGTTCCATAGCTCCTAAGAAAATCTAAGTGCCAAAGAGATTACAGCACTTGACACCCAACAAGGTCAGATGGGATGTGTAGTTTAGTAAGGGAATTAGAATACTTTGTGAGAAAGCTTGAGTGCCCTCCACAGTAGTACAGCAGTTCTTAAGTCCTCACCAAACTACAGATGCTAGGATCCCACTAAATGAAGCTAAGGCAGTTAAAGTAAAATTGAAGTGTTATAATTGTACAGTGCAGAACTACTCTCAATCAGTGTCTTCATGGTACAAGGGCCAATGTTACTCTCTATAATGTCCATGGTCTGGGTATATTTTTCCACACAAACTAGCCTCAGGGATGGTCAGGCACTACAATATATTTGGCACCGATATTTTCTTAGCCACTATGGTGTGTGCTATGGGAACAGACACTTGGATGCACTATTAAGACACTGAAGTGGTCATGATAGAAAGTACTGTGGAAAATAGCCTTGAGGGAATAGGGCAAGCAGGACCCACAAGAGGCCTAACACAGTCAGACACTACATCAGCATGCTTTTCCTTGCAACAACAGTTTCCTGCATGAGGATTTTTTTACCCCCTTGAGATATCTCACAGGAAATCTCACTGGATTTCTAAAAATGTCCTAGTCTTCCCCTCCCTGCTCCCTGAAATAAATGCCATGATCCATTGTTACAACTCCTGCACCCAGTGACATCTTTCCTCTACTGGATTCATCTGGAAAGGACAGAAGAAATATTTTTTTTCTGTGTAGGATCCAACAGGAATTGGTAGAAGAAACAGCAAGCTGTGCAGATTTGTTACAATTTCTACACAAAATGACTTTTCCCCCCCCCTGCACAGGCCTATCTGAAAATGACTACAAGCTGCATAGAATATGCTAGTTTTCTGCACAGAGCAATCAGCAAACAATGGGAGAAAAATAAAAGGAAAAACAAGAGCAAGGTTTCATTTTTGCAGGAAGCCAGGGAATCTTGATGGTGCAGGGGGATATCTCAGCACAGCGAGACCCTAAAAGCTGCCGGGAGCAAGAAATTTGCCTAGCTTATAAACACCAGTTCAGCTAGGATAACAAAGTTATATATTTATGTGTGTGTATATGTGTGTGTGTGTGTGTGTGTGTCTCCTTATATGTTAGTATATATATATACATATATCCCAATTCTAAGATGTCAAAGGCCACTTAATTACTTATTCAGTAATTAAGGGATCATTTTAATATCCTGGCTAGTATTATATTATCTAAATGCAGAGTGGTGGGGCAATCTCGTAAGCATCTCCCCACTCAGGCAGGCTTCCTGACACATGCCAGTTCTCACATTAATTGTGAGATTGATCGAACACAAATGACTGCAGGACAGGAAGCTGCCAGAGTGGGGGGAACCTACACAGTAGCTTTTCCACTCCACATTTAGGCAACAAAATATTACCCCTTGGATCTTAACTGCTTTCTTTCTTTTTCATCATTCATTATAAAAATTTGCTTCATAAATACATTTCCATCAACAACGTATTCTGTTGTGCCAATTCTAGTTCTCTGTTTCTGGCTGTTTGATAATAGACACCAATGAGTATAGTCTATGGACAATCATATATCCGATACAGCCAGAAGAAAATGATGAAGAGCCAACATTTTCATGCCTCAGTGCCATACTCAGCAAGTCAGAAGCATAAAGAGTCATTACATAAACAAAATAAATATGTGGAAAAACAGACAACACCCAACAATATTTTTCAAATCACAAAATACTTAATGCAAATATTTTTGCATGAACATATATTGACTATACATTTCAGAGGAGTCAGAAAACAAAGGGTCATTTTTACTTTCTTTATAGGGAAGGGTCAAATTACAAAAATGTTTTGCAACTGAGAGAGAAGTAAGGTACTTGAAAAAATATTTATTTGATAGCCCTTTGCATAAACGTATGCCGGCTACATTATCTAAATCCATTCCCAGTTAATTACAGGAATATGATTTTCTTCTTCTTTGTCTCCCAAGGAAGTGACCTGATTTCACAAGAAGAAGAAACTGCCTTGCCAACTGGGAGACCTACAACAGCGAACAGATTTGATTTCCCAGGCCCACTGCCAGAGAGAGCTTAGCATGCTATACAGGTAATTTATTTAGTCTCAAATGGAGGGGGGGGGGGGGATAAAGGAAAGGGAAGCTAAAAAAAATAAATAGAGAGGATTAGATAAATCAGAACAAAATAGGAGGAACAACAGCCTGGCATTAGTGTCATCTCAAACAAAAAAATAATATGAGAGGCTGAAGAGGACTAAGTAAATATGCTATAGAACCATATGAACTTCTGAGGTGTCAACCTCTCATATCTAAATCAGGATGCAAACAGATGTAAGGTAAGTATCTAGTTGGTTGGTTGGTTGGTTGGTTGGTTTATTTTACTTCAGGCAGTTGAGTGCTATCCCAGGCAGGGGGAATGGATTTATCCTTCCCAAAGATTTTTTTAAAAAATTAATAATATCTCATATGGCTCCTCATTGCCCTCTTCTATTTCTGCAAAGTTTACTTCATGTTGTCCATTGCAAAACAGAGGTTCCACAGTAGGGTACTCTCCGGTTCCATTGCCCAGCAACTGCCATGTATAAACACACCAGTGTCTTGCATGTCAAGAAACATGGGAAAGGTCACTTCCATGGTTCCTATATCATTACTAAGAATATCAGAAATCATGGGTATAACATTTTCCATGACTCTTAATTTGCAAAATACTGTCATACTTGCTTGCAATGACATCTTAAGGTACTACTAACCATGGAAATACAGGTATTTCTCCACTGGCAAAGATATTACCATCTGGTATAAGCAGGGAGGGAGGGGCAAGATAATAGCTGTAGATGCCGAGGTAAGGCCATTACAAACCAAACTGAATTTACTTTTTATTGGGTTTAAAGCTAATTAGCTGTGGACTTGTGAGTACAACTTTTGTTTTGCCTTTTAAAAACTCTGCCTCGAAGACCCTGCATCATCACAAAAGTAAGATGTGTGCTTGAGAGGAAATTACCATGAATGTCTCCTAATGGACAGATGATGAACTCAATACCTGTTGGAAGGTATGGCTTATCTCAGCCCCTCCCCTATTCTAGCCCTTCTCCAAACCTTCTTTGGCTCTTCTTCTGGCTAATCTTAGCCAGCACAACAGTTGTTGTGGCAGATCCTTCTGCCAGCTGATCTCCAAAATGAGCCAGCTCAAGGACAACTGTACCAGCATAAGGACAGTTGTGCCAACACACTTCTGCCCATTCCAGCCCCACTACAGCTGGTGCCCTTTTTCAGTTAGAATTTTCACTGTAAAAGTAACATGTAAAGATTAAACAAATGAACAATTTCCTGCCTCTTAATAATATATCAAACCTATTGCCTCTATTGGCCTCCTCATTTTGCCTCATTTTAAGGCCAGTACTGGCTTTATCTACAAGTATACAAGTAGAAGATGGGACAAAGGCAACCAAGGTATTTCTTGGCTTTTGTTGTTTTCTCCCATCTTGATCATATTATTATTGTAGATTTTAATTGTTGTTTTTATTTGTTTGCCGCCCTGAGTAGACTCCTGTCTAGAAGGGTGGGATATAAATCCAATAATAAATAAAATAAATAAAATAAATAAAAATACAGAATTTGTCTTCAAAGAATTATCAGCCCTATAGCAACAGCACAGTCTTTAGGGTTTCTAGCCAGCTACAGAATATCAACCCTCTTTTTTTCTTTATTTCTGCTAGATGGTCCACCTCCTGCTGTTACATATAGAAAACAGTTTCAAATTCCTGTCCTGGGTGATAAAATGCATCCAGCAAAATCCAGTAGTCTATAGCCACCAGCAAAAGGCCATGAAGCAAGCAAACTATAGAAAACATATGAAACATCCTTATATCCAAAGGCAGAGAGCCTTTAACTCTTCATTTCTTTTGAATTATGGTACTCATGATCGCATATACTTCACCATACAACTATGGTCTACGGCAGTGGTTCCCAACCTTACGTCCACAGATGTTTTTGGACTATAACTCCCAGAAATCCTGGCCAGCACAGCTAGTGGTGAAGGTTTCTAGGAGTTTTAGTTGAAGAACATCTGGGACACAAGATTGGGAACCATTGCCATAGTCCATGGTTGCATGGGTGTTTGGGACTTAAAGGCCAAAATGTCTGCAGGATCAAAGATTCTACCCCACCCATAATAATTATTCTTTACCACTAGAAGGTGACAATATTTACTCCACCGTATTGTCCTAAATGAAATGCCATAAAAACTGGCTGGGTGTGTGTGTGAAAGAAATGTTAGCAAAATGAAATGGTGCTATTTTTCTTTGACAATGGCAGGTTGCCTCATGTGCCATACGCAAGCTGGGAGGGTTTTAACTGGGACCATAAGTACTTGGAGAAAATGGTTAATTCCCCTGCATATGTGCTATATCTATATCTTGGTCGAAAACAGGCTCCTCACGCTCCTGTGTAAAGTCTAAAAACATGGAAACATCCACAAAATTTGTTTGTTTGTTTGTTTGACTTCTATACCGTCCATCTGGCTGTCAAGGCCACTCTGGGCAGTTTACACATTAAACACACATATAATCAAACAACAATTTAAAACAATAAACATATTAGTAATAAAATCAAAGTTAGACACAAACACAACAAGAAAATTTAACTGATAATAATTAAAATGATATAAAAGCAAGACAGCAGGACTGATAATATAAATGTTAAGACACCAGTATATTAGGAGGTTATGAAATTCGGGAAGGCATGTCAAAAAAACCATGTTTTTAACAATTGCTTGAAAATTCCCAGTGAAGGGGCTAGGTGGATTTCAGTCAGGGAGCTGTTCCAGAATTGGGGAGCAACTGCCGAGAAGACCCGGTTTCTAGTCCTCTCTTTCCGGGCCTCTCTCAGGATCAATACTCTCAACTGCCCAGCCTGGAAATTTAACATGTAGTATGGTTCAATTGTTCCACAAGCAACCTGTTGCGTATGATAAAAAAATTCATGGTATTTTCTAACTAATACCCAGTGTGGTGTAGTGGATGGAGTAATGGACTAGGACTCAGGAAGCCTGGTCTCAAATCCCAACTCTGCCATGAGATACTCCTTAAATATGTCACTTACTTTGAAAGCTCTATTTGGGTTGCTATAGGCTCCAACTGGATGGCACATAACTACAGTTTTCTAACTGGGAAATCATGAGATTAGCTGTAAAACAGTTGCAAGATAACATATGACTCCGAAGGCGTGGAAATGTGCTCCACCAATGTGTAGTTTGATCTCCTAATAAAATTGCTACTATAGGGGGAAAAGTCACCAAATGCTCTGAAAATACACTGCTTCTTTGCAATTTAATTTTGAAAATACCCAACACCTGGTCTTTGAACTCTTCCTTCCCCAAATCTCTTCGCTCCTCCTCTCCCGCCTATAAATGAAACTTGAAATAGCACTGCTGTCTTTTCATTATTGTTGCCGAAACCCCCAATCTGTTCGAGCAAAACAGCAAGCAAACATGAAAGGATACAGAAAAGAAATTTGGCAGCATTTATAAAGCTTTCATTGCATGCAGTGACAGGCCTTTGGCAGGGGAATAAACCTGCTCTAGCTTATGATACCAAGGGTGGACAATTTGTGGCAGTCAAGGAGACAAGTCTGCCACCCCTCAAAACCCACTGGGGGCTGCACCTACTTTGTAAATGTGGTTTTCTCCACATTTATTTTCAAAACAAGAAGTGACCAGGCATAGAAAAGCAGAATATGTATGTATGTATGTATGTATGTATGTATGTATGTATGTATGTATGCAGTCCCAGAGAAGACTCACTGGAAAAGACCCTGATGTTGGGAAAGTGTGAAGGCAAGAGGAGAAGGGGATGACAGAGGACGAGATGGTTGGACAGTGTCATCGAAGCTACCAACCTGAGTTTGACCCAACTCCGGGAGGCAGTGGAAGACAGGAGGGCCTGGCGTGCTCTGGTCCATGGGGTCAAGAAGAGTCGGACACGACTTAACGACTAAACAACAACAACATGTATGTATGTATGTATTCTTCATATTTAAACAGCAGGGGGGAGCAATCCTCGTAGTTCAGGAGGGCACCAGGGATATGAAAACAGTTGGGGGCACATAGGGGGCATGTGATACCTGCCATTGCAGTGTCCCAATTTAAAATTGCAAAAGTCACAGAAGGAATTCATAAATCTTGGAATATTAACAGCCAGCACTGAAATACTGACCCCTCCCAGGTTTGTAATCTGATACTGGGGTCAAGCAGATCAAAATCAAGTCCCAACTGTAATAAAGCAACAAAAATGAGAATACTTCACCATGATTGTAATTTAAAGTAAAATACAAATTTGTATTAAAATTTATAATTCAGGAGTATGTTGTGCAAGGATGGGAACTAGTGTTTGTAATGATCCTCTGTTTTAATATCCATGCAGTCTCATGTTCTTATGTCCTGCTTTCTGCCAATTTAAAAAGAATTTGAAAAATACTGAATGCTAAGGGATGCTTTAAAAAATTACTGAACTGCTAAGGAATGCTTGAAAGACAGTGTGGTGTAGTGGATAGTTTGTGAGAACCATGGTTCAGATCACTTACTTAGCCATGGGAAAATGGCAAGCTACTCCTTGAACATTTCACATCTTTAAAAAACTGTATTGGGGTCAACATAAGTTAAAAAGTAACTTAACAACAACAATATCAAGGAATGCTAAAGAAGTGTTTATGGACATTTAGGAAATGATAAGATAAAGATCTTTACTACTGAGCCAACACAAAGAAGCTACTATAATCTTATTGTTATGTGCCATCAAGTTGCTTCTGACTTATGGTAACCCTAGCAGAGTTTTCCAGGTATGTGAAGTGTTCAAGGAATGGCCTACCACTGCTGCCTCCCCTCAAAATATTTTCATGGCCAGGCAGAGATTTGAACCCAGGCCCCCCAAATCCTACTCTGACATCATATCTGTCATCGTCATCATTTTTTTTAAACCATGCTGTGGTTTTAGGGAGCATGCTAATATTTGGGATGTGTAGTGTTTGATTTCCCCCTTTTTAAATTAACTGGCTGACTGACCCCATTGCTCTTTTGGCAAAACCCTTTAACTCTTATGAAAAAAGAAAAAGCTAAAGAAACTGAAGTGAAAAGTAGATAATAGTCAGTAGGAAAACAGGTAGATGAAAGCATAACAGGTTACAGTGAACATTTCAGCTAACTCAACTATTAGTCCTGTCTAGAGTAGACCCACTGAAATCAGTGGGAGATTGATTAGCTGTGACAATAACTCCCACTTATTTCTTTGGATCTGCTCCAGAATTAAAACTTGATTTTGCCCTTTATACATGGTTTACGTGTGGAGTGGCACAGTACCACTCTCTTTGATGCACTCACATGTTAAAATAAGCATGTATACATTGCACAGCAACTGCTGTTTTCCTGTACATGCAGTGAAAATAGTTTGTCTGGCCATCTCATTACCTAGGCAGCCTTTATAAAAGAAAGGAACTGGAGTCCTACAAACATGTCCAGCAAGAGTCTGCCCATCTGATGGTTCCGGTCCAAAACTGTACACTGAGAGGATTACTAAACTTGGCAGTTTATTGGTTGCGTCAAAAGGTAGTAACCAAGATATTTGCCTGACTGTGAGACTCTAGTTTCTCTTGGTGCTTTATTCCAGGCAGCCAAGTTGGAGAGTTGTTCATCATAAAGGTTATCTCCATAAACCAGAACAGAACAGGAAATGTAGTTTCTTTGTATTCATGAATGAAAGTTTAGATTCTAGAACACCTGGATTAAAAAAAAAAATCCTACACAAAACCATGAATCAGTGCCTGCTGACTGGAATAAATAGTGTGACTATTCTTCTTTTGAGTTGCAATCCATACACATTTATTTGAGAGCTCAGAAAAGTTACCTTTTTAAAGGCTGTAATTCCCAGACTCCTACAGCTAGCATGGCCAGTGAATTCTGATTGGTTCTTTGGCCTTGTATCTAATAGTTCAGTGATTCCTAACCTGAGATATGTGTACTCCCCAGGGATACAAACTAGGACATTTTGGTTATGCAAAAAAAATTGAATAATAGTGGGAAAAGGCACATACACCAACCGTGTAAGACTATTATTTATATCCTGAACAGTGAGAAATCCCTCAGCTTCTTCCTTCATTCCCCGCCCACCATATGAGAGCCTAACCAATCAACTTTCACTCTAAGGAGGTCTCCGTTCTTGTTCCACCACTCACCCAAAGGCTTGTGCCACCTGCTCCTTTCCTATTGATGGCAGTTTATATGAGACAAAATTCCATATGCATTTTAACCCCTTTGCTGGCTTGCACACTTGTGCACATAACCAGAAGTAATGAGGAAGGGGTCTGGAGACAAGAAGGTAGAGATTCCCTCCCAGCCCCACCTTTCCAACATGAAGGGTAAAATTTAGGGGAATGGGCTGCCAAGGGGTACACAAGTGAAAAAAGGTTGGGAACCATTGAAATAGGTAATTAAAGCAAATGTAGAGAACTCATTTCAGTGGATTAAAACAGTTTATAGATATTTTAAATAATATTCAAATGTGGACTGGTTTAGTCCTGCTGAAATTGCCCAGTGAGGACTATGACTATGTTAAATAGGTAAAAGGAGCCCCCTTCATCTGCATACCTCCAGGCTTAGCTCCATTTCCTGCTCATACTAGAATGTAAGTAGAGCACCCATATACTGGCATAAAAAAGTGTCTGCCTTGCACACACCTTTTACTATACAATAAGATTCATCTAAAGGTCATTTAAAAATACAAATCAAAGCTTGACATTCCTTCTATGACTAAAGTCTTCATCCAAGCTCCCTCTTTTGATTGGTTTTCTAATCTAAACCCATTAAAATGATGGCAATTTCTTTAAGAGTCCTGATTAGTCAAGAGATCAAAATGTATTAAGTCAGAAGGCTAACTAGTTGTATGTTTAATTAGGCCTTAAGATCTTTCAGAGGACACATCTGTAGCAATTCTCTCTCTCTGCTTCAGCTAATGACCTGGATTGTTAAAAAGAAGGAAAAGAAGATGTATATGAAGTTGCTTGACAGAAGTGACAGAAAGAGAACAAGAGAATAATGCTGTATCTGAAAATATCTGCTATGCTAGCATAGCACGTGAATATAAAGTATTATTGCATACTCAACAGAGATAGGCTTCAGGAGGCCCGCTGAAGAGGAAAACAAGAAAAATTGGTTGTGTATATAAAGACACTTGGCCCACATATTTAAAACTACTAATTCACCTGGTTCTTACAATTATCATAGTGCTTCCTCAACAGAAGGAATAGTAATCTTTCATACAACTGTAAGTCAAATATTCTGACGACTTTAACAAGGGTCAGATTTTTAATATCCCATGGACTAAATGCACAGTGTAAAGTCCACACAATGCAAGATGTACAGTGCAAAGGAATGGGGAATGTGGGATCTTACCAATATTGTTGGACTGACCCCATGATCCTTTACCACTGGCTACGTTAGACAGGGCAGATGGGAGCTGCAGTTGTAGGGACAGACATTTGTCTACTCTGATCTACATAACATTGATAACAGTGAAGAAGCTGCCAGCACTCCAGAACAACAAACCAAGCTGGAGGGCTCCTCCTTCACATGCCTGAATTAGCCTCAGATTCAGGTATGGGGGTTGATTTGCAGGGATGGCTAGGAATATACATGCACAGTAAATATGACAAGCCAGATGCACAGGAGAATGAAAATAAATCCTTTATACAGTATAATAATTCAGAGAATTGGAAAGGGACAGTCACATCAATACATGCAGAATGATGCTGTGTTTACTCTGCAAGGACATATTTCTGAAGGCAACCGAGAGACTGCAATCAAAAGGATATTTAGAATTTACAGTGACTCCATACAATGAGTTACCAGCCATAACCAAAATATCTGAGTTAACACTTTGACTTTGTCACTTAATCATCAACCCTAAACCCATTTATACTAGAAACTCCCATTTTTTGGACTGAATTCATTACTCGACAAAGATGACAAAGAGATGCTTCATTCAGCTTTCCTATATAATGATCAGGTGTGAACTTTCTATAAAACATTAAATATAATTTCTGTTTTCCTGTTTGAGGTTTGTTCTTAGGTTTCACTCTCATTTTTCATGTCATTCTTCTATTTCCTTTCTAAAAGCAGCACTATGATTGCATTTTGAAAAACTGCATGGTGCTTGTTCGGCAGCTCTGTTTTCAATGAGAGTAAATACATAATTTGGCATTATCACTTAAACAATTTTAATATGTGTATACGTATGTACTATAGGGGAAAACAACACTTTATCCTTATTTTGTCTCTAATCTTCCATTCAGCCAGTAGCACACATATTCTATAGAAAAAGGAATACATTCACAAACTTGTTCTAATTTTGAACAGCTATGGTGACATGTCCACTGTCATCCAGATTTTTAAGCGTATGAGTTTAATTGATCACCAAATGTCCCATGCTGAAAATTCATGACACAGTTCTACACATGAAGTTGGTTTGCTCTGGTCCCATAATCTGCCAGGACACAAAGCTACCAAAAAACCCATTGTAAGTTTTGTGAGGTGTGCAAAGTCAAATGAGGATATGAGAACTAAATTAATGTATTTTATAATCATGTGAAAGAGATCAAGTGTTGTATCTATGTGCTTGAGTAGATGACCTGTGGACCATTACTTTATATATTTAAATTCAAAGCTACTGTTCTGACAGATACATGAAAGAAAAGATGTGAACAATCCATTATTATATTGTTTTAAAAAAACCTTAATCCTAACCTTATAGGGTATTGAAATCACACAAATTGAAAAACATATCTAGAGTATACTTCTCCCTTCAACAGCACTGGACCCCCATGCAGTTCAAAATCTGTGTATAAATTTATGCCCCCCAAAATGTAACCACAAAGCATAAGCTGTTGATTCATATACACACAGAGAGCGGGGGGTGGGGGGAGCAATGACCCTTAAAGGTCCTTATGAATTCCTTATCTAGAGACTGAATTAGAGATGTTGTGTTTGGGGGCAAGTAAGTCACTTTGACATCTTTGGTGTTGAACTCATGGGGTTCTGGATGGCCTGGGTCACAGAATTTTTTTGTTTATTTATTGAAATAAATCTGTGTATAACCAAAACTGTGCTGTTCTAACCCATGCAGTTCAAGAGAAAAGTGTATAACATCTAACTAGAACAAAGTAAAAGCACAAAATAAATAGCAAAAAAGAAAAGAAAGAATAGAATAAAGTACCATGACAGTGTATACAGCTGTATCATATTAAGAGGTAGAATAAATTGCTGAGCACTCATTACATCTCTATGTGAGGCACTTATATTAGCCCTGGTACCATTCTGAGGTAGAAATTGTTTTGTAATACTGTCTCATATCTGGGAAAGGTTTTGTTTTGGATTCTTTCAGAAGCTCAAGTCAAATCTATCACATTCTTTCTGGTATCTGCTCATTGCTATAGATCACTCCTACTCACTCAATATGAGTCAAAAGCAAAACTGTGAACACGAAAGGTAGGTGTGTGTGTTGTTAGCTAAGAATCAAAAGCTGTGAAACATCTCCTCACAACAGTTTCATCACACAATTCTCCAGTGAGTCTTTATGGATCAATCAAGCAAATGACCAAGCTGATTTTACAGCCCACAAACCTCAGTCACTTGCAAACCAAAGCAGTCTCTAGTTCTCTAGGATAATGTTTCATGGGAAGTGGGTGGGAATGTTCTTTCATGCTTTAAGGAAACCGTGATATAAATTGAGCAGAAAGTGTATCAGCCTTTCTCACACAGAATGAACAAACAAAATGTCAATAATGTTAGACCTATTTTATTTGTGCATACTCATCATTTAACAACTGCAATATTAAATGCAAGGGAAATGCTATTATGGATCTTACTAACAGAGAACAAGTTTTTATACAGCCTCACATCATCCTGAAGCACAGTGACTTTAAACTGTGAGCTGACTCAGTCCACCCAATGGATATAAATAATACTTCTAAATTCTTTGGAGTGAATCCATGGCACAAATCCAATATTAGTCTAGACTGGAATAGACTCATTGGTCGAACACTACTGCAAAATACTGCACACTTAAGGGGAACTACACAAGCAATTTTCACAGTTGTGTGAATGGCTGTTACGTGCCTAGGTGCAGAAGCATGTGACCGAGTATGCAACCCAGACATGTCTGAGTGTGTAACAGATAGACAGGAAGACTGTATACACTGGTTATACAATTTCCAACACAGAGGAGCTTTGTTTTTGGAAAAATGTAAAAAATGGGGCAATGTAGCAATTTTTCTATATTACCAGAGCAGAGAGTGGGCAGTTCAAGAAGCCCCCAGTCATGCTCAGCTCAGTTTGGGCACCTCTACAAATTGATGAACTTTGAGTCAATGTTTTGGGAATTAAAAATAATGGCATTTACATAGAAATACTTGGGGCTAGTTGCAGCAAACGATGGAAGGATCAAAGCAGAAGGAGTTTGACAACCGAAGCATCAATGAAAGACAAAAGATCTTCTGGAAACTGTAGTCACTGAGGTCTATGAAAGGCTTCAATCAATCTCATCACACTGTGTTTATTCCCTAGCCACCCATCCAAGCAATAGTATGTGTCCAAGCATGGCAAGGGGAGAATGATACATTGCTTATTAGACTGACCACATTCATGCACTTTCTTGTCTTTTTTTTTAAAGGAAGCTACACTGAGTCTTCATTACACTTAGGACTGAGTGTATATGTGAATGTATGATGGATAACTGACTCTCTTGTATGGGCTTTAATTGAGTAGGTCAAAGTAGAGCTACGAACTATGATTTTTCTCACCTACACCACTGCAATGTTCTACTATTTTCCCGTTTATCTTTTTTTTAATGCCTGCTGTTGGCCTTTATTAGCAGAATATATATATATATATTTGCCATAGCTGCCCATGTATGTTCTAGAGTAAGTGAGGGCTAAATATCAAGCATTCTAATTCGAGTTTGAAAGTGAATTGATGCACTGAGGCAAACCAGGCTACTGACTAAGCGTGCCAAGAGGATTCCTCCCACATCCCTTACACATAGTTTCCCTGAGCAGAGCTTCCAGGGAGCTAGAAAGGAAGAAAGGTAGTAGGAGCTCTGGCTACAAATTGAGGGTCCACAACATTCCCAAAGTTGATAGCACTGTGTAGCACCATCACCCTTGGTCACATCCATTTATTTTCCACAATATTAGCCTTTCTTCTCCCAATATGGAAACATACAGAAGCCGACATATACTTTCAGGAATCTAAGAACAAATCAGTTTGTGCCTCCAATATAGCTTACAATGGTGTAGATATATTTGGATACAAACCAGATTTGATGGTATTCACACACCTCTAATTTCTGGTTTATACCTCAAAATCTTGATTATGTTTCCATTGATTTAATCAATGGAAACAGCTCCATGAGAATTTTTCAAGCCCTACAAGACTCCTTACCATAAAGTGAGAGCAAGACAAGGACCAATATTTTTCTTCTCAGAGTCTCTATATAAATAAGCTGCCTATGCATAAAACTAGTACCCTTTGAAAAACAAAACACACACACACAGCAAGCAAAAAATGACTGGCTAATTGTTAGGGGGGGGGAAACTATAAACAATCCCCCTGAATGCTTCCCGTCTTCAAAAGTCTTTGCAATAAAGTAGCAACTATAACTATTTTGTGCAGTTTGCTTTATTTGCATGAATGAACTAATTGTGTAGTTTTTGCCTAATTTGCACAAACACCATTCCCACTCTCATTCTCTTCTCACAAGTGCCAAAAAATACACTTTCCCTCTGAGCCAAAATAATTTTGTTCTTATTTATTTATTTATTTATTTATTTATTTTATTAGATTTATACCCCGCCCATCTAGACAGATAGTCTACTCTGGGCAGCATTACAAAATTTAAAAACAATAGAAACAATGAACATGCAAAATCCAAGATGTAAAAATGTAAATATTAAAATACAGCAGGAGGGAAAGCCTGCCTAAATAGCCATGTCTTAAGTTTATTTCTAAAGACACCCAGAGAGGGAGCCAGGCGAATCTCTATGGGCAAGTTGTTCCAGAGGCGAGGGGCCACTGCTGAGAAGGCCCGGTTCCTCGTTCTTTCCTTCCAGGCCTCCCTCAGCGTTAGGCCCCTCAATCGCCCGGCCTGGCTAGAACAAGTGTCTCTGGCAGAACTGGGTGGGAGAAGGCGCTCTGCCAGATATTGAGGTCCTAAACCGTTTAGGGCTTTATAAGTAATCGTAAGAACTTCCCCCTTCTCATGTACAAGACAAAAACTAACAGGGATTTGTATCCATGACCCACACATTCAGCAGCCAATCATTATTAGCTGCTCCATACCTACCTGTTGCTGACAATTCACACATTAATGGGCCAGCATGAATTACATCAACCCCAGTCACTTCAACCCAACAATTTTTGAAAGTAGCCAAACCACAGATTCAGCGGTGAGTTAACAAATATATGGTGATCCACTGTAGAGAAAAAACATAATGCCCATGCATTGTAAACAAAACTTTAGCACATAGGTTTTACAAATACACAATCTATAAATGCCTTGTTCACTATAAGGGTTGTTTCTTCCTTGTCTGGACAGCAGGATCCCAATTGAGGAACCCCCTCCCGGGAAAGGGGAGTCCGGTTCCCTCCTTATTTTGCTTCCAAAAGGCAATAAAGATTGTTCTATTCCATTAGCCTTTTAATTCTTCTTAATGTGCTCTTCAATTTCTGTTGCTCTTTACTTTGATGTTTAATGTCACTCTTAAATGTTATTGCATGTTTTACTTTTTCTTTTTGCTCCCCGTCTTTATTGATGTTTTATGAAGTTTTAAAAGTTTCATTGGACATGAGTTGCAGGCACCCAGTAGGTAGGAGGGTAATTTATAAAACAAACAGATGATACACGTTTAGATGTAGGTAGAAAAATTTCACTAGATGATCATCTCTTAAAAACCATCTGTGGTTTTACTCAACATGGTACATGATATTGAACTAAGTAGAATTGTTATCTTGAATCAAGATCAAAAGCTTTCTCTTTTTACGGTTTGTAAATCTACACAACACAGCAGAGATTCTCCTCATCTTAAACACTGGCCAGAATCTTACTGGTGTTAATTTTAAGGTTTGTGTAACTTGCCCCAGCTAATTGCAGCTAACTGACAAGGTGCAGAGGCACATCTCAGTCACATGCCTTATCACATGCCTAATATCAAGCTGCAACCTAGCAGCCTATGAATTAGCTGTAGCAAGTTACACGTATTTTAAGTGAACACCAATAGGATTCTGGCCATGGAACAATTAATACCAGAAATAGTCATGCAGTGCTTGCAAGACTAGCTAGTTCTTATTTTTCATAAGCTTTCATGTCTTAGTACACTTCTTCAGATGAATGGATTGGTTGTATCTCTGGATGGAGTATAAAGTTGGCAGTTTAAAATGTTGGTAATTGTTCTAAGCTGCCAACAGTTCTCCTTACCAGTACTTTGAAACAGATAAAGGAAGTTATTAACTCTATCACAATGGTTGTGATTAGGATCTGACTGCATGACAAAGGTTCAGATGATCAAATTAGTATTAGTTTCCAAACTTGGGTCCTCAGACGTTCTTGGCCTTCAACTGCCAGAAGTACTGACTGGCACAGTCAGTGGTGAAGGCTACTGTGGGTTTTATTCCATGAACATCTGGGGACCCATGGTTGGAAACCACTGGTATATATAATAACACAGGACACCATTGTCATTCTTTAGGCTCAAACCCACCAGAATATACATCTTTAACAGAACAAATAAACAGAAACAGAAACGTTTTTTCAAAAACCAATCAAACAGAGAAACCATCCAGCACACACACACACAGGGGAAAAACAGCAACATAAAAACACACACATACCCTGCTCTCCCAAAAACCAACAAAAACTAGCAAGCAAATAAAAGCAAACATTAGAATCAAACTCCCTCTTCAAACCAAAATTATTAGGATATGGGGATATTTCTCACCCCATCCCACATGATGCCTTTTTCTTCCCTTTAAGTTATGCAGCAGGCAGAGCAGGCAGGCAGCAAAAATAATTGAGGAAAGGAAAAGAACAAAGAGGAGGGAAGAATCCACAAATAAATTGGGTGGGTGACGACTCCAAAGAATAATCCCAAGGAGGCATGCTGACACATGGCTCTGTTGTTGTTGTTTTTCCTTTCATATAAGCATGAAAGATCCATGAGAGTCCCTTTTGTGGCTTTTTTCTTTCTTTCATGTGAGCATGAAAGGCCCATACCTAGAGTGGATCCACTGAAGCAATAGGATTTATATAAGCCTTGATTTACATTTGAGAAACTGATCCAGTAGGGTATACAGTGGACCCTCGACTTACGGAATTAATCCGTATTGGAACGGTGGCCGCAGGTCGAAAAGTCCGTAGGTCGAGGGTCCATTTCCCATAGGAATGCATTGAAAACCATTTAATCCGTTCCAGCCAAAGAAAAAAAATCCCGGGCTTCCAAAGCTGCACCCGCTGCCCTCTGCCTTCTGTCCCCGCTGCCCTCTGCCTCCCGTCCCCGCGGGGACAGGGGCAGAGGGCACCGGGGACAGGGGCAGAGGGCACCGGGGACAGGAGGCAGAGGGCAGCAGGTGCAGCTTTGGAAGCCCGGCAAGCCGAAAGCCACTCCGCGCCGGCTTTTGGCTTCCCAGGCTTCCAAACCCCCTCAGCTGCCCTCTGTCTCCCGTCCCCGGTGCCCTCTGTCTCCCGTCCCCGGTGCCCTCTGCCTCCTGTACCCGTGGGGACAGGAGGCAGAGGGCACCGGGGACAGGAGACAAGAGGGCAGCGGGTGCAGCTTTCGAAGCCCGGCAAGCCGAAAGCCGGCAGCGGGCGCGGAGGTCGGGGCGGCTTTTGGCTTGCCGGGCGTCCAAAGCTGCCCCCACTGCCCTCTGCCTCCTGTCCCCGCTGCCCTCTGCATCCTGTCCCCGCGGGGACGGGAGGCAGAGGGCAGCGGGGATGGGAGGCAGAGGGCAGCAGGGGCGGCTTTGAATTTCCCGCCCTTTCCCCCTGCCTTTCGTAGGTCGAAGCTCTGGCCGGAAGTCGAACCAAAATTTTGCGGCTGGAGCTTTTCATACCTTGAAATTTTCGTAAGTAGGGACCTTCGTAAGTCGAGGGTCCACTGTACTTGATTTAAGACTAGCAACTGTATTTAGTCAAATGGGCTGCTAAATCCAGGAGATTCCCAAAGCAGAATTCATAGTCAATTTTAGCTTCTTAAAAAGAAAGAAAGTGTTTATGCTCCCCCTACTCCCTTATCCCCTATAGATCAGTGTCTATTCTGGTGAATGAAGAATGACCAACTGGCCCCTAACTATGGCATGCAAATTTCACCTGACAAAACATTTGTCTGTAAAATCCTGCTAAGTGTTGTAGAGAAATTTTTATCACTCCCTTGCTGACACAGATTTCTAATCAGGCGTGCATACCTGCTAAATTTCTTCTCAACACTTGTCAGGATGTGTTATAGATTACCAGATTACCAAGCAGTTGCACATGACACTTAGTTACCACAGTAAATAGCTGTCTCTATTCACTCTGTCTTCCGTCAAGTAATGATATGTATTAAAACCCTTCCCATGTGACAATTTCAAACAAATCATGCAACATATCTCCCTGGCCCATGCACAGTTCAACAGCTACCTCAGACATCTGGCTTATACCCTTGCTTCATTTCACACCTTCTTACCTCTGTCACTTTCATTATATAAGAAGCAATTACAAACAGCCCACATCCAACTACCAAACTCCAAAGCCACATCTTTTTAAAATGGTTCACTTCTCATGCAATCAAGTTTTCAGCTTAAATGCAGCAGAGTTCTGAAAACAAACTCTGGATCATTCCCCAGTGACTTGTTTACATATGAAATCTTCACACTGAGTCATACAAGGGGCTTTCCCTTTGCCATAAATATTTCCTTCTTTACAATAATGATCAAGATCTGAAGAACCACTCAGTTCTGGTGCAGACAAGACAAGGTCTTCATATAAGAAATATGTAGACTCCAATGGTCTCCAATGCTCATGATCCCTATTTTATTTATTGTTAATATTTAGATCCCACTTTGCTACCTGTCAACTCCATTTACTCACCCTGGTTGTTGTCTCTTAGTAAAGCCTTGTTAACATTTTATTAGGTCATTCCTTAGATCCCGCTTCCTTCTCACCACGTCTGTTTCTAAGGGAAGGGGAAGAGAACGTACACCAACTGTTGCGCACAAAGATATGAACCCCTGTGAACTGACTCCTAAGGTCCACATCCCTCCATTTCACATCATGACGTGACTGAGGTTTAGTATGCAAATACTGAGAAGATATTGTAAGTCAATCAAGTCACTGCTCTTTAAGCCAAAATATATAATTAAGTTATAGAGCAGATATACTTTTCTCAGTTCAGGAGTAACTATTGCAAAATGTATGATTGAATATAGCATACAGTAGGAGAAGTAGCACTGTCAGCAATAGGTAATGATATGGAAGGAGAATAAGAGCAAAGTCAGACAGTCACAAGTGTCATGGTAGATAATTGGGAGCAGAGTCAGCATCTGTGGGGGAGAAATAGCTTTTCCACTTGGTTTCGGCTAGACTTAAGATTATGAGCATTCAGATCTATAGACCGTAGTCTTTGAGCTCAACTGTTGGGACAGGAGACACAGGCTTGTGTTAGACCCAGGACACAAACTGTAAGAGAAAATGGAGCTGTCACGCTTAGCAGACAAGGGCAGAAAGTCAGGTTCCAAGAGTCATATCCAGCACTTGGGTAGTAAGAGTAAGTACAATAGGTGGTATTTTTCACATTAACAGTTGCATAAGTGCTAAATGGAACAATTATGCTACAAGCAAGACAGGAGGGTGGCTGTCCTCATGTGCAGCCTGTATGCTTCTCAAAAATAATGGTTTTATACTTTTCTTCCATGAAACTCTTAAAAATACTCTGGAGAGGAGTCAAAACCTGAGAATCTCAGAAGCACCAGAACGATGTAGTAAGTCCTTTAACTTATAATGTTTGGTCATGGTCCATAAGGGGCACCATCAGCATGCTTTCCAAGAAAAGCTATGGCTACTTGCCATGGTTCTGAGCAAAAGAAAGCCACATGATAAGGAGCAAAGAAGAGTCCAAAAAAAGGCAGATACTCCTTGAGAAATTAAAAGGAGGGGAAAGGAAATCTAAAAGTCCATCTCACTGTAAAAACAGGGAGCTGGCCATTAACCTTTTATATAGGTGAATAGTAAGACCACTTACTGGTAAACCTAGAAATAGAACAAAGTTTGGAAAACTGGCATTGCAGCTTTCATTTCTTTTACTGAAGTTTATTATTTCTTCCTCTAACACTCTGGCCAAAAAAAAAAAAAAATCTTGAATGTTTTCACTCATCAAAAAAAGTAAAAATGTGTTATGGGACTCGGCAAAATGAACTTCCATGTAACATAGTGATGCCATCAAGTGGTCAACTGATGCATTGATCAAATGCATAATTTTAATGTGCATTCAATAAATAAGATTTGAGTGTGAAACATGAACTGGAGAATTAGAAAGGAATACAGCTTAGTAGTAGAAAGTCTGCTCATTAAATGACAAATAAACCATACTACAAAAGATGTTTGTTCCATATATGCCAGGGGGAAATGAGAAAGATATACAGTACTTTGAAGAATTTACGCTGAATACAAGTAGCAGCTGCAATAAATACATTACAGAGAGTTTTTATGTAGTGCTCCAGTTATGTATTCTTAAGATATTCTATTCAATTCCCAGCTACCATTCTGTGCCTGCTAATCATACTCAGCCTACTCTGGACTGTTTCAGGGTTTTCCCCCATTGGTTCTCCAATAATTCCCTGTACTGCAAATCCTGGGCTTCTTCTAAGCCTCCCTATTTGTGGAAGGATCATGCCATTTTGACTACATACAGATCTATATTCAGACAATGAGAATGTTAGTGTTTTTTTAAAACTGTGCAATATATGTACTGGCAGGAGGTACAGGCTCAGATGAACGGAACTTTTGAAAAATACCCACATTACCTACTGATGTTATTATTAATAGTAACTAAAGCAAAAGTGCTCAAGGGCTTCTCATACATCAGTAAATTCCCTGTAAGGGCGAGGGATGGTATCTGTCTCATATTGCAGATGGGATGTTGGCGCCACAAAACTGTCAAATACCTAAGGCCACACATGATTGACACACATTTCTTACCATTGTCCTATACTAACTCATTCCATGCTTCTGCTGTCTGTTTTGGGAGGAGGCAGTGAATGTAAGTTAATGTTCGCTACATATTCCACACTCGGTCGGACTACAAGTCTCCAGAACCTGGCTGAACAACTGAGGGAAATGCCATCCCTACCAGGCCCACAGAATTTTTGAGTTGGCGAAGCCTGAATTAAATGACAAAGTTACATGAAAAGTGTGTGAGGAGCGATAGATCTTCCACCAGAAACTATGAGAACCTGGGCTAAACTGCCTTTGACAGAATCGCCTATCCTTATCTGTTAAATACTGGAGTTAGTACTTGTGTTTATTCCGAGAGACAATTAAATCATGGGGCGGGATGTCCTCTCTTCTCCCAGAGCGTGAAGCAAGGAAGTGTTGGCTGGAAACATTCAGCACCTCGAACTCCTCTTCTTGTCTGTGGTCACTCCTGGGCTTCTTGTAGAAGCCTTCAATTACCTCTCATCTTTTTTCCCCCAAAATCCACTTACACATCTCTTTTCCTAAGGGAGAAAAGCTAATGTCCCTAGAAAAAGCAAGTTACTATTAAAAGAGAGAGATTGCTAGAGCTATAAGACTGACACAAACAGAGACAATGTATGCAAGTGACAGAAGTAATGGTACAGGGGTTGGAGAGAGGTAGATGCTCTCAGCCAGCCAGCAACTTTTTCTTTTTTCTTTTGGTTACACTGGCAAAGTAGGATGAAGTCTCCATACCCCAATTTCTTCCAAATACTCCTACCAGCGCTGTCATTGTGGAGCTCCTGCAACAGTTTGGGTGTGACCCAATAACGCCTTAGGGTGGTAGTCCTCAACACATTTTACACTGCATTAAACAGGACTACGCTGGAACTTCTGATTCCTCCAGAGGAATCAGGCACATTCCGTTTTCCCTCATAGCTAATACTGACATTGCAGTGCAGTTCTTGAAGGGCAGCATTGCTGCAGTCTTTCAGATTTAAACGAAGAGCCTTTTTGTAAGCTTTTGGTGGATGCCCAATAACAGGCTTATTTATTGCTCCAATTTAAAATGCAATGAAAATCATGATAAGCCCAATACTAAAACAGACAAAGAGACTATTAAAAGAGGGTTTGGAACTGGCAAGGAAATATCTCAAAATATCTCTGGAGTGAGATCTTTTCAATCTGCCTTTAAGAAAAAAATAATAAAGCCTACCTATGGGAGGAGAATTTGGTTCAATAATTATTTCTTGCTGCTGAAGCATCATTCAGGCACACAATTAGGATGCATGTGGAAAGGTGGCCTTTTCTAACCACTTTAAAGCACGTCTGCTGGAAAAAAATGGGATTCTAATCTTTAGCATGACTAGAAAAATAGAAGTGAGGAATTGTTGGAATGGAACATAGGGAACCCTTTTCCCTGCAGGATGCTGGGATGCAACTCTTCATTTGCTTTGCTCTTACACGTGAGAAACTGTGCAAAATTATGGCGACTGCTTATTTGCTTCATGGGCTTTTAAGAAGAATTTGATGGGTTGTTTGCATCTTTCTGAGCAATCAACCAGTCCCTGCTGTGTCTCTGTTTCACTTCTCATGGGGAAAAGACACCATTTTTCCAAAGAGACGTTTTGTATGAATTGTAGAGATGGGTAAGTGGGTGCGGGAGATTCCTTTTCTCGCTTTGGGCAGGACTTGAAGGATCTCCCCCGGTTTGAAAATTCCTAGTCAGGATGTTTCAACAGCCTAAGTCAATAAGAACAAGGAACTTAGCAAGTATTTTTCACATCCCCAGTAAAGTGAGAGGAAAATGGAACCCTATTACATCTTTAGGTGATTAAGTGTTTGCAATGCAATTGGTCCAGTTCCAAGTCTTTGGCAGTAGCACCCCAGAGTTTGGGGCAAAGTTCTCTCACAAAAGTAGAAGGAGACAAGCAGCCCACTGTGACCTCAGGTTGATGCTCATCATCAGCCTGCTTGAGGAAAAGACACTGTCCCTTGGGACCTCATGTTGCTGTTCCCTGCCTGAAGGCAAGATCCTTTAACTGAGCTTGCCACCTGATAATTCTTAAGGAAGGCTGACAAGGATTTAACTGGTGGCCTTCTGAAGGCAGAGCCCCTAACAAAATCATGCCTTCTCTCAATTAATTCACATGAAAAAGTGGGGTGGGGGGGGAAATAAGAGTGAACTATCTTGAGAGAATTAGCAATCCAGGGATTAGGGGAAGCAGAAACAAATACTGTATAAAGATCTGGGAAGTTAGTATAAACTTATAATGACAACATTTATTGAGCAATAAAATTATTGAACAGTTGCCTGAGCAGGATGTTGAATTGGCTTTGTGAAGAAATTTATCATTTATGAATGGAGATGCATAAATGTGTGGTTGGGTTTGTTTAAGTACATTGCATCCTGCTACAGTACCTAACAAGCAGAAGGTTAAGGCCCTGGATATTTTTTCCAGACTAACATACTACAAGATATACATTATTTAATGGTGAGAAATTCATATTTTTCAATATGAAGTACAAACGATCTTATGCTGAAGTCACAAGATCTGTGGTACTGTCAGAATAATGTTTATGGTGGGAAATAATATGGCCTTACAAGTCAATTCACAAACGGTCTAGCCCATAAGCCTGTTTTACTAGCTTGCCTGTTCACCCACACATGTTAATGATTTGTTGACTAAGAAGAACCTTTTTTTCCAAATTGTCTGAAATTTTGCCTGTTATCTGAAAGAGATTATTAGTTGCCAAAGAATGGGAAAGAAAATACATTAACAGACTTTGCATTTCTGTACAGAAGTACATAAACAAAAGAGATTTGTGTGCAATACACAGCACTAAACACACAAAGCTTCCAAATGATCAGGGGTGCAGTCTCAAATTTTAAAAAAGGGGTGTACCTTTCTCACTCACTAAGGGTAAAGTGAACATCTTTGCCCAGAAGAAATAGAGGGAAATTCACAAACATGTGAAAAATTCTCAAGATGATCAGCAGTTTCTTAAGGGGACCTGCCTACATTACTACCGTGTTTCCCCGAAAATAAGACAGAGTCTTAGATAAATTTTTGCTCCAAAAAATGCGTTAGGGCTGATTTTCAGGGAATGTTTTATTTTTTTTTCATGTACAACAATCTACATTTATTCAAATATAGTCATGTCATTTTCTTCTGGTTGCTGCACAATGGTGCAGGGAGGGGTTTCACTTAACTGGGGATTATTTTTGGGGTAGGGCTTATATTACGAGCATCCTGAAAAACCATACTAGGGCTTATTTTCAGGTTTGGTCTTATTTTCGGGGAAACAGGGTAGTACTGAGGACTTAGATGTTACATTAACCTCAGTGAGACTGCCTTGCATGATTCTGTTTGAGATGCCAATCATAGGGTTAATGACTGAGAAATGAAGAACCCATTTTCAACCAGTATGGGACTGTGCCACCAATCATTCAGAAAGTTAGTGGGATGACACTGTGGCTGAAATCCAGTAATAAGTCATAACTAGACCCATTGAATCAATGAGGATTGGGTGAGTCAATTCTTTTGTAAATTTCATTGATTTAATTGCCGTAGTCTAGTTTTATTTGTTTATTTATTTATTAGATTTCTATCCCGCCCATCTAGACCAAGGGTCTACTCTGGGCGGTTTACAAATTTAAAAACAATAAAACCAAAAATATATATTATAAGTCCAAGATGGTGAAGTATAAGTAATTAAGATATGGCAGTTAAGATATGGCAGGATATTGGGTTGCAATTTACTACTGGATTTCAGCCACTGTGTCATTTTTTTTTGTTCAGCTTTCTAACTAGAAAGAATATGTAAGGCTCAACCAATCACCATATTTCCAAAGATACTTCCCCCCCCCCCCCCAACGCAACATCTGACTTTTTTAAAGGATTATCCACACTTTCAAGTGGCTGGTTTTGGAGAAGACCTTTGGTCTATCTTGTGGTTAAGATCCCTGTGCCTAGTCTAAGCCTCTTTTATATCAATGAGCCATTGCCCTTTCCCCTCCAATTCATAACTGCCTAAGAAGCTTCTACTCATCCATGAATAAATCCTTTCCACATATTGTTTGTTTGCTTGCTCTATTAAATGCTCTCTTCCTCCAAGCCTTAAGCTAGTTACTGGATATACTAGCAATTCACAATATGCGCGTGTGTGGGTTTTCTTTTTTCCTGCAGCATCCAAAATGTAGTTATGAAGTGGAAAGTTAATATAATTAGCATTTCAGTGAGCTGTTAGCTGAGCATGCCTGATTTCATTCTGAGAAATGAATGAATTTCTGTGGTAGCCCAAAAATATGGAATGCAAGCCAATTCACACACAGCCCTGGCATATAAATTATACATGTGGCATTGTGTGCACTACTAAGGCTTGGACCTGGACATTTTATTTATTTATTGTATTTTATTTATATGCCAGCTTTCTCCCCAAAGGAGACGCATGTACTCCATCATTGTGCTTAGAAAGGCCCTCTTCACTTAGTCCCAGTGTATATGTTTCCACTTCCGGTCCCAAGCAATAATGCACAGGAGCTAATGGAAACATAGTAAGCTTCCTCATATTTAGTCAGATTGTTGGCCCATTTAGCCCATTATTGTCAATTCTTGACTGACAGCAGCTGTCCAAGGTTTGAGGCAGGATCCTTTTCTCACCCTACCTGGAGATCCCTGATATTCTCTGATCATCTCCTATCCATGTCTCACTTTGCTTAGCTTCAGATGAGGTCAAGTATGTTCAAGGTGGCATGTGGCTTCTAACAGCCTCACCGTGGGGTGGAAGTTACAGGGAAATCACTATCTCCATGTGGCAGTTACAGAAACTGCCCCTTCCCCTTGACTGCAGCGGGATTTTTTTTTCACAGTTATTTCAACAGCAGAGAGATAGCAAAAGTTCCCAAACAGAAATGTTGGTTCTTCTACTTCATGCCTCTACATGATTCCAACTAGACTGTGAGTCTGCAAACAGACCATGTGCTCCCAGGGTCATCACAAACAATTTTCAAAACAAATGAACACAGTGGTCTGTGTGGTGAGGAAAGGAGATAGACAGATCACATTACTTGGGTGTATTAGCACAGGAATTTATACATGCAGGCTCCTTGCAACCACTTTCTACTAGTGTAAGGTCACTGTTGGATACAATCCAAATTATTTAAATTTTCATTTAGCTTCAACCTATTGACCAGTAGGAGAAAATAATTAAAAAATTTCAGCCTCCACTGCGTTATGGAATGAAATGAGAAATCGAAGATTTTTTTCAGTCTCGTAATTAGTTTAGCCATTATCTAATTTCTAATCATTAAATGATTCATTTGATCACTCACAGTTGACTATATGAATGGACTCCATCAGAAACCACTGTTTCTGAGAATATGTGAGGTAAAATAGAAGCTCTGTCAGTGATGGTTCATCATCCACACAGGCAAGCCATCAGACATGCATTAACTCTGGCACATCTACTTCTTTTCAAGAGCTCATACAATGGAATTTGACATTTGGTTGAGCACCTTCTAATCATTCTTTCTTTCACTGTTCTTCCTTAAGACAGTAAAAGTGCCTGCTTTTGGAAATTTTCAAATACATAAGGGTCCTAATTTATGTCAAGGTAAAAACAATATTAACTATGAAGAAAAGACAATTGATACCTTTAATAAAAATTATTGTTCAGTATTAGAGGAGTTTTCAGAATCTTATAATTAATTTTAACATTTGTATAATTTATTGGGCAATTTGAAAGAGAATGACATAAAATAGAAATACTAATTGTTAAATGTGAGGCTAATGATAAATGCAGGCAATGGAATTTAAGGGGGTGGGGAGAGCACATTGGAAATCATTTCTAGATTAAAAAGTCATCAAGAAATGAGATGTTTCCTTTTGATATAATGTCTTCAGCATCTTCTTTAAAACATTAAACTTTCTCAGTACATTTAAAGCTACAACTTGTCTCCAATGGTTTGTTCCACACGTATCACATACTTCAGTGCACATATTTATTTATTTATTATTTATTAGTTTTATTTATATGCCGCATTTCTCCCAACAAGGGACCCAAAGAGGCTCACAACATTAAAATTCACATAATTTAAAAACATGATAAGTTAAATATTAAAAGATAAAGTAAACAATATATGATTTAAAATACAATTAAAAGATTAAAACATGAAAACATAAAAAAGATTTAAATTTCTGCTGAAATAGGGTTCAGGGATTCAGTTATAATTTTTAAAAGCCTGCCTGAAGAGATGGGTCTTTAGCTTTTTTCGAAAGGATAAAAGGAAAGGGGCCATCCTGATCTCCCGAGGGACAGCGTTCCATAGCCTGGGAGCTGCCACAGAGAAGGCCCTCTCCCGTGTCCCCATCAGCTGTGCTTGTGCTGGCAATGGGACTAAGAGGAGGGTCTCCTCTGCTGATCTTAATCGCCGAGAAGGCGCATATAGGGAGATACGGTCCTTCAGGTAGCCGGGACCCAAGCTGTATAGGGCTTTATAGGTAATGACCAGGACTTTGAATTGGGCCCGGAAACGGACTGGTAGCCAGTGCAGTTCTTGTAACAGGTGCGTTATATGCTCCCTGTAGCTGGCCCCAGTCAGTAGTCTGGCTGCAGAGTTTTGCACCAGCTGAAGTTTCCGAACCGTCTTCAAAGGCAGCCCCACACAGAGCGCATTACAGTAATCCAAACAGGATGTAACTAAGGCATGTGTCACTGTAGCCAGATCCGACATCTCAAGGAATGAGCGCAGCTGGCGCACCAGCTTTAGCTGTGCAAATGCACTCCTGGCCACTGCCAAGACCTGGGCATCCAAGCTTAGGGATGAATCCAGGAGTACACCCAAGCTGCAGACCTGAGTTTTCAGGGGGAGTGTAACCCCATCCAGCACAGGTAGTATCCCTATTCCCTCATCTACCTTCCGACTAACCAGGAGCACCTCTGTCTTGTCTGGGTTAAGTTTCAGTTTGTTTGCCCTTATCCAGTCCGTTACTGATGCCAAGCACTGGTTTAGAGTCAAGACAGCTTCCCTGGAATTAGGTGGAAAGGAGAGATAGAGTTGGGTGTCATCCGCATACTGGTGACACTGAACCCCAAAACTCCGGACAACCTCTCCGAGCGGTTTCATGTAGATGTTAAAAAGCACAGGTGATCCATATGAGATTCTGGAAGCAATGCAGGTGCAAGGAAGGTAGACTGCTTGGTGGAGAGTTGCCTACCAATACAACACCACTCCTTGTGTGATTTTGGCAGTCTCCTTCCTTCAACACCTCCAAGCAGCAGAGGAGATGTTCCCAGTTGTCCCCCTGTCTGATTGGCCCATAGCCTCCTATCTTCACTGCCCATGCCCTTTTCTTTGGTCCAGACCTGTTTACCCCGAAGGCAAGTGAACTACTCTTATACCTAGAGGGGACAAGTGAACAAGGAGTAACAACAAGAGGAAGCAGCTAGGCTAAGAAAACCCAGGTCCTAACAGTAGACACTAAATTGTGAGGTCAGACTTAGCAGATGCCCAAATATTATCCACCGGTGACTCCAAACCTGGCCTTTTCATCTCCAATTCAGCTTTTACCTAGTTGTACCCCACTCTTGTACCTCTTGGCACCCAAGTTGATATATAATAGTGACCAACAATAACTCATCACATGATCACCCAGTCCCTTAGAGCTATTTTTAATATAAATATAATATTTTTAATATAATATATTTTATATATTAATATACAAGCTCAGTGAGTTAAGTATCTAGCTGAGGAGCCAGAGGCTGAGAGTTCAATTCCCTGCTGTGCCTCCTGCAAGTAGAGCCAGCCTGTGTGATCTCAGGCAAGCTGCACAATCCCAGAGCACTCTCAGAAGAAGGGAATGGTAAACCACTTTTGAGTACTCTCTACCTGAAAAGGGTAGCCATAAGTCAGAATTGACTTGACAGCACATGATGATACAAGACAAGAGAAGACAATAGTTAAGCAGTGCATAGTAATACAAGAAATAAAAAAAAATGATTGAACCCTAGAACTTCCTGCTCCCCTAACAAACAGAAAAGATTTGGGTTGCTTCAAAAGAGGTGAGCAAGGTGGTAAGTGACTTTGTGAGCAAGGTGGTAAATGACTTGGAGAAAAATTTTCAAAGATGAGTTTCCACCACAGAAATTAAGAGTTACAGAAAATGTAAGATTACCTATTGAACAAAGGCCAGGGCTAGCACTCTGGAAAAGGGGTATAAATCCTTGCTTCTCTCACTCTCACAAGTGAGGGAAGGAACTGCATATTTTGATCATTGCCCTCCAAGAAGACAAGATATTTTCTGGTCCCATTGATGTAGATATTTTTTAAAATGTAATTTATGTGAGTGACACAGAACTACAATGGCTTCTGCCTTGTTGCATGTGCTTTAAAAAGCAATAGAAATTGATTTTTTGTAAGTCTTTTTTAACTAGTTCAGCTAGTTGTACTTGTTCTGTATGTGTATATATGTGCCTTACTTCCTTAAGGGAAGGGAGACGAGTGCTGTGCAGACTTCAGCAGAGATATTTTGCACAAACTGAAGAAACCCTAATGGGCAAAAAGGGCTATTTTTTAATCTAACTTTTGCCCTGAAGATGAGGAATATTTTAGGATTTGGAAATTCTTTGTTGCAGTACCTCATCATGTTCAAACCAGAGTAAGAAGCAAGCAGAGGTGGGGACAGCCGGCCAAAATTGACCAGAATGAGGAATTTGGTGCGTAGTCTTTATACCTCTATGCTAAAACCCAACTAGGAAGCAAACTAGCAGATAGAAAAACATTGCATTAGTTGGAATCAGGCCATAGTCATTGCCTTTACAGGATCTGGTAGAATACTGCTGGGCTATTGGATCACCTGTTCCTTCCTGAGATAGGACATAACAGTATTGCCATCAAGAGATGCACAGATGAGGAACATGGCAAATTGCAGACAAACAGCTGCCTCCTCTTTCGAGCTACTACAGCAGCACGGAGGAGGAGCTGGAGGCCTGGTGCTACAGTGCTCCATCTAGGACACTTTGCAGACACACAGAATTCAAGCTCTAGAGTTAAGCAGGCGCAGGCTGCAATCTAGGCAGTCATACATATCATCTTATGTTCTCTCTATTTTCCCACCAACTGCCAAATCTGTATCTTTCCACAAGGTTTCTTTCAAAGCAGGTCTTCCAATTCTTCTGAGTTAAAAAAAAAAGGCAGCCTGGAGATTTGGCACAAAGGCTTTTCAAAAGGGCAACGCTTCCCTACATTGCCTAAATCAAACCATTAAATAAAGAAATGGGAACATGACCCCAGGAAAAAGTTATGATTTGAAAGCAGTTCAGTGTAACACCTTATTATACTTTCTGCTCTGTGTTCCGTGGCAATACCATTCATCAACACTGCTGTTGGGACTGGAGGTCTCTTACCCAGATGGGAGAAAAATGTTCAAATTTAGGAGACTGGGTCTCATGCAGAGTTGGCAACTATGGAACAGGTGCTAAATACCTGCTCCCCATCTGGACATGCAGGGAGATCAATGAAACCTAGGTTGAAGACACCCTTTAAAACTGATGGCAAAAACAGTAGGGAGGAGACTTGGAAATGGTAATAATACCAGCTTCCAAATGCCCCATCCCCGCTCACCAATTATTGAATAACAAATGATAGACTGGATCACTGAATTGAAGAGAGAAGCATCATTATGCATGGGGAATGTTTTTATTTATTCATAGCTCACTAGTTTCTCATTAACGTGTTCCTCCATATCTCCAAACCTGTGTTAGCTATTTGGTCATGCAGAGGTGATTAAGCAGTAGAAGTCTTACATACAAATGTGATTGGGCTGTTCAAGGGCAATCAAAAACTTCAACAAATATGTCCAAAACATAGTGGGGCAAACTGTAGAGAAAAGCTTTCAAGTTAGGTGCTTGCTCAGGGATAGGTGTGAGATGGTCCCTCATTTTTTTTCCATGGCACCTACATGGAATCATCATCAAATTGTTGCGCTCCAGCTATTCCCTGTAGTGGTTTTTGCATCTCTTTTCAGGCTGCAGAAAATGTGATGTTGGGAAAAGAATAAAACGCTCGTGCCATCTCAAGAGGGATAAATCATCAGAACATTCCTTTCCTGCTTTTTTTAAAAAAATAGACGTCCAGTTTTGAAGTGTGCAGTGATGCACTTGGTGGCTAATCTTATGGCCTTGCACCTGCTTTCGTACCTCTTCATGGTTATCTTTGTCAACACTGCAAAGGTACCCAAGCATTTATTTTTTAATTGCTCTTTTATTTGCTCTTGTTACTCTGTTGACATATTGAGAACATGTGGACGCCTAACTGTATTCAGTTCAAAGATGGGGCAGAATCCTCCATTTACCCAACCCAAAAGCAAAGCAGAGAAAGTCATGCAAAGACCCAGCAGATAGCGTTCTCCTTGGGTGCCTGTTTCAGGCATACAGGAACCCTCCATTCAGTAATATAGTTATTTCTTGCAGTCTACAAGCAAGTCACCAATGGTACACTTTTTGGGAACCCATGCCTTAGAGACTGGTGTCAACTCTGTGTTACAGAGAGCATGTCATTAGTAGAGGGGATTCTCCAAACAATGAGAATTTCTAGATTGTCATGTTCCAGCTCATCACACTTGCCTAGTTTGCAAAATAGCTTTCTTTATTTCATTAACAGTTTTCAGAACACAAACACAGGTTTTGTTTGCAAGTCTAATTTCTCAGACACAAACGTCTGCCAGAATCATGTCTCTGGAATACTAACACGATTTCAATGAGAATGACATGTTCTTCGTAATGTATAGTTTGTCCCTGACTTATCGCAATAAGTGTCTTTTTGTTAGTCAACTGCCTATTTTAACCACAACATGGTGGTCTGTAATGTGTCAGAACACCCATAGCTACATAACCAGCGTAATACACACTCCATCAAATACCATCAAACAGCCATGCATATATTTAGCTCTGGATAAGGTTTACAACACATCTCCACTTCAGACTCACTTTGTTATATGTTGGAAATCACTTTAATCACTCTTCATGCTTGGTCGGTTAAGCTTGCCATAAGTCTGTTTCAGCAATATTCTCTGATTTCCCAGAAAGGGAATTGTATATCATACAAACTTCTCTGATCTAGCTGGGGTGGGCAGAAGGATGCTTTTTCTTCTCCTCCCACCCACTCCACATCTCGACTCCGACAGACAATGACCTTGTACATTCATTACCCTATGCATTTCCACTGGGAACTGTCTTATTTCTTATGATAGATTTGGTCTGACACAAGTATTTCCCAGTTTTACAAGATGAAATTTATTTCTTCCATTGATATTCAAGCTCCTTTGTTTCAACAGCCTCCGGCACAATATGCTGTTGCCCTGACATGGTACTAAAAAGGAATCTCAAAAAGCAAGATCTAAGCATGCCCAGAGTATTGAAGTATAACAATAGTACTGGCCTTAACTGCCAGGGTCACATTAGAGGAGGAAGAACAAACCCAAAATATTCTGATCACCATGTCAGAAGAGTGCACAGATCTTTTTTGTTTACCCAGCTGACAGATAACTAATGTGTAGATGGGCATTGAGACTGCAATAACGAATCATCTCTCATAGGGTCTTATACAAAAATAAGGACAGTTTTCCAATATGTCCTTCAGGAAAATCTTGGGGACAAATCCTTACCCCAACAAAACTCTTGGGTGGGGTGGGGGCTTCCATGAGGAAGGCTTTTCTCTCCCTCATTAATTTCTCGAGTTTCCCCACAATCTCATCTCTGTTCATCTGCATTTGGAGCTACCATCTTGTTCAACATTTCCAAGCCTTGTTTGGCCTGGCGTAGGGTTGCAGCCAACGTTCGCTCTAAGGTGCATGCACATTTGTGCACAGAGCTCCTTTGGTGCTGCACAGTGGCAGCCAGCGTCAATGCCTGTTTACTTCCAGGTTTCAGATGAAACCTTGCCCCCCCCCCCCCCGTGCATAGACAGGCAAGGCTCCCGCGCAGCAGGAATGAAAATTAGAGGGAATGTTGGTTGCAGCACCAGCAGAATCAAGAGCAGGGCCAGCTTGAAACTGGCTGTGTTCACCTTGCTTTTTCTTGCAACAATTTGTCTAGGAGCACTCATACAGTCAAGCACTCTTGTTCAAATTCTCATCCCATCTGCAGCTGGAAATGGAAATGGTGGAGAAGTTAAACTCAAAATGACACCAGATGGAAGGAAATGTTCAAGATGGGAGTACTTCAGAGGTTTTAAACTACCTCTTATTTCCAGGGCCAGAGGTTGCACAAACCTGCTCCCTTCCTCACACTAAGAGAGTCACAGGGGCTCACCCCACACAGCCTCAAGCCACTCAAGAAACTTGAGCCCTGTCTAATGACCAAAGATCCTGACACATATTGGTAGATGATTTATTACTAAATTTCTTCTCAGTAGTCAAACTTTGAGAAGATGATGGGAGGACATAGTTTTTGTGTTTTAGGTTCCAGAGAGGCTATAACCCCAGGATTAAAAAGCAACGCAATTAACTCAGAGCGTAAATACATACTATGTCAAACACATAGTTTTCATCCTCTCTGTTATTTAAAGAAAAAAAAAAAGCAACCCATGGTACTAAGTGTGGAGGATGGGCCATTTCCATCTGGACTGTAGTATGAAAGAAGAGAGGATAAACCTTCCTTCTCCATTTATGAGACTGAGGAAAATCAGACACTCACTCACTCCCTTTAGGTGTAGGAAAACTCCCAATGGCCCTTATAGTTGCCTAGTTTCTATACTTGGAGAAGTGAGGAGATTCTCACTGAGCTCACCAGTGGGGGAGGACTAAATCCCTCCCGCTCTCCCTTCCTTCTTTTGATATGCCACCTTTCTCCCCCCAAAAGTTCAAAGCTAAAATAATAAATTATTACAATATTAACAAAGAATTAAACAGACATCATATTAAAATTTATAAACAAGAGCTATATAAAAAGCACCAGTAAAACAACAGGATGCAATAATCCCTTTAAAAAATCCCCTTGGTCAACCAGTCATTTAAAGGAAAGCCTGCCTAAAGAGAAAAGTTGTCATCTGCTTGAGAGAGGACAGCAAAGATGGGACCAGCCTGACCTACCATGGGAGGGAGTTCCAGAGTGTGGGGGTAGCAACAGAAAAGGTCTTGCACTTAGTATAATGTGTTAAGAAACAGAGACAACACAACATGCTACTGTATGCAACAAAATGTATGGTCTGGACCCTCAGCTAGTAGTCCTGTAGCACTTACCCCACTGATGTACCAACAAGTGCCACCAGTCTCAATCCCAAGGGGAGCAGGTCCCATAGGAGATAAGTGCACTTTGCCCCATGGAATATCTAAAGTTATATTCAGACTGTTGTAACCATAGAATAAAATTAGAATAATTCTTAGTATGATTTTAGACACACTTTCTAGACATCTACAGAAAGAAGAACCTTTCACCCTTTGTGTCTAATAATGCCTCTGATTTAATCAATATAAGATCCTTCCTTTTTAAAAAAGAAAAGAAAGCATACTGTGGCTAGACCCTCTTTAACATTCAGGACAAGATGTTCTGAATCCCACCAGCTGGACTTTACTAAGCTGTGCTAGATGATTGGCTGGTCTGGTTTCCTAGCGACAACAGGCAACCGAGATGTATTCACAGCCTTGGCTGAGATAAGCAGCTAAATAGTCTATTTGTGCCCAACAATGTGATAATGCACTAGGAAACAGATAAATATCTCAAGGAATAGGCATCTTCTAGTGACAGTTCGTTGCCCATTGACCCTTTCCCCAATTGTTTTAATGTAAAACCATTTCTTATAGATCAAATCACAACAAAATATTGAAGCAAGGACATTTAAGGAAAATGTGATATTGTTCCACTCACTTCCTACCGAACCTACCTGCTGAATTATGGTTAAATTGCTGAAGTCCTTGCCTGAACAAATGCAACATATTTCAGACAGCAAACATTATGTTTTATTTCAAAGATCCACATGAACCAAACAAAAGAGCTTTGGAACAAGGCTATATCACTCAGCCCCAAGCAGCAGTTCCTTGCCTTTACTTGTTGAGTAGCCAAGATACTTAAAAGGTACAGATTATTAGTTTCTATACCAAATAAACACCTTGAGCCTTCCATAAATGTTCCATGAACTGATGAACACATCATTTTTCATCATGCACTATAAGAAACTTTGCAATTGCAACTGTAATTATGCTATAGCTGACATCTATCTTTAAAAAGACACATTTTCCTTTCCCATCAAGACCTAGGAATAGTCTTAACAGTACATTAAAGCAGTGGCTCCCAACCTTGGGTAACCCAGTTATTCTTGGTCTGCAATTACGAGACACCCCGTCCAGCATAACTAGTGGTGAAGGTTTCTGGGAATTGCAGTCCTTGGTTACCCAAGGTTGGGAATCACTAAATTAAAGGGATAAGGAAGCTGTGGCCTTCCAGATGTTGTTGGACTCCAGCTCCCGCCAGCCCCAACCAGCATGGCCAATTTTAAGGGGTGATGCGTATTAGCATCAGGCAGGTTGTCATGATCCAGAGAAACTTATTAAATACCTCTCCGCAACTGTATGAAACAGGGAGAAAACCCATTTATCATAAATAATATTGTCAAGTATTCAGGAACCTTGACGTTGGAGATATAAATGTTCCAGATTCACTTTCACATTCTACAGTCAGTTCAGGCCCATTTCATCATAATATTTCACTAGATTAAGTTATCACTTGCCAGTGACATACTTATATTCCATGTCCACTGCCTCTATCCTAGCTGCAAAACACTCTTTTTCTTTTAGGGATCAAAGCTCCAGTTTCAAACTGTGATTATAATTTATCTGCTTCAGATTTCACAATAAATCCAAAGGCAGCTGTTGCTGAATGGGATTGAAAGCATTATGGTCGAGCAGAGCATTAATTTCTTGGGAAGGCTGGTAGATGCTAATATACAACTGGCTTGTCAATGCTGTGGTGTAGCAGTGGACCACGTCAAGCAGAGAAGCATTGATTAAAGAATAAAAAAGACACAAATAACAAATCTAATGCTTCCAGTTTTTAGAAGATGATTCAATAAGTTAGCATCTCTCTCTCTCTCTTTTTGGCAACATTGCAATTTGTACCACAGTAATTGTCACAAAAGCAAAACCTGTTGTAAATACCAGCAGAATATATCTCACAGGATAGGTGTGATTTTTTTTTTGTTTCTCCTTCTGCACAGGAGGAATATATTAAGGGAAGAGTAATATCCCCAATACCAAGTATTAAGTCTGTGAGTGCTAATTTCAGTTCCAGGCAAATCCATTAGAGCAGTGGTTCCCAACTTTGGGTCCCCAGATGTTCTTGGACCATGACTCCCAGAAGTCCTGGCCTGCACAGCTAGTGGTGAAGGCTTCTGGGAGTTTTAGTCCAAGAACATCTGGGGACCCAGAGGAGCCAAGAACCTTAAAATTAAATCCTATTTTCCATTGACAACAATTTGTGGCTAATTTGTTGATTCCATCTTTTCTTCCCTTATCTTGGCTGTTAGAGAGCCAAATAAACCTAAACAGGTAGAGCTGGTTGCATATTGCGAGGACACTTGTAATGTTCAGACATTGTTCTCACATAACATTCCATTGGTTTGTACAGTGGTGCCTTGATTTACGAACTTAATCCGTCCCAGAAGATGTTCGTAAGTCAAAACATTCGTAAGTCAAATCAGCATTTCCCATAGGAATGCACTGAAAACCGATTAATCCGTTGCGGCTGTTTTTTGTTCTTATGTCGAGGCGCTGTTTGTAAGTCAAAGCATTAGTTCCCATAGGAACTAATGCAAAAACGGTTAATCCGTCCTCTACCACTAGGGGGAGATATTTTTTTAACCTAAGATGACTTCGGTTAAAAAAAAGGGCAGGAAAGGAGGGAGGGATGGAACGAACACCTTTTAAACAGAACACCTTTAAAACCAAGCAGCTTTAAACCAAACCAAGCACCTTTTAAACCAATTTTTACATTTTAAAATTACAGTACCAGGCAGTACCAGGCAGTCCAAAGTCCATTTCCCGATTTTCCCGCGTTTTTTTGTTCGTAAGTCAAAGCTCCGTTCGCAAGTCAAAGCAAAATTTTGCGAACGGAGCTGTTCGTAAGTCGAAATGTTTGTATGTCGGGGCGTTCGTAAGTGAAGGCACCACTGTAATGTGGTGCCTCCTGTTGAATACTGAGATATTCAGAATAAATTTGGCTCACATGTTTGAGAAACAGTTAAGCTGAGAAGATATAATGCCATTTTAAAATGATATTTCCTTTGAACATTGAAGGATCATAGTGGAACCTCATACACATGCTGATAACAAGATTCTTTTTCAGAATTCATGCATCTATTTAATTTGTGTACTTTATTTAAAAAAAAGACAGGATGGAAATGTGAAAATACACAGCAATGCAGTATATAAAGAGAGGTCTCTTGAAAGCATTGCACTTGACTAGTCTAGTCTAGGCCACATTCAACTCGCCTGGTCAGCTGCTTTTTGCTTCTCATCATTTAAACACCTCCTTCATAATTCAGAATTTCACTTGACAAGACTGAGATTTCAGCAGATAACAAGGATTAGTGGAAAACAGTGTTGAAGACTCACTCATTTACTACAACAGCAGCTCCTGGGACTGATATTTCAGAAGACTGATGGATGTGCGGCCAAGCAAGAGAGCAAAACGTATAATTTATACCACAGTGATTTGCCAGAGTAAAACAAAACTATTTTTCTGCAAGCATATTTTGCTTGAGAGTATGACATGAAATTATTTTTCCTTTATTCATGGAACACTGCGGCTGCATTGCAAACAAATGGCTAACACACAGAGAGAGATAAGCAAACACCCTTTCAAGAGATTCCTAATTTCGTTGACTTCACAAGCATGCTGAATATATAAAGGCTGACCATACAGAGAATATTGAGAATTCTGGCCTACCAGTAATTAGCAGGAAGCTGGTGCACCCCACCTGATCATTCCTACACGCCTTCTCCTGCAAGAAGGAGCAGCTAAAATGGCAAAAATTGGAAAGCTGTGCATTATGTCCAGATCTGGACTCCTAGCTTATGTCTCTTCTACCAAAATAGAGATGGAAACTGGCTTATGGATTCAGGCACGTCAGAAAATCAACAAGCCACCAGCTGGGTTCGGAGGTAACACCACACCTTTCTGCCCTGGTAAGTTTCTGGTTAGTGGGAGCCAGTGTAGCATAGTGCATGGTGCATTGGACTAGGACTCAGGAGACCTGGGCTCCAATTCTACTCAGTCATGGGAACTTAAAGGGGATGGATGTGGTGACAATAAACCATTCCTTCAATATTTCACATACCCAAAAAAACCAGTAAATCACCATAAGGGAGGTGGGTTGAACAGGTAAAACCACTCCTTGAATATCTCATTTACCTTGAAAGCCCTATTAGTGTTGCTGCAAGTCAGTTCTGGCTTGACAGCACATAACAAAAACATACACAAAACAGTTTTCTTGTTTTTCTTACAACCACTTTAGATTATGCTCCCTAAAACTTGTTGATCCTCTAAATGAGAAATGTGGTCAAAGCTGTTAATATAAAGAATTCAACTCACATGTTAGAAGCTAAAAGCTAATCCTGTATTCATGTTTTAATGGGGCTTGCGTTCTCATACACAAGTTCTCAAATGGTGGTTTCAGGCCACTAGTATTGTGAGATACATTTTTTACATGCCTCCTACATGCCAGACTGAATGAATGTACATAGCATACAGTAAGAGAACAAGTCGAGCTGTCAGCAGTAACGAAAGATGTGGAATCGGCTTTGACATTGAACCATATGGTATGACTAGGGACATATTAAAATGTATCCCTGTCACAGTTTGGGCAAACATATTCTGTTAGATTACAGCTCACAGAATTCCCCAGCTAGCCTGGCTGCTATAATGTATGGGAGTTGTAGTTCCCTAAAAACAGTATTTTTTTTTTTCATGTATAGGAAATTATCTGGTACAGATAGCATGGAGGTTGGGGGAGGCAAGGCCTAGTAAAAGAATAGAAAGTTTTCTTCCTAGTAGGATGATAGGGTATCCTTTGGACTGTGCTTCAAAAGTAAAACATCTTGGGACAGAATTGTCTCTCAAGCTAGACTCTGGTGACTGAGCAGAACTGGAGGCAAGCAAATGAGTGGTTGCATAATTAGAGCAGCAAAATGTAAATATTGATACTACACAATATTAACAATCTTCCATCACTGCGACATGCTTATAATTTCTTGGATCCATAGGATGACCAAAGAGGAAATACTAAGGCAAATAACTAAAGGCCAAAACAATCATAACATGAATAAAAGGCAGGAAACTATATGTGAGGGTGGTCTCCACTGGTGCCCCTAGTGGGCCGTATGCCCTCACACCACACACCCCTGAGAGACTGGGTGGAGCAGCCACTCTGGACTCTTGGGAAGGCTGGAGATGCAGAATAGCTGACAGATTGGGAGGAGGGACTGCTGAGAAGGTTAAAGGAGAGCAGGGGCAAAGGTGTTTGGGTTCCTGGCAGAGGATTGGTGAGGAGACCTGAGAGACAGTGCTAAAGAAGCTGGAGCCCACCTTCTGCACAACTGGAGAGCTGGCCAAGGAGCAAGACAACAGCCCATGTCAGAAGCCAGTAAGCAGCTTCCCAGTGGCTAGGGCTGAGGCCAGGGAAGAGGAACTTCCACCACCCCAGCTGCAGAGAAAGCTCCAGTCCCACCAGGTCTGTGGTGCCTGAGATGCCTGGCAGGTTCTGCAGCATGCACACACAGCTAAGGCACTGGCAGCACAAATGATGGAACAAGAGGAGGAGGATAGCTGCCACTTGCCAACCACCTCTATCAATCCTTGTTGGGTTTGTTTATTACCAGGACATCACTGACCTCAGTGATGAGAACTGAGGCGAATACTGAACTGACTTGTTTCCAGGGGATTAGTGACAAAAGCTTAGTCCCTTGGTAAGTGACAGAGAACTGCTGTTAAGAGCATCTGCTTCAATAAAAAGCACTCATATAAGCAACTGGAGCCAATGGAGCTATTGACGGGGAACCTCAAGGCTCCTGGTTCCACTGGGAGTCGTGATGATAGGCCTCACACTAGAATATTTCAGTCACATGATGAAAATCAAAAAGTACAAATCATTGAAGATAAATTACATGAAGAAAGAAATGCAGGAAGGATAATAACTTCTTGGCTCAAAAGCCTTGAAGACTGGTTTGATTGCAACATAGTTTAATTGTTTAGAGCTGCTCCATTCAAAGTCAGAATCGCCATGATGATGTCCAAAAAAGATGATGACTGTAGAATAATAAAGGAACAAAGAGCTGAAATTAATTTGGGAAAATGATTTAAAGATAGAAATTAAAATAGAGGATTGGATAAAAATGTGGAGGATGAGAGTTTTAAGATTAATGTCGACAAGGATAAAGGAAATTTTTTTCAAAATCTGTTTAAGATGGTATTTGACTCCTGTAAAACTTAATATAATAAATCCAGCATACCCCAAAGCATGTTGGAAATGTGATGAGGAAATTGGTATGTATTTTCATATGTGGTGGGAATGCAAACTGGTTAAGAAATTTTGGAAATTGACTTTTAAGGAAATGTGTGATATATTTGGTAAAGATATTGATTTTAATGCTAAAATTGCTCTATTGTCAATTTTTGATAACATAGATTTGGATTATTACTCGAAAGAATTGATCACTAATTTTATGACAAGTGCTAGAATATTAATAGCTAGGTTTTGGAAAGACAGAAATGATATTAAATTAGAAGATTGGTATAATGAAGTATGGGACATTGCATTAAACGATAAATTGACTATTGAACTTAAAATAAAAAGAGGGGAAATAAGTTCTAACAATTTTTATGATATTTGGGGTAAATTCGTTGAATTTGTCTTAGTGAAAGGAAGGGGGAAAGCCTCTAAAGAATACTCTATACAATTTTGGAAAGGTAGTTCGTAATAAAAATATTGTTAAATGGGGTCCCGTGGGTATGGGGTGCACGTTACAATTTAGTTTGTAATAAGCACTATTTGTATTTTTTGTAATTTTGTTGTTGTATTTGTTTTTTGTTTTTTTTTTGTTTTTGTCTGAAAGAAAAATAAAAAAATATTTAAAAAAAAAAGGAACAAAGAGCTATGGGCAATTCACCATGAAGAGCACTCACACTTCTGAGCAGAAGTCATGAGCAGTTAAGATCAATAGCCACAGGGAGGAACAAGGCACACTTGATTAGAAATGCCTTGTCCATCCTCCTCGTGAGAGCAGCTTGTGGGTGAGTGAGGCTCATTGATGCTATCAAGCTATCTTCTTTCAAGGTTCAGTGAGCCAAGACCCACAACCAGCATTTATAAACTCAGTCCAAAAAACCTTGCATAAAGATGTACATAATCAAATAGCAATTGCACCCATCAAACTGACATATGTTTTTTGATGAGTAGTGAAGTGGGGGGGGGGGGGTTTCCTAGAAATTGAATTTAAGAAGAGAGGGGTGAGTA
The DNA here is from genome assembly GCA_037013535.1 of Intellagama lesueurii. Taxonomy (NCBI): domain Eukaryota; kingdom Metazoa; phylum Chordata; class Lepidosauria; order Squamata; family Agamidae; genus Intellagama; species Intellagama lesueurii. The sequence continues at coordinate 166,631,070 of JBAJHW010000003.1, read as the reverse complement.
TCAGAAGTTTGAGAAGCACGATCTTAAAGACCATGTTTAAGGCTGCAGACAGAGGCTGAAAGTCATTGAATTATCATGCCATTGTTTGAGAGAATGGTCTGAAGACACAAAGTAGGGTTCCACAACTCATTTTGAAGCACTGGCAGTTGTCATGATAGTCCCCATAGGCAGCCTCCCTGGAAGAATCCAAAAATGCAGAGTACACAATCAAGGAGTAGCAAACTCAGCATAATAACCAGTTTATCGAGATCAACGTACAGTCATAGAATAACTGTTAAGCTGCAAAGGTAAATGATGGATGACATAATCACCTTTGCTAATCCAAAAGTCCAAGTACTTCAACCCCATGAGCTCTGGCTCCATTATAACACTGCTCTTATATTATTAAACTAAGTGAATTTACTCTTAGGCAATGCTTGGATGTGAGACTGTCAAAATTTTTTCACATAAAATGAATCTGAGCGTTCCGAAGGAAGAAAGCAGGTACTTGTGTAATTAGTAAAGTAAATAAGGAAATAATGAAAGCACTTAAAAAAAATGCACACAAACTGGATATATCTACCAAAATCCCTTCTACCATGTACCTTCGTATCAAAATAGAAAGATCCTGAGAAAGTTTAGGAACACATTGGAAGTCTGCTGCCATCCAACTATATCTGCCAAGTGAAGCATGCTTATTAAGTCAGATTTAATAATGAATATGGGGAGAAAAACTGAGACTCTAAACTGAAATGAATAATGTCAGGAAAGGTAAATGTCTAAGGCCACTAGATTCCAATAAGGAAACTTGTATGAGATGCAGGAAATATTACATTTCAATTTGTAATGCTAATCCATTTTATGGCAACAATCATGCACTACCTCAGCACTGGGACAGGCTGCCTCAATACTCATGCACTAGGTGACCTTACTTGTCATTTCAATCAATGTTACAATTTAAAGTCTTGATTAAGCATTATCTCGGTTCAAGGTAAATGAAGCAAGAAAATAAAATACCTTGGAAAGGTACTATCATTTTTGCCTGTAATCTTGCAGAGTTAACAGCAATAGCTGGCACAACATGGGGTTCTTATGCAATTTATGAGCTGTAGACCTAATGTATAATTTAGGATACAGCATTTTTGAAAGGAAACATTGACTCAGAACTGTATATCCCTGAGCATATTTCCTGACTAATGTTATGTGCCTACTTGAGAATATACTTGTTTCTTCCCAATCAGCAGGCATACTGATCCCAAGCTATACCTTAGAACAAGGCAGGCAACCTCATATCATCCATATGTTGTGGACTACAAATTCCCATGATCACTGTCCTACATGTCTGGAAGGAAACAAGTTAATGCACCCTGCTTTAGATTTGTGTATTGGGAATGAAGAGGAAGAGGAAGAAAAACCTGTTCTTAGCTGGGACTACCTGTATATTCAACAGGTAGTCTCAGCTGGTTTCAAGAGCTCCTGGAAGTGCCTGCTGAGGGTGGGAAAGGGGATCCCTATTCCCCAATACTGGAGATTTCCTTTCTTTGCTGGGGAGGGTGGGGATTCTAGCACTGGGGGTGGGGAGGGTGAGGATTTCCTTTCTTTGCTGGGGAGGGTGGGGATTCTAGCAGTGATGGTGACTCAAATCCTCACAGGTCCAGATTAGGGATGAGGGTCAGGCAGAGATTCCCTTTCCTTGTCGTAAACCATTCTGTTTCTGGAAGACTGACAACCTGAAGAGGAGCAGGGAAGAGAACCAAATACTTACAAATATTTCCCTGCCCAGAGGCATGTGTATTTTAAACTCCTCCGCAGTCAACGGAAGGCATTTTCCAGAGATGGGGACTCAAATAGCTGGACTCACTCTCAAGTCGGACTCAAGTTGCTTTGGTGACTCGACTCGGACTCGACTCAATTTTTTTCTTCAATGACTCAGACTAAACTTGCAACTCTGAACTCGCTCACCCCTCCATTTTTTCCTGGGGAAAATAGCTTGTTTTTAATAGAGACTCGGATTTGGGGCTTGGGACTCAGGACTTGGTACCAAAGATTCGGATTCAAATTTGGGACTCGGACCCAAAGATGTGCCAACATCCTTGGAATTTTCTCCCCTATTTCTCAAATGTGACCAGAAGAGGGACTATTTAAAACTTTGTGTTAATGGTGCATTATGGTTCTACCGAAAAGAGCAACTGTCACATGCAACAAACTCTAAGGACACAAGATAGTTTTACATGTGCAGAAAAATACCCACTGGCAGTCATTTCAAAGCCTAGTGCCATCGAGTTCTGTTTTGTTTTTAATTTCTCATTACTAAATCAGGATTTATTAAGCTCTCATACACAAACTTCCCAATTACACCACTGCAAGTCAGGACTAAATAGACAAAAGGCAATGGAGCAGAACTGAGACGATAACAAGGCTTATTATGTTCACATTAGAAATGGCACGGTCACGAAGGCAATAGGATACTGGAAGAGGAGGCACCCAGAGGCACCTGAGTACACACCATGTTCTCGGAATATAATGCTACAAGGATACAGCTCTCAGACTCAGCAGCTTTGCATATACTAATTAGGATATTGTACAGGAAAAATATCAAATTCGGATAATACAGCAGGAATTAATATATAGTATCCTTGCAATTCAATTTCATTATGTGTACACTGCCCGTAGAAGATTTAATATTATGCATTTTATTCATATTCACTTTGTCAAACATCTCTTGTAGAAAGAGTGCTAATCCCAAAATGCATTTATTCTGATTGAGGGGAAAATATTATTTGAAGAGACAACATGCATCGTTAATAGTATCTTAAAGAACTGGGCAATATACATCCCCTTGCTTTGCTACCAGCTCCTAATGAATTCATGTTCTCCTGAGCTGATTAATTACATAGTCACAGAAGGAAAGTACCCAGGGTGCATAATTGCAAACCTCTTTCCAGAATTATTATATGTGGCAAGAAATGCGTATCCCATGCAACCACTGGCTGGCTGTACTTCATTGCCATCTCTCAAAGCAGGCTGCTGGTAAATCTCATGGCCATAGAAACAATATCCCACTTCTTGGCTCTGAATTAGCAAACCATTTCCTCACTGACTTGATTTGGCCCTGGAATGGGGAAGGTCTATATATAAAATACAACTGTGTGATTTCTATAAATTACGCATGGGGAGCTATGTGACTCAATACCTCCCTGTGTTTTAATCTTCCTAATGTTTAGGGACATTTTGAGGACGCTCAAGAGGTTTTTAACCATGCAGGGGAGAAAAGAATATAGACACCCTTTCAAAAAGGATCTCACTCAAGAGCATAAGATCAGGCTCCTTACCTCAGTATACACGTGTGTTTCAAATTCTGCCCCAAATACATGATTTTGGGATTCTGTGTCTGTCTCTTTCATACTTCCAGCCACTACTATTCAGAAACATCCACCACATTGTTGTTGTTGTTTTGTGCGCACACACAAACACCCCACATGCACTGACTTATCTTCTGACTTATCTATTGTGTGTTCAGGAAAACCACCCCAGCCTACCATGACCAGTTGCAAGAGAACAAATATCTGCATTTGATTGCAGAGCGGATTTAACATTCCATCCAAAGGAAGTATTGGATGCACATTTGCATTAAGTCCTCTATTTCCATTTCTGCTGTCATATTAAAGTAATCTGATAGGTTTTGAAGATTTCATATTTTCCAGATCATTAACAACAACCAAAAAAATATGTTACAATACAGGAATCATTTCTATTTCTAAGCCCTTCATTTGCCTCAGAGCAGCCTTTTCAGGTGCGATATCCATTACGGCAGAACAGATCCCATCATCCCCTGCCAACAGATCAAGAGGAAATGACATTGGGAAAAGCTACCACAAAGCTCGGTTTACAGTTCGATTTTCATTAATACAACACTTGACAGGGACTCTTATCAGAACCATTGGAAATAAACATTATGCAACATTCAATGAGTCAAAATACCAGATGTAGAAAACCAAATTATAATAGGTTCTGCCACCTGTCCTTTCCCTACCAGATTTGCAACTCAGAATTCAAGAAAAGCACTTACATTAACTGTTCTTTCACACTGCACTTTTAAACATATTTTTTGCTAGACCACTTTTTATTTTTCAATCTTTGATTACAAAACAGAAAGCCACTGCATATGTCAAATCAAAGACAACTGAGTGTAGGCTTTGAAGCCTCAGAGTCAGATCAAAATGCACTCTTGTGAGCACAGAATGCATTAGTTCAAGTCCTGTCAGTGCCACCAAACAGCAAATCTAAATTGACTGCAAGTTAGTATATGGTAAATTTTGTTCTGGTTTTGATACAACTCCTGCAACAAAAAGCAGCTGTACAGAGCTGACACATGGGGGCTGTTTTGGAATGGTGAAAGCTGAAATGGCTGCAGTGCTTTGGGTTGACTTCTGGCACCACCACTCCAGAAAAATAGCTACTTCAGACAGAGTACAATTTGGATTGGGGAAATGATGCAGGTGAAGTGTTAACCAAAGCTTGGAGAAGTTGTTTTTTGAACTGTAACTCCCAAAACACTGCAGCTGGCAAATGTAGCCCAATGAAGCTTGCTCAGTAGCTGACTGACTATTGGGCAGACAGAGGAGGGACAGAAGACTAGGTGGGAATGTGAATGGAAAGGAGGTAATATCCACACCAACATTTCATTTTGGGTCCCTTTGCATTTTTCTATTTCCCCCAAATGAGCCCTGATATATATATTTTCTGCACTTCAAAAAAAAAAAAATCACAACTGATAGAACAACAAGAATAACTAGAGTCCTTCCTTCCTTCCCTTAAGTTCCACAACAAAAACCAAAACAGGTCCGAATGATGAGTCCTCACAGAACTCATCATTTGGAACAGTGGATTCCTGGGTTTTCTATCATATATTTCACCAGTTACTCTACAAAAGAACAATGCCAAAAACAAATAGTATTTCTAAGCTGTTGTATGTTTACAGGAATTCTAAGAGGGTGGATGAGGGAACAGAATCGGAGGAGAAATGCCAAGTGTTCAGAGTTACTACTAGCATGTGGAAAGATCACAGATGGGTAGTCCATGGCAGGTCAAAAATGACGTCACAGTTGCACAAGGACATGGGGACTGAGGCAGAATGAATTTTAAGCAGTTGTTACGAAAACCCACCTAGACTATCTTTATGTTCCACTGGCTGAGAGCAGCTAATCTAGAAGTATGACCAGACCAAGGAAATGAAACAGATTGTATCACCTGAGGGCTGTTTCGGTGCAAATACAGTGCAGAAAATATATTTCAGAATAAACAGGATATCAGCATCACATTAAAAACATTTGACAGTAACACCCACTTCAAAGACTTGCAGTTCCAAAAGATACTACATTTATTGAATTACAGTGGGATAACCCTGGCAAAGATTCTCAGGTCTTCGAGGCTTCCTTTTCCAATTTTGAGGTTTGGCTGTTCTTTCATCCCTTCAAAGAATAAATTCACTCTCTTGTTCCAGTGTTGCGGTCTATGTGACAAAGGAGGAATATATAATGATACACTGAACTCAGAAACCAGAGCAGTGACCAAGGAAACAAAGGGTAAATGGCAGGGGAGTTCACATATGAGGGTAACTTGTATGATCAGAAACCAGTTAAAGAGAGCTACAAAGAACACACAACAAAGAATGATTGAAACAGCAAAAAGAAGAGGAGGCCATTAGGAGTTGTATCCACAGTGATAACTGGAAAACCACAAAAAGTGCCACCAAGCATAGACATGTTTCCTATAATCTGACTCTAATTTCTAACAAAATGGGGTTTGGTTAAGGCCTATATATGGCTGGAGCATGGGGCATTTGCCAGACAGGATAACAGACCCTTCAGCCCTTATTTTATGGTCTGCCTCATGTTACAGCTGGTTGTTTTTTAGAAGGCTGAGAAGGATTCCCCCCCCCCCCCCATGTTAACCAAATTGCTTCCTAGGAGTTTTTATGTTTTTCTCAGTCATGGGGTACATCCTAGTTATATGTATTTTGCTGTGATCGAAAGAATACTCACTGAATTCATTGTTCTGATTGATTTAGGTTGTCTTAAGATGAGACACCTACTATGAAAACATTTAAAGCCTTGCAAGATTCTGCATCTCAAGTCAAGAATGAGATGAGTTCTTTTCCCCCTTAAAGGTCCCTGTAATTTGCATACAACAGCTCTAGCATTCTTCTCCTTTGATAGACAAAACATATGTGAATAGACTGCAAGCATAGAAGGTCTGGTTTATTGTTAAGAAAGATGTTAGCAGCCCTGCTAGTGCTTTAAAGTCTTCAGTAAAGCAGCCCTCATCCTGCTTTAGGGCAATTTGTACAATTTGCAAATTATGCAATTTTGTGCAAAACCCAGGCAATCTTTCTTTTAAAAAAAAGCAGTAACATTTTTACTGCACAATTTAGCCCCATAAAACTATTTGTACAGAAGACCCAGAAAAATTGCCATCACACACACTAGTCAGGTGAATGTTGCATTTTTTCCCCCTCCTTGCCTCTGATATTTGAGACAAGCATGTATATCCCTAGGGTTTTGCTTGTTTTAATATGACTTCAGGGGAACAGTGTGATTGCTCAATCAATAGCCAAAATCCTTTTACATACATTACATGTAGGGTTGATTATGTCATCAGCCGTGCTAATTTTTCAGAACTAAAACATTTCTGATTTCTCTTCTGATGATGCCGAAGCTCTCATTGAATTCCTTTCTTTGTTGGAAAGCCATTGGGGGCTGCAAAATGGGGGTTGAGTCTAACTACCAAAAATCACTACCATTGGTAAAGTCATCCCAGTAGCAGCATTTATATATATAGAATTGAACGTAGACAAGAGTCTTGGAACCTGGGGGCGGGGGGGGGGGGGGATAGAATTTTTAATTTTTTTTTAAATTGCTATAGCTGATGACACCATCAGCCTTACACGGTGTAATTTACAGCAGAATTTCAACCCGTATTTTCTTTTGTCACAATTCTGTTGAAAAATAAGGAGAGAGAAGAGAAGAAGGAAGGCAGGATGACATATTTATGAATATTAGTTAGGCAGGATGGATGCAGTCAAGAGCAGCCACTGCCCACACCTGGGCAACAAGTGGGACAGCTAGTTTGGTGTTAGTTCAGCAGCTGAAGGACTGCTAAACTAAACCCAGCAAAAACTGGGTTTTGAAATGCTCTCCTTCTATGAATTTATTATACATTTTCTATGTTTACAATAAAGTTATGGTCTATTCTTATATATTCCATGGTGAATGTCATCTCCTTGCCACAAAAACCTTTTGCATGCAGAAAGTTGCCATATGTGAGAACGCAAAAATGTGTTGGGCAGCACAGGTTGCTCAGGTAAAACATAAACCCAGAACTCGTTCAGATGAGATAAGTGACAAACCTCACTTCCAACATGAGGAACATCTGCCCCTTGCATCCATAGAAAGGAACCATGCTGTTTGCCATCCACACAATTTCCATGAGTGCTCCTTAAGAAAGTATGGAACACAGTAAAGCGGCTTCCATGTTGCTTCCTCAACGTATTGTTACAAGTTTCCTACTTCTTCCACACACAGGTAATTTCCAGGAATAGAATTATACATATTTTATTGAATTAGAGCACTGGAGGCTTTGTGTATTTTTTTTAATTTAGAAATAAAACAAAAAAGCATAGTGGAAGCAAATCAGCACTCCTACAGCAGGCATCCTTGCCTACATGAGTCATTGTCGGCATGATATACTCCCAGTCTCCACTACCCCTAGTTCAAAATTCTTAACTATTCTTAGACAAGAGTGGGTGATACATTTATTAGACCACCAAAGAATCAGAAACACAGCTAGGTTTCAATCTACTACAATATACTTTGTTTCTTGCCATCTTTGAGAAAAAACTTTATTTCTTTTTATTTATGCAAATTATGTTATGTGGTATGTTATATGTTTAATTGTTTTATAGTGTGTGTTGTAAGCCGCCTAGAGTGGTCACAATCGACCAGACAGGCGAGGTATAAATGAAATAAATAAATAAATAAAATAAATAAATACATCCTTTATGGGTCTTCTTCAGGCTGGGCACCGCATAGCTGTGGTGGGGCAGAAGAAACATAGAAGTTGAAAAACTCATGGGCAGATGTTTGTGCTTGGCCTCTTGGTTTAAAGCAAGTTTCAAAATGGGGGCTGCAAACTTAAGTCAGAGGTCTAGGTTTCAGACATCACCTCTGGTGGTGTGGATTCGAATGTCTCTTCAGTCATTCAGCACCCTCTTTCTATTGCCCTGTTTTGCCCTGTATGTTTGCCTTTCTCCATTTGAAACTACCAGCTAACGGCCGAAATTTAGGAACATAAAATTATGTGGTGTAAGCCTGATGATGTCATCAATCACAGCCATATTTTATTAATAAAAAGTTTCCTGTTCTCCCCTCCCTCCAGGTTCCTCAGCTCCCTTAGGATCCTTTTGGTCCTGGGGAAGCCTTCTGAAACAGCATGACGGAGTCCATAGGTCCTGCCACAGCTACTGGGACTGGAAGTGGCAATTTTCAGACTTTTAGGGCTCCCTCCATCCTGCTGTCCCTAAAGGCTTCTCCAGGATCAAAGGAATCTTAATGGAGCCTAGGGACCATGTGTGTGTGTGTGCATGTGTCTGTGTGTGAAGGAATTGGAAACTTTTTTAACAAAATAGGTTCATGCCTGAAGATGCCATCAGGCTTATGCTGTATAACTTTATGTTACTACATTTGGGCCATCAGTTTTCACCCATTGAATGAGCACTCCTCTAAAATCCCATTCAGTCAAGTAAATTGACCATTCAGAAAACCATCCACAGTCACTAAGAACTTTCTTCAGACTAGGCAGAGTCATAGGGCCATCCAAAGGATTCAAAACTAAGTGCTTATTGTATTAGTGCTGTGTTTCCCAAACTGAACCAACATTTTGTTCTCATAATATCAAAGATGGTCTTTTAAATCACATAAAGACCAGACAGTTCTATATATCTCTGCAATGATTTGCCTTTAATCAGCAGCAATTTGCCACCAATGATAACATCATCCCTGCTGTGCATACAGAGCCAACATTTTCTTCTTGTAGTTACACATTCAGATGGTAAAATACTGACCATTTCTGAGTCTGCAAGTTTTGTTTGGGGCAGAAATATCCATGTCTGTTGAAAACATCCTCTCTCAAGAAACTGTGTTGTTTCTATTCTGGTAAGATCTTTCAGGAACAAGAAGCAGGCATCTGCTCACTTCTTGGCTTCAAGAAGTCATTTCCATATGGTAGAAACTCTGATTTTCTTTTCTTTCTTGACTGTTCTAACATAATATCCTATCCAAGGGAAACTCTGACAAAAGTTGCAGACTGTTTTGTAACTTATTGCTTAGTCCTGATAAAGGCATGATGCTGGTGATGTTGTCATATTCTAATGGACCTATGGAGCAACAACAGATATCATATTTTGTCAGACATCTCTCTTGCCTATGTACTAGGTACTCTAGGATTGGCAATTTTTGACACTGCATGTCACAGAGGGAAAGTTGCATTTCTCTTTTACTCCAACTGCAAATGTTAGTTTAATTGCACAAGTCTGCCCTCTTTATTCTGGAGAAAGACAAAGTGTCGCTTATTCTGCTCCACTGGAGCTTTTGATTGACTCTAGAAAATCTCTCAAATGCTAGATTGAAGAAACACAATAAAGATGCAAGTTTCCATAAATTTCTGCAAGCACGACTGACAGTTGAGCCTCATATTTAGAGTTATTAGTCATTAGAGTTGGAGCATTGTCTCCCCACCTCCTGAATATCCAAGCATCAGACTGCAAATTTACATTCCCCTCACTTTGCATGCTTAGGCTCTACTTTTGGCTTCTCCTCGTCCATCAACCAAAATCTGACCTAGTCACTTACTTTCAGCTGAATCATTTTTGTTTGTACCCTTCATGCATCACAGGGCATACTCTTGACCCCTGTCTTTCTCCTACCCTTCTTTATGGAGTTATCTGAAAGTTATCAAAATGCCTTCTACACACAGCCTTTTGCTATTAAAACTAAGAAACTCAGTCCTGTAAGAATTTCTTCCTAATCCTGTTCCTCAGGAAATTCTTAAGGTGGCCATATGTTTAATTCAGAGCACGGCCAGTCTCATGATAGCTGGGGGATTTTGAGACTAGTAGGAAAAATACCCAACAAAATGAAGCAAACAACAACCAAAACACCACCCACAAATATTTGAAAGCTCTGCCTTAGCTTTGTAGAGGACAATCCTCAGTTTGAAGAAATATCTGAACTCAGTTTACAAGGAGCCATAAAACACAGAAGCCTAGAACAAGTTAATTCAACAAAAACAAAAAGACTTAACATTTATTACCTGGGCAGCAGATTTGGGACCCACAGGGGTCACCTGAACAACACTTCTCTACAATGGTGAGCTGCATTGCACTTTTATTGAATAGCCATTTGTGTAGCAGACACAGGCCAAAATTCTGTTAGTTACACCTATAAGTGTAACACAAATAGGGTAGTTTTTGGAAGCAAATTGTCTCAAGTTAGGAAATCACCATAGATATTTTATGTTGCACAATGAGTTGTGTGATTTGGTGCATAACAGGTAACGTCTGCAGTAATCTTATGTTGAGACAATTTGTCTCCCAAAGTTACACCATTTATGCTATACAGGTGTAAAATCCCAATAGGAATTTGGCCATTGACTTGACCCTCCAACTCTCAACCTCGTATCATGACACCACTGTTTCAGCCACAGAAACAATAGAATAACAACAGTCTTACAGCATTAGACAGTACGCAAGAGTGGTTCCATCCATCAATAGGATTTTGGATTTGCTGACTGAATCTCAAGTAACAATGACAACACTGCCTGTTGTGCTCTCTGCCATTTTTCTTGTTTTGAGGTGATGTGCCAATAGGAAACACATGCCTGAAGCACTGCAAGCGTGTCGGACATGGGAGAGGGAGTTCTTTTCTTCCTCCTCCTCTGTAAATTGCCAAAGCATCATGTTCAGGCTGCTACATACATGACAGCAAGGATGATGGAACTAGCAGAAAGCACTTTCCAACGAGACTAATTTCAAAGTTTGCTCTGCTAATACAAGCCACTCTTCAAAGTGTAGATAGCATGTCAGATGGCATTTCGTCACATATTTCTTTGAACCAGAGGCCTACAATCAGCATGATGGAGAGAGGAGACAACATAACATGCATCACTGATAGCTGCTAAAAAGTTATTGGTGGTGGAGGAAACATCTTCTTCGACACATAAAGAAAGGATGATGAGGGTAAAAGCTTCAAGCTTCAGTGGACTGATTTCTATTACTTTGGTGCACGTCCTCCAAGCAAAGTGCGTTTGTTTGTCTCACAGGCGCTGCAACGCTTGTCATCATTTTATTAAGCAGAAAGAAAACTGTGACACTGAGGCATGGATTTTCCATTGCAGCTTGTGTTGAGCACACTAAGGCAAAAACCTGAGAAGGAGAATGCTGGAAAACAAAACCGAATGCATGCTGTGCCTCTGGAATATTGTTAGGTCTAACTTCTTTTCTCTCTCCATTTTAATAGAGTTGCTAATAAAGTCTGGATTGAAAAGAAGAAAAGAATTCAAGTTGTGTGTGTGTATATATATCTTTTTCCAAAGAACCATTTTAGTGTCTAGCTGAAAGACACAGATGCCCCAAGTGGGCCCACATCTTTTGGTTCCACTCAGACACTTCTAGTTCCTGTCACATACCTGATTATATCACTGGACCATGTGAGGATAGTCAGAGGCAGTCACGGGTACTGTAGGCCGCCCAGCATGAGCCAGACTGATTCTGTTACTCTGTCTTCATAGTAAACAACCTGGTGTCCACTAGATGTTTTGGGCAAGTCTCATAATCAGTCACCAGTAGTGGTGCTAGCTGGAACTGGTAGGAGTTTGTGTCTAAAATATAAAGAAGGCATCACGTTGTCTACTTTGGTTCTACTTAGTAAGTTTGTAAGCACTAGGGGCAAATAATATAGAGCATGATCATTGTGCATGATTAATTGACTGATTGAAGTATTCCAAATCCACTCAATATTGACAGGTTAAAATCACTGTAAAAGAATCTAAAATAATTCAAGTACTTAAAATAATTCAATGTGATTTTAAATATTTTAAAACAAGTTAATTCAAGGAAAATTAAAAGCAACAAATGGAAATACTGGGATCCATGCTGCAATTTTCCTAGGTGTCAAATGCTCTGGTGAATGCCCAAGTTTTCACTTGGCAGTGAATAAAGGCAATGAACAGCTAGTTGGTCTTCCAAAGGGAAGGTATTTCATAAGTGGGGAGTGACAACCAAGAAAACAATCTCCCATGGCTGCACATAGTATATAATTCTCAATGGCTGGATATGGAGCAGCCCTCCACCCCAAGATCTTAATAAGCAAGCAGGCAATATGGAGAGAGATGCTGCTTCAAATGCTTAGATTCTGAGTTACGTAGTGCTTTGAAAGTCATTGTCAGTGCCTTGAACCCAGACTGAAAGTATACTGGCGGCCAGTGCTGCTTTTTCAGAACCAATGTCTGAAATCCTGTTGCTATAAGTTATGGTAAGACTAATGTTGTCATCAGTTGAGGCAATTTTTCAGAAATAAAACATTTCCAGTTTCTTCCCCAAAGCTGAAACTCCCTTGGAATCTCTCTCATCATCAGAGGACTTGGAATGGGAGGGAGAAGTCTTTAATTACCAACTCTGGCATCTTTAGAAGCAATCTAGACAGATGTGTGGAAGATGGAAATGCTAATGACTGTATTTGCTCCAGTACCAGAGGCAGTGTGCCTCAATATATCAGTTTTGGAGAACACAATTGAGAGAGCATTATTGCACCAATGTCTTGCTTGTCACTTCCCACTGGCAACTGGTTGGCCACTGCATGAACAGAACATTGCATAGGATGGGCCTTTCGTCTGATCAAGCATGGCTTTTATGTTCCAAGGAGGAGAGGCAAGAGCAGAAGGGGACTGATTCTGCATTTTTGAAAATATAAAACCCTGCTGTTCTTCACAACTGTTTTCATGCTAAAGGGGAAATCTGCAGGTTCCCGAAGAGTGGAAAACAGAAGCAGAAAGAAACTGGACAATTTTTTGTGTTAAGAAGCTGGAGACAATTGTAAATTGTGTATTTGGTATAGTTTGAGGTTGAGACCCCTCATATATTTCAGACAGAATAAGTATTTTCAGCTACTTTGTTCTCTGTAAGTGAGAACAAAGGGTTATAATGGGATTCCCAATATAACCTTAAATAGATTTGATTTGGAGAGGGAAGTATAATAAAGGACTGCCGTTCCCAATTTTTTCTTTAAAAATGTTCTTATACGTTCTTTGAGCAATACCTGATGGGCACATTCTATTATTAAGAGCTAAGACACAGACAAAGCTGTGAAATTTGATAGGAAAGGCGCTTTAAGTAAGAATTATGTAGGTTCTTTTGATTCAAGCCTCAAGTCCCAAAATACTAGTTGTAATGGACTCCACACGCCTTTGATTGCTTAATACGCACTTACAGAAACTGCAGGAAAAAAGGGGAATTCTTTTGAATATAGTTGATGGCAATTTTTCATTATATTTTTTAAGGTTAATGCATTACCCTGATGTGGAGGAAAAGACTCCTCAAGTTGGGAGATAGGACAAAGTGTAATGTCTCATATTTCTGTGGGGTTTTCTCTCCTTCTAGCTACTCTTTCCTCTAGAAAGAATAACTAGTAATACCCTGTCAAAAGGTTCTTTGAACGTCTTAGACGGTCCCGGAATTGGCGCAGAAGTTGACGCAGACGAATCGTTCGAAACATTAACATTTTTATTCATGTTTAACAAAGGGGTATCAATAACAACTTTGGTGGGAACAAACTGGTCCCAATCGTTCAACTGTCTATCAAAACGTATAACATTATCAAAACCAATGTCCTTTCTCAATATTGGGGTGCCGGGCCAAAACGCTCCTTGTCGGTGGGCTTCCTCAACTGGGCGCTCCTCACCGCGCATATGGTGCCACAACACGGGTGGCGTGCCCAATCTCCCTCTGGGGGTGGCTTGTTGAAAGTGGGGTCTGGGCGTACCACCTTCTTCCAGGGACCCTGTCCCCTCGGGAAAACCACCACCGTCCATTCGGACGTCTCCTTAATGGTCACTCCTCCTTTCTCAGGTAATGGATCCGGTAACAAACCCCCCACCTTCAGATTTGGGAAGTCTTTCAATAGGTCGCTTACATGATCGCTCTTCTTCTCCTCCTTGTCTCTCTTACTGGTCTTAATCCAAAAGTCCCGCACACCGGTCCCCACTTTTATATCTTCCTCCCATACGTCGATCAGTTGCTCCTCCTCCTTTCCCTTCCCTTCCTCAGTAAGGCAGACCTCTATTTTAACCCTTTCTTCATCACCCTTAGGCCTTAACACCTCCTTCTCTCTTTTCTCGCCCTTTACATCCTTGTTGTCTGGAGGAGATGGCGCACTCTCGTCCTCCTGGCCTTCACATACCCACTTCCCATGAAGGATTTGTAGACCTTCATTTTCTGAAAGTATTGTTGGAATGAATGGACTTTCAATAGTTCACCAGCCATTCCTGGCATGTGCAAACTCGCATTAAAATATAGCAGTTAGTCTTTAAGGTGCCACAACATATTTGTCTTCTTTATATTTATTGGTTTTTGTTTTGTTTTTTTACCTCACATGATAGCACAGACTAACATGGCTACCTACACTTAGTCACTATTTAACAAAATAAATGTATTTTCAAACAAAACCAAAACACATGTAACATACCTTGTGTGGGTGTGGGTGGGGTGGGGGTGGGGGTGTAAAGCACTGATTTTTCATGGCCAAAATCCTGTTGCACAAGTAACCTGTTTCAGTCAGTAGAAACTGTGTAAGAAGGAGGAAAAATTTAATTATGAAAAACCTCTGCCTCTGAATGATGTTACTCGTCTTTGAGAAAATGGGAGCATGCCACAACCTCACACATTTTGTAAATGCATTATGTCACATTTACATTCAATTTCCCTTTCCTGTTTTCTCAAAATTAAGGGAGTGCTTTCCAAATGTACAATTAATAAATATGACCTATAACTCCCTCACCCCTTCACGGATTGCTGCCTTGTCGTGGCGAAGGGGCTTGAGTAATTCAGAAAAGCTATGGGCTATGCCATGCAGGGACACCCAAGACGGACAGGTCATAGTGGAGAGTTCTGAGTAAACGTGATCCACCTGGAGCAGGAACTGGCAAGCCACTCCAGTATCTTTGACAAGAAAACTCCATGGACAGAAACAAAAGGCTAAAAGATATGACGCTGGAAGATGAGCCCCTCAGGTCGGAAGGCGTCCAACATGCTACTGAGGAAGAGCGGAGGACAGGTACAAGTAGCTCCAGAGCTAATGAAGTGGTTGGGCCAAAGCCGAAAGGACGCTCAGCTGCGGATGTGCCTGGAAGTGAAAGGAAAGTCCGATGCTGCAAAGAAAAAGACTGCATAGGAACCTGGAATGTAAGATCTATGAACCTTGTTAGCTGGATGTGGTCAAACAGGAGATGGCAAGAATAAACATTGACATCCTGGGCGTCAGTGAACTAAAATGGACGGGAATGGGCGAATTCAATTCAGATGATTATCATATCTACTATTGTGGGTAAGAATCCCGTAGAAGAAATCTCGTAGCCCTCATAGTCAACAAAAGAGTGGGAAAAGCTGTACTGGGATACAATCTCAAAAATGACAGAATGATTTCAATACGAATCCAAGGCAGACCTTTCAACATCACAGTAATCCAAGTTTCTGCACCAACCACCGATGCGGACAGAGTGCCTGAAGAACTATGGATGGAGGCTCGTAACATTGTACAGGAGGCAGCAACAAAAACCATCCCAAAGAAAAGGAAATGAAAGAAAGCAAAGTGGCTGTCCAACGAGGCCTTACAAATAGCAGAGAAGAGAAGGGAAACAAAATGCAAGGGAGATAGGGAAAGTGACAGAAAATTGAATGCAGACTTCCAAAGAATAGCAAGGAGAGACAAGAGGGCCTTCTTAAATGAACAGTGCAAAGATATAAAAGAAAATAATAGAAAGGGAAAAACCAGAGAGAAAATTGGAGATATTAAAGGAACATTTTTTGCAAAGATGGACATGATAAAGGACAAGAATGGTAGGGACCTAACAGAAGCAGAAGACATCAAGAAGAGGTGGCAAGAATACACAGAGGAATTATACCAGAAAGATCTGGATGTCCTGGACAACCCAGATAGTGTGGTTGCTAACCTTGAGCCAGACATCCTGGAGAGTGAAGTCAAGTGGGCCTTAGAAAGCATGGCTAACAACAAGGCCAGTGGAGGTGATGGCATTCCAGTGGAACTATTTAAAATCTTAAAAGATGATGCTGTTAAGGTGCTACACTCAATACAGTGGACCCTCGACTTACGGAATTAATCCGTATTGGAACAGTGGCCGCAGGTCGAAAAGTCTGTAGGTCGAGGGTCCATTTCCCATAGGAATGCATTGAAAACCTATTAATCTGTTCCGGCAGAAGGAAAAAATACCCCCCTCCAAAAAAATTAAAATAACAGCAACAGTGGAGCAAGTCCCATGCTGGGACTGCAAAAAAACAAAACAAAAAAAAAAACAAAACAAAACAAAACAAAAAAACACAGAAACATACCCCCCAGCCCAAATCTACCCTCCAAAACCCACCCAGAACTACTTTTTAAAAAGAAAAAACAGCAGCACCTTACCAGTCTGAAGCCTCCCGGGGTTCTGCAGAGGCTTCCGGCGCTTGCAAAGCCGTGCTTACTCGCGAGTAGACCCGCGCCTTTGGCGGCGCTTACTCGCGAGTAGACCCGTGCCTTCGGGTTCAAAGGTTCTCATCTGTCCTTTACAATTTTAAGTGCACTTGGAAAGCAGGAGCTCTCTCAACTGCGACACACCCTATATACAGTAATGACTGATAGACCTACAGCACAAAGAAGCAGCCTCGGCGCCACCTATAGTTAGAAAGTTGAATTGCCCGCCTTTTCCCCCTGCCTATTTCTGTTCTTATGTCAATTCTCCGGCCGGAAGTCGAAGTGAAATTTTCCGGCTGGAGAAGTCCGTAACTCGAAAAGTCTGTAAGTGGAGCCATGCGTAAGTCGAGGGTCCACTGTATGCCAGCAAGTTTGGAAAACTCAGCAGTGGCCAGAGGATTGGAAAAGATCAGTCTACATCCCAATCCCAAAGAAGATGCTCCAACTACCATACAATTGCACTCATTTCACACGCTAGCAAGGTTATGCTCAAAATCCTACAAGGTAGGCTTCAGCAGTATGTGGACCAAGAACTCCCAGAAGTACAAGCTGGATTTCGAAGGGGCAGAGAAACTAGAGACCACATTGCTAACATGCGCTGGATTATGGAGAAAGCCAGAGAGTTCCAGAAAAACATCTATTTCTGCTTCATTGACTACGCAAAAGCCTTTGATTGTGTGGACCACAGCAAACTATGGCAAATCCTTAAAGAAATGGGAGTGTCTGACCACCTTATCTATCTCCTGAGAAATCTATATGTGGGACAGGAGGCAACAGTTAGAACTGGCTATGGAACAACTGATTGGTTCAAAATTGGGAAAGGAGTATGACAAGGCTGTATGTTGTCTCCCTGCTTATTAACTTACATGCAGAATACATCATGCGAAAGGCTGGACTGGATGAATCCCAAGCCGGAATTAAGATTGCCGTAAGAAATATCAACAACCTCAGATATTCAGATGTTACCACTCTGATGGCAGAAAGTGAGGAGGAACTAAAGAACCTCTTAATGAGGGTGAAAGAGGAGAGGGCAAAAAATGGTCTGAAGCTCAACATCAAAAAAACTAAGATCATGGCCACTGGTCCCATCACCTCATGGCAAATAGAAGGGGAAGATATGGAGGCAGTGACAGATTTTACTTTCTTGGGCTCCATGATCACTGCAGATGGGGACAGCAGCTACGAAATTAAAAGACGCCTGCTTCTTGGGAGGAAAGTGATGACAAACCTAGACAGCATCTTAAAAAGCAGAGACATCACCTTGCCGACAAAGGTCTGCACAGTCGAAGCTACCAACATGAATTTGTTCCAACTCCGGGAGGCAGTGGAAGACAGGAGGGCCTGGCGTGCTCTGGTCCATGGGGTCACGAAGAGTCGGACACGACTTAACGACTAAACAACAACAATGACTCCCCCAGACATATCATTTCTATTTACTACTGACTCAGATGCTGTCTTCTGTCTCAACACTCCACATTTCTTTAATAAAACAATTGCTCCAGTCCTGGCTTGACAAACAAACTGGAAAAGCTGGGTCTAATTTTCTCACAACCAATTTGTAATTTTGCAGATTTCTGAAGCAAGTGCTGGTTTAATGGCTAACTACCAATATTCTAAGTATGCACAGCAACTCCAGCAATTCCACCTATTTCTATAGCACATGGAAAGAAGAAAAAGGAATGAAACAATCACTAGAAAATGCCAGCCAATCTAACTTTTATCAGGTAACAGTTACAGCAATACTGAGATGTTGTACAACATCTTCCCCGGAATCACAAAAAGGGTAGAAATGAGATAGGATTGTGATAATAGGAATGAGATTTTTGGAATTCACATTAAACATACACAGAGGCAAATGGATTCAATATGCTCAAAAAAGGAAGAAACTCTCTCTTCTGGTGGAGATACATGTGGAATGTAGAAGGTTTCATGGGTGTTGGAAGTTCAACGCTAGCATTAACCACCCTGCTGCTATGAAGGAAGAAAGAGACAAGAATTTTCTAGGACCAACTTTGGTTCTGTTTTTACATATCACTTCCTCTCTTTGGCTGTTCTTAGGGGCACATGCTGTTGTCATCTATGCTCTCCTGCCTGGCCATCCTACACAGATATCCACCATTCTGTTGGCTTTGCTCTGTAAAGAACGGTGCATGGACCAAAGAATGGTGCATGGACCTTTGCTAGCAGGAAGAAAACTGAAACTATCCACCCATTAGCAGAAGTAACTTTTTATATATACACCCCAAAGGTTCAAATGTTTGCCTTTACATTAGGGTCATTTAGGTTGATTTTGTTGTGATGCCCAGCACATTGTGTGCTTGAAGAGCAGCCATGGGCACTGAAAAATTCCTGCCCCCTTTCCTTTTGTCCTTTGCATGATAAAACCAATTAACAAGAACAAATCTGCCATGGATGAAAAGAGATGGCTGTCCTTAAAAAACCCTATCTATTAGGTCATTGCCACTTTACTGAACCAATCAAATACAACTTTGTGATGCAGGACTAGGCCTCATTAATTTTGCCTCAAGCCAGCCCTATAAAATTACTCAACACTTGCGGTTAATTTTTTTTCATCCCCGATTTATTAGGATGTGCTAGCTTTAAGTATTCGTTTAATTTTGATAGTGATGGTTCAGTACTAAGGCAATAAAGCTGAACTGTTGGTGACAATGACAATAAAATTATTTTCTGTGAAAGGACGTTGTCTACTCTCTTAGATCTAGAGCTGATATAAGAGTTTTGATAGCCTAAGCATAGCTAGGAAAGTTGACACAATTTCTTCCATGATGTCACATTATATGTGCATGGGTGTTAATTATGGTTGCACCGTAACCAGGGCTAACAAACCTACTCTACCCTAGTTAGTGCTAAAGATTATTCATACCATTGCACATGGTTACTATGGTATGATTAAAGGAAATCATGGATGAGAAGGAAAGGTTTACTAGGGAAGAAGGAAGGACACAGAAGTCTAACTGTGGCTAGGAGACTGGGAGCAACTATTTAGGCAGTCACAACACTCAAAAGAGCAAAGAGTACTCAGGACACGTATTATGTCTGTGCCAGGCCTTAATAATAGTAACATTTTTTTCTTTCTTCTGGAGATCTAGACTACAACACAGCAGAACAAGAGAAAGCTTGCTTTTATGGCCACATGATGCTTCAGCAGTCTGATTATAACTTTAAAAACCACTTAGATCTGAAAAGAGGCAAAATGTGAAATTGCTTTGACTCTTTCAATTAAAATTAAGAATGCCTTGACATCAAAAGTTGTTTACACAGAGAGTAGCTTGCATTTCCAGATATGCCAGGGTGAACTTAAATAAGCAAGGAGACAAATAAATGGGTAGTTGGAAACAGTACTGAAGAAATTTTAATTTTTTTCTTCATTAGTAATTAATTTTTTCATTATCTACAAGAATAAACAACAGAAAAGAGGGCAAAGAATTGTAACAGAAATTCTAAGAAGAAAGTTCTGAAAAACTGATTTATCATCCCTCTGAGAGGTTCACAGCTATTATGAAGAAAAGCAGTGTCTAACTATACTCTGAAACTATTTTTCCCTCAAAATTGAGCCTCTGAGGAACTTTTCAAAATCTGCCTTTTTATTTTCTAAAAGATAAGGAGGAAAGTGGATAACAAGTCGGAATAAGATAAGCAAGAGAGATACGATGCAAGGTCAGCTTGAGTGCATGAGAAATGGACAGTGTCTAGTTATCAGGTACAAATGACTTTCTGTATATATATAGACATAGATAGCTAGATAGCTCTATATGTAGCTACAGAAACAGAGATAGATACACAGAGAGAAAGAGAGCTGGGTGGACACACACTGTATTATATACATAAATATACATATACGCAAAATTCCACATGGCATAATAATACTTGTATTTTGGTGTAATAGGATTTGAGGCTTGTAGAGGAATTGGACATACAAATCTCTCCAGGATAGTTCAAGTCCATTCAGACAAAGGTAAACTCATTGCAGGTCTTTCTAAGAAGAAACAAGGATGCTGGAGAGCATCTTCTAGACCTCTGCTCACTTACTTGTGGGAAGATATTGGCTGATGTCAACAAGGAATCTGAGCCATTATAAAGGCAGATAAGGCTTTTTCTGCGTTATGTCCAACATCCTTGAAGGAGCCAGCTGTGTTCCTTGAAGGACCCTTTCCTAATTGTATATCCTTTGGTTTCTGTACAGTCCCAGAAATATACAGGGTTCTGGACACTTGATGATGGTGGTAGGGCAATCTCCACCAAACAAGAAGACACAGGAGAAGGCACTGAAGATGCCTCCACCTGGGAAAATACAGTGGACCCTCGACTTACGGAATTAATCCGTATTGGAACGGTGGCCGCAGGTCGAAAAGTCTGTAGGTCGAGGGTCCATTTCCCATAGGAATGCACTGAAAACCTATTAATCCGTTCCGGCAGAAGGAAAAAATACCCCCCTCCAAAAAAATTAAAATAACAGCAACAGTGGAGCAAGTCCCACGCTGGGACTGAAAAAAAAAAAAAAAAAAACCAAAACACAAAACAACACAGAAACATACCCCCCCCCAGCCCAAATCTACCCTCCAAAACCCACCCAGAACAACTATTTAAAAAGAAAAAACAGCAGCACCTTACCAGTCTGAAGCCTCCCGGGGTTCTGCAGAGGCTTCCGGCGCTTGCAAAGCCGTACTTACTCGCGAGTAGACCCGCGCCTTCGGGTTCAAAGGTTCTCATCAGTTGAGAGAGCAGGAGCTCTCTCAACTGCGACACACTACAGTAATGGCCGACAGACCTACAGCACAAAGAAGCAGCCTCGGCACCACCTATAGTTAGAAAGTTGAATTGCCCGCCTTTTTTCCCCTGCCTATTTCTGTTCTTATGTCGATTCTCCGGCCGGAAGTCGAAGTGAAATTTTCCGGCTGGAGAAGTCCGTAACTCAAAAAGTCCGTAAGTGGAGCCGTGCGTAAGTCGAGGGTCCACTGTAAAGAAAACATGGTCTTTATTGTATCATCCATAGGGCACAGTGGGACCTAACACCATGCCTAAGGTTTACCTTGTCTTACTTTAATCACTGGCAAAAATCTATTGCAGATTCTGAGGCTACTACTCAAAATGGGAAAGTCTGTTTACCCAGAAAGTGGCATGTCACCTACAAAAGAGTAGGGGTAGGGAGAAAGACCAATTGACTGCCTGTCTCCAGTCTGAACATTTTGCAGTAACAAATTACAGAATTAGAGTAATCACTATATATGATGGGCAGAACAGTATTTTTCAAGCTAAGTCTATCTCATATTGTTCTGATAATAAAATGAAATAAATAGACATTTTAACCAGCTTGAAATGTTGCAATAGAACAGGAAGAAATATAAATGGGAATGCCCAGGCAAAGTGATTAAAAGGTCCATTTGGAGGACACAGTGGCCATGCTGCCTGGAGTTTTCTTGGAGAAAGGAACTTTTCCATCTTTGGTAACCAGGAAAAGAACCTTCTCTATGGCTGTGTCTATACTTAGGAGAGCTATGCCTATGGAGGCCCTTCTTGCTCCTACCCTAATGGCCCTTCCACCACATTATTGTTACAACTTTCTTTTTACACAGGTGTAGGGGCTTTCAGAAGTTCTTGTGACCTTTTTGGTGCTGAATTTTGAAAGTACCTTATGTGATTTTATTTTATTTTTTAATTGCAGCAGGTCAGTTTTAACTACTATTCAAATAATGTTTTAATGTTCAGTGACTTGGCTATGGATCTTATTTCCTGTTTCCTGTTAATTTTACCTTTCAATGTGTTGTTTTATATGTTCTAGTTACTGTTATCTGCCCTGGATACTTTTTGGAAGACAGGATCATAATGCTTTAAACAAATAAAACATGTTGCACCCTCCAGACAATTAATTCATAAGCAGCAAAAATACCACTGCTTACGGAGGAGAAAAAAACACCTGTCAGAATCCAACCAAGTGTGGGTAATCAAGTGCTTTTGCATGCACTGTATGAGGTCCACTTCCAGACTACTAATCAATAATGAGTTAGCAGTTAACTTATCAGCTAAAAATGTGGGAGGAGCACCTTCATCTGGTGGAAAACATGGTTCCACACAAATCTGTGTCAAGCCTGAGAGGGGATAATCAGACTGTTAGACACACCCAAAATTAGAATGATTGGCAGCCATAATGAAAACTTTAAGAGGTGAAAAAATTCACAGAGAACTTTGGCTGACAGACTCAAAGATTATTGCAGTCAGAAAGAGAACAGGAAGGCAGGAAATTTATTGTGTAAGAAATCAAGTCAGGGATCAAACACTGTAGTGGAAAAATAACACATCTGTTCCTCTGCGCATCAGATTTGGTCCATTACAGACTGTAAACATGAAGCGTTCCATGCCAGTGCTATTATATGCCATATGTAAAATGAATTGACATAGCATTGGGCAGAACAGTATCTAATTTGCCAACTTCTATTGATGTGGGATTATTCAAGCATTTGAATTATACAGACCTGTTAATTAGCAGAAATGCAGAGGGTAAAGCAATAGATTATATTCCAATGAAGATTATCACTTCAGCTGCCTCACATTGGTTTAGAGATAAATACAACACCCACAAAAGTGCAAAATGTCTTAAACTGCTGGTTCATGTACAGGTCATTTCAGAAGGGACTTCCCTGTTCAAAGCCAAGTGAGGTGACTTCAGCCATACCTGTGAGAAATCCTGTTGAATGATTTTGCTGATATAACCTGTTATTATGCCCATGACAGCTAGCAATATTCCAAGGCGAAAATGCTATCCATGAAGTACTTCCTATCAGTGCACTGCACAAATCAGTCAAAACAGGAACCACAAAATCGATTTGTGCAGTTTTTGTTGACAGAGCAGAACACCCAGCACATTTATGATAGCATAATGTTACGTTTTGTCTTGAAGAACAGGATTCTCAACATTGACTTTAAATGCAAACAAAGGAAAGACTATGGGGATACAGAGGTTGAGATAAACTTTTGTTCTGAAAGCAGAACCTTCAACATTTAGTTTTGATGGTAGGTGCTCACCTCACATGACTCAAGAGGTCTGAAGCCTCTTCTAGAAAAGAGGATATGCCCTCTGTTGGAGAAGCAGCCCCATGATGTATCTCCTGGGGAGAGAAGCTGGGAGTGGGCAGTGGGCAGTTAAGCTGTGGTTCCATTAACTATGTGACATCACAATGTTACATCCTTCAAAGGTCTAGGTGAGAGAGAACCAAGAAGCAAGGTATACTCAGTTGTTTCCTACCTGGATATGTCCACCATGCTTAGAGGGAAGCATCTAGCCTACATGCAGAAAGTGAAAAGCCTATAAAAGCCTACATGGGAGCCTAACCCATCTGGTTAGGCTCCCATGTAGAGCTTACATGTCAACAAGAATGTTTCCTTTGCAGATTTGCCACTTTCTTCATGTAGAAAGAGATAATGGAAAGGGAGGGGCTAGCCATTCCTCTTTAAGCATGGTGAATGTATCTAGATAGACAACTGTATGGTCCAACTGATCAAGAAGGAAGGACTGGGAGCTGACCAAGTCCTTATTAATAATATTTAGAAAAAATTGGACACCCCAGGAAACATGGTCCCATTCCCCTAGACTTAAGAACTTTTTATAACTCTCTTAAGAACAGGATACTCCTAGGACTAAACTGCCATGAGTTGCATGCCAGCCACAAGGGGGCCCAGAGCCAAAAGAAGGCAGGAGTAATGCTGTGGCTCAAGTTGTAGAGCAGATGGTTTGCATGCAGAAGGTCCCATGTTCCAGCCCTGGCATCTCCAAGTGATGCTTGGATAGAATGCCAGCAGAAGCTTTGGAGGGACGTAGCTAGACAGTGTCAGCAATACTGGGGTAGATAGACCAATGGTATGACTTGATATAAAAGAGCTTCCTTCCTTCCTTCCTTCCTTCTCTCTCTTTCTGACCCTCCTTCTCTCACATAGTCTTCTTTTCCAGCCAGCAGGCTGTCACAAGAGCACAGATTACTCTTCCCAGAAGTCTAACCTGCTTACTGGTAAAGACGGTATGAAATAGATCCTGGGTTGACCACTTCTGATTTAGTTGTGTGTTGCTGTCCCTATCTCAACAACACACAGGAGACCATATTACTGTGGGGGCCTGCTTTTCCTGCAGATTCCAATTTGCAAAGGCTCACTGATGTTTCTTTTTTGATTTAACGATGCCCCCACTTTTTGAATATCTCCAACTAGGTATCATACTGTTGAAAAGCTAAAATTAAAAGCCACACTTTGCGGGTTTTTCTACAAGCAAGAAATGCTATGACCATAATTTAAAATAAAATAAAATAAAAACCCAGCAAATCTACTGATTTTTAAAATCATTATTCTTTTTAGCCATCAGGGCACCATTTTCTGGGACAATTTAAAATGCTTTGTGCTGTTTTTCAGTCAACCATGATGCAGCATTGCAGAAGTGAGATAGGCTGAGAGTACACTGACAAATACTTTGGGAGTTGCTCACCAATTAACATAGGTGAATTTGATGTATTTTTTCATTGATCACATGATGCAGAAAGCATTGTGAATCAGCTCAGCCCTGTTTGCTTCCCGTTCGTAGTTTTCTCCCTGCTGCTGCGAACTTCTACTTTTTTCAAGCCAGAATGATTCAAATGATGTTTTGCCTCTGTGATCATTTGTTTTGTTCTACAAAAGGAGGGGGACATGACTCTGGGTCATGTCACATATTAAACTGGGGCATGATGTGGAGCCTCATGGTGCAATGGTTCAACTGCAGTACTGCAGCCAAAACTTTGCTCATGACCTGGGTTCAATCTCAGCTCAAGGTTCACTCACCCTTCCATCCTTCCGAGGTTGCTAAATTGAGTGCCCAGCTTGCTGGTGTGTGTATGTGTAGCCTGAATAATTAAACTGTAAACTGCTCAAAGAGTGGTTTAAGCATTATGGGATAGTATATAAGCAGCACACTTTGCTTTTTGTTTGTTTGTTTGTTGGTTGGTTGGTTGGTTTTTGTTGTTTTGTTTTGGAACAGTGGGAACACCCAACCCCACAATCTTTCTCCCTAGTTGCCCTGAAGTATTTGTGGAAAAAAAATTAAAGTAAATTTCTGAGTTTAGTGCTAGATAACTTTATTACTGCACTGATTTATTAGTTTAGCGCTAGATTATCTCTGTACAAAACAAGATAAGAAGGGAGAATCAGGGACTGCCAGGTGGGTGATATCAAAGGAAGGAGAAGCTGTGTGCTATGGAAGCATATCAAATCTCATCTGATTGAGGGCCAGTGTGGACACCCAAACAATCTGACACCAAAACAGTCTGGGGTCTTTGTGTAATCACCTAAACTAAACGCAACCATAGAGACTGCAAATCAACCTGCAGCAAAATAGTCTATCCTTGTGCTTTAGAATAAAAATAAAACATTAACATTGTTTGAATTGTGGTATATTACCAAAACCTAAGATAATTCCAGTGTTAAAAAAATGCTTCGTGCCCAGTGTATTGCCAGTGTAGTTGCAACCTTAGCTGGGCACACTGGAATCCACTAGAGTAAAAAAATAAAAAATAATAATAATAAAAAGCCCCAGTGTACATTGTATTTTCTTGAATTTTAACTGATCTTATTATACTTTTATTCCATACTGGATTCTGTATATACAAACAATTCTTTAGGCAAGAAGCATATTTGAACACTGGAATTCTGTTGGAATCAGACAATACTTCATAATTCAAACAACGTTAATGTTAATGTTTTATTCTAGTTCAAAAAGATACGCTGCTTCAGAAGCTTCCAATATGGATCTCTATAAGGAACAGATTACTACACAATACAGAAAGATTATTTGCCTAAATAAACAAATGAGAAAAAAATAAAAAATTGAACGATTAGGATGTCTGGCCAAGTCACTATCTGACAGCAAGATGTCAAATTTAGTCATATTCCATAAATGCAATCTTTATGACTTTCAACACAATAATGCGATCTAGATGTTACCACTTAACAAATAAAGACAGTCCTAATACACAATCTATGTTTTCCAAGAAAGCACCAACAGCACTCTGAATCTCATTTTGTTCTGTACATCTAAATTGGAATGTGGAAGTGCAGCAAATATTGGTTCCTAAATGAGGTTAGATAACCATTCTGTAATCTTTCATTTGTTCTCACCTGTTATATTCCAGTAGTTCAGACATGCAATCGGAGAAAGCTGCTCTATTGCCTGTCTACAGTCTTACAGTGGTTGGAAAGGTAGCACAAAACGTCTCATATAGAGCACAAACAAAACACAATGTGTGGGATCCATAATCAGACCTTTCCCCATCTTTTGCTTTGCCTGAAAGCATGGTGAATACGGAGGGCAACATTTATAGTGGAAGAGTTTTCTTTGTTTGTTGGATTGCAGCATGGCTACCGGCTGTGGTGAACACCAAGAGTTGTTGTCCAAAAGATTCGTTTAGGTTTTGCTGCCAAGGTCCACTATTTTATTAGCAAAGACAGACTCTGAAATAAACCCAAGATGTTCCTGGCTTCACGGCCTGGCATCCCAAGTCTACAATCACATCTAGCGATTAGGTGGATGCACTATATGAATAATAAGGATTACATTATTAAATGTGTCTTCCTAAAATATGAACAGTAGCTGTGAGTCTAAGGCCACAGTCACATGAGGCAAATATTCCCTAGTTATACCCCTTAATCGTTGTAGAAATTTCTGGTCACATGACACATAGCCATTATCAAATCATTTACCCAGCCAGCAGTGTAACTGCATTTTATTTCCCACTTGCCAGAAGGCTTCTGTTATTTTGTTCCAATGGCATATCAATATATTCTTTAGTGATATGACATGTGTGCACAATCCTACTGATTCTTTTCCAAAGCCAAGTCACTATGGGAGGCAGCTGCCATTATTGCCACACAACTGCCCTGCTTTTTAAAATTGTTTTTGCAGCCAGTATATCAATATGTAGGTAAATGTATGGCAATGGCTTTAAAGAGACAATACTCCACCTATTGTCTGGCAAGCAACAGATAAAATGTTATTAAACAGGAACCTCTTCCCAACACATTGAAGTATCAGAGAGAGAGAGAGAGATACACACACCATAATGTTACAAATAGGAAGAAATGAATCAGTAACGTTAAAACAAATAGGAACAGCCATCCAGGTATATGTAGTACCACGTGACCATGATTTAGTACAAGAGTGGTATGGAAAGTATTGTCAGGGGAACATTTGCCTCATGTGATCAGGCCCTAAGGCCCAGTCTTATTCCCCTGTAGACACTGTATTTGTTCCTGCAGTAACAGCTCATGCTAGTATCAACATCTCTATTCAGAACTTGAAGGGTTACTTTCTGGACAGAAACCCCCAGCATCTCCCAGCCAGCATGGTTGCTGGCTAGGAAATTTGGAGAGCTGTAGTTCAAACAGCTAATTTTTCTAAGTTTTTATGTGAATTGAGATGTTAATGCTGGAAGATGGGGTTAACCTCCCCCATCGCCATTTTCTGATGAATCACCCACATCCCCTGGAAACTGCTCTTTTTATTATGCCAGGCATCTTCACCCTGGAACGCTTACTCCATTCATGATTAATAATGAGGCATTTTTCAAGCTGATATCTTGCCTTTTCTGCTTGCATGGTTAGCATTCATCAGACCAGGACAGTGAGACTAGTAGCTGTGGCGTACAATCAGAACTTGATTACTTTAACACTTTATTCCATCTCAATGACAAACTGCCCTTCCTTCTTGACAGCTGCATTTGAGTCTAGCATTAACATCTATCTTGTGAGTATAGGAATATGGGGTTGGGTGGGTTCCCTTTCCTCATCTTGATACCAATCACCAAATGATTAATATCGACACACCCACTTGTAGTGTCTCTTTCTGCCAAGAATAGGGTGGCCCAGGTCAACAGCACCTCAAAGCTTGAGACATAGAAGGTGAGGCTTGGTGATGTCACAAGGCAAAGCCTGGTGATATCATAGAATTGCCTACCCTTGTGAATGTAAAACATGACACAATGGCCCAATAGCAAAGAGATGAAGCTAGAGTGACAAAGATCCAGAAATATGGAAGAAACATCAAGAAATCAACAGGTGAGATTTAGCCTGCTGCTTTGTAGTCTGAAGAGTAAACTGGGGGGAAAAACTGAATCTGAGAGCCACACAATGAGTCATGCCAACTACCAGGGAACCATGCTTTCATTTACTAGCATCAGGTTACCCTTCTGTACGGGTACAAGGCTTGGGGGGAAAAAAACCTAATGGGTGCTATTAGAACAGTGATGTCTCTAGAAAGGCAGCCACATGCTTCCTAGCAGGCAATATTGTTGTTGTTTGCAGTGGCCACAGAGCTACTAGTGTTTCCTTCTCTGTATCCCAGCAGCCAAATGAGGCCACAGCATCAGGGCAGCCTGTTCACACACTCACCACAATTAATAAGCAGCATTACAAGGCTACTCACAAAGAGTATTGAAATATAGATGTTGCAAACCTGCTTTCAAATCCCCATGGGACTACAAATTCCACCCCTCTGATAGTGTTGTTGTTGTTGTTCTTCTTCTTCTTCTTTTTCTTGTCTGTCAATCCTAAACTTGTGATCTTTACCTGGAGGTGTCAATGCTCCTCATGGTCTCATGATGAATTGTGCATAGCCCTCTGTTCCTCTGTCATGACATACCATATTTTTCCATGTATACGACCCCCCCAATGTATAAGATGACCCCCTAATTTTGACCCTTGCCAGAGGCAGAGGAGCAGTCAATGGGCAGCCGTGAGGCGCCCCTTGACTGCTCCTCCACCCCCGTCTCCTGCTGCTGCTGCCTCCGCCGCCCAATCACCTCCTCCAGTGCGACTGCCGGGGCTCACCTCCAGCTCACGTCGCCACCTTGTCCCCTGCCCAAAGGGAGCCCGCGAGTGGCCCTGGAGGAGTCGATCTGGCGGCGGCAGCAGCAGTCAATGGGCAGCCGCGAGAGGCGGCCAAGCGCGGCTGCTCCTTTGCCTCCACCTCCTTCTGTGTATAAAACGACCTTCAATTTTTCCTCTAATGATTTTAGGAAAAAGTGTCATTTTATACACGGAAAAATACAGTAATCTCTTTTTTTCTCTCATTCCTCATGTATCAGAGGTTGGATATCACCACAACTTTGAACAGGCAGCTCATAGTATCTGATGATATGTTGCAATCAAAGTAGCTAATAAAAAAAATCTGCAGTGGAGATGGTGGTGCTACAAGGTCTCGGGGGGGGGGGGCAGGGCAAAAAGGCTTCCTCTGCAGCCTTGGAAGATGCCCACCCTGATTGATAGTATATTTCAGAAAGAATTCTTTTTGTATGAACTTGGGGAAAATCCGTCCCCAGCCAAAAAAGACAACAACAACAATAAAAAACTTCAGTGGTATCTGAGTCCAGCTAGACTAGACAGAATACTTAAGAGGCAGATGACAAGTACTAGCAATACAGATAGCCCAAAGTGAATCCATTCCATATATCCTGGCCTTGTTCCTAAATCAAACCACATTAGGGTGTAATCACATGGGGAAATAGATCGCAATTTGGACCGCTTTTGGGACAGTCCAGTGCAATCTACTTCTCGGTGATCACACGACGTACAAACAAAAGTGCTGCAGCCTGACTCCAATGTTGACTCAAGGTGGACCTTTTTGGTCCAACTGTAGGGTGACTACATTTCGGGGCTGAACTGGAGCTACTCCCCAGCAGATAGAAGGGTTACTTTTAAGGAACAGTATTCTCCTTAAAGTGACACTTTCTAATGCAATCAGATGTGTGCCTTTACAACCATCTGATTGAATCCTTAGACTTCAGTTATTAAAGGAATCCACAGTATGACAGGGTTATGCTTTGCCTAGCAACCCAGAAATTCCATTCTGTGTTATATTGAAAAGGAGGCTTTGCCTGATGGTTAAGGTACAATGATTCATTTACAAACAGCATATAAATGGCTATCACTGCCAAACGGAAGTCAATCTACCTTCCACTGAAGTTTGAATTCTTTGTGAGTGTGATATATATTACTGAACTTAGCTGTATTAAGAGGAAAGGAGGGCAAACAAGGACCTAACTGTTATATTGAAGAGTGGGAGTTGTTTCTTATGTACAGAAATAACAAAGTCTTTGACACGGTTCAATCATATGCTTTGTTGAGTGTGTTGTAACAATAGCTGATTCTTAAATCTGTTAAACATGTTATCTGTGCATGTATGTTAATACTCTATTGTGTAAAGATAATAATTCCAAGATATTGAGATGCAAGGAGATGACTCTGAGAATGAATTTTGATTAATTGATTGTCACTTAATTATGGTACACTGAGAATGATGGTATAATTCCATAAAAAAATAAATCAAAAACTGCAGTGTTATGGAACTATGGTATCAGCAGGGCCTCTGGGAAGGTAAAGGGCTGCTGGGCCCTTAAATGTTGCCCATGGTTGAGGATATATTTCTGAAACGCCTGACTTGAGATAAATGGAAGGTGGTCCTTAACGAAATCCAAAACCCCATCCTAACTTTTTGTCCAAATTTGGCTAAATCATGCTCCTACAGCCTTCAAAAAACTAAGCAAGCTGTCACAAGATGTAAGGAGGCTGTCCTTTTCCTCTGGCCTATGTGTCCTTTATCAGTTATATCATTGATATTGGATGTGTTCCTCAATTATAAGTCCCAGGTTGAGCAAAATCTGTTCTAAATTCTGACAGCAAATGAAGGGGAGGGGGTTGGATGGTTTTGTCCCCAAATCCAGAGTCTGGAATCAGTGTAATAGGGAGATAGAGACATGTCATTTACTGGACTGTGTTAATCACTGGTAGATTAGTTTACAAACAATAGCTGCTTTAGAGGAGACATCAAAAGCTACTTGGCCTGTTGTTTCACATGGAACAATACTAAATCAAACTATGGTTGGCATACATTTGTACACTGTGCTGGAACTGGTAAGGACAGTTGCTCACAACTAATCAACTAAGTGCTTCTCATACTGAACAGCTGATCAGTGGTTGTCAGTTTAGTTCCTTCTGCTGTAAGGCTGGCCTTACCATATGGTAGTTGCCTCAGGCAGCTGCAATTTGTATCATAAATGGCCAGTCAATTGTTAGTTATCCTATGTTACAATTTTATTACCAGGTGGAGAGATTCTTGTGGATGTTTCCATCCAAATGCCCAGACAACTTGGTCATTCTTGAATACTATCTACCATGACTTTTAGTGTTGAAGGAAGAGATTATTTGCTGCTGTGCCCCAGGCAACAACATGTCTTGAGCCAGCTTTGCTTGCTACTTATGTTTTAGCTCCCCCTCCCGCCCCAACTGCCTCTGATGGCAGGTTTACAACACACACACACACACACACACACACACACACACACACAAACACACAAATATTAAATGCCTAGTTTTCTTAAAGTTCAATACTCATGTTTGGCTAGTTTGGATATGACAGGTCTAACTAGCAGGATGCTGGCCTACAGAGCTGAATATTTCCTCCAGCCACATGACCTGATCAGGAGCTGTGGTTTCTTTTTTCTTCAAATGACCCCATCACCAAATAGTTCCTCTCCCTAACAGCTTTCATTCATCAGAATGAAGAACAACTCAACAGACTTGAAACTGAAAATAAAACAAGCCAAATTCAGTGAGCCCTATAGAACAAGCTGTCCACATATTTACGAGTAAAATTTTGCACCGATATCCCGCCAGGTCTCCCATAACTTCTCAATATTTGGCATAGGTTGCCCAATTTTGCAATATTTGACTTCCTTTGGCATCACTCACCCTGTTTTAATTAAACGGAGAAAGCAAAGTGCATCCACAATAGTCAATGCCTCTAGCCTCATTTCTTTCAATATTTAAGTGCAGGAGTATGTGCTTCAATCATCATCATCATCATCTGCCATCAAGTCAATTCTGATGTATGGTGACCCTTTTCTGGGGTTTTCTAGGTAGAAACTACTCAGAAGTGGTTTACCATTCAACTTCTTAGGGGGTCATAATAGAATTGTGCAGCTTGCCCAAGGCCACACAGGGTGGTTCTTCTGTGATGCACAATGGGGAACTAAACTCCCAACATCTGGCTCCTAACTCACTGAGCTATCCAGCCAGCTAAGTGCTTCTACTCTATACTTTAAAAGAGTTACCTCCATCCAACAAGTATAAGCAAAAAAATGCTAAAGGAGAATACATACTGTCTGCAAGGCTCTTATTTATAAGAGGAATCCTGATAAATGGGAACAAAGATCTATATAATCCAACATCTCTGATGAATAATGGCCTGTCAATTTTCCCCCCAATATGTGATATTAAGCCAATAGACTGGCATGAAGTGCAATCAACAGCATAAAACATGATTCAGATTCATGAAACTATTACAACTTTCACAGTGCAATGTGATTGTGATATTCAGAAACATTCCAGCCCATCATCTGAAGCACAAAGTTAGCAGTATGGAAAAACAGGAATAGAGTTCTCTCAGGTTTCAACAGTTGGATGAATTTCCATTAACATCCCTTCTTCAAGCCTAGACTAGAAAAATGCAGCTGCAAAAATATGTTGTGCTTATAAGCTTCACTCATGCTAATCTATGCCATTAGAGAGCAATACTCTTTCTAGTTCCAGAAAAACATCTACTTCTGCTTCATTGACTACGCAAAAGCCTTTGACTGTGTGGACCACAGCAAACTATGGCAAGTCCTTAAAGAAATGGGAGTGCCTGACCACCTGATCTATCTCCTGAGAAATCTATATGTGGGACAGGAAGCAACAGTTAGAACTGGATATGGAACAACTGATTGGTTCAAAATTGGGAAAGGAGTACGACAAGGCTGTATATTGTCTCCCTGCTTATTTAACTTATATGCAGAATACAGTGGTGCCTCGACTTACGAACATCCCGACATACGACCATTTTGAGTTACGACCAGCTCCGGCTGCAAAATTTTGCTTCAAGTTGCAGCCAGAGCTTCGAGTTGCGATCAAAAGAGGCAGGGGGAAAAGGCGGGGAATTCAAATTAGAGGGCTAACCGTTGGTCGGCGAAGAGCTTCTTTGTAGCTCTTTCGCCCCAACGGTTAGAGTGTGTGCGTCGGAGGAGGCTTGGTGCCTGGCTTCTGCTTCTGAGTGAGAGTGTGTTTGTTTGCAGGGAGGCTTGGGACTGCCTGGTAAGGTAAGGTGCTGCTTTCTGCTTTTTAAAAACTGCCTGTTCTGGGTGTGTTTTGCACCGCGGTTTTGGGCTGGGGGGGTTATGTTTCTGTGCTCTGATGGGTCTTGCAGTGTGGGTGTAAAATGTGAAAATTAGACTGTAATATTAAATTAAAATTAAATGTGAAAATTAGACTGTAATTTTAAAATGTAAAATTAGACTGAGAGGTCTGTTTGCTGGAATAATGGTTGCAGGATTTATTTATTTATTTTTGCATTCTGTGGCTCCTAGGGTTTGTGTACTGTGACCTCTCTTTTGTTTTAAAATGTGTGGGTTTAAAATGTGATTCCAAAGTCTTTTTGTTTTAAAATCAGAAAAGGGGCTCTGCTTGCTGGAATGGTGTAAAATGTGGTTTAGACTCATGTCTCCCACCCCATTGTCTTCTCTCTCTCTATCTTCTTTCTTTTTTGTGCTTACCAGTACAAATTTTTGTCTGAGGGGTCTGTGTACTCCAGTGATGACCTTCTTTTCTTTCCTCTTTTCCCCATTGTTCCCTCCCTCCCTCCTTTCCTGCCCTTTTTTAAACCTAAGTCATCTTAGGTTAAAAGAAGAAAATTCTCCCCCTAGTGGTAGTGGACGTATTAACCGCTTTTGCATTCGTTCCTATGGGAACGAATGCTTCGACTTGCAACTGGCGCCTCGAGATACAACCAAAAAAAAACCCGGAACGGATTAATCGCGTTTCAATGCATTTCAATGGGAAATGGTGCTTCGACTTATGACCATTTCGAGTTACGACCACCTTCTGGAACGGATTAAGTTTGTAAGTCGAGGCACCACTGTACATCATGCGAAAGGCAGGACTGGATGAATCCCAAACTGGAATTAAGATTGCCGGAAGAAATATCAACAACCTCAGATATGCAGATGATACCACTCTGATGGCAGAAAGTGAGGAGGAATTAAGGAACCTCTTAATGAGGGTGAAAGAGGAGAGGGCCAAAAATGGTCTGAAGCTCAACATCAAAAAAAGTAAGATCATGGCCACTGGTCCCATCACCTCCTGGCAAATAGAAGGGGAAGATATGGAGGTAGTGACAGATTTTACTTTCTTGGGCTCCATGATCACTGCAGATGGGGACAGCAGCCACGAAATCAAAAGACGCCTGCTTCTTGGGAGGAAAGCGATGACAAACCTAGACAGCATCTTAAAAAGCAGAGACATCACCTTGCCAAGAAAGGTCCGCATGGTCAAAACTATGGTTTTTCCAGTAGCAATGTATGGAAGTGAGAGCTGGACCACAAAGAAGGCTGACTGCCAAAGAACTGATGCTTTTGAATTGTGGTGCTGGAGGAGACTCTTGAGAGTCCCCTGGACTGCAAAGAGAACAAACCTATCCATTTTGAAGGAAATCAACCCTGAGTGTTCACTGGAAGGACAGATCCTGAATCTGAGGCTCCAATACTTTGGCCATCTCATGAGAAGAGAAGACTCCCTGGAAAAGACCCTGATGTTGGGAAAGTGTGAAGGCAAGAGGAGAAGGGGATGACAGAGGACAAGATGCCTCCGGGAGGCAGTGGAAGACAGGAGGGCCTGGCGTGCTCTGGTCCATGGGGTCACAAAGAGTCGGACACGACTTAACGACTAAACAACAACAAACAACTCTTTCTATAGTTTCTATAGCTTCTCTTCCTTTTCTAATGCATATAAAACATTTCCTTTCTGAAGTTCTAATGGCTTTTTAAAAATCACTCTTGCAAAAATAATTCCACAAAGTGAGGTAATAATGCAAGTCTAAGACATTATTGGTAATAGTTGTTCCATAAAAGGCTTTTAGCACACAAACTGCATTTGACATCAAGTACAGTTGAAGCACCTTGAAGTGTTTGTCCTTTTCTTTTTCTTTTTTAAAAAAATAATCATTCCTTTTTTCAAGCTGATTTAGGCCTGTCCCTAGCCCAGATTCTCAAAAGTCTGATCAAGCCTGAAGTTTCAGAAACCTTTGAATAATAATGCAGTAACCTCTGCCCAAACACAAAGAAGTTATGAAAATAAGGGATGGGTACAACCTTGGTTCAGTTCCCATAGCAAATTCATACTTCTCAAACCTAAATATACCCTGTGGACTGCAAAATCCAAATTCTTCCAAACCTTATAATGTATTGCATTTTAAAGGTGCACAAAAATGCATACATTGGAAGTCTACAAACAGCCCCTAAACTGTTTGTTAAATGGGCACAAACACATTTTTAAAAGGTGTACATTTGAAAAAGTGCTCACACAACGTGCACATTTTACTATGCTTTTGAAAACATTTTTTTAAAATGTAAACAAATCTATGACTAGAATTCAGTTAGTGATTTATATGAGTGTAAGTTAAATTATGTAACTCACTGCAGCAAATTGCTGGTGATTAACTGTATGGGGTCACATTAGTAAGTCTGAACTGGTTGTGCAGTACAGCATGGGTCTGTAATTAGAGATGAGCATGACTTAAGTTGTGCCTCTTCATACGAAGATCTCTGCATGGCACCACAAGTGCCACATATTCCTTTCCCCCACCTCCTGGAAAGCAGCCCCACTCAGAAGCCCACATTGCCGCCTGGGTGTCCTCCATCGCAGGCTGCCCAGTCCAGGAAAGAGCTCATGCTTCCCTTCCCCACCTCTGCCAGCAGCCAGACACTCAAGGGCTGCACAGGAAGAATCCCTGTCCTATCACTGCGTGGTTGGCTGCTGGAGGAGGCAGGGATGGAAAGCTCGAGCTTCTTCCTGGACTGGGCAGCCAGCAATGGAGGATGACCTGGGTAGAGGGCAGAGGCTTCTTAATGGGGCAGCCATCCAGGAGGTGGGGGGGGGAAGATCATTGTACAAAGAGGCAGGACTTAAGTCACGTCCATCTCTACTTGCAATGCAACAAACACCTCTCTAGTTAGCAGCAAAAACTATACAATTTAACTTACCTAATGTAAATCACCAACAGGATTCTGGCTCACATATATTTTGAAAATTGCGCATGAAATTATATATGAATATTCTTACAAACTGAAACCTCCTGTACACACACAATGCTGCATCGAAATGGGACAGAGTAGACCTGACTATGGGAAAATGGGAACCTGTGTAAAATCAGGCATGACATATTCACCAATCCTTAAACAGGAGTGACGTTACAAACACTCCTGCATATTCTTTTAGTGGAATATTTTCACACAGATCGCAGAACGGTGTGTGCATATGGCTGAAGGAAAAATTGAATAAGAACTCGTTTATATAAAAAGCAGGGGAGAATGGAAAAATATGGAAAATTATATTCCATATTACATGAATTTACTGACATAAATAAATCAAACTCACCACCATAATGAAGTCTTGGATTTGATCGCTTTTTATGAAAACAAATAAATGCAATATTAGGTAATAGCAAATAGTCTAGAAGTGTAAAGACTCACACAAAGTTAATCCTTCAATTTAAAAAAGATCATTAGTATTTAATATTTACTGCCTCTGGTGGTGCATATCTGAACCTAAAATTCTGAACTTATCTACAACCTCCTCTAATTTTCCATAGAATGACTAAAGGATCATCTCAGCTGGACAACTTGTTGCAGCAGAAGGAAAGATATTCTGCAATTTAAGTCCAAAGCAGAAGAAAGGCTCTTTGTAAGTTAAGCATCTCTATGAAAGATGTATAACCAGAGTTGTCCTAAGGGGTACAAAGACTTTGGACTTTCCATAATGGTTGCACAGGTTGCATTATATCAGTTTAGTAATGAGCCAGAAGAATTGAGTAAATTTTATTCTATGATTTCATACAGTAGTTCCCAACCTTTTGTGAGTTCCAACCCACTTTTATAATAGGCAAGTAACCTGCAATCCGCCACCATATTTGCATAAAAAGGCATTTTTAATGGGGTAAGTCATCCCTTCCCAGAAAGTAGAGACTTCTTTCTCCCCCCTAAAGGGTCTGTTTCTCTTACATACACATACACTAACTTTAACATCGCACTCTGAAATGTCAAGGTAGAAATTACTTAACAAGAACTACAAGACATATAAGGTGACCCACGATCCCCCAGAAAACACTTTGTGACCCTCAGGGTGGGAAACACTGATTCAACTGTTCAGTGTCAGAACAGTAGTGTATTTAGGTGCTGCAAAGTATGCATGAGTAGTATAAAGGTCCTCGGGACTCCCTCATTAATTAATTAATTCATTCATTCATTCATTCAGGAGAAAGATAAAATATGGTAACCAGGCAACTTAGATTGCTTTAAAAAATAAACCTACAAATTAAAAGCTAATCTGGAAACAAGAAATCTACATCTTTCTCTCCTCCACTGGAGCATATTTAGGTATAATTTGCACATGATATTGGTTGGAATCCTATTGGTATTCACATAAGATTAGTTGCACTAATTGTGGCTAATTGACAAGGTAACAGAGCACATCTCTGTTGTGCAATCTTGAGTGCCCAAACAGGCACACGACAGAGCCTCATCAATTACTCGAAATTAGCCATAGCAAATTATGTAAACCTTATAGGATTCTGCTCCTGGCTGTGTTTTTTCAAAGCATGCTTAAGCAATTGTTTAGTTTATGTTCACAACAGTGCTCTCACAAGGGAAAGAACAGCCAGGGGGTGTTTTGCAGGGAAGAAATGGTACAAAAAACCCAAACTGAAGTGGAAGCACATGCTGGATTAGGAGTTTGTGGCTGCATTTGCTTGAAAATAAAAGGGCGCAGTTTAAAGCTCACTTTTCAAAAAGCATAAATAATGTAATGTCAACCTCCCCTAAAGTATATCGTCAAATAGAGAAGGTACTTCCGTGTCATCTAGAAACTGTAATTTGGAATCCATGTTGCTCACAATACTTTTGCCTAAAATGCAGTGTTTTTATAGCCTCCAAATGCTAGTGTGACATAATTTTTTTTTCCATTCCTGTCTTTCCTGCAACCCTCCACACTATCTGATAACCTGCTCTAGAAAGTTTCCCAGCCTCTTGGAACAGATTTCAAGGGTGTGCAACAGCCTGCAGGGAAAAGGGGTAACTAGGGGACAGAATCCTATCAGTGACAAACACATCCATAAGTAATATCATGTAAGTTATAGTGGTGAATTATATAGTGAATTCCCACTAATTAACAAGGTGCTGGTCACATTCCTGGGTGTGCAATGATCAGAAATGCAACCAGCAGCTCAGTAATTAGCAGTGCAATTTGCCACCAAAATGTATGCAGTTCCACTTATGCTTGTATACATTGCTAATAGGATTCCAGCCAAAATCTGAGACAAGGGTTAATCCACAGTATCAGCTAGGATTTTACCACATAGAGCATGTTAAGCAACAATCCAATAGTGAAGGGTTTGGCTGCAGGAGTTCTCTTTTGCTTTCATACATGTGAACTAGCCTAGGACTTAAAACGAGCTGAGCTGAACAGTGAGTGACCAGAAGCACAGCTTTAAATGCTTCCATTGAATTAAAATATCTATCTTTCCACGTATCACAGCCTCCTTCATTTTTCAAATAAATTGATTAAATTCACTAAATTCATAGCAGTGTGTAATTTTCGTTTACAGTTTCATCCCAGACAGTGTGTTTTTTTTCCAGCAGAAAGTTAAGTTATATAAAGCATGGAAGTCCCTGTTATAGCACTTATTTCCTAATAACAGAATGTGATCAAAGTTTCCAAAGTGCTTTGATATGTCTGAATGAAAAGTCCTATTATAAAGCATTGTTGTCACCATAGTATCTAACTAACTAGAAAATTCTATTCATCAGGCCATATCTTCCTACTCAGCACTCTACTTAAAACAAATAATTAATGCTGATATAAGTCTAGAAAGCTGTAGATTTCAACATTCTCCCCTAAATGCACGCAAAAGTAACTTTTTGTCCATCTAGGGGTACTCTGTTAACTTTTTAAAGCACAATTGATAAGTTGGTTTTTTTCATGGATTAAATAGTTTTTATTTCAATTTGGCACCCTTGTATTTGACTCTGACCCTAACAGTATTCTATAAATATTTACGCAGTTTCTGCCCAATCTATCCTCTCCTTTTGAATGCTAATGCAGGCAGCAGTGAAAAAAATAAAGTATCGTACTGGAACTAAGCACTGGCCGTGAATACCTAAAACCCTATGTCAGTCCATGCATTAGCTGGAATTAAAGATGCCATTACCAAGACCTAGGAATCTGTTGCATTTCTTAATGACTTGTGAGACTATACTGTGAAGGTAACAAACAATTGCCAAGCAAATAAACATAGTAACAACCAGGAAAAATATCAGTAGCCAAACAAAACTTAAGACACAGAACATGACATCCTAAGGCGGTGTATGCTTACAGGCAGCTTTTATGATGGAAGAACAAAGATTTCTAGTTTGAGTTGCACTTCCCATTACAATCTCTGAGATCCACCAAGGATATAATCTTATTTATCCATCTATTATTTATTAAAAGCATTTAAAACTGGTCCTTCATTCTACAGTGAGTAACAGGACAATACACAAGAGAAATGAAAACATGAAGACGAGGCATAGATGTCTGAAGGTCAGCAAAAGCCAGCATTCCCCAATCTCCACCCCACCAATCC
This sequence comes from Intellagama lesueurii, assembly GCA_037013535.1. Classification (NCBI taxonomy): domain Eukaryota; kingdom Metazoa; phylum Chordata; class Lepidosauria; order Squamata; family Agamidae; genus Intellagama; species Intellagama lesueurii. The sequence goes on along the minus strand of JBAJHW010000003.1, from coordinate 166,590,561 downwards.
GAATGGACCCACTACCAGTCGATCAATCTGGAGAACATCTGCCAGATGCCCACAATTTTATATTGGATTAATTTCAGATTAGAAAGGCCTCAAGGCCCTACTGCTCTCCCTTCAATATCAACAGGTGTGAAGGCCTAGACATCTTCCTGTCACCTATATCTGAAAACCTACCCCATGGCAGATTTCAAAATGGAGTCAGAATGGATGGAGTGGCTTTTGAGAACCAGTTGGACAAATATCAATCCATTCCAGTTATCCAAAACTCTGATGTTCATGATGGATGGAGGGTTAGACTTTAGAAAAACAGGATTTAAACTCCACAAAGTTCTATTGCATCAGTACCCTCAAGAGTATCAGTGGCATTGAGTTTCAACCAACCAAGAATCAAAGGGGTAGGGGTGGGTATGTATTCCAACTAGAGCTGTGGTCTAGAGCAGTTATTTTCCCCAAAGTCTTATTTGCTTTCCCTTTTTTCCTTTCTTTCTTGCTGCTGTGTTGCAGCTGCAGCTGTGATGGCAGTCTGGCTACCACTTATCTTATATCATTCAGGAACACTCAGAGTAGTCAGTATCACAGATCAAATGGTGGAGAACATTTTTGGGGGGGGGAACTGCAAAAAATTTCATGGGGATGGTGGTGATGAGAAAAGAACAATCTTATGAGAAATGTTATCAAAGAAGTCTTCTAAGAAAAGCCGAGTCAACTTTTGTTCACACTTCAAGCAGAGGACTGTGTTCTGAAAATCCACACCAGTTTTCACTGTGATAGCTCACTCTTCAAGGGAGAGATCAAGGGAGACAAATTAAACCATTTAATTTAGCTGATGCATCAATTCTGTGATAGAGTTTTCATTAGTGATGTAGTGGCGCCATGAAACAGGGCAGTTTTGACACCGGATTGTATGGGTCCATTCCTTTCAGTCACTGTAGGTTGAGATACAGATTCCTTTGCTGTCCAGACCAACCTAAAATCAATTCATTTCTGTCAGTGAACCCACCTCACTTCCTCTCTTTTCTCTCCTTAACTGGACTTAGCAACAAGAATTACTGACAGTAGAGGCTGAACAAGGGCCTCCACTTAGGATCTCCGATTGTACTGCAAAGTTCAGACACTGAGCAACGTAACCCTATTCCATTAAATGATCCCCCAAGTGAACAAGTGTTCACTTTTTTAAAAAATGCAGGAAACAGAATTAAACATTATGTGTCTTCAAACTCAATTGTTGCTTTTAAAAACAACAACCCTACAGTAATAAAGAAGAAACATATTTCCTTTTTAAAAACTTCTAGGCAACATAACTGAAGAGCTGCCCCTGGTTACCAGTACAGCCACACCAGCCCAGGATTCTCTTGGTCTCTGGGAGGTGATGTAGGGCTCAACTACTCCTATAAGTCTCTATCCCAAACAAAAAATGTTCCTTTCATTCCTCCCGCGAGGCCCTCTAGAAATGACACCTTGCAGGCTTGCTTTTCAAAATGGCGGCACTCAACACCCATTGTTCATTTTGACAGATTTAACAAATTTGCTTTTTAAAAAACTGTCTATATCTCAAGGACTCAGTTGATGTGCACCCCCAGTCTGCAAACATCCCAGGTTTCACTGACTATTTCAAGGAAGGACCTTTGCACTAATGGTCTTGACACAATAGGTCAAGAGTCTTCCTAGCTTTTTACATCAAGCATGTTGCAAGCTTGGGAAGAGAGTCATGGTATGTCCCTTGTACACCAGGTCATCAGATGCAGTCTGCACATTCACTCTCCTGGGCACAGGGTCATTCAGCCCATGAAGAGGCCCTTCCCTGCCAGCTGGCCAGCTCTCACTGGCATCTCCAGATGTAGAAGTAATTGTTCCCTTTGCCTGGCAAAAGCAGCATGAAGTGAAGCTGCAGCAACAAATGCCAGTCTTTGCCTCTCTCTTGCAATCCACTTCTGCTAAAAAGACTTCATCCTCAGCACCACTGCAAAGGCTTCATCTAAATGATCTTCTCAAACATGTGTTTTCAGAACACTGAGATGGAATCCAGGAAGCAGCTTCTGGATATATATCGCATATACCCATATCAGCAGCATATATACCTTTCTTTGACTTACAGCTGTACCTTGCAAGTCGAACTGGTTATCTGAAGTGGAACTACACCAGTCCAAGAACACAGTCTAAATACTCAGCAAAACCACTCTTTCTCAACATTAACCTACCTTGTATATACAACAAGGAAGGGTTTAGGCTACATTCACATTCAAATTCATCCCTGATTGTCTATCTTCAGTCAAGGGGCTGTGTACATATTACATAATCAAAATGCACCACCACCCTTTAGCCTGAAAAGCAACGAGCCATAACATTTAGCTTCTCAATGCAAAAATCTTTGTGGAGGTAACATTCAAATTATCTTGGTAGCAATAATGTGTCAGAAAATACAAGCAATCTAAGCACATATTTGGCTGGAAGCCTGTGGAACACAGAAGGACTGACTTGCCAGAATCACATATAGAATCAGGCTATATGGATAACTTGCCATCAAAGAGCACAATACCAATGGTCTTTATAGCTCCTTTTTCTTATCACATACAGGCCAGCAGATGCAGAATAGCAACCATATACAAATACATAACAACAGAGCGCTGCTGGTTCAAGCCAGCTTCCTGTATCTCACAGTGGCCCCACCAGATGCCTCTGGGAGCACATGGGAAAACTAGATACCTGTCTCCTGATACCCCTCCCCTGCATCTGGCATTTTGAGGTACCTTCCTTTTAAGACTGGAGATTATACATCCCCATCATGGCTTGTAACCTACGATGGACTTTTCCTCCAGGAATCTGTCCAATCTGCAAATACAGTCACATCTGCTTGATTTGCATACTTTACTAAAGGTGAAGAGTGTAGAACTCGTGATAACCCTTGGAAATTTGACTCTGCAAGTGTGATGGATCAATTAAATCTGACTCTGCAAGTGTGATGGATCAATTAGAATTGTTTATGCACAGAGGATTCAAGTGGCCCGTTGAGCCCTTGGAAAGCTTCTGGTTGACATGGGTCTTGACCTTGTTGAAGCCTGATTGCTTTAAAAGAGCAAAGAATCCTGCCCTCACAAGCAGAGACTAATTGGCCCTTTTGTTTATGAAGGAGGTAGGAGCCATGAAGCTATTCAGATGATGCTTGGAAAATAAACAATAGAAAGTGCAGGATTACCAAACATAAGAAAGAGTCCATCTGAAGTTTATTCTGTGGTGGTAATCATGGTAAAGATACAATATATTCTCCCCACCATGTACACATCGTTACATCAAGCAGAGGTCTTCTGAGAGGTTTTTTTTGGGGGGGGGGCTCTCAGTGACTTGCTGAGCTAAAACTTTGAAGATAATATTGGTCACATCTGCCTATCTGCCTTAATTTAAATGCTACTAGTTTGGCAACACCTTGTCAATTTCTCTCTAGCATGTCTGGTCCTGTGATGCTAGATGAGTTTGTATTATTGAAGCCCAAGATCATATGCCATATTCTGGAGGACTGTGGCTATCACCTGTTTCTTTGACATTTGGCCCTGTTGGTTTATCACTTTTGACAAGAGAGGGTGAGTGGCATGGCCCAGAAAATTGTTCACACTTCATTTTGAAATGGGGTGACCACCACACCCTAGAGAGGAGACGGAGAGGGCTTGTCAGAGACAGCCATTCTCTTTTATTGCAAAATGCTTCAATGGCTGTTGACACTGGTGGATGATACCAATTATTTGGATCCATTTCTGGTTTCCAGAATGGTTTATCACTGAAGTTGCCACACCTTGACGGGTGGTTCTATGCTAGGAGAAGAGCAGGAAAGTATGACCCTGCTAATTTTTAGCGTTATTGGCTTTCAAAGCCACGGACCATAATCTCTGTAAGGACTAGCAGTTCTGTGATAAGAATTGGGTTACAATGACCCCAATCCCTACATAGATGGGGATTTCTAAAAGAATATCTAAAAGAATATCTTGGGATACTGATGTCCAGCATAAACTTCTCTGCATCCTGTGCTTTCCATATGCAGCAGAGAGGTAGCCATGTTGATGTGTTTCCACAGGAGGGTGGGGGACAAGTAGTCTAGCACCTGTAAGATTAAAATTTTTATTTCATTGCAATATTTTGTGGATTACAATCCATTCCATCCTACGAAAAAGGTAGACTGCAATCCAAGAAAGCTCACACTGAAAGAAATTTGTTTGTATTAAAAGGTGCCTTGATACTTGTTTTTGCTTTTCCCCCCTCTGTTTCCTCTTTTTTCCCTTTGAACCCTCCCTCCAAGCACCCACTTACCCATTCCAATCCTCATGTCATCACATTATTCAAGCAGCAGCAAGAGATCTAGCATGATACCATCAGGATATCAGTCAGTGTTACTACATGTTGCAATGCGGGCAGAAGAACACAACCACCTTGTGTTAATTGTAGTTCCTACTTCAAAGAATGAAATCAAGAGAGGAGGGTGTGGATACATTTTTTTTCCTCCTTCAAAATGTTTTGTACCTAAAAGGCAAAATAAAATTCTACCCATGAAAAATCTATTTGAATAGCGATGGCACTGGATTTACATGTTGCTCTGCCATGGATTTACTGAGCTGGCAGTAATCCTTGGATAAATCAAGCCTCAGCCTTCAGTTGGCCATATGTGAAATGGAAACAACAGTGCAAAGCACTTCTCTCCACGTTTGACCTTCAATTATACATTGACAGTGCTACCAAAAGGAAGGAAGTCTGGCATGCAAATTAATTCATGAAGCTTTAAAGACTAGTATGGTCTCTAACCATGCCTGCTCTTCCAAACTCAAACTCAATATTCATAAATATTTGTAAATTGCTAAACGGATTCCAGTATTTTTCCTACAATAAAAGCTGCCCTTGAAATCTGCTATTAGTCAAGGGAATGATGGGCTGAGAAGCAATATTTTCAGTACCATTAGCAGATTAAGCAAATGGTGGGAATGAGCAGTCCTTCACTAAATCTGCAGCTGATAAAATGGCAGATGTTCAGAGATGGGCTATGTCTGTTTAAGAAATCTTGCCCTCTCAGGGACTTAGTTTCACAGTACCAAATGTGGGTCAGCAAGGTTGTATAGGCAAGTGGTCTGGCATCTCACCAAGGCCTGTTGGAGACACTAGAACATCAGCTAAAAATTGAACAGGGGCCCAGATTTCGAACTGCCCTCCAAGCAAATGTTATACTTCTTTTCAAGCCAAAAACAAGAAGAGGAGGAGGAGAAGGAGGAGGAGGAGGCAAATGGTTCCAAGGACTGATACGCATAACCTAGGGCAATCTAGCATCATTTATCCAAGGCAGCCTTTTCAACTTTTGCTCAGCAGACAAACAGCTGTGTTTTAAACCACAGTCTCTTCATTTCTGACGACTGAACTCCTAAAAAGTTCCAGCTTCTGATTGTACAGCTGTATCCGTCTTCCCTTTCCTAACATCCTCCAGATGTCCTGGATTACAATTTTCATCACTCTCATCCAGTTACCATGCAGGCAGGGTTAATTAAGGGTTGTTGTCTGCTAATTCCAAGGGAGCAAGTTAAGGAAGGGTGGGATATATCACTCCATCCTTCCTCTGGGACCTACTCCATGGTCAAATGGTAGTCTTATGTCTGCAAAAGGGGGAGTAGAGACTCAGGTGACAACATTTTTCCCCCATAACAAAATCATCTAAAGTCCTTTTGCATTAGATGGCAGGGAGGAGGCTCTATGCTAGACTACAGATGTAAACTGCACAAATGAACAAATCCAAAGTCATCCAGAGGGGCAGCTATGGGAGGAACATGCTGAACACCTGTCATGCTTGGCATGAAATGTGAGACTGGCAGACACCAGATTGACTAGTCACGGCATGGATGTCCATAATTATCCTTTTATGAGATCTAGCAGGATTTTGCCATGCTTTTTGGAATGGACTACAAACATTTTGTTCCGTCGACTTAATCACAAGCATGAAGGAAACCTGTTAAAAACCAGCTGCCATCCCCTCCCCAGTTTCTGTGAAATATGCCCCAAATGATGTTCACCTTGCTTGTGTCTAATAACATAGCAGGCATGAAAGGTTGAATTAAATAAGGGCAAGGCTATGAAAGTTGATGAATCAGCGATGAATCCGGGCTCTGTCATTCCTACACTGGACATGAATGTCAATAGCACTGGGTAACACTCAATAACTAGACCAAACAATTGCTGAGGAAAACAAGTGTTTGAAGAATGTATTGTGGGATTCTGTCAAGCAACCTTTTCCAGTGAGAAGGTCCCATTGGCATGTATGCACTCTCATCATCCACAACCAGCAGGCTGCTGATAATGCTAGGTAATCCAAGCACAGAGGAGGATGCCAGGTTTGATCAATTGTTATAAAGAACTAGACTTAATTGGCTATTTTCTTTTATTAATTTTTATAATCCATTGGGGCCAGATGGGGAGAGGAAGCCTTCTTCTCACAGACTGAAGAAATTGACCCTACAGAGGTGTGGGGGAGGACACTGTTGTAACTGTGAAGGATTTCAACATGGGAAATAGGGCTGCTTTTGCCCCAAGCCTGATGCATGTTTCATCTGTCTATTTGTTGAACAGTCCAACAAGGACCAAAGGGAATAGGATATAGAGTCCTGACACTCATGGTCAGCAGTTTTGATAAGCAAGACGGAATGGTGAGCAAGCACCTCAAGCTGCATAGTCTAAACTGACCTTTCCATTCACTCTATTGCCAAAACTCAGTGGAAGTTCTGTGGTCTCAGGTAGAACGTCAGAAAAACATCTGCCATCCTGCCTCTGATGTCCTCCTTCTTGATGAGAAAATGAATTGAAAGAAGTCTCATCAGGTAAACTGAGCCCTGTGTTTTTGTCAAAGGTTTGTTTAAGGGACAGCAAGCAAGTGAAGGCCATTCAACAACAATCATAAAGCATAAGAAGAGTTCTTTGGGATCACACCAAAGGCCCATTGAGTCCAGAATTCTGCTCCCACGATGTATAGTAACATTCACCTGGTTCTGGTCCTTGGCAAAGCAGGTATGCTGGTAAGTTGGCATTGGAGCTGGCACATTTGTAGCTACAGTATTGTGATTAGTATCCATTCTCCGTCCTACCCTGTATGACTTTGTCTAACCCCACATTTGTGGTCATCATTACACCTTGTAATATTGATTTACTTATTTATTCATCTGGTCATTTATGATGTTGTTATGCTATCCCTTAAGTTCTAAAGATAGAACCAATTAAAATTAACAAGGTAAATAATGCTGGAACATGTTAAGTCCTTGTAATAACTCTATTCGGGCTGTCTTACAGTACCATGAATAAATACAGAAGGTGGTGAGAGAATTTCACACTCAAAGAACATCTGAAAAGGGCTAATAAGTTTTTTAAAAATTAAAATGCCTGAGGAAAACGATGTGTCTTTGCTTGTCTTGAAAACAGTACGGATGCCAGATGAGATTCCTTGGAGAAGGCGTTCCATAGTTTGATTAATTCCACAGTTTAAATAGTTGAAGATAGTTTTCATCAATCCAAACTACAGAACTCAGATATGCAAATGAATCATGTCAGCATCAGGACATGCAGTTAAGACTGGAGAGAGCAAAGAGCCAAGGAAAAATGTCTACCATGAATGGCCTTTTTCCCGAATTGTCCCAAAGCCAAATATGGCTCCTAAGCTTCCATCTGGTCATCCTCCTGCTTTATAACACAGCAAAACAGAATTATACACAAGGGCTGGAGTTCAGGTTTATTTCTCAGTAATACACTCCATGGCTATGTTTAACAATAACATCAGCTTTATCTTGAAAATAATAACACTGGCACGTGACAGATCTGCATTTCTGAAACAAGGAAAGTTGCAATACACAAGTCACTGTTTCCCCTTCTCCAGCTGTTAATGAGATGCTGAGGCAGGAATGAAAAAGGTAATAGTCATATATTAAACACTGTGGTTCTGGGAAACATAATTTGAGGTTGTGAACAGCATCATGGTTTTCAGTTCTTTGGCAACAGGAGAGCCAAATTGCAAGCCAGAATTTTCATCTACAAGGTATTTGTTTCACTACATGTCGCAGAGCCAACAGACTCTTACTGGCACTAAGCTTTGTGCTGTGTTGTCACTGAATAGTCCCTTCCTCAATAATAAAAGTAGTGTAGAGGACTGAAACGTCCCAGATTTAGTATAAATATTTGTCCCAACAAAGAAAAAAATACAAAGAGAAATTAGTGTGGCTAATGCATCCCATTAGGCCGAAAAACCATGCACAAAGGAACAGCAGGTGCTGCATTACTCCTGGTCAGACTATTGTCAGTCTAGGTTCACCTTATCTAAGGTGACCTGGCAATGGTTCCCCACTGTGTGAAGGGGAAACCTTTCCTAGCACCTACTGCCAGACCTTTTTAATTGGCGATGCCAAGAACTAGACTTGGAATGACACTGCATTTGCCCACATTAAAAAACAAACTAATTTTAATAATGTTTCTCTCATTTAAGTGGTTAACAAAATACTCCACTTGCATTTGTTTGCCCACTGACATGGGCAAATTTTGGTGCAGCCTTCCAGATGTTGTTGGACTTCATAGCCATAGCTAGTGCAGCCAATAGTGAGGAATGCTGAGAGCTGCAGTCCAACATCCAGAGCACTGCACTTTCCTCCTCCATGATACAGAGCAAATCCTGCAAGATTGCTTATGTCGTTAGGTTCTAAATTACCTTTTAGTCAATATCTGAATTTTAATTAAAACTGCAATATAATACTTATTTCAATACTTAAGAAAAGGTGAAATAATTTACACTCCAATGCAGAAATGCTACCCTCATTATTAGAAAGAAGCACTGGCCTTCCCCTTCTTTATATAGTAACATGAAAGAACCAAAATAGCCCATCAGACTAGACCAGTGTACTATTAACACCCCGACCAATTAATCAAATGCAGCTTTAGTTAATTAATCTCTCTTTTAAAAGTGCAGAGTCATGTACATGCAAGTCACAGAGCACAGAATCCTGGAGTTCAAGGGTTTGAACAAATCATCATTAGCTGAATTTTGGATGAGGGTCTGAAAGTAATTAGTTATTTGTAAGTTCATTTACACAGTAACTAAGAAAATCAAGTTAAATTACAAATGTAACTTATCAAATAACAATTATACTCCTTTTGCAGTGACTGTTAGGCACTTTTATCATTTTATAGCTGTGGCCTCATTGAATGGTGGAACACAAGTTTCACAAGGTTCTAGTGCTGGCTTGCACCATGTGTTCCATGTGTTCTGTTTCGGGTGCTGAGAAACTGATGATGTGGAAAGAAAACCTTATACCATGGACCAGCGGCTTGGAATATTTGGATAAGCTTTTTGAAATAATTACGAAGTAACTATTTTTTGTTTTGTTACTTTTGAGAAAAGCAAAACATCTACTTTTAAAAAAACAAAACCTGTAGCTATAGTGGTAATTCATGAGAGGTTTGTAACTTTTTCAAAGAAACATTCAAACATTTTTGAAGAAACATTCAAGGCAGTGACAAGTATTGCAACCTGTAATTACTAATGAGAAAAAGCATGAATTCTTCTGCCTCTAAAGTACAAAAAGGAGACAGAACCCTATGATCCTAAGGCATGTGTATGTAATAACCAAAGATGACTTGTGACCGGGGGGGGGGGGGGGGTACCTCCCCCTCCCAACTGGAGGGGTGAGTCACTACTCCCCCCCACACTCCATTCCACAAGCCTCGTACCAGTGAACCAGAATGAGATTTTGCATCAGAACCAAGTGATAAGGATGCACAACAAAATCATAAAGCCAAAAATCAGTATCATATAATGTACTTTTTCCCCCAGACAAGGCACGTGTTGCTCTCTATTCATTCACAAAGGCAGTTTTCCTTCCTTTAGTCATACACTTAACAATGGATTAACAATGGATTAAAGAAAAAAAATCAGTAAGGGTATGATAATGAAAGTAGATGAGCAATCTGGCATGGCCTATGTATTTAAAAGAGAGAGATGGATAAAAATAGTTAGACCAGTCTAAGCCAAGTCTTGTTTCATTAATATATTAAAAGCAAGGCTGGCAAAAGCCCAGGTGTTTGGTCACCCAAGCACTTGGAAATTTGATACTGATGCCTAGGAATGTGCAATATTTCTCCATCCCTACACAGAAAAAGCAACCCAGCACCCAAACCAAGATTAAAAGAGTAAAGTGGTTATGCTACAGCTTTAGCTTTGTTCCAAGACTTTAGCTTAAGGATCCTGGCAAAGCCAACAAACTACTTGGACATTAGGAGGAGCATAGTTGCCAAAACCAGGAATAGGTTTCAAAGTTTGGCTGAGGATTTCTGCTCTAAAAGTGGTTAAAAAATGCCAGAACAGCAGCTATTGGGAAAAAAAAATGTATCAAGGCTGGTGTCAGGCATGAATGAGCTTTCAGCACAGTGCCACCAATAACTCCTTGGGGGGCACTGACCTGGGCCCCATCCTGGCTCTTGCTCGATGGACCTCCTGGCAGTGTAGCAACCTCTGCTCTTTCTTCCTTTGCCCAGAAATGTTTATACAAGACTGGCAGCTTCAATCACTGTTGGGAATACAAAGCAAAATGTGTTGCTTGTATACTGCCCCATAGGGTTTAAAGCACTCTCTAAGAGGTTTACAATATAATTCTACAGGCTACACATTGCCCTTCCCCCCCGCCCGCAAGCTGGGTACTCAATTTACCAATGTCAGAAGGATGGAAGGCTGAGTCGACTTTGAGCCAGTTACCTGAGCCTGTTGGAATCAAACACAGGTCATGAGCAGAGTCCTGACTGCAGCACTGCAGTTTAACCACAGTGCCATGAGGCTCAGTGAGGGATTTTTACTTTTTTGGTGCAGAGACATCACCACCTTGACAGTCAAAATCAAGTGGCTAACCAACTCCCATGCAAAAGACCTCTAGGGAAAGGGCCACAGCATCTCCAGGAATCTCTCACAGGAGCAGTTGGTGGTAACTGCTGAGTAGGCGGCTAACTCAGTGAGCCCTGCTGGAGGGTGTGGCATGGGTCCTGGTGACTCCTCAGATGTGCCAGATAATAATACTGGGTTTGACTGTATATAGAAAATAAGTGATTGGAGCTTGTAGTCTCCTGCTATATGAAATAATCAGGATCCAACTGCTTTTTCTGGATAAGCAATTTCTGTGGTGCTTTGGAATTTGCTTCATTGTGGCAACATCATTCCACTCGGTGCCCCAATACACCAGTAACAACATAAGGGGATCAGGAAATAAAATTTCCAGATCACAAGTTGTGGATTTCAGCAACCATATCAGTATATGGAGACTGTGGTGGGGGAGAGAGGTGCTAAAAATTATCAGTGAATCCGGAATACATGTCTATATTTTACCCATCTTGGACAGATCTTATCACATGCTGGGGAAAATACTGTAGCTTTAAAATTTTGGGGGGAAGCTCCATGGCAGATAAGGAATACATCAACTTTCTTTTACTTACATGGAAGGTGTGTGTGTGTGTGTGTATGTGTGTGTGTGTGTGTGCGTGCAGGGGGGGAGGGGGACAATTGCAGGCATCTAACATTACTAGAAAGGGAATAGTACCCTCCTGCCCCTTTTATTTTTAAACAAAACTGACCATTTGCTGGTCACACTGCAATGGTACAGCTTAAATGTTATGGAATTGTTGGTGCAATCAGATAGACATTTGTCCCGCTGTTTGGTCCACTGTGGAGATGGTTGGCTTGCTCCTTTTTCCAGTGATAACACAATGTAACTCCTGGAGCAAACCAGCCCATCCCCAGTGTGGCCCTATCTGCACCTTTCTGGGTCCCTGTTACTTTTATATTTTTGATGCAGGTAAGATCACTCCATTTTGGTTTGACTCCAATGCATGTGATTGCCAGCTGGTACTCAGTGGTGGATTCAAATAAAGCCCACTCCAAATAAATCCGTATAGACAAGCTTTGCTACTCTTTTTTCTACTCCTTTTTCCATCCAATTCCTTCTACTGGCAGGCAATGACCTTTCTCTTCAAGCAGACTTTCCCCCCCAGTAACTGATTGCCCATAAGACGGTTTTTAAAAAACCACAAAAAATGGATATTTCTTTTCTTTTTAATGTGGTTTTAAATTGTTTTCAGCAGTTTTTTATGCATTAGTTTTAATATGATTCCAATCTGATTGCTTTCTAATATTGTAATAATTTATTGCAATTTTTAAAAGCTCTATTATTGTATGTTTTAATATTGTAAGCCACCTTGGAACCTGCCGGGGAGAAAAGCAGGATACAAACCAATAAAAATGAATGAATGCTCCCATATCTTAATATAAAGTTGCAGGAATAGCAGGAACATCTTCTCAGATGCTAGCGGACAAGATTTGGAAGATTTGGGGGACAGATATTACTTGCTCCCTGCCCATTACCAATTCCTCATTTACAGTGCCAAGCTTTAGTGTGAAAATGTGAGCCTTGGGCTACTACAAAGCAATTGTTCACATCTATGTTTCTCTCTCATTCCTGTGGTTTCTAGCTGTTGCATACCACGACTAACCAGTGCTTTGATCCAGACCAAATTGGACTTTCCGGTTCAATCAAACAGGGCCAAGGCCACTAAAGCAGAGAATTGCCCTCTCTCTGGTTGCCAAAGACAATTAGTTCCTGCTTCAAGGAAGGATTTTCAACCATGGAAGGCTCAGTGGACTGGCTACCCAATGTAGTTTATTTAAGTAACCAGAATATTTACTATCTTGATTTCTCTCTAAGTAATGATTTCCACGCTTTCAAACTGGAAGCCAAGTGTTTACCTTTTTTACTCCTATAAATGAAGGGCTAGTGTGGTGTACTGGTGAGAATGCTATACTAGGGCCAGGGAGATAAAGGGTTCAAATCTGCACTCAGCCATTAGGTTCACTTCATGACCTTGGGCTAGTTTCTCTCAACAAGATCTGCTTCTTAGAATAAAGAAGAATACATACAGGAAACAGGAAGATCATGAGCTCCCAAAAGAAAAGGTAGGATATAAATGTAGCTGATGATGATGACAGTGGTGGTGATAGTGGCAGCCAATCCTTACATTTATGCTCAGATAAGTACATTATAAGCTATGGATGGGGGCAGGAAATTTCAACAGTCGTCTATCCTATTCATTGTACCTAGGCAACACATGCATATTTATCAATTAGTTCTACTAATAACCTCATGTCACACAGCAGAGCTACCATAAATGAGCAAGTTCTGATAGACGTGTTTACCCTTCAAAAGGCATCAGCTCTACTGCTGAATTACACCCACTTGAATAGTGCTAATAAAACCTGAGATTTAGATTATTGTTCTTAACTGAATACATACGTGTATTCAGAAACCATATGAATTTTAACTGTTTTTGTTCCTCCACTGAAGCAATTCTTCTGTAAGGGATATGCTGGAGAAAAAGTCTATCAGTATGTTCACTGCTATGCCCCTTGGGGAATTCTGGGAGTTGTAGTGCCCCCCTCCCTAAATCTTCACACCTCTAGTAAAAGCTTTCTTTCCAGAACAGGGGTGTAATTTGTCTTTAAACTTAAATGTAACTCCCTAACTACTCTTGGGACTGCTAAGATGTTTCACAAACAAGTTAAAAGAAGATGTATTCTGGGCAGATTTGTACTCATCAGAACTATAGAGGTAAACTAAAATAAAAACACTGCTATTATTAAATCCTTAGTACATTACTAACATCCAGACATCACATAATAAGAATAAGAACTCAGTGCTGTGAGTATCCCCCTTCATGGATTGCTGCCTTGTCATGGCGAAGGGGCTTGAGTAATTCAGAGAAGCTATGGGCTATGCCATACAGGGACACCCAAGATGGACAGATCATAGTGGAGAGTTCTGACTAAACGTGATCCACCTGGAGCAGGAACTGGCAAGCCACTCCAGTATCTTTGCCAAGAAAACTCCATGGACAGAAACAAAAGGCTAAAAGATATGATGCTGGAAGATGAGCCCCTCAGGTCGGAAGGCGTCCAACATGCTACTGAGCAAGAGCGGAGGACAAGTACAAGTAGCTCCAGAGCTAATGAAGTGGTTGGGCCAAAGCCAAAAGGACGCTCAGCTGCGGACGCGCCTGGAAGTGAAAGGGAAGTCCGATGCTGCAAAGAAAAATACTGCATAGCAACCAGGAATGTAAGATCTATGAACCTTGGTAAGCTGGATGTGGTCAAACAGGAGATGGCAAGAATAAACATTGACATCCTGCGTGTCAGTGAACTAAAATGGACGGGAATGGGCGAATTCAATTCAGACGATTATCATATCTACTATTGTGGGCAAGAATCTCGTAGAAGAAATGGAGTAGCCCTCATAGTCAACAAAAGAGTGGGAAAAGCTGTACTGGGATACAATCTCAAAAATGATACAGTGGTGCCTCGATTTACGAACTTAATCCATCCCAGAAGATGTTCGTAAGTTGAAATGCTCGTAAGTCGAAGCAACATTTCCCATTGAAATGCATGGGAATGGGATTAATCCGTTCCAGCATTTCAATAAATAAATAAATAAATAAATAAATAAATAAAATAAAAATAAACAGAGCAAGTCCCACGCTGGGACTGCAAAAAACAACAACAACACAAATCCAAAAATAAACATTTGAGCAAGTCCCACGCTGGGACTGCAAAAAAAAAAAAAAAAAAAAAATCACCAAAAAACAAAACAACAGAGAAAAATACCCCCCCAGTCCAAACCCACCCTCCAAAACCCACCCAGAACAGTTTTTTAAAAAGGAAAAAGCAGCACCTTACCAGTCTGAAGCCTCCTCAGCCTCCCGGGCTTCCAGCGCTGCCGCGACCGCCGCCGCCAGAGGCCGCCCGGGCTTCCAACGCCGCTTCCAGAGGCCTCCCGGGCTTCCAATGCCACCGCTGTAGGCCTCCCGGGCTTCCCCGCCGCCTCCGCCGCCTCCCGGGCTTCCAGCGCCACCGTGACCGCCACCGTGACCGTCGCAGCGGTGCTGGAAGCCTGGGAGGCCTCCGCCGGCGGTGGGGAAGCCCGGGAGGCCTCCGGCGGTGGCGCTGGAAGCCCGGGAGGCCTCCGCCAGCGGCGGGGAATCCCAGGAGGCCTCCGGCAGTGGCGGTCGCACCGGCGCTGGAAGCCTGGGAGGCCTCCGGCGGCAGAGGGGAAACCCGGGAGGTCTCCGGCAGTGATGGGGAAGCCCGGGAGGCCTCCGCCAGTGGCGGAGAAACCTGGGAGGCCTCCGGTGGTGGTGGGGAAGTCCAGGAGGCCTCCAGCGGCGCTGGTCACGGTGGCACTGGAAGCCCTGGAGGCCTCTGGTGGCAGCGGTCACGGCGGCGCCGGAAGCCCGGGAGGCTGAGCCCAGCCGGGATGGTTTGGCGGCTCGCCTCCTGGCGGCAGCGGCAGAAGCCCGGGAGGCTGAGCCTCCCTTTTCCTAACTGTTGGGGTGAAAGAGCTACAAAGAAGCAGCCTCTTCACCACCAACGGTTTGAATTTCCCGCCTTCCCCCCCTGCCTTTTTCTGTTCTTACGTCGAAGTTCCGCTCGCAAGTCGAAGCAAAATTTTGCGAGCAGAGCTGTTCGTAAGTCAAAATGTTCGTAGGTAGGGGCGTTCATATGGCAAGGCGCCACTGTAGAATGATTTCAATACGAATCCAAGGCAGACCTTTCAACATCACAGTAATCCAACATCACAGATGTTCTTCTCATTATAGGGGACTGGAATGCTAAAGTAGGGAGTCAAGAGATAAAAGGAACAACTGGTAAGTTTGGCCTTGGAGTTCAAAATGAAGCAGGGCAAAGGCTAATAGAGTTTTGTCAAGAGAACAAGCTGGTCATCACAAACACTCTTTTCCAACAACACAAGAGGCGACTCTACACATGGACATCACCAGATGGGCAATACCGAAATCAGATAGATTAATGTTCTCTGCAGCCAAAGATGGACAAGCTCTATACAGTCAGCAAAAACAAGACCTGGAGCTGATTGTGGCTCTGATCATCAGCTTCTTATAGCAAAACTCAAGCTTAAACTGAAGAAAGTAGGAAAAACCACTGGGCTAGTCAGGTATAATCTAAACCAAATCCCTTATGAATACAGAGTGGAAGTGAAGAATGGATTTAAAGAACTAGATTTGGTGGACAGAGTGCCTGAAGAACTATGGATGGAGGCTCGTAACATTGTACAGGAGGCAGCAACAAAAACCATCCCAAAGAAAAGGAAATGCAAGAATGCAAAGTGGCTGTCCAACGAGGCCTTACAAATAGCAGAGAAGAGAAGGGAAACCAAATGCAAGGGAGATAGGGAAAGTGACAGAAAATTGAATGTAGACTTCCAAAGAATAGCAAGGAGAGACAAGAGGGCCTTCTTAAATGAACAGTGCAAAGAAATAGAGGAAAATAATAGAAAGGGAAAAACCAGAGATCTGTTCAAGAAAATTGGAGATATTAAAGGAACATTTTTCGC
Source organism: Intellagama lesueurii (assembly GCA_037013535.1). Classification (NCBI taxonomy): domain Eukaryota; kingdom Metazoa; phylum Chordata; class Lepidosauria; order Squamata; family Agamidae; genus Intellagama; species Intellagama lesueurii. The sequence goes on along the minus strand of JBAJHW010000003.1, from coordinate 166,574,134 downwards.
AAAGATGGACATGATAAAGGACAAAAATGGGAGGGACCTCACAGAAGCAGAAGACATCAAGAAGAGGTGGCAAGAATACACAGAGGAATTATCCCAGAAAGATCTGGATGTCCTGGATAACCCAGATAGTGTGGTTGCTGACCTTGAGCCAGATATCTTGGAGAGTAAAGTCAAGTGGGCCTTAGAAAGCATGGCTAACAACAAGGCCAGTGGAGGTGATGGCATTCCAGTGGAACTACTTAAAATCTTAAAAGATGACGCTGTTAAAGTGCTACACTCAATATGCCAGCAAGTTTGGAAAACTCAGCAGTGGCCAGAGGATTGGAAAAGATCAGTCTACATCCCAATCCCGAAGAAGGGCAGTGCCAAAGAATGCTCCAACTACCGTACAATTTCACTCATCTCACACACTAGCAAGGTTATGCTCAAAATCCTACAAGGCAGGCTTCAGCAGTATGTGGACCGAGAACTCCCAGAAGTCCAAGCTGGATTTCGAAGAGGCAGAGGAACTAGAGACCAAATTGCTAACATGCACTGGATTATGGAGAAAGCCAGAGAGTTCCAGAAAAACATCTACTTCTGCTTCATTGACGACGCAAAAGCCTTTGACTGTGTGGACTTTCTTGGGCTCCATGATCACTGCAGATGAGCAGCCACTAAATTAAAAGACGCCTGCTTCTTGGGAGGAATGTGATGACAAACCTAGACAGCATCTTAAAAAGCAGAGACATCACCTTGCCGACAAAGGTCCGCATAGCCAAAGCTGTGGTTTTTCCAGTAGTGTTGTATGGAAGTGATAGCTGGACCATAAAGAAGGCTGACCGCCGAAGAATTGATGCTTTTGAATTGTGGTGCTGGAGGAGACTCTTGAGAGTCCCCTGGACTGCAAGGAGATCAAACCTATCCATTCTGAAGGAAATCAACCCTGAGTGCTCACTGGAAGGTCAGATTCTGAAGCTGAGGCTCTAATACTTTGGCCATCTCATGAGAAGAGAAGACTCCCTGGAAAAGACCCTGATGTTGGGAAAGTGTGAAGGCAAGAGGAGAAGGGGACGACAGAGGATGAGATGGATGGACAGTGTCATCGAAGCTACCAATATGAATTTGACCAAACTCCGGGAGGCAGTGGAAGACAGGAGGGCCTGGCATGCTCTGGTCTATGGGGTTACGAAGAGTCGGACATGACTTAATGACTAAACCACAACAAGCTGTGAGTATCCTTCTGTTTTCATTACTGTTTCTTTCCTCAGTGCTTTTGGGAGCATTTCTGTTGAATAGACTTCTAGAAGAAAGTGGGCAAAAGTAAAATAAAGTGGGCAAATGCCTTGGTTTGCATACAGCAGAATGGACAGGTGAGATCAGTGTGCTCACATGAGCATCATGATTAATACACAGTTGTTATGATAGGCAGATACACACCACAGTATAAAAGCCAATGTGCTTTAATGGTGATTGTACTGGTCAACTAGTTAGGAAACCTGGGTTCAGATCCTCACTTGGCCATAGAATTCCCTGGAAGACTTCGGGCCAGTCACTGTGCCTCAGCCTGATCTATCTTGCATGGTTGTTGGGAAGGTAAGGTAGGAGAACCATGTAAGCAGCCTTGGATCCATTGGAAGAAATACAGGTATTTAATGAATTAATGAACAATAATAAATAATTATAAAAGTAACTGAGTGAGAGTTCTTGAAGAGCAGACAAGGTGTGCTAAGAAGAAAATGATTTACTGTTTTTATTGTGTGCCTAGGCACAACATCCAGCTCCCTACACTGCCAACCTCACCACCAGCAAATTTTGCTCCCTCTTGCCTAGGGAGCTTGGATAGGCACCATGAACTTTTGACATGAACCACCTCAAGAAAAAAGCACAGAAGAAACTTCTGAGATTCCTTTGCCTTTCTCAGTGTTTTTCGGGGGGGGGGGGGGGAATATTAAAGCACCACTAGCTGCAATAAAAAATGGAAATACACTAGCATTTCAGGAGAGGTGAGAAAAGTTGTTACGGGCCAGCAGTGGTTTCAAAAAAGCAAACCATCTGTGTGGTGTCCACAACTCAATGGGAAAGGAATCGACCGTTCACGGTTAATATAATTGAGGCCTTATCTAAGGGGATAGAGATTACAAGGGACAGCATAGGGAACATGGAACAAGGCCTTTCGTAGTCTGAAATCTGCTTAAAGATCGTGTTTTTATGCTAATCAAGACAATATTGTCATGATCTAGAGGCTAGATTGTAGTCTAGCTTTGATCATAAATTAGCTGTCTTGGCAGAACCTGAAGGAAGTGTTACATTGAAGCACACACACAGGGAGGAACACAAGAAGATTAATTCTTTTTGTCATGAATGAAGATCTAAAAACGGAAGCAGAAACCTCCCCTTTGCTTATCCGAAAGATATTTCTAGCACTTCCATTGTGCTTCTTCTAAGAAGATTAATTCTAGATAGAATTATCCCTGCGAGATAGAATTATTGTTTTCCCTCCTACAATGGGGGTTCCTCAGAGAAACACAGCATAACAATCAGATTCACAAATCAAGCTCATTATATTACCTTTCAATGACCAACACAAAACCAAGCGCACTAAATGCAAGATGCATTAGTGAGGAAAATCATGTGAGATGGTAAGAGGTCTTTCACCACTTTTGGGAGCACCTCTGAACAAAATGGGATATGTTGTCTAGTTTGACCTTGAGACAGGCTGACACCATAATTTATGCAAGTGCTCTGTCATGGGCAAGGGTTCATCAGTACATTTCCAGGTCCAATTATGCTAATTTAACCTGTGAAGCCATGCTGTCTTCAACCATAATAAAATATTACTTGCTTTCTCAACCTTTAAAAATCTAGAGGGCTTCAGACCTCCTCCCACATTTACTTCAGTTCATCCTGTGAGGCTCACCTCCAGATGTTTTCCCACCTTATGCATCAAGGTGGGTGGCTGCAATACAGAGGACCTTTTTAGGAGTGGTTTTCTCTTTGTGGAATGCTCATCCCAGCTCATAACATTTCAGCACCAAGTTAGAATCTTTTTCTCTCCCAGACTTTTGAAGAATCATTTTGATGCTCTTAGTTCTCTGCACAGTTCTATCTGTCTTGATGGTTGCCTGCAGTGTTTTTATTGTGTAGTGCAACATTGTTACTCACAGCTGCTGAATTTACTTTGCATGATTCTGTCTTGTACTGTTTTGTTGACATTTTAAAACTCATTTTTCTTTAATGTGCAAACCACCTAGAGAACTTTGGTTAGTGATTAGTTTAAATGTGTGTGAGAGAGAAAGAGAGAGAGAGAAGCAAGTTCATTAAAGTACAGCTTTGAAAAGTTATTTTTTGAACTCCCAAAATTCAGCCTATGAGGATTTGGGTTCTCTACTCAAAAAGAAGCTTTTTTCCAAGCTGTACATTAAATTCACAATAGAGCGAGGGAGGGAGGGCAAAGAGAAAGAGAGACAAGTGGTAATATAAACTGAGGACAGTGATATTAATTTTAAATTGAATTAATTTTAAATAGACTTCTCTCTTTTAAACCCACTAGTGTTGAGAGAGTGAACAGAGCGAGATGCTTCTCTTTATCCTCCATATATGATTAGAACTTCAGGTCATTTAATTAAATTGATTGGCAGAGAGTTTGGGGCTAACCAAAAAAAAGTACAACTTGACTCCATACATAAATAATTTGTTATCAGAAGAGCTGGCACATTCACCTCTAGCATAGATGACTTCTAAAACGATTCAGCAGATTTATGAAGGTTGGATCTCCTGTGGCTATTAACCACAACTACTAAGTGCAAGGAGCATATACAGATGTAATGTTTTTCTTCAGAGACAGAAAATCATCAAAGCAGCAGGAAATTTTGATCCACGGAAGCTCACACAGAAATAAATCTGATAGTCTTTAAAGCGTCACAGTATCGTGCCCCGCTTTTTACTTTTGTCAATAAACAAGAGAGAATAGTCGTCTCCAACATTGGTTTCACATTTTGGGGTATCTTCAGGAAAGTGTGTCCCCCTTTTTCTGCTTCATTAGTTTCCTCCTCATTTTCAACAACATCCAAAAAAGGGATGAAGGAGACATACAGTTTTTAACTGTTCCTTCGTCTTACTTTGCCCAGCTCCCTTGCTTGCAAATGGTGGATGGATGGTCAGCAAAAAAGAACTACAAAGGAGAGTAGCCCAGAGACTTCCAGTTATTTCTGGACTTCTCCTGTCATCAGTCTCAGCCAGCATGACCAGGAACCCTGGATGATAGGAGCTGTAGTTCAAAAACAGACTAAAGGTTCTCTGTCTTTAGAGACTGGCAGTGATCCCCCCCACATGGGTGGGTGTTTTAACAGATACCTCAGTGGTGTCAGCCTCAGCTACCAGCTGTCTTGCTCTGCCAGTGGATTTCCCGGGAACATCTAAGTCATCAGTGCTGGAATCAAGAATCGTTGGCTAGATGGGCCTTAGGGGGTGGGGATGTCAAGGGCTATGGATTTATGAATAAGGTATATGCACACTCAAGCTGAGTGTGGAATGATTGGTGGATAGATAGACTGTTGAATGCTGATTGGTTGATGTGGTTGGAAAATGAAGTGAGTAGTTGGTGATGGGGTCAGATAGCGTCTGTCTGGGAGAGAGAGTGTTATATGGAGTAAGTAGGGACAGTTAATTTTAAAAGTCTGAAGATAGATAAGCAACTTATGTGGAATTGTTAAAGACTATATATATTATCACTGTTTTTCCCTCCAGTGTTAATTACCTGATAATTTTTCCTTCCCTTCCTTTCTTATTGCTGTATTTCCCTAATAAATTAATTTTGTTTGATCCTGAGAAAAACCCTCCTCATTATTTTTAATCGTAAATTTAAATATATTTAGCAGCATCAGAGAGTAAAACATCCACATCTGCACAAACTACAGAAAACCAGAACCTGAAGGAGGAGGGGACAGAACTTACATCAAAGAAAACTTTTCATTTAACAGCCAAATAAGATAAATACTAGCTGGGGCAGGGAGGTGCTATCTAGATGGCACAGCAAAAGGGGCTTAAAATACTTTGGATAGGTTTTGAGGAGATTGGCCTTTGGCCAATGAAAAAGAGGTGGCTAGGTTTTAAGGTGAAGGTGCCAGAGAGGTGCCTACAACTAACTACCTGCCTCACTACAGAGTGACAATTAATGAGAACCTACGACACAAGCTTTTCTTGCAACCGTTATGTTTTCTTTCATCTATATGTAATTATGTAAATATACTGTACGTAGTATGGAAATCCAGAGCTTAGAAATTTTATTTCTGGACTACAGATCCCAGAATCCCTGAGAATCTGAGTGGCTATGTTGGCTGTGGGATTCTGGGAGCTTTAGTCTTTAAAATGCATCTTCCAGGCACTATAACAAGCCCCCATCCACCTGATGTCATTTTAAAAAGAAGCAACAGCTATGAGCAGACTGCTGGCCACCTCATCTATGCTGAGGAACCCGAGTCTCCAATTCCAGTTTCCCAGGGCCAACCTCAGTGTGCAGATAAATCACTTATTCTTCTCAGGAATGTTTGACCAGGCAGAAGATGGAGAAGGGAGACATCTTGATATGCCCCTAGGTATAACAAACAACAATGCCAATAGAAGAAGCATTTCAGGGAGAAAACCCATCCAGGGATGGCCAACACATCTATCACTCTCTCTAAAACTAACACACTTTTAGTCAACGTATCAGCCAAACAGCTCATCCAGAATGCTCTATTCCAGAGAAGATTGCAGTTGTACCAAAGTTTGAGGAGAGGAGGGGAGAGAAGAGAAAGGATGGCAACTGCAAGTAGAACAGCACAATGATTCAAAGAATGACACATTAAATTAGGGTTTGCTACCCATCTCCTGCCTTGCAGACTATGACTCATGTTGGATTTGACAAATCAGCTAGGGACCATTTTAGCTGGAGTCTAAATCAGCTAAACTAGGCAACCCTCTGGCAAGCACACGCACACACCCGCCCTCTCTCTCTCTCTCACACACACACACACACACACACAGAGAGAGAAAGAGGGGGAGAGAGGAAGAGACTCCTCCCCAGTGTTGATACAGAGTAAAGAATGTGGGCTTTGTTTGATATAGAAATATGCTTGGAGCATATCTCACTGCTTCCTGCAACAAAACTCTCCAATATGCTACCACTGTTGAATCTGCACTAGGTTCTGCATTCAAAAGAAATATCAATACTAGAAAAGTTAACAATCATGAAAGCAGGCAATGTATACCTCTGCATAGTGGTGCTATTTAGTAAATGACTTTGATTACCACTTCATGTTTTCTGATGTCTGTCAGTTTCTGTGAAAGGAGACTCTTATTTGTTATTTGTGTATATACAAAGAGTAGCAGTTCTTGACTGTGTATAAAAGATAAATGTTATAAACCTAGTTCAAGCATTTACTGGGCCCGTGAAAGCATTTGCACACCTTCTTCTCTCCATCATACAGATTAGATCACTCAGGTTAGAGGTACAACATGTAAATACTACTTGAGCAGACAACTGGGTACGAATGAGAGCCATAAAATAGGTCATACCTATACAGATCAGGATGCACCGGACAACCCAGATAGTGTGGTTGCTGACCTTGAGCCAGACATCCTGGAGAGTGAAGTCAAGTGGGCCTTAGAAAGCATGGCTAACAACAAGGGCAGTGGAGGTGATGGCATTCCAGTTGAACTATTAAAAATCTGAAAAGATGACGCTGTTAAGGTGCTACACTCAATATGCCAGCAAGTTTGGAAAACTCAGCAGTGGCCAGAGGATTGGAAAAGATCAGTCTACATCCCAATCCCAAAGAAGGTCAGTGCCAAAGAATGCTCCAACTACTGTACAATTGCACTCATTTCACACGCTAGCAAGGTTATGCTCAAAATCCTCCAAGGCAGGCTTCAGCAGTATGTGGACCGAGAACTCCCAGAAGTCCAAGCTGGATTTCGAAGGGGCAGAGGAACTAGAGACCAAATTGCTAACATGCGCTGGATTATGGAAAAAGCCAGAGAGTTCCAGAAAAACATCTACTTCTGCTTCATTGACTACGCAAAAGCCTTTGACTGTGTGGACCACAACAAACTATGGCAAGTTCTTAAAGAAATGGGAGTGCCTGACCACTTTATCTATCTCCTGAGAAATCTATATGTGGGACAGGAAGCAACAGTTAGAACTGGATATGGAACAACTGATTGGTTCAAAATTGGGAAAGGAGTATGACAAGGGTGTATATTGTCTCCTTGCTTATTTAACTTATATGCAGAATACATCATGCGAAAGGCTGGACTGGATGAATCCCAAGCCGGAATTAAGACTGCCGGAAGAAATATCAGTAACCTCAGATATGCAGACGATACCACTCTGATGGCAGAAAGTGAGGAGGAATTAAAGAACCTCGTAATGAGGGTGAAAGAGGAGAGGGCAAAAAATGGTCTGAAGCTCAACATCAAAAAAACTAAGATGATGGCCACTGGTCCCATCACCTCCTGGCAAATAGAAGGGGAAGATATGGAGGTAGTGACAGATTTTACTTTCTTGGGCTCCATGATCACTGCAGATGGTGACAGCAGCCACGAAATCAAAAGACGCCTGCTTCTTGGGAGGAAAGCGATGACAAACCTAGACAACATCTTAAAAAGCAGAGACATCACCTTGCCGACAAAGGTCCACATAGTCAAAGCTATGGTTTTTCCAGTAGCGATGTATGGAAGTGAGAGCTGGACCATAAAGAAGGCTGACCGCCGAAGAATTGATGCTTTTGAATTGTGGTGCTGGAGGAGACTCTTGAGAGTCCCCTGGACTGCAAGGAGAACAAACCTATCCATTCTGAAGGAAATCAACCCTGAGTGCTCACTGGAAGGACAGATCCTGAAGCTGAGGCTCCAATACTTTGGCCATCTCATGAGAAGAGAAGACCTGGAAAAGACCCTGATGTTGGGAAAATGTGAAGGCAAGAGGAGAAGGGGATGACAGAGGACGAGATGGATGGACAGTGTCATCGAAGTCACACATTTCTCACCACTGTTTCTTGATCTTTCAGCTCATGGTCCCAGAAATCAGTGACTTAAGCTGAAACTTGGAGCTTAAGATACAGGAACTGTATTTAGTTGAAGAGGTAGTGGCAGATGTCTGGACTCCTAATTATATCCACAGCTTGAAAAGTTAGTTTTTGGACTATAGTTCTCAGAATCTGCCAGCCAGTATGGGCACTGCCAGTCAGATTTTTGTTGTCAAATAAAGTTACTTTTCTGCAGTTCCAGCCTTAGCTAAAGATGTGTGTGAACTTTCTGATCTGCGCTGATGAAATTGCTGTTAAAATTAAGAAAAGTAAATTAAACTTTAGGAAATACTCTAAATAAAAGAATTGTTTATTATTGTTGAAAATGATTCTGAATATACTCAAGGGTAGTGCGTGCCTATTTATGCTTTTGGATAACTCACAATTCTCCAACTGCTGAATTCTGAAAGATATAGTCCAAAAAAGACAAATATGCACACCTCAACTCCAAAAGCATTACTAAGAATTTTCACTCTTCCCTAAAATGTGTTCATGCAATTGCTCCAATTGAATCACTATTCTCAACTATGAGCTCACCTGTTTGTCTGTTTTCTTAAAGGGACATCACCACATGACACTTGGGCTTACTAAGCAACAAGGTATACAAATAGCACAATGGTTCATTCAGCCTATCTGCTCCTGCTTCACTCCTATTTGTCAAACAGGGCTAGCCCAAGACATTTTACTGCCTAAAATAGGGCAGCAAATGGCATCCCTCCAGAAACACACAGACACACATGGTGGGGGGGGGGGCAGGGAGGGAGAGAGAGAGAGAGAGAGAGAGAGAGAGAGAGAGTTGAGTCAGGCTATACGCTATCAAAAATCAGCCAAGCTATTTGGCAAATGAGGCAGAAAATCTCACAAACGGTTCTCCCCATCTCTGACAACAAAACCACAACAACAGAATAAAGAATAACACTTGGTTAGCCTTTCATAAGCTGGTTGGATAGCTCAGTGGTTTAGGTAACTGGCTGTAGAGCTAGAGGTTGGGAGTTAAATTTCCCACTTTGCCTCCTGTGAATAGATCCAGCCTGTATGGCCTTGGGCAAGCTGGATGCTCCTCAGAAGGCGGCAATCTCTACCTGGAAAAGCTTGAAATGGGCACCTGTAAGTCAAAATTGACCCAATGGCACATGATTATTTTGAGCCTTTTATGGCACCTACTTGCTGCCTGAAGTGACTGTTTCGTCCTACCGAATGGAAGGACCAGCTTATTAATAAACCAGCACTTATGAGCACAGCCATTGAGGCATTAATAACACTATTTCCAAGAAAATGTTGGGTCAATATCCAGGTTTTAATTTCAAAAGACTGATCTGAAACATCCACACAGTCCCTCAAGTCTTTTCACTCTCCAGCCTCTTTTCTCTTCTACCTTATACACAGATCCCTATAGATATTTCTGGATCCCCAACAATTTTGTTTAGCATAAATCTACTTTTGTTTAGCATAAATCTACTTTTCTCCCTCTTTCCTATCCCCCACCAGCACCATTGGTGTTCTTACCCTGCCACTAACCCAACAAATAAAACCCATTTTCTTTTCAATTCCTTCTCCTATTTGATAATGGCAGAATGATCACTAGGCAGTAGGCTAGAATGTCATTTTACAGACAAAAGCGCACACATATAAGAAAAAGCTTGCATTCTTTGCCTAGCTTCTCCTTCGCTGTTAAAAAAAATTACACACTTTAATGCATCACAGAATCCTGTGCGACCAAATCTATATTTACATAGTTTTTATTCCTGAAGATAATATGCCAGTCTCTGAGGTGTCTCTAGTTTAATGTAAGATATTGGAGAATAGTATGAATTATCACTGCAGTGATTTCATGCTGAATTTGGCATCTAAACAGTAAAACAAAAAAAGGGGAGGTGGGAGAAGAAATATTTTCTCCAGGCATCTCTAGTATAGTATCTTCACCCAGAAAATAAGTGATAATAATATCTGTAATATGTTTACAGACACAACCTGAAGCTCTGTGGCAATAACTCATGAAATGAAAAAAAAAACTTAACTAAGATGGGAAAATGGTATTTACTCACATTAAAATCAGACCAAATAGTTTGTCCTAGGGAGTGAAAAGGGGGAGACTTTGGAGGAGGAGCCTGGAGCAAGGAATAAATGCCATTTGTAATCTGTGGTTACAATGAAATTTGCAGAGAGATGCTTCTTAGAAATTACATTTGTTGTAACTATAGAAACTAGGAGTCTGTTTTGCAGTGACAGCTCCGTAGAACCAAAAGAGTGCCATCCTTGACTCATTCTATGCACAGCAAGGCATGGTTCATACAACATTTTATTTTTCTGCAGACACGTCATCCTGACAATCCTCAGACACATGGCTTCTGGAATCATCTCAAGATGGCAGGGCAGGAATGGCAGGAATTTCAGTGGTCACAGTGGCGTGTCCCTGGCTGCCACAATTACAGCAGCCATATACATGACTATTCATGTGTCAAGCAATCAATGAGAATGCATATCCAGAATTGCCCAGATAATCCAGCAAGCTCATTTCAAGTATTTATTATCTTGATGCTGAACAGCTATGAGTTCAAGATGAGGGAAGAAGTGCATTCACAGCTTGTGTTTCACCCACCACCTGGGGCAGAACACATGACTGGAGAAGAAAGCAGGTGTTTCTGTTGCTGTGATTAAAACTATACTAGAAACAAACGATGTCCTCAAGTTTGTTACAAAAAATTACAGTTCAAAATGCATCTAATTAGCATGTGAAATATGCAGCACAGCCGGTGGCTTTGTGTTTATTTATATTTCTTTTATTTTCATGCCACCTTTCTCTCAGTGTCAGAACTCAAGGCGGCTCACAGTTAGTTAAAGCAAATGTGTTGGTGCATGTGCACTAGCACCAATGTGCATCTGCTCCATTTCAACATTTCTCCTCTTAAAATTTGGTGGTGGAGGGGGACAGGATTCAAATCCCGAGACTGCAAGTCTAGCATACACTAATCCACTCCCTTTCTTTAAAAAGAATTCCCAAAATGCAAAGAAAAAGAATATGGGGGCACTGAGGTATGATCAGCCAAGCAGAAAATAAAGGCCCGTGCCTGGTAGACAGGGAGAACTGAAGCATATGAAAGCAGTTAAACTTGGATCATTCTAGCCTTCTGGCCTTAACATACTTGTCTTCATCTCTGTCCTTGACAGTAACCTGGAAGGAGAAATTTCACATGCATCTTCTATTAATTGTGGATACTTAAATGTCGGCAGCTCCTAATGATAGTTCTAGTTCTGCTATAGAAAAACTTAAAGAGAAGGTTTTTAACCTAACAATTGTGTGCAGAAATACAGCAAGGCAAGTGGATAGTCATCCACTCCTTCTATGTCAACAAGCAGCAAAACATTGTAACCACATTTAAGAACTTTTATTGCTCAAGGTTTAACCAAAAACAAAAAAACAAAAAAGGCCAATTTTACAGCAAGGTCTGCTTAATGAAGCAAAACATTACAACAGCTTTCTAAAACATTTCCATTAGGATGGTAAGGAAAAGGAGAAAGCTACCAAAAGCACAGAAGGCCCTGACTCAGCAGGGCTTGAGATAATATAGGGAAGTAAAAAACCCAGATTTTTAGTATTTCATTTTCTTTTCTATGCATCATTACCTGAGAGCACTTTCTGACATCTTCTCAGGTTTGTCTGCCTTCAGGCTGAAATCAAATATCCTAACACTGCATCCAGAGTGAGAGAGTTGTGTCTAATCAGCAAGCAGCTCTGAGACTGAAACCCGACAGTTACTGGTTCCTTTAACCTGGGGTAGAGAAGTGTTGGTCTTCCAAATGTGTTGGACTTCAGTTCCCAGAGCAACAGTCAGCATGGCCAATGATGAGGGGTTTGGGGAGTTGTAGTGCAAATCATTTGAAGTTCCTCCCTAATTGCTTTAACTCATGAGAACAGCAAATGACTGAAGTCTTAGGAAGATATTTTGCTACCTAGCAACAAAAATTGTAGGATTGGCTGCTCCTCTACCCACAATGAACTGTTTAACAAATGCCTGCCTTTTTATTACATTCAAAATCTTCTACCAAAGCCACCATTATAACCAGGGCTTGAAAAATCCACTCGTCCACTCGTCTGTGATGAGTGAAAAAATGCTACTTGACGAGCCACAGCTCCCTCCGTCCCTCCCTCCGTCCCTCCTTGCCTCCTCACCCTCAGTCGTCTCTCTCTCTGATCCTGCAGTCCTCCCCTCCCCCTTCCCATTGCAAAAGGAAAAACAGCCCTCTTCTCGCGAGAAGAGAGTTCGAGCGGCACATAAATATATAGCTCTGCAGGAGAAGGTAGAGTAGTCCCATGGAGAATATGGAGATTCCCTGCTCCCAATTTCAACTGAATAACCTGGCTCCTTAAGAGGCTGGGCACTTTTGCTTTCAGTTTTATTTTTGCTGGAGACATTCAAAAGAAAGGCATTCAAAATACAAGCTTCATGATCCCACAGGCACGCAGGTAATAAAGCAACCCAAGTCTGAGGGTATATTTATTTTGGGTTTGTACACATTGTTATGTAGAAAGTGCCTAGTTTAAATTTAAATTTAAACATAAATTGCAAGGCTATAGTCCGGTCATGCTGACTGGTGAAATTTTTGACTGACTGGTGAGACATTCTAAATTTTTTCAAGCCCTGATTATAACCCGATTTCCAGACTCTTTCATTCTTGAGCCAGCACCTGAATTTCTTAAACCTTTTGTCCCTGAATCCACCAAACCTATTTTCTGTAGATAGGATAGCAGTTTCTTATAGGGTTCTCTGAGATAGATGAAATCATGAGACAAACACAGTTTCCAATTTTGGGAATGGCAGCTCAGATGTTTTAGGTGAGGAGCTTCAAACAAACCACCAGCTCCCCAAGACTGTTTGCCCTTTAAAAAATTATGTGAGAAAAGCAGAAGGACACAGTTAAAGGCCCATTGATGAGGAAGTGATGCATGGCTTCAGAGAGCTGCTCCTTCAAATTTCTTGTAGCTCCATGGGACAGGCGGAGCTTTGATACTTATCAGGCCTGTCCAGAGTGAGGATAACTCAGACTGGACAAAGTGACACTTTACATCCTAATTGTCTTCATAACATCCAGGGAGGAGGGTTAACCCTTTCTCATAATGCAGGTTCCCTGAGAAAAAAGGAGAAAACATCAATTTGCCCATGTCATTTATCTGGAAATTAATTTATTTGGGAAAATCCACACAGCAAGAGACTATTCCAAATAAACAACGTAAGTGTTTAAGTGAATAAAAAGGTTTTTACTCACCAAACCCTCTCTGCTGGTTTCCCAATACTTGTCTGGATCAAACCATTCTGCAGGCACTTTAAAAAAGAAAAGAAAAAGAAAAAGAAAGAAAGAAAAAAGAAAAGAAACAAAACAAAACCAGGCAACCCAAACATATAGATGCTACCTGAACAAGCCTGTGAGATAAAAGCCTTATTCGGCCTCTTTTTTTTTTTTAAAGAGTTATTAAAATAACTAGAAGAGGCTCTGCACTTCAGACTGCTGCTCTCCATTAGTTTAAATAACTGGAAGAAAGGTGGCATAGAAACAAAAGTAAACAAACGAAACAAAACAAAGCAAAATGAGTGAATGAACAGATGTAGAGTCTTCTGGTAAATGTATTCTTTTCAACAGATCTTGGGTTGGTTTTGTTATATGCTTTCTATCCTGAGGAACTGTCCCAGGTCCTGAATTCTCACCATCTAAAAGGCTCTCTATTACGTACCAGAAATCTGCTCCCAAGTTCAGTGGCATTCCATTCTAACAACCAGAAAATGGCATTTAGCTGTAGTGCTGCTTCACACCAAGAAGCCAGCTATTACTTAGAAGATAATGTGGTAGAGTCTGTGCAATCAGACTTCACTTGTCCACTGACATTTGACAGTCACCAAAATTCCTGTGCCTGCTATTACCACATTGTTGCAAGAAAGCTGGTTGCTAAAGCAGAAGAGAATTCAGGCTGGATTAATGGCAATGGAGTTCTTAAGTGCTCCTTGCTGCTCATCCAGCAAGACCAGCCCTACCATTAGGGAGAGTGAAGCAGCCATCTCAGGCAGCAGATTTGGGGTCTCATGCAAAAGCAGAAAATAGGTAGTTATTCAATGTATTATTGTCATTTTACTTCTGGGAATGAGCACAAACGCCTGGACAATTTCTAATTTATATGCCAAAACAATCTGTAGAATTCTGGAAATGGTACACCTTGACTTACTCCTTCAGCTCCCTTTCCCTCACCCAGCCCAAAGTAACCTGCTCTCTTCAGTGAATAACAAGAAACACATTTGGAGCCCAAAACCATTTTCAGCAAGAGCGTAGAGTTGAACTCTTGGCTTTCTGATCATCAAAACAACCCTTCATTATCAGCTCATTCCCACAAAACTGGACAAGATGAGATTTATCTAGCAAAAATGGATCTAGCAGCTTGCAAGCTTCTTTTATCTTTCTGCAATCAGACAAATCCCTATTTAGACACTTACCATAATGTTTAGAAGGCAAGTGCCCTCTAAGCTTATTTTACTGTCTTAAGCCAAACCAGGATTTCAAGGGTAAAATCCTGTTCTTTGCTGAGTGAAACTACCTAATGCCAGAGAAGCTGAGATGATTGACATCCCGCTGTCTTTAACTCTCTGCTACAAATTAAGCCTCTTGCTTTGATTTAGTGACAGGAGAAACAGACTTTTCTTGCAGGCAAAAAGACCAATGACACCCTCTTGCCTATGTGTGCTATGTTACAGACTGTAAACACAAAGAGCAGCTCTTCCCTTCCGCACTCATGGGGGCCAGGAGTGGAGGAAAAGTTTACAAAGTGGACATTTCACACACCCACACACAATGCATTATACTGAAAGACACAACAATGACAAAGCAGTAATACAAAAGCTATTATTTCAAGACAACTCCAAAGCAAATGGACAGGGCAGGCCCTACTTCTAAGCAGAGCACCACTGGGGGACTGAGGTGGTGGGCATCCATCTGTTCCTGATGGATTCTCAGCTGTTTCATTTCGTTGGAGAGACAGTGCTTTGTGTGCCACTCAACCTGCCCTGGACCTCCTAAGCTAGTTTGCTGCCTCAGATGTGGTGAAAGACACTTCTGCACGTGGACTAAAGAGATGGTACCACCTTGTCCTCTGTCTCTCATGTCAATATGTCTTGGGGTCAGCCTTGCAAACAGACCTTTGCCCCTGGCATACATTTCTAGTACAAAAACCAATTTTATTTACTCTGTGCACTGGATGTGTTTTAGGTAGCAGCTAAGAGATAGTAATATCACTTCTCCCTGGGGGGGAATCCACACATATATTCCTATCTGTCTATGAAAGTATTTCCCATGTATGTTGAGGCTTTTTAATCTTTATTCCATGTCATTTTATATTGCAGCCTTTGTGTAGAGCTGAGAGACTATATAATTTACTTTTTGTTGCATAAACTTCAGGGCCATCCTAGTGAGTGGCTAGTTAGGTATTGTCTGTCAGACCAGAACCCCTACAATATCACTTGAAGTTGATCAGGTTTTTATTTTTTATTGTTTATCCACAGTGCAAAAGCAGGTTCACTTAATGACCTATTCTGGATTTTTTTCCCCCTAGCATAGATTTTCTGCCTCAGTATGTGCAAATGGTTTAGTCTGGAATTTTGATGGATCATACACCCATAATTAGCTGTCTTTCATTTGATTTAATTTGACATTTCCATAGCCCCAAAGCACCTTCTCCTCATCTTGCAAAGTCAGGCAGCAGTGAGTACAGCATTTTATGGATCATTCTGGAACTCACTTCTTTAGTGTCCTCTTAACCCATCAAAGCCTGGGCAGCAAACTCAAGATTCCTGGGTGATAAAAACCTATCATAAACTCATATTTTATCTATACAGTCACGACATTTGAGCCTTCTCATCATAATTCAAATACCACTTTCAGCTAACCCATAGCTGCTGATTGATATGCAGAGCATGTTTACATTTACTGTTGATATAGTAAAACATTTATCTCCTGCCCTTTATCCAGAGATCCCAGGGTGGGTGTATGGGGAGAAAACAATTTTACAATTAAATAACAGGTATACTATTACAATTCAGCAACTTTACAACGTTTATCTTCTTCAGGTGGCATCCTTGTACAACTGCAACAAAGTCAAGTAGGTCATGACTATGGCAAACAGTTCAATATGGAGACTACACTAAACAAAGAGGACAGATTTGGTGACCATTTTCTCAGAGACACCAAGAGAGGCTGTTACTATCCTTCTACACACGAAACCAAGAACTAAATGGTAAAAACTGTCACCTCTCATTAAGACTGCAAATAGTACAGTTCACAATTTGGGCATAATAGGGAAGAATGAAAGACAAACTGAAGCAGCCAGGCCAACAAATATTCTCAAAGCATTTTCTTGGACAATTATAGAACTACTGTGAGAGAGCAAGCTGTTCCTGACCATCAGTCTCACTCACTATGTTTGCTACACTGATTTCATGAGCTATTACATCAGACTTAATTTTCATAATTGGCTTCAGCTCTCCATTTTACAAACTACTTGCGCGGAGAACATCTACGCACTGAATTCAGTTCCAGCCACAGTGTCTCATGGGTTTTGCTTACATTTGGTTAAAAGCACCTTAAAAAGAGTGTACACCTACAACCAGTAGTGCCTAGATAATAGCGAATGCCTGTAATGGGCATACTAATTAAAGACTGAACAATGGGAATGCCAGCAAGAAATGCCAAAAGCATTGGGGAAGCAGAGAACAACAGACTGCCCTAGGGAGCACTGGTAGGCATAATGGAGCAGCAGATAGCCTGTGCCAACAGCATGGAGCACAACACAGCTGAGTGAGGGAGCAAATTTTTGCGGTAGCATTTGGAAGAATGAAGAAGGCAAAAAGAGGGGGCAGTGGACTGAAGCATGACAAACCTAGTACTGTGAGCAGAGTGTGCCATTCTCTCTTACTTCAAGGAGACTTCAGGGAAGCTCAGGTATGTTAGGTTGACCTTAAAGAAAATAAGTGTTTATATCGATCTAGGTTCCAAGCCAGAGTAGTGTGGACTGACCATGTCCCCTGCCTGAGAGAACACTCTCTCACTGGGCATGCCAGCTGGTGGATAAGATGGCAGTCCCACTGCCACCTGTGACAGACCACCCCAAACAGACTTATTCGTAACGCAGTAAGACAAGGGTCCCGTCTCTTTGGGCTTGCAGGGCTCCTGCATGTATGCTTCCACCTCTGCCAAGTCCTTCCTCAAGGGTGGTGCCTCTGGAGGACAGGCCCCTGCCATGATTGTCAAGACAGTGTCCCAGAAAGCATGCCCTGTTGTTGCAGGGGTGGGGAACTTGGACTCTAGAAAACAACTGCTGGTAGTGCTGTTTGGGGCGCTATGAACAGTGCTAGTTCCTTCCTGTTCTGTGTGACTCCTCTGTGCCATCCAGACATTCTTCACTAGTTGCTGTTGCACTGATGGAAAGTTGGCTGGCCTTGCCTCCTCCACCCAATGTCTTGCTGTTTTATAGCCATTGCCTATTTAATGTTGGGGTCCAAGAAGGTTCCTAGAATGGGCTCCTCTTTGTTCTGCAAGAAGGTAAACCTGTAGTGGAGCATGTCCTTTAGCTTTCTGCTCAGGGCCAACACTTCAGGCTGGAAAAACACTGTTCCCCATCTATGGAATCTCCTGTCCATATAGACTGTCCTCTTATTATGCACTCGATCATGCCAACCAAGCCCTGGAACATTGGGATCACCTGGCTAAAGATGGCTGTCTCTCCATTAAGGACCTGTGTTGCACTCTGAAAGCTTTGGAGGATATAGATCACATGACCCAAAATATCCCACTCTTCTCTGCCCAGAGTGAGATTTTTAAATGGATTGTTATGCATTACTGCTTTGAATGTGTTTTTAGTATTGTTTTTCTTTACCATTATATTACAACTATATTAAGTAAACAATATACAATGAGATGTAGAGAACGTAAATGCAAGTTGAGGGTTCAGAACAGGACAGAGAGAAAAAATACTGCAGTGCAGGCTTGCGCCAGAGCATATTCTAACAGTAAAAGCTCAAGAAATTTATAAGCAGCTATGCTCATCTTTCAACTGGAAAGCACCAACATGAGAAAATACCTTCTGGTGCCTGCTTCTAGATTTCATTGGTCAGACAGACATCACTTACAGGTTTTGCACTCACCCCATCTCCCCTCCCTTGGTAAACACATGGCAACTCCAATGAGGAGGCACTAAGTTCTCTGCCCCCACTAATCTTGGTGCCAGAATGTATTTAAGTTTCATTTCTCAATAAATCATTCCAGGATGCCTGAGAAATAGGTTTCACTTTTATTTCTTCCTCTAGAAAGGAGAAACCTAGCCTTTTCCTTTCTAATCTATAGCAGAACATGGAACGCCAAATATTAGGAATTATTATTATGGATATTTTGAATTATCAGATTCAGATCTGGATATATGTGGAACTATCTGAATAAGACATTTTTGAGTTAATCCTGAATATTTAAGTATCCAAATGCACATTCCTAATTTAAAAGCTGTTGAGATTTAAAAACGTATTTAAATACCCAGACTGAAATCAATCAAACCAAAACACAGGTAACTCTTGCTAGGTAATTCTAACTACTTAAGGCCAGTCTTCAGAGCAGCTTGGCAGAGAATAACTGAATTCTCAATACCCACTGAATTTATGGGTTGTGGGGGCTGGGGAGAGCAAAATATTTATAGGGTTTGGGTCATACTGAGCAAACGATTAATGTTGCTCAATAATCCCTTCTCAATCTTTGTTAGGCATGTCATACAACAGACATTATTTCCTAAATCACGCTATAAATAGGTCAAACAGAACTCTTCTCTTGCCACTAGTATGACATTACAAAACTCAAATATAAAGCAAGGATTGTGAGGTCACAGCATTCAATGAAGCCCAAGTCATGAACCCCACAATCTGTAGGTGGCATTAACTACAGATTGGAAGTTGTCAGCTTCCTGCTGTCAACTCAAAATTCAGAAAGGAGTGGGTGGGGAGAAGCATCAAGGGACAATCTGGGTTAAGCAGAGATTTTGTCTGTTTCTGGACATTCTGCTCCATGAATTAAAATATTCACAGATATAATGGAAAGATTCAGACTGGATTAGATTTCAGTCAAAGAGTTCAGATCTGGGTCTTGTGTCAGGGCTAGTAGCCATTGTACAGCAGTGGTAGAGCAAGCCTAGGCAGGGCTTCCAGGTTGCTCAGTCTTGCACTGAATGAAAAGCTATATTTGGCATTTCTCTCTCTATCACACACACACACACACACACACAGAGAGAGAGAGAGAGAGAGAGAGAGAGAGAGAGAGAGTTATGTGCCATCGAGTCACTTCCGACTTATGGTGATGATCTTATGAATTAATGACCTCCAGATGGTCCTATCATTAACAGCCCAGTTCAGGTCTTGCAAACTAAAGACCATGACTTCTTTTACTGAGATAAAATAATCCATCTCATGTCAGGTCTTCTTCCTCCAATAAACTTCAGCTTTCCATAGCATAACTTCTTCTACCAAGTCAGGTCTTCTTGTAAAAGGTCAAAAGTACAATAGACTCAGTTTTCTTCAAGTGAGAATTTAGGCTCAACGTGATCTCAAATGCTCTTATTTCTCTCTTTGGTGGTCCATGGTGACTGTAAAGCTCTTTTACGGCACCATATTTCGATGAGCTGATTTTTTTTTCCTGGTAGCTTTCCTCATGGCCCCTTTTTCACATCGTAATCAGGAATATCATAGCACAAATTATCTCGGCCTTGGTCTCCAGAAACATATCCTTATAAGTTGAGGATCTTTTCTATCTCATTCATGCCCATAAATGTCTCAGTTTTCTTCTGATTTCTTGCTTACAGCCTCCATTTGGATTGATGATTGAAATAAGATCTAGAAAATCCTTAATAATTCCAATTTCTTTTTTGTCAACATTAAAGTTATGCAATTCTGTGGCATTTCCCCCCTTCTTCAACTGTAATCCTGCTTTTGTACTTTCTTATTTAACCTTCATCTGTAGTTATCTCCAGTTAATGTGAATCTTAAACTACTGATGTTTCTTCACAAATGTTCAAATTTTAAAAAACATGTCAGACCATTTAATTCAGTAGTCTTGTCAATGAAGGGCAGAGGATCTCTGGGTTCATCTGCTTGCATGTTTTTTCTCAACTTCTCTAAGAGATCACCAAAAACTTTGGTTTAAGGAAATCCATTTTCCTTCCCAAAGCAGCATGCATATCTGATATATTTATTGCAATCATATAAAAAGGTATGAGAATGGAGCAGAAATGCCTTTACACATTAAAAATAACTCTGAAAATACTACAGGTTGATCCTCAGTTCATGAATACTCTAAAACCTGCATTTAAGTCCCTACCACCAGCTCCCAAGATGTTTTTAAATTTTGTTTTGCTCAGTGAGGTCTGTGAGTTCTAGAACTCAAAAAAAGGAGGTGTATATATATTTCTGAATTGATGATAAGCCATAAAATACGTCTGGTCCCAAACAAGCCTCTTAACTGGGGAAGTTGAAGGCGAGGAATTCTTCTTGCTGCTGTAAACCCAGCTGCTACTGAGTTGCCATATGTTTTACTATTTTTCATTGCAGCTGGGGGACTTTTACACCTAGTAACACCAGAAACTTTATCCTTAGTCAGTTTTTTCATTGCCAGCATAGATTTGGCTATACTTCATGTTGTCCTTATTTCTCGATGTAGTCCATTACACAGTTATGCCTTCTCAGTGGCACAGACTGTTAGAATACCTTTATTTTAAGATTTAAAAGTCAGGCTGCTCTATCAGAACATGAGATACTTCAGCGTTGTTTTTGGCCGGGTCCCTTCAGATAGCCTTTCACTGACATATATGTCCATGTGCCCCAGCTTAGGTTGCCAGATTTTAAAGCCAGACTGAACCACAAAGAGCTCAAAGAATCCCCCCAGAAAATAACTCTTCTGATAAGGATCATGTTAAAGATAGGTGTCTGAACCTTAATTTTGTCCTTCACTTCATCATGCCTTCAGATGGTAAAGTAAGGATTCTATTGTCAATTTTGTAAATCATCAAAATCTCAAGGAGCCATGAGTAGGGTACAGAATCAAATGCCTTAATGGCATGCGTAACAATTCAGAGACAAGCAATAAACTGTTAAGTGAACTGAATGAATATCATCCTTTTCATACACTGTTGTTCACAATGTGATCTAGATTAGTAATTATGTTATAAACATACTTACTAGTAATTGTTTTAGGGAGAAGAGGTCTTGGTGGGAGGTTCCATCGAATTTTGCAAAGTTGCTATAGAGCACTTCCCTCATTTTCTACAAACTGTCTTTATTTGTTGCTTCTGGTGGATTACCAAGCATCTCAGGGATTTCTACTTTACTAGTTTCAGAATAGTTTTTATTGTATTTAAAGGACCACCACATTCCTCTGTAAAATGCTCTTGGTCAAATAAATATTTCCCAACCTCCCTTTTTATGCATTCTTATTCTAACTGTATTATTATTACTGCTTTTCCATATGATATGCTTAGGGTCTACAATGTTCTGCTCTGATAAAATGTGTACTTGGTGCACAAATGTGTGGAGTTTTTGCCTCCATCTCAGTCTTTCTAGGTCTTGACAGTTATTACCTTTATAGAACAGGCACACAATCTCCTCATTATCTTCTTTCATTCATTTCTTGCACCCTGTTGTTTTCTTGTGTATTCTTCGTCACTGTGCTAAAGTGGCCTTCTTCGGGACTCCTGGCTCTGAAGCAAACTGGGACTTGGGTCTTGGTCCAGCCCAAGGTATTGGGGGATGACGTTGCTGACATCTGAGCTTGTCTGATGGCACTGGCCTTCATCAATAGCACTACTTCATTTATAGCATAGCCAGCAACAGCATCAGCATCATTAGCATTATTATTTTTGCACATTCAGCTTTTCCAGCCATGAACATGGGAATTCACAGGCGACACTTCTTTCTAATTTCCAGCTGTTGAAGACTCCAGGAACTCAGGAAGAAAATAAGCAGCCATTTGATACAGGATTTAGGAGCAGTGCTTAAATATATATCCCTTTAGAGCCTGAAAAGCGTGTTTTCACAGCTTCCATGTCATAGCAGTGCATTTTTATTGTCACAATACATCTCACTCCATTTCCTCTAAGTTCAGAATTATGCACAGATTAGCAAAATTGTAAAATCCGTTACTGATTTCATATAGCACAATCACACTAGAATATGCATAATAATCTATAGAACTCCCCCTGCCCCAAGGAGTTTATAGTCAAATCCAGCATTCACAAAGCATTATACAGGAGTACTGGTACTCTGAATTCGTATTCTCAGTATAAATTCAGCGCAGTCTGAGAAAATATGATAGGCAAGCCATTTTCAAGGCTGAGGTGCACAAAATGGTGTTTCAGAGGCCAATTGATTTCTTTACAATTCTAGGCCAAACCATTCCATCAACTGCCACTCAGCTTCCACACAACACAACAATACAGCCCACCATCTACCTCAACTGGTGAATGAGGCAAGAACCTCTTAATGAGGTAGCACACCTAACAGAAGCCTCCAGAGAAACTACATGTGTACATTGGGTGAGAGCACCTCTTTTCTCCCTCCTTTGCTTTGCACTCCACAGAAAGAGAAATCTACCACAGCTACAACTGACTGCACATCGTTACCAAGCAACAGGTTTGCTTTTATTTGGTAGAAGGCACAAGGATGTGAATGCCTGATTGTTCGCCTTTCTTGTCCTCTCTGGCACTGGCTGCTTTTTCCTGCTCTTCTCTTTCCCCAAAGCAAACACGAGCAATGGCCTCAGGAAAAAAAAAGAAAGCAAAGCAAGTGGGTGAGAGGAAGAAGCGCTTCCAGGGGTGTACGCCTGTAGCAGCCCTCTGAACCAACAGTCATACAGAGGCTTCAATTTCGTTATGAGAAATATTTGAACCGGATCTGAGTCACTGTGAAGGTCCTATGCTCAAACATATGCTATTGCATTGATATAATGCCTTATCATGGACTCTGGGCTTATTGCAATGAATACAACACTTGACAACAACTATCATTTTTGCTGATCGGAATTGTTTTTGGCTGTTCATTGCAAAAGAGATGTCCTTTTTTCCCCTTCCACCCACTTACAAGTTATTCAGACACAGCTGTCAAATGGAAGAGACAAAACAGTTTTACTACATGGATTTGTTGTATTCATATAATGGGACAATTGTCTCAAGGCCATTAATTTTTTATTTTACAACTACTGTATTTGCTTGCACACCAAAAATCTGAGCCTAAATAATGCTGCATTTTCTTTTGAAAAACCAGACAGGGAAGCTAGCTGCGCTGTTTTAATTAGATTTGAGATATACAAACAATCTCCATTTAGCTTCCTAATATTCTTTCTGGGCTGTTGTCGGATCCACACTGAACTGCTGGAAAATATGAGTATGTTTAACAGGGCCGCATTGAGTCTGTATGAATGGAACAATGTTCAAAACCTCCAGGCAAAATTAGCGGAGTAAATTAGCGATAAGTAAATTAGCAGTAGCAAAGCAAAATGAGACAATTTATATTGCCAAGGACAGAAACCCAACAGGCTTCAGTAGCAGAGCGATGCAGTTGGCACAGATTTGATGTGAAGAAGTTGGGACTCTTAGTAAGTGCTGGATTTGCATGTGGCCGTTCCACACATTACTCAGCAAGAAATGAGGGCTTGCCAAAGAGCAGGCATTTTAACAAGGGCTATAGTCACTTCCTCCTTTGTGGGAAGTGTACTCTTAGGAAACAAATATTTCAAAACATGTGCTTGTCGCCTTGTTGCTCTCCTGAGAATGCCACTGAGAATGAAGCTGTGTTGAAGCACAGAGTTGATCCAAGGCATTAGTGGGGGTGTGGGGAGGGTGGATAGCAGCAACAGGCACATAAATGAGTTTTGCTCCCCTCCAGGATCTCTTCCTCAAGCTAAAATGCTCCTGCTTTACTTCAGCGGCTGGTGAAGAGGGCTGTAACAAGGATGGGGTTATTATCAGTCCTGCCCTAGATTGCACACACTAAAGAGAAGAGGATTCCTAAGGCTGAAACAAACAGATCATCTCTCTGTCCTTGAATCATGGGTTGCTTTGAGAGCCTTGGAGCGTACAGTTAATACTCCTCCATCTATGAATCCTACTTTCCAAAAGCTAATTTCTCACAACTTCTAGTCTCACCACTTTTCCATCTCCTTGTGTTCTTTCCACAAGCAAAAGAGCAAGAAATCTGGCTTTTATCCTAAGTGAAGCAGGCACTCTGATGATGAAAGCAGACCATGTTCTTGCCAGTGGTGTGAACTAAGTTTTGCAATGTGGGGCAGACACAAACACTAGCATGTGGAATAGCAGTTTAGCCATGAGACTTGCCTCTTCCTGTTTCAGAGCAACAGGAACAGTTTAAAGCAGCACTCCTTTATCTATAGTCTTATATATTCATCCTTCACTATATTATAAAAAATGCAGTTATTTGGAAAACAACAACAGTTACTAAAGCTTAGAGAACAGCAGATGCTGTTGCAGTTACAATGCTTTATGAAAATGGCCCAGCAGACCTGCATCATCTGCCTCAAACGGAGCAAAGGTGCTTCACCTCTGTGACAACCATGTCACTTTTAATTTTTTAATAACAAAAATGACTCAGTGTTCTGAAAACCAGATGCTGACAAGACAATTATTCAAGGGTGTGTTTTTTTCTTTTTGTGGGTGGGGCGACAAAACTTTTAAAATAGAATAAAACTTCATTTTTCCTCTCTCCCCCCCCCCATCCCCAGCTGAACAGCCCCTCATAGAGTGAACTTTAGGCAGTTCAGAAAATGCACTAAAATGCCAGCAAAATCTGAGTTTCCAACACTAAATTATGCTGAGTGCTGGGAGGCAATTGTGACAGTAGAGCCAGATTAGGAGGCAAGTCTGTTAAATTATGGCTAATTGTACTGCCTTTACAGTGAATACTTGAGTATAGGCCTTGAGAAACATGGCCTATTATTTCCATGTTGATAATTAATGAGACATAAATTAGTTTCCTTTCTCTGACCTTTAACTGAGTTTGTAATCCATGGAAAAGAAATGAAACGCCAGCAGAAATTTCCACAGTGTCACGCAATGCTTTCCTGCAGCCATATTTCTGTAACAAATGCTAACTCAAAAGCAGAACGCTTTACATAGATTCAAAATCATGCCTTAATTCTGAACTCTAAACAGGCTTCCTCTTGAGTATCCACTATGACTTTAAATTGGAGTGTAAAACTTTTGTTGTGGCCTCAAGGTCTGCATCTAGACTTGTCTGGGACACCAAAGGCTACACATATGCATGCAGGCACTCATATGTGCACATCCACACACTCAGCCATCTCAGAAGCAGGGAATGGTAATTTCCCACTCTCCCCAGACACACAACAGATTAGATGGGATGTAGGGGAAAGTAGGTGGCTCCCAGCAGCTTTGGGGGTTCAAAAAGGAATGACTGAGGGCGATGTGGAGCTCCAGAGTGGCAGGTTGTGCATCTGAGATCTAAATGTCCTACAGAAATCATGCTACATCTTAGCCTAGTTGTTTTTTAGACTGAAAACTCCCTTTTAAGCCATTCTGGCCAGGGAATGGTGGGAGCTCATGGTCTGGAGGGTGGGTGGGAGTTACAGTCTCAACTCTTTCTTCAAAACTGGGAAGTGTTTTCTGCAAAAAGTTAAGTGTCTCCTCTACTAAAGCTCAATCAGGCCAAAATCTTGATCACAATCTGATCATGGGCCACATAGAAGCACCTGTCTGATCCTTAAAGAAAAACAAGGCACTGAACTAGACAGATCCCCATACAATCCAGCAGAACTCTTATGTTCCCTACCAGCCTTCCTCAATCCGACACACTCTAGATCTGTTCAACCCTAACTCCCACCGTCCTCAGCCTGTGTGATAATGGGTGTTCTAATCCAACATAATGGGAGAAACCAGCCTGTGGGTGGATGGTATCTATTTATTTATTTATTTATTTAACTTATATGCCACCCACTCTACCCAAAGGTCTCTGGGCGGCTTACAACAATTAAAATACAATTAAAGTACAATAAAAAGATAAAACAATTAAAATACAATTAAAATAGATACTCTAAAAATTGCCATCACGACTCACAGTTGATATTATTTCAATTAAAAGCCTTCTGGAACAGGAAGGTTTTGACCTGGCGCCGAAATGTCATCAGCATCGGCGCCAGACGAATCTCAGTCGGGAGGGCATTCCATAGTCTGGGGGCAGCTGCCGAAAAGGCCCTTTGTCTACAAGCCATCCCTCTTACCTCCTTGAGGGACGGCTCTTTCAAAAGGGGCCCCTGGCTAGATCTTAACTGCCGGGTAGGCTCATATGGAAGGAGGCGGTCCTTCAGGTATCCAGGGCCCAAGCTGTTTAGGGCTTTATATGTCAAAACAAGCACTTTGAATTGGGCCTGGGCAGCAACTGGTAACCAATGTAATTTAATCAGAATCGGCTTGATGTGTCCCCTAGCGGCCCCACCACTCACCAGCCGTACAGCTCGATTCTGGACCAGTTGCATTCGCCGGACCGTCTTCAAAGAAAGCCCCACGTAGAGCGCATTGCAGTAATCTGTACGAGATGTTACCAGTGCATGTGTAACTGTCATGAGACTCCGCTCATCCAGGTAGGGCCGTAGCTGGTATAATTTCCGCAGCTGAAGGAAGGCGCTCCTGGCCACTGAGTCCACCTGGGCTTCCAGAGTTAGACTGGGGTCCAGGAGCGCCCCCAGGCTGTGGACCCTGTCCCTTAGGGGGAGTGTAACCCCATTCAGGGCAGGGAAATGGCCCTCCAGACTGTCCAGCAAAGCACCCACTAACAGCACTTCCGTCTTGTCTGGATTGAGTTTCAATTTATTAACCCTCATCCAGTCCATTATCAGGTCCAGACACAAGTTCAGCACAGAAACCGCCTCACCTGGATTGGTGGAAAACGAGAGGTAGAGCTCAGTGTCGTCAGCATATTGCTGACTCCTCAGCCCAAACCTCCTGATGACCTCTCCCAGCGGTTCCATGTAGATGTTAAACAGCATGGGGGACAGTATCGAGTCCTGAGGAACCCCATGACATAAATGCCACGGGGCAGAGCAACTGTCCCCCAGCACCACCCTCTGGACACAGTCAGCCAGGAAGGAGCGGAACCACTGTAAAGCAGTGCCCCCAACTCCCAACCCAGCCAGCCTATCCAGAAGGACACCATGGTCGATGGTGTCGAAAGCCGCTGAGAGGTCCAGGAGTATCAACAGGGTCACACTCCCCCTGTCTCTCTCCCAGCAAAGGTCATCGTACAGGGCGACCAAGGCAGTCTCCGTGCCAAAACCTGGCCTGAAACCCGATTGAAATGGATCCAGAAAATCCGTTTCATCCAGCAGCACCTGGAGTTGCTCGGCCACAACCCGCTCCAACACTTTGCCCAAATAAGGGAGGTTCGCCACTGGTCGGTAGTTAACCACCAGCCTTGGGTCCAGGTTAGGCTTTTTAAGGAGTGGTCGAATTACCACCTCTTTCAAGGTGGTAGGGACCACTCCCTCTCTCAAAGAGGCATTCACGGCCTCCTGGACCCAAGTGCGAACCCCCCTGGCAGATCTTCCAATTAGCCAAGATGGGCAAGGGTCGAGCGGAGTGGTGGTAGAACGGACAGATCTAAGCACCCTGTCCACATCCTCAGGTCTCAACAATTGAAACTCATCCATTAATATTTGACCTAAGCACGGCACACTGGACACATCCTCTGATTTTGCAGTAACATGGAGTCCAACCCACTGCGAATCTGAGCAATTTTCCCCTCAAAATGAATGGCAAACTCATCACAGCGAGCTGATGAGCAGTCCGGGACCTCCACTGGATTTCCCGGTTGAAGAAGATCCCGGACCACCCGAAACAGCTCTGCTGGATGACATTCTGAGGAAGCAATACGGCTGGAGAAATATTGCCGTTTCACCAGCCGTATTGCCACGAAATAGGCCCGATAATGGGCTCTAAGTCGTGTTCGATCGGACTCCCAGCAGGATTTCCTCCACCTGCGCTCCAGCCGTCTCCCCTCTCACTTCATCGCCCGCAGTTCAGAAGTATACCAAGGAGCTGTCTGGGCTCTGCGTGCAGGGAGAGGGCGCTTAGGCGCAATCGTGTCAACCACCCAGGTCATCTCCCTGTTCCATAGGGTGACCTGAGCTTCGACAGGAACGCTGACCATATCAGATGGATAATCCCCCAGAGCATTCAGGAAACCATCCGGATCCATTAGTCTCCGAGGGCGGATCATCTTAATAGATCCCCCACCCTTGCAGAGGGAAGAAGCAGCTAATAGATTAAACTTGACCAGGAAGTGGTCTGACCATGACAATGGGGTCACAACCAGCCCCTCCACATCCAAACCACCATCTTCCAGTCCCGTTGAGAAAACCAGGTCCAAGGTATGGCCCTTCTCATGTGTCGGGCTGATGACACATTGAGACAGCCCCATGGTTGTCATGGCGGCCATGAAGTCCTGAGCCACCCCAGTCAAGGCAGCCTTGGCATGGATGTTGAGGTCCCCCAGCACCAACAGCCTGGGAGTCCTCAACACCAGGTCCGAGACTACCTCTGTCAGCTCAGGCAGGGAGACTGTTGGTACGCAGCAGGGTGGGCGGTACACCAACAGAATCCCTAATCTGTCTCGTAAGCCCAACACACAATACAGGCCCTCAAGACCTCCTCTCAAAGGGATAGGAAGCCTGGTCAAGGAGATAGAACTCCTATAGACTATAGCAACTCCCCCTCCCCGACCCTCCGAGCGACATTGGTGCTGGACCGAGTACCCAGGCGGACACAGCTGGGAGAGGGGAACACCACCCTCCTCTCCCACCCAGGTCTCAGTAATGCACGCCAGGTCAGCACCCTCATTCAGAATTACATCATGGATGAGGGCAGTCTTATTTTGTACTGACCTGGCATTCATCAACAGCACCGTGTGGCTCGAGGGTTTGCTGATATGGTCACCTGATACCATCTGGTTGGGCGTAGGACTAGAAGAGGGGATAGATGTAAGATATCTAACCTCTCTTCTCCTACGTGGGCATGTTCTACCCCCACCGCCATTCCTTCCCCTACCCAGCACCACCTCAATGGCTGCCCCCTCCAACGCCCTCCCCCCTTCCTGTTCCCTCAGATCCACTGTGGGTCTCTATGCAACCTGATGGCAATTAAAAATAACAATTAAAAAACAACACACCCTTCTAAAGCCCCTTCTCCCCTCCGAGCCAGGTGGCTGATGTTGAGGATGGGGTGGGGCAGCCAGAAGCAGCAAGGGCCCAGTCCTGCAAGGCCAAGGGACTCCAGGCCAAACTCCCCCAGGACACTGTCTCTCACCCAGTGCCTGAGGGACGGAAGATGACAAGGAAGACTCCCCCAAAGGCAGGAATGCTGGTCTATGTGTCTATGCAGTGTGTAAAGTGTGTGGTGTGCATAGGTCAGCTGCTGTTGGTCTACTACATACTGGGTATGCAAGTGCCTGTGTGTGCATAGCATGATAGAATCATGTAGAGCTGGTGATCCTGGGGATTATCAAGTCCGCCTCTTGCTGAGACTAGAAATCCACATCTAATGCATCCCCAGCCAATTACCATTCGACCTTTGTTTAAAAGCCTTTAGGGAAGAGAGTCCACCACCTTCTGAATGAGTCCTTCCCACTTCTGAACAGCTGTTACTGTCAGAAAGTTCTTTCTAATGTTTAGTTGAAATCAGTCAGTCAGTCAGGCTGGCTGGCTGGCTAGCTATTGTCACAGTGATCAATGACACAGAGCTGTCAAATGCTATAACAGAGCATTTCTGCTTCTGCCTCCTCCAGCCTGTGCTGTACCCAAGGTGACAGTTACAGAATACAGAGCATGAAGTATTCTGCAGTGGAATGTTCAGCTCACCAATGAGCAGTTGCATGCCTGTGAACCCAAGCATTGCATCACCTGCGCTATCCCATGAAGACCATCACCATTGTGAACCCTGTGATTTGGCATGATTTATTAAAGAGAACTTCACTGCAGGTCTTGCAGTCTAATTTACGACACTGAGGGCAAATACAATCTAAATATTTCTGTTTCATTAGTCACTCTAATAAATATACAGTCTAAGGCAGTGAATAGGAGCTCTCCAGAGGTCGGGGAGGGGGCATAGACACCCATCACTGATCCTTGAAAGGCCACACCTAGGCCCTTGACTCCCCACTCTTTTTTTTTCCTTACAAAAATTATCTTCTTAAAAACTGAAGCCCTCCTAGCACTCTCTAGTGGCAAAAAATATTTGCTGGCTCTTTTTAGAAAATATTGGTTGCATATACAACTTGAGGTGTTGTGGCTGAAAACATGGCAAAAAAGTCTCCCACCTTAAGATTTGTGTGGGTTGCTGAGGGTTTCATTTGGGCCTCTGGGGGCTGCATTCAGCCCATAGGCCTCATGCTGCCCACCCTAGTCCGAAAGACTATAAGGACATTCTTATGAATCTGGAACAGACTTCTTTGAAGTGTTGCTTCATACTTTTAAATTCTCTTTCCCTCCACAACCACCCACATATACCCCCCCCCCCATACACCACCACCACTACAGTTCAAAGGACGCTTTTTCCAGTGTGACTTCTGAAGAAAAGTTTGCAGTATCAGCCCTGTATCATACACATTTTCACTTCCAGGTATTTATCTGAAATGAGCCTTAACTTGACAAATGGCACTGTTTAGAGGTTTACGGCTTGCCACTCCGCATGTACCTGAAATTAATGAGCATTCTAGGACCCCTAATGGTTAGCTTCTCAGCACTAAACATCATCATCAATGTCTCCCTCTGCCATACGCCATCACATGCACTTCAGCTTTCATTACCAAAACTGGAGTAGGCCTGAGTGAGAACAGACAGCAGAGACCCTTTCTCCTTGTTTTTCTTGGCTTGCACTGTGCTGTCTATTCTCCTCTGGGCACCAGCTCTTGCCCTCCATCCTGTGTGCCTCCTGCTTGTGTCAGGAGGCAGGGCGCTGCAATTTACAAGTGCCCTGGAGCACTCTGTTCTATTAAGGTCAAGCCCCTGCTGGCTCAGCAAAACACAGCTACAAGGCAAAACGGGCCAGAGATGCCACATATTCTATGCAGCCAAATTCAGAATTTGCTCATGATGAGGGCAGATGCGTTGTTTCGCTGTTTGAAGGAAGAATTTGAAGCACTGTGGACAGTGATTTTTAAGTGCACCACTAACACATGGAAATAAGGGAATCCATCAGAGATTCTCACAGAGTTGGAAGTGCTCCCAAAGCATTGCAGGAGGTGCGTCCAGGAGCACCATGAAAGAGCATAAGGTAATGACTAATATACCCTAGGACAGTGGAAGACTATGGCTTGATCTGAATGTAATGTTGCTCACATGCAAAGTGCTTCTTTGTGTACATGTTCCATTAAGCCTTAATGTCATGTAAATACACTACCCAGAGTCACTGGCTCATATGCACATAGGTGACATATCAGCTGGTACATGGGAGAAACACATCATAGCAAAGTGGCTGCTATCTACGTGTTTCTGTTGCTTTCCGTCTCACTACTCATTGCTGTCTAAAAGCAGATCAGAAGCGCTCTCTGCCCATTCTGTGCTAGAAATCTGGGACAATCTCATAAAACAAATACACAACTAGCGAGAAGCCCACCTTCCGAAGCAAGGTGGTAGCTATATGCCTTCATGCCTTCACAGTTACATGGTCTAGTCCATCTCATCAATATGAAGAGTAGGTGGCTGCAGGACCCCTGAAGCTGCTTTTGTTTTCACATTAACTTCTAACCCCTCTTCTTTGTCAGCTATGATAATAAGGAAATATTGTTTAATGAAGCACATAGAATTTGGAGCAAAAGTATTTTGTGTATTATATTATAATTTACAGATTGTGACCTTGAGCAGTGCTACCATTTGCTTATCTGTACAATGAAATACAATCTGCTGATTTTGTTATCTTGTAGAACATTACCCCTTTTGTTTAAGATTAGAACAAACAAACAAGCAGGGAAGCTTGTGCAGATAATCTGGTCAATAGAAATTCAGTTTTTACTAGGCAGCGAGAGTATGACCACAATAAAGGTTCTCGTTACAAATAACCAGGATTCAAGACAAGCTGCTTTCAAGGTCTAGTGACAGTTTGGACTCCCCTCCCCTATTTTTCAAGATTCACAGCATCTGAGGGCAACACATTCCCCATCCCTGCTAAATAGAAAGACCACTAATATCAAGGCCTACTTCTGTGAGGGAGTTCAGGGGACAGGACCAAACTCAGTAATTAGGAGAAGTTGTTCTGGAATTCTGAATTAGAACAGAGACTTGGAAAATAGGTGCATCAATCTCACACTTGCCTCTTCTGCACGCAAGCATTTCAATCATTCTCACATGGCATATACATCCCAGCAATACATTCACTTCCTCCTCTGAGGAAAGAAAAAAGAAAAAGATTCACAAAAGGTAAAAAGGTCAAATCCAAATTCCTTGCTCACTCAACCAGACACAGTAGCTCTGTTTAAAATGAGGATAAAGATTCTTTGCAACACAAGAGAACAATTCAGAGAACTAATTATTTCATACGGATTCTTCATACTGAAAGCAGTAAAGTACTGTTAACTGTTTTAAGAAAGAAAAGGAGAACAGAAAAAAAAACTGGGTACTGTAGTTTGATTCATATAGTCTTTTGGTGCTGGTGATGGGGGAGAGCTCAGTCCATCCCACTGCAGTTACTTGTCATACATCTATTAGCTTTTGGTGGATAAATTTAATTTTATTCTCTAAAGCATAAGTTAATTCAATTTATCCAATTTATCCCTTTGCTGTTCGATGAGAAAGGGTCTAACCTAATACAGGCTGACTGCAAACACCTCGGTCCCTCAGACAATTCCGATTTCTCCTGTAGGTTAGATTTAACCTAAGTAGATAATGCAGCAGAGGATTGAATATATTATTTATGCATTAGTAACAAAAACAATCCGATCAAGTCTCGCAGTCGAGTTGCCAGGCAATGACAAGGAAGACAGTCTCTGTGCAAGAGATAAGGGGACACCATGAAATTAATGAGTATTGATAACTGCAGAAGCTAAGTAACACATATATGTCATCCCTAAACAATGGGAGATGCTGCAATCAAGTTAATTGAAATGTACAATCCCAAACCAAAGATAAAATGATCGGGGCATGTGCCTATTAAGAAAATATCTCTTTGTACATTGAGCAGCCTTACAGATATGAAAAACATTCATGCAGTTCCATCTTTCAGTTGCTCTGATTTAAGGACAGTCCAAAAAGCAAGTAAAGAGACCATTTGGGATGGAACATAAATTAAAAGCCCATTTCTTCAGTCCCAGAGAGATGTCCTTGGCACTCAGCAGATACCACAGGCAGATACTCTGCAAAATCTAAAACATTCTAGCAACGCTGCAGTGCCTGGCCCTCTGCCAACCCCTGGAATTTGGTTCATTCTCTACTTCCCCAGGTGGTAGCAAGTTCAAAGGGGAAAAAATGCCTTTTCAGAAGGCTGTCCGAGAGGGCCAAGTCTTCCACTAGCCTGTTCTAAGATCAACTTCCTTAGGAGGAGGAAGTACTTGCAATCCTTCCAATGTATGAAACCTGAAAGTATGGACAAAATCTCCAGTGTAGGGAGCCATTAAAGTAAACAGACAGGGAAAGCCTGGGATATTAGTCAGCAGCAACAGGCAAGGACAGTTCTGACTACTCCCTAGGTGATGGATGGACATACAGTAAGTAGAACTCTGCTTGATCAGACCAAACACCTATGTAGTTTAGCATTCTGTGCACACAGTGGCCAATCAGTTATGTATGAGAAGTCCTACACTCCCTGACAGCCAAAGAGAGGCATACTGGCTGTGATGCTGAGGTGATATGTATAACCACCCAGACTAGTAGCCATTTGATGGTTACCGCTTATACTAGCCCTCACCGTTGAACATG
The DNA here is from genome assembly GCA_037013535.1 of Intellagama lesueurii. NCBI lineage: Eukaryota > Metazoa > Chordata > Lepidosauria > Squamata > Agamidae > Intellagama > Intellagama lesueurii. The sequence goes on along the minus strand of JBAJHW010000003.1, from coordinate 166,540,094 downwards.
GTGACTAAGGCATGACAAAAGTGGCCACAATATCTGGCACGCCATAACTTCTCCATTCTCTTTATATGCAGCTCATGCAGCTCTGAGTGATCTTCCAAAAGAGATAGCAGAGCATAGATCCAGACATTTCTATTCCTAGCCCTGGTAGTTCCTATTCCACCCTGAAGTAAGAGTCTGGGAATGGTAGATTCCTCCTCTTCCTCTCCCCAACCCAGTTAGCAGTAGACTGCCCTGTTACACAAAGAATTATCTGGTGAATGCCATAGTAGTTTAAAAACTGGTTTTTCTCCTCTAGCAGGAGGACACTTCAACCAGTCAGGACTACGAGAAGCCACGTTGTGTCTAGACTTCTAGAAGCCAGGTGCCCATGTCCAATTATGAACAGATACATCTAACCAAGGTGTTTGCCAGTTCCATCAAACCCCTACACATGTCCTGTTTTCAAAACAGTTTTCAAAAAAGGAAGAGGTGACTCAAGTGGAGGACAATTTCAGATGTACCCAATGGGAATCAATGGCTTGTCCAGAATGTATTTTATATTTCCGTAAGGCAAACAGTTAAGAAATTTAATACATTCAAATATGCCCATTACAAGATCCCTCATCTGCAAAATTATGCTTCGGATATGGTATGCATATGGTGTGCAGGTGTTCGGTTCACACACTGCCATACTCCACAGGTGACTGACAGAATACAAAGTGGCTGACAAATTTAGCGGATATGCCAAGCATGTGGGTGGCTCTGAATATCTGTGTCAGCAACAAACTGAGCCAATCCCATTTTGGTTTAATCAAGAGCAGCTAGCTAAGGTTACAGCACAACCATTGGGGAAGGGCCATAGCTCATTGGTACAGCATATGCTTTGGATGCCAGAGGTCCCATGTACAATTCTTGGCAAAGACTCTCATGCAAATCAGTGTAGAGAACTCTAGGCTAGATGGATCAGCTGCCTGTCACTATATAAGGCAACGGCCCACAGAGATTTTAAAGCTGTGTTCCACAATATGCAGTAGGAAAAAGAATCAGAATAATTAGGAGGAGGAGGAGGAGAATGTGATCAGAAATCTTGAGTACATGATCCCATACTAATAAAAAATGGACCCAAGACTGGAGCCTTCAGAGGCCCAGTAGCCATCCTCGTCTTTTACAGCAAAAAACACCAGAGTCCTTTGGTTCCAGGCAACTATCAAATGTTTTGCTCTTTAACATGCCAGAGGACTTGTTCTTGTTCTTCCAGAAGCCCTAGTATATTCAGAACATCTTCTCTTTGGCAAATGTAAAGGCAGGCTCACCTCCATATCCAACAGAAATTATAACTGTCCCATTAATAGATTTTTTTAAAAGAACTATTATTTTATCCCCTAAGCTGAGTGTAATAACAAATAGGTATAAATAGCCGTGAATCCCCTTCACAGATTGCTGCCTTGTCGTGGCGAAGGGGCTTGAGTAATTCAGAGAAGCTATGAGCTATGCCATGCAGGGACACCCAAGACGGACAGGTCATAGTGGAGAGTTCTGACTAAACGCGATCCACCTGCAGCACGAACTGGCAAGCCACTCCAGTATCTTTGCCAAGAAAACTCCATGGACAGAAACAAAAGGCTAAAAGATATGACGCTGGAAGATGAGCCCCTCAGGTCGGAAGGCGTCCAACATGCTACTGAGCAAGAGCAGAGGACAAGTACAAGTATCTCCAGAGCTAATGAAGTGGTTGGGCCAAAGCCGAAAGGACGCTCAGCTGTGGACGTGCCTGGAAGTGAAAGGAATGTCCGATGCTGCAAAGAAAAAGACTGCATAGGAACCTGGAATGTAAGATCTATGAACCTTGGTAAGCTGGATGTGGTCAAACAGGAGATGGCAAGAATAAACATTGACATCCTGGGCGTCAGTGAACTAAAGTGGACGGGAATGGGTGAATTCAATTCAGACGATTATCATATCTACTATTGTGGGCAAGAATCCCGTAGAAGAAATGGAGTAGCCCTCATAGTCAACAAAAGAGTGGGAAAAGCTGTACTGGGATACAATCTAAAAAATGATAGAATGTTTTCAATACGAATCCAAGGCAGACCTTTCAACATCACAGTAATTCAAGTTTATGCACCAACCACTGATGCTGAAGAGGCTGAAATTGACCAATTCTATGAAGATTTACAACACCTTCTGGAACTGACACCAAAGAAAGACGTTCTTCTCATTATAGGGGACTGGAATGCTAAAGTAGTGAGTCAAGAGATAAAAGGAACAACAGGTATGTTTGGCCTTGGAGTTCAAAACGAAGCAGGGCAAAGGCTAATAGATTTTTGTCAAGAGAACAAGCTGGCCATCACAAACACTCTTTTCCAACAACACAAGAGGCGACTCTACACATGGACATCACCAGATGGGCAATACCGAAATCAGATAGATTATGTTCTCTGCAGCCAAAGATGGAGAAGCTCTATACAGTCAGTAAAAACAAGACCTGGAGCTGATTGTGGCTCTGATCATCAGCTTCTTATAGCAAAATTCAAGCTTAAACTGAAGGAAGTAGGAAAAACCACTGGGCTAGTCAGGTATAATCTAAACCAAATCCCTTATGAATACTCAGTGGGAGTGAAGAACAGATTTAAGGAACTAGATTTGGTGGACAGAGTGCCTGAAGAACTCTGGATGGAGGCTCGTAACATTGTACAGGAGGCAGCAACAAAAACCATCCCAAAGAAAAGGAAATGCAAGAAAGCAAAGTGGCTGTCCAACGAGGCCTTATAAATAGTAGAGAAGAGAAGGGAAACAAAATGCAAGGGAGATAGGGAAAGTGACAGAAAATGGAATGCAGACTTTCAAAGAATAGCAAGGAGAGACAAGAGGGCCTTCTTAAATGAACAGTACAAAGATATAGAGGAAAATAATAGAAAGGGAAAAACCAGAGATCTGTTCAAGAAAATTGGAGACATTAAAGGAATATTTTGTGCAAAGATGGACATGATAAAGGACAAAAATGGTAGGGACCTTACAGAAGCAGAAGACATCAAGAAGAGGTGGCAAGAATACGCAGAGGAATTATACCAGAAAGATCTGGATGTCCCGGACAACCCAGATAGTGTGGTTGCTGACCTTGAGCCAGATATCCTGTCAGACATAGTCAAAGCTGTGGTTTTTCCAGTAGTGTTGTATGGAAGTGAGAGCTGGACCATAAAGAAGGCTGACCGCCGAAGAATTGATGCTTTTGAATTGTGGTGCTGGAGGAGACTCTTGAGAGTCCCCTGGACTGCAAGGAGATCAAACCTATCCATTCTGAAGGAAATCAACCCTGAATGCTCACTGGAAGGACAGATCCTGAAGCTGAGGCTTCAATACTTTGGCCATCTCATGAGAAGAGAAGACTCCCTGGGAAAGACCCTGATGTTGGGAAAGTGTGAAGGCAAGAGGAGAAGGGGACGACAGAGGACAAGATGGATGGACAGTGTCATCGAAGCTATCAACATGAATTTGACCAAACTCTGGGAGGCAGTAGAAGACAGGAGGGCCTGGTGTGCTCTGGTCCATGGGGTCACGAAGAGTCGGACACGACTTAACGACTAAACAACAACAATAAATAGCCACTTGTCGTAGTCCAAGGGTTACTGTTGCCTTGCTGCAGAACAAAGCAATTAATGGACATATCAGAAAGACTGACGTAGGACAAGCTGAAATAAATTGTTTCAGGATAACAAGGGAATATGCTTATCATTTTGATTATCCAAGTTGTCCTTGGCATCATTAGAATTCCTCATATCTACTGTTGTGTTTTCATCTCTTCTTTCTTGTCTTATACAAAGGCCTTTGCTTGAAAGGGGAGATATGACAAACAGTTGAAAGCTGTTTATCTACTGCAAATAAGGGCACAATTAAGTGGCAGCCATTTACTAATGGAAAAAGGATTTTTTTTTAGTATACAGATGTAGATGCTGGCATAACAACTCCCAGAAGCATCTAAAAGTTGGGAAACTCTTCAAAGCACCCAACAAAGCAACAAATTAATAATATGAAACCTCTAGTCAGGCATGATACAGTGCCCAAAATTCTTTTATATAACTACCAGGGATGGGATTTTTGAAAAACAAATGAACTCCAAGTCCCCTAATTCAGTGGCAGCCCCACAGCTGGAACTATGGGAGTCAGTGGGGGGAGGGGAGTTCTAACTGAATTACAGGACAGAGAGTTTATTTTTTCTGAAAGTCTCTTTTCTAGTACCTACACTTGTGTAACTTGATGTTGCACAACTTTACACCAAGGCAGAAATCTTACAGGTGCAGTTGTGCAACTAGTTGTACAGTCACACATGCAGACTGCCAGGGCATAACTCCCCATGAATCTCTGTAGGCTTAACTTTATGCTATGCGCACTGCAACAGGATTTCAACCAGAGTTTCCAGTCTACTTCAACATTTTAGGAAATATATTAACAAACTAGACAGGAGAAAGTGACCAGGACGGTAAGGTGTCTGATAACCAAATCCTTTGCAAGCTAGATGTCCTCTCCATCCTTTAGATAGAGAATGAAATAGATCCCACATGGGATGGAATCAAATTCACGCTCATTCATGAAGCTTACCAGATGGTTCTGGATAAATCCATTCTCAGTCTTATTGTGGAAATAACACCAGCTTTTTAGGAAAACATCGTTATTCACCAAAAATACACTTCCTTCTTTTGGCCCAAAGGAAGGATTCATGTCATTTCTTTAACATACCTTTGGCTCTTTCCAGCAGAATAAATTTGTAAATTGGCATGTCTGCACTGCCTTTAGCTTTCCTCTGAGTGAAGGAATTGGTTCTACTGGTGTGTGGGGGTGTTTGTGTGTGTGTAGCACAAGGCAGCAGGAGCTGACAAAATGCAACATAAATTAGACTATAAAATAAAATGAACAGGTGTCCCTGCGAGGCTAAAACATCCCTGGGTTATCTCCTAGACCCTGGCCCACCCCCTCAGATGACATTTAATATTTCTGCTTGAAGAGCGACAATTGAATATTCTTCCTCCATTTCTGGTATTGCCGTCCTCAGAGGAGAAGTGTAACTTTCTTGTTACATTCTTGTTTCTTGCCACATCATGGCCAAATCGTGATGTTAGATGAATGAATGCATTTGTTCGCTGCCTTGGAAGCTTCCACTGAAATGAGAGCTAGAAAGTGAAGAGTCAGGGCTAAACCAGATGATAGGGTGGAAAGCAGTGTCAGAATACTTTATGCTTTTTAGTTAATGCTAAAGAGCATAAAGCGGCAGAGCAGAGATTTCAAACCAGTAAGTGAGTGCTCTCAGTCCTCTCCCGTCCCCCAATTACTTTTCTTTTAGCTGGCCATCAAGACTTCCTCTTCTTTCTTTCTGAACAGCCAAGCCATTAATTAGAAAGTTATATATCTTGCCTTTCATCCATTGCAAGAACTCAAGGTGGTGTATGCAAGAGTTCTGAGGCGATCGCCCATCCAGGCATTGACTAAACCCAAGCCTCTTTAGGTTCAATATTGTGCCTTCTGACAACAGCCAATGCTACTCTGGCAGTAGGAATGATATCAAGATAGGGCCTGAGGGTTTGGAGAGAGGAGAGAAACAAGCACTCGTATGTGTGAGAAAAGTGTGCACAAGTAATCTACCCTATCTCAGAATGGAATGGATTTCTTCCCACCCCACCCCATATACTTAAGAATGAGGAAACATGGGAGATTTTCAGCCCTGTACATAATTCTGGATATAGGCCTGCCTTGTACTTAGAAGGGCTAGATTCTGCTGGTGCTTCTAAACAAAATCAAATTATCAACTTGCAATATGGAATCGCACTCCATTTTCCCATCTGTAGAAATAGCTACCATTTACTGTATCCATATATAGAACAAGTTTCTGGATTTGCTTGCAAAGTAGTTTCAGAGCAGTAGACTGGGGGCTAAAGACCAAAAATGTACTCCTCTTCCCCTTAAATTTAATTGTGTACCAAGACACCATCTGTATAGATGCTTGAGTAGATGACAGCGAATCATTAAAAAAAAGAAATATATTCCAGTCCGCAACCACCTGCAATGCTTCCTCCAGAGGAATTTCACAGCCCTTGCTGTGTTAACTAGCTCAGTTACTAATGGCTTATACATGAGTGCACAATAATGTCATCCAGTGCAAGAGGATTCTATTGCACTAGGCTTTTGCCCAACTTATTTTAATTCTTCTTCTTCCACATCTACATATCCTGACAGCTTTTCCATAATTGTTATCTTCATTTTGTGAAATCCAAAACTCTTAATGAATTAAAGACAATTTTGTTGGCAAATGATATGTTTTTCAATAGTTATCTTTAGATACATTCTCCATTTTGACTAAACATCTGATTAAGGGTGGGGGCTCTGTGGTGACTTCACACACTGAATTATTTTAAAGAAGTTACTCTCTGTGTTTGGACAACTGGTTGCCCTCTGATAAACTGGGTTTCATCTTCAAGAATTGCCCAAGAGTATCAAGCAAGTTCTAAGCTATCCTGTAGGTGACTCAAAACTTTGTGAATTAATGGGCAAAATCCTGATGCTTAGTGTAGTAAATAGCACTAAAGTAGTCCCACTTAATCAATGAGGATTTGGTGAGTCAACTCCTCAATAAGTTCCATTGATTCAAATGGGCCTACTTTAAGTGTGACTTATTTTAGCATAATAGATTGCAATTATAGTAGGTCCATTCGAATGAATGGAACGTACTGAGGAGTGGACTCACTAACTCCCCATTGACTCAACGGGCCTACTCTAGTGTGATTTACTACACCAAGCAACAGGATTTTGGTCAATCTGAGAAGTATAATATTTTTTTTACATTTTAGAGTCCTGTTAACCAACTTATGGGGCAGTACAGTCTGAAAGGGATCGGTATTAAAAAAAAGAACTTTAAAAATAAATAATAATTAATCAAAAGCAATGGAGAAAGTATGAGGTGATTAGCACACCTTTGTCTACAGAGATAGATAAAGATTGTTCATTGTACACTTGCTGAGATGATGCAAAAAGCTTGCCATCTCAATCTTGCAACTTTATTTTAACTCTGTTCTTGAAATAACAACATTTGGTCAGGATGGGTTTTAGACTATTCTCTGCCCCCACCAAGCTTTGCAATGCCCAGCCAGCTGAAAGGTCCTGCTGAACTGGAAACCACACTTGTATTCAATAGTTATTATGTAGTTCTTTAAAGGTTTCTGGAATCTGTGCTAGAGCAAATAACCTTTTTTTAAAATTTTATTATTTGTTAAATGAATAGAAGCAACACTATAGCTTATGTACTACAAGCTGGGGTCACCATCACCAGTAGCCCAGTTTGTGGTGTAGTCATGAGGTAATAAATAATATAACAAAATGAACTAGTACATCCACTGAAATATTAGGTTAAAAGGGGGGAGGAAACTGTGGTCCCAGGATGTAGCAAATATAGTGCGCTTTATGTCAGTATCTGTGGGACGTGGTGGCGCTGCGGGTTAAACCGCAGAAGCCTCTGTGCTGCAAGGTCAGAAGACCAGCAGTCATAAGATCGAATCCACACGACGGAGTGAGCTCCCGTCGCTTCTCCCAGCTCCTGCCAACCTAGCAGTTCGAAAGCATGCAAATGCGAGTAGATAAATAGGTACCACCTCGGTGGGAAGGTAACGGCGTTCCGTGTCTAGTCGCGCTGGCCACGTGACCACGGAAACTGTCTACGGACAAACGCTAGCTCTACGGCTTGGAGACGGGGATGAGCACCGCCCCCTAGAGTCGGACACGACTGGACTAAATGTCAAGGGGAACCTTTACCTTTATGTCAGTATAAAACACAGGGCATTTTATACTGGCATAAAGAACACCATGTCTTCTACATCCTGGGACCACAATGTAGTAGTGAGGTAGCATAGGAGCTAGCACTCCACTAGCATTCCAGTCACCTATGATTATAAGCATGTCTTGCTTGGGAATGTGATAATAGAAAAGCTTATGGTGTTAGGATAAGTTATGATGGGAACATAAATTATCAGTGTAAAAATATCTATGTGTTTGTTTCCAGGCACTGCCCAAAGTGTGGGCTTTGATTTTCAACGCCCTTAACTGCTTGAGATGAGACCGAGATAGTTGAAGGACGTCCTTATTCCATATGAAACTCAGAACTTCATATCTGCTTTGGGGATATTTTTCTGAGAGTCCGTGCCTTCAGAGCAGAGATGGAGAAAATGTGTATTAAATGAGGTTTTTGGTTTTTAAACTTATACAATTCATGGTGTATAGACTGTTATGCACATATATTTTTCCATTAAGAGGAGAGAGAGTCTGTGAGCATCTGATTCTGTTTGTTTGTGTTTTGAACGATACACGTGTAAATGTACACAATTATATTTGGGGGGAAAACTTTAGTCAGCAGGTGAAACGTAGTAAAAAGGTTAAAAAAAATTAAATATATAGCAACAATTGCATATATTAGAAAAAATCCGTACTGACCTATGGACAAATAGCCACACAGGAGAAAAGCTTGTAACCTTGTATGGAATTTGAATGGAACTAGAATGCTGGTGGGATTCTAAAAAATGCAACATAAGTAAAACTGAGAGATCTTTGTATCTCTACTTCAGAGATTAAGTGGATGCCCCTATCTTGGAATGCCTTCTCCAGATAGTTCTGGGAGATATTCTATATATGCGTACATATTCTCTGGGGCCTTCAACTAAATTTTGCACCTGCTGCTCTGTTTGTTTTATTTGATTGCTGCTTTACAGCTTTATTTTATTGACTCTTGCTGCTGCTCTTCCTATTTTATGGCTTTAAAGAAAATAAATTATAGTTTAAATCATGTTTTCTTCTTAAATCATTACAATGTTTCTGTGAGTCACTTTAGAAGCCATCTTTTCATATGATAGCACAGTAGCATATAAATATTTGGAAATAACTGAAAAACAAAGTGTAAATGCAGTTCTCAAGGTCCCTCAGACCAATCCTTTAGATGGGGACCTCAGAAATTATATTGACACATGACTCATGAGAGTGCAGGCCCTGATATAAGGCCTTTGCTGCCTCTTATCCTTGATGTTCACTGACATTGCTACCCTTCCATGCAAGGCAACATTTTGGCAGATGTGAGTTCAACAGGAAGTGCTAGTAGAGAGCTTGCACTGTGTCGTAAGATATTAGTTATATGTTTGAATTCAACTAAATATTCCAGTTAGAGCTGACCTATTAAATAAATGAGATTCACAAAAATATTGAATAATTATTCAGCAACTGATTAGTTTTATCACTTGTTATTTGCCAACAAGTTCTGACTAATGGTGACCATATGAATTAATACCTTCCAAAAGGTCCAGCCATAAATGGCTCTGCTCAGGTCTTGCAAACTAAAGGCTGTGGCTTCTTTTATTGAGTTAATGTACATCACAGTAGGTATTCCTATTTTCCTCCTGCCTTCAACTTTTCCTAACATTATTGTCTTTTCCAGTGAGTTTTGTCTTCTCACAGTATGTGAAAGTACCTCAGCCTCCATTTAGTCATTTTAACTTCTAGTAAGAGTTCCAAGTTGATTGGATTTAGAACCCATTTATTTGTCTTTCTGGCAGTTTATAGTCTCCATAAAACTCATCTTCAGCACCACACCTTGGTGACTAGCACTTGTGACAAGCAATTGGATTAGGCCACTAAGTATAAGAGAACTCTAAGGGGAAAAAACTCCAACTTTTCTCCAAGTACTCCAAGAAAGCTTGGAAGAAGTGTGTCTGTTATAAAGCAAAGTTGGGGAGGATGCTAATTATCCTCCCTTTCCAGGTTTTTTCCCAACATACAATGGTAAACTGTAATTGAATTGTTATTATTCCCCCTCCTCCAGTTAGGAGATATGCCCCCCAATATACCACACATGGTATCATCACAATGATCCTACTGTTGCTCAAAAAATAATAATGGAATCTACTGCTGACTTATACAAATGACTTTCCTTTGGGCCACTACTACCCACAGGGCAGTCAGTGAAAATATACAGCAGTACACTCTGCTTGACTCAGAGTTTCCTTAATGAGTATGTGGTCCATATCTCTATGCCTGAGCAGTTATGTAATTGTTCTCTTTAGCCTGTGACCCGATGACAAGCTTAGATGATGTGAGCGAATGTGACATGGTCCATCCCCCTTTCCCCCTAATTCTTCTAGGATTATAGAACTGAGCCTGGCAGTGTTTCAGAGTAGTCAAGCTTGACAATTCAATCTGCTTGTAAATCCGACTGTGTAGGATGCTACAGAGAGGGGGAAGGTGGACTGGGTGAGGGTGGGGCGGAGTGGGGTGGGGGCAGGAAGTAAAGAATACAAATCTCTAGCAGACATCATTACCTCAAGTAAAAACAGCAGCAAATCTCATTTCCATATCTATACCAAAGTAGGAAACACCTATTCAGAGCCATTACAGACTGAAAAGTAATCTTCAAATTGAGTTTCTAATATGCATGGCTTCACATTTAATTAAAACCGAATCAGGTAATAATTGTGTGCTAAGCAGCAATTTAAAATATACTGGCATCAAAGAGCTGCATTGACTCTACTGAGTTAAGCAGACATTACTACTTTTATGGAAGGAAGGGTAGTTGTTTTTTACCAGAATCTCATTGTGGTCATGTATAACAACAATAGCAAGAACAGCTTTTGAATCAATTAACATAATTCTCACAGCAATCTTTTCAATAATCCTGCCTAGCATTTCATTAATGTCACACCAAATGGAAAGGAGTTGGGAAATAGTTCCTCGCCAAAGATAATCTAACTGAGCTCCTGACAGTGGTGAGATTTGAACCAGGGACTTCCTGTGACTTTCACATGTAGAACCAGGCCAGCATAAATGAGAAATACATCTGGAGATGTCCACACCAAAAGGAAGAATTTGTTATGTAACTAACATACTACAGAGGTGAAAAAGGAAAGTACGTGTCTTTAAAAAAGGAATCTACAACACACCCAGTTTTCACAGGCTTACCTCCTTTATCACGCAATTCTCTGATTTCTCATCTAGATCAGGCCCCATGAGTCCAGGGTGCCCTCTTAGCTGCAGTATTGGTATGTGTAACGTCAACCTCATAAGCCAATAGATGCACCATAAAACCTTTCCATCGAAGCCAGTGGTTCCCAAACTTGTGTCCCCATATATTTCTGGACTACAACTCCCAGAAATCCTGGCCAGCACAGCTGGTAGTGAAGGTTTCTGGGAGTTTTAGTCCAAGAACATCTGGGGACCAAAGGTTGTGAACCACTGATGTAAGCCACTCCCTCAACTTGCTTCACCATGTAAGTTGTAGGCCTCGCCTGCCCAATTTCACCACCAGCTTGTCCATGATGTCAACTCCAGTTTCTGACCCATCTGGCTCTCTCCTAATTATGTGAGAAGCAAAGCCTAATTGTAGCTTATTGCTAAGCTAGACTTAACAATGTATCAGCCCTAATGTCAGAGGCACCAATTTGAGACTGCAGGCACTTTAATTATTTCCTTCTGCTAGTGAGAAAGAATGACTCAGTGGAAGCTCAAATTTTCTGGTGGTAGACCACTGCCCTCAGGTGGTCCTTGTCTCTGGAATCCTCCTGATAAACAGCACATGTTGAATCATAGCTTGAAGAAGCTTTCAATATGACGAACAGCTTGCACTTTAAGAAGAAAATTTCCCTCCACTGACAGTTGGGCAGTGTAGGATGGCTGTCTCACCCTACCAGTATGAGGCAGGAAGTGGCACTGAGTTGTTGGAGACATGTGTGTACCTTTTCTACACCTCCTAAGCTAGCCTCCTGCCCATGGGAACAGCACAAGATGAAATAACATTTGATTGTTGTTCCATTTTGCATCTGTGCATGGAACTGGATTTCAAAGGGGAGGGGGTGCAACATTATACTTTCCTTCAGGTAGAAAAATGACTTGGACTAAAACTGGAGAATTGGTTCATCCAAAGGTCCTATTGTTCCTCTGAAAAGAGGATATTCAAAATGAAAAACAATGCTTTTATATCTCTGTCAACCATGTGTCCTCAAATCCTTATTTTGAGGTTTCTGAGCAAATGTCTGTGTCTCAGGAGCTTCTGGGGGAGGAATTAATCTTTCTGACCAAAGTAGGGGTGGGAGGACATTCAAGTTTCAGCATTCTTGTAGAGGCTGATCCATCTCTCACCGTATTTAAAAGTATACCTGCCAATAAAAGGCTGCATTGCAGTATAGCAGATGAAGGGACCCCACCTTATTTATAACAGTGCTCTGCAAACACATGGCAGATACAGATGTAGCTGATTGAATGTTTTTGCTACAAGGAAGGAATCTAAAATCTTTTCAGATTGATATATAGAAGGATAATTGTATGATACCAAAAAAACACACAAACACAACAACAATGAAGCACATATTCATATTTGTGCGCACATATGTATATATGTGTGTGAGCACGGGCACAAGCACACACACTTTGTGCCAATATACAAAATCTTTTCCAAGATCATGTTATCTTTTACATTGATTAAACTTTATAAGCTATGCGCAGCTCGTGGGGAAAACCCACACGCATCTGCAAAAGTAGCTATTTTAATATGACAGCAGAAGGCCCCCCTAATTGTACGCAGCATGAGCATTAACAATTTCTCTTCCCATAAAGAAATGACAGCTGTGGAGTGCATATTGTATACTACTGTGAATTAGATAATCATTTTTGTTTTTAAATTGGAAAGAAAACTTCAAACCGCTTTGTTGTAAGTGGATTCTTTGGATACGAGAAGATAATTATGACAAAGTATCTCAAACACTCACAAAAGAGGATTTCAATCTTTCTCTCCCATCAGCTCACAAAATCCCTCCTGTTGAGTTCTCAACCAAAAGGACAAATAATCTCTTTTCATTTCAGGAGGGGGAAAATCATGATCCTACTTTGAATTTCCAGAATTCAGTAAGGCTGAGTTCACGTACCTTCAGGAGTCATAAAGAGCCTAAGATTAGATGGATTAGATCAAAGATGCAGTGCTTGGAAAATTCACCTGTTTAATGTACAGCTTGCATGGCCATGCTGGCTGGCAGACTCTGGAAACTGGTACAAAAGGTATGTTTTCCTAGCTCTGCAAGGTCTGTATCTTTTTCAGTGCTGTCAATGAACTTACAAGCAGGAGATGAACACAACAATCTTCCTCTGTTGCCTCAAGTTTCCCTCTCTCCTCTATTCAAAGTTTTTAAACTTCAGGTTCTTCTCGTCCCAAATATGTGATCTGAGAAATGTGGTTCTTTTAAAACCACTAAAAAAAAAATACTCCACCACCTGCACTGAATTCAGGCACAGATAATCCCAGCATGGAAAACCCTGTATTATACCTACATGCCATATATGTATTAAAGATTAGGAGCTTCTCAGAAGAAAAAAGGGAACTACCCTAGTTTAGCACAAACATGCATCATGATTCAAAGTCAGGTTTTTAAGATGTAAGCTCAAAGCCCTGAGCCTGGATGGACAGATTGTTTCACTTACTCCCACATTCAATTTTTTAAAGAGTTATTTCTTTAAATATGAAGAAATTTGCAAATTCTTGTATTTAAAATATAACTGAAATGAAGTTCCTCGCCATCTATAAATACTTTTAAACAAAGACATAGATAATGTGTGTACAAGAAAGGGCCAGTGTGATGTTGTGGAAACAATGTCAGACTCAGGAGACCTGGGTTCAAATCAAACTCAGCCATGGAAACTCACTGGGGTGAGGTGGCAATTGTAAAACACTCCTTGAAAATCTCACATACCTCGAAACCCATATTCAGACTGCCACAAGTCAGAAGTTATTTGACAGCAAGTAACAATATATGCATACATATACAAGCATATGCACATACACGTGTGCACACAAGCACACACACACACGTGTGTTTATATAGGCAAAGAAAATTAGAAGGATAAAATCAAGACACTTTATTTAAGTGTACATTTAAATTTTTTGTTGTTTAGTCGTTAGTGAGTATCAGACTGTAGCAGAGCCTGGAATATTCTGTTTTTAATTTTGCCTTTACATTAAATCTCAAAATTTCAATTATTATGCAGATTTCCAAAACCCTGCATCTCCAGGAGGAGTAGAAATGTTCCACTGAAAATGTTGGCTTTGGCAGTACACTTCTTTTATTCGAAAGATCACTGATTTAAATCTTAGAAGCAGTGAACTTCATCCACACTGAAGATAAGTAGAGACTTCTTCCACTTACAGAAAATCCTGCTGTCTTCTCAATGAAATTTCTCTCATTCAAAGTCCACTCTACAATCTTTAGCTTTAAGAAGTGGAGCTGGGGACAGGACAGAATAAAAGCAATTCCCAGAAGGATCTTTTTTTAAGCAGAAAGGTTTTTATGCGCGCTCGCTCTCTGTGTAGTTTTTCAAAATAGAGAACCCATTCACACCTTTGTGAAGAACTCTGAGATGTGTTTGCACTAGTTCTTTTGGTAGAAATGAAGGAACAGAAGATTAATTAGCCACCCTGAGGCACCGAAGGAAAAAAAAACACACAGCTGAAACAAATACATAAGGGTGAAAAATGGAAAGGGATTAACCTTTTCAGCTCATCTATCCATCATAGTAGCTGGTCATGCAGGCCTGTCACAGTGAGGCAGATATATTTTATTTCAAACATATGGGAAACATGTCAGCTATCAGAAGAGGACCCTCTGGCTGAGAGCTTCTTTCTGTAGAATTCAGTTAAATTCTCTTGTGCTCAACTAGCAACTGAGGTTTTCATCATCCAGGTATGTGGTGTCAACTCTGAGGTTTGATTCATACTAAAGGTGTGGAGATTTGTTGTTTAGGGCTACACATCCCAGAATTCCTTAGAGTCCATGGTACCTGAAAAATTCTGGGAGTTATAGTCCAAAACCACCAATCTGCACACCTCTAATTCTTACTCTCACCAGGACCATAAACCTGTGCGGTAAATTGCTTAGACTATTTGACCAGAGAGAGTCACATTCAAATTCTCATTCAGTCATGAAGCTCAACAGGTGCCTCTGGACCAGTTAAATATCTAGATAGGAAGGTACATCAAACAATAAGATAAGCTCTCTACATACATACCCAGATAAGATAGAAATCCTGTGGGTGGGTACCCCTAGTGTTTGTGGTCTGGGGGCTTCCCTCTCTTTTGGGGGTGCTACTCTTTCCGCAAAGGATGAGGTGCGCAGCTTGGGCATACTTTTGGACCTGGTGCTGTCAATGGAATCTCAGCGTCTGTGGTCTGTTCCGCCTATTTCCACCTAAGGTGGATTGCCCAATTGCATCCCTACCTTGACACTGGGTCCCTCACCATCCTGGTTCATGCACTGGTAGTCTCCAGATTAGACTACTGTAATGCTCTCTACGTGTGGCTGACCTTGGGGCTGTTACAGAGACTTCAGCAGGCCCAGAACTCAGCAGCCAGATTGTTGAGTGGGGTAAAGAGACACCAACATATTTCCCCCACCCTGGCTGCCCTGCACTGGTTACCTGTCCACTTCCGTGCCAGTTTCAAGGTGATGGTGTTAACCTATAAGGCCCTAAATGGTTTAGGACCTCAATATCTGGCAGAACGCCTCCTTCTGATTAGATCTGCCCATCCTGTAAGATGTTCCCAGGGAGGACAATTGAGAGTCCTGACCCCGAGATAGGCCCAAAAACGATGACCAGAAAGAAACCAGGCCTTCTCGGCAGTAGGTTGCCCCACAGCTTTGGAACAGTCTCCTGCCCAAAATTCGCCTGGCCCCTTCACTGGGAACCTTCAAAAGATCATTAAAAACGTGGCTATTTAGACAGGCCTTCCCGGATTTTAAAACATCCTGATATAATAGTGCTCTTAATAATGAACATTCAACCCTTCACCATGCTTTTATTACATTATTTCATAATGTATTGTTTTGTTTGGTTGTTATTGATTATTTCTGGTCTTCTGTTATTGCTTTTATTACTGCTTTTGTAAACTGCCCAGAGTGG
Source organism: Intellagama lesueurii (assembly GCA_037013535.1). Lineage (NCBI taxonomy): Eukaryota > Metazoa > Chordata > Lepidosauria > Squamata > Agamidae > Intellagama > Intellagama lesueurii. The sequence continues at coordinate 166,524,158 of JBAJHW010000003.1, read as the reverse complement.
CCTTGGTAGCCAGATGAGCGGTATAAAAATAGATAGATAGATAGATAGATAGATAGATAGATAGATAGATAGATAGATAGATAGATAGATAGATAGATAGATAGATAGATAGATAGATAGATAGATATCCCAATGAATGTAAACATATTTCTCATGTTCAGGAGCAGAAGATCAAAGACTAGCCACTGACTAGAATGACCACTACATCCACTGTAGATGACAGGAATATATGCTTGGCCTTTCCCTCATGTGAAGAGAACTGTCATCCTCTTAGAATAAAGTGTTTGAACCATGGCATTAAAGTTGCAGTTTAGAAGCAAGGGACCTGTTTAAAACTAAGACAAGCATATTTATTTTGCTATAACGTGCAACCATAAAAATATATTGCTTAGGAAAAAATAATGCACTCATTTAAAAAACAGAGTTGTTCCCTGCCAGTAAATTACACCTTTTAATCAAGCCCTATTCTGCCACTGTTCAAAAACAGATTACAAATGCAAAAATCCGAGGGAAAAATCATGATATTTACAAACTAGATTCTATACCATGCACACTGATACGCATCCCACAATGTCAACATTTTCAAGAGCAGAAAAAGAGAGGCCACTCCAATAATAATGTGAAATAAATAATACATAAAGAACAACATACTTTAGAACCCAGAGCACAAAAAAAGAGAGAGAGATGCTGATGGAGAAATTATCTGGAGTTCCTTGTTGATTTGGAATAAATAAAAAGCTGAGGACAACATTCTGATAGGTTTGTTTTATACTTTTATTAATAATAAGTACAGGCCTTGCCCTGTCTGATTTGTCTTGGGTCAATTCAAGATCAAAAGCCTCGTGTGACCCAGGAATCAGGGAATCACCAATGTAAGTGGGATTTTATTTTCCATCCATGATACACATGTATAGGTATAAAGGTAGCATTTTCCTCTGTCTTCCTTCCAAGATGAAGTTGCTGACCGTTCACAACCTCTCTTGGCTCCTCAGTTTGTTCCCTGAAGGGGATTTCTTTATAACCAAGGACAGATGGCCCTGAATGTACCTATAGGGCTGAAAGCCACACGTTCCCTTTAAGTTGGCTTCTCTCCAACACACGCCACATATGCATGCAAAAAAAAAAAGCACACACACAGCTGCAATACACAAGAAGTCAAATGGTCTTTGCCAATTTTTTTCCTGCATTTTGGCCTAAGTTCCTACAGCAGCATAGCTCTCGGCTTATTTATGCAATATATCATCACAGAGGGAAGTTTACCTCTCCTGTGCTCCACTTCCCTGCTTCTTCCTCACCCTCTTCAATTGGTTTAAGGTGACTGGTGCCATTACCAGCATTGCTCCCTTCAATGGCTGGTCATTACCTACAGGTAGCGGCTGGTCATGACCTACACCCTTGACTGAAGCAGTAAACACCTTTGCAATAGAAGTGGGAACAGAAGATGCCTCCATGCGGGCTCTGTTCATAAGTATTCGGGCTAAGCACTTTCAGTGGGAACCATTAACAAGCAAAAAATCAAGTGCACAAATCAAGATTATTGCCTTCAAGGTTCTTCAGTACTCCATGTGAAATGAAAACGCTGTTCTGAAAGTTATCCCTTTGTTGGCTTTGGCTCTCCTGACTAGAGATGGGCACAAACTGGGAAAACGGTGGTTTGTGATAGTTTGTGGTTCATCGCTGTTCACGAACCACAGGCTTTCACACACTATCCAATGAAATGAGTTGTTTTGCGGTTTGTGTGATTCAGGACTTCCAGGAGCAGTAGAGCAGCTCCAATGCTTAAAAAAGTGTGCTAAATAGCACTTTCCTGGGGGGACCTGCTTTGGGGGCCTATAACTCGAATGTCCCAAATCCAATCTTTGCCAAACTGGAAGAGGGTGGGGAGGAGAGTCAGCTGAAGACTCCCGGCAAGTTTGGCATTTCTATCTTGCATGGGGGGCCATTCTACCACTCCTGGAACTTCTGAATCACATGACTCATGAAGCATACAAATCACCAACGCTGATAATAGTTTGGCATTTTGTTTCATTCTGGGCAGGCGCCCCGAAACAAACCATGAAATAGCCTGATTCATGGGGGGGGGGGTGTTTTGCTTTGCAGTTCATTTCGTGCCCATCTCTACTCCTGACTGCCTCTACAGTCACTCCAGTTACTATGAACTGACTAGAACCTATCCTTTGCTAAAAGTAAATGAACAAGAATATCGTTGGAAACATAGAAGAAGTGTTAATGATGACGTATAAAGCCCTAAACGGTTTGGAACCTCGATACTTGGCAGATTGTCTTCTCCCACCTAGATCTACCCGAATCACTTGGCATAGCCAGGAGGGATGGCTGAGGGGCCTAACGCCGAGAGAGGCCCGGAAAGAAAGAACAAGAAACCGGGCCTTCTCGGCAGTGGCCCCTCGGCTATGGAATAGTCTCCCAACAGAGATCCGTCTGGAACCCTCGCTGGGTGTTTTTAAAAGCCATTTAAAAACCTGGCTCTTTAGGCAGGCCTTCCCTTCAGTCAATAACTGATTTCTATTTTTTGTCTTTTCAATTATTCCCATCTTGGTATCGATTTAATTTAATTGTTTAAAATTATGATGTTTTAATGATTTTTTAAATATATTTATTGTATAATGATGTTTTTATAATATTTGTAAGCCACCCCGAGTAGACTTTGTCTAGGGGGGCGGGGTAAAAATCCAATAAAGAAAGAAAGAAAGAAAGAAAGAAGAACAAGATTACTGTTGGAAACATATCAGACACTTTGCTCAAAATTTCCAGCATGTTAATTCTATACAAAATTGTGGCCCAGAGGTTTACAAAATGGCTTTTGCAAGCATTCATATTTGGTCAGTGCAAATATATTTTGGGTGTTGGCAGATTTGGGATGCTCCCAATTTATTTTGGTTGTATGGAATGTATCACAAACAAAGGAGGAGATGACTCAGCAGGTTCAGAGAAATTTCAGGCAACACCAACATCCTTCTTCCAAAGTCTGTCCCCACAGCCATAAAACATGATCCTAAAGGAAGAGACCATGGCTCAGTAGAGACCACACAAGAGCTTCTATATGTAATCTTTGCTATTGTGCAGTAAATCATAATGATTAGTATCAGGTGACCAGAAAATCTTCTGCCTGAGAGAGCTACTGTCACCAGTCAAGGTGAAACTAAACATCATGCTTAATGCCTCATTAGAAACTATGTTGACTTCTATTGTTTCTTCCAAGGGGTGAGGGGAGGAAGAATTTTAATCAGGACTGTGCCACATGAGTAAGGGAAGCTTCTCCTTCATTCTTTTGCTGCAATCTTCAAAGAGTCATACTCCACTCAGTTATGATTTAAAAACTTCTACTGTCTCACTGGCAGTTTCCCCCCTATATCCTACAGCCAAGAAACATGGCAACAAGGAGATTAGATTATTGTTGAGACCATAGCGGGGAAAAGAAGATTAAGTCTCCCCCTCCATATGCTCTGGTGCCTATATGTAGATCTTCCTATGCCTGTCATTAAATCCTGGAAAGAAACCAGACATAATTTCCCAGTGATACATTAAGAGTCATGTCTTATTTGACCTCAGTGCAGACAACACAATGGCTTATGACCTATTACAGTGTCACATTTTTATTTTTTATTTTTTTCAGACAACAAGAACAGGAAAAATGTTTTGCTGAAAGGGAAAAAAAGATGAGCTATCAACATCACCCTAGCCTAGAGAAAATAAGAAGAAGAAATAATAAAAGAGCATGAAGGGTGAGGTGGCTACTTAAAGCCAAGAAACAATTCTCCATAATCCTCTTGCTACACAGAAAAGAAAAGTCTCCAGGAGGTATGATTGTTCCCAGTACGAACAGAATGTGTAAGCAGACCTACAAATAAAGAGAGATAACAGATAGGGATATTTTCATCCCTTACTGGTAACTAAGGAACCTAGAATGCTGCCTTATGCTGAATCAGACTATTGCTCTATCTAGCTCAATATTGTTTACACTGAGTAGCAGCCACCCTCCAGGCTTCCAGGCAGTCTTTCCTCCGCCTGAACTGCAGATGGCATGGGTTGCTCCTGAAACCATTTGCAATGTTCAGCCCTTAGAAACTTGAATCATAGTCTCTTCCTAAGATTTTCACACCCATAGGGCTGAACCAAATACAGTTCCTATGAGTTACACATACATATATTAATTATCATTCAGCAAGTTAGTTATTTCCTGAGAAGTGGGAGAATTTGGGGCACCTAAAGTTGAAGGCAGAATTGAAAATCATCAGCAGGGATTTATTGGGAGAAAACAGCAAAAGAGAGAAGGAGAATGAAGACTGTGGCAGACTCTGAAGGTAAAGATCAGCTGGTGGTGGGCTCCAGGAACCAACAGGGAGCTTAAAGAGGGGTTCAAGGAACATTGTCATGAGAATCTGATTGGGAGACACAGCCCTGTTTCCTAGTTTTTAAAAAAAAAAAGTTTGCTATTTCTTTTGATTATTTATATTTATTCATTTTATTTGTTATGCTTAAAATAATTTTATATTAAATTTTGCATGATCCTATTGGTCTTGGAGCCTCAATAAACTGCACAGTTACTCTACTGTAAAGCACTGATGTAATAAATAGCATTGTCTCTATGGAATACCTTACATTTGTTGTTTGGAAGATTTTAACCAAATGTTATGGACAGCCTATTGTGTATTTTATATTTTAAAAAGTAGATATTCATTGCAATTCTGCTATTATATTCTGCTATAATTGCTTCTAGTCAGTGTTTTACAGTTAGTGTCTCATTCATCATGTTTAGTCAAGCACCGTACTCTCCTCAGGTCAAAAAGAAAAAGCTCAGGAAGTGCCTGAAATTTGACTAAAACAAGCAACCTCCATGCCTATCAAAGGTCATTGTGAACTTGGGGAAGTGATTTTTAACTTGATTGATTTGTACAAGGGGAAAATAAGATTACTGAATATGAAGGTGGCACTTGGCAGAAGAGCTCCAGGAATCTCGCACAGCATCCGGCCCTCAGAAACTTGAAATATCGTTTGTTTGTACTGGGTGTGCAGCGTAACATTCTCCTGTTACTGAGCCAAAAACAGTTTCCTGTCAATCCAAACCTCTTGTGCTGGACCACATCCAGTAATCCACCGTTAATATACTGCCCAAGCTGGACTGAAACCCGTCATAACAGATGATATATATATCCTCATGTGAGGATACACTGTGGATATTGACAGCAACTAATGGACACTACCCAAGCAGAATGAGAAAGGGCAAACATTTTGGAAAGTCAAATCACTTGAATTCTTCAGTACTGTTGCCAACACCTCTTAGCAGCTGTTTTTATCTCCATTCTTGCAGTCTAATCTTCCCAGAGCTCCAAGGCAAGGAAATGTTAACAGGCTGCAAAAGGGCCTCTTTGAACAGGGAAGGGGCATTTTCTACAATTTATAGGGCTTTTCCTGTATTGCACACTTTTTGGTTTTGAACCAGTTTAATTGACATTGCATCTCCCATTAAACCCAGTTGGGTGAGTTTTGAGAATTGTGAGAAGACACCCCGAGCTCTCCTCAGAGCCTGAGAGTTCCCAGAATTCTCTTGAGGAAAAGGAGGAATAATTAAACCAATGAGTCTGTGATATAGATGTGCCCTCAAGGGGTGATGGTGGTTTCATTTGTTTATCAAGCAGTGCAGTAGACTTGCCTTTTTTTATTTTAAATTTAAACAAAAAACATATAACATACAAACTAAAATACAATTTAACTGTGTTCCCCACCACCATATGCGGGACCTCTTGCCATAATCTTCCTCTTCCTTCTTCTTCTTCTTCTTCTTCCTCTTCTTCTATTGTCCTCTTCTCCAAAACTGCATTGATTCTTGATTTGGAGCTTTCCCCTTTTCCTCTTATTAATACATATTCCAAAAATCTCCCCCATATATCATAAAAGTTATTTTTTTTCAACTCTCCTTTCTTAACCTTTAAGTTACAAGTTAATTTATCATTTATTGCTATATTCCATATTTCTTTATACCATTCTTCAATTTGCAATTCGACTTTTGATTTCCATTGCCTAGCTATAATCAATCTAGCTGCTGTTAATAAGTTGGTTATCAATTCTTTAGTCATTTTGTCATATTCCACATTCTCAAATATTGATAACAAAGCAATCTCAGCATTAAATTCTATATCTTTTTCACATATGTAGCTTAATTCTTTAAAAATTTGTTTCCAAAATCTTTGCACTTTTTCACATTCCCACCACATATGAAAGTATGTACCAATTTCCTTCTCACATTTCCAACAGACATTCGGATGATTGGCATTAATTTTATTTAATTTTGACGGTGTTAAATACCATCTTAAACTAAGTTTAAAAAAATTTTCCTTTATTCTTACTGACATAAATCTTAACACCCTCATTTTCCATATCATCCTCCATTCTTCTTCATTTATTCTTTTCCCAATATCTTGCTCCCACACTATTTTTAATCCTTCTTTCTCACTTTCCTCTTCCTCTAAATTAAGAAGAAGTAAGTAAATTTTGCTCACAGTACCTTTCACTGAGTCAGTCATCCGAATGTCCTCATATGACAATAACAATTGTTCGTATTTTGTATATTCTCTACCTTTATTATATTTATTTACCCATTCATTAGTCCATCTTTCTAATTGTATATAATTCAACCATGAAATGCTCCTATTCTGAAGAGTTTGTTTCATTTGATCTATCGATCTCATTTTATACAACCAATCTTTCAATCTAATCACTTTCTTTTCTTTAAATAGATCCACATATACTTTCATATTGGTAGGAAAATTTTCTATTTCTGTCACTAATCCAAGTGGGGAATATGATGAACATAAATTCTTTTTGCACTTATACCATATATTTAACAATGTCTTTAAAAATGGATTATTAATTTCCCTTATTTTATCTTTCTTAATTATACCAAATAAATATGTTTCTATATCTGCCTGTAATTCTGATGATTCCATCTCCCACCAAATTAGCCTTTCTGGATTATATATAATTTCCCCAATAAACCTCAATTGGTTAGCCAAATAATAATTTTTTATATTTGGTAAACCTATACCACCTTTTTGCTTTGTTCTATACCAATACTTTTTATTTATTCTAGATCTCTTCCCTTCATTACAGTATTTATTAATTATTCCTTGCCAAAATTTCAAATCATCCTCTGTTAACTGTATTGGTAGCATTCTAAATAAAAAATTAATTTTTGGTAAGATTTTCATTTTTATCAATGCAATCCTTCCAAACCAAGATAGCTTAAAGTTACTATATTCCTGTAATTTGTTTTTAATCACTTCCTTTAGTTTATTATAATTATATTCCTTTATTTTTTGAATATTTTTTGCTAGATCTATTCCTAAATATTTAATTGATTTGCATAATCTGAAATCATATTTTTCAACACACCTTTCTTGTTCTACTCTATTATGATTAAATAACATTAATTCAGATTTTTGCCAATTCACACATAATCCAGTTATTCTTCCAAATTTTTCTAAATGAGTTCTAATTTTATCTACGCATTCTAACGGATTTTTCACTGTCAACAAGGAATCATCAGCAAATAAATTAATCTTTATTTTATTCTTTTTCCCCATACCTTCAATTAAATCATCATTCCTTATTACATTTGCCAACATTTCAATAATCAAACAAAACAGAACTGGAGAAAGAGGGCAACCTTGTCTAGTGCCTCGGCCTAAAGCTATTTGTTCTGTAATCCCATCATTAACTATTACTACAGAGGTATTCCCCAGATATAGTTGATCTATTATCCCCCTAAATTTCTTTCCAAAACCCCAACCTTTTAACAAAATCTTTAATGTTGGCCATTCCACGCAATCAAATGCCTTAAATATATCTAATGATAAAATACCTGCCTTCAATTTGTCTTTTTCTATATTGTATAAAATATTCAATACCCTCCTAGTCAAATTCTCCATTTGTCTACCCTTTAAAAAACCATTCTGATCCTCTTTAATATATTTTATAATAAATTTATTAATTCTATTCGCAAGTATTGCAGTAAAAATCTTTGCATCTTGATTTAATAGTGAAATGGGTCTATATGAACTTGGGTCTGTTAAGTCTTTATTAGGCTTTGGGATAAGAGTTATTAATGAATGTTTCCAAGAATCTGGTATTCTCTCTCCTTCCAATATTTCATTATAGAGCACTTTTAACTTAGGGATCAATATTGGTTTAAAAGTTTTATAATATTCTGATCCTAAACCGTCAAAACCTGGAGTTTTACCATTTTTTAATTTATTAATAATCTCTATAATCTCTTCCTCTTTTATCTCTTTATCTAAATCCTTTTTATCATTCTCTGATAATTTACTCTTAACATTTTCTTTAATATAATTTTCTATATCTTCTTTCGATACACTATTACCTTTATACAAATTTTGATAGAATTCATGTATTATCTTTAGTTTTTCTTTCATTAAGCTACAATTCTTTCCCGTTTTGTCTTTAATCACTCCAATTATATTTTTTGCTCTTTTAGTTTGAACTAATCTAGCTAAAAGTTTTGAATTTTTATTACTGTATTCGAAAAAATTCCTCCTAGCGTATATCAAGTCTCTCTGGACCTTTTCTAGCTCTATACCTTCTAATTCCTTTCTTTTAGCTTGGATCTCAATTAATTTTTTATTATCTCTATCCATAAAATATTTGCTTTCTAAATCCTTTAATGATTCTACAATTCTATTTATATTTTCTTCTCTCAATTTTTTTAATCTACAGGATTCTCTTATGGCGATTCCTCTCATGACTGCTTTCATAGTATCCCATAACACTCCTATTTTATTCCCACCTGCTTCATTAGACTTGCCTTTTAGTTACTTGTGTCACAGGTACAGGTCAAAGCTTATGTTCTCTGATCATGAAAAACTGGAATGAGGAGTTCATGGCTCTCCAGTTGTTGCTAAACCACTACTACGGTACAATCAACTTTAACCAATATGGCCAAGAAAATGGATTCTGAGGAAGTAGACTTGTCCACAAAATCTCACATTAAAATATAGCAGTTAGTCTTTAAGGTGCCACAATGTTTTTATGTTCTTTATAATTTTTTTGTTTCAGGGGAGAGTCAAAATGGGCACTGCAGTTGAAAAACACCCAGAAAGCCACACATTCACCTGCCTTGCTTCAAACCAAAGTTTGGAGGAGGGAAATTGAGGTTTATATTTCCCATGTATCTTCTTTCCTTTGTTTTGCTTCCTTCTCCCTCCAACCCCATCCAAAGTCAAACCAGACAACATTTTACTCTAGTATGTCTGTTCTGTCGTTGTTTTAACGAATGCCTGGCATGCAGATAGGGGCAGAGCAAGATCAGGCTGTCAGGTGGGCAGAGAGTATCTTTAAGCCCTTGCTTTCACTTGTGTTCCAATCTGGTCTCCCAGTGAAACTACTCAATATTTTAATTCCATCACAAACAAACATTCATACTGAAGATTTACAATTTAAACTGCTAGATAGCTCAGCGCTTTAGGCATCTGGCTGCAGAACCAGAGGTTGGAGAACACTGTGCCTCCTTGACATGGGCTGGACTCAATGATCTGTAGCGCCCTTTCCAGCTCTGCAGTTCTAAGATTGTTGCTGCTGCTGCTGCTGCTTTCTCTCTTACCAGCAGGAACCGTCTATTTGGATCACTTCCTTTTCCCAATAATCAATGCATAATTCTGTGCATACACTCTTCTCCAACTCATCTCTGTTCTTCATCTTTTTCTTCTTTGTGGTCCATCTCTCTGCATAGTGATTACTGGCCACATTTCTATGCTAGCATACTCCTAGGCCTAATTAATGCACTACTCAGCTCTAGTTTAATTGCTCTCTCTGTACTGCTAAACACAGTGTGTTTACAATTAGTAAAGGCAATAATTAAGCCTGATTTGTTAAACACAGAGTTAGATGTGCTTGGTAAAAAGTTTCATCTTTGATTACTGAAGGGTGGCTATTAGACCTGTGGCCCTGGCTAAAATGACTTCGTGAGAATGTGTAATAATTTGTTCATTCCAGATGCTTGGGGTGATGGTTACTTGAACTTTAGATATATACTTTTCAAAGCTTTTGGAAAGTTGTGCTTTTCCATTACAAGGAAATACTACCCATCTGTTTTCTGCTTTACCTCCTTTGCTGGCACAGAGCTGGATTAGTCTGAATGGTTGAGCTGTGAATTCAGAATGCAGGAGGACCTCTTACTATCTCCAGCTATAACCTATGGTCTGAAGTGCATCTTATTCTTTGGACTGTGATGTCAAAGAGTCAAGGATTTCCCAGTTCCATCCTTTTGCATCTTTCACAACTTGGCACATGGTCAATTTCCCTTTATCTGTCAAAAAACAAGATTCCCTTCTTTCCAGAGCAACATTTGTGATCTCTCCTTATTTGGCCAATGTAACCAGGTTCATCACACAAGGTTATAATTATTTACTCTGGTTGTGGTCTTCCAAACCACTTTATCAGACAGCTTCCTAAATGGTTTCAGCTTTCCTGTGGGTGAAGGTTATTGCAGTAAACTTGAGGTAGAGCTAGCAGGTAGTAGACTGAATGCTAACAGCACCATAAAGTGAGGGATAGTATTACCTTTGAGACTCCCCACCTGCAAATTGCCCTCACCCTGCCTTCAATTAGTAAGGAACTGAAGGTCTTTATAATTGTTTCAATAGTTCATATGCTCATGAATACTAAATATTTACTTTACAGTTACTCCTCAGGAACAAACCTTCAGCTTAAACATGTTGGGATTCAATAAACTGTTTCAAATATACCCTGCCCTTCCTTTCCCTTTATGTGTATAATAGTAGAGATATGAAGAGCTGTGGCTTCTCCCATGTGAAATTTCTTGGCTGAAATTCTGTCTGATTATCATTTATATTGAAGAGGTTGAGCATGAGAAATTCTATGTAAGACTGACTGATATGTGTGCTTTTCAGACCTAAAGCTAGTTCCTAGTGAAAAGAAACCAACCTGTTGAACAGTTCTTCGGTCTGTGAGAACATCAGAATCCAGGATATTTGAATTCAAAAGCTGCCAACTGTAACCCACTGTCCTTACTTCACCATAGGATGTTTCCCTGTATAGGCATTGTGACTAAATTGTTCAGAAGCAGATAGCTCACAGAGTTCTAAGCTGTTCGGTTCTGTCCAAGTGTCCTCTCTCCAGTAATAAGATACAGTACAGGTACATGTCACTGCACTGAATCTTTTAAAAGCTTAATTGTTCAGAATTACCTGGGAAAGGAACAACAGAACAGTTTCTTCAAACCAAAATAGAGGGTGGGGAATGGAACAAGAAGAGTCCCATGAACACTTTTATAGGAAGAAGAAAATGCCTGGCTCTTTTCTATGGACATGGTTTATATATTACGTTCAGATTGCCTATGGAAAAAATGTCCCATGAGGTATAGACTATAAAAGCTGAACCTAGTGAGTCACATTATTTGTAGTACAGTGGTGCCTCGACTTACGAACATCCCTACTTACGACCATTTCAAGTTATGACCAGCTCCGGCCGCAAAATTTTGCTTCGACTTGCGGCCACAGCTTCCACTTACGAACAGAAAAAGGCAGGGGGAAAAGGCGGGAAATTCAAATTGCTAACTGTAGGTGCCGAAAGAGGCTGCTTCTTTGTAGCTCTTTCGCCCCAGCAGTTAGAGTGAGTGCGTCGGAGGAGGCTTGGGACTGCCTGGTGCTGTGTTCTGGTTCTGAGTAAGTACATTTACAGGGTTTTGCAGGGTGGGTTTGGGCTGGGGAGAGGGTCATGTTTCTATGCTGTGATTTTTTTTGTGTTTTGGTGTGTTTATTTATTCAGCTTGCTGTGCTGTTTATTTTTGGGTGTTTTTTTTTTAAAGCCCCAGCGCCTTCGGATGGGGCTGCTGTGTGCTTTATTTTTGGGTTTTTTTGTTTTTTTAAAGCCCCAGCGCCTTCGGACGGGGCTGCTGTGCTGTTTATTTTTGAGTTTTTTTGTTTTTAAAGCCCCAGCGCCTTTGGACGGGGCTGCTGTGCTGTTTATTTTTGGGTTTTGGTTTTTGTTTTTAAAGCCCCAGCGCCTTCGAACAGGGCTGCTGTGCTGTCTATTCTTTGGGTTTTTGTTTTTTTTAAAGCCCCAGCACCTTTGGACGGGGCTGCTGTGCTGTTTATTTTTGGGTTTTTTTGTTTTTAAAGCCCCAGTGCCTTCGGATGGGGCTGCCGTGCTGTTTATTTTTGAGTTTTTGTTTTTGTTTTTAAAGCCCCAGCGCCTTCAGACGGGGCTGCTGTGCTGTTTATTTTTGGGTTTTTGTTTTTTTAAAAGCCCCAGCGCCTTCGGACGGGGCTGCTGTGCTGTTTATTTTTGGGTGGTTTTTTTTTAAAGCCCCAGTGCCTTCGGACGGGGCTGCTGTGTGCTTTATTTTATTTTATTTTTTTGTTATTATTATTATTATTATTTTGGCTAGAACGGATTAATCGCGTTCCAATGCATTTCAATGGGAAATGGTGCTTTGACTTACGACCATTTCGAGTTACGTCCATCTTCTGGAACGGATTATGGTCGTAAGTCGAGGCACCACTGTATTATGTCAGAAGCCATTCAGGGACTGAGAGTCAACTATCAAAACAGGTTGGGAAGTGAGTGTTACTATGGCAGTAACATTACTCCCTACCTATATTTTCTACCTTTCTTTTAAAAATCTGAATGCTACAGTGAATGGTTTGTGATGCAAAACACACTCTCCTCCACATCTGTTTTGCCATCACCTCAACAGTCACAACAGAACACAAGGTACCCAACACACCTTAATATTCACAGCAGAACATAAGCAGTATAAGACACACAACAGAACATAGGGCACAAGACACAGCATAAACCAGCACGTGAAGCGTGGACTATTTATCCTATACCCTTTAGTGAACCTGTATCTTATAATGGTTAAAGTAATTTTAGAAGTTACAGCTATACAAGTTCTCTCTCATCAGGTTACTGTTATAATGTAACATAACAGTGGCTTAGTTACTGCAAAAAGAAATTAATTACCAGTAACTAGCTGTTTATAACTAGATACTTCCAAGCATTGGCGTGATTAAACTGGGCAGCCAAAGTATCTACAACTGAAGCATAAGAATTTAAAACTCTTCTAGTGGTAGTCTGAATGAGGGAAGTATAATTTTTATTTTTGTTTTTTTACTCCAATTCCCAGAATTCTCTAAGAATTCCCCAGGCAAACCTCTGGGAGTTTCAGCCCACAGTCCTACACCCACAGACACCTACACTTCACCCAACTGGAGAAGGGCCTCATTCTAAGGTTCCATAGCCTTCTTTGGCCTTGCTTCCTGTTAAAAAAAAAATGCTACAGCCCATATTGGAAACAGTAGTTTTGCTGCCCTTTAGGCTCCACAGAAGGTACAGTATCTCATGAAGAAATCAACTCTCTGGATGCACTGTGGCAGCTTCCTTTTATAATAGGAAGCAAGCTTGAAGAAATGGAGCTAGGCCCTTTTCCAAGTGAACAAAAAATAGGTGTCTGTAGGCATGGGTTGGTGGGCTGGAACTTTTGATTCTTTCTGTCATCAACAATTTCAAGAGTTTCATCAGTAATTCATGAAGGTTCTTTGTTTCGTTTGACTACAGCAATGGCTCCCAACATTGAATCCCCAAATGTTCTTGGTCTCAAACTCCCAGAAGCTTTCACTACTAGCTGTGCCATCCAGGATTTCTGAGAACTGTAGTCCAAGAACATATGGGGACCCAAAGTTGGGAAGCACTGGACTACAGGTATAGTATTTTTCCATAATTCTTGATAAGATACTGTGCTTTCAATCCACAGTTCTTGTAGCTTACAGTCAGCTGAGTATAGTAATACAAATCTGTTATTTACACGGTCATTCGTATAATTCGCTGAGGGAAGGGAAGACAGACTATTCTGTTAATGGCACATGGTTGGTATTGGTGGGTAATTGTTGAGAGTTTATGTCCTTGACTATCATTGGCCAGCACAGTGTCAAAAAAGCATGAAGCATTTAAAGGAGGCTTCACCAAACCATGGGTTTGCAGAGGAACAAGTCCAATCCTGCCTGGGGATGATGGGAATTGCAATTCAAGGCAACTACACTGGGGAAGGCTGGTTGAAAAGATAAAAAATATATTGAACAAAGTGGTGGAATACCATGGAAAGAAAAGGCAAACAAATGCAAATGTCTGTACTGCCTTTGTCAGGGAATAAGAACAATCCAGATGGAGTTGGCACAGTAATGAGTTCTGCAGGAGAATGGCATACAAGAGGAGTTTGGCACTTTAGGACCATACATCGAAACTTGCAGACAGCCAAGTAGGAGTTATATATGCATTTTCAAAGCGTGGTGTTATATATACCATTAGCACTGTCAATCTCTCTGTGTTAAGATTCCACATTTGCCTACATTATCTTGTTTCACTATCCATAATGTATGTAGTGGGCTTTAAAATTCACCTCCTGAAACATTAGGTGGCAGACAAAAATTGTTCTCCTGATAAGAATAGATGATTGCTTCCCTATTATTAAGATAGCAGATGAGTTTTGTTTGATATTTTTTAAAAAGGAAGGTCAATTAACACTGTCTGCCTCATCAAGATATTGTGATCTTTCCCCTCTATTTCTAATGTTCAGGCAGTGATTGTTGTTCCAGCACTACCCACAGGGGCAATTCAATGTCTGGAAAGGCTAATTTTTGCAGTTTTGGCCATACATCATATCTGAAGGAAAGCTATCTTATATGTTGGTTCATGAAGTGCCTGCACTCATCAAAACAATGCATGACTGTGAGCACATGGGGGGGGGGGATTACAAGAAGAGTCACACCCTTTCTCCAGGGATACTCCCAATACTCCTTTATAAAAAATAAAGGAAGCAACAGATAAGAAACCAGTTTCTCAGTTAGGTGACAAAAAATTTCCCTTCCAAAGACACATTGGCTGATATCCCATTTCAACTGGGGTAACATAAAGTTATGGCAGTATAATTTTGCAAGCATTACACCCATACACCCAGGCAGTCTGTATTGTACATTTGATTGCATAAATCACAGTTTGATTAGTTGTGCAACATGCATGCAGAACAGCTTCTTGAATATTTTGCTTTGGTGAAATCTTCATTAACACTTGTGCAACTGCAAGTTACACTGGTGTAGCTGCACAACAGCATTTCAGCCGCAAGTTCAAAGTTTCCTTGTCAGTGCAGTCAACCTTCAGATGAATTCCCTGCTAATCTCCTGATCACCAAGCACTAAAGAAAAGCAGGTAATCTGCAGCTTGCAGAGCTGCACAATCTGAAGCTTCATAGTAGAAAACCAAACATCCTTTAACACACAAGGGAGCTCTGCTTCAAATTGTGAAGCAATGGCTGAAATCCTGTTGCACAGTTACACAAACAGCTTAACTTTTAGACATAAAGGGCCATAAGTTAAGAAACCTCCAAAAGCTATATTGATTGTACACCAAGTCATATGGCTCAGTATGCAACAGGCAATGCCTATGGAAATTTCTTAGCATGGCAATTTGCTTCCAAAAGTTACACTATCTGCATAACTGCGTAACAGGATTTCAGCCAATATTTCTTCTATAAAATTAAGGGAAACATTTTCATATCCAGTAGTCAAAATAAGGGTTAAATTTCCCCTATCCTCATGCTTGGTCCATATATAAACAGATCCTTCCATATCTGTTTATACATGCAATTTAATTCTAGGAGGAAATCAAACATACTTCTGAGTGATGCATGAAGGGTCATATTTCATTAGACCTCAGAGTAGACAACATTGGCTTATTGCTTAATACAGTCACAGTGTCACATGGTGTTTTTCTTTCCCAGACAATACCAACAGGGAACAGGTTTTCTGAACCGATAATGGGTTGAGCTATTAAAGTTGCCCTAGACTATACTTGAGAAAATAACAAGAAGAAGAAATAATAAAAGAGAATGAAGGACGGGATGAGCCACTTAATGCAGAATAACAAATCTGCATAATCCTCTTGCTACACAAGAAAGAATCAATCTTCAGGAAGTTATAATTCTTCCCAATGAGGGTGGAACTTATAAGCAAACCCACTGTCAACAGGGGGACCAGATGGGGATTTCTCACCATTAATAACTTAAGAAGGAACCAAAGAAGCTGCCTTATACTGAATAGACTACTGGCCTACCTAGCTCAGTGTTTTCATTCACATTAACTCGCAACTGCTCTCCAGGGTTCCTGACAGTCTTTCTTCAGCTGAGTCACAGATGGAAGGGACCAAACCTGAAATCGTTTGCAAGAAAAGAACCTGAGATGCAGGTGACAAACTGTGGGGAAAAATTAAACTAACAGATATATCCATCCCTTAGCACCACATCTTAGCACAATTACTGCCAAGACCCAGTATGGTGTAATAGACAAACTAAGACATTAGGACTCAGGAATCCCCTGTTCAAATCCCTACTCAGCAAAGGAATCTCGGGGGAGGGGCAGGGTTTGCACTGGAAAAACCATTCCTTAAATATCTCACATACCTTGAAAACCTACTGGAGTCACAATAAGTCAGATGTGACTTGATGTCACATAACAAATTAGAGATGGGCACGAAACAAACTATGAAGCAACCTCCCACCCCCAGAATCGGGCCATTTCATGGTGTTTCAGGGAAACACGGTTGCCCAGAAAGAAACAAAATACCGAACTATTATCAATGTTGGCAATTTGTATGCTTTATTTTGGGGCATGTCATCCCCAGCTAGACAGCCTGGCAACACTCAATCAATTCCCTAGGCAACGCTGGGGTGCATCTAGAGAAAACTTTGTGTAGGATTGATTGTCAAGTCAGGCAGCCAGCCATGAACCTCCAAGCACACTCTCTGGGATTAGCTGGTTATAGGAGCCAAACTCTGGACAGCTCAACTGGTGGTTTCACTTTTGCAGCAGCTGGCAAGAGCCAGCTAGTCCTCTTCCCATGTCTGTCCCATTTCTGTTCCCTCTCCAGTCCATCTCACAATGAGCAACACCCTGTCTCAAGTTGCTTCCCATGAACCACTCATTTAATTTCCCCAAGCCAGCTGTTAAAGAGCTCTTTCTGGGGGGGGGGCAGCTTTGGGGAGCTATAACTTTTATGTCCCACATCCCATCTTTCCCAAACCTGGAAGGGATGGGAAGGAGAGTCAGCAAAAACCTTCTAACCCATGTGGTAGCTATTCCACTACTCCCAGAAATCCCATATAACACAAACCACAAAACGGTTCATTTAATAAAGTTTGTGGTTCGTAAGTAGCAATGAATCACGAACCATCATGAACCACCATTCTCCCAGTTTATGCCCATCTATAAAAACAAACAAAAAAACATTATCCAGAAACTTGTTTCTGATACGTTTCAAAGAAATAAGTTCTGGATTACTTGTGTATATATGTACTTCACTAAAACTGACATTAACTACTCATTCAGTTGTTTATTTCCTGAAATGTGGAAGTGGAAATGTTTGGACACCTAAGGTTTAAGGAGGAATTGAAGTTCTGAGTTCTCTACATTCAGAGAACCTATTTATATAGGAGAGCATCCCAAACCCCCATCCCCATCTCCTGTCTGAAATAACAGACTCCATTTTATCATTTCAGAAAAACTTTACCACCTCCTTCTTCTACTTGTATAGATCTGACGTGCATGGCTAGAAGAATCATCAAGGGATGAGTCTGTATATATCTTTGTGTGTCTTGTTTGAAATGAGTCCTGACTCATAGCCTAGAAGGTGCTTTAGTAACTGAATGGTGCAAGCTCAACTTTAAACTGATTTCTGATTCCTGTTCCTTTTTTTCTTCAGGTTACAAATATCTCCCACCCTTTTGTCTCCCTCTCACCTTGTTAAAATATTTCTTTGTGAACAGAAACCTCCATAAACAAAGACACATTTATCCATCTTCAGGGAAGAAGAGAGATTTAGGAAGATGACTCAGCAACTCCTCACCTGTTGTGTAGAAAAGGCTATATATTATTGCTCTTAATTCAGAAAGAACAGCCTGCAACTATGTGGCAATGTGTCTCTACCACAGCATTTGCTGATTTGGAGAAAATAAAATAAAACACAGTTTTAAGTCAACAAAAGGGGTATATGGAAAGAGGGCATCATAAATGTGATGAATATGGTCAATAGGAGAGAGCTGAAAATTATCCAGGAAAGAATGATATACTGAGAAAGGGAGAGAAAAACTGTACACCAAGGAAAGGGCAGACATGACTATATATCCTGATGTCAGCTTTAAGAAAATGTAGGAAGATTACAACAAGTGTATCCTGCCACTATGCCAGGGAGAAGACATCTACAGTGCTGCTCTTCAATCTTTACTATTTAACTATATTGACCTGTATAATAGGACCAACACTAAATTAAGCTTAGTAGGAGCTGAAGCTCATATAACTAGATAGAAACATACTAAATTAATTGAGGTTTTTTTCTAATGGGAAATCAATAGCAATGTGTGTGTGTCTCATTTGGCCATCAAAGAAGACATGTTCTCTTCAATTTAAAAAAATATATATTCATATTTGCAGTGATTAAAAGGTCAGACACAATTATAGATGAGTGTATTAGGACAGGAAAGGGAATATGAGCTCAGGTCAGAGACAAAGAATCTTATCACCAAGAAAATTAACTGGAGGAGAAAGGAAATTCCAGCACAGCATCCAAAAGATATAATCAAGAATCAGATTACAACTGAGCTTGCTCTGAATGAGTCATGAAACAAAATGTCTGGTCCTGTATTAGAACAATCTTTGCCCATTTCTCCC
This sequence comes from Intellagama lesueurii, assembly GCA_037013535.1. NCBI lineage: Eukaryota > Metazoa > Chordata > Lepidosauria > Squamata > Agamidae > Intellagama > Intellagama lesueurii. The sequence goes on along the minus strand of JBAJHW010000003.1, from coordinate 166,505,388 downwards.
CTTTCATTCTCTAGATACTGATGCCAACTTTACTTGTTCCAGTGGCTGTGGAGAGGTTCACTGAGTATTTACAGCCATTATTCACACGAACGCAAGAAGAACTCAGCTGAATCCGATCATACCTCATCTAGCATTCTGTGTTGACAGTAGCCAAGGAGATACCCCCAAGAAGCCCACAAATGGGACATGAGAGCATCTTGTTTCTTAACAACTGATACACAAAAGCACCAGAGAGAATATGAGAGAGAGAGAGATCCATAATGCCTACTACCTCTTCTCCATGAATTTGCTCACTTCCCTCTTAAAGCCATCCAAATTGTCAGCCGTTACTACATCCTGTGATATCAAATTCCACAGCTGAACTATGTACTCAATGAAAAATATTTCTTTTATCTCTCCTGCATCTCCCATAGTTCTGCTTCAGTAGGTGACCACATATTTTAACCTTACAAAAGAGGGAGAAACCCCTCCCCAGCACTATCCATATCCTCCACAAAGCTTACACATTCCTTAGTGCACACCAGCGAACAAGGCTGAAGTGCACTGACAGAAGAAGTGACTGGCACCAACAGGTGACACAATAGAAACTGTAATGGAATTACACATTACACGAGCCGTACATGGGACTCTTGCCAAAAGAGAATCCTCTGATCATGTTCTTCTCCATTCCTCTATACCAGGGGTTCCCAATCTTTTTTGAGTCATGACCACCCTTTATAATAGCCATGTAACCTGCAACCTCCCCTCAGCCACATCTGCATACAAAGGAATTTTTAATGGAGTAAAGTCACCCCATCTCAGAAAGTAGAGGCTTTGTTCTCCTCCAAAAGGCCTGTTTCTCATACATACACATACACACTAACTTTAATATCCTACTCTGAAAGGCCAAGGAATAAATTATTTAACAAGGGCTACAACACATATAAGGTGACCTGCAACCCCCTTGGGGGTCCTGATCCCCAGGTTGGGAAACACTGCTCTATACTGAATAAAACCATTTATTATGTAATGTGATCATTTCTTCACATACAATCAATCCCCTCACCACCCCCTTCAGCTCCACTCGGGTTAGTGCTAGTCATGGTTCTGCAGCAGCAGTGAGCTATGGAGAGGATGAAGTGAGAGAGGGGTTCCTATCTCCAGCACTTACCATCATACATAGCAGTGCACCAGGTTACAGGAGGCCATATGAAATGAAGAACAGGCTCCTGCAGGGCTGGGGAACCTCCAGACATGTCTGAACACCAGTTTCTATCAGCATTAGCCAACACAGCCAAGGATCAAGCAAAATAGGAAAAGTCTGTCAACATCTGGCTGACCTTTCCCACACTCATTTTACTGCCGTGTTCCACAATGTACCTTGACTTACCTCTAGGACATGGCACACCAGGCAACAGAGAAATAAAAACAGAACTCTCTCCCACTCTTCTGCTTCCTGGCAGTTTGCCACCACTATCAAAGCCAGACCTGGTCCATCAATAAGTGGGAGAAGGAGTCTTATGTGCAAGGGAGAACCTCGGTATTTCAACATACTCCTGAAGTTGGAATTTGCTTGGAATAAGGTATGCTGCTTCCTAATGTTGACTTCTTTGTAAGTCAAGCTAATACATTAAGGGTGGAGAAGCCTTCCCCATACTTAGTAATCCCAAATAGCCCCCACATTAAGAAGACCAAGAAAATGATTTTGATCTTCTGTTGCATAAGAAACATCAGTATTCCAATTTGACTATATCGCCCATTATTGATAAACCTAACTTTAACTGGGCATTCTTATACAAAAGATTAGACTATTTTTTTGACCAGAAGCTACTTCAGTAGCATTGTCTTATCCACTTGCTAGATCTTCTTTTGTACATGTGATGGGGCATAAATTACATGTATGTAAGTGCTGCATTCCCCTTCACGGATTGCTGCCTTGTCATGGCGAAGGGGCTTGAGTAATTCAGAGAAGCTATGGGCTATGCCGTGCAGGGACACCCAAAACGGACAGGTCACAGTGGAGAGTTCTGACTAAATGTGATCCACCTGGAGCAGGAACTGGCAAGACACTCCAGTATCTTTGCCAAGAAAACTCCATGGACAGAAACAAAAGGCTAAAAGATACGACGCTGGAAGATGAGCCCCTCCGGTCGGGAAGGCGTCCAACATGCTACTGAGGAAGAGTGGAGGACAAGGACAAGTAGCTCCAGAGCTAATGATGTGGTTGGGCCAAAGCCGAAAGGAAGCTCAGCTGCGAAAGCGCCTGGAAGTGAAAGGAAAGTCCGATGCTGCAATGAAAAATACTGCATAGGAACCTGGAATGTAAGATCTATGAACCTTGGCATGCTGGATGTGGTCAAACAGGAGATGGCAAGAATAAACATTGACATCCTGGGCATCAGTGAACTAAAATGGACAGGAATGGGCGAATTCAGTTCAGACGATTATCATATCTACTATTGTGGGCAAGAATCCCATAGAAGAAATGGAGTAGCCCTCATAGTCAACAAAAGAGTGGGAAAAGCTGTACTGGGATACAATCTCAAAAATGATAGAATGATTTCAATACAAATCCAAGGCAGACCTTTCAACCTCACAGTCATCCAAGTTTATGCACCAACCACCGATGCTGAAGAGGCTGAAATTGACCAATTCTATGAAGACTCACAACACCTTCTAGAACTGACACCAAAGAAAGATGTTCTTCTCATTATAGGGGACTGGAATGCTAAAGTAGGGAGTCAAGAGATAAAAGGAACAACTGGTAAGTTTGGCCTTGGAGTTCAAAACGAAGCAGGGCAAAGGCTAATAGAGTTTTGTCAAGAGAACAAGCTGATCATCACAAACACTCTTTTCCAACAACACAAGAGGCGACTCTACACATGGACATCACCAGATGGGCAATACCGAAATCAGATAGATTATATTCTCTGCAGCCAAAGATGGAGAAGCTCTATACAGTCAGCAAAAACAAGACCAGTCTACATCCCAATCCCAAAGAAGGGCAGTGCCAAAGAATGCTCCAACTACCGTACAATTGCACTCATTTCACACACTAGCAAGGTTATGCTCAAAATCCTACAAGGTAGGCTTCAGCAGTATGTGGACCAAGAACTCCCAGAAGTACAGGCTGGATTTCAAAGGGGCAGAGGAACTAGAGACCAAATTGCTAACATGAGCTGGGTTATGGAGAAAGCCAGAGAGTTCCAGAAAAACATCTACTTCTGCTTCATTGACTACGCAAAAGCCTTTGACTGTGTGGACCACAACAAACTATGGCAAGTTCTTAAAGAAATGGGAGTGCCTGACCACCTTATCTATCTCCTGAGAAATCTATATGTGGGACAGGAAGCAACAGTTAGTACTGGATATGGAACAACTGATTGGTTCAAAATTGGGAAAAGAGTACGACAAGGCTGTATATTGTCTCCCTGCTTATTTAACTTATATGCAGAATACATCACGTGAAAGGCTGGACTGGATGAATCCCAAGCTGGAATTAAGACTGCTGGAAGAAATATCAACAACCTCAGATATGCAGATGATACCACTCTGATGGCAGAAAGTGAGGAGGAATTGAAGAACCTCGTAATGAGGGTGAAAGAGGAGAGCGTCAAAAAATGGTCTGAAGCTCAACATCAAAAAAACTAAGATCATGGCCACTGGTCCCATCACCTCCTGGCAAATAGAAGGGGAAGATATGGAGGTAGTGACAGATTTTACTTTCCTAGGCTCCATGATCACTGCAGATGGTGACAGCAGCCACGAAATCAAAAGACGCCTGCTTCTTGGGAGGAAAGCGATGACAAACCTAGATAGCATCTTAAAAAGCAGAGACATCACCTTGCTGACAAAGGTCCGCATAGTCAAAGCTATGGTTTTTCCAGTAGCGATGTATGGAAGTGAGAGTTGGACCATAAAGAAGGCTGACCGCCGAAGAATTGATGCTTTTGAATTGTGGTGCTGGAGGAGACTCTTGAGAGTCCCCTGGACTGCAAGGAGAACAAACCTATCCGTTCTGAAGGAAATCAATCCTGAGTGCTCCCTGGAAGGACAGATCCTGAAGCTGAGGCTCCAATACTTTGGCCATCTCATGAGAAGAGAAGACTCCCTGGAAAAGACCCTGATGTTGGGAAAGTGTGAAGGCAAGAGGAGAAGGGGATGACAGAGGACGAGATGGTTGGACAGTGTCATCGAAGCTGCCAACATGAATTTGACCAAAACGAGGGCCTGGCGTGCTCTGGTCCATGGGGTCACGAAGAGTCGGACACGACTTAACGACTAAACAACAAAAAGTGCTGCATTGAGTGAATTTCTCCACAGTTACAGAAAATTAGTCCTGAATCCACATAGCCCCATTTTACTTGATGAAATATCAGTATTTCATATACGCTCATAATTGCACAACACTCTGATACAAATAAAAAACATAAAATATTGTTGTTTATTGTCGCTCCACAATAAAAGCTAAGACTTTTGGGACGTACAGAAAGTACCAGCTCATTTTACTCAAACTGTACAACATCTGGTAGTTAGTAACCTCTTTCAGACATAGACAACTTTGCCTGGACTCCAGCCAGTTCGGATATGAAAGTCCTTGTATCAAAATTTGCTATGAATCACACTAATCAGTAATATGGGCCTTAAAGTAACATAGTTCAATTTGCAGGTGGGGATATTTAATGAATTTAATCATCAGGAGAGATTAAAGTTTGCTTTTAAAAAATATTAAAGTGGAAGTGTTTTGCAAATGCCCATTCTATTTAATAGAAACTGCAATCCCACAAAATGATTTTTAGCCAATTCTACAAGGGAATGGGCACAACTCCAGATTCCTCTGACCCAAGTTCACTCCAAAATCTAGTTTTGATTTTGATCATTAATCTCTCTCTGAGCTGGAGTAGCCAAGCCACTTGATGACACACACTCCTGCTTTGGCCATGTCTGGACTGGGGAGCCCCCACTGAAACACTTGCTGCTTTCCAAATGATCTTTTGAATGTCCTACATTCAAGGCCTAGAGGGCCATATGTTATTGGTGGCAGGGTACCAATTCACAAGTTAGTTCACCACTTTCATTAGGACCTGGATTACCCCATTTTCTTTCTTTCACTGCATGTAAACGCAGGCCCTCTTCAGTCTTTTAAAGTTTGTCGTATCAAAATGCAAGTGTGCAGAAAGTGCTTGCTTTAGCCATTTGCATCCCTGGTTCTTGATTCTGGTTTTCCAGGCTGAAGGGCTTATAGAGGAAACCGTCTCTTCCTTCTTTCCTGTGATGACATCCTAGAGTTTGACTGCCTTAATTACTTTCCATTCAGCTATCCCCTGTAAAAGAGGGACTATGAGAAGCAGAAGCCTTGGAAGCAGCAACTGGAGCATCAGGAGGATACTGTGAAATCTGCTTCTTCACCACCACATAATACTGCATAACACACCAGAAGACTCACCTGTGAACTACAGCACACATACATTCATCCAATATCAAGTGAAAGCCACCTATTGCATACACACAGATAATGGCTCTAGACACAATCAACAGCACCATCTTGATTATACATGTGTAGAGCCAGTACCTGTGTATTTCTCCAAATTATGAAACTTCAGCAAACCTTCAGAGGAGAAAAAGACTTGAAACATCTTTTGAAAGCAATGTAATGTATCTGAGCTATTTTTCTGTGCTTAAGAATAAACAGTGTGCAGTCCAATGCAAACCACCATGAGGATTCCAGTGTAAAGACTCAGCTTCTTTTTGAACAAATATTTCCTAATAATTTCAATGTCTGGCAGGCATGTTGCTTAAACAAACACATACACAAATTTCCCAAGAGTGAGGTCAAGATGCACTGCACTCACTCTGATTAACTTCAGAATGAGACTGCATAGTGTTAGTTTCAGGACGTAGCCACAAGCAAAGGTCAGACATGGGTTGGTCACATCAGAAGCCAAGAATTATGTCAGAACAGGAGAGTCAAAGGGCACATCCTGAAGGCAGAGCAAAGCAGCAAGTCAGGACTGGATAAAACACAAAGGAGACAGGTTCAAGGAGCAATCCAGAAGGCAAAACTAGAAAATACTAAAAAAGATTCAGGAACACAGGAAGCTCAGTAAGATGGTGTCCTAGAGGAGACAGCCATTAGACTGGGTCATCTGAGTCAGTCCTGGGCATGACAACACCAAGGCTGCAATATATAGAGTGGGTCGTTCCAGGGAGTAGCCGCACAGAGATTCAGCTTAAGTCTCAACAGTTCCAAACAGGCAGGACAGCTCTGAAGTAAGGCAAGAGGGGAGGGTCCCTAGAGGAGGAGCAGGTCTCATCCTTAACCAGCCTGGATGCTCCCAAACATAATTGGCAGAAGTTCATTTCTGTCCTGTTACTGGGGTGGAACTTCTCCCAGGGCTAGCAAACAGAGACTTACTAGGATAGAAAGTAAACTAAATGCAGGAGATTCGGAGCCAGAGACCAGAACAATCCAAATCAAGCCAGTCAAAGCATCATATGGGCAAATAGACAGTATAGTCTAACAATTCAAAAAGCCTAAAATAGCAAATCACCATCAGCAAGTCAAGGTGCAAGAGAAACAGGAACCAATAAAGACACTATGAAAACACCATGCCTACCTGAGGTACATGTAACCAGGCTACCTGAGCCCTTTCCTGAGCTTGGCTGGAGATATTTGACCAGCTGGTCTCCCCAGAAGGAAATGATTTATCTCAAGGAGACTTCCTATTCCTGAGTAAATCCTTTCTCCCAAGGATAATTTCTCTGCAACTGAGCTTTTCTTCTTGTAGCCTGTCTCTTGGATCATGCACTTAACCTATTGTGTTTTTATGGGCCAGGAGTGGGTCCAGCCCCCTCTGACTTAGGCTGAAACTACTATCCCTCAAAGGTTTGCCACTTCTGGGAATCTGGCCTTGAGGATCTCAGAAGATCCAGTTACACTTCACCCATGCTGGAGTTTGGAAGGCGCTGGCTCATTCACTTTTCAGAGAAAGTTCAAGTAACTGTATCCTATACCACCAATTCAGAACAATAAGGCTATTGGGTGCTATCTAAAGGCAAGAGAGCTGCTCTCTTCAGAAGACAAAGCTGAGGGATTTTCTATTCTATGAGTCCCAACTGCCAGACCTATACCTGCAGACATCTAAATTATGGTCACCTGCAGAAATTCTGGGCTGGAAGGCTTCATGGTCTGGGATAGGCCAAGCTCTTGCCAAGTTTTTTGTTAGAAAAAGAAGTTACTTCAGTGCTTGCAGGAGAATTCTGGGATCTGGAGTCCAAACGCCCCCCCCCCCCGAAAAAACATGAATCACACTTGCCTTGTGACTGAAGTCTGTTTCATGGCTCTGTATAGAGACTTGAACCTGGATCTCCCAAGTCCCAATCCAATACTTAACTACTATACCATACTGTCTTTTCAGTGTAGCAGCTATCTTCCTGCCTTGCCTGTAGGCTTTACAAAGGCTGATCACTTTCAGAAGGGAAGATTGAACAAAATGGATCTGTTGTTTGATTCTGCAGAGTTCTTGTGGTGATAGAGAAACATGAATATTCTATTAGATATAGATTAAAGATGGAGAGAGAGAGAGAGAGAGCTTTGCTGGGAATCATGTGAATCTCTAGATGTCATTGGATTGCAACTCCCACTGACTCCACTGATTACAGTGACTGAGCTGCAGTGTTAGGAAATCCACACATGCTCCAAACCTGGATTAGACAGAATACTGATGTGCACAGTTTGAAACTTTCTTCTGTCCTCACAACTTATCAAGTTCTTTCTCTCTTCTGCAATCACCACATTCATTGAAGACATCCTTGCTAAAGTCCTACCTCCTGTGTAGCCACAAGAGACTTCATTCATGCTATCCAAGAGATAAACAGCATCTCTTTGGTTTAAGGCTTTAATCTCATCTGTGTAAAGTGCTTCTGACACCCTTTGCTTGGCGACTCTCTCTGCACATAAATATCTGTTGCAAGAAAGCAATTTTGACAGCTATAAATAAATCCCAGATTAATGATTCTGAGAGCTGCTCAAGGAAAGACGCCCTGCCTTCACACCATGTGCGGCAAACCCATCAGACAGGCTTCTTCACTCTTACTCTGTACTTTATGCTTTTTAAACAACAACCAAAGGATTATTTGTGCCCCCTTGAATACGATGATCCTCTTTTGTGCTGCCTAAACCAATAAACAGTTTCTTGCTGCTGCTACAATCTTTTGTCATATTCAATAGTCATTTAGGCAAAAGACAAAAGCAATACTAATTTGTGGAACATTATGCATGCTGTAAACTAAATGAAAGGAAACCAAGACCTCCAGCCTGATGCCAAGGAAAATTGTGGACGGGGGGCAGGAGGGAGGAAGATGAATTGATGGCAAGTTTCTGTGCTTTCAGTATTCAAACTTCAGTGCCTTGAAATGTAATCATTTCTGAAGTTGAGCAATGCACCAGGACACATGCTGGGTTCTCATGTTTGAAGGGACAAATAGAGATGGAAGGCAGTTTGACTTTTAATGTTCACCTCACACTGACCTAATGGAATTTACTTCTTTGGGATTTTTAATCCTTGGGATGTAAGGGGAAAATGCAATAGGACCTTCTTAACTGAGGAGAATGAATGTATTGATTGCCACATGGCACAGAAGCTGTGCCCTCTATTTCTGTCCTAAAAACATTTTCAAGTACATATGGGAGAACATGGAAAATCTGCAGCAAATATTTAAACTTGGGAGGCCTTTGGAGTCTATCATATATGAAAAAAACATACATTCAAAAATCATCATGTTATAGTGCTACGTAGCAGCCATCTCTGAGAAACGGCTTGTAGATCAAGGGTGACGTATAGGGGCACAATAAATGACCTACAACTTAACCTGCCTGCTATCTGGCAAAACACCACGTAATGCTGATTGTGTCTCTTTATCTTTTATAACTTCTTTCAGAAATGCACCCAGCAACTCTTAGGAGAAACTAGGTTGAGGGCTATGACCAGCAGAAAATGGCTCTTCCTTTCTCCCAAGGTTGCTCGTAGCAAAGTCCAACAGACTGCCAGGAGATGTTCTAACAAGTATTGGCTTCAGCTCTGCTCTCAGATACAGACAGCAGCGGACACAGGTAACATCAAGGGAATGTATGACGGTATCAAGCAGGCTTTAGGTCCAATACAGAAGAAATCTGCACCTTTGAAGTCTGCTACAGGCGTGATCATCCAGGACCGAGCACAGCAAATGGAACGCTGGGTGCAGCACTACTCTGAGCTATATTCTAGAGAGAATGTAGTAACCGAAGAGGCATTAGATAACATCGACTGCCTGCCTGTCTTGGAAGAGTTGGACAGTGAACCAACTTTAGCAGAAATAAAAGCAGCTTTGGATTCCCTTGCCTCTGGCAAGGCACCTGGGAAGGATAACATCCCTGTTGAAGTGCTGAAGTGCTGTAAAGAGATAATCACCACTGAGCTGTATGAAATCTTCTGTCTTTGCTGGAGGGAAGGTGGAGTACCACAGGACATGAAGGATGCAAACATCGTCACATTGTACAAGAACAAAGGCAACAGGGGCGACTGCAATAATGAGCTGGAATTTTTAGCATGTATACATTACTGAAACAGCGACGTCTACGTTGGCTTGGGCATGTCGTGAGAATGGCTGAGGGTCAGATTCCAAAAGATCTCCTGTATGGAGAATTAGTGCAGGGAAATCGCCCCAGAAGGAGACCACAGCTGCGATACAGGGATATCTGCAAGTGGGATCTGAAGGCCTTAGGAATGGACCTCAACAGATGGGAAACCTTGACATCTGAGTTTTCAGCCTGGAGGCAGGCGGTGCATCATGGCCTCTCACATTTTGAAGAGACATTTGTCCAGCAGGCCGAAGCAAAGAGGCAGTCCCGAAAGCAGCAAAATCAGGGAGCTGGACAGGGGACAGATTGTATCTGTCTTCAGTGTGGAAGGGACTGTCACTCTTGAATTGGCCTCCTCAGCCACACTAGACACTGTTCCAAGTCCTCTATTCAGAGCACGTTACCATAGTCTCTCGAGACTGAAGGATGCCTACTGTATCTCCCAAGGTACAGAGAACCCCACACCTGCAAGGGTCCTATTTGGTTTGGAAATAGCCAAAGACATTAAGCTTTCCTTTCAGTGCAAAGAGCACCTGGGAGTGTTTTTGTTGGGAGTCACTGCTGGTGATGAGACAAATACCCCTTCCTACTCCATTTCATTCCCTGTCCACTCAAAATCACTCTGCTTAAAGGGGAACATTTAGCATCACTTGTTGCTATTTTAGCACATGCAATTGCTGTACTAAAATAGCAACAGAAATGCAATGATACCGATTCTTAATCTGCTAAGAATTCAGAATAGTATCTACTATATATACAGAGAGATATGGACATAATTTTCAGCCTCATTCAAATCCCTTCTAGAAATGCATCTTTCCTGTGAAGCTTTTGGCACCTATAAGCTAAGGTAAGGAAATTTTCCCTCCATGTGTTTGGGACATTGGCTTTGAGAAAAAACCAGCCAACATACCTAATGTGAGGGGATTAGGTAGTCCAAACATCTGGATGGCCAAATATTCCCCAATCCTCCAGAAATCTGATTCATGGAGAATCTTGAAGGCCTCATAGTCAATTTCTGCAGGAAATGGAAGAACCATAATGTGAAGTACAAAGGACTGTGTTGACTCAAGTTGTGCAGATCTCTTTTCTCCAAGGAAAGTGAATTTGTCATGTGGATCACTCAGTATCACAATTCCTGCTCAATTAGTTGCTTCTCAAGCAACTGAAACAGAAACCAGTTTTCTCAGGAAGTATCCTGATTTCTTTATGACATGATTTGAAGAGCAGTTTGGTTTGTTGTGTCTCAACTCATCACTTAAAAGAAAGAGCACACCATGAAGAAGTTTGGACTTGAGATGATACCAATTCTTAACAGTTAGAATCTATCAATGACAATCATAGCTTCTATTCATGATCTCATTGTCACCATAGCATGCTTTCTTGGATTAAGCAATATTAAAGAGCTCATTAATAATTTGTCAATAAATGCTTCTAACTCTACACCTGTTATTGATTTGAAAGAAAAAAACCTAATCTGTAGAAAATTGCACCTAGACTGTCAGATCTATATAAAAGTTTCCTGTTCAACTTTCTGAAATAGAGAGAAAGAACAATGTAATAGAACTGGAAGCCTGCTGATCAAGAAATTGGGGGTTATTTAAAAGCCACACACAAGCATTCAGACCTTCTTATCTTCGCAGCACTGTATGATGTATACTTGCCCTACATCTCTACTTACTGTGCCTCCTGGTTTTCGTTTCCTTTTCTCCTCATGCTTATATCCTCCTCCTGCAACTCTTAGAAACGATTACATATGAAATCCTGCCCTTCTTACTTTTGTTTCCACAACTTGTCTGTCCATGCTGGGTACCTAGATCTTTCTCCTTCCTGGCCCCTCTCTGAAGTCAGAGCAGCTCTGACAATGGCAGGCAGGTTGCCCTCTTAGCCCCTATGGCAGAGACTTCTGCATTACCTTGCTTAGCACACTGTAGGAAAGATGGCCTGATATAAAAACAAACCCACAGATACAACTAGTAGCCTTTAGAACCATAGAATAATTAAGTTGGAAAGGGCCTATAAGGCCGTCAAGTCCAATCCCCTGCTCAGTGCAGGAACCCAAATCAAAGTACTCTGTATCTGACAGATGGTTGTCTAATTTTCTCTTGAATATCTCCAGCATCTCTCCTACCGCTTACCAGCTCCTGAGATAATTGGTTCCATTGTTGTACTGCTCTAACAGTTGGGAAGTTTTTCCTGATATTCAACTGAAAGCTGGCTTCCTGTAACTTGAGCCCATGATTATGTGTCCTATACTCTGGGATGATCAAGAACAGATCCTGCCTCTCCTCTGTATTTTAAGTAGGTGATGAAATGCCTTTCAAGTATTTGAAAAGTGCTATTGTATCTTCCCCAGGTCTTCTTTTCTCAAGGCTAAATATGCCTAGTTCTTTCAGTCTTTCCTCACAGGACTTGGTTTTAAGTACTCTGATTATCCTTGTTGTCCTCTTCTGAACTTGTTCCTGATTGTCAGCATGCTTCTTAAAGTGTAGTGTCCAGAACTAGACACAGTACTCTAGATGAGGCCTAACCAGTGCTGAATAGAGATGAATTAGTACTTCACAGGATTTGGAGACTACAGTTCTGTGAATGCAGCCTAAAATAACATTAACCTTTTTTCCCCAGCCTTATCACACTGTTGGCTCATATTCAGCTTGTGATCTACAATAATTCCAAGATCCTTCTTGCTCATAGTATTACTTAGCCAAGTATCACCCATCTTGTAACTGTGTGTTTGTTTGTTTTCCTAGGTGTAAAACTTTGCACTTAGCCCTGTTGAATTTCATTCTATTCTTTTCATCCCAGCGCTCAAGCCTATCAAGATATTTTTGAATTCTGTTTCTCTTTTCCAGGGTATTAGCTATTCCACCCTTTAATATTGCCTTTCAATTATGTCAGCTGCCTCTTTATACTCACTGTTCTTAGCTTTAAATATTGTCTTTTAATTATGTAAACCACCATTGTATATTCGTTGTTTTCAGCTCTAAATATAGTCTTTCAATGTTATAAGCCCCCTTGGGTCTTTTTCAAGGAGAAAGGCGGGGTAAAAATATTTTAAATAAATAAACATATTTGTCATTTGCAAATTTGATAAGCATTCCCTGTGCCCCCTCATTCAAGTCATTAATAAAAATGTTGAAGAGCACTGGGCACAGGACTGAGCCTTGTTGTACTGCAATTACCTCCTCCCACAGAAGGAGCCATTGATAAGCATTCTCTGAGTATGATTCTGTAATGAACTCATGTGACACTTGTTATAGCCAGTCCACACTTGGTTAGCTTGCTAATCAGAATCTCGTTGGGCACTTTGTCAAATTTTTGCTGAAGTCAAGGTATATTATGTCTATAGCATTCTCAGCATCTACCAGGGAGGTCACCTGGTTAAGATATGAGATAAAATTAGTCTGGCAGGATTTGCTCTTGATAAATCTACATTGGCTTCTAGTTATTACTGCAATCTTTTCAAGCTTCTTACAAAGTGATCGCTTTCTATAATTTTCCCTGGGATTGATGTTAGGTTGACAGGTCTGTAGTTCCCAGGTTCCATTTTTTACCCTTTTTGAAGATAGGGACAAAGTAAGCCTTCTTCCAAGCATCTGGGACTTCATTCATCCTCCATGACTTAAAGAAAATAACAGACAGTGGTTCTGAGAGTTCTTCAGAGTTCTTCAGGCAGATCCTTCAGTACTCTTGGATGTAATTCATCCAGCCCTGGAGATTTGAACTTGTTCAAAATAATGAGGTATTCTTCGACTATTTGTTTATCAATCTCAAGCCCCAGTCCTGTCTCCTCCACTTGTACTTCCCATTTGCCTGGAGGGCCATAGACTCCCTCTTGGGGGAAAACTCAGCTAAAGTAGAAATTGAGCACTTCTGCCTTTTCTTTGTCACCTGTTACCATTTTTTTCATCCCCACTGATTAGCTGAGCCACTATTTCTTTTCTCTATATTTTGCTACTCAAATACCTGAAGAATGCTTTTTTGTTGCTTTTAGCATCTCTTGCTAACCTCAGCTTAATCTCAGCTTCCTAACACCATCCCTGCATCTTTTTGCTACTTGTCTGTACTCTTATGCAGCCTGGCTTTCCTTCTACTTCCTATATGTGTCCTTATTTTATTTTCAGGAATTTGCCCTTCTTTCACATTGTGATTACCTGTAGAGCCAAGCCAGTTTTTAAATTTTGATACATTCCTCATTCCTCTAACTGACAGATTGCTTCTCCCTCAGGTTGACTTTCCGTCCCACCTGCACCTCCCAATCTTCGATGTTCTGAGAGGCCACTCCAAGAGAGGCCTGGAAATTGTCAACCAGAAAGTGGACCTTCTTAATAGTGGCCACCTTGCTATGGGAATACCTTCTGGTGGAAGTGTGACAGGTCCCCCACCCTCCTTAGTTTTAGGAAACAAATCAAAACCTGGCTCTTTACCCAAGCCTTTGAAAGCCTCACTCCATTTTAATTAATTTTTTCTCTATATCTCTGTGACAACCGTATGTTGATTGTTTACTGTGTGTTTAATCAGTTGTTTTATTTCCACCATCCTGAGAGTTGAGTGATGTTTGTTAGATAATGGAGTTTGGTTGAGTTTTAATTTTTTATGCCTTTTGTTTCAATTTTCTTTTTGTACCTGTGTTTATTTTTGTGAAGCCGCCCAGAGTAGTGGCTCACCACTAATTGGGCAAGGTACAGGTTTAATAAATAAATAAATTTCCAGTTTGTTTGTTGTTGTTGTTGTTGTTATGTTCTACTTTTCATTTTGCCTTTAGCAACAATTCTTCTCTAGTCTGTAGTTGGTGTCTGCAACAGGCAATAGTGCATAACCTCCTTTCAAGTAGAACTTACTTTATCCTTTTATATGCCACCATGTAGCCATGACATAATCAAATTATATGGTTGCCATTTATATAGCACTTTTTAAAACACTGAAGTCCGTGTTCCCCAGGTACAACTCCTTGTGCTCAATTTGTGCACAATTTTTTTCTTTTAATTAAAGCCTGATCAGAATATGAATCTTGAATTGGTATTCACCATTTTATGATTATTAGAAGGACGAAGTGGGTGCTTGGAAGCTGTTTAATGCATGTCTAATCCTGCTGTTTCATTTGGTTCTATATCCACCAGTTCTTTCTGGGCATTGTGCCAACAGAACATATCCTTCTACTGACAGTTGATTTAAACCTATACTTATAGGTAACTTCTTGGTGAAATGAAATGAAATGAAATGAAAGGAAGTTTTTACTGGACAAGTTGGCTTTCAATTAATACTGGGCTGAAATCCCCCACCCTCAATTTTGTGAGATGATTCATTCAGCTAAAAAGATGGGAGAGGGAATATTGCCAACTTTGGAGTAAGTGGAGATTCTCAAAACATCTAGAAAGTGGGCTTGCCTTTAAAGTTGGGGTTATATAGTTTTTCTTATTATATGTTTTAAGAGGAAGGGGAAGTTTTGTTGCTTAGCAGGCTAGTGGGGATCCCTCCTCAATTCAACAAGAGACAATGGGGAAGGGGAGAGAGATGTCTCCCTTCATTGACCAAAAGTGGCAGCCGTATCCTCATCCAAGTTCCATGGAGTCTTCCTGTGCTATGGCATGGTGCTATTCCCATGGGACATTCTGCTGAAGTCTTCAAGGGGAAACACTGGCAAACTGCTGAGATCAGCAAAGTCACCACTTGAAAGGGCAGCAAAGCTCTCCCCAAATATATTTCTGAATGGGAAAGGGGTGGGGAGCCTTCAACCAACTCAGCCCTAATGATGACTCATCGACATGGAAGTTCTGAGGTTCTGCCTATGCGACATTAAGTAAATTAGAAGGGATTTTGCCCCTTCTTCCCACATGCTGAAAATAACTTGGCCCAGCACTAATTTCAGTGTGAAAAACATAAAAGCATCATCCAATATTCTAAACAATGCAGTTTGAGCAGTTGTTCCCCCCCCCCCCAGTTTTTGAATATCATCAGTTGGCCGCTAGTGAACAGGGTGGGGGGAGTGCCTCATCCCAAAAATGCATCCCCCTGTCCCAGTCATGAACTGTCATTGATGTCATCCATCTTCTCCTAGGCAAAAACAGCAAAGGGAAATTATACACCAGTGATACTTAATAACAGGGCTTTTCTGAACCCTTAATAAGGTGTCTTGACCACGAACAATACTTCAGCAATATTTCTTCATATGTCTAAGGAGGAGGGTTGTCATCCTTGGATATCCCCTTCATATCTGTATGAAAACTTCCAGGTCAAGGCTGTTCCGCACCAAGATTTCTCCTTCACCCTGTCTTCTCTTGAATGGGCCCTCCTTAAAACTTCACCAGAGCCAGGTCTGACACAGGAATTAAATGCCGCATGGTTCAAAGCTGGATTAGATTCAGAACAAAATGGATTCAGTGTCTCTAGAACTCCTGGGAGAGCTACATTTATCCAGAAGTCAACAATCTGAACAAATCCAATGCTTCTCACTCCAGTTAAAGCAAAATTGCTAAAAGGATATGCATGGCCCACACGTAGATATTATATTACACTTTTCATGTTTATACAAAGGCAGATGTTTCAACAAAGCTTCACATATATTCTCCTTGAGGGGAGTTTATTTTACATCCCACGTTTTGTGGTGTTGGAAATATACTAGATTGGCTGTACTAGAAATGGAATTTCACATAGTGTTAATATCAGCCCCATACACACACACACACACACAAACATACACATACCATATTGTCTGGCAATGCAGTGATATTCCTAGAGGTATGATGGGGCCAACCATTGCCAGTATTGGCTTGGCTGCTGCTAATGGTGGTGGCAACAACATCCCTTTGAGAAACAGATAAATGAATTCAAAATAACTGAAGCCAGGGAATATCCTTTCTTGGTGGAGGAGGAAAGGGGTAGCCAAAGGTGCAACCCTGCGGCTACAGGCATCTCATTGTGGCCTCTTGCTTCAGGCACAGCATTCGTATGCACTGCCATCTGCATGGTAGCAGTGCCAGGAGATGCTGCCAAGCATAAAATAAAACCTGTTCCTCTTGGCACTGAACTACAGAACCCAAACACTTTCACATTACACTTGCTGTATGCTAAGGCATTACCCAACAAAAGAGTGAAGGCACTGCAGAAGGGCTAGGCATCGGAACAAAGAAACATTCTAGCCACAATCAAAAGAGAATTACAAGATTTGTCCATGTAGCCTGAGCTAGTTAAGGAAGCCCTGTCCAACGAAGCACTACACAGTTCTCAAATGTACATATATTTATAAAAGATATTCTCAATATACCATATTAACCTATCAAGCAGTTTGACGCAGGGTTACTCAGAGGTAGGCCCCTTTGGTTTCACTAGGACGTGCTTCTTAGTAAGCTCATTTCTGACTTCAGGTTAAACACATCTTTCTTTAAAGTCTTTTTAAAATCATCAAACCTCCCTTTGATTCATGTTGTACTCATTGAGTTGTACAGACAGAAGGGACCTCAATGGTAATCGAGTTCAAGCCCCTTCTGAAGCAGGAAGTATCAATTAACAGGTGTGTATGTATCTTCCATGGTTAATATCCTTGGGCACAGTAACAATATAGTATCCTAATATGCATGAGAAAGTTGCCAATTCTTCTCTAAAAAATTATTGTCTTCCCATGTATACATAAAATATAAAAATTAACTAATTAATGGAAATATACTGAATGCCCATCCTTCAATACTTTCTGTTTCGCCTTCTTTTTTGTCAGTGGTAGCTAATCCAGTAGTAGGTACTTTAGGCACATCTTGAGAAGGCAGGATTCTCTGAAAAAGGTAATAATGCTGGGAAAGGTTGGAGGCAGCAGGAAAAGGGGAAGACCAAACACAAGACGGACTGACTCCCTAAAGCAGTGGTCAGGAAACAGGAGTAAATTACCCCAAATGGGTTAAAAATTAAAATCCTGGGGGTAATGAGGACGCGACCCTAACCCCCTTCCCTCCTCCTCCTCCTCCTCCTCCTCTTCTGCCTGGAGGGGGGGTCCCCGGCTGCCTGATCACCCCCTTCCCATCCCCTTCTCCGGCCCAGCTGCAACCGAGCCACGGCGGATGGTGGCCGGTGACGGGCCCCGGCTGGCAGCGTAGGGCAGCTGAGGCGGCAGCGGTGGGGCCGGCCATGGCAGAGGGTGAGGCCGGGGCGAGCGGCTGGAGCGCCCCGGCCAGGAGGAGCCTCTCCTTCCAGCACCTGGAGAGGTGGATTGCGGCAGAGGGGCGCGGGCGCGGCCACGACGGCGGCCCGGGCCAGGTTCAGCCTCCTGGCGCCGGGATGCCGACGCCCCGTCCCCGGAGGAGTCCGTCAGGCGGCAGTGGCACTCGCCCGGCCGCACGGTTTCCTTTGGTGGCGCGTCCGCGCCGGCCAGGCCTGGCGGAGCCTCTCGCCCTCTGTGCGGCAGCTATCGTGGTGCTTTGACGGCGAGGCCCGTGGGAACCCCAACGCCAAGGCCCGAAGCGGCCGCCCCGGCGAGCAGTTGCTGGGGCCGGAGCGGGAGGCGGCATCGGGCACCCCCGGCAGGCAAGCCACCTGCTGCTCTTCGACGGCCGCCCAGGAGCGCCCGCCGGCGGAGAAGGGGAGCCGACCCCGCGGGGCCAAGGACTGAGCGTGGCCCCGCCAGGTGGAGGAGGAGGAGGCGGCCCGGGAACGGGGCGGCAAGGCTTCGGCGGCAGTGTTCGACTGGCTGCGGGTGACCGAGACACGTGTGACCGAGATCCTTCCTTTCAAATCAAGGGGGTAATGTCAGCGTATATAAATTTTTTGGGGGGTAAAAGGTAAAAAAGTTCCCTGACCCCTGCCCTAAAGGAACCATAGGCTTGAGTTTACAAGAGCTGAGCAGGGCAGTTGAGGACAGGGCATTTTGGAGGTTGCTCATTTATAGGGTCACTATAAGTCAGAGGCACGTAACAACAGCAGCTAATCCAAAAGATTCCTACATTTATATTTGAATATAAAAGAAAATACTAAACATGTGTTCATTCTAATACACTCATGCTTTATAGCAAGAGCCCTTGTAGTCTGCATGGAGGGGGCACCTAATTCCAGAACTTTGGGATAAAACCCCTTTTTAAATCATAGGCCACCTATGCTTTGCAGCTCAGTTCCTTCTCCTTCTTTATGGGCTGAAAGAAAGCTGAGGATTGTGTCCCAGCAGCTTTTCCACCAATTTTGTACAGTATGTCAGTAACATGGTACAAACATATTCAAACTCTACCCCATCTGGTTATAGAAATCTTACAAGCCTGCTCCGCTACTGATGTGATGAGGAAGGAATTTAAGAGTGTCACTCTAGGGTGAAAATAAGAATGTCACGTTTTAATATTCATTGTTATAAATTAATACTGTATTGTGGAAGTTCAAGAACAAGGAACATAATCAAACAAAGGACGAATATTACTTTCCTTTTCTTTGACAGATTTCTTACTTCACACTAACAGTTTAAATGCCAACATTTCTGGGCAAGATTGTTTTATTTTTAATTAAAAGCTAACAGTTGTATTTTAGGTGGCTGAAGATTATTTGTTAAAGCACAAAAGATCTTCAACCAGCTAAGATATAACCATTAACCATCTTCCCATAGCCAAGAGTAAGCACTGCAGAGCAGAGCTTGGAAAGGTTACTTTTTGGACTACAACTCCCATAATAACACAGCCAGCATGGGTAATGGCCATATTAGCTGAGGAAGGGGTTGGGAACAGTAGCCCTTAAAAGTAACTTTTGCAGCCTTTACAGCAGAATTCAACACAACTCACTCCCAGGTACACAAGGCTGAGATTATACTGTAAATTTAACGGTGAGATTGCATTAGTAGCTGACCTGTATTGGCTGTGTCTTAATTTATGAAGACATGTTTAAACTAGAACATTAGCTCCTTAGAGTATAACTAATAGGAGAGTGGAATATAAATAAATATAATCATAATTATACGGGAGAAATGACTACAGACTCTCCTTGGGGACGAGGTCATGGGAAGCATCATCATGAACTCCTGTACTTCAGAATTTATCACTATGCTAAATCCTCTACTACAGCTTATGGTTCGTACCAATTTAGTTAAACCTTAAGGTTAGTACCTGAAGTTTAGAATAAAGAATTGTGAATGATTATATCCATGCCCTTCTTCTGAACTTCCAAAGTCACCTGTCCAGTCATACTGGATTTAACCCTGCATATCAGTTCAGAGTAGAGAAGGGCACAGACTGTGATTCTGCAGTTCATCCCAAGTTGGTGTGGTGCCCGAACTGGTGTTCTGCATGTGCTGTGAGCTTCCCTCCCCCACCTCCTCCAGGCAATCGCCCATTCACCAACAGCAACATACTTTCCTCCTCTGCCTCCTCTGGGTGATCACCCACTCATATGAGGAGGCAAGGCAGGGAAGCCCCCAATCGTGGAGGAGGCAGAGGGAGGGAAGTGTGTGGTGCTTGCGGAACACCTGTGCAGGTGCTGTGCCAAATCAGGCTGAACTGTGGTTCATGCCCATCTCTAGTTCAGAGGGCTCACTGTAATCATAATTTGTCAGCTTGTCAAATGGAAGGACTGTGCATTAAGCCACAGACTCAGGAGGGTAGACAGGTTGGGAGGACAAGATCAGAAATGAGATGTTTGAATACAATTAGTGACTTCAGCTGAAAAAGGCACCCTCCTACAGATTTCCCCCCAATATGGACCTACTTAAGTTTAAATTCTATGAACATTACAAAAGCATTGACCCCACTGATCACAATAGACTCAACCTGCAAAGGGTAGCACTTGAACATTTCATATTTCCGTGGCTCAAAAGACAAATACATTAAATAGGATGGTCTGTATTGATACACAGATCTTTCCTGATGTGGCTCAACTCTCTCCTGATTACTGGAAGCTTATGACAATATTTTGATGACATAATGTCTGTCCTGGCCTCTGTTTTGAAGGAGTCCTCACCAAAATGCATAAGTTCAAAAGCATGTAGGAAAACATAATAAACTGGAAATACCATGGTTAATAGTGGGACGTGGTGGCGCTGCGGGTTAAACCGCAGAAGCCTCTGTGCTGCAAGGTCAGAAGACCTGCAGTCGTAAGATCGAATCCACGCAACGGAGTGAGCTCCCGTCGCTAGTCCCAGCTCCCGCCAACCTAGCAGTTCGAAAGCATGCAAATGCAAGTAGATAAATAGGTACCACCACGGTGGGAAGGTAACAGCGTTCCATGTCTAGTCGCGCTGGCCACGTGACCATGGAAGATTGTCTTCGGACAAAACGCTGGCTCTATGGCTTGGAAACGGGGATGAGCACCGCCCCCTAGAGTCGGACACGACTGGACAAATTGTCAAGGGGAACCTTTACCTTTACCTTTTTACCATGGTTAATAAAGGGAAAACTAAATCCATGATTTGGTGACATCTACATGCCATAATTCAGATGCTGAAAAGGTTCTTTACACTGAGTAAAGAAAAGTGGGCGTTTAGGCTGCCAGCACTTTAACTCTTTAGCCAACAAAAGGCATAGAGAATTCATTTTTGATGAACAGAAGCAACCTTACAGGATGCAGGCTGATAATTAAAAAACAAGACCATAAAGGTTAAGGAGTTCCCCGAAATGACATTAATTAATTAAACAGCCTAAGGAACTACAACTAGTCACACCTAAACCATACAAGGATTCCCAACACAAATCAAACACTGGATAGCTCAGTGGTTTAGGTATTTGGCAGTGGAACCAAAGATGGGGAGTTCTATTCCCTCGCTATGCCTCCTTGACAGGGTCTGGACTCAATGATCCATAGGGTCCCTTCCAGCTGATGATGATGATAATTAGAGAAGAATGTGCACATATGTATACCTAATGCTTCTTTCATAGGGGAAAATACTACTGGTCAATAATCTAGATATTGGAAATGAACAGAGAATTTTAATAAAAATTCTTATTTAATTTTAGTAAAATATTCTTGAATTCTTGAAGAAAATCAACTTTTAGCCAATGTTGTTATGTGCCATCAAGTCGCCTCCAACTTACGGCGACCCTATGAATGAGTGATCTCCAAAATGTCCTGTCCTCAGCAACCCTGCTAAGCCCCTGCAGACTCAAGCCTGTGAGTTTCTTTAGGGAGTCAGGCCTTCTCATATTTGGCCTTCCTCTTTTCTTGCTGCCTTCCACCTTCCTCGGAATTATTGTCTTTTACAGAGAATCCTCCCTTCTTATGATGTGCCCAAAGTAGGACAGCCTCAGCTTCAACATTTTTGCTTCCAGTGATAGTTCAGGCTTGATTTGATCTAGGACCCACTTGTTCGTCTTTCTAGCAGTCCAAGGTATTGGTAAAGCTCTCCTCCAGCACCACATTTCAAACAATTTTTTCCCCCTGTCAGCTTCCTTAACTGTCCATCTTTCACACCCATACCATGGTGATCAGAAATACAAAAGTGTGGATGATCTTGGTCTCGATCTCCAGTGATGCATCTTTCCATTTAATTATATTTTCTAGATCCTTCATTGCTGCCCTTCCAAGTCTCAGTCCTCTTCTGATTTCTTGGCTGCAGTCTCCATTAGGACTGATGATTGAACCAAGATATACTAAATCTCTGTTTCAATTTCTTCATTGTTAGCACTGAAGTTGTGTAGTTAAATATATATTTTGTCAATGGCTTTTTCAGCATCCAGTAAAAAAGGTAGCCTGATGATGTCTTTCACTCTGCAGAACCATTATATCCACAATCCTCCTGAAGTTATCCTCTCCCTCTCCATACTGAATAAATGTCAGTTGCTCTACATGAGCAAAGGAGGGAGTGATTTTTTGAATCCTAAGAACAGTAGTTGATATCTTAGCAGTAATATCAGTGAGATGCATCCATTAATTTGTACATTGGTGTGATCTTTGCTGGACTAAGGGGCCAATTAATTAAGCGCATGGTAGAGCTGTGGGCCCAAAATCTCAAGGTGTGAAAGACTGATTTTGTTTAGATTTTCAAAGACAACATAATTCTTTTCCCTCACCAAACTTAAGATAAAGATACAAAGAAAATGCTTGGCTAAAATTTTGACTTCTCAAGACAGCAGTTGGTGCACAATGCGCTCCACATAAAGGTCATGTGTTCTGTTTTACTCCCAAGTTGGGTTAATTGTTATGCATTCTACTGATGTTTCTGGTCAGGGTGGTGGTGTAACCTCTGACTTTAGCCATCTTTGGGAAAGGATCTGCATACATGAGTGAAGCCATGAGCCTTTTTCCTATCTGCATCACAGATTTCATCTTCCCTCTTGACTGAGCACCCATCAAAACATATTTAAGTTAGTGCTAACACAAAAACAAACCATTAATAAAAAAGCTACTGCTGCTCATTTAAATTCAGAAATATAAATTAACAGCACTTCAATGAATAAAGGCGTCCCTTATTTAGAAGGTATTTTGCAGACATATATATATATATATATATATATATATATATATATATATATATATATATATATATATATATATATATATATATATATATATATATATATTTAAGTACATGCATTTATTTCAGAACCTATCTTATAAGTTCAAAACAGCTTAGGATATTAGATGGAGACAGGCAGATATAGAGTTACTCATGTCATATATGAATGCTAAAATAAGTCACTATTTGAGGAGAATAAGCTTCATGATACACTTACAGGAAGTTATAATGCTGATGACATTTTTATGTGTATCTTACAAACTGAAGAAATTGCTGTTAAATAAATAATGGTAGCTTTATTTATTCACACAATTACAGCTTTCAGAAAGAGTTATCCTGCTTTTCTGTCTATAGAGGCAGTATTAGTTATTAACTACACATTTTCTTGTTTCAATCACACCCATCTCATTCTTCCTTATCTGAGAACTGTGTGTTATTAGCAACACTAAGTTTACTAGTTTTTCTACTAACATTCGTCTGGAAGGGAAAATTTCACCAGTTTTTGATCCTCCACTCCCAGTGTTGCAGGACTTGTTTATTAAATAATCTATGCAGCTGCTCATCAGCATATGCCCTCTGATAGTTTTGCAAACAAAATATTGTAAAATCACATACAATACTTAAAACACGCTTCTAGCTAATTCCTTCTTTCTGCACAGTTAAGAAGACAGTGCAAACAACACAATGTTGGACATACCCACGTGTTAGGGATGGGTAAGAAAACTGAAATTCGGTAAACTTGTATCCTAAAACAATATTGTTAATAGCGAAGTTGAAGAATGGGGCATACTCTTTACAACTAGTACAACTTTGCATACTCTTTACAACTAGTACGCAAAACCTGTGATATGAGTATTACCATTGGCCAGCCTCTAGCACCCAATCCACTGCAAACTCCTGTGCCTTCTAAAAACCACCAATGAGATTATCACAAGATATCTGCCTAGTTATTCTGACTCAACATGTTTGTGATATCACCAACAACATACCAATCACAACTTCTAATACTTTGATTGGATTGCCCTCCTTCACTTTCTGAGTAAGGGGTAAGAAGCAATAACTTTTCAGTAGTGGAAAGTTTTCTCTAGAAATCCTTTCCTTTATTACTTGTGTTGGACCTTTTCTCATGATTTTATGACAAGAGGTAAAAGCTTCTGATAGCAGTGCTTATTATACTGTCACAGATGAGCTTTTCTATTTGTTCTAAATTTTATAGTGATTTTCATTATGTTGGGGGAAAGTGCTCACTTAACGTTACAAAAAATGGTAAAGGAAAACTCTCAGCGTGTATCAAGGACACCAATTATTTCTTACTCTGAATCAAGTAATCAAATAAACAGGATCAATTTGACAACACCACTATACTTGTTATATTGGATGTCACATCTCTTTACACCAATATACTGTACCACATAATGATGATCCTCCAGCTTAAAGACTAATTTAATGTGAATGAACTCTGTAACAGCAGAACTTCTAATGTTCCTCTCACAGGTGAGCAGCAGCACCTTTACAGCAAAAGTCCTCTTGCTGCAACACTTTGTCTAACTACATGGCCACTGTTGTGGCTCTTTCTTATCTAAACCTGCTCATGGGTCCAGGTAGACATCTTCAAAAAGTCCACTAATAAAGCAGTGATATTGTGACAGCACAATGATGACCTGGGTTTTAGACAAAGGGCAAAAACAGTTTAGAACAATTAAACAGTTGACTGGATTTTGTGTGAAGTTTCAGTAACTGGCCATAGCTAATGAAGTGACCGGGGACAGGATGCACCCCAGTTCTTCAATTGGTTGTGTGATTAGGCCCCAGACTGGGAAGTGCCCCAGTCTCATTAGTTTGGTGCAGCAACCTAACTGATAAGGTACTTATGCAAAAACCAACAAAATTCTGGTCATTACACCAAGGTTATTGATCCCAAATCAAGTATACATTGAGAAGCAACACTGAAAATCCACACATCTCTTTCTTCAATGCCTTGCTTACTATTGAGAAGAGTGGAGGGAAAATTATGGTCTTTTTCACAAATCCATTGCACAGGATCCAACACTGTTCATGGAGCAATGGAATCCAGCATAATTGGAATAAGATGGTCCCTTGTGTACCCCAAACACTTTATCTGCACGACCAGGAAAATTCCTGAAACCTCTTTCTGGGCAGTTCTCAGGGCTATAGGAGGGAATGGAGGGGAACCAACATTTATCATGTTGGTGTTACACTACTGATGTGACATTGTATTTAAGCCACTAAATGCACACACCTACCTAAGATGGAAATCCTGTCAGCACAGAGAGGAAACATATAAAGAGAAACACCATCTACAATGCATGATTTCTAGTGGCTCATCCTAACAATCAGACATATTCCTAACAAATGGCCAAATTATTAAACAAGAATCAAGGAACTGAGAAAAGATAGTCCCAACAGAAAACACCCACCCAATGTCACTGGACTGCAGTGTCAAAACAAAAAAATCTTTTGTAAATGCAACAAAGGCATCAAAGATCAGCTGATTTGTGGTAGATTTCCTTTCTATCATCAACCAATAAACATCCTCTTATAGCACTCTGGCAACCTCTGTATCTACACAGATGACTGAGAACTGCATTTAAATCACCAGTCAGCAGTCCTGTATCATACTTTGGCAAATCCAAATGTTCTAAGTCCTCTGTTTGATTTAGGGAAACAGTTGTCTTCAGGAGTGTTAAGGCTCATAGAATACCATCCTCTGGTCCTACAGTGCAATTTACAATATTGTACAGAAATACACAAAATGTCACATTTCTCTACAGGTAAAACAACTGACCTATGAAACAAGTTTTAGGAACCAGAAATCTGCAATCTTGGTGAACACAATGGGAAGACCTGTTGCAAAGCCACTTCGACTCCTATAATAATAAATTCTCTGATTTGTCAGTTATTGAAAGAGAGATGCCATCTGATCCAAAAACATGGGAGAGAAGATTTTAAAAAAAGATTTATTTATTTATTTATTTATTTATTTATTTATTTATTTATTTAACTTATATGCCGCCCACACTACCCAAAGGTCTCTGGGCGGCTTACAACAATTAAAATACAATAAAAAAGATAAAACAATTAAAATATATACTCTAAAAAATTGCCATCAGGACCCACAGTTGATATTATTTCAATTAAAAGCCTTCTGGAACAGGAAGGTTTTGACCTGGCGCCAAAATGTCATCAGCATCGGCGCCAGACGAATCTCAGTTGGGATGGTGTTCCATAGTATGGGGGCAGTTGCCGAAAAGGCCCTTTGTCTACAAGCCATCCCTCTTACCTCCTTGAGGGACAGCTCTTTCAAAAGGGCCCCCTGGCTAGATCTTAACTGCTGGGTAGGTTCATATGGAAGGAGGCGGTCCTTCAGGTATCCAGGGCCCAAGCCGTTTAGGGCTTTATACGTCAAAACAAGCACTTTGAATTGGGCCTGGGCAGCAACTGGTAGCCAATGTAATTTAAACAGAATCAGCTTGATGTGTCCCCTAGCGGCGCCACCACTCACCAGCTGCGCAGCTCGATTCTGGACCAGTTGCAGTTGCCGGACCGTCTTCAAAGGCAGCCCCACGTAGAGCGCATTGCAGTAATCTATACGAGATGTTACCAGTGCATGTGTAACTGTCATGAGACTCCGCTCGTCCAGGTAGGGCCGTAGCTGGTATAATTTCCGCAGCTGAAGGAAGGTGCCTCTGGCCACCGAGTCCACCTGGGTTTCCAGAGTTAGACTGGGGTCCAGGAGCACCCCCAGGCTGTGGACTTCAGGGCAGGGAAATGGCCCTCTAGCCTGTCTGGCGAAGCACCCATTAACAGCACTTCTGTCTTGTCTGGATTGAGTTTCAATTTATTAACCCTCATCCAGTCCATTATCAGGTCCAGACACAAGTTCAGCACAGAAACCGCCTCACCTGGATTGGTGGAAAACGAGAGGTAGAGCTGAGTGTCATCAGCATATTGCTGACTCCTCAGCCCAAACCTCCTGATGACCTCTCCCAGCGGTTCCATGTAGATGTTAAACAGCATGGGGGACAGTATCGAGCCCTGAGGAACTCCATGACATAAACGCTATGGGGCAGAGCAACTGTCCCCCAGCACCACCCTCTGGACACGGTCAGCCAGGGAGGAGTGGAACCACCGTAAAGCGGTGCCTCCAACTCCCAACCCAGCTAATCTATCCAGAAGAACACCATGGTCGATGGTGTCGAAAGCCGCTAAGAGGTCCAGGAGCATCAACAGGGTCACACTCCCCCTGTCTCTCTCCCAGCAAAGGTCATCGTACAGGGCAACCAAGGCAGTCTCCATACCAAAACCCAGCCTGAAACCCGATTGAAATGGATCCAGAAAATCCGTTTCATCCAGCAGCGCCTGGAGTTGCCCGGCCACAAACCGCTCCAACACTTTGCCCAAATAAGGGAGGTTTGCCACTGGTCGGTAGTTAACCACCAGACTTGGGTCCAGGTTAGGTTTTTTTTAGGAGAGGCCGAATTACCGCCTCTTTCAAGGTGGTAGGGACCACTCCCTCTCTCAAAGAGGCGTTCACGGCCTCCTGGACCCAGGTGCGAACCCCCCTGGCAGATCTTCCAATTAGCCAAGATGGGCAAGGGTCGAGCGGAGTGGTGGTAGAACGGACAGATCCAAGCACCCTGTCCACATCCTCAGGTATCAACAATTGAAACTCATCAATTAATATTTGACCTAAGCACGGCACACTGGACACATCCTCTGATTCTGCAGTAACGGTGGACTCCAACCCACTGCGAATCTGAGCGATTTTTCCCTCAAAATGAATGGCAAACTCATCACAGCGAGCTGATGAGCAGTCCGGGACCTCCACCGGATTTCCCGGTTGAAGAAGATCCCGGACCACCCGAAACAGCTCTGCTGGATGACATTCTGAGGAAGCAATACGGCTGGAGAAATATTGCCATTTGGCCAGCCGTATTGCCATGAAATAGGCCTGATAATGGGCTCTAAGTTGTGTTCAATCGGGCTCCCAGCGGGATTTCCTCCACCTGCACTCCAGCCGTCTTCCCTCTTGCTGCATCGCCCGCAGTTCAGAAATATACCAAGGAGCTGTCTGGGCTCTGCGTGCAGGGAGAGGGCGCTTAGGCGCAATCGTGTCAACCACCCGGGTCATCTCCCTATTCCATAGGGTGACCTGAGCTTCGACAGGAGCGCCGACCATATCAGATGGATAATCCCCCAGAGCATTCAGGAAACCATCCGGATCCATTAGTCTCTGAGGGCGGATCATCTTAATAGATCCCCCACCCTTGCAGAGGGGAGAAGAAGCTAATAGACTAAACTTGACCAGGAAGTGGTCTGACCATGACAATGGGGTCACAACCAGCCCCTCCACATCCAAACCACCATCTTCCAGTCCCGTTGAGAAAACCAGGTCCAAGGTATGGCCCTCCTCATGTGTCGGGCCGATGACACATTGAGACAGCCCCATGGTTGTCATGGCAACCATGAAGTCCTGAGCCACCCCAGTCAAGGCAGCCTCGGCATGGATGTTGAGGTCCCCCAGCACCAACAGCCTGGGAGTCCTCAACACCAGGTCCGAGACTACCTCCGTCAGTTCAGGCAGGGAGACGGTACGCAGCCAACAGAATCCCCAATCTGTCTCGTAAGCCCAACACACAATACAGGCCCTCAAGACCTCCTCTCAAAGGGATAGGAAGCCTGGTCAAAGAGATAGAACTCCTATAGACTATAGCAACTCCCCCTCCCCGACCCTCCGAGCGACATTGGTGCTGGACCGAGTACCCAGGCGGACACAGCTGGGAGAGGGGAACACCACCCTCCTCTCCCACCCAGGTCTCAGTAATGCATGCCAGGTCAGCACCCTCATCCAGAATTACATCATGGATGAGGGTAGTCTTATTTTGTACTGACCTGGCGTTCATCAACAGCACCGTGTGGCTCGAGGGTTTGCTCATATGGTCACTTGATACCATCTGGTTGGGGGTAGGACTAGAAGAGGGGATAGATGTAAGATATCTAACCTCTCTTCTCCTACGTGGGCATGTTCTACCCCCACCACCTTTCCTTCCCCTACCCAGCACCACCTCAATATATAAAACAGACACCTTAACAACACAAAGACTTGACATGGAAGATGGTATCTGGCATCACTCAACTACTGCAAATGCCACACTTCAGAATATTCCATCCACACGGATCTCTAACTGCTACATTGGCTACAGTGACCTTTGATTCACAACAGAATGGCTGGAGAAGACAGACACCAAAATATTTTGCTTTAAGACTTCAATATTTCTGTTGTGTTAGTTACTGCAGGAGCTATATGATTTAAGTGATTGACTGCATCCTTCCAGGATCCAGAATAAAGTGCTATTTGATGCCTTAACACTTTCAGTATGAAACTGACTGAGACACTGGTATTTCAATTACTATCCCATCCCAGATTCTATTTTTATAAAAGTAATTCACTTCACTACTTGTTGGGGAAAAAGAGAAACCTGCCATACATTATCATTATTGCCAACATGTTACTTCTCTAGAGTAGTGACTCATTAAGCGTCATATTAGTTGCTACTCTCTTGCTATTTATTGTTCCTGACTTATTAATTACCTTTGGGTGGTTGTAGGATGATTGTTCTCCCTTTTCCTGGAAATAAAGGGTCCCTCATGAGTCACAACAGCACATAACCCTGTCTCCAGCAGCAGAGTTACATTAAAGAGATGACATGAGGGACTGCCCCTAATAATATAGGAGGTTAATTTAAACAGTATTGTAGCAGGAGACCCTTATTTTAAGTAAGCAAGAGTGACCCTTGTCTCATTCCCTTGTATCAAGGTAGGCTAAGAAAAAACATTCACACACAGAAAGAGTTACAGCTCTTCTTATAAGTCAAAAATTACTTCTAGTTCTTGAAAAGTGACTTTTCACCCTGTTCTAGTCGTCCAAGAAGGGCTGGTGTCCTGCCTTCATTACACACAGAAGTAATTGGTAACAGGTAAGATAACTACAAGGGCAAGTTACTTCCAGATTCTATTACATCCCTCCCTCCTGCACCCACAGATGGAAATGCCATTGAACTGAAGCTTACAAATACAGAAAGACTATTTGAAGAGAATTCTTTGACAAGAAATATCACAAATTGTGATAACTAAGCTAGGCCTTCCTTTTCCCCCATTTCTATAAGGCACCTCGCCAAGCTGCCTGCTGTTGTTTTGGTCACTTCTTCACTCTCTGTAGATTTAGAAAAGCACATAGTAAGCATGGAGCACCAATGAATAGGCATTGAGATGAAGGAGCATGCCAGAGCTTTCTTGGAAAGGGCAATGATTGTCATCATGTATAATCAGACAAGGGTCAAGATTACTGTGGGCGAAGGCAAGCCAAAAAAAAGAAAAGCCATTACAGCCTCAAGTTGGACACAAAACCATTATGGTAACAAGCCCAAGTGGAGGAGGACACACTGTTGGAGGGGGAGGCCTGTTGCTTAATGTCAGAACACATAGTCTGCAGCAAAAAGGTTCCATCACCAAGATGCCCAGAAAGGCCACCTGAAACCTGGGAGACACCCTTCTAGTCATAATTGACAGTACTGAGATAGATGGATCAGTAGTTTATCTCAGCATAAAAGCAGGATCCTACATTCTCTGATGCTGCCTAACAGTTTACAAAAGAGAAAAAGGGGGAAATAAACTAAACAAAGAGAGAGATCTGACCCTTATTCAAGAGCTCACCAGTCCATTGCCTTAGATATCAGTACATTTCCATGGGGATGGAATTGGAAACAAAGTCATGAGGAAGGGCTGTAGCTGAGCGAGCATGAAAGGAAGAGGAAAAGAAAGAAGAGATGGTCAAGGTAAGGGAGAATGGATGAAGAAGACAATAAGGACCATAGAGTTGAGGAAGAAGCAGGAATTAAGGGAAGGAATTTGAGGAGGACCAGCTTAGAGGCACATGAAAGAGAGGCAGATGGATAAGAAAAGAAGGGATGAGAGAAAAATTAGTTGAGAGACAGGCTCACTAGGGGTAGGAAGAAAGCAGGAATGAAGGAAAGCAAGGGTGGAACATAGTCAGTAAAAAACAATGAATAGAAGCTATATTTGTTACTTGTTCATCAGCAACTGCTTTACATATTCCCATCATTTGATAAGCATCTTTTTTTGGTACACCAATTAAAAATAACAACAGACTGTAGAAAAACTGAGAGCAGAAGGCGTATTTTCCCCATGCCAAAAGCTTATTTTTCAAACATTTCTATACGCTTAGCAAGGCAATTTCCAGAACTACAAACCAAATGGCCAAACCACAGCAGCTAAAAATGATCATAAACATGTATGCTGTTTTGCTTAGACCATCAATAAAGCTTAACATCCCACCATGCCAGAGATATATGATCATAAGAGCTCAATGCACACAGAACAACACAAACTTTCTTATGGTCCAGATGCCACTGTATCCATGCTCCATTTACCCCCATATACAGCCATGCCATTTCCCTTCTCTGGATGATGCATCAGTTCTCTTTGTTCCCAGATCCCCTTCCATGTTCCTCTTTGCTTAAGCAAAACTTTACGCTGCCTTTTCTGTAAGTAGAAGTTCTTTCCTCCACGTTATCACTGCCAAATCTGAGCTGTTGTTTGCTTCAGAGGGTTACAGCTAAATGACAGCCCTTTGCATGTTTTTACATGCTAATTATCCACCAGCATTGCCCACATATTTCTACTTCCCAATAGAAGTGTGCATACTGTGAAATGCTGAATTAATTGTGCAGCGGACAGTTTCATTATCAGTCACGTTATACAGTATGGTACTTGTGTTACAAGGTGTTTGGATCCATCCTGCCGAGAACTACTCTGCACAATGAAAAATGGGTGGTGGTGGAACAAGTTTCTCCTCATACAATATACTACCCTTTCCTAATAATTCTAATAAACAATACTCCACTTTTTATATATATAAAAAAGAGTAAGAACAAATCAGTTGGCTGGATAGCTCAATGTGTTAGGCATCTGGCTGTGGAGCCAGAGGTTGAGAGTTTTATTCCCTACTGTGCACCCCCAAAAAGCTAGCCTGTGTGGCCTTGGGCAAGCTGCACAGTCTCAGGGTGCTCCCAGAAGAAGGGAATGATAAACCACTTCTGAGTACTCTCTACCCAGAAAACTCTGGGAAAAAAGGTTGCCTTAATTCAGAATTGATTTGACGGCACACAAAGCGCAAGTCAGAGCCACAGGCAAAAAACAACAAAAGGGCACAGGGTCTAGTGATTAACCACACCATCTCCACACATACACACAAATATGTTAGAGAAGATATTGGGCAAGTTGACTAGAAGAACAGCAATAGCGACTAAAGTGGCAGATATAATAGCCCCTGTGATTTATAGAAGCAAGTATGACGCATGTGTCCCAAAGCACAGCTAGAAATCACTAAAAACTGGAGGTTGCCACAGCAAACAGCTGCTATATGCAGGGTTATCTTCTCTTTCTTTTGCAGTATCTAGCAGAACGATTCCTGACATCTTTACAGCTTTATGCAAACTATTTACATTCTGTCTATCCAAGTTGAATTATAATAAAATAAAATTAATGCACAGTAAACTGTGTACATGAAGCAATGCCTGGCTCTCTTGCTAACATCTTCAAGATGTTTTGTGTGGGTAGGCAAATTTCTTAAAGAACCAAACCTGGTCAGTAGACTGCTTTGCACTTACAACTGCCATTGTTAAATATGCTTTCTGAGAATAACACACATACATTGTTTAATTTTAAACAACTCCCTAAGGCTTGCCCTTAATAAATGTTACAGCCAGCAATACAGGATAGCATTTATTAATAAACCTACTAACACCATGTAATCATTAAAAGACCAGGAAGACCATTTGAGAGACTATTGCTCAAAATTTATTGGCGATGTTAACACTCTTAAATCTGGAATTAGTCTCCTGTAATCCCATGGGTATATGTGGAGGGACAAACTGACAAGTGACAAAAGACCTCATTCTCCTTAGTGAACTCCCAAACTCCGATTAACTTGGAGCTGGCTGGATTATGTCTTTATGAAATACAAATGCTTTGGAGAGACCAGAAAACTGATCCTACTTTTGCTGTTCTTGTTGTTTATCTGCGTTATTGTAATATAATTGTAATATATTCTTGGAATACATTTGATATTTTAAAACTAAAACTAGAAAAAAGAAACAAATGTATTCTTAATTGGTGGATGTGATGACTGTTAAGAAGTGGAGAAGGCTACACACCCAACCTTTCTGAAATTAGGTAAGAGACTATTGTTTAGTGTAGCTGTTCATCATCACTGTATTGGCCTTAGTTTCGCTGTCTTCTCCAAATCCATGCAAATATCTTCACTACCATCTTCAAAGCTGCAAGACTAGCTACATCCACCAATGGTTTCAAAGCCATTGTGGGAATACTTCATGAGCAAAGTATGGGGAGCCTCCTGGTGCAGTAGCTAAACTGCAGTACTGCAGCCAAAACTCTGCTCACTACCCATGTTAAGTCCCAGGTAGCTGGCTTGAGGTTCACTTAGCCTTTCATGCTTTTGAGGTCAGTAAACTGAGTACCCAGCTTGCTGGGGGATCAGTGTGTAGCCTGCATAATTAAATTGTAAACCACCCAGAGACTGCTTTAAGTGCTATGGGGCAGTATATAAGCAGCATGCTTTGCTTTGCTTTTTGTGTGTGTGTGACAGCACACAGCCATTCTGAACAAAGTCAAGAGACTATTCTCCCATTCAGTTAAACACTACATACATGTAATGCACTGCTTACATGACTTCAGGATGTGGCACCAGAAGATGGTGGGCAGCAACGTAAGTGTACTTGGCTCTGTCTCTGCAGACCTCTTTAACTTTGACTCTGTTGACCCTACCCTATTGTTCTACCAATCCCATGAGACACTGCACAATGATGTTACCTGTGTACTCCCAGAAATTAGATGTAGGAAACATAAGATCTGACCAAAGACCTATTTAGTCCAATAGCTACCTAGATGGTTATAGGAAACCCACAGGCAGAATGATAGGCACAGCTTCAAAAAGTTAATTTTTTTTACTTTTTACTTTGACCTTTTTGGCTATAATTCCCAGATTCTCCTTGGCTAAGGGATTCTGGGAGTTGTAGTCTACACTGAAACATTCCCTCAACTCATATTGTGGTCTGCAAACTAGAATATAACCATTATGATTAGTAGTCACAGATAGTCTTACCCTCCATGTTCTAAAATTTGACCATCCCTCGCCAACAGGAGCAGATGCTGCAGGGCAGAGCTGGGGACAGGATACGTACAGAATTAATGTTGTGGAGGCCTCTATTTGTTGCAATCCAGAGGAAACAAAAAGGAGAAAAAAATGGAGCTGGTAGGAACTATTAAGCTGGCTAGTATTGGGTTTGCCTCATTCTTGTTGCCAGGACGTCTCTGACCTAACAAAGGATATAATCTGTATCATTGCAGGCATCATAAGCGTGTGACAGCTGACCTCACAATGGATTGTAGAAATGTTTAGAATTAACCACAGGTCTGCAGCTGAGCAACAGCATGACTGAGTACAGGTTTGAAGAGGGTTCTGATGAGGGTCACATCAAAAGGAAGTCTGTGAAGGAGAGGTGGGAACAGAAACTCTGAGAATGCAGGTGACAGAAATGTGTCTAAATTGCAGGCCATGGGGTGAATCCCCTCTAGTAGACAATGAGTTCAAAATAAAACAGTGAGGCACTGAAGGAGAAAAAAAATGTGGAATATGCAATTATTCACAACAAGTTGGTAAGTATATAAATTTAGTAGGGTTCTATGATCCTCATAACTACTACAAGGTAATATTTCAGAATATTTCAGCTCAAATAGTTGTTATGGCAGTTGTTATAGTTAATATGTGTTTATTGTTTGCTTTTATGCAGCACATGAACAGAAACATTATCAATTAAAACTTATCACCTTTTCTTTAAAACAAAAACAAGTCTAACGGAATAACTAAGAACTGTGCAAAGCTCACTTCCACACTCTGAAGTGTGCTGGTTCTTTAATCATTATGCTGAATTATCTTATTACAAACACGGATTTAAAACAAGTTGAATTATATGTTAATTAAGATGCTATTTATTAGAATAAGGAAGACAGTAAATTATAATGATGCTTTGAATATGCAAAATATTGATTTCTACTTTCTTAGCATGTTTGCATTCTTGCCTTCCTCCAAGCAGCTCAAGAGCATCTATATGAGGCCATCCAATATGAGAAAGCAGCAAATTACTAAAAGTGTACCAGATTCTATGGAATCAAATGGTGATGAGAAATTAAGCTTAAAAGAAGAAGAAGAAGAAGAAAGGAATACCTAACTCAGAGGCAGGATGTTTTTAATGGCCTCTTTATAAAGTTCTGCTTTCACCCATTTTCTGAAAATAGGGAGGAATGGAGCTTAGCATATGTCCTTTGTATGGAAATTCCAAAGGGACTGATTCCTAATTGACATTTTCTTGGCCTTTCTTGGTGTGGCCACTCTAAGAAGGAATGAGTAACAGAGGTAGTGATTCCTCCGGAGAGATGGTCTGATAAATACAAAGGTCCCAAACCGTTAGACAATACAGTAGCACATTAATAAAAGCAGAGCTGTTGTGTTATCCTAGCATGAGCATTCCTCACATGTTGCAAATTAGCTTTTTTTTTTGTCTTGTGGGTTTCATGTGCAAGTCCAGCAGCTCAGACACAAAGCTGCGTCACTGCAGAGGAAATGTTTTGTCAACTTCTAACTGCAAAGCATGTATCTCATCTTTGATCCTGTGTCCATTCAATCTGTTTTTGCATTGATCTGGGCAGTTTTAAAACACACACACACATACACAACCCAATCTACACAATAAATCTTTAAATCCATGGTTTATTTTTTCTCAAAATATACTTTTTGAATACTTTCCTCCCTGCGTGAATTGCATCAGAACATTTGAGATGTC
The DNA here is from genome assembly GCA_037013535.1 of Intellagama lesueurii. Taxonomy (NCBI): domain Eukaryota; kingdom Metazoa; phylum Chordata; class Lepidosauria; order Squamata; family Agamidae; genus Intellagama; species Intellagama lesueurii. The sequence goes on along the minus strand of JBAJHW010000003.1, from coordinate 166,469,426 downwards.
AACAGTTCATTTGTATTTCAGTCGCTAAGGTGAAGACTCGATCCATTCCTCTAGTCTGGAACAAATTCTTATAATAAATCCTCTCCATAGAAAAAATATCAAATGACTACAAAACGGTAATGTATGAAGACCTATGCTACACCAAACAGCTGTGTGGCTTTGTTTTAAGCAACTGAAATGAATGGAGCCAAAATAATTTGGAAGCAAATGAAGCATCTTAAAATGGAACACATTTTTGTCACCATTGGAAGGCACATTCCACTTCCCATGGCTTGCTCCTGAAAGACATCCAAATTTGAAATGACAAATGGCAAAGCATCTTACTACAAATATTGCACTATACACACACACACACACACAACTGTTTTCAACATTGCCATAAGTTTATGTGGCAATACATTAAAATCTGCTGAAGTGTTTCCTCTAAAATAAATGATTATTCTGCATATTGTATATTGCCTTAATAAATATGTAAACTTATTAAATCATTTTAGTTGCTAATTTTCCTCCCACTGGCATATACTAACAGCATTCACCGCTAATTCAGAAGAATTCTATCCAGAATATAGTTAACCCAGTGAAGACCTCCCGAAGGGATCACCCTTGTACTGAAAAATGCATGTTTACATCTTCAATGCAATCTGTGTTCATTAAATTCAATTTTTTTCAGGAAAAAAAATTACTCACTTCAACCCAAATGATTAAAACAAGTACACATGGAGGTTATCTGAAGCACCTTATTTCTACAACCAGTTCATACAGTCCAGTTTATTAGGGATGGAACTTTTGGGTTAACTCAAATAGGGAAAAACATTAATGAAAGTTTTTTTCATTAATATTTGAAAGAGAGCCTCTGAAATTCCCTACACACCTTGCTCCTGGGTTAAAGGCATCAGAGTGATAGGGAGGAGTTAATCCCGGAGCCCGTATTCTAGTTTAGGGTTTAGGGAGTGATTTGACTATAGTTATTTGTTTCCTTCCCTTATCATGGCGCTTCTACATTTTTGATGTGGACGGAGGGCTGTGTGTGCATTTTACTTTTGACATTTTCTTGCCTTTATATAAGAAGACAAGATTGTGCAGCTTTTGGTTTTCTCTGTGTTGGACAAAAGGATATAGACTCTTGTATTTGTTCTGTTTAGAGTTCCACTGCACATATTTGCAGTTTATTTTGTGTATTTTCATTTCCTGTTCCATAATTTGGGGGTCCTATCTGTTTGCTAAAAATTGCTGTTGATACTTGGCATTTGCTGATGATTAATTTTTGTTTCTTATGCCTACTGTTTTGTTTGCTTTTGGGATAGAACGTTGTCTGTTACCGTGTGTTTTTTTTGTTTTTGTTTTTTTGTTTTTTTTTTGGTTCTGTAAGGTTTCACTTGGCCTAGAGCTAGAAATCAGAATGACAAAAACTGAAATGGAAGTACCTTAATGATCCCATACTTCCGGTGTTTACTAAAAGGGCCAGCACTAGAATGCCCCAGAAACTAATGACCCCCCTCCCCCACTCGAAGAACCCAAAATGAATGCAGTACTAAAGTTTTCCCTGTGCACATCCCTACAGTCTATACTTCAAGTAGCATTGTGACAACTATTAGGATAGCTCAGTTGTTTGGAATACCCATTATTAAGGTACCAAACAATAGTATTCTTACAGGATATTTACAAAAAAAACCACCCCTCTCTTTATTCCACTTATTGTACTACATACGGTGGTTAGTCCCAGGTGCTGAATAAATGGGATTTGTAAAGTTAACTATGTAAGTTCCACTAAACCACTGCATCTATGACAGTTGGGACTAACACTTAAATGTACCTCTTTCACTGAAAAATGTCTTCAACTGCTGGAATGTCACTGGCAGGGGGATGATAAGAGTAGGTCAGCAGCATCCCGTTCCCTGGAATTTCAGGGCCAAGACTGAGATGATACAGTGACAGACAATGACAGACAGGTACCACAATACCAGAAGGGGATGCATCTGTGCATAGGTGTATGTGGGGGGTGGGCCCAGAAAGACAATGTAAAGATTCTATGGTGAATGTACCTGTGCATTTCAGCAGCAATGGTGGCAACAGCTTTGAATCATGCATGATAACAAAAACTACAGGCATGTTTCAAAACATGTCTAACAGAATGTGAAGCAAAGAGAATGAATCTCAAAATCTAGGGGTGCGAGGTTTGCAGCATCCCCTTCCCTGAGATTTTATGACCAAAGCCCCAGGCCCCAGGAACACACCCCAAAACTTGAGTGTCAGGGCCAAAATCTGAGACCTGCCACCTGAGTCAAGGTACAGGAAGGGCAAGGTGAGCTCTTCAGAAATTGCAAATTACAATAAGACCTGGCTTAGGCAGCGCAAGCCCAACTAACAAGGATAGAAGCCCTTATCATACAGGAACCACCCCACGTCTCCACCAGGATAATTTATGGAAACCCTTTTTCCTTTCTTATACTTGTTCAAACACTTTTTTGGCATCGCACCCACCTTTTGAATTTTGTGAGACTTCATGCTCTCCCTCACCATCAATTTCAATTGTCTAACGTTTAAATTCTTGGTTTAATACAAAAAATAAATCTAAAAATTATTTTAAAGATAGGCACAATTCGTTTTTCTTGTCACAAAAGTTAATAAAAATATATTCATGTTCTAAATTGCAGTCATGTCAAAATACAATTCCCAATATGTGATTAAAATTATTTGATAAGATTGATAAATTATTGCAAATATTGCTAATGTACAGAACAATGCTTCTTTATATATCCACCTGTGATGGGGTGTTCGTGCTAGGTAGCTGGCATGCTCACAGTAGGCCAGTAGGCTCCTTTAAGATGGCTGAGAAAGGTCAGCCAGGCCAAAAAAACAAACAAACATGGAAAGAGGGCGAGAAGAAAGCTGGGGAAGGTACAGCAACTTAACAACAAGCACTTGCCTGAGGCAGCTGGGAGAGAGATAAAGAGAAGCACAGATAGGTCTTTAGGAGGCTGCAGCTGGGCAGGAGAAGAGGAAGAAGAGAGAGATCATGGGTTGATGCCCTGGAGGACTGGTTGTGGCCAGCGGGCACCAGGACAGCAGCAGGACCTCCCTCCGCCCATGGACTAACAGCAGAGCCTTATCGAGGCATTATTCTGGATAGGCAAGGACCAGGGGGAAAGAACAGGCTAGTCAACTGGAGCCTTTACAAGAACAATACAAACCCTCTTTGAGTAGGGCCAATTTACATACTTACTTACTTACTTACTTACTTACTTACTTACTTACTTACTGCCTTTCTCCTTAAAAAAGGACCCAGGGTGCTCAGAAGGACTAGAACTAAAGGGATACTCAATGAGTCTAACTGTACACTCCTCTGTGGGGAGAGGGAACAGAAGGACTGGCTAATGTTTCTTGATCCGCACCTTACCCAGGTGTAGGAATTCTGCAAAGCTGAACTATGACTCTGAATAAAGAGTCCACGTATCCAAACTCAGAAGTTGAGCCCATGGAGTTTGTGCCAGGGAACCTAGCCACTGCCAGCTCTGGAGACTGGTAGCACCCACAACACCCCACCACCAATCTACCACCAACATTAGGATCTACCATAGTTCCACAGCGCTGTGCAAGGTTTTAAGTTGTCTAGAACTCTTCATTAGAAGTGGCAAAATACTGCAGAATAACACTTTGTCCTAAAGACATTCCTCTGCCATGGATTTTGTATTTTGTTTTCTTCTGGATGTTTGTTTGTTTAATAAGTAATAACTAATGGCTCAAAAGAAGTGGAAAGTTTTCAGGTTCCTATGAAGAGCTTGTTAGGAAGGATATAGGAAGAATGGACTTGTTTCCCAAAGGCCAAGATGGCTGAGTCTTTCATTGCATAACATTTATTTTGTGTTCAGCATGCTTTGTTTAATTAATGGGGGGGGGGGTCAGTGTGAAATGGAAAGGCTGTGCTTAAAAAAAGCAAATACAAAATGACTCACGTTAGGGTCTGAGTCAGCCTCTTAACAATTAAAAACACTTCAGTCATGTATGAGCCAACAAGGTTTAATAACTCTAATAAGTTATTGGACTGGGATTTGGGAAGTATAGGCATGACTCCTTATTGAGCGAAGAAACTCACCATGTAAATTCAGGCCAGCCATTCTCTCACTTAACTTGCCCTACCTAACAGGGCTATAGGTAGGATAAATTGGGCAAAAGTAATTTATATTTCTTGAGCTCAATAGAGGAAAAGTTCAAATATAAATATAATTAGGAAGAAAAAAGTTGGTATTTCATATGAATGTTTCCATTCCTTCTCGAAAAAGTTTGTCTCTCAAACCTCTATTTCCCTAAGTATCTCTCAGAACAATTGCCTGAGCACAGACTTCCAATTTCTTTCCGACAGCAACCTATGGATTTACAGCTTATCCCGTGGCAGAGATGGTGGTGGACTAGTGGTACCTGAATGTGTATGTGGAAAGTAGGTGGCCAGGGCCACCCCTGCAAATTGCCTTCATCTTCTCCATGTCCTTAAAGAGAAAGGTGGGAGAAAAATATTTTAAATAAATAAATACATTTTAAATAATGTATTTTCTTCTACTTCCTCATGGACCTCTTCCCCTGGAATTTCTTCATGCCCCCTCCAGGAGTGCATAAATAACCCACCTGCAAATAGGGCAGCATTGCAATAATTTTCCAGATCTTGCCTTGACTCACACACACAAAATAAAAACCAGGATCAGTATTCACGCCTAGTCAGTGATTCATGTATTTAATCCCTTAGTAATACTTATACCTGTGTGCTGAAGGTACACACGCTTCTCCAAAGCACCACACACATATAATGAAAGATGCAGCTCAGCTGCTTTGTGAGGAAACCTACATCACATAATCTTCCCTTTTTCTTGGGGGAGCCAATTTTGCGAATTAAGGTTTTGATATGTCAGACCCATATTCTGCACAGGAGGGCACGCTATTTTGAGCCAAAGTGTCTTCTTCTAAAACGGAACTTTAAAAATCGTAAACTCTTCTGATAACTTTATATAAAGGGCAAAACTTTATATAAAGGGGGAGAATTTTGTATAAAGGAGGCACAAAAACAGGTGAAATAGATAAATATGCCTCCTTAATGTGTATATTTAAATTGGCATTTCTGAATGTGTTGCCTGTCAAAACATGTTTTTGTTTGGTTATCTGAGCCAAGAACTACATGGAACATTTGGGAAGTGTGAAAGCTGGTAGATATTTATGTTCTGATCCACACATTGATTTGGGAAATGCAGATTAAGCCAGTTTATATTGCAATTTACAAAGCTTCAATCCCCAAAGAATCCTTCCTAATCAGTCCTTATTAAATTAAGCCCTGGCCTTGGTGTTTGTCAGCGCACAGCACTGCCTTCATGCTAACTTCCTTTCTAATGGGACATGTGCATTTCACAGCTTCAGTGTGACAAAGCAAGCCAGCAGTGAGGTGTTCGAGCTGAGGCTTGCATAATAATGTACATGCTACACTTTCCCTTATTACCACTACAGAAATGAGAAATAAGATGTACATTGGGAGCATATGAATGAATGGTTGAACATTTTCTCTGCACTGTGAACAATGTCTCTCTCTCTCTCTCTCTCTCTCCCTCTGAATACCAGACGCACTAGAGTCTTCTGTGCTCTCTTTATTGCAAGGGCTGCTACAGGAGAGGTCATGGCAAAGTCACTTCCTTCCTGTCTTGCAGAATGTGCTGCAGGCAATTTTTACATGCAAAAAAATTAAAGAGAAAAGAAAAAGGAGGGAGAAGGGAAGAAAGAAGCCTGGTCTTTCCTAAGGGTTAACTGTAATAATAAGCCAGCCAACTCTGTCTGAATCTTACAGCCAGGATGCCATGACCACTTCATGACATGGAGGATGTTTACCCAGAGTGACAGGTTCACTGTGTTCAATTTGAAGCCATATACGTATTTCTGCAAAGCGTTTTCTCCAGGTGAGGCAAAACAAAAGTGATGGTGCTTTTGAGAGAAGGAAAGCAAGAGACAGACATCTTGGATGCAGATGGGGGGCTCATCCTGGTCATTTTGTTCATCAAGGCAGCACTCTTCCTGCCCACTCTTTTGCACCGGTGCTTTGCAGTCTGTTTCTGGGCCCAATTCAAAGAGCTGGTCATTGCCTATAAAGTCCTATACAGCTTGGGTCCAGGCTACCTGAAGGACCGCATCTCTCCATGTGAGCCTTCTCTGTGCTTAAGATAGTCAGAGGAGCCCTTCTCTCGGCCCCATTGCCAGCACAGGGACAACTGTTGGGAACATGAGAGAGGGCCTTCTCTGTGGCAGCTCCCAGGTTATGGAAAGCTATCCCTAGGGACATTGGGCTCTATTTTATCCTTCCACTGACAGCTAAAGACCCATATTTTCAGACAGGCTTTTAACAATCATGATTGAGTCCTTGAATGCCTTTTTAAAGTTAAGGTAGTTTTTAATGTTTACTGGATTTAATTATTTAATAATATTTTAATTATCGTACAATTTAATGTTTTTAATGATTAACTTATGTTTTTAATTCCATTCTTTTAATATTGTGAGCCGCCTTGGGTCCCCTTATTGGGAGAAAGGCAACCTATAAAACAAACAAACATATATTCTATTTAGATACCTCTCTTCTCCCACCACAACATATTGGATTTGAGTGAATCCCAAACTTGGAAGGGTGACTATTTTGGCCAAGCTGGCTGGGGATTCATGTACATTGTAGCTTAAGATTATTTTTCCAAACCTAAGTGAATGACTGAACATCACAACAGAGCACAACATTGAATGATGCCCTATTTTCCAACTGAGATAGGGGCATCATTCAATGCTGTGCTCTGTTGTGATGTTCAGTCATTCACTTAGGCTTGGAAAACTAATCTTAAACTACAATGTACATTGTTTCCCCTCACACACAAATATTGGCTGAAATCCAGTAATACATTGTTATTGGAGTAGGCCCAATGAATCATGGAGATTTTGTGAGTCAACTACTCTGTAAGTTCCATTGATTCAACAGGCCTACTCTCATTGTGATTTACTACTAGATCTAAGCCATTGTATCAAGGAGATCACATAATTCCCCCTTTTATAATAGGTGCTTTGTTTTATGAAATGCGTAACAGATGTTGATGGAGTCTTTCTACAAATATGCATTTCCAGTGCTAATAGTTGCAGAGTGCAGGAGAAGCTTAATTCTTCCAAATGTATAAACATTTATCACACATTTATGAGACTGTTCTGAGAATAAAAGATTCACCCTTCCAAAGCTACAGCTTCTCAGAGGTACAGCCAGCTTAGCTGGATATGAAGCACCATGCAATACAACTAGAAATTGAGTAATTTGTTATGAAAGAGATTAGCAGCACAAGGGGAAGCTTAGAATAGGAAGAATGAGAGGTTGAGGAAGTGATTACCAGGGACACCAGACAAAAGTATCCCCCACCTTCTAAATTCCTAGAATACTGATATGAGCAGAGAGGCAAGATTATATCTATATTTAACAAAGATTCTTGTCTGGTTATTTCTTCTCACTTTCCCTTCCCACCATGGCTGCAGTCTAAGCCTACTAAGAAATCTGTCTCACTGAAGTTAGTGTGAGTTCTTTCCAAGTAAATAGTTTGTGCTGTATAAGATGTCCTTAGCATATTTATTATTGCATGAGGATATATATGAATAATCTCCTTATTAAGCCACTGCCCATGTCCCAATCCTCCCTTGTTGGTCTTCTTTATCAAAATTTATTATTGGTTTCATTTATATTCTTGCGTAATGGAAATAAAATGTATCTTTTAACTAATGCAAGATGGTAGATGAATGTGATGAAAATGGTATAACTGTTTGTGACGGAATGCACGTCACTCCTGTCCATCATAGGTGAAGCTCAAGGGCAGGAGCCTATGAGAAGACAGGAGGGGCGGAGCCAAAGAGTCAGTTAGACAGAGAGAGAGGGAGAGAGTTAGGCAGTTGGGAATTGGGAGTTAAGAGTTGAGAGTGGATAGTGGAGAGTTTTTGAAGAGTGAATAGAGAGTTAGGGAATTGAAGTGGAAAGTTGGAAAGTGCAAAGAGAATGAGAATGAGATAAATTGAATAATATAGATAAATAGATAGTCAACAAGTGCATAAGTAAATCTAACATCTGAATAAGACAATGTGTAAATAAATATGAGAAGCTTTAATGAATGATCTTACATAAATAAAAACAACATCTGTGATTTCAATACTAAAAGATAAATAAACAAGTTGTATTGGCAGCACGTGTCTGAGGCATATATGGTGCATGATGAATGAATAAAACTCTGAGTGGAATTTCACAGTGGTGGCAGCTGAATAATAAGAAGACGCAGGCAGAGAGTGAACCTTGGTTTGGGTGAAACAAACAGGGAACACTGGGTGGTGCGTCATATTGGTGGCAGTGGAAGAAATAAAGAGTGTACGTCTCCAGCGTGGTCCTTCGGGTTGGAAAAAGGAACCGGAACACGGGGTGGACATCACACTGTTCATTTCAACAATATGGCCAAAATCATGCAGGTTTAGCTGTATAAAGCAGATGAGGTCATCATCAGGAGGCAAAAGCCTTTAATTACCAAAAATCACCACTGCCAAGATGAATTTACCAGTGGCTGCAATTTTCAGTAATTTTATCCCAAAGATGAAAGCCATTACATGAGATCCTCAAGACCTTCAGGGGAGAAATAAAAAATGTTTACTTTTTTAAAAAAATTGTCACTACTGATGATACCATTGATCTTGCATAGCTTAATTTTTGGCAACAGGATTTCAGCCATTGTCTTCTTTGAAGGCAGACGCCATATGTTTCTGTTTCATAGAAAGTTTGGCCTCAGACAAGAAACCTTCAGGGTATGTTTCTCCTGCATTCTCACTAGCCTTACTAATGCTGCAATCCTATGCAGTAAACCTCAGAGTTCACTTGGGCTGCTCTTGCACGAGGAAAGTTTGCACAGGATGCTGAGGGCTGGGTTATAAACACTGAAATATTAGAAGAGGGAATTCTCCAAATCTGCTATTATAGATGAGTGGATGATGAGGTCAGCACCTGGAAGTAACTTATTACAAATAACTGATTACAAAGTTATTATAATAAATAAATAAATAAATAAAATAAAAACCTTTATTGTCAATGCACAACATGTGTGCAGTGAAATTGAACGAGCCTCCATTGATACAACCACACAAAGCACAGAAAGACAGAATACATTCAAATACAGAATACATCTCGAGGCTTATAAACAAATCCCTAACCCCAGGAATACCGGGGCTAGGCACACATTTACACACACACACACACACACACACACACGCACACACGCACACACACACACTATTCCACCGGTATGTACATATTGCATGTTGCACTGGCACTGTGAGTCTGTTGTATTAAGTCTAGTCATGGTGTTATGTGGCATTTAGAAATCTGACGGCCCATGGATAGAAGCTATTTTTCAGCCTATTTGTCCGGCAGGCTATGCTTCTATAATCATCATCATCATAATGTGCTGTCAAAATTCTGACTCATGGCAAAACTTTTCAGGGTTTTACAGGTAGAGAATACTCAGAAGTGCTTCACCATTCCCTTCTTCTGAAGGGATTCTAGAACACTGCAGCTTGCCCAAGGCCATACAGGCTGGCTCTTCTGGGACACACAATGGCGAATTGAACTCCCAACCACAGCCAGATAATTAACTTACTGAGCTATCCAGCAGCTTATAAATGTATAACTACGTTATATGACACATGTAACGTAACTAGAGATAACACCACTCTTTTCGCAGCATAACTGTAACTTTTTAGCTAGTCTTTTAATTACTGGAACACAGAGGAAGAAAAACATGATTGTGTTCAAGTGCTGATCCTCATACTGCTGTTTCATATCATTTTATGGGTGTTGAGGTGTCATCAAGCCAGACAGGAAGTGGCTGTGTTTTGTACCCCAAGACAAGAGTTTTGTACCACTCCTAGATTATAATTTAAATAATCATTCAGATTATTTAAACAACTGAACTGGATTATTTCTGAGGGTTTTTCAGAAATTCAAAAATATACAGCTGCTTTAAAAAAACAGTAATTGTGATAGTAACTAACTACTTTTGGGGAGCTTGAAAGTATAACTTTACATATTAAAGCTAGGAAAAATCACATTTTGGACTCTAAATCTCAGAATCCCTCACCAGCGTAGCTACTCCTTTGTTGCCAGACCTTCCAGGCTTGCTCTGCCGCACTTCTCAAATGACAATGGTGCTAGAAACATTTTATGCACATCACTGATATCTTAAGGGGCTCTTAATCCCCCTCTTGACTAGAGGCAACAGATTTTGCATGGCTTTAAAATTCCTCATTGCACTTTCTCATTGTGCCTTAGATTAGGCACACGCTTTACACTGAGATGGCCTAGACCAGGGGTCTCCAAACTTTTCAGTATGAGGGCCACATCATATATTTTACACATTTTTGAGGGCCGAAGGAGGGAAGCCTGACAGAAGCAATCCCCCACCCCTGCTGTCTTTGCAAAGACAGCGGGAGTGGGGGATCGCTTCTTTCAGGCTTCGCTCCTCTTCCTATGCCCGGGCTGGATAAAAAGGCAAGGTCCATGGGCCGTAGTTTGGAGACCTCTGGCATAGACTGACAGGAACAAGGAATTTAATGAGCTTTCATTCTGTCCTAGCACTGGACTACAGTTCCCACAAGGAGCACTACTTGCTAGGAATGGTAGGAACCGGGATCCACAATCTGGAAGTCACCTGGCAAGGGAAAGATGCTTTATAAAATAAACTAGGAAGCAAATTGCCTCCTCCACTGCAAAACAGCAACTGAAATGGTAGCATTTTATGTTGGCAGCTGACTTGAGCTGGATTTGAACCAAGAATCTGAAGGGCAAGAGGCTCTAATTCCTTGTCCCTTAAGGTATGATTCTCTCTCACATCTTGTAAAAGTCAGCTACAGAATCTCAGTCAAATGAAGCATTTCATGTCTCAATGTTGACAGAAAAACAACACGCTTGCAAATCCAAGTCCCTTTGCCGTGTCTACAGCTTGTAACATTTCAATTGTCTCACCAACAATACTTCATCTCCAAGGAGGTGGTATTTAAGCTTTTGCACACAGTTTGTTCTTCTTGCTCTAAAACGGTGCAGCAAAACATGGGCTCATCGCTCAGAGGCCAGTGTAAAGGCATAAGCATGTGCCTAATCTAAGGCTCGCCTGTGGAATCATTCATGTCTGAATGGAGATGCTCTGCTTGCAGAACTTGTAGAACAACAAAACGAAACAGGACTTAGGCAAATGTTCCTTGTGTTGACACAGAAATACATACTTTCAAAGGGAGAGACATTTGGCAGACTTCTGGAATCTGTCAAAAGCATATGCAGTTTTGAATTATTTTCACACACTTGGGTGACAATTCTTCAGTACCTTTACTCTGCTATCCTCAGCAACAACTTGAAATAAAACTGCATGTGCTCCACGTCCAAATACACCCAAATGCCTCCAAGAAAGAAGCACCTATGAGGGAGCCTCTCCACAGAGCAACTTGAATGGTTCCTCAGGCTTATACACACAAAGGGCACACAGAGAGAAGGGGGCGAGGGAGGGAGGTGTGAGCAGAAAAGCTGCAATGGCCACAAGCATAAGACCATAAGAGGAGTCATTGTTGGAACAAACCAAAGGTCTATGTACTCCGGCATACTGTCTCCTAAAGTGGCCAACCTTTTAAAAGAGAACTGCTCTCTGACAGTGCTTAAACTAGGAGGACACACAGCTACACTAAGTGGAGTTCCATATAGCAGTGTACCATATTTTTCCGTGTATAAGATGCTACTTTTTCTTAAAATGGTTAGACTAAAAATTGAGGGTCGTCTTATACACGGAAGTAAGTGGGCACGTGAGCCATGCCGATGCTGCTGCCCATGCCAGCCTGGTGCAGGGCGTGGCGCTGCTCGCTGCCAGGGCCCAGCTCGAGCTCACACCACCGCCTTGTCCCCCGCCTGAAGGGAGCCTGCGAGTGGCGCTGGAGGCGGCGATCAGGCGGCAACAGCAGGAGGAGGAGGAGGAGGAGGCGGTGAAGGAGGAGCTGTGCCCGGCCACCCCTCGGTGCAAAATCGCTGCTGCCCATTGACTGCGACTCCGGCGCCGCAGGAGCAAGCGAGCGAGTGGGGTGGAGCACAGCGCAGGAAGACCGGGCGAAGGCCCTCCCTATATTTGGGGAGGCCCAGAGTGTGCCCACTGATTTGGGTACTCGGGCTCAAAAATGTCAAAATTGGGGGGCATCTTATACATGGCGGTGTCTTATACATGAAAAATTTGGTATTTCCATCAACTTAATGTCTAAGAAGAACAAATAACTACTACCATCATAACCTGCTTGAAAGAAAGATAATGGGAACCCATCTAGCAAAAGGAAGACATAACAAAAACAGTTAGCAGTTTTTAGGCAAGCAATAGCTAATGCAGGTCTTTTAACTATTTGCTGATAACGCACGACAAGCCTTCAAGAACAAGGCGCACAAAGTCTCCAGAAAGTGTATGGTGCAGGATGGTGGAAATCTCTTATGCAGAGTGAAACAAAAGCAGACAACCCCACAATCTCAAGTAACTATTGACAAAGAGCAAGTTATACAACACAGATACAGCAGTGGGGAGTGTACCCTGCTACAAACCCAGATGCCAATTCTGCCTCCACATTTACTCTGGCAACATGACTACAGGATCCAACAACATCACACACAATAGCAAGGGCACTTTTACTTATTCCTCTACTGATGTGATAAATGCCATCTTTTGCCAACAATGCCCCTTAGCATTCTATAGGACAATCTCTACACGAAAAAATGAATGGACATAAATTGGACATTACGAATGGCAATTGATAGAAAGCTGTTTCAAATAATTTCAATCTACCACGACACTCTTCACAGGATTTGAAAGTTGCTATTCTAGAGAATAAAAATTACAGAACAAGAATCCAGAGAGAAACAGCTGAGATAAAATATACACATATGTTTAATACTCACCTCAATGGATTAAATATTAGCCAAAGATCCCTAAACCATTACCAAATGTGAAATACTACAATAATTATATTGTCACCTGCTGTCATTTTCCATAGCTAGATTCCTTCCCAACCACAGCCACCCTTACAGAACAAGCTTCAATGGGAAAACCAGTAATTCTTAACTCATAACCATATGTTGTTTCTGCTGTTATTTCTACAGCCTTTAGTTCCTTTAGCAAGTAATGACTGTTTCAGTTTACAGAACAAAGCTTCAACTGAAAATAACTGAATACCAAACAAGGCTCTTAAGTCATTACTAGGTGTGAAATGCCACAAAAACTCACACAATTTGCAACTCATACAATCCAGACCCCACCCGAGCCACACCCCTTCTGAAAGAAGATGGTTCACAGGGGAATCAGGATGAAGGCAGGAGAACTCCACGGGCAGGATTCAGTTGCTCACCTTTGGTGTTTTATAGATGACAAGCAAGACAGATCGTTCAGGACACAGAACTATCCATTCAAATCTGTCCAAAGTATTGATATCAATCATGTTTGCTTCAGTCAACATTCAAGACCATCTTTTTATCTATGACTGATGATAAGAATAAACTCTTGCTCCATGTATCATCCTTTTATTTATTTATTTATTGAATTTATATCCCGCACATCTAGACATAGTCTACTCTTTTAGATAGTATAAGAGGATTTTCTAGGGGCCAGCTGACATCCAGCAACCATACCCTAGATGCCAGAGAGTTAACACCTTTCCACGATCTGTGTTAGGATGCTTGTCTTCCCATGTTATATCATGGAATGGATTTTAGATAACAAGAAAGATAAATAATTGAGAAATATCAGAAAAAAAGATACCAGCAGCAACACTGGAGGTAGCAATTCCAGGTATACTACACCTGTTCCCTAAATCTTGAGTCAATGTGTATTTATGCATAACTTAATATGGTATCTGTCATTTATCTGTCTACATTCTGCATAGACTCTATAGCAGAGGTCCCCAACCCCCGGTCTGCGACCCAGCAGCGGTCCGAGGTCTATCCAGGACCAGGCCGCGGACACAGATCTCCTACCCCCCCACGAGCGCCCCACGAGCGCCGTTGCGCGCATGTGCACGAGCGCGTTCCACCCCGTGAGAGCGCTGTGCGCTTATGCGCGAGCGCCCCCAAGCATAATGTGCGCATGCGCGTGAGAGAGCTCCGCCCCCCTGTGGGTGTTCCACCCCCCCCCCAACCGGTCCGCGGTTGCGAAAAGGTTGGGGACCACTGCTCTATAGGATCTGAATTTTAACTCCTGTTTTCTTGTACACTATACCATGTGCAAAAGCATATGCTTGATACAAATCAAGAAACTTGAACTGTGCTCTTCATGGATGTAGGCGAGAGTTTGGAAAATGTTAAAAAATAATTAGTTCCAGTTATAATCCCAGCAAGGCACTCTCCAAAATGGAGTTATAGAAATAGCTTTTTTTTCCAGAAGTAACTAAAACACTTACTTTTACAATACATCTGAATGCTATAAGCCATTAGCCTGTACTACAAAATACAACAAAATACACTCTTATTCCATCTACCTTGTTATACCCTCAACATATACAACAGAATATGAAGGAGCAACAGAAGGCACACCACAAGCCAACACCTGAACCATGTGATATTTCTCCTTCACCACTTAGTGAGTCCACTAAATTATAAAAGTAGCTAAAAGTTATCTTTACCCTGCATACATAATGCAGTTATCCCTCACTGGCCAAAATCCACTGGCCAGTTTTGTCTGGAAAACAGGAAGGATGTCATCTTCAGTGGCAGGTTGCCACATATTAAAGATTTTATTTTTCACTTTTGGGTTGGACTAGACTTCATCTCATGAGCAGTGTACACCCCAAAATGGAAAAGAATGTCTTCAATAAGAGTGATCTGCCACTGATGATGACATCATTCCCACAGCGCAGGTTTAGCTGGACAAAAGGATTTGGACCATAAAGTTACAATCATAATGTCATATACAGTACTTCATCCCAAGAATAGCACTGTTATCAGTATTTGATAAGGAACAATGGAACTGGACAGCAAAAGGATTGATAACAAACTTAGTATCTGCAGCATGATTAATTAAAAGTAAAAACTGTAAATTAAAGAGTGAATTTCAATTAAATGAATCATATAAAGTATTGAATACTGCTATTAATGATAAACTAACTTGTGCTCTTAGATTTAAAAAGGGTTTGACAAACAAAAATACCTTTGAAGATATTTGGGGAGTTTTTCTTGACTATGTATTAATTAAAGGGAAGGGTCATGTACCATCAAAAGAATCAATTGAGTTTTGGAAGAGGAATGGGGCATCATGAGTGAAATAAAGGATGCATGTCTTCAAAGGGTTCCAGCACTTCATGTGTATGTATTAAACTCATTATGTATTCCATTTTTGTGTACGTGTGCAGTTTATATTCTTTAAAATAAAATTTTAAAAAAATAAAAATTATGTAATATACTTAAAGCTGCCTGGGGGCTGTACTGCAATGGATGTAGGAGAATGGACTGAGGCTGAACCCGGACAAGACGGAGGTCTTGAGGATGGGCACCCCTCCTATCAGTGGTTTGGGAAGCTCCCTCTCTTTTGGGGGGGGCAACTCTCACCACAGAGAGTGTGGTCCGCAGCTTGGGGGTTCATCTTGACACAGTGCTTACCATGGAGTCTCAGGTAGTGTCTGTGGTCCGCACCGCCCATCTACATCTTCGGCGGATTGCCCAGCTGCGCTCCAATCTTGATGTTGGGGGACTCAACACTCTGGTCCATGCGCTCATAATCTCGAGATTAGACTACTGCAATTTGCTCTACGTGGGGCTGCCCTTGAGATTGATGCGGAAACTACAAATGGTCCAGAACACGGCCACCAGATTATTAACTAGGGTGAAAAAATATCATCACATTTCCCCCACTCTGATGGCCTTACACTGGTTGCCCATTCGTTTCCACATTGACTTCAAGGTATTAATGCTTACATATAAAGCCCTAAACGGTTTAGGATCTCAATACCTGACAGAGCGCCTGCTCCCACCTAGCTCTACTCTTATCACTCGATCTAGCCAGGCTGGGCGGTTGAGGGGCTTGACCCCGAGAGAGGCCCGGAAGGAGAGAACTAGAAACCGGGCCTTCTCGGCAGTGGCCCCTCACCTTTGGAACATCTTGCCCCTTGAGATTCACCTGGCACCCTCGCTGGGAGTTTTTAAGAACAAGCTGAAGACTTGGTTCTTCAGGCAGGCCTTCCCCCCTTCCAATTCTTAGTTCCTTATCTCTTACCATCTTGGACTTTGCTTATCTCTATGATGTTTGATATTGTTGTTTGTTTTAATTTTGTTTTATATTCGGACTGTAAGCCGCCCAGAGTAGATTCGTTGAATCTAGATGGGCGGGGTAAAAGCCGGAAAATAAATAAAATCATATTTATTGGGGAAATAAATGAATTACAAGTAATTTGTTCATGCCAACTAATTGATTCCAAGTTCTGAGCCAGCCCCAACACATGTTAAAATAAACCTATTATAATCTGGACATCACCAGACAAAAGTAGAACTCTACTTTTACAGGGTGTTTACCACAGGGATCAGCACTAAAAAAGGTTAATTATGCTTGCTCTCTGTAAAAGCTCTATGAATTGATCGAAACTGAATCAGTGCCAGAGTCTTTGAAAAGTCCTTTGAGTCATATAACCATTCTTTTGAGGTTTGTGCTGGGAGGGGAAGGTTCAGGTGTGGAAATGTTTCCCCTCAATTGACCTTGTTACAGCAGGCTTTCTAAAGTTCAGATCCGACCTCTGAAAACAAGAAATCCTGCTTCTTCTACTACAGCACATTAGAGGAGGCAGAATCAGTTGGTTTGTAGTTGCGACTGCATCTATACCAGCATGCCACAGGAAGTTACACTAAATCCTTATAAAAGACAATGTACCTTGAAAGGGGAATCATTTCACATCAAAATCTACGACAAGCTACTGCTCCAGGTATGAAAATTAAACAATACGACAGTATGACTCATCAGTTGCTACCTGGGATGACAACTGTTCACAGGGACAGTGAACTTTGCCAGGAGGAGGGAAGTTTTTGTCCAACTCACAGTGGAAAGTCCAAATCATATCAGCTTTGGAACCTTAACTAAACGTACAGCTGGAATACATCTGTCTATGGAATACATCCATGTCAGTCTTACCTGTGTTCATTTATATATATCATATTATTTCCACACAAATGTGTGGATGTTATAAAATGCACACAGGAATTAATACACACACGTCTGAATATAAATTTCTGTAGACATTCTCTTGGAAAATACGCATCTATAAATTTATTTTATCTTCAGTTACATGTTTCCAAATTTATTTTATCCTATAATATTCATTAGATAATACACACTGTATTGTTTTGAGTCATAAACTGCATCACAGAGGCTGTTATATCACAAGTCTGTTGGATGAATCATGGAGGCAGTTTCACACCTGAGTGATGATCTGAAACCAGGTCTACTGAGTGCCATCCAAAGGATAATTATATTCCGATCCACGTATTCCTTTGAATGCTGTGGATTGGGTCAGTCAGTTCACATCAGAAACTCAGAAAGGTCAAAATCCTCAAGCATCCCTAAACCAGAGCAGAAAGACTTGGGTTAAATAAGTGAGGAGGCCCATGGGGAAGCCATGGGCAAGTCATAATCACTGACTCCCGCCTGCCTTGTTCAGAGAATACTATTGGATTGTCCCAATATATGCCAACCCATCTCTTTAAAGGAACAGTGGAGTACAAATGAGATTTAATGGCCAAAATCCTATTGCACAGTTACACCTCTGGAAGGCAAACAGGGTAACTTGTGGTGGCTTCTTTCTGGTAACTGATGACTCCCTGCTTCAATTTTCTGGTGCACACTAGTCCAGTTGATTGACACACACACACACACAAATCCAAGCAGAATGTGAACTATTAGAAAGAATCTAGAATAGGCAATAGGATATGGCCAATGAATAAACCACTCAAGCAAAGCTGTGTATGACATCATGTTAACAAGACATATATAAGGCATAAAACCACAGCCAGTCCTAGATATTAACATGGCTGCCATATTTTGGATCACCTGCAGTTCCTGAGTGATCATAGGCCCATGTAAAATGCATTATAGTAATTTAATCCAGAATGCTACAGAACATGGATAACTGTGTCTGGGCTCGCTCTGCAGCAGCATTGCACTGGTGGTTGTCTATTAATGCTTGTATTGTGTACACAAAGGCATGCATGCTGTTTCTCATTCACATTTCTCACATTCTCATACACAGGTACTTCTGAGAACATTTGAGAATGGTACGCCTTTCAAACCAGAAAGACAATTAGGTTCACAGAAAGAACCCCACTTGCATTTCTTAAAAGCATAAAACAAAGCAATAGGATGGGACAGATCTGATTTTTCAAAACACCTTTCGACCTTGCATAGCTTAGCACTTGATGGGAACTCAGAGAAGCTTAATGTTTCAATGAAGTTATGAAAAATTTGCAGCGAAAGACATTCTGAAAACATATCATTTCACATGAAGACTGGAGAAGGAAAAACGAAGCCTCAAGCTGCAGTCAAATTGAGTAGAACTAGCCTACTGGTTGTGCTGACATATTCAACAGACTTAATTTTACAGATAATTGTTCTGAAGCTAAGCCTAGATTTTCCTTCTCTGCTCAGTGTTGTATCTTTCAGGGAAAAGAAACAGGGAGAAGATGAGTATGGTACGTAACTGTCCATCCTGACTCACAGCAGTTACCTAAAAGTTCTGAAGAATGCGTGGTTGGTAGATGTTTGACAGCACTGATAGTAGTAAGTGCCTCTGTTTTAGTTCCAAACCAAGTACTAATGATAAAGCTGAGATGGAGTGTCAGGATTGTGTACACAGTGCTTATGATCAATTTCATTTACATTTCAGGAAGATGCAGATCTGTGGAAGATAGTCAAGGTCAACTTCAATGCAAAGGGCAAACTGGAAAAAAAAAACACTTTGGGATGAATCAGGCTCATGACTGGACACCCTGGCCAACAGTAGCTAACATGAGAAAAGTAGAGTCCTTTGGGGCCAACCCTTAGCTCATGGATGGAGAATGTGCAGCCTTCCAGATGGTGTCCATTTTCAAACCCATCCTCCCTGACCATTGGTCATGCTGCCTAGGGCTGATGGGGCAGTTCAACATCTGGAAGGCTAAACTCTCCCCAGCCCTGCCTTAGCTGAAGGCTAAAGGAAGTGAGGGTGGGACATAGAATAAAATATTTCAGAATACTTCTTTTTCATTTGGATGTCAAAAAGGAGGATCAACAATAAGATGTGTTTGTTTATAACTTTTATAATTTGTCCCACAACCACATACAGCACATTATACTAGCCTGAACTACAAGTGGAAAGAATCCTTGATAAATTCCTCATTCTCCATGATTTTGGCTGATATACATCAACAAGAAATTTTAAAGTCCTGCGAGATTCCTTGCATCCATCTGAGAATGAAACAAAAAAACTCTTTCCCTTTTTCTTGAGGCATCTGTACTTTGCATAAATTACCTTTCCTTTCCCTTTGAGAAGTAAAACACACAGAAGAACTGACCTACTATTAACACAGATCTTGACAACCTATCTAGTGCTTCAGTTTCTTAAACAAAACAGTACTGAGCCTAATTTTAGGCAATTCACACAATCTGCACGATTCACAAATTAGACAAATTGGTGCCAAAACAGGCAATTGTGTACAATTGTAGGCATTCTGTGTACAAAACTGTAGTTGTAGAAGATCTAGCCATGTTAGTTTATGCAAACATTATAGTAAAAAACAAAAGAAAAATGAAAATAAAAGAACAAATAAAAAGACAAAAAGGTTGTGGCACCTTAAAGACTGTTTTACTATGAAATATATGTTATACATTACAATATACATTAAAATATAATAGTCTTTAAGGTGCTACAATCTTTTTGCCTTTTTTTGTTTGTTCTTTATGTTCATTTTTCTTTTGTTTTTGTCTGCAATGTGTACAAAATGCATTCTTATCGACTCCATCAGAATCCCCTCAAAATTCTTCACCATCTTCACTGGTGAGAAGAATATTACAATTTCTCATTCTGTGAGAACAATATAACAGGAGATTTACATTCCTGATTTAGATCGCAGCAGTTCTTTCAAATCAGAGGTGTCATGGACCTGGGATTTCCTTAAGGCAAAGCGGTAGCACAATAATTGAGTGGCAGCAGCCAAAGGAGAATGAATACCATATTCTTATTTAAGCAGATATGAGGTCAAAGTTGGATCAGGGGAATGCTCCATCTGAAATGCCACACAAAGTGTTGCTGCTACACTCCTACCTGGTGCCAGCAGAGACCATTCCTCCTCAGCAGCCAATGTGCATCCTCCATTGCTGCTCCGTGGTCAACTAGCAACTCAGGCCCAATATCAGATCAGTTGCGTTGACAGATTTAGAGGACAACCCATCTCAGAGTCATCATCCAGACATCCAAGTGGGTATTAATTTGGTGGGAAAGACCTGTATGATTTGGGAGCCAATGAACCACATGGGTAGTGCCAACATTACTATAGCAGCACAGGAAGAAGCCAGGGTTTCTTCCCCACCTCAGATGAAGAGACCCCATAAATACTCAGATTTCACTGTAGTTTCTCTTCACCACCATACTATCTTCTCTGGATACAATTGTTACTGTCTGATTTTGGAAGCTAAGCAGGGTCAAACCTGGCTAGTACTTTGACAGGCAATCAAAAGGAAATACCAGGGATCTCCAGGTAGGGCTAAGAAAGAATATTGCCTGAAAGCCTGGAAAACTCCTGCTGCCAGTCAGAGGTGGCTATACCCGGCTAGAAGGACCAATGGTCCTACTCGCAGAAAGCAGCTTCCTAAATCCCTGTGTTCCCAACCATCATGCAAAGTATGTAACTTCTAGCAAACCCAACAGCATTTTGCAAAGGCTTTTGCAAAGCAGACGACTCAGCTTTACATATTTTACCTGGTGGGAATACTAGGAAGCTAGCACTTGACACAGTGATACATTTAACTGAATGAGCTTCGACATAACTCCTCCACCCTCACCTCCCCCAACACACAGATACCCTATTTCAATCCTCCTAAAAGTATACTAATGAGAAAGGAAAGCAGAGTCCAATTAGAAAGAGCTGTCTGGGACAAGGATCAATTTAATGAGTGTGTGCCAAATGAAGGGAGAGAATAAATAGCTCAGAGACTTTTACCCCACCTCCACCCTTGTATGAACGTTCTCCAGAACAGGATAAAGATATTTCCAAAATGAGATTTGGATAAAGTCTGAGAAATGCATCATTTTGCAAAGGATATATGTAGGACTCACAGCCATGAGCTGAGCCCCAGACATAAACACTTTCTATTACTGGAAGACTGGGAACCATGTCACATTATAGTGTGTTGAAAGTAAATTATGATTGAAGTTCAAAACGGCTTCACACAGGATCCAAGAGATTGTTGATTTAAATTTGCTAATGTCCAGATTAATCTATATTGTCTTTACTGCAAATGATATCATAACAAATCACTCACTCACACTTCTTCTCCTGCTCCTTCTTCCGTGCTCTTTTTCTCCCTATAGCAGCCTTCCTCCCTCCAGTGACTTCCAGATATGTTGGACTGCAATTCCTGTACTGACAATTGCAGACAACATATACAAAGGGCTCCAGGTTGGGGCAGGCTGGTCATTCCTCGTAATCCATTTCTTTCTTTACCCCCTTCCCTGATTAAGGTGAGAGCACAACACTGTCTTAGTTGTTATTCCCCAGGACAAGGTTATCTGTCAGAGCACTATCACAGTGGTCTTTCTCTCCCGTTACCTTTGTGATGGGACACTTGTGCTCCATCCCAAAAGTCAGAGGTGAGAGCATTCAGATGGGTCATCCACTCCTCCTCCTCCTCCAGGCCTGGTCAATAAGCAGAGCTATGTCTTTGCCTGGTACAATGGCCCACTTTAAAAGGAAAGAGGAATTGGCACTCTGCTTATCTTTCTCAAGGCAAGAAGGAAGACACGGCATGCAGATGAAGCAAATTTGCTTCTCAATGTGGTCCTCTGTGAAATTTCAGTACTGAAGACTCACTAGAAGGAAATTCACAGATCTTCCCCCTCCAAACTAATACATTATACATCAGCTGATAGTACTAAATTTGGAATTTTTAACTGCATTTGGCAACTGGCAGCAGATAGTGTTTTGTATCTGAGAGTATTTGACAGAAGAGCATTAAATATTTATACAACGGTATGTGTAATGAACCTACCACTTCCATTACATTGCCTGCTCAAATCAGAAAATCAGAACCCTGCAGAAATAACTACTGGTCTTAGACTGTGAACCAATTCCAGGTCAGGATTGCCCACCATGGATAGCCTGAACACAGGCAAGGTAGGAGAGACCAGATCCATCAGGTTGGTATCGGAGGGCTGGAAACTGATCCTGATCTCACTATCAGACAGGGCCTGGACTAGACCTAGATCCAGGTAAAGTTACTCTTCTGTATTACATCTCCTCAATGATCATAACCAGCATAGCCACTGGCTGGTCTGATTGAAAATTGTAACCCAAAGAAAACGTCTTCAAGTTCTAACCAGAGATCAAGGATCCCTGGGCAGCTAAATATAGATCTCTGGAATCCATACACTTTGAGCCTCCCCAAAGAATGTGAGAACTGTGAGCACATTTGAGCATCCTCTGGGTAACAACAGTGTATTGTCAGATGATCCTTTCACTCTGGAAGCACCACTGGATTGCTTCTGACACAAGGATGACAACGAAGAAGCCTAAACCTCTTGAGGAACAAATCCCCTTAATGCCGGGGACTGAGCATGTTAGTTCATCAGCTCGGCCAAAGAGCCTGGGGAAGGTTATCAAAGCAGGGGAATGGTGTCAGGGTCCATGCCAGAGGCCTGTCTTTCACTATTTAAGAAAGAAACAGAGGATTAACATGGAGCTGACCATGGTGCTTAAACTACTGACTCTGAGGGCCTCCTATCAAGGTCAGGAAAGGCCGTTTGGGAACAGTACTTGCATTTGGATAAACTGCTAAACGCCTCTCTGAGCCTGCAAAAAAGTGGAAGATATATATCTAATCAACAAATAAAGAGCTTGTATTTTGAAGATTACAAGTTGCACATTCAGATCTGAATGGCCGAACCGAGACTGCTGATGTACAAAATAATTTCCGTAAATATTTATTTCTGTTCTACCATGATACTTTCCACAGATACTTTACTGTAGGTTTTTCTCTGAATGATAGCTAATGGGTCCGAGTGGAGAGGGGAATGGACTTTGAGTAGGAAAGGAGTGCAGAGGGAAAGGGCTAAGCCCTCTTTCTCCTAATGTCACAGCCTGATCTGAATAAGTCACCTCTATCAGCCAATCCTCAGCAGGATTTACCCTGTCCAAAAAGAACACAGGAGAACCAATCACAGATATTCCAGCATCACATGTGTGTGTGTGTGTGTGTGTGTGTATTATTTGTACGATCAACAGATCAGATGTGAATAACACAGAACAACTGCATAAAAATAAACAGTATCAATACAACTGTAATATACATTATGTGCGGCAGACTCTTAGGGAGACAAATTCCATAGATAATTGTTAGAAGCATAACCCCACCCCCAATACATACATATTCACATATGCATACATACATGTATATATCTAGAGGATTAAGGCACCATTTCTCGCCTGCAGACTAGTGCTGCTGCACAGAAGCTGGCCACTTTAATTGTTACTGATGGACACTGGTCTGCCAGCAGATAACATGTATAGTACTAATCATCTCTTCCAGGGATGCTTTGCAAAATTGGATGAATAAAAGTGTCATGGAAACCAGTGTAGAAGGAGCAATACAACAGAACATGGCCAACCGTCTCCACCACACCAGCCTCACAAGGACATAAGCGCTCTTCATAAGGAATGTTCTTATATCTGCCTTCCAGCAGGGCTGAAGGAAGTACATTAAACTTTGCTAATGTAAAAGCTTTTCTCTATTTTGGAAGGGTCAGAATATTCAGATAGCTTGCAAGTAAAAACGCCTGACCATAATCTCTAAAGCCAGGATGGACCGTAGCTACGCTTACATGGTGTTGCAGCTCATTGTATGTGACAGCATCACATGAAATTTGGCCCTCAATCAAAATGTATAAGGCTATAAGGCACTGCAGATGTATGCCACATCTTTTTTTTAAACCTACTTTACTCTTTCCTTAAATAGGAACCATATTATTAGAAAAATAACAGTTCTCAGAACTCTTTAGTACTCTGTCAGCTGGGAGAAGACAAATCTGTATTTTAACAGAAGCAAGTTATTTAATTTCATGCATTATTTTGCATTTATTGCACTTTGCTTTTGATCTTATATTTAGATGTTCATCTGTATCACACAATAATACATCCAATTAAACTTTACTGTTCATTAACAGAGGAAATGGTTTATCAAAAGCCATGTGTAGGCTTTCAAAACACAACAGGTACTTAAGTTTTAATTACAGAATGCTGTTCTGAGCCATTTCTCAGAGAGGACATAAAAAAGGAGGTGGAAGGCACAGGTATGCCACCTTTAAAAAAATACTCCAAAAATGAGATGATTATTTCCTCCTCGCTTTTATCTTAAGATTGAAATGTAACCAGTTGAGAAACCTTGCTCAAATATTTTGATTATTAACTTCTTTGAAGTGTGACAAAGAACAGTGTCATGATAATTAGCTCCAGAAATCAAAACCTTGCCAAAGCTTGGAAGAACATGTTGCTAATTTTATAGAAGGCCTCTTCTCCCCACAAAACAACTTAAGCCTCCCATGAGTCAGAGGTGAGAACATTCAAATGGTTATTTTTAATATTTATATATATATAACTTTTTAAAGCTCTGGTCTTTAATCCTTGAACACCTGAGGTAGCTGATCTTCTGTTCACAAGCACGTTTCTTACAATAGCATGCATAAGAACAAAATACAGGGATAATTGGCCTACAGCTGATAGGTTAAAGAACTGGCGAATCACATCCTCTCAAATACTTGGAAGCAGAGAAATATCTTGATCTGCCATCCAAAAATTTAATAATATCAAAGCCAATGGGCCAAGATGGAGAGGACATTCTATAGAGCAGGAAAACTTTAAAAAATAAAATAAAATAAAAGCCCACTGTAACCCACCTTCAAGGTTCTCTTGGAGGAGGTTGTATTCTATCCATCCCAATCACATTTCTAGATGATGTGGAACATAGGAATTAAAGAGGGCTATCTTAAACTGTGTTAGACCATTACTATCAGTCTGTGTAGGTCCATATTATCAGCTATCTGACAGCAACTCTCCAGGATTTGAGGTGAAATATTTCTTCCCCCTACCTGGGGATCTCTGGTATTCCATAGTGGCCTCCCATCCAAGTACTAATCAGGTCAGATCCTACCTATCTTCCAAAACCAGATGAGATTGGACTGGCTGGTTAATGCAGTGCTACAGCAAGAACCACAAGCTAAATTTAGTTCAAATGGAATGCCAAAGAAACAGAGAAAGAGAATAAGGAATGACAACTCACCCTCCCACCTGAATATAGTAGTGAATCCTGCATTCTTATAAATTTATTCTACAGACATATTAATAATAAATAATTGTGTGCTGTCAAGTCAATTCTGAATTATGGTGACCCTTTTCAGGGTTTTCTAGGTAAAGAACACACAGAAGTAGTTTACCATTCCCTTCTTCTGAAGGCACTCTGAGACTGTGCAGCTTGCCCAAGGCTACACAGGTTGGCTCTTTTGGGATGCACAGTAGGGGACTGAATAACCAACCTCTGGCTCTGCAGCCAGAAATGTAATTCACTGAGCTATCCAGCCGGCTACAGACATATTAAAGATGTTGTTATTTCAGAGAACTGTCCTCCTCATTAACAGACGGAGAGAAAGAGAAGGTCATATTCCTCTCTTCTAATGTATTAACATTGTACAAATAAATGTTTGAAAGAAATATGAATATTTTACTGTCTGTGTTAAACTGGTGCCTTGGGATATGCTCTACTGGAAAGATCAAGCTTAAATTTGAATGAAAGAGAACGTTTGCAGTTGTTTTTTTAAAATAACACTTTGGTTGCAAATCTTCCCATATGGTTAGCTCAACTGCACAGAGCACAAGCATCATTCAAATCTGTATTAAATTAGACTGAAATGGTGGGGGAAACCCTTCTTTGACTACAAGCTCTGTAGGGCTAGGAAGCGCTTGGTTTCCATACTGAAATCAAACTGCTTAAATATATTAAAACATATTTTTATCCAGAACCTTCTCCTCTTCACTTTGATCAGCACTGCATGTCCGCAGGTCCTATTGTTGATAGTTTAACATACAATAAAGCAACCACTTTATTGGTTGTTTCTTCTTTGTGGCCTCTAAAGACCAGTTGTTTCTTCTTTGTGGTCTGTGAATTGCACACTTCTAAAATACAGGCAGACACTA
Organism: Intellagama lesueurii; assembly: GCA_037013535.1. NCBI lineage: Eukaryota > Metazoa > Chordata > Lepidosauria > Squamata > Agamidae > Intellagama > Intellagama lesueurii. Next base: position 166,442,926 of record JBAJHW010000003.1, on the reverse strand, counting down.
AAACCCATTTGAACAATTGTTACAATTAAAGCAGACTGATGAAGCCCACCCCCATGTGCCTTATTTATCACCAAATGTTTTATAAAATGGAAGGATAGCTACTCTTCAAAAAAATGAAGGAACCTTGCCTGATGAGTCTCCAAGGGGCAAGAGTTCTATAAAATAAAAATTGACAAGGGAAATCAGGTTCTGCTCATTGTAACAATTGGATTGGCTCTTGAGCTGGCTATGGTGCAAATGGAGGGGGCTCATCCTGCCCTCCCTTTGACTACAAGTTTGTAATAGCTGGTTCTTAGAAGGCATAAGTACTTGGAATTGGTTCAGACTGCATAACACTGGAAACACAGTTGCAGAAGGGCCTTTTCTACAGCTCCTCTCTCACTAAGGGCCATTTTGGACAGACTTCCTGTATCATGTTGGCCCAGTCCCTCCCTATACAACTAACAATACCTTTCCACACCCTCCAGTAAGAATATGTTGCCCACTTTTCCCTTGAGTGTCACAGGTTTAATTTGGATGACAGTGATGGTCAGGTATCACCTCATACTACATTTCACTAGCTACACATCCAGATGGAAAGGCAGACACTTCGAAACCCTAAACATTGAAGCAGCTGGTCTTAGATTTCCTTTGAACCTGTTACAGGCAATTTATATTAACACCTGGCTGCTGTTAACATGGAAGAGAAACTGGAGAAGAAGCTCCTCCATAATAGTCTATTCCTGCTGAAAACCCGGTGACTACATATGAAAGATTCAATAATATTTTGTTCGGGATCCGATCATCATCAGGCTCATAGTACTTTCTTTTAGCTGCAGCAAAACCATGCTGAGATTTTAAAGGAAAACAAGCATCCTTCTGGTGAGGGGTCAAAACCTCGCCTTTTCAGAAGGATGCAGCTCACAAATGCGGTGAAAGCTGCACTGAGGAAAAACAACTAACCAACCTCCATCTTGCGGAAAGCTAGAAGCGTTTATGATTCCAAAATTTCAAAGCTGTTGTGTGTTTTCTCAATAGCTATTATTACCAAGGACTCAAATGGCCCAGTTTCAGCAGAAGGGCACACAGAAACTATTGTGTTAATAAGCCAAAACTCTGACAGTTTCTTTTCATTGCCTCCTCCTCCTCTTTTCTTCCACATTCTACTGTCAGTGCAGCTTTGTAGGAGAACAAGATTAGTCGAAAACAAGGTAAAATACATTATTCTGCTTTTCTAACATAGCAACAAGCAAGCCCTCTGGTGATGACTTTCTTCTTTTCTTGGGAACATTGATCATTCATACCAAGTTGGGTTATATCCAGAAAGTGCTTTGAGCAGAAAAAGTCCCACAGAACAGAACTCAAGGCAAAGTTATATGTAAATGGAAGCAGGCTCAGATCTCCTGGGGCATAGAGAGGCCAATGGCACAACTCTCTATTTCCTTCCATGCAAGTAGTTGTCACTCATTCTTATGGAGGAAAGTAAAACACTGACCATTGTGATAAGTTCTAGTGACAGCAAAATGTGTGTTCTGTCTCTTCAAATGGATAGCATGGCTCTTAGACAAGGATCTATGTAGTAATAGGAACAAGAAGCCATTATGGTATATTTCTATTTTGTAAATTCTAATTTCTTCCTTCTGAGGTTTTATAGAGCCCTTCAGAGCATAATGTTTATCACAGCAGAAACTACCAAGTGTCCCCTTCCGACGTCTTAAAGACTAGCAAGTTTTATTGGGTATAAACTCGCATGGACTGTAGCCCAGTTCTTCAGATGTCCTTCAGGCATTTGAAGAAGGGGGCTAGAGTCTCTTTATTTTATGCCAAATAAGACTAGCTAAAGGTGGCTGGGTAGATAGCTCATCGAGTTTAGCAGCTGGTTGTGGAACCAGCAGTTGGGAGTTTGCTTTCCTCTGGTGCCTCCCAGGAGAAGGGCCAGTCTGTGTAGTCTTGAGCAAGAAGCACCATCGCAGAGCAGTTCCAGAAGAAGCAAATGGTAAAGAACCTCTGAGTACTTTATAACTAAAAAACCCTGGAAGGGGTGAATGTAAGTCAGAATCAACTTACACATATAGTTGCACACAACTATTACTATTACAGGTGTCACCACATTCTTGCTTCTTGTTGCTGCAAAAGATAGCAGATTAATGCAGCTATTTCTCTGGAAATGTCTGTTTGTCACATACTTGCGACCAAGGTAGGGGCAATCCCAACACATTGCCTATTCTTCCATCTTTTGCTTTAAGTACAGTTGTATTTATTGTGTTTTACAAAATCCTAGCTTCCCCAATAATAGTGCTCAGTACTTTTTCACTCCCCCACAAAACTAATTTTGGCCTTGGACCAAACTGAGCAAAGCATGCTGAGTATTTGACACTCGAATGCAACAAAGTGGGGGAGGGGAGCTGTCTGTAATTTTATTTTATGACCACTTCTAGCTGTGGAGAGATACAGGGTACCACACCAGGGACTTTTCTTACAGTTTAATCAACAGCACCAAACCTGGAAAGAGTATTGTGAAATATTGACTCATTTTTTCACTGCTAACAATATAACAAACAAAGATAAAAAGAAATTCCCATCGATGCAAGGTGCCACAATGTCTTTTCTTTTTTCTTTATTTTTTTCTTTTCTTTTGCTGCGTTTCTTGTTGAAATAAAATGAAAGCCGTTCTTCCCACTGGTTTGGCCTTCCTCTACTGTTTAATAAGAAATTGTATTAAGCTCTGAAAAGCCAAGAGACAAATTTTTGAGAAGCTGGACATTTTAACAACCATTTTAACTCAACTTCCAGAGAAATAGTGGGGTAGTTTAGATTTAACTTATGGCCATGGATGTCTCAAGAGGCAGTAGGAGAGCCTATGAGAGAACTGAGTTAACTGTCTCACAATTGCAAATTATGATGCAACTCTGACACTGATGCCAAAGGACAAGTTGATGAGAGGAGTAAATGATGAAAACAGAAGACTGTTGTGCTGCTGAATTATTGTTACCCTGGCTCTAGTTACAAAGTTAGCACTCAGAAACCACATCTTCCCCATCTGCAACCTAAATGATATAACATTCTGTGGGAGTCAGTACCAGAAATGTTCCCTAGGATGAAACAGAGGATGAAAGCTTCAACATTCTTTACCCAGTTGGCAAGTCTATAATTTTAGAAGTTGGAGTGCCTTTTCTAATGATTCCTGTATGCCCCAGGTTCATTTGCTGGCTCACACTCTTGATGTCTTTAACCAGGCCTCTTTAGAAATTAATCTAAATATACTTCACCTTTCTTTTGGTGAAGAGAAAATAAAAATGTGGATGTAGATCTTCAAAGTTGCTTTCCTGTTTCTCAGCCCCCCTTAAGATTCTTTGATGTCCACAATAAAGGGATGTGTTGTATTTACACTGCCGTACAGCACTACAGAGTGTCTTACAGGTTATGCCAGGTTTGGAGCTGGTGAAAGTAACAGGTATTGAAAGCTGATTTTCCTAAGAGGCTACTGTAGCCTTCCCCCACCTGGTGCCCTCTGCTTGGTTGGGACTTATAATTCTGACAGTTCTTTAAAAAAAAAGTCTTGCAATAGTTATAATCCAAAGGATCTGGAGAGCACCATGTTGTGGAAGGTTGAGCTGTTGCAATCACAGTATAAACCATGGCCAGAATCCTACTGCTCATTTATAGTTCTGTAAGAGAATTGCCTAAGTTTGGTTAACACATTGCCACTCATTAATGAAATGCTGGTTCCATTTCCTGATCACAACCAGCAATTTGCTGCCAAAACCTACATGGTTTTCCTTATATAAGCATAAAGCAGCAACAGGATTCTGGCCCGTGAATGTCAATTAGGGTGTCATTAACATTTCCCATACTAATTTATTATAAGAAATGCCTCAATTCTTTGGCCAGATGTTCACACTTTATTGAAAAATGCCAGTGGCATTTTCTTCGGGAACTACACACATTTGTTACCAGACAATCTGTGGAAGATTGGGTTCTGATACAATGTACGGAACAGGTGTCCAATACAGTGGAAATGACAGAATGGACCCTTTACAGAGCAACCTAAAAACTCCTTAGATGTCTTTGCTCCATAGATAAGAGTGTCTGTAACACACCAGCATTGAGAAAGGAGCATTTCTAACTCTGAAATGCTGCTTATGTTCCAACAAGAACATGGAACACTGAGGACTCTTTCAGGCTGAGTTCTCATAATAGACACAACCATCAGGATTCAGGATGTTCCAGCTTCTAATGGGATACATGGGTCCATATGACCTGACCTAAAGAAGTCCCTAATGAAGAAAGCAGTAGAAAAAGTATTGAAATTTGACATAAAATGGCTCTAAAAATAACCAGTTTTTCAGCTGGCTACAGTACACTTCATAGAACAAATGTTCTGAAACACATATTTTGAGGCAAAAACTGATCACCAAGGAGCTCTCTCACACAGTCTATGTTCATATATGTGGTAAATTTTTGAAATATGCAAACTATGTTCTTTTTCCTATTTGCCCTTTTTGTAAATACATATTTGAAAAATAAGTGAGGAGTGACTGAACAAATAATTTACAAGTTACACACTACATTTGTTTATTTATTTCCCACCTTTCTCCTTAAAAAGGACCCTACATGAAATATAGTACCTGCAGTGAGTTATTTTTTTATGGTAACAGAAGTGCAATCCAGTTGCATTTTATAAGTAACACAAGGAAGAATTGAGTTAATTTGTTGGTACAATGAGTAATGTTCTCTAGTTAAATTTCAAATTTTTTTTTCAGGGCACTTAAGATGATGTTTGACAGAAATCATTCAAGATTTCAGCTCTCCTCTTGTATTCTTAAAGTTTTTTTCTTTACCAAAGACAGGGACTAATTAAAATGTAACATGAATGATGGGATAGGCTTCTTCTATAACACTGCAATGAGTGACAACAATGAATTATTTCCTAAACACTGTAATAAAGAGTAATGGGAATGAATTACTTTTAAGTTCTGCTAAGACCATATAAACAAACTCTGTGCACATTAAGCACAGTGCTCATTAAGCACAGTTCTGAAAATAAGACCAGCCTACAACAATTCTAAGCAGGTGGAAATTTTATTTATTCGTGATCCTTTTTAATTTCCTTTTGGGTTAGCCTCATCCAATGCCCAGTTTGAAATTTCAGTATTGCTGAAGGTCATGGCAGGGGACCATGGAGCCTATGCAGCTGGCACATGCCTAGAACGTCTGCAATGTCAAATTTCAAGTATTTTCACAAACCTTAACTTGCCCGTGAGCTACTCATAGGCCATTTATGTTAATCTCTGTAACAGAGGAGAAACTGGAGCAGAGTGGAGACATTTGTAATGCAAATTAAATAATGTATGGCTAAAGTAGGTTTTACATTCACATTACAAAGCTGACTGGAGAAACAGACCTGTTAAGCTTTGTGGAGGAAAATTCTAGTAGGGAAAAAAAAAAGATTGATCATAGAACGTATATGCTGTTGCCTTTTAAAAATGGGAAGACAATTTTTGCATTTAAATAACTTGAAGGATTGTATTCTAAATTAAAAAAAATATTTTGGTTAAAAATTGTGTTCCTGTGTGGGTTCAAATGTCACATATTTGGGTCTCAATTCAATTGGTACCCCCAAATAGAGTAACCCACATAAGTGTTGACTTACCATTCAGCAATTGTTTCAATGGTTCTACTCTAGTTCAAACTAGCAACTGGATTTCAGCTTTGGAACGAATGCTATCAGATCAGCTAATGGTGCAAGGCATCCAATTAAATTAAGTTCTTTTTGCAATTCCTTTGTGCCAGTGAATTTCCTTTCAAGATCCCTGCTCAATTGCCTAAATACACATTTGAACAGAATTCACCAGGCACTTGCATGAACAAAATTTGCAATGTATTCAACCAGACAAAGAATAGCCCAATCTCCTGCCAGGTACACAAAAGCAACGTGCTGTTTTCTGGTAGAGCATTTAGGCTGTATATTTGTATGCTACTATCCCTTGAAAAACAATAAGGCCCTTGCCTCTCCAGACCTCTACTTTTCTTTAATTTTTTACGGAGTGAAGTATGAGACAATTACCTTTGTGGAGAAGGACCAGAGCACTGTGGTAGAGCAACATATTGTGCATGAAGAAGGTCCCAAGTTTAGCCTCTGACATATCTAGCTACAGCTGGAAAAGATTCTTATCAGAAACCTGGAATACTGCTGCTCATTGGTGTTGATAAAATTAAGGGAAATTGACCAACGATCTCAGCATAAGCCAGTTTCTTTTATTCCTATTGTCTCTTGGGGAAATAGTGTCCATTTTTCTGATGCACTGGGCTTTAGCTATCAAAGCAAATGGCATCTCACATCATCCTAATAGATTCTTGTACAGAAATTAAAAAAGAGTGGCCTCAGAATTCTGTTCAACCACAGCTTCCATCACCTCTGGCCATTGTAGCCAAGGTTAAGAGATTATGACAGCTGGTGAAGGTTTCCCTCACCTGACCCAGTACCTTTCTTCAATGACACTTGAGGACTGAGAGAATCAGACTACCATGGATCTATATAATATCAGACAGGGAAATGAGACTTGCTTTCTGAAATCAACTGATTTCCACAAATCTGACCAGGAAGATTTCAATCTGCAGTATTAGCACACACCTTGAATGACAATAATTTATCAGATGGATCTAGTGGTGTAAGTAACAAGACAGTGCTGCCTACTTTAGAGGGACATGGCATTACTCTGCAGCACTTGACAATCACCTCATGATTATGTGAAGTTTGCAAACTATCGTTGCAATCATACATTGCACACTTCAATGATTCGTGCATGATTCATATAAAATGTTGGACAAGGGATGTTGTTGATAGGATAAAATGTTCAATGAGATAACCTGTCAAGAAAGTATTTCCATCCTCACAGGCACATGAAAGGAATAAGTGCTAGCTGTCACTCATATATACAGATGTTAGTTTTATGACACACTACTCCGATTGGCTTTGTCTTCTACAAGCATTCTAATCATGGAATGAGATGGCCTAAATTCTGTTTTCCCATCTTACTTTATCTGCTGCTTCTGGGGCAAAGGTAAGTTGTATTTTCATTACAGAAACCAACTGTGGCATCCGCCCAAGTCATGAATATTCATATGCTATCTGCATAGATCAATGGGAGTGCTGGAGGGGTGGAGTCACGAGATATAAGAGACTCAGCAGGAGGAGGGGGAGTTAGATAGAGAGATAGGGAGTTAGAGATGAGTTGAGAGAGTTTTGGGAGCTTGGGCGAGAAAATGGTGGTTGAGAGGGAATGAAGGAGGATGTTTGTTAAGAGTTAACAACATTGTTTGGAGTATCTACATTTGTAACAATAAACAATTTCTATTCGGTTCTTTTAAAATTACATATGGCCTGGACTTCGATTATTAATAATAGGTAATGTTGATGTAATCAACTCGTGGCAGCTAAGGGGCACATAGCATGAGCTCCTAGTTTGGTGAAACAAGCAGGAGCCACGTGGGGATCGTGACACCAACCATCCAACCAATATTGCTATTCTGTTCCATTGTTTATTTGGTTAGTTGATAGCAAAATTTCCAGCTACAGTGTGTCATATAAATTACAGTCAAGGAGACGACAATTTTACTATAAGGAACAATGGGTTGATGAATTTAGGACAGCAAATGAAGCAAGGGAGAGAGAAAGATCTCTGCTTAGAAAACTGAAGCAAGCTTTTCAGCTGTGATTTGTCCAAGGCACAGCAAAGTAGAAACACTGTCTATCTTATCTGACTACATAGCATTTGTATAGTAAATCTTCTCCATACCAAAGAATGAAAACAACTGTCATTTGGTATTGTCAGTGGACTGTCAGTACTGCTCAGCCTTTTCAATGATGTGCTCACATTTTGGTTTCAATAAAGACCAAACAAAGTGTTGCTGCTTTTTAGGTCTTTGTGTTATGGTTGTGACCTACTGTTAATTCTGATCTGATCTTATTCTGTAGCTATATCTTTAAAGAGGGAATTTACCTTATGTTTCATTTCGAGCTACATCTTATGCTTTTATCCAACAATTGGGCAGAACAGAAATGAAATAAATACATAAAGTAGGATCAGCCATCATTTGGAACTTCAGAACCTTTCCCTAGAAATATTGGCTACTTCAGCACCTCCTCCCATTTCTTACATATTCCATTTTTAAACATCACCTCATTTGAAAGCTCCTAGTCTTTATGCATCCATACAGAGTTCTTTAAATGCCACTCACTTTTCATTCTTTTTGGAACTGATTGTGATTGCCCCTTCAACATCTCACCATTAAGAAACTTCAACTCATTGTCAACTCTGTTCTTTTTGAACATTTCTGACCATCGGCTCTCACACAGTTTTCCCTTGTGCTCACTAAATTTATTTTTCTTAAAAGTCCCAAATGTCCCACTGCTTTCACCTTGTTAGCCTGTCTGTCCCTGTTGGTGAGGATCAGGTCGAGGATAGCTGATCCCTATGTCACTTCTTCCACATTCTGTATGATGAAATTGCCAGCAAGGGGAGAAAAGGATTTTACAATCTTGGAAGAGTAAGACTTCAAACAAATATCAGGGTACAACTTCTCATTATTAATATCTCTCTCCACATTTAATGTTTGGTAATCTGATCTCAGAAAGCATCATCCAAGTTTTCAGTCTAGCTTGGATGTTGATAGACATTCCCAGTCATGTCCCTTTCGTTCTCTTTTGGTTTTTACCCAAATGCTTTCAATCAGCCTTCTATGCTCAGAGATTATAGGCAGATGCTCAAGTTATGATGATGATGATGAATCAATTTTAGCCTCAGTGCCATGCATATACTTAAGGGTCCCTCCTCCAATGGACCTTCAAGTAGAACAATTCTGAACCACTGCATTAAAAAAAATTATTAATATCTTTGTGGCACATACAAGCATATGTAATAGCCAATCTGTATTCCTACTCACAAAAGACATCAAATTTGTCTGGAAAGATTTATCCATTAAAATCCCACAATGCTGATTGATCATCATTTGTTTAGTCCCTCGAGAGACTGCTCTCTAATTCCTGAACTGTGATGGCTACACCAATCACTCCTTTATTCCCTCTTCTGAAAATCTATATTACATTTCTTCTTCCCCCTCTACCACATTACTTGACACCTATCAATTTTTCATAACAACAACAATAATGAATAGTCACCACTGGAACATTAAGTTTGTCTGATAAACCCATTAGTAACTCACAAAGCACATCAACTTGATTTACAGCTGTTCCTGTTTTCTAAACATTGTCTTACATTTCAGCAATGGGTTTTTGTTTCAATGACACTCTCTGCTTCTACACACAACTACCAAAGGCGTTGTATGGAGGAGGGGGGAAAACAGTCAAAAATAGATTCTGAAACACATTCTGTCTCTTAATGTCTGATGAAGTGGACATGTCCATGAAAGGTTACATCAAAATATAATGGTTAGTCTTTAAGGTACCACATGTTTTTGTCTCTCTCTCTCTCTCTTTCTTTATTTTTTATTTTTTTAATTTTGCCTGATATTCTGAAACACAGTTACCAATGATAGTTTTCAAGAACTTGAATTTCTCTGGAGAGGGGCAGGGAGCAGAGCAAGGGCAGACAGGATACCCAAGACATTTTGCTCCTTGAGACAAAGGACAGGATCGTACCTGCCTCTCTCCCTGCCATATATAAAAAAACCTGGATTGACAGTTGAATCTTTCTCAAACACGGGCAATAGGAAAATGCCCTCATTGCACCTGAGGACAAGAAACTGTAAGTTAAGGATGCATGACTGCCTTTAAGGCACACAAAAACCTCTCCTCCAAGAGAGGGAAAAGTCAAGGAACTCAAGAGAAATAGCTCAGGGAGGTTTGCTATTGCCTCTCAGCAGCTGCTGCCTAAAGCAATCACTTCACTCTGTCCAATGGTTGGGCTGGTACTGAAGGGCAGAATGTGAGCGTATGGGATAAGGTCAACAGGAAAATCATGTTTGACAAGCCAGTTCTTATGTTTACTGGCTTTTCAAGTCCCAGCACTGCTTAATTATGAAATGAAGTTTCACCAGTGAAACTAGCAATGTACTAAAATGCAATTTTACTAGCTGAACCAACAAAACAATTGTTACTTGGGAACTTTGAGCTCTAAATAAGAATTTGAGATGTAACTAAAGCTGCAGCCACTTATAAAACAAAACATTATAGTTTGACCTGCAACTGAAAATAATAATACTGTCTTGTCACTGAGGACCTGTTCTAACAATGACTGAGATAATGTATGTGAAACACTTCAGATACTTGGAACATGTTACAGTAAATATTAAGTGCCATTGGTTGACTATTCTGTAGCTTGTCCTTACTTCTCATTATGTTATATACGAGCAATCTGGTTCAATAGGCATCTCTGCCCATAAAAGTACTCTATAAAAAGTATGAGTATAAATCGCTGAATTAAATTGACTGAAGGCTTGAAACTGAAAAGCACTTAGCACCACCAACGCAAACTATTTGCTATAAGTACATTCACTCACTTTAGTCACATGAAATCATTTTTGAAGCAAAAATATGCCTTTGTATGAAGAAAAGTACAACACCTCTCATTGCATGGACCTCACAGGAAGTTGCCTCCAACCATGGGGAAAGCAGGAATTTGTGAGAATCTCAAGAAATGAGATGTTAGCACCAAGTTTATTTACAAGGAGACTTTTTAAAATAACTTACACAGACACCCAATAGCCAGAACAGATGACAGTGTGGCTTACAAGTCAATGCAAGAAGTTTGAACAACTAGTGGGCACATCAGATAGCCTTTATACAGTTTTTGCTGTTTACATCTAGAGACTGCATCTTGGCAATATATCATTTGGCTCTAATGAGCAGTACAGATATGTTAAATATGCCCTCCATGCCCTGCCATAATAAGTGAAGGTATGCATATGAGAAACAAGCTTGTTATTGGTGTTTGATAAGCACATCTGTTGTCTTAGGTCCCCTTGCTTGCCAAACAGGGCAACCTGATGGCCCTTTGATCCATCTTGGCATCAGGAGACACAGAAACAGCTTAAGATAGCCAAGGAAAATAGAAAACAGCAGATCAAAATGGAATAGACCAGGCCCTATACACAAGATCATAACCACAGAGACTGACAGGAGCCAAAACATTTTAGGCTTTCTAAGATGCATGTCAAGTTACAGAGCACAACAGGCCACAGCATGAGAAAATATATATTATATTAGAGCACATATATTAGAGTGTCCTATGCATATAGCAGCATGAATGGAGAATAACAAACACAAAAAGTTGCCTTATACCAAATCAGCCCACTGACTTAACTAAATTAGGGTCTGTCCATACTGTGAAATTTGGTGTGATCTGGCTGGGGCTTAAAAGTGCCTTACTTTCAGTGCAGTCTATTTGAACTCTTAGTACCTCTCCACAAAAGCAGAACAAAGAGCCATTTACATCTCAATGAATCGTCCCAAAAAGATTGCATATCGTAGCCCTGTGCCAGAAAGATACAGGCCAGCTTTTAAAGGGGAAAGATTGATCATTTTAAAGAGAAACATGAGTGGATGAGGACTTTTTTTCCATGCCAAACATGGAACCATATGCCATAACTATATGCCAACATGGACATGTTCTTAGCATTGTCTATATAGGCTGGCTGCAGTTTTGCAAGTTTTCAGGGAGGACTTTTTCCCTAGACACAAATGCCAGAAATTTAAGGACCCGCATCATCTAGCAGTTTTTTTTTTAAAGAACAGAGGAAAATGCCATATTACAAGGCACTTCTCTACCAACCCTAGTATTTTGCTGCTGTGACGTAGACAGAATTTTACCTGCTCTGAAAGTGGAGGCCTTTCTCTTGCCATGCAGTCCTTTTAACTAGAGATGGCAGGGAGTTAACCAGGGATGTTCTTCTTGACAACCAGGTCCTGTGCTATTGACTATGGGTTGTGTTCCCTACTTACGTTGCCTCCACTGAAGAAGTAAAATGGGTCCCAATTTATTTCTGAATAAATGGTGTTCAGTCAAACAGCAAAATCAAGGTTAAAAAAAAAAAAATCAAACGCAAGATATCTCCTAATGCCTCTGAACTGGATATCCATCATGGATATTGATCATGATGTGACAACTGCAATATTTAATGACAACTGGTAGGTGTGGACAAGCTTCTTCTTTATTGTTATCATGCTGTCAAAGGTCCAGGTTAAAACAGTACAACAAGAACAAAACAATAAAATAAAACAATCATTTAAACATATACGTATTTAGGAGAAAGCAGTCAGTTAAAATAATAGTACCTTTTTACGAGATCTTACAACAGAAGAAACTTAGCTGCAGACTTTGTGATGGTTTGATTTATACCTACCAACAAATACTCCATATAGTTTTTAACATGTTTGAGAAGCAAAGAGTAAACATGTTTTTGTTTGAATTAAGTTCAAACTGAGTTTGGGAGTAGGGACAGAGTTTCCTCAAACCACTAATCTACATACAAAATTTACCTGGCTTTCTCAGAACTTGTGATTCTTGGCTCCTATAATTGCCCCACTTTGCTTCTAAATATCCAGTTAGAAATCTTCTAATCTTCAAAACTGGGTTACATCTTCTTGTGGTCATATTTCAAAGCTAGATTACACATTTTTATACTGTGATTAATTTATTCTTATTGCTGTTCTTATGTTAATATTAATGTTTGTTCTTATTTGTAATGCTGCCTAGAGTAGTGGCTTGCTATCAGATGGGTGGGGTAGAAACTAAAAGAAAGAAAGAAAGAAAGAAAGAAAGAAAGAAAGAAAGAAAGAAAGAAAGAAAGAAAGAAAGAAAGAAAAAGAAAGAGAGAGAGAGAGAAACAAACAAACAAACAACATGAATGGCCTTCCGGGGCAATTCTTCAAAACAGGACAGAGAAATCTGTTACATTCTCTGTGAAAGCCACATTCAAACAAGCTATCACAATTCATTCTCACAAACTGAACTCAAATCTGAGTTCTAAGAACTTTAGTCACAATTACTTCACAAGGAAGTCAATCTACAGTCCTAAAATACTGAATAAACAAAGGAGCATAAGAACAGAGGAAGCTGTCTTATACCATGTCAAACTATGGTTCATTTAGCCCCGTTCTGTCGACACTGACTGCAGTGATCTCTAAGGTTCCAGACAGAATTGTCACCATAACAGAAATGCCAGAGATTGACCGTGACCTTCTCCGTGTAAACTATGTATTCTGCTATTAATAAGCTATGCACACACACCCTCCCTGAGACCTACACACCTAAAAAACATATAATTTGCAATAGAGAAGTACATGGGATGGTGTCAGTGAATGTACTACTGTGAATTCTTCCATGTTACTTTTTCCTTGCAAATTACCAGGCTCTATGGCTCTGGAATCTAAGCTCCTGGAAAGAGGGAATAATGTGCAATTAAGGCTATCAAAACACCCTGCTCTGCATTGATTAGCTATAATGCAAACTGTATAATAGCAGGAGCAAGAACACTCATTGTTTTGTACATCATTAAAACGGGATCTCATTTCATAGGCCCGTTTATGGAGCAATGTTGTGGCTTTAAAAGCAGCATTACAACAATTCAGCACTATATTCCTACTCTCTAGAAAAGGTGAAACCACCTTTCTTTGTAAGCAGTGTCATTAAGGCCCCCTTAAATTGCAAAGTAGACTTTAAACTTCAAAAGCTTTTGCTAGAAGCCTGGATTACAACCAGCATTAGATCTGAAAAAATCAAGTATGAAACACTGATAGAAACGACACTCCAATTCACTTGGTAACAAGACAGATACTTCCAGAAGCCAGAAATGCCCTCCACTCAAAATATCAAAGTTTAAAGAAATGAAAATTGAGTGCTCTGCAGACTCGATTAAAGATGATCATGATTACCCTTCAATATTCATTTCAGTGTCTAGCTGGATATGTGCAGGCTGCTGTTTTCCCACTTGCCTAACTTTTAGGTTCCCTGGTAATAGATATGTCACTTCTTGTCTAACACTGACGGCAATGATATTCTCCCACAAATGTGCCATCCAACTTCATTCTTTTTCCCAAGAGCGCTTCTCACGCCGACCTTGCAAATTTATAAACTTTCTGTGGCTTCCTCCCACAGGGGGACAGAAGTCACAGATCAGGCAGATTGGGCATACATTGAAAACTTGCAAAGACAGAAAATTATTTGCCATTAACATATACCATATACCAACATATACCAATGAGCAAAATGTTTGCAAATTTGAAGAGGAAAATGCCCTGCTCTTGCATATATGATATAGTATAATATTTTAAGAAAACCTAAAACAGTCAATGTAAATTTTAAGGATCAAAACACCTAAATCCTTTATAAGGACCAAGACAAGGAAGAATGGTCATCAAATAGAAATACAACAGAAAATGCACTGTGATATTAGAAGTCTAACAATGGGCGATATTAAACATAATAAGCAACATGGAATTTGCTGTAGCTATATACATCACGAACTAATTTCCTAGTAAATCAGCCTGGCAATACTTGGCCTCTTAACAGATAATTAAGCAGCAAAATGTACATCTTAATTGAAAGCAGTGTGAAAAAAGGTGAAGCAAACAAGACTGAACAGGCACTGAATAAACTCATATGGTTCCTCTCAAGAGATATCAAGCCACCTTGTGGCAAGCAGATTTTAACCATACCACAACATTGTTCCTAAGAGAAGCATTTCACAGGACCGAACAAGGATTAGGATTGAAAGAAGTTATGCCAATGCCATTACATTTGTAGTAATGCCAATTTTGTTGTCCAAAACTCCATTTACCCCATTTACTCCATTTATCCCAACCTTGGGTAACCCAGGTGTTCTTGGACTGCGATTCCCAGAAGATTTCTCCAACAGCTGAGCTGAATGCGGCTTCTGAGAACTGATGTCAAAGAACATCTGGGTTACCCAAAGTTGGGAACTACTGCCCTAAGTAAAGCACACTGCTTATGAAAGTGTATCAGGGGAGGAAAGATACAATGTTGATGAAACCAAATATAGATGATGAGTGTTATTTTCTGCGCAATCAAGTTGGAATCACTTTTAGCAACCCTAATAAGGCTTTCAAGATAAATGAAATATTTAAGAAGTGGTTTTACCATTTACACACACACACATCACCTTCTGTGAATTTTCACAGGCAAGTGGGAATTTGAACCCAGGTTTCCTGAGTCTTAATCCACTACTCTATCCACTACACCAGCGGTCCCCAACCTTTTTGTGGCCGCGGACTGGTTGGGGGGCGCAAGCGTGACACACCCACTGCGAGCACAACACCCCCCGTGCGATCGTGACACACCCACCGTGAGCGCAACACGCCCCCTGCGAGCGTGACACACCCACTGCGAGTGTGACACCCCCCGTGCGAGCGTGACACGCCCACCGCGAACGCAACACCCCCCGTGCAAGCACGACACGCCCACTGTGTGAGCATGACACGCCCACCGCGTGTGCGTGCGGGGGGGCGGAGATCCGTATCCGCGGCCCAGTTCCGGCAAGCCCACGGACCAGCACCGGGCTGCGGACCAGGGGTTGACGACCCCTTCACTACACCATATTAGGTATCTCACACATGATGAGACTCTTCAACAAATCACAGTCCAAACACACTGCACCTATTAAATCCTACTTGATCTTTGCTTCACAAATCCAAATGTTCCTCTTTCCAGGATTTAATAGCACTGAAGATGGTAGCATGTAACTAGCATCCACAGTTTCTGATATAGTGGCATCTCCGATATAGTGTATATCTTAAAGCAGAAGAATGGAAGGCCTGAAATTAATTTGCAGGTCTAGCTGTCACCAGAATAGAAGCCGTGACACATACAGTCATGTGAAAAAGAAAGAACAATTCCTTTGAATTGTATGGTTTTACGTATCAGAACATAATAAAAATCGAGGTGTATGTTAACACAATGCCAAGGAGGAAACCCATCAGTAATTATTTGCATTTTATGCAAATCTGTACAGACAGAGAGAGGCAATATGTAAGTTGTCACCTTATGTGTCCCATATCTTCAGATCTCTTTGATAACTATATAGACTCTGGTGAGCTTGCATATTATTCTGTTGTAACATCCAGGGTGGACATTTTAGCCCTTTTGGAGCAGGTATATTATAATAACTTGCATAAGAAATCCTGTCTTGATTTTGCATTTAAGCTTTAGCTCACCAGATAAAGGCTCCAGTTTAGCACAGATGAAGGAATATAGTATGCTGTGAGCTTGTGGAAGTGACTCACTTGGTTTTAGCAGCTGCAGAATGTCTGGAGCGAAAGATTCTGCTTGAGCATCAGGGCCAAATTTAGCATAGAAACTACATGCTGAGAAAGGTAGGTGAAACAAATAACAATAGTTTCCCATATGATAGGCAGAGCTGTCAATCAACTGAAACGTTGAGACAGTTTTACACATGACCCAAACAATGCTAATTAATTCTTTTAAAAAATCTCTATTTTATGAATGTGGGATATGATGCTTCTGTACTCACGTTTCAAAATGTTAGCAAATGGTCCCATATTGCTGACCAAGATTGTGACTGCATTGCCAGCAGGAAAAAGGATGCCAAGCCGTACATAGCAAAGAGCAGACTGAATCCAAACACCAACGGAAGCAGTCAAAATGGCCTACAGCAGTGGTCCCCAACCTTTTTAACGTCAGGAACCGGTTTCGTTGAAGACCATTCTCCCAAGGACTGGGGGGGGGGGCGTCCGTCCATGTGTGCAGGCAGGGGGGTGTCTGTGCGTGCGTGCAGGGTGTGCATGCAGGGAGCATGCGTGTGTGTATCTGTGCATGCGGGGGGCATGCGTGCGTGCGTCCATGTGTGCAGGGTGTGTGCGTGAGTGCATGTGTGTATTCATGCATGCGGGTGGGCCAGAGTGCATGCGTATACACGCGTACCTGTGCATTCCTTTGGCCCTCAAATATCTGTCTCAGCGGCCTGGTTGTTCAAAGGCCACGGACCGGGACTGGTCCGCAGCCCGGGGGTTGGGGACCCCTGGTCTACAGGATACTCTCTTGTGCTCACTGCCATTCACAAGTGACACCAAGCAAAGGAAAATCCCAGAAGCTGACTCCTTATTTCACCCATTAACCACTTCTCACCCAAAAACAAAGCACTTGTCAGTCCTGTTTTTTGACAATTGTGAAGTTTAGAATGTGTGGAAACAGTCTCTTCCAGATGAAAAACTGGCCTAAACATTCCTTTTATATATACGTTATTCCAGGATAGTGTTACAGCAGTTGACTCATCATTCATTAATAAAAGCTGATTTCTGTGCTTTCTGAGCTATGTCAGTGTGGGAAGAATCCTACTCATTTTTAATAGATATCTAATGGCTTCTAAAGGAGGAGATACTCGTCTCCAGATGGTCACATGCTCATCACCTCATCAGTCAGTCACAATTAACCATGGTAAAGTCCATAATTCCATATGCCGGCATTGAAAAAACCCTGAGCTGCCTCTTGAACCCCTGCTGACACATGCGTACCATTTGGCTTAGATGAAGAGTGAGGAACTAGGGAAAAGTATTTTATCTTACAAATCTGCAAACCCCTTTTCCCAGCACAAGTGATTGTCTCAACTAATTAACAACATTGTCTTGAAGCAGTGATGCAGAGCCAGGCATGTATAATGTTTGTGTTTCTAGCAAGTTACAGGATTACACAGTTAAGAGTAGCTTCTTTACTTAGCATGAATATACTTTGGTTTAGGCTGCAGTAGGCCAGACCCGGCCAAGCTTACACCTTGCTATGCTGTCCATACCATCACACCACCCTGAATATACAAAGTCTCGCCACACTTTGTAGGCTACGAAGGCTCGGGCATCCCTCATAAACGGGTGAAAGACCACCAGAAAATACGAAGGAACTCCAGGGAGGAGTAGGAAAGAATCATACCTGAAACCTTGGATAGCCACTGCCAACAAGTGCCTACAATCCTGAGATGGATGGATCAATGCTCTGACTCATATGTTCCTAAAGTCTATGCACCTGAATTCCAGCCAGTCAATATATCTGCATATCAAAGTTTGCTTTGGAGGGCAAGAGGGGTACAGTCTCCTCCTCTGTCCCCCTCAAACACAAAGCCACCTTACTCACTTGTAGGGAAATGGCTATTCTTTCCTTTGTCTCCTGGCCTACAGAATCTCAGCATGACCATGAGATGAAAGTGCCATGCTGCCTTTTTTATGTTTGCCTGATTAAAGCCTCAGATTACAGCAAACTGACTACCAAATATCACTGTAGCACTTCATACAGAATTTAGACCAATATTTAATTGGACTGAGTGACATTTGCTATTTTCAGCAAAGAATCTTACCGATGCACAAACACTGAGGTTTTCTCCCCCTTTTCTTTAATTTTCTCAGCTAAGTATCAACCTTTGATTTCCCCTGTGAAAACTGATCAAAAGTGTCATGACTAACTGAAACTTATTTTCTTTCTTATTATGAGTTTTTAAACTTCTTTTTTTGCTGGTACTTAGAATTTTAAATTTCGTGTTTTGTCTCAGCACAAAAAAGAAGGCTGCTACAACTTGCTTCTTGAAATAGCATTGGTGCTTCTAAATAAATAAACAGCTTCCAGATGCTCGCCTTCAGTATAGAATGATACATGGCCCTCCGGAGACCTAAGGAGGAGAGTTCAGCCCAAATGACTATGACATCTATACAAAGACAGAAGTGCCTCTCAAATAACAAAACAGCTTTTCGAAGTTTTAACTCCCGCTGGTTGAATCCACCTGTAGGGAACAATACACATGGCTGGTGCAAGACATTTTGTAGCCTGAGGCAAAGGGCAGGACGATGGCTCTTCCCTATTGAATGTATAGAAGCTTACCAGATGGATAACTGAATTGGACTTCAACATTGGCAACCACGGAACATCCAGCACCACACCTGAAGAAAGCAGACTAATTTAGGGACTGCAGATCGGGCCATGTGGCACACATACCTCCATCCACCAACACCTCACTGCCAGTCCCTGCCCCAGAACATTTGCCAACTCACTCTGCCTAACGGTGAGGCCAGCTCTGACAAACATTACTGATTCAGCATAAAGCATCTCCCTATGCACCTACCAACGGTGGGTTGGACAGAAGACATTGCTCATGCTGTTTTTGGTGACAAAGAGCTGCCAATTGCAACAGCAGATGATATATGGCAGTAAAGTGGGGAGGAAGAGGGGAGGGTACTCTCAGCCTCCCAAACTAATGTAGACTCTAGCAATGTGTGCTGCTTCTCCCCAGCAAGCAAGTCCAATATTCAGCTCTTGTCTTGCTAGGAGTGTCAGTAATTCCAAGCATGATGGAGATAGGAGCCACATCATTCAATAAAAAGGTTAAATATATGAGGAAGTAATGTATGAGACCTGCCCGTCTCCATCATCATTCTCTAACTGTCTGAAGAACACAGCATCATGGAGCATCTTCAACTATGAAGGACCCCATTTTTTTATGATCAACAGAAAGCCACTCCTCTTGAGTTTGTAACTAATGAGCTATGGGTAAGGTGGTGGTGCTGACAATCAGACAACCATGCTGTGTGGACTAATCTCTCAGTGAAAATATGGGCAGAATAAGCTTCTTTCAGTGTCAACTGTACATACATGTTTCATGTTTCCAGAGAGAAAAACAGAAAGCACTCTAGCAATAACAGAAACAAATAAAGTTACATCTTATAAATGTACCCTTGCAAATTGCCCAAAGATAGGCCACAATACAATTCTTTTACAGAAGACAAAAAAGGAACAGGTACAAGTCCTAAGCACAGTTACTGTAGCCATGAGATAAGAAATCATAGGAGAAAATACCTGAAATGCTCTGAAGTGCATCTGTGTCTCCTACCTGGAATGGTACTTTAACTCATCAGAAGTACAAGTCCTTTAACATTTGGTACACAATCATATATCAAAAAGCCAATTCATGCCTTAATCTACACAACATTCTAGTAAACCTACACACTTGGGATTAGGTCAGGGCAGGATATCATGTCCTCATAGACCAACTGCATCATTTGTGACAAAGGATATGTGCCACTTTTTTCTAGACACCTCACGTTTTCATCCCAGTCATCAAAGAGCTATTGCATATTCAAGCAAATATACTACACAGTTGAAGCAAATGCTATTTTACATCCAAGTAGAGCAGATACATTAAAAACAGCTAGGCCTGCTGCTGATTGACAAGGAAGACAATGTGGTCACTAACAAAGCCCATTCATTTCAACTGAAATGGAAACTGAATTTCACCCACAGTATTATGTTTGCTGTGTTGGTGCAAAAAAAGAGAAAAACTTAAGAGAAACATTTTAAAAATAGTTATTAACTGCTATGGGAGAGGGTCCCCAATTCATTTGTAAATACCCTTGTATCTATTCTTTTATCATCTTAAGGGACAAATTTTGTCTCCTGCCCTTATCTAAACTTTCCCCTGCCCCAATATGGATCTCTTTCCTGTGGCCCTCCAAGGCTATGAGCTTGGCTGTTTTGCATCTGTACTTAGCTTCATACTCTGCTCCTGCCTTTTCTATAGGAGAACATCCCCATGCAATTAAGGACAATAGCTCACTACTTAGACATAAACATCCTTAGGTTCATGGACTAACAGTCAAATTTATCAAACAGAAACATCTAATCAACAATTAGAGTCACAAGAATAAAATGGAGAATGAGTACATCTCAGTAGCAAATAGTGGGCAACAAAATGGCTGCTTGGAGCTGCTCAATGGCATCTGAATGAGGGGCAGGAACTTTATCCAATCAAGAAAATAAATATTTCCAGTTTTGTTTAACCATGATCAGATATCTATCTGTACAACGGCTACTTCCCCCAGTCCTCTCACATGGTAGCCTACCCAAGGAAGAGGGTCAAATATGGTATAATATGATGATGAAAAAGCAGTTATCATTCTCAAATCCTGGGGCCACCATGAAAGGGAAACAGATTTGTTTCCCATCTCAATGAAGTTTCTACATGTCACCCAAATAAGTGAATGGCTGCTCTCCACTTGTATGGGGAAATGTAATGCAAAACACCTGGGGGCAATACTACAATAAGAACAAAAATGCCTTTCCATGTGTTCCTGACAGAGATGTGTGAGTAAAATGGATAGGGTACTACGATACATTACTGTAATGAATAAAGTCTCTATTCACACTCACCTCCTGCACAACAGGGACAGCATCCTGCTAGTTGTCAGTGTGTAGGTGTTAACTGACCATCATCTGACTGGTGATTCGCCAGTAATCTAAACCTACTGGCTCACAATCTACGGAGCTTCTGCTGACCACAAAATCCTCACAGTGTAGTAACTGTGCCACTTGTGCGACACTGCTGTTGTTCAAGTGGAGAGTTTTCTACATGGAGATCTCTGTTGGTGAAATGGCAACACCTGTATGAGTTGGAAAATTCTAAATTACTGTGTTGGTGGGACTTTCTGTTCTGCAGAAGCTCATCAGGATAAAAGGTCAAGGTTCCCCTTGATAATTGTCCAGTCGTGTCTGACTCTAGGGGGCGGTGCTCATCCCTGTTTCCACGCCGTAGAGCCAGCGTTTGTCCATAGACGGTTTCCGTGGTCACGTGGCCAGCACGACTAAACACAGAATGCCGTTACCTTCCCACCGTGGTGGTACTTATTTATCTACTCGCATTTTAACATGCTTTCGAACTGCTAGGTTGGCAGGAGCTGGGACAAGTGACAGGAGCTCACTCCGTCGCGTGGATTCGATCTTACGACTGCTGGTCTTCCGACCTTGCAGCACAGAGGCTTCTGCGGTTTAACCCACAGGGCCATCACGTCCCTAGATCATTTAAGATAGTTCTATCCTGCTTCCCAGGCCCAGCATGCTGCATGGTGGCTTAAACCATTTAAATGCAAAACACTATAGGGCAAACCAACTTTGACCCATTGTGCACTGTTTCTCTGATTTTTACTCCAAAGGCTGCAGCAAAGAAAAACACTCACAGCTTGAGAACCAGAAAGCTAATCTCCTTGTCAGCTTCAGAAATTGTCTCCTCCTTGCATCACTACTCTCTGCATACTATTTAAAGGGTAATGCATCAAAAATTAATCAACTCAAGTGAAACTTTCGATGTCTTATTGTAGAGAGCTGCTATTTTCAAGTTTGCTGAGAAGATCCTTGGTACGTTGGTTTCTTAATTTGATGGCTAGAGTGAAAGAAAACTATATGGAGAATGTTCTTTGCACTCATATTGCCTGAGAGGTTTCTTTCCATGGTCTTCTGTGGATACTGTTTAATTTTATACTGTCATCATTTCCAGCCCTTGGACATATGTTAATATAAATTTCCTCTGTCTAGCTATTTGCAAGGAAATGAGAGCCACAGCTATGGTAGAGATTAACTTTCTAAGTAATTCAGTAGTAGGTGATACTGTGCTACCAGACAAGACTCCTTGCACATCCTTGTTGTTCCATACAAGATCTATGCTTTTCAGAAAGGGAGACCTGGCAAGGTTGATCTCATTCACGTTAAATGGCAGGAAAACACCGTAATAGTGCATTGGTTTACAGTGGACCCTCGACTTACGGAATTAATCCATATTGGAACAGTGGCCGCAGGTCGAAAAGTCTGTAGGTCGAGGGTCCATTTCCCATAGGAATGCATTGAAAACCTATTAATCCGTTCCGGCAGAAGGAAAAAATACCCCCCTCCAAAAAAATTAAAATAACAGCAACAGTGGAGCAAGTCCCACGCTGGGACTGCAAAAAAAAAAAAAAATCACCAAAAAACAAAACAACACAGAAACATACCCCCCAGCCCAAATCTACCCTCCAAAACCCACCCAGAACAACTTTTTAAAAAGAAAAAACAGCAGCACCTTACCAGTCTGAAGCCTCCAAAGCCTCCCGCGCTTGCAAAGCCACTTACTCGCGAGTAGACCCGCGCCTTTGGCGGCGCTTACTCACAAGTAGACCCGCGCCTTCGGGTTCAAAGGTTCTCATCTGTCCTTTACAATTTTAAGTGCACTTGGAAAGCAGGAGCTCTCTCAACTGCGACACACCCTATATACAGTAATGGCCGACAGACCTACAGCACAAAGAAGCAGCCTCGGCACCACCTATAGTTAGAAAGTTGAATTGCCCGCCTTTCCCCCCTGCCTATTTCTGTTCTTATGTCGATTCTCCGGCCGGAAGTCGAAGTGAAATTTTCCGGCTGGAGAAGTCCGTAACTCGAAAAGTCCGTAAGTGGAGCCGTGCGTAAGTCGAGGGTCCACTGTATTAGGTGGCAAAACAAAGCTGTCTTGTTAATGGGCTATTTCTGTAGGACATCCAGAATAAATAGGTTCAGCAAGAAAACAGAGAATGTGAGGCTAACAGTCTTGTTGAGAAGAAAGAAAACCAAGGAGCAAGGCAAAAGCAAATGAAAGTGAAACACAATAAGTGGGAGCAGCAGGTTCACTGTTGCAGTATCAATCAGATAACAACTACAGGCAGGAAGAGTTAGATGTAAAAGATTGGCCAAGAACAATGGCCATCCATGAGAAGGAATGGGGCAACAGAGCAGCCTGAGGCCACCAGGTGCATAATTTGGAAAAGCAGAAATGGTAGTCCAGAAAACCAGATTACATACCAAACACCAACTGTTCCAGATTGCTAGTAGTCTTGACAGCACAGAGAAAGAAAGAGCAATTAGGTTAGTAGGCACAAGGGACTAAGAATTCTCAATTGTACCCTCTGTTTGTGGGAGGATACATCAATATGAGAACAATATGGCCTCATCAAGTCATGTCTGAGAAGAGACTCTAGGAATCCACTTGTTTGCAATTGCCTTCCCTCAGACATAAATTGACAGTACAGTATTATTTTAAAATGGCTTTTATCTATTTTTAATCTTTTCTTCGGCTGCTATTGTTACTCACAATTTTATCAATTCATTTTATTGTTGGAATTTATGTTTAATGGCATCTTATGGTGTTTTGATATTCTTTGACTGATAACACATCATGTTTTATATGCTGGAAGCTATATTGTGAGGACATAGTCCTAAAAGACAGACTAAAAACTGATGATGATGAAAACGATCACCAAGATGTAAAACCAAGCATAATTAGAATAGATCCACTGAAACAATGGGACTTACGTAAATGCTGACTTAAGAACTTTTATTCATTTAATGGTTCTACTCTAGTTGGGACTAAAAACATGACTTAGGCTCGATGCAGGAATCCAAATCAAAGCAGATCTGACAGATGGTTATCCAATTTTCTCTTTAATGCCTCCGCAGTGGAGTACTCACCACTTCCCAAGGTAATTGGTTCCATTGTCGTACTGCTCTAACAGTTAAAAAGTTTTCCTGATATTCAGCTCAAAGTTGGCTTCCTGTAGCTTGAGCCCCTTATTACGTGCCCTGCACTCTGGGATCGAGAACAGATCCTGCCCCCCTCTGTATGACTACGTTTCAAGTATATGAAAATATAATATCTCCTCCAGTCTTATTTTCTCAAAGGAAAACATGCCTTTTTTTTAAAAAAGTCTTTCCTTGTAGTCCCCTGATTATCCTTGTTACCCTTCTCTGAATTTGCTCCAGTTTGTTGGCATTCTTCTTCAAGTCTGGTGTCCAGAACTGGACACAGTACTCTTTGTTGTTGTTTAGTCATTAAGTCATGACCGACTCTTCGTGACCCCATGGACCAGAGCACGCCAGGCCCTCCTGTCTTCCGCTGCCTCCTGGAGTTGGGTCAAATTCATGTTGGTAGCTTCGGTGACACTGTCCAACCATCTCGTCCTCTGTCGTCCCCTTCTCCTCTTGCCTTCACACTTTCCCAACATCAGGGTCTTTTCCAGGGAGTCTTCTCTTCTCATGAGATGGCCAAAGTATTGGAGCCTCAGCTTCAGGATCTATCCTTCCAGTGAGCACTCAGGGTTGATTTCTTTCAAAATGGATAGGTTTGTTCTCTTTGCAGTCCAGCGGACTCTCAAGAGTCTCCTCCAGCACCACAATTCAAAAGCATCAATTCTTCAGCGGTCAGCCTTCTTTATGGTCCAGCTCTCACTTCCATACAACACTACTGGAAAAACCACAGCTTTGACTATGTGGACCTTTGTCGGCAAGGTGATGTCTCTGCTTTTTAAGATGCTGTCTAGGTTTGTCATCGCTTTCCTCCCAAGAAGCAGGCGTCTTTTAATTTCGTGGCTGCTGTCACCATCTGCAGTGATCATGGAGCCCAAGAAAGTAAAATCTGTCACTGCTTCCATATCTTCCCCTTCTATTTGCCAGGAGGTGATGGGACCAGTGGCCATGATCTTAGTTTTTTTGATGTTGAGCTTCAGACCATTTTTTGCCCTCTCCTCTTTCACCCTCATTAAGAGGTTCTTTAATTCCTCCTCACTTTCTGCCATCAGAGTGGTATCATCTGCATATCTGAGGTTGTTGATATTTCTTCCGGCAATCTTAATTCCGGTTTGAGATTCATCCAGTCCAGCCTTTCGCATGATGTATTCTGCATATAAGTTAAATAAGCAGGGAGACAATATACAGCCTTGTCGTACTCCTTTCCCAATTTTGAACCAATCAGTTGTTCCATATCCACACAGTACTCTAGATGAGGCCTAATCAGTGCTGAAGAGAGGGGGACTAGTGCTTCATGGGATTTGGAGATTATAATTTGGTTAATTCATCCTAAACTAGCATTTGCCTTTTTTTGCAGCCACATTGCTCTGTTGGCTCATATTCAGCTTTTGAGCTACAACAATTCCAAGATCCTTCTCATACATACTATTATTGAACCAAGCATCCCCCATCATGTAACTTTGCAGAGTGGGTGGGTTCCTAGGTGTAGAATTTTGCTCTTCTACCTGTTAATACTGTTGTTTTTAGCCCAGTTCTTAAGCCTATTCCATACAGTTTTGTGTCATTCATAAATTTGATAAGTATTCCCTGCACTCCTTTATCGAAGTCATTGATAAAAATGTTGAAGAGTACTGGGCCAAGGACTGAGCCTTGTGGTATCCCACCTGTTACTTCCTCTCAGTTTGAGAAGCCATTGATAAGCACCCTCTGAGTACGATTCTGTAACAAACTTTATATCTACCTGATAATTGTTCTATCCCGCTCACACCTAATTAGTTTACTGATTAGAATATCATGGGTACTTTATCAAAGGCTTTAATGAAGTCAAGATATCTTATGTCTACAGCATTTCCACCATCTATCAGGGAGGTTACCTGATTAAAAAATGAGATAACATTAGTCTGGCAGGAATTGTTCTTGACAAATCCATGTTGGCTTTTATTTATTACTGTATTGTTTTCAAGGTGCTTGCAGAATGACTGCTTTATAATTTGCTCCAGAATTTTCTCTGTGATCTATTCAGCGGTCCCCAACCTTTTTCGGTCCACAGACCGGCTGGGGAAGGCGGGGCACCCCCGCGCTCATGCGCATACGCGAAGAAGCGCTCTCTCTCTCGCATGAGCGTGCGCGTATGTGCAAATGGCCGCATGGCGCTCTCACAGGCGCGCTCACACTCATGCGCATGCGCAAACGGCGGCGCTGCGCTTGCATGGGCGTGCTGGAGCGCGCACACAGGCGCAAACGGGCTGTGCGGGGGTGAGTGTGTGCGGGGGTGGGGCGGGAGGTCTGTCTCGGCGGCCCGGTCCGGCTAAGGCCACGGACTGGCACTGGGCCACGGACCGGGGGTTGGGGACCTCTGATCTATATCATGCTGATTGGTCTGTAGTTCTCTGGTTCCTCTTTTTTGCTCTTTTTAAAGATAGGACAATGTTAGCCCTCCTCCAAACATCCAGTACTTCGCCATGATTTCACAAAAACAATAAGACAATGGTTCTGCAATTTCCTTCTTTCAAGGGCTTTAGATCTTCATATCTCCCAGTTCTGAGGACAACTGTTGTAAACATTGGCTGGAATCATATTGGTGACAGAGCACATCACGGTTGTGCAATGGGACATATGACCAGGCATGCAACCAAGACACATCCTGGCACCTTGTCAATTAGTGGCAATTACCTATGACAAGTTATGCAAACATTATGCAACATCAGTAGGATTCTGGTTCTTGAAAAAAAATAAACCATTTTTGTGAATTTAATGCACACAAGAAGCTGCTCTAACTCAATTTTCTTTCTAGACATTACAGCAAAGTGTGTGCTTTGTGTACCACTTAGCTAGGGGGCATCACAGGGTGCCATGGGGTTTGCTTCTAAATCTCAGATACAGGCAAATGATGAAATATAATGTAATATCAATGCAATAAGCTGTGAGATAAAGTCTGAAATATATCACTACCTGAAGTGATATGAATCACAGCAAGAGAATATATTGAAAAGGAAGGAAATTAAAGTGGCCTGCTCTATCCTGCTCTGCCCCCCCCCCCCCCAATATTTTGAAAACATTAGGTCTTGTTCTGTACATCTTAGTTCTGGCAAGAGATGCCAAAGTCTGATGATGCTGTGCAATAAAAATATATATCCTGAACAAAGATTTTTCACTGATGCACCTTTTGGAACAGTAATGGCCTCTTAAGCTGCCTCTTCAAGTGATTGTGAACAGCCCCTCTTCCTGACTGACCCTTTGAAACTGGCATCTGTTTCTTTCCTCAGTATTGTTCTGCTCAGACTAGCGTAAACAGACTTTGTGAGATGATAGGCTTGTAGGCAGACTAAGCAGAAAATAAGCATATGTAACCAGCACAATATCTGTCCGGGAGGAAGGTACAGAACAGTTACTCCCACTTCAGTGCCTTCAGCGTTAGATAGCTTTTTTCCTTGTTAACTTAATTTGAACTTCTCAATACCAACAAAAGAAACTGTTCCTTAGTATAAAAACAGCACTTGGTGTTTTTAGGACTGTGTGCTAAAGTGAAAAGACAGTTATAAAAATTAGAACAAAACCAAAAACACAGTAGTTTAAACATCTTCAAATAAGGGATTAGAACAAAAACGTAAAATCCCTGAAATGTTTTTCTTCATTATTTAGATGCAACTTGTGAGGCAGATCACAAAATTAAAAAACGTAAAACATTACAACTTCCACTAGCCCATGGTCCAAATGGAGGAACTTATTATTACAACCTCAAAGTCAAAATAAATAAAATATAAAACACAGCATGTTTTAAATGTACAAAAGCAGCAATAGCTGCTAAAAACCATGTATGCAAAACAGGCTCAGTGGTATAAAAATCTCAGGGAATAATTGAAAAACTGGATTTTAAAAATGTTTTGAGTTCTCCCTTTTTAAGAAATCACTAGTGAGGGGCACTGGACATACCCTGTTTTCCCGAAAATAAGACCTAACCTGAAAATAAGCCCTAGTATGATCTTTCAGGATGCTCGTAATATAAGCCCTACCCCAAAAATAAGCCCCAATTAAGTGAAACCCCGCCCTCCACCATTGTGCAGCAACCAGAAGAAGATGACATGACAGTAAAATAAAACATCCCCTGAAAATAAGCCCTAATGCATTTTTGGAGCAAAAATTAATATAAGACCCTGTCTTATTTTCGGGGAAACACGGTACAGTACGTACCTCAAAGAGAATTCCAATGAATTCCCTTTTGCTGGGGGCAGGGAAGGTGCTTTCCCTATATTATTTTTGAGAAAACGGATAGGTAATTTGCCATTTTAAAAAAACTGTAGCTATAATAGTGACTTAGGGCATTTCTTCCTGCAAAAGTACCAAGTTTGTCAACAAAAATTTCAGTATTTTTCTCATCACTCAGAAAACCCGATAGTATTAGTGATTTTTCCTCTAACATTCTGGGGGATTTTACTCCTACAGCAGGCATTAGTGATTACCACTATGGCATTTTCCTATACAGATCATTTCTACATTAGAGGCTCCTGATAGGAAACTTTTAATTAGCACAGGAGTATTTTTTTAAAAAAATGAAAAACAGAAGCAGAAGCAGTCCAGAGACATTGTTCCAATAAAGAAGTAGATTACTCGGAGTTTTTTCTCAAGGATTTTGAGAAAAAACTGCTTGTTCAAAGAAATGGCTAAAAGAAGTGCCTTTTGGCCACAAAACCTGGCAAGCCCTGCTTCTTCTCTGTGACCATTTGGAGAATTTGAGGACACTAGAATTATGATTGCAGTTTTTAAAAAAATCGAATTGTCAAGCTCTGTTGTTTAGTACAAGTGATGAATCAAGGATTCCTACCCAAAGTTTTGCTCCAAAGCCAGTGCAATTCTGTCCAAAGCATTGTTCTTGGGAACCTCTTTCTATAGGAGACTCTCTTTGCCCTTCAGCTTCCCCTCACCAAGGCATTTCTCGGTAGCCATACACAAAGTCTGTGTTTGCATATTTCACATATAAGCAAAAAAAAAAAAAAAAAAAAAACCCCAAGTCACATTTTTTTTATTATGCTATTATACCACGTGCCTTAAGACATTAAAAACTGGGGGTAAAAACATGGAGAGATAACCATCCCTCACCACACAAACAATGGGAAAGGGGAGATTGTAACACGTTTATCACATTTATCATTAGTTTGCAGTTTAATGAGCATGTCAGGCGATTCTTGTTCTCATACAAGACGGAAATGTATTAAAGCTTTCAGAAATAAGTGACGGAAATGTATTAAATCTTTCAGAAATAAAATCTGCTCTCAGAAGAGAAATAAAAAATGCTCAGTCCATGTCCCTGTAGTGCTAATGTTGCCAGAGATGAAAGACTCACCTGCACACAAGCAAGCCTAGATTTCTAATAGAAAACATGAACACCATTGTACTATAAATTTTGCAGCTGGCACACAAAAATAGAACAAATGTAGCCAGGCATTATGGAAGTGAATGACAGAAAAAGCAGAGGTGACATCATTCTACCTTACCTTAATCAAAAGGTATTCTTTAGCTCATGGAGTACAAATACCAATCACTTTATCCTTAAAAAAAACCCCAAACCTACAAATATCAGAAAGGCATGTACTATCTTGATTTGTAACAAGTATAGAAAGCATGTCTCTTCCCTATGTATTTATTCTATCTGTATACTGCTTTTTAATCAGTTGTCTTTTTGTTGTTTTGTTCTTGCTGTTTTGTGGTCTTTTGGGGTTTGCTTTGTTTTATTTTTAATTGTATTGTTGGGAATTTACAGGCAGATAGAGAAGTTACCTACCTGTAACTCTGATTCTTCGAGTGGTCATCTGTGAATTCACACTAATGGGTTTAATCTGTGCTTGCGCAGAGGTCTCCGGAATGTTCTAAAGTTTATATGCTACATTAGTGAAAGACCGCCCCCCTAGCCCACGAGGTCCGCCCGCCCTCTCATGTACCTCAGTTCCAAGGTATGCCCGCCGCTGCATCAAGAGATACAGGAATGACGGACAGAGGAGAGGACGGGCGGGAAGTGTGAATTCACAGATGACCACTCAAAGAATCAGAGTTACAGGTAGGTAACTTCTCTTTCTTCTTCGTGGTCTCTGTGAATGCACACTAATGGGTGATTGACCAGCTTACCTTAAAAGGTGGAGGGCCGTCACTGCAGAAGTGAAGAAGACCCAAGTCTAGCAGAGGTGTCATCATCTCTGCCTCAATTGTCTAGGACACACGTCCTCATCTGTGGTTCAAATATCTAGGGTTGTCATTGGTGAAGTGAAGAAGACCCAAGTCTAGCAGAGGTGTCATCAGCTCTGGCTCAAGAGTGTTGAATACATGTCCTCATTGGTCATCATTGGGGAAGTGAAGACGACCCAACTCTAGCAGAGGTGTTATCATCTCTGGCTCAATTGTCTAGGACAAATGTCCCCATTTGTGGTTTAAACCTCTACGTGAGGTGTTGTCATATTTGGTTCAAAACGTTGGCCTGTGATCTGGGGTAAGCAGATCCGGTATTATACACCGTGGGTGAAGCTGTGTCTAATGTCAACTAGATCTCAGTCCTGGACAGTTGAGAGTTGCATGACATAATGGAATATCAATTGAGAGCAGTGAATAGTCCATTAGAAGATTGATTCTTGCCTTATCGTAGATCGAGGCCATGAAGTATGTGCTTCCTGGCGTGAACCCGATGGCTAATTAGAGACATGGGTAAAGCAGACTGCAGTAGAGTGTCCATTTTATTGAAAATCCAATTTCTCTCTCCTTCTTCCTTTTTTTTTTTTTTTTTAGGTGTAGAAACTCATTGGAGTGACGTGATAAGAAATAGAAATTGGCCAGATAGCCTGAAGCGGCATAAGGTACGATAAGGGTTGATAACAACTTTTTTTTTTGAACCAGCAGTCTATGGAGGTAGGTCATTCCTTGGTGAAATTATAGAAACAAAAGAGTTGTTCATGAGCTGGTTATCCTTATGTAAGTCCAAATTTTGAAGATTGGAATCAAAATGGCAAATTAAGGAGGGATGTATTCTTCTTACATATTGGTAACGAAAGGGAAGAAGTACTATACATCAAGATTCAAGCAATGCTGTTGAAGTTGTTGATGACTTGAGGAAGTGGAATTGTGATCGTTCAGTGAGCAGTCATTGCTTAATTTCGAATGAAGACTTCTATGGTGATTTTAAGATATTTGTAATTAGGGGAGTAAAGTAATCAAGATTAATCCCCCTGTTGTTGTTGTTTTTAAGGAATAATTGATCCAAGGTCATATGGATGAAAGGTAAGTAGAGTGCTATTGTAGAGTGAAGCAGGAGATGGTTGAT
Source organism: Intellagama lesueurii (assembly GCA_037013535.1). Taxonomy (NCBI): domain Eukaryota; kingdom Metazoa; phylum Chordata; class Lepidosauria; order Squamata; family Agamidae; genus Intellagama; species Intellagama lesueurii. The sequence goes on along the minus strand of JBAJHW010000003.1, from coordinate 166,411,315 downwards.
TACAAGGGATTAGTTGTGTTTTTGTTTACCTTCAGAATATCTGGAGGATTGATTTGCACGTGGTCTTGGAGATGCTTGGCGAGACTGAGGTGGGGAGGATGGTTGGTAGGAATATCTGTTTTTGTTGGAGTACGGTTTGAATTGTTGGTAGTTGTAAGGAGGACGCCACTGTGGTCGTTGGAATGTATCATGTGATTGTTGGTAATTAAATGATTTGGCAGTTTTCTTCAATTTTTGTAGATTGTCCATTATCTCGTCTGTTTTTTGGTCAAAAAGGCCCAAGCCATCAAAGGGTAATTCCTCTATTCTTGCTTTGATATCATCTGGAATATGGGTTGATCTCAGCCATGCATATCTCCTTAGCGCCACTGCAGAGACCAGCTGTCGGGAAGAAGCTTCAATGATGTGTCTAGCTGTAAGTCTCTCTTGGCGAGCGAGGGCCATTGCTTCTTGGTGGAAAGCCAGGCCCCTTGCTTTATATTCACCTGTGGCAGATTGTAGAGACGGGATCGTCTTATTCCACAAATGGAGGTGGTACGCTCCCATCGCTGCAATATAATTTGCAGCTCTGAGGACGAAGGAAGCCAGAGAATAAATTGTACGACCTGCTATGTCTAGTTTTCTGCCTTCTTTGTTACTTGGTGTCGTGGTGGATTGGTTACGTGTCTTGTTTTGAGCAGCGTCCACAATTACTGAATTCGAAGGCGGATGCTTGAAAAGAAATGTAGTATTATCGCCATGTGTCCTGTAGAGGTTGTCTACCCTCTTGGACATCTGTGATGCTGAGGATGGTTTCGCCCACGTCTGCTTAGTGAGCTCAAGCAAAGATGGAATAAAGCTCATGCTGGGAGGTAAGGTTTGTTTCTCGTTAATGTCCTCAAACACCTTATCAGACTGAACTTGTGAAGGTTGTTGAATATCAAGTTCCATGGCTTTTGCTATCCTGAGGATCAACTGCGAATAAGAGAAAAAATCTTCAGAAGGAGAAGGTGGATCATTAGTGATGGTATCATCTCCTGGAGTAGGCAGGTTAGGCAATGGTTCTAAGTCTATGCCCGATTGGGAAGAACGAGGCGATGTGGAGTGTGAAGACGAAGCCGAAATAGGTGGATAAGATTGAATAGTGTGACGTGGCTTGATTGTGGTTATTTCAGTCTGTATCGTGGAGGTGTGATCCTTGATGTGCCCTTTATGGCTTTGATACCAGTGTCCGATACTCTCGGGACTGTATTGGTTTCCGCGGCTTGTAATGATTTCCGAGATTTCCGATGTTGGGCTGGTACCGATGTGGTCTTTGGTACCATGTGTGTCAGCTGAGGATGCTCTGTCCTTTGTTTCTTTGCTTTCTGTTTCGGTACCGAAGCCGATGACACCGAACGCTCGTCTGTTGATGAGCAGTATTGGGACGTATCATTGTATCGTGATCGGTATCTCGGTGATACGGATGACTCAGTGTAATCAGAGTCTCTATGGTATCGGTAACGGTGCCTCCGTCCCGGGTAGACTTCAAGCTCGGCAGAATAACTTCAATGTGCTCGGTAACGAGAGCTTCCATAGGTGGGGTCATGATGGTACGGAGGCTTGTAAAGCCTGACCCTCTTCGTTAGCCTATGTATTCCGTATGGCTCTCTAGACGTGAAAGACCCAGATGGGGTGTCGGGTCTCACGTTATCGGCACCATGGGATCGTCTCTGCGACGTATGATGGTCCTTCCTCGACCTTTTGGCGGGAGGAGAAACGTCGGGTGCCTGTTTAGAGTGCTTGGATCCGGATGGCGACACTGATCTTACAGTCGATAGTGGACTGGAGTGTCGAGATGGAGAAAGCAGTGCAACCTCCGCTGTATTGGCCGGGGATTGTGGAGAAACAGCCAGAATGGGTGACTCTAGTTGGCCAGATGGTGGTATCATAACGTCGTCCGAGGACACAATAGTCACCATAGTCGGCTCTTATAGGGATGACTCTTGAGGAAGGGTCCAGTCTACTTTTTTCCGCTTCTTTGACTCGGAGGCTTTTGAAAATGAGTGTGCCCTTGGTGATGTTTTCGATTTCGATTTTCTAGTAGTTTTAGATTTAGTATCAGAAGAAAATGTTGAAGGAATTATTAACTGGATGGTAGATTCTCCTCTATGAGGCGAGACCATAGTCTGAGGCTTAAGGGATTTCTCCCAAAGAAAAGATTTTAATCTCTGTTGCCTCAGTTTCAAAGCTTGCTTTGTAAAGTTCTTACAAAACTGACAAGATGCGGTCTGATGGGCTTCCCCTAAGCAGAACAGGCAGATATTATGGCCGTCAGTAAGGGGAATTTTATTCGCGCACGAAGTGCACTTCTTGAAGGTGGGAAGGGTTGCCATAAATGGCGGGAAGGGAAAAAAAGGAGGGGAAATGGAGTCCAAATTATTTACTTATCTAGTGATAATCGTTGTAGTGAAATTGAAAACGGTCCTAATATTCCTTTTTAGAGAAATAGAAGACGAATGCAGCAGCTCGATCATAGAGAGACCTCATGCGGCAGCGGCAAAAAGGAACTGAGGTACATGAGAGGGCGGGCGGACCTCGTGGGCTAGGGGGGCGGTCCTTCACGAACGTAGCATAGAAGCTTTAGAACAGGGGTCTCAAACTCAATTTACCTGGGGGCCGCTGGAGGCAGAGTCTGGGTGAGGCTGGGCTGCATCAGATTTTCCGCCAAGCGGAGCAAGAGCCCGAGGAAGCCACCCAGGAGTTTCCTTAGCCCGGCTGGGGCTCGGAGGAGGAGGAGGAGGGGTGCGTGAGCCCTCGTCGCCGGCCACGACCCCCTCCAGCTCCTTCTTCACTTCCACCACCACCAGCAGCAGCAGGACGAAGAAGCGGAGAAGGGAGGGAGCGCCGGCGACCACCTAGCGGGGGGGAGGGCACGACATAATTTTTTTTTAAAAAAAACCTCACAGAATCACCTTGCCAAAGGAGAAAAGCCCCCATCGGTACCTGCGAAATTAAACAGAATGGGGCGGGGGCCCCCACAGGTGCACGCACACAAACACACACACACACGGAGGTCCGGCAACCTTCCTCTGGAGGCCCCCCCTCAAAAAAAGGTGCATTCAGCAGCAGCAGCTACCCTCACCACGACAGAGGAGCAAACTTTGCGAGGCGAGCCCAGGCAGCCTCCAGAGCTGAGGCGGCTAAAGCAGGACGAAGAGGAGGAGGAGGAGGAGGAAGCACTGCCGGGCGCTGAGGCGGCTGCTGGCCAGGCTGGTGCTGCCTAGAGAGAAAGAGAGCCAGAGAGCCGCTTCCCTGGAAGAGGTGGTGGTGGCGGCGGCAGCTGCTGTTGGCGGCTTGGAGGTGCTCTTTGAGGACGGGCCGGGAGCGAGCTCCGCTCTCAGGCATCACACGGCGGTGGCTCAGGCGCTCGGGGAAAAGGGCTGGCAGCACACCTCGCTCGCCGGCTCTCCTCCAAGACAGCGCCTCTTGCACCCTCCATCTGGAACTGCAGCCTGCCAGCCGGCAGACAGGCAGGCTGGCTGGCAGGCTGCAGTTCCGGATGGAGGGTGCAAGAGGCGCTGTCTTGGGAGAGAGCCAGCGAGCGAGGTGAGGCTTTTTTTGACTCTTGACAGCAGAGGCCGCGTGGGCGCTTCGGGGGGGCAGGCAAGGCGGGGGCCACAAACTATCATCCGGCGGGCCGCAAATGGCCCCCAGGCCGCATGTTTGAGACCCCTGCTTTAGAACATTCCGGAGACCTCTGTGCAAGCGCAGATTAAACCCATTAGTGTGCATTCACAGAGACCACGAAGAAGAAATACTGTTTATGTTTATGTCGGTTGTCAATCAACCCGAGTAGTGCTTTGCACTAAGTTGGATGGTATACAAATATATGTAATAAATTGTTTAAATAATAATGCGGTTCTTAAGCCACAAACAAGCACTTTTTCATAGATTTCAATAGGACAGTTAACTATATGATTCAAGTTTGCCCATTTGAAATCAATGAGATCAGTTCAATCACAGTTAACTTCTCTTACTGAAATTTATAGAAAGGTACTTAATTCCGGCTGGATCATGCCCTCAGGTATACTGCCGTTCTGTTCCTTCATATGCATAAACTATAACACAATAAATTATAATTGTTTAAAAGAGGAAAAATTATTTTTTCAGGAACTTACCCTCCAGCTTAGCTTAGCCTTAGAGAGTAGTAGTATTCAGAAATCATAAGATCATGGATTATAGCCAGAGTTTGGAAAACTGCTGGCCAGGGGATTCTGGGAGTTATAGGCCAAAAGGGTACATTTTCCAAGTTCTTATATAGGAACGTGCCAATTCCTCTTTCTCACTCCCATTTTCATGATACCTCAATTGCTCTCTTCATATTTGATCATCTGGACAAAGGTCTAAAATTTTCAATGATGGTAGGTTCACCTACAGAAGCTTTGAGGGACTGTCTCTAAACTTAGATGTTTATAACGTATCACAGAACATCTGCCATGGTAGGACTTAGCTTTCATGATGCAGATGTTTGATGACATGTTTACCATGCAGATGCTACCTAAAATTGATGCCCAATTAACAGGTAAAAGCATAACACTTATTGGTAAGGGGCACCTCATGGTCTGTGACAGGGGGTATCCCCACGAAAATTTTCAAGAATGCGTCCATCTTGCCCTGGTCACAAGCTGTCCTTGCTCTGTATATAGTTTTCTCTTGCCCATGACCTGAAGTGAATACTCTGTTTGAACATATGACAATATACTCCCTCTTAGCAAAACCAGTCTCTCCTTCTTTCAAAACGTATCTCTGCATAAGATATACGCTGAGAGGTCTATAAATCTGCAGTCTAAATTAAACAACTGAAACCAGACTGAACCTAAATTCTATTAATTTTTAATTAAGAATCTATATATCTTCATCAGTCCTCTAATTAACTGAAAGGTGATTTAACATATCACCATAAAGCTAATATTAATCCTTGACCAGAAAATGAATATGACAACTAAGAAATTATCCTCTTTTGAAGTAAGACTGCATCTACCCAACAGTCTTGAAGAACCTCTGTTTTACAACAGAAAAATCAGAATAACATAACACTTGTTTCCAATAACGAAACGAGCACATCCTTCCTCATCCTCTACCCTCAACACCTGGAAGATCTGAAACTGATACAGTCCCCTGATGGGGAGAAAAAGTCATGTGCGTGACAGGGAATTCGGATCTTTGAGACAATGTTTCAGCTACTAGACACTGGCTTGGGAGAGTGGAATCATGGTTAATTGTGTGACCTTACAACCTTGTAACATTTTCTTTAACTTTTTAAATAGCAACATAGGTAACAGTTTGACCCCAGTATTCAGTAGAGCAGAGGTCGTCAACCCCCGGTCTGCGGCCCATTGCCGGTCCGTGGCTTGAGCCCGACCGGGCCGCGAAGACAGACCTCCCGCTGCCCTCCCCCCTGCACGCACTCCCCTCCCCACAGCTGCTTTGCGCACACGCACGCGTGCCAGCGCCAGCATGAGCACTCCCTCACCCCTTCACGCAAGTGCCCACGCGTGCAAAGCAGCTGTGGGGAGGGGAGTGTGTGCGGGGGGCGGGAAGTCTGTCTTTGCAGCCTGGTGGCGACGGCGACGGCTGGTGGCCAAGAGCCGGGAGGCAGAGCATGGCTGGGTGCTCCCGCTGCTGGCCTCCCGGCGGCAGCGATGGGGGGGTGGCCAAGAGCCGGGAGGCAGAGCATGGCCGGGTGCTCCGGCTGCTCGCCTCCTGGCGGGCTCCAACGAGGCCGGGGTCGGCGCTCCTCGCCGCCCTCAGCAGGCCGATGCCACCGCTGGTACCTCCAGCTCTGGAACCGGCACCAGCGGCTGCATTTGAATTTCCCGCGGAGGGCGGCGAGGGGCGCCGACCCAGCCTCGTTGGAGCCAGTCGGGAGGCGAGAGGCCAGAGGGAGCTCCCCGGCCATGCTCAGACTCCCAGGCTGCCGCCGCCACCGCTGGCACGCACTCCGCTGTGGGGTGGGGTGGGCGCGCGGGTGGGCAGGCGCTCCTGCGCATGCGCGAAGCGGTGGGGGAACGCACACGCGCCTACGCTGCACACGCTCCCCAACCACTTCGCACGTGCGTCGGAGAGCGCAAGTGCAAGGGGCCGCCCCACCTCCCTCAGAGGCTCCGCCGGTCCGCACTACTACTACTTCCCGCAAGCACAGGTTTGTTACAAATAGACTAGGCATTCAGCTAAAAAAAGGTGATCCCATCCATTTCAAAGAAACAAACAAGACTTTAATTTAAGTGTCATGGGTTCTAGTAACTATGAGTGGACCCCACATCAATCCATCCCAATTTCCAGAGGCATCAGAAACTTTAACTTTTACAGTCTAGTAAAAGCTTTTATAATTGATTCAGCCAGTTTCACCTACTCTCCCTCAATCACTGTTCAAAACAGGGATCCTCTACCAGAACACCTGTCTATGAGACCCAGAAATACATTTCCTCACTTTTTTGTAACTGCCAAAAGATGTAAATCAAGAGGCTATTTTAATTGAACAAGGGGAAAAAACAGCATTAGCATCATTTCACAAACTAGCTGTGGCTCTTCACAAACAGACAAACAGATGCAATCAGTTACACCCATCCCCCACATACAAAGGGTACTACAAATGCAAGTTCCATAGATGTAATATATTGTGCAAACTTAAATATTAATTAATTAATTAATGTACCATTCCAATGAGTACAGAACAACACATCTAGTACTTACATTCAAGATTGGAAATTAATGCCCAATAGCAATGTGAGCAGGCTTTGTCTAATTAGATTTAAAATTGCTGCTTTGGATTTAATAATACTGCTACTTAATATGATAATGATACAACACTTATAAATATGAAAACATAACAGTTAAAATCAAGTTTAAAAGTTATTAGATATTTACTGAAAAATCAAAATACAATTAATAAAATATATTTTTACACCTGCTATTTAGAAAGCTTTAGCTGACGAATTCAAACAAGGAACCCTTGATACATTTCTTGGTGGCTAGTCTAAAGTGTATTAGTGACAACAGCAATCTAAGAAAGCTTTAAAAAAAGATTGAATACATTTGACTGTGAGCTGCAATAGATGAAAAGAAGCATTTTCTTATACAGAAATTCAGGTTTCTTAGTTGTTATTTCAAGAACTCAAGAAAGTTGATTTTTGGATGATAACACCCAGAGTCTACCAGCCACCATGGATAGTTATATCAGCCATGGCTATATTGCAGTGATTCCCAACCTTGGGTAGTCCAGGTGTCCTTGGTTTGCAATTTCCAGAAGCCTTCATCATCAGCTGTGCTGGCCAGGGTTTCTGGGAATTGCTGCTTATCCAAGGTTGGGATACCACTGCTATACTGAATCATCATACATAGAAATAAACATGTTATTTGAAATAGGTGAGGAGGACACAGGGCAGAAACCATTGAGGCAGTTTAATTAATACTCTATAATTGTTTGTTTGTCTGTCTGCTCAGGGAATGGGGACTAAAACTCAATATGCTATGTCACCTTTAATTTTCATCATTTTTTTCCCCAAGCTATTTGAGATATTCTTACTTGTTACATTACTCTCCATAACCTCACAAAACAAGGCAGTGACCTTCTCTTCGGACTCAATGGTCCTCATGAATTTTGCCCAGCTAATAATTTCCTGAGGTTGTTAAAAGAAAACCAACTTTGGCTTTCAGGTCTCAGGGTGTTAAAGGTTTCTCAAAACACGGACTTTTATTACCTCCTCTTTATTGCTCTGAGGTTATCAAATTCCACAAGGTTCTTGATGTGGTTTTTCCCCTCACCTTCTGTTCTGTGGCAACAAGTGTGGAATGTACAAAACACAAGCTTCTCTGGAAAAAAAAGAGAACCCTTTCTTCCTCCTTGTTAATGTCAACTGCTTTAGTCAAAAGATCAGGTGGCAAGGACTTACATTAGGGAAGCATGACAAGAACAACAGAGAGAGTTTAGTCCTTTAAATGTGTGAAAGAGAGGAAAGTACAAAGATAAAGGTCACACAAGTCACTGGGAACTGCTTAAAAAGCACAACCTCCATTCAGTTGTACACACGAATCTTTCTGGATTAGACGGAAGGCTGCTGTAGTCCAGCATTCTGTTCCTACAATGGTCAACCAGATGCCTGTGGGAATTTTACACTTGTAGCCTGTGCAACTAAAGCTACCATAGCACTAAAGCTAGCGGTCAATGTCACTACCCTGTTTCTCCGAAAATAAGACCCAACCTGAAAATAAGCCCTAGTATGATTTTTCAGGATGCTCGTAATATAAGCCCTACCCCCAAAATAAGCCCCAATTAAGTGAAACCCCGCCTCCACCATTGTGCAGCATTGTGAAGCAACCAGAAGATGACATGACTGTATTTGAATAAATTTAGATTGTTGTGCATGAAAAAATAAAACATCCCCTGAAAATAAGCCCTAATGTGTTTTTTTGGAGCAAAAATTAATATAAGACCCTGTCGTATTTTCGGGGAAACACAGTAGTATCCAAATGGCCAAAGAAAATACCACCAACATGGTGTTTTTCTCATGCTCATCAATACTCCTATCTTTAGGCAATTTTTAAATGAAAAAGATTTTGAGCACAATCAATAAGCGGTTGTCCACTCTTCCTCCGCAGCTGCTACGTCTGCTGATGAACATTTGTCAGAAGCTATTTGCATGACCAGCATCATCTCAATAGGGCTTGCCGAAGAAAATGCCCCGATAGAATGTATCAGATAATCTACAGATAATCCAAACAGGAAAGGAACAGCAAAATAACAACACACACAGAGTACTATGCTGCAAAACAGAAAATAAATGTTCAGCTGTAAATCTTCAGCTGTCTTCTTGGTCTTTAACTCACTTTCATGGCTTTAAAAATAAAGGAATCTTTACCAGATTTTTGAGGTTTATCATCTTGTGTACCATTGGCCTCTGACAGATCTAGCAAAGAAGTTTCTAGAGCCAATTCTGAAATATACACAATGCAGGATTTATCCTGCAATACTGTAATCCAGACTACTGTCCATTGTTGGAGTCACGAATTTAGCAGGCTGATGGGCTTTGTGGTGATCACCAGATAATTAGGATAGCAAAGAGTCTCTTAGAAATAGACGTTAAAGAAGCCAGCCACACACACAGGGATGTCTGCCAGCAGTGCTCCTGGTGGGCGGCTAGTAGAAGAGGCAGAATAACACTGAATGGGTTCCCAATGAATTCTGCCCTGCCCCCAGGAGGACTGTGCTTTTATTAACCTTACAAGCTCACAGATAGTGGACAGTATACAGATAGGTTACAGAGTTCAGATAGGACAATGGTTACATCATGCCATTATAATTGGCCTAAGGAAAGGCTCTATGCAAGCTCTCTAGCACCTATGAGAAAGAAGAAGAATGGTGGGCAGTCATGCCCCTCAGAAGCAGCTGTGACGTCATCCAGGAGGGTTTGCCCTCTACTGTAGATTAAGCCAACAGTTTAGCAACCTTGGGAATGGCACCCCCACAGTCCATAACTGTCATTTGGTCAGGCTGGGCCCTTCTTGGCACTGGGCAGAAACTGGATAGAACTCAGCAGGAGCAGATACCAGGACATCTTAACGGGTTCCGTTTTCCAGATTTCACAAAGATCTAGAAGCACTCCCAGGGAAGACTGACATTGTTAGGACAACAGCAGTGGTTGCTGAGTGACTGGCAGCTCTTTCTAAGCAGAGATCTAACAGAAATTTAAAGGGATAAAGTGTTGCTAGTACCTTTGAATCTAATGCCTCTGAAACTGAACTCTTTTCTCTCTCTTTCCCTGGATCATAAGGAGTGGGATGCCTTGGTTGGTGGGTGAATGGTATCTCCTGTTTCTGACTCCTTGCTTAAGGGTTCTCAGAGTCACAGTCTGATACAGATTTTGGTACAGAGGATTCTTCCTTCTGGCCTCTTTCACTACAAGCCCATTCTTCCATAATAATAATTGTTTGAAATTAAGTCAATTCTAATTGAAGCAACCTTTTTCAAGGTTTTCTCAGTAAAGGGTACCCTTAAGTGGTTTACCATTCCCTTTTTCTGAGAGCATCATGGGACTGTGCAGCTTGCACAAGGCCATACAAGCTGGCTCTTTTTCCAGGAGGTACAGTGGGAAATCAAATTCCCAAACTCTAGCTCCGCAGCCTGAAACCTAAGCCACTGAGCTATCTAGCTAGCTGTTCTTCTGCACAGTTACTGGTATAAGTATCAGGGAAAATAAACACAGCAGTAGGCATAAGAGTGTGGCAAAGGAGACTTTCTCATTATATGTATCATCTCACACAAATTCTAGCCAGTTTGGGATGACACACACACAACGTACAGAAATAAAGCAAGTTCTACTTAAACCAAAGTGTGGGTTCTCAGTAATGAAACAAGCTCAGGCTCTAGAATGTGGGTGGGGAAATGTGTAGCTCTCTTGATGATATTTGGCTACAGCCCATATTAGATGTAGCCAGCATGGCAAGCCCAGGTCTAGAGGCCGTCTACGTGTCGTTTGGGGCCAGGGGTGGCTTTGGGATTGTGCTGGCATACCACTCTCCCTGTGATCCAGCACAGTCCCTGCCGGAGCTGGCGGATTTCGTCTCCACGGCGCTGCTGAGGTCCCCCAGACTATTGGTTCTCGGGAACTTCAACATTCATGCGGAGGCTGAGGTTTCCGCCCCAGCTCATAAGTTCCTGGAAACCATGGTTTCCTTGGACTTGACCCAGCAAGTCAACAGTTCTACCCACGTGGGCGGCCATATGCTGGATCTGGTCTTTGCTGCCGAGCAGAGAGAGTGTGCTCCGATGGTGGCCGACTTGGTATCGGCCCCCCTTGTCATGGTTGGATCACCACCTAATTAAATGCAGTCTCTCAGTGGCGCTTCCCTCCCGTGGGGAGCTTGGACCTATTAAGATGGTCCACCCCCATAGGTTACTGGATCCTGATGGATTCCAAGATACCATGTGGGGGATTCCAGCTGACTTGGTTGGCGCTCCTGTCAATGCTCTGGTGGATGGCTGGTATACCGCCGCCAGCAGGGTGGTCGACATGATCACACCTAAACGCCCTCTCCGCCACCAAGCCCGACCAGCTCCCTGCTTTAACCAGCAGCTGAGGGCCATGAAGCGTAATCGGAGAAGGCTAGAGAGCATTTGGAGAAGAGCCCCGACAGAAATTAATTTAAAAACTGCCAGGATTGCGTCTAACCTTTACCTAGCTAGGGTAAAAGTTGCTAGAAGAGCATTCTTCGCTGACCGGATAAGCGAAGCTCACAACCAGCAGGCGGAACTTTTCCGTATAGTACCTGATCTATCCGGAGTTGGCCACAGTGATAGGCCTCCCTCTAGTATTTCCTGTGACCAATTTGCGGCATTTTTAAAATCTAAAGTGGAGGCCATCCGCCAGGACCTTGATCCCTTTCTACAGACTGTAGATCGAGCTGAGATGTCCAGTGCATCGTCTTGCCCGGTAAGGTTAACTTGCCCGGTAAGGTTAACCTGTGACGTCCAATGAGGTGGACAGGGTGCTTGTGCACTGTCATGCCACCACCTCCTCTTTAGACCCTTGTCCGGCCTGGCTTATCAAAGCAGCCAAGCCGGTAACAACAGAATGGGCCACCGCAATAATTAATGGGTCTCTCCAGGAGGGCATGGTTCCCCCTGCCCTCAAGGAGACACTCATTAGGCCCATTTGAAAGAAACCTAATTTGGCGGTGGACAAAATTGGGAATCATAGGCCCGTGGCCAATGTTTCTTTCTTGAGTAAAGTGGTTGAGAGGGTGGTGGCCGATCAGCTCCAGGCACTCCTGGAGGAAACTGATGCCCTTGATCCGTTCCAGTCGGGCTTCAAGCCGTGGCATGGTACGGAAACAGCATTGGTTGCCCTGCAGGATGACCTCCTGAGGGAGGCAGACAGGGGCAATATGTCCTTGTTGGTCCTCCTCGATATCTCAGTGGCCTTTGATACCGTCAACCATGGTATCCTCCTAGGGTGGCTCTCTGAGTTGGGAATCGCTGGCCTCGCTTTGGCGTGGCTCTGTTCCTTCTTGGAGGACCGTCCCCAGAGAGTGCAGGTTGGCGAGATGACTTCCACCCTGTGGATCTTCAATTGTGGGGTTCGCCAGGGGTCAATCTTCTTGCCAATGCTATTTAATATCTATATGACCGGTGAGGTCATCCGGAGTTGTGGGGCCCCGTACTGATGACACCCAGCTCTACCTCTCCTTTTTTCCTACTGCAGTGGATGCTGTTCCGACCCTTGAACGCTGCTTGAGGACCATTCTGGAGTGGATGAGGGCAAATGGACTGAGGTTGGATCTGGACAAGACGGAAATCTTGAGCGTGGGCAGCCCTGGCGTCAGTGGGTTGGGAAACTCCCTCTCCTTTGGGGAAGTGACTCTTTCCACAAAGAGTGAGGTTTGCAGCTTGGGCATCTGCCTGGACCCAGATCTCACCATGGAAACCCAGGTGGCATCTGCGGTCCGGGCAGCCCATTTCCATCTTCGGAGCATTGCCCAGCTGCATCCCTATCTAGACGTGGGGGCACTCACGATGCTGATTCATGCCCTCGTAATCTCAAGAATAGACTACTGCAGTGCTCTCTATGTGGGGCTACCCCTGAGGCTGATGCGGAGACTTCAACTGGTCCAGAATTCGGTGGCCAGATTAATAACTGGGGTGAAGAAATTCCAGCACATCTCCTCCACTCTGGCTGCCCTTCATTGGCTACCTGTTCATTTCTGCATCGACTTCAAGGTTATGATGATAACATTCAAAGCCCTAAACGGTTTAGGACCTCGGTACCTATCAGAACGCCTGCTCCCAGCCAGATCTGTCCGTAATACCCGTTCTTCACAGACAGGATGGTTGAGGGCCTTGACCCCAAAGGAGGCCTGGAGGGAAAGAACAAGAAACCAGGCCTTCTTGTCGGTCGCCTGGCACCCTCGCTGGATGGGTTCAAAAGAGCATTGAACACCTGGCTCTTCTGCCAGGCTTTCCCAGAGCATTAAGATCTCGGCCTCCCTTCTACCATCCTTTTTGCCATCCTCTTCATCACCCTTTTTACCACCTTCATTGCCATCTGTTTTAATTTATCCTATTTGGTTATGTATTAATTTATTTTTTATCGTGTTTTAATATTGTTGCTGATATTGCTGTTAGCCACCCAAGGTGGCCTGGTTGCCAGATGGTGCAGGATATAAATTCAATAAATAAATAATAAATAAATCACACTCACACTTATCAAGCTTCTGAAACAGGTGACAGTTTAACATTATAAACTCGTAATACGAGAACAGCAAATCAAGTGCAAAAGGATCCAGACTTTCAGTAACATATTACAGTATCCTTTTAATTCTTCCAAAGCCATGTTTTACATTCAGTAAAAATTAGCATCATTAAAATAGAAGCTCAGATACAGCATAGTAGATTTATTTAAAATATTTATTTCTCCTTCTCACCCTCCTCCTCCAACACAAGCACCAAAAATGTTTGAAGAAAGCTTATACATTCACCAAAGGGACTCACATCCAGTTCACAGCTAAAAGATGCATTTTAATTTTTCCCACAACCCTCTCACCACCTAATATATACAATTTACTAGAATGTGTGTATGCTTTTTCTCTCTTAACTGACCCGATTTCTCAAGAGAGCAATGCATTTTAATTATATGTTTTGCTGCTGGTTTTTATAATAACATTAGCTATCATTCCTAAAGGCTTCAAATGTGTACAGAAGGTGGAGAATTTTTATTCCTTCTGATCAGACCAAGTAACAAGTACCATCCTTCAGTGGTGGACCTTTGGATATCAGACAAGTGAGAACTAAGAATAATAAGAATGCAGCAATTTAACTGCAAGTAGATAATCACAGTGCATTATGGGTCATTTGTAGGAGGTCAAAGAAAGCCATGCCAGCTCAGATTGTTTAGTCAAGATTTATTTCTGGAAAGACAACTTCTAGCACATTCACTCAAAATACATTGCATAAATCTCACTTTATGGATTTCTGTGGGAAGGGAAAAAAAGAAGTCTCTTGTTGGGAAACATGGAAGGGAACAAATGGAAGACCGCACAATCAAAGGTTCATGTAGACAAAATTGTAGACAAAAGTTCCATTCTACATTACAGCTAACTGACTTGCTGTAGCTGTAATCCAAAATAATCCAAATGGCATGTCATGGCTGCATTAGCTGTGGGGATGCTGAGACTTGTAGTCCAAAAACAAAACTATTCCAAACTCTGGGTCCCATTAATAGGAAAGAGTACAAAAGTGTCATTTTAAAAAACACCAAATTTTAATAGTAGCTGAGCATGCTATTAGAGGTGGCTAAAGTCCTGCCCATGCTTGAGCACCTTCTTGCAGTGCATGCACTCAGCCATGTGAGCATCTGTTATAAACCACTGAAAATGCTTCCAAATTATTGACTTCTTGGGAGCTCCAGTTTTGGATTGCATGTTCCTAAGAGTTTAACTTGTCATCAGACCTTCCGAGACAGGGGAATTTGGAATGATCTGGTGACACTTAAAAGGTTCTTATCTTCAGTCCGATCTATTTTGTCTCTCACGAGATATCCTTCTGTTCACGCTCAAGCTGTTTATTCTCCTGTGAGCAGGGTCCACACAAGTCTTTTGATAGCTGGTTTACTCACAAGTAAGCTTATCGGGTTTACTTGCAAAAAAGGAGGCAGCAACAGAGTGCCGATATTCGTATTCATATCCCCAGGGATATGAATACGAATATCTCCTGTCTAATTAGGATCCCACTGAATCATACCAAAAAGAATTCATGCCCCAGCCCTGTTCCAGAATGGTGCATGACAGCTCTTAAAGGGGCAGGATGGATCAATTTAAGTAGAATCATGTGTAGACACCATCATTTGGTTTGAACCAAACCATACCAACTACAATCCATATACTGATTTATATGCCTTCTGGACAGGACCACTACTACTAGTTCTGGCAACTGGTTAGGCGAGCGCAAGTGGACGTGCATTGGTACTTTCAGTGTCACCTGCTTATGAAGCCACATCTGAGACCCCTCAGGCTCCTCCTCCCCCA
Source organism: Intellagama lesueurii (assembly GCA_037013535.1). Lineage (NCBI taxonomy): Eukaryota > Metazoa > Chordata > Lepidosauria > Squamata > Agamidae > Intellagama > Intellagama lesueurii. The sequence continues at coordinate 166,396,276 of JBAJHW010000003.1, read as the reverse complement.
CCCGTCACATCCCTAGTTAGAAACACTGTTTATAAATATTTCATATTTTTAAAAAAAATCATAAATTTCAAATTTTCATAAATATTTAAATATTCAATAAGTGAAAAAAACAACAACCACAAAAGTTAAGAGATTCATTACTTGTACCCAATGAAATGTGATATCAAAACTGCTGAAGTCTGGCAGGATGACAATAGGTTCACTCACCTGATATGCCGAGATGGTAAAAGCAGTTTTTGCTGCTATTGTTGCTTTGTTTTTTTTGGGTGTCAAGTCCCAGAATTTCACAGCTACCATGACCACTGGCTATGCTGGCTGTAAGATCCCAGGACGTGCATTCTCTGCTGATATGTCACTTTCTGGAAATAGCACTCCCTACCAATATGTTACTCTCTAGTCAGTCTTTTAAACAATAGGAAAAATCACTGCAGGTGCTCTTCACTCTGACTGAGCTACTGCACTGTTCTTTCATCATCATTACCACCACCACCACCAGCAACAACAAAAGCAACAGAAAAGTTAGGTTACCTACCTGTAACCATGGTTCTTGTAGTGGTTCTCTGTGAATTCACACAAATGGGTCTATCCTGCGCCTGCGCAGGACGTTCGGAACTTTCTAGAGCTTAGAAAAAAGCCAGACAGTTAGTCTCCCCCCCCGAGGGTATATAGGCTCCGCCTCCTCCACCTTCCTTAGTTCCCTATGTCCGCCGTTACTAGAGAGTAGGTATAATGACCTGTTATCGTGACGGACAGCGGGGAGGAAGGGAGGGATGTGTGAATTCACAGAGAACCACTACAAGAACCATGGTTACAGGTAGGTAACCTAACTTTCTTTGTAGTGGACTCTGTGAATGCACACAAATGGGTGATTAGCAAGCTGACTCACCGGATGGAGGGCCGTCACGGTATCAGGGATGACAGTATCGCCCTTCCAAAGGCAGCATCATTTTTCGCTCTGACATCGAGGCGGTAGTGCTTCGCGAACGTCAGAGGATTGGACCAAGTAGCCGCTTTACATATGTTTTGAATATGAACACCGCGATGAAGAGCGGTGGACGTAGATATAGCTCTGGTGGAGTGAGCCTTAAGCTGGTCTGGTACCGGTTTGTTTGCAAGCTGGTAAGCCATTTGTATGGATTGCACGATCCATCTCGATATTGTCTGAGAGGATGCAGGGGCACCCTTGTTATGCCCATGGTAGCACACAAAGAGACGGAAAGAGCGTCTGAAGTGCTTGGTTCTGTCCAAGTAGAAGGCAATAGCCCGCCTGACGTCCAGAGTATGGAGCTTGCGCTCGATTGGAGTGGACGGCGATGGAAAAAATGTAGGAAGTATCAGTGGTTGATTCAAATGGAAGTCTGATACAACCTTGGGAAGAAATGAGACATCCAAGTACAGAGTAACTTTATCGGGATGCATTTGTAGGTATGGCGGGTCAGACCTAAGAGCTGACAGTTCACTAGCCCTTTTGGCGGAGGTTATGGCCACTAAAAAGGAAGTCTTGAGAGAAAGCAATTTCTCGTTACAGGTTGCCATGGGTTCAAATGGAGGCTTGGTAAGCGCATCCAGGACAAGTGGAAGCGACCATTGAGGTACAATGGGTGAAGAGGGCAGCCTGATGTTCTGCAGGCCCTTAAGGAATCTTTTAACCGTGAGGTGAGAGAACAGTCTGGCGGAGCTAGAGTGAGATGGCTGGTGAGCAACGATCGCAGAGATATATACTTTAATGGTGGAGTGTGCGAGTCCAAGATTGAACAGATGCAGTATAAAGGTAAGTAAGGTTGAGAGTGTAACTGGGACTGATTGGAGTCCTTTGGACTGAACGAATTTCGTAAAAGATTTCCATTTGTTACGGTATAGGCGAAAAGTCGACGGCTTTCAAGAGCGGTCTAGAATCGCACGGAATTCGGGGTTATCCTCCACGCCGTCAGGTGAAGAGACCGGACATCTGGATGGAGAAGGGCCCCGTCGTTCTGGGATAGCAAGGACGGTATTAGAGGTAAGTGGAGTATTTCCTCCGTTATTCCTTGAAGGTGGGCAAACCAGGGTTGTCGTGGCCACCACGGAGCGATGAGAATCGCGTTTGTCCGGTATTGAATGATCCGGACTATTGTCCTGAGGAGCATTGGTATGGGAGGAAACAGGTAAGTGAGTTCTCCGGACCACGGAATGAGGAAAGCGTCTCCGAGTGACGCGGTGTCCCTGCCCGCTCGTGAGCAGAACTTGCGGCATTTGGCGTTGCGGTGAGATGCAAAGAGATCTATGGTGGGTTGACCCCATCTCCGGCATAGGTCTTGAAAAATCGTCTCGTCGAGGGACCATTCGTGCGTCCTGGTACGGAGCCGGCTGAGGTGGTCCACTAGATAGTTGTCCTCTGAAGCGATATGAATCGCTTGTGGAAAAATATGATGGGTACGGCACCAGTCCCAAAATCGCATGGTGAGATGGAGAAGCGGTAGGGATCGAGTCCCACCTTGTCGGTTGATATAGTGCATAGCTGTGGTATTGTCCGTGACAAGCTGCACAGATTGTCCCTTTATACGCGGAAGAAAGGCTCGAAAGGCCTTCATGATGGCGAGCAATTCGAGCTGGTTTATATGGAGGGACCTTTCTCTCGGTGTCCATAACCCGTGAATCCTGAGCTCTTGGCAGTGAGCGCCCCAGCCAGAAGGGCTTGCGTCAGTCGTGACCTGTATGGACAGGAAAGGAGGTTGGAAGGGTTTTCCTTCGGACAAGTTGCGCGGAATCGTCCACCAGATGAGATGCTTCGCTACATGTGACGGGACCTGCAACTTTTTCCGCGGGGAGTCCGTTAAAGGATCGAACTCGCCCAGGAACCAGGACTGGAGCGGACGCAATTCGAGCTTGGCATGAAGGACGACTGCCATCGTGGATGACATGAGGCCCAGTAGATGCTGAACATCGAATGCGGTGACAGTAGCCAGGGGTGAAAACCGTTGTATTGCGTCTCGAATCTTTTGGATTCTTTGATAGGGCAAGAATGCCCGCGCCCGGGTCGCATCTAGCGTTGCTCCTATGTAATTGACCAGCTGGGATGGTACCAGAAGGGATTTTTCCTGATTGATCACTAGACCTAGCTTGTTTAAGGTCGCGAGAGTGGTAGTTGTAGCAGCGACGGCTTTGTGGTAGGATGATGCTACCAGGAGCCAATCGTCGATATAAGGGAAGAGTTTTATTCCCTTGGTGCGAAGGTGAGCCACTACAGGGGCCATGCACTTGGTAAAAGTCCGAGGGGCCGTGGAGAGCCCAAATGGAAGGGCAGCAAACTGGTAGGTTGTGCGGTGGAACCGGAACCGGAGATACCGTTGATGAGAAGGGTGAATGGAGACGTGAAAATAAGCGTCTTTGAGGTCGATGGTGACGAACCAGCTTCCCTGTGAGAGAAGAGGAAGAATGGAGTCGAGTGTTAGCATTCGAAACTTCCTGTAAATGATAAACTGATTGAGTTCTCTGAGGTCCATGATGGGCCTGATACCTCCATCCTTTTTAGGGACGGCGAAGTACCGAGAGAAGAAACCCCCGTGTAGATCAGCCTGTGGGGTCTTGACGATCGCCCCCTTGCTTAGGAGGGATGAAATTTCCTCCTGAAGAGCCACCGAAAAGGGGGTGGTCTTAGGGAGATTTGATGGAGGAAGTTGGAAGAATTCTATGGAATAACCCTTCTCAATAATGGTTAGGACCCATTTGTCAGTCGTAATATGTTTCCATTCAGAGAGAAATGGAAAGAGTCTAGTCCGGTAAGAGGAGTAGTTAGTTGTATTGCTTACCCCGGCGCTGAGGTTTACGAAAGGACTGCTTGTGTCCTTGGTATTGTTGCTGCTTGAAAGTCGAAGGGTTCGACTGAGATGACTGGAAGGTCCTGTCGTGTTGCTGCTGTCTACCGTACCGAAATGGTTGGTACTGAGAAGATGCTTGGTAAGCAGGTTTTTTGTAAGTAGGTCTCTGATACCGATACGGTTGGTATGGTATGTAGGACTTTGCGGTCTTCCGCATTTTATGGATATTCTCCATAATATCATCAGTCTTGGAATTAAAGAGGCCATCCGCATCAAAGGGAAGATCCTCGATTTTGGTCTTCGTATCGTCCAGTATGTTCGCCGCTCCGAGCCAGGCATGGCGACGGACTGCTACTGCTGTAAGCATGGATTTGGACGCAATTTCAGCTGTATGCTTTGCTGCTACTCGTTGCTGTCTTGTAAGGGTATTAGCCTCCTCGTAGACGTTGAGGAGTTCGGTCTTGGATGGCTCAGGAAGGCTTTGTAAGACGGGGACAATTTTATCCCATAGGTGCTTTTGATAAGCACCCATTGCGGCTTGGTAGTTCGAAATCTTAATCAGTAGAGCCGCAAGGGAATAAAGTTTTTTACCCAGGGCGTCATTTTTTCTGCCTTCTTTATTGACAGGTGTAACAGAGGACCTGCTGCGGGATCTATACTGGGTAGCCTCGACCACAATAGAATTAGGCATGGGATGCTTGGTCAGGAAATCTGAGTCGGAACCGTGGGTCTTGTAATGGTGGTCGATTTTTCTAGGGATTTGGAGAGTCGCAGGCGACTTATCCCACGAAGCCTTTACCAAGTCAAGAAGTGCTGGAATGAGGCTAAGACTGGGAGGAGATGACTTGTCCTGCTCCATATCGTGAAAGACAAGGTCTGTTTGTTGCTCAGGAACTTGCGCATCTAGGTGTAAAATCTTAGCCATGCGCAATATAAGTTGAGCATAGGACGAGTAGTCTTCCAATGGGTATTGTGAAGAAGTACTCGGAGCACCACCATCAGGTACATCAGATTCCGAAGAAGCTGAAGAGTTGACATGGGACGATTCAGACACCAATGAGGAGGGACGGTGCGATATTGGTACCGTGTCTCTCGGTATTGGTTCGGCATCAGAGTGTACCGAAGGAGAGAAAGGGTCTGTATCATGGCCCTCTGGGCCAGAGTACATCGTCGCAGTCTGTACCGTAGATCGTCCTGCGGGACGTTTAGACCGTTTTAGAGGCGCAGAAGGTGCCATCGGTGTCTTCCTCTTACGGGAAGTAGCAATTTGGGGTGTAGGAACATGCCCCTGTTGCTGCTGTAGATTCTCAGGAGTTGGAACCGAAGAAGGGTACCAAGCTGAGGAGGGGTAAGCCTGTCCCCTGAAGTCAGGCGGATAGCCGTATCCTTGATATGGGTAGGGCTGGTATGGACCGAAAAAAGGAGGACCATACTGTGCCGGCATTTGTGGACGGTATTGGTCCGCAGGATGTTGAGGTTGGTACGGAGAGGTATGCGTACGCTTCTCCTTTCGCTTTCTAGGAGTGCGAGACGGCAGCTCCTGTTCTGAATGCGAGTCAGTATCAGCCCGCCCGGAAGATCGCGGGCTAGTAGGGGCAATGGCCGCGCTGGGAAAAACCTCAGCCGCAAAATGGCCTGACGACGGAGACATGCTCATGATATCGTGAGCAGCCTGGGCCGGAGGAATGATCCGCTCCTCCATATCCGATTGCCCAATGTCGTCTCTAGAAGACTCCTCGAGTAATATAGGAGTCACAGGAAGAGGCAAAGTTGTCGATTTGGGTGGCTTTGCCAATTTCTGAGATTTCGCTTTATCATTCTTCTTCTTTGAAGGTACAGCTGACCTGGAAGCCTTGGTGGAAGCTGGCTTAGGCGGTCTAGAGGAGTCCTTCTGCTTAGAAGACGCAGAACTCAAGGTAGGCTGCGAAGAATCAAAGGCAGTGGTGCCTGCTTTAGGTGTCTCTACACGTGGAGGGTTCGGGGAAGTGGTAAGAGGAACCTCCATAGCAGGCTTCAGGGTTCTTTCGTAGAGAAAGGCCCGGAGGCGTTGAGACCACAGTTTAAGAGCTTGTTTGGAAAAGCTTTTACAAGCGGCACACGCCTGAATAAGGTGGGATTCCCCCAAACAAAATAAGCACTTATCGTGCTGATCCGTTAGCGGGATTTTCCGAAAGCAAACGGAGCACTGTTTGAAGCCCCGAGAGGCCATAAAAAGATAAAAAAATAAAAAGGGGGGAATCCGGGAGGGGAGGGGGGGAACGGGAAGACGCAGAACGATGAAAAACTTAAATGGGAAGGCAGTTCTGGCGTCTTAAAAGAATAAAAGGTAAATTTTTAGAAGGAAATACTTTCCTTAGCACGCTCTAGTGTTCCTACGTCCTACCCTAACGGCGGAAAAAGAGGAACTAAGGAAGGTGGAGGAGGCGGAGCCTATATACCCTCGGGGGGGGAGACTAACTGTCTGGCTTTTTTCTAAGCTCTAGAAAGTTCCGAACGTCCTGCGCAGGCGCAGGATAGACCCATTTGTGTGCATTCACAGAGTCCACTACAAAGAACAGAATTATGGACGTCCTGTAATATCAGAAAAGCTGGAAGAAACCTGACAACTCTCAAAAGAATGTCAGTCTGGTGATCCCATACAGCTGCTAAGTCCACAAGGTATGGTTGTTCTATAATTAATCTACTAAATTAATTAATTTAGTATTATTTGTAGGCCGCCTTTCTCCCAATGAATTGTGACTATTGATTTTTTTTTTTAAGCTTTGCAATGTGCTGTCATGGAGTAAAATAATACTTCAAATTATAAAATAAAAGATCCACAGATATCCAAAAATGCAGAGGGATAAAAATTACATCATTTTATTTAGAAGAAGCAATTCACTTGGCACTGGTTAATAACCCTGGTGGATTCAACCCAAGTGACACAAAATAGCTCAGTTAAATGTGTTGCAGAAATTGGACTGATGCACTCTTGAAAGGTTAAGGACCTCATTTTGAATGCTCTTTTGCTTATGTTACTGACCACAAAGGCTAAGATAATAAATCTGCTTTATGATAATAACGTCCAACTCATTTAGGCAAACTGGTTGATTGTGACAAAGATACAGCTTGCAATAATTATGAAAAAAAGGGACACATTCCCCAACTCTAAGCCCTTCTGTCAATCAGATGGATTTAATAGAAAGGGAACTGGAAATGAAGCACTACTGCATTGACCTTTTCTCCCTTTGCAGGGCATGATCTAGAAAGCCTCAGTCATGCTGGGGCTTTCTATTACTTTCATAGATTCATTCATATATTTGGCCTGGTGCATATTCTATGCAATAAGTCACAAAGCAAAGCAAAACAAAGGGGTGGACGGATCAAAAGGTGAGGCATCTGCATTCAATTCCACAGCAGATTCCGTGCAGAACAGAGTGTTAAATACCAGCTCAATTCTCAGTTCTCTGTGTCATCAGTGAGCAACTTATACCTACCAGATATCATTGGACTGCAACTCCCACCAACCTTACTCAGTTCAGTCAATGATGAGTGATGACAGGAGTTGCACTCCAACATCTGAAGGCCACATACTATCCAGGCGTGACCTACATAGTTGGCCTGGTGGTTCAGCATGCAAACCGGCCCTAAAAGGAGGATACATTCTATGCACACATAGGTTTCCTTTCTAAAAAGCACAGAACAGAATTTAAAGTCTAGCTCATAACTATCATACCACCAAGAGTGAGGTTCGCAGCTTGGCTGTACATCTGGACCCGGCGCTCACCATGGAGACCCAGGTGTCGTCAGTGGTCCGTTCCGCACACTTCCACCTTCGGCGGACTGCCCAGCTGTGTCCCTATCTTGATCTGGGGGCGCTCACCACTTTGGTCCATGCGCCCGTACTCTCAGGATTAGACTACTGTAATGCGTTCTACGTGGGGCTGCCTTTGAGATTGACGCGGAAACTTCAGATGGTACAAAATGCCACGGCCAGACTTTTAACTAGGGTGAAGAGGCACCAACATATTTCCCCCACGCTGGCCGCTTTGCATTGGTTGCCCATTCGTTTCCGCGTTGATTTCAAAGTTCTTACGATTACTTATAAAGCCCTAAACGGTTTAGGACCTCGATATCTGGCAGAGCGCCTTCTCCCACCCAGTTCTGCCAGAGACACTCATTCTAGCCAGGCCGGGCGACTGAGGGGCCTAATGCCGAGGGAGGCCCGGAAGGAAAGAACGAGGAACCGGGCCTTCTCGGCAGTGGCCCCTCGCCTCTGGAACAAATTGCCCGTAGAGATCCGCCTGGCTCCCTCTCTGGGTGTCTTTAGAAATAAACTTAAGACATGGCTATTTAGGCAGGCTTTCCCTCCTGCTGTATTTTAATATTTACATTTTTACATCTTGGATTTTTCCATGTTCATTGGTTTTATTGTTTTTAAATTTTGTAATGCCGCCCAGAGTAGACCATTGGTCTAGATGGGCGGGGTATAAATCTAATAAAATAAATAAATAATAAATAAAACATTTCTGGAATTCACATTATGTAATGTGCAGTTATTCAGTGGGATGAGCTTTGATTCTGATGCAGGAGCTCCAAAACCATATATGAGTTAATCTATTTGTTTATGCTTGCATGTCCCTTTATCTGCCAACGACTGCTATTAACTCATGATGACAAATATTAAAATGGGTACCCTTTTGCATTTCTCTTGCATTTCACATCCTGCTCCCCCCAGCCCACCATGTTTCAAAATATCTGCTTAGTGAGCTAGATATAGTCACATATCTGATGAAGTAAGCTGCAGTCTACTGAAGCTCATGCCAGATAAGATTCGCTAGACGCCTCAAGGCTCTTAGCTGCCATTACTACAATAGAATAGCACACCTGGCCCTTGAAAATATAAATATGGAAGGATAAAAAAAGTTACATCAGCAATTAATCTGCTATAGATGTCTGTCAATATTGTTTCAGAAACCCAATGAAATCCTTATAAAATATAGGGGAAGAAAGTAATTTTGATTATAAGAGGCATTGTAGTAACATTGTCACATACTACACAAGAACCCTTTGCCTCCCTCTAGTGTATAGCATGGAGAGGGTTTGGTAAGTAAATTGCGTCTGAGAAGTCAGGTAAGTGTTTATTAGGTTTGGGCCTCTAAAGTATGAAAAATGTGCTGGGAAAATAAAAGATTCCTGAAATGGAGGAAAAGCAGGTTCTCTTCTAACACTCATATATGTATATGAGCTCTAGGATGCTTCCCCCTCAGCAATTCATAACCCATTAAGGACTATCTAAGTAGTTTAGCAATGATTTCTCTATCTTCCTGTAAGCGCTTCTCTCCACAGTGACGGGCTGAAGGGAACACCTGCCCTTTCAGCGTATATCTCATATTAAGGAGATCTAGAAGTCTTTTGGCAGGCATCAAAAACTGTTCCCCCTCCCTGCTCTTCTTCCCCTGTCTTCAAGTATAAGAAAGATGAGATCTTACGCTTTGTATGACATGAATAAACACTGGAAAAGAATGAGATAGATTTGATTACCAGGCATGAGGGGGTCGCCTCAAGCACCCCCAGCAGGCTGTCTGACCCTGCTCCATAAGCCTAGGGGAGTCCAGGAGAAAACAAATCTCCAGGGCAGGGATATACTGCCATAGCTAGAGGAAGGTCACCACCTTATGTGGGGCAGCTGGAGAAGGGTACAGCAGCAAGGATAAGAGGGTGGGAGTTGCTGGGCTCAGGGTCATTGTCAACCACATCAGATGAAGGGGAGACATGGGAAGAGGCAGTCAAGTACTGGGACTCCATCTTTTGCATCTCTGCAGAGGTACAAGCAGGAATAGAGGACAAGGGGAGCTACCTCCTCCAGCCCAGCTGGTTCAGCCGCGGAAGGAGTCAGGGACCTGAGGCTCTGGCAACACAACCACTGCCTGACCCAGCATCACCCCAGCCTTGGCACCCTTGCTATCCAATGAGAGCTGCAGAGCCTACCCCCAACCCTGTTGGAGATGCAAGTAAAGGGGGCTCCAGGAGGAACAGCTGATGGGTTGATTATAACTGAGTTTTCAAAATAATGGGCAGGAAAGTACAGTTCATCATGTTTTGACTGAAGCAACTCATTTTTAGCATTTGCTTTTTGCCTCTTCCTTCAAGGGGTGGACATAAAAGCTAACATACAGTATATTATGACTGCAGCAGCAGCAGAAAATGGTTGAAATTATTTACTACCTTCCCACCAACATTTCAAAGATTAAAACAGGGACAGCTCCTGTATATGAGTGGCACATGGGATAGCAATCCAGAAGCCCAGAGGCATATACTGACACAGCCAACATTATCCAGGTTTGCCCACTAAGAATTTGAGGAGAGTTCAGACAATTCCAAACAAAAAGGGAAACAGTTGTAAAATTCAAGGCCATACACTCCATGCCAGTTCCTTTGCTTGATGTGACAACTTGTGACCTAAGGGGGTGTGCATGTCTGAACATGGTGGTAATCCCAATGGAAAAAAGACAGTTGAAAAGAAAGCTCTAACCACTAGGCATCTCTCACCACTAATCAAGCCTTTTCTTTTAGCACTTGGGATGAAAATAGTCCTTCTTCTGACACTTAGAAGAGGAGGAGCAATATACTTGGTTCACCATGGCTCGCAAATACTGAGCAAAAGGCTTCATTCCTCAGAACCCTGCCAAGACCAAATCTATGCCATGATTTGGCTCCATAACTGTTTTGGAGGATTTGTTTCTGTTGTTTAGTCGTTAAGTCGTGTCCGACTCTTCGTGATCCCATGGACCAGAGCACGCCAGGCCCTCCTGTCTTCCACTGCCTCCCAGAGTTTGGTCAAATTCATGTTGGTAGCTTTGATGACATTGTCCAACCATCTCGTCCTCTGTCGTCCTCTTCTCCTCTTGCCTTCACACTTTCCCAACATCAGGGTCTTTTCCAGGGAGTCTTCTCTTCTCATGAGATGGCCAAAGTATTGGAGCCTCAGCTTCAGGATCTGTCCTTCCAGTGAGCACTCCGGGTTGATTTCCTTCAGAATGGATAGGTTTGATCTCCTTGCAGTCCAGGGGACTCTCAAGAGTCTCCTCCAGCACCACAATTCAAAAGCATCAATTCTTCGGCGGTCAGCCCTCTTTATGGTCCAGCTCTCACTTCCATACATCACTACAGGAGAAACCATAGCTTTGACTATGCGGACCTTTGTCGGCAAGGTGATGTCTCTGCTTTTTAAGATGCTGTCTAGGTTTGTCATCGCTTTCCTCCCAAGAAGCAGGTGTCTTTTAGATTTTGTGGCTGCTGTCCCCATCTGCAGTGATCATGGAGCCCAAGAAGGTAAAATCTGTCACTGCCTCCATATCTTCCCCTTCTATTTGCCAGGAGGTGATGGGACCAGTGGCCATGATTTTGGTTTTTTTGATGTTGAGCTTCCGACCATTTTTGGCGCTCTCCTCTTTCACCCTCATTAAGAGGTTCTTTAATTCCTCCTCACTTTCTGCCATCAGAGTGGTATCATCTGCATATCTGAGGTTGTTGATATTTCTTCCGGCAATGTTAATTCCGGCTTGGCATTCATCCAGTCCAGCCTTTCGCATGATGTATTCTGCATATAAGTTGAATAAGCAGGGAGACAATATGTATACAGCCTTGTCATACTCCTTTCCCAATTTTGAACCAATCAGTTGTTCCATATCCCGTTCTAACTGTTGCTTCCTGTCCCACATATAGATTTCTCAGGAGATAGATAAGGTGGTCAGGCACTCCTGTTTCTTTAAGGACTTGCCATAGTTTGCTGTGGTCCACACAGTCAAAGGCTTTTGCGTAGTCAATGAAGCAGTAGTAGATGTTTTTCTGGAACTCTCTGGCTTTCTCCATAATCCAGCGCATGTTAGCAATTTGGTCTCTAGTTTCTCTGCCCCTTCAAAATCCAGCTTGGACTTCTGGGAGTTCTTGGTCCACATACTGCTGAAGCCTACCATGTAGGATTTTGAGCATAACCTTGCTAGCGTGTGAAATGAGTGCAATTGTACGGTAGTTGGAGCTGCTGAGTTTTCCAAACTTGCTGGCATATTGAGTGTAGCACCTTAACAGCGTCATCTTTTAAGATTTTAAATAGTTCGACTGGAATGCCATCACCTCCACTGGCCTTGTTGTTAGCCATGCTTTCTAAGGCCCACTTGACTTCGCTCTCCAGGATGTCTGGCTCAAGGTCAGCAACCACACTATCTGGGTTGTCCGGGACATCCAGATCTTTCTGGTATAATTCCTCTGTGTATTCTTGCCACCTCTTCTTGATGTCTTCTGCTTCTGTTAGGTCCCTACCATTTTTGTCCTTTATCATGTCCATCTTTGCACAAAATGTTCCTTTAATAGCTCCAATTTTCTTGAACAGATCTCTGGTTTTTCCCTTTCTATTATTTTTCCCTATTTCTTTGCACTGTTCATTTAAGAAGGCCCCCTTGTCTCTCCTTGCTATTCTTTGGAAGTCTGCATTCTATTTTCTGTAACTTTCCCTATCTCCCTTGCATTTTGTTTCCCTTCTCTTCTCTGCTATTTGTAAGGCCTCGTTGGACAGCCACTTTGCTTTCCTGCATTTCCTTTTCTTTGGGATGGTTTTTGTTGCTGCCTCCTGTACAATGTTACGAGCCTCCATCCAGAGTTCTTCAGGCACTCTGTCCACCAAATCTAGTTCCTTAAATCTGTTCTTCACTTCCACTGTGTATTCATAAGGGATTTGGTTTAGATTATACCTGAGGTATAATCTAGCCCAGTGGTTTTTCCTACTTTCTTCAGTTTAAGCTTGAATTTTGCTATAAGAAGATGATGATCAGAGCCACAATCAGCTCCAGGTCTTGTTTTTGCTGACTGTACAGAGCTTCTCCATCTTTGGCTGCAGAGAACATAATCTGATTTTGATATTGCCCATCTGGTGATGTCCGTGTGTAGAGTCGCCTCTTGTGTTGTTGGAAAAGAGTGTTTGTGATGACCAGCTTGTTCTCTTGACAAAACTCTATTAGCCTTTGCCCTGCTTCGTTTTGAACTCCAAGGCCAAACTTACCTGTTGTTCCTTTTATCTCTTGACTCCCTACTTTAGCATTCCAGTCCCCTATAATGAGAAGAACGTCTTTCTTTGGTGTCAGTTCTAGAAGGTGTTGTAAGTCTTCATAGAATTGGTCAATTTCAGCCTCTTCAGCATCAGTGGTTGGTGCATAAACCTGGATGACTGTGAGGTTGAAAGGTCTGCCTTGGATTCGTATTGAAATCATTCTATCATTTTTGAGATTATATCCCAGTACAGCTTTTCCCACTCTTTTGCTGACTATGAGGGCTACTCCATTTCTTCTACGGGATTCTTGCCCACAGTAGTAGATATGATAATCGTCTGAATTGAATTTGCCCATTCCCGTCCATTTTAGTTCACTGACGCCCAGGATGTCAATGTTTATTCTTGCCATCTCCTGTTTGACCACATCCAGCTTGCCAAGGTTCATAGATCTTACATTCCAGGTTCCTATGCAGTATTTTTCTTTGCAGCATCGGACTTTCCTTTCACTTCCAGGCGCGTCCGCAGCTGAGTGTCCTTTCGGCTTTGGCCCAACCACTTCATTAGCTCTGGAGCTACTTGTACTTGTCCTCCGCTCTTCCTCAGTAGCATGTTGGACGCCTTCCGACCTGAGGGGCTCATCTTCCAGCGTCATATCTTTTAGCCTTTTGTTTCTGTCCATGGAGTTTTTTTGGCAAAGATACTGGAGTGGCTTGCCAGTTCCTGCTCCAGGTGGATCGCGTTTAGTCAGAACTCTCCACTATGACCTGTCCGTCTTGGGTGTCCCTGCACGGCATAGCCCATCGCTTCTCTGAATTACTCAAGCCCCTTCGCCACGACAAGGCAGCAATCCGTGAAGGGGTTTTTGGAGGATACCTGTCTTCAAAAACCACCTCAAGCTGGGGTGGTCAGCCCAAGAGCTCCAGTGGCCATAACTGCAGTCTAAGGCCAAACTCCTGGTTGCACCTTCTGATTGTCATTGGGAGGGGTTCCCATACTTGAAACTTCAAGCAGATCAAATATTTTAAGCATGGAGGCTGAAATGGCCTACAGACTAGTCAAAGTTCTCTGCTGTGACAGATCATCAGCCAGAGAAGGCAAAATCTGCAATGGAGACATAATGCTCAGCTCTAAGCCAAGAGTGTCCTAGTGTAAATTTCCTTGGATCTACAGGGCTCTGATCATTATTTGGTCCTACTGAAAATCAATGGGTATTATCAAATTTTGAAAGGTGCATGCTTATTGCGACAGCTCTCACAGTCATGCCTTCAGGTAATTCCATAGTCACATCCCCAGGTGGTTTGACTGATCAGTAATGTAGATGGAACGACACACAGACTAAAAGATAAACACACACCTTATCTGGTATTGAGGCACAGAACTAACATTGGCTAAAAATTCCATCACAACCCAGAGGCAAAAAGTAAACTTAATAGTTAATGAAGGCAATCATAAATGTAACTATTTGGTAATAAGCTCTGCTGACCCTTAAGTCCAACTGTCCCTTGTTGGGATAAATGCAGCATATAAATGAATGAATGAATGAATGAATGAATGAATGGTCTTCAGGCAGCTGAAATGCAAACCATCTTGTCCTCAAACATAAATTAGGAACTCCATTAAAGAAAAGGAAAGAAGTGTCTTGTGTCAGTTACAACAAAAGTAGGTCCATCTGAATCAACTGAAATTATGGAGAACTTGACTCAACGGATTTCTGTTGATTCAGTGGGCTGACTTTAGTGTGACTTACTATGCTAAGCAACAGGATTTCAGCCAGTACGTGTAGTCTAGCTAGAACTAATATTCGGACTTAAGCCAATGAGTAACCCAAAGTCAGCTAATAAACTTCACAGTTGAGTAGGGATTTGAATATCTATCTTCCTGATCCTGATCAAACAGTCTAAATGCTAGATCCCACTGATTTCCTTATTAAGAGCTACAAAAGTTCTTTCCCATTCATCTACAACTATATACTTCTTTACTTCTGTTCAACATTTGACTAGCTTCTCCAGTGGAAATAATCATGTGTTAATATCTATCAGGGAGCTACAGAGAAATCCAAAACAAGTAAGCCATCTAACAGCTTGTTAGTCGGAGGACCAATGCAAACTAATGGAATTATTATTCAAGTACAGCCCCAGCATCAGAGACAGCTGGTAAGTCTTCAGAAATTTTGCTCCACACTATCCACCATAGCCTTCCATGACAGGTTTTCAGTGCACTAAAAAGCTCAATAGTTTAGCTTTAAAGGACTCGGAGAAACGTTTGAAAATCATTCTGTGTGAAGGGTTCAGAGTTATTTCATACGCTTTAAAAATATTTCTTCTTCAGTATTATTACCATCAGATATATTTATGAAAATAGGCTAATCTTGATTTCTTGAGAGAATTCTTAGCTTTCTTAAGAGCTATGGTTGCTTATTTGTCACCTAAAGCAATAAAAACCTAGTATGGATATTGCTGCCTGGTTGCTCTGTAGATGGCTGTGATGACAAGTAAATGAAGTTGGCAACTGCAATATATACAAGGCTCAAAAATTGCCCTGAAATCCCTGTGCCGTACGTACCCATTGCCTTCACAAGAATTAAGAGGGCCTCCTTGAGTTCTCATTTCACTGGCATAAAACAAGTGAGTGAGGGAGAGACATGTATCCTTGAGTTATGCAGACCAAATTAGTGTAATTCAACACTTGCTTCATTTTCTATAAAGTACAGTCAGTGGTTTAGTGGACAGAGCAATAAACTTTGACTGGACAGAATTGAATATTATTCATTCATTCATTCATTCACTCACTCACTCACTCAACAAAATAATAAACATAAGGACCCCACACCCAAAGTTCCCTCTAATTTTCTGGAGTCCCTCTCTGCCCCATTCACACACAGGGTACAAGCTGCAACTGGAAGCAAATGGATGGCAATACTGGCTTGGCTGTGCGCGCCCAATACAGTGCTGCACGCCTGCGCAGCTTAGCGGGAACATTGCCCACACTCATCCTACAATAAAATAAAAGCACCTCCCCAAAGAAGCACAATAGTGATGACAAACTCCAAAACACAATTAACATATAACATAAATAAGAACAAAATAAAAGGGGGAGGATATTCTGAAATGCTTCTCTGCACAGCAGTGTTTTTATATGCTTTCTGAATATTGGGAGGGAAGGGGCTTGGCGCACCTCCTCCACTAATGCGGTAACACTTTTAATCAGACTTAAAAGCACTGGAAAGCATGTTGCATACCATCTTCTACATAATAAATACCAAACAGTACAATCCACACGAGAAAAATAATTTTCTGTAAGCCGAGTCAGTAATTCAAGAATTTCTTCTATTCCATTTTTATCTTAGAAAGCTGAAGATTTACATTTGGATCTTACACAAGGTCCCCCCCCCCCTCAACTTTACAATACTAGTTTGGCTTAATGTAACCACAGGCATGCTTGTCACATACTCTTAAAATAATTGTATGTTAAAACATCCCACTGAAAGAATGACCTTGATCCCGTCACAACTCTCCAGCCTAAATAATTCAAAGGGTAGTTCCGAAAATAAAAAGGGAAAACACATGCACAACACCTTCAGCCACTTGGCGGAACTGTGGAGGTCATCTACTCCAATCTCATACTCTAAGCAGGAGAATCTCTGAGAGATCGCCCTTTAGACTCTTTAAGTCTATCTCGTAAAAAGAGGATCCAGCAACTCTCAGATTAATCTAGACCATTGGTTCTTAACCTTTGTTACTCAGGTGTTTTTGAACTGCAACTCCCAGAAACCCCAGCCAGCACAGCTGGTGGTGAAGGCTTCTGGGAGTTGCAGTCCAAAAACACCTGAGTAACAAAGGTTAAGAACCACTGATCTAGACCACTGTTAAACAGCTCTTACTGCTAAAATGTTTATCCTAATGTTTGTTGTGGGAATAATAATCACTACTATCACCCAAACCACTCTTCTTCTCCCGCAAACTATGGCTGCTTCAAAATCAAAGCACTGGCTATACTGCCTGTAGGATTTGGGGACTTTCATTTTTTTTAAGGCACTGAAAATCTGTTGAGTTGTCACCACAGCTTACAGATTTTTTACAAGACTATCATTTTGAATAAGATTGAATTTGGTGTTGTCACAAATTGCCAATGTCTTGTGTAACCTTGCTTTCCATTCAGCAAGAGTGTGACTCTCACTAAAGACACTCCAGAATAAACTATATTAATCAGAGTGTGATAGAAGTTTCTAAATGTATTATAAATGGATAGAAGCATCACTGGATTCAATAAACAACATTGGATTCAGGCAATCCCTCCAGATGTTATTTAGGCAATGCAAAGAAGAAAACATGGAAACTCAACCAACACTAAGGCTTTCTACTTGGTTTGACAACCAATTACAGTGCTGAGTTGGTTAATCACCTGCCTTCTAACCAATTACTTTATTAGAATTTAATGTGTATGCATATTGTGACAACATCAATATAACTTCTTTGGAGAGAATATTGAAGAAAATATTAATTAGGCATGGTGGTCGAAATCATTTGGTTCACATGTGAACATGATCCAATCTAATTAGCACTTCCAAAACCTCTTCAAATTTTGTAATCCAGCCCTCCTATCAAAAAATACCAACAAAGATCTGCACATTAGGGAAACTGCATACATTGGGGAAAAATAGAATACACTGAGACATGTATTTGGGGAGAGTGTTTGCAGAAGATACAGGTATAGAGATATCTACGGGAAATTGCATGTGGATTTTCACGTAGATAAAAAATGCAAGCAAATTTCGCAACCGATTTTTTAAAATCCTATTTGCAAGTACAAAAAAAAAAGAAATGGAACTAATTTGTGCTTAGAGAAAGCTGTCAGTATGACAAAAAGTGTTAACTACCCTTAAGCTTTATAAGTAAAAGACACCACACATTCTTAGAAGAAAAATCAAGCTTGACCCAAGATATTTTGCTGCCTTGTGCAAAGGAAGGCATCCCCTTAAGTTAAGGAGCAGAAGACTGAAAGCCAGCTGAGCTACTTGGGTACTATGAGGCAGAAAATGCCATAGGGATCTAATTGTGTCCCTGGCAATACAAATCAAAAATATAGTGATGTAAAATTTTAAGAGCTAACCATTTACAACTTTCATGCTATCTTTCTACAGTTGCTCGAGGAAGTCAAGTCATTCTGCCTGAAAGTCAAGCCATGTTGTGTGAACATTTTGGGTCCAACCTTGAAAAAAAGTTATCCTTGATGTTTTCTTTTCCTCCCCTCATTATCAGAACACATCAAAACCAAACGAGTCAACAAAATAAAAGGCATGCCCTTAACCAGTAATCACATTGATTAAAATATATTATTATCCTGATACGGCTGATTCACTAAAGGTCTAGTTGATTAGCCTAAAGGTTGAAGGAACGGTATTCGGACATCAATCCTGGCCCACATCCAGTAGCATTAGATCTATGGAACCAAGTGATAATTCAGATAAATATCAGGAGGAAAAAAATATGGAAATAAACATCCAAAAACTCATTTTACTGAGGTCAAGCATATGCACTTAATGATTAAATGTGCCTTTGGCTTAGAGCCCTACAGATGTGGAAGCTTCTGAAATTTCCCAACAGTAGTGTAACAGAAAAACAGACAGCCATTTAAAAAAAAATTGGAGTTACCCGAGCATAGGCAATGCATCATCCACCGTTTCAAAGTAAATCTCCTCAGTGTTTGTATTTAAAACTGTAATATAGTTTGTCATGTATGTGTACAGTGCCCTATCCCAGCATGCTAGATAGTTTGGCTTCCTAGTCCTAATCTACATAAATGTTAGTATTTATTGGCTTATATTCACACTAACTAAAATACTAGTGAACTATAAACCTCCTTTCACAAAATAGAAAGGAAAACATGTCACCATCTGGTTGGCTAATGAGGCAAAACAATAGTGTGAGTTTTGTTCTGTTTTGCAGCATTATACCGCCTCCTCAGTTTGAACCTCCATTTAGTATAGAACTCACTCATATGACTCTATTACAATAATAATTCCTAACGTGTCTTCAACAGAAACTAGTGATAGAAAATCTGTTCCCATTTTATCCTGATGTGTTAGGATACAATTTGCACAACCTGGTGACAGATAGGTTGCCATGTATTAAATTTATTTATCAAAGTTTGGTTTAAAATAAGCCACAGTCTGCATCAAAGAAACTACATTCTGTAACCTATACAATTATGCAATCCATATATCTGGGATGCGGCATCACAAGTCATTTTGTATTTTCATTTATTTAGAATAATTACATTGGCTATTGAAGAGGGGCAATGAACTAAGTACAAAAAAGAAATTTCATGGGTGCCCCAGTTTCCAGTGGGATATGCTCCTGCTTATAGATTTGACATCTGGAAAAAGCGTCTCACATACATCAAGCCAAGATGTAACCTTTTCTGTAGGGTACAAAAACTGTCTGCAAAAATAGTATTTTAGTGAGAGTAACTATCTTTTCCATCTTGATAAGGCCTTTTTGTTCTCCCACTGTCTGAAGAAACAATATTTTGGTTCTATTTTGTATTTGTTGTGACTTGGGGAAAAGTAAATTATGGAATGTTCTATTATGCTGCAGCATTGTTGCTGACATGTCACTCTTGACAGTTCCTTCTAGCCTATTTTTGCAAGTACATTTTAAAATAACAAGGGGGGGAGAGACTGGTTCAAATCAGACCACTTTGAAAAAAGTAAATTTGAACTCAAGACTGGATTTATCCAACGTAGGAAAAGCAATGTTGTTGCCCTACAAGTTTTCCCTTTCAACATATAAGAGCAGAAACAAATAGGCTGATCACTTACCAAGTACTTGATCGGGTGCACCTTTCACATATGTCTCATCAAGAATACTGTATATGCACCTACCTCTCGGTTTACCCATTTACACTAGCAGCATGCTCAACAAGTCCACCAATCACTGAAACACTCAGTGTCAGCACCCAACCACCTTTGTTTATGTTTAAGGGGAATGATATTTCATCACCATCATCTTCTTCTTCCTCTTAGAACTGCAGAGCTGGAAGGCACCCTGTGGATCATTGAGTCCAGTCCCTGTCAGGGAGGCACAGTGGGGAATCAAACTCCCAACCTCTGGCTCTGCAGCCGGATGCCTAAGTCACTGAGCCATCCAGCATTTCAGTTATAGGCATCAATGGACAGTCACTGAAATTAATAATCACTTGGTGTAATGAATGGATTAAAACTAAGAACTAGTTCAAATGTCAACTCAGCTATATACTCAGTAGTGATCTATGTATCATTCTCCCCAAAACCCATTCACTTTGAGGAAGCTTATTTTTGGACACCACCATCGCCCACCATGCTGGTTGAAAAGTCTGGAAGCTATAGTCCAAAAAAAGTAACTTTCCCAAGTTCTGTGCTATCTCCTCCGCAACAGTAAAATCAGCATAAAAGCTGATCTTTTCTAGCAGGACATATTTAAATAACTTCAGGCATGGCATCCAGCATATATAGACTTAAAAGAGTTTAAAAGTAAAAAGAATTTTCTGGGTTAATGCAAATTTAGTATAGTCGCAAAGTATGGTAAATGAAAAAATAAGCATAAGCTCCATTTTTCGTTCTGGCATTAAGAACACACATGCAACAATACATATGTAAGGGAAGCAGGAAATAGGACGATGGTTAGGCACAAAGCAAATGCAGCAATCCTAAGGGTACAACACAATTCATTCTGCACAATTTAAAGCTGCATTAGAGAGATTTTACCATCAATATTTCCATCTTTGGTTTTACGAGTGGAGAGCGAGCGAACAAGAGAAATATAGCCATTTACTAAGTAATGCACTGAGCCAGTTACCTCACAGTCACCTTGCAAAATACTGCTAGGTGCTTTCAGGGAAGCTGAATAGTACTGAAAAATTGGATTGGAAAAATTGAAGATTAGATACAGCCCCAAAAAATCCTCTGAACCTAACCAAGCAAAGAATGCTGCCTTTGAAATTTGCTGGTGTGGAATATTATGTGAAACTATTCCCCAACCACCCGCTCTCCCCAAAGCCGTCTGAATCTTTCCTATAGAGAGACATGTGATAGTTCATCTTCAGAAGAAGCATTTGGAATTTCCTAGGTTTACACTATATTTGCATAAATTATTTTATTAATTCATAGTTGAAAATAGAAAATACGGGGGGGGGGGGAAATATAGCATGTTCTGTAACAAGGCCAGAGTTTGGGTAACATAACCTGTCCTTCACCTTTAACATTCAAGAAAGAAAAAGGAAGATTCCTTTATTTTTACCTTTCACACCTTCTGAACCTGATGCCTTCCAGATTTATTTATTTATTTATTTATTTACTAGATTTTTTAGCCACGCCATTACCAATGGTTTCTGAGCGGTGTACAACAATATTAAAACTTTAGGAAATATTAAAACCACTAAAAATAGGCAATATTATAATAGTACCCTATATTAAAACAGTCAATTTATCATTAGTAAATCCTGCTGCTCATACGGCCAGCTAAAGGATACTATTTAATTAAAATGCGGACTAAACAGAAAGGTCTTTGCATGGCGCCGAAAAGCCAAAAGTGTTGGAGCCAGGCGGATCTCTATAGGGAGGGTGTTCCAAAGTTGGGGGGCAACAGCTGAGAAGGCCCTATATCGGCATGCCATCCCCCTCACCTCTTTCAGGGATGGCACCTTCAGAAGGGCCTCCTGGCCTGATCTTAGAGTACGGGCAGGCTCGTATTGAAGAAGGTGGTCCTTTATGTAACCAGGTCCTAAGCCGTTTAGGGCTTTATATGTCAAAGTAAGCACTTTGAATTGGGCCCGAGCAGCAACCGGCAGCCAGTGTAAATGTTTCAGAACCGGCGTGATATGAGTCCGCACGGCAGCACCACTTACCAGCCGTGCAACCCGGTTCTGTGCCAGTTGCAGTCGCCGGACCGTCTTCAAAGGCTGCCCCACGTATAGCACATTGCAATAGTCCAGTCTGGTTGTTACCAATGTATGTGTGACTGTTGCCAGGCTCTGCTCATCCAGGTAAGGGTGAAGTTGATATATTCTCTGCAGCTGTAAGAAGGCACCCCTGGACACCAAGGCCACCTGGGCTTCCAAGGTCAGACCCAGGTCAAGGAGCACCCCCAAGCTGCGGACCCTGTCCTTTAGGGGGAGTGTAACCCCGTCTAGGGCAGGGAAATGGCCCTTTAACCTATTTGGCGGAGCACCTACCAGCAGCACTTCCGACTTGTCTGGATTGAGCCTCAGTTTATTGACCCTCATCCAGTCCATGTACCGAGACTACAACTCCAGTCACCCACAGTTAACATGCTAACTGGGGGATAACAGAAGTTATAATCTAACGTAACTGGTAGAGAGTTGGGAAAGAGTATCTTTAACAAATTCTGTATTTTTGGTGCTTCATGGGATCATGTAGGCATCACTGTATTGTATTCTCTTCTCTCCTGGCAGTCTGAACAAACAAATCCCTTCAGTGCAGGAACACATATATATGCATATGGTGGTGTGGTGGTACTGAAGGGCCCCCTCGTAGCACAGTTACAGATGCCCCACCTAGGTATAACAGCCTAATCACTGCCATGTTGCTTTTGACCCATTTAGCCTAATTATTGCTATCTCGCCTCTGTGCTATTGCTTGCGTCAAGGAACTATACATACTGCAAAACATTTACAGGGAGAAGGATGTGGGCAAGAGAGCGAGATAGGCACGCCAACCACAAGAGGAGATAAGAGAAGAGATACGCTTATCCCCTGTGCTACAATTACACCACAAAGTAAAGGTGGGTGGGGAGCGGTCGGGTATGGAAAGGTATAAAAATGTCTGTAACAAAGGAGTTGGGGCCGCCACCCACAGCCTGGGTGCCATTGGTGAGCTGCCCTGTTGCTTTACTCAGCTGAATAAAAGAACAGTTAAAGGATCTCCTCTTTGTCTTATTGACTGGCATATCTCTAATAAAGACAAAGGAAAAAGGGCTCGGCTAGCGGGACCCAACAGTACTGTACAACATGTTAGTTCATGAATTTCAAATCAGGAAGATCTTGAACTACAGTAATGGCATAACTTACAGCAACCACTCGCACAAACTCAAACTGTGAAGATCAAAAGACTTATCCTACCTTTATAGCAGTGGTTCCCAACCTTGGGTAACCCAGGTGTTTTTGGACTGCAACTCCTGAAACCTTGGCCAACACAGCTGGAGAGTCAGCTCTTCTATAAGTTCCACTAATTCAGTAGACCTACTCTAGTTGCAACTTACTATTGCATTTCAGTCATTATGATGTCATAGAACAGCAGGTACAGTCGCTGTCACTTTCTACACCGCGAGTATCCTACCGTTTTATTATTTATTTGTAAAATGTCTATCCTGCCTTTTCTTCAAGCAGTTTATGGTAGTCTACACAGTCCTCTTCCCCACTGCTGTCCTCATAATAACCCTGGAACCTAAGTTTCACTGAAAGATCATGGATGGCCCCAAATCATCCAGTGAGTCTCTCAAGTCCTAGTCAAACACCTTAACCATTGCGCCATATTGGTTCTCTTTAAACCAAAGAGCTAATCTCAAAAGTTTTTTAAAGATAGCTGTAGCTTAGGATCTGTCTAGCTTGATTCAGTCAATTAAGCCAATCACAGCACCCTCTTGTTTTTACTCAAATAGGACAGTCATATCAGTCTACTGCTCAGAAGCTTAGGTAGAAGACCTCAAGTTGGGAGACCCAGACAGCATATATGGGGCCACAGACTGATACCCCATACAACAACAACAACACTGCATGTAAATTTCTTGGAAGTGCATAACACAGTGACACAATTTTATCAGTAACAGCAATAAAGCAACTTGGTGCAGCATAAGGCAATGGGTCCAGGCCTAGGGTGACCCAATTGCCAGCCAATGTGACCTCCTAGCCTAATCCAAGGTAACCAAGATGACAGGAAATAGAGTGCCCTCTGCCATGCACAAGACCAGTAACATCTAACATCTGTTGTGAAGACCAAGTTGCCAACCTGAGCAGGAATGCCCCTGCTGTTCTTCATTTCCAGATCTCCACTGGAATCCACAACCAGGAAAAGGAAGGGATCCACAATTTTCATCACTCTGAGTAGATCTGGTCTGAGATGACCAACTACACTAATAAACACAAACACATTCCCAAGTAAAGTAGTGATAACAATTAGTTGATGATAACCAAAACCTAGGTATGGACCACAATCCAACAATACTACTCCTAAGAGCATGGATATCCCTAGTACCTTTCATCTACCAACACCCCATATATCAGTGAAAGAGATGGCTGAAAGCTGACTGAGCTGGAGACAGCCAAAGAACTATATATATATGTATACTCCCCAGGCTGACCTGGGGAAATTTCTTCATCCCAGTCTGCATCCACAGAGCCCTCCCCCAACTCCCTCATGGCGACCCTGGTCTTCACCTCACTGGCCAGCCATAAGAGTGATGAGAAGTGTGACAGGGAAGCTGCCAGGCAGCTGCTGAAGCTACAAGTAAACACCACCACAATCTCCAGGCACAAACCAAGTCCCTGATGAAGTGGAGAGGGACTCAGGCACGTCACATTTTAATGTAACTGAAGATCAACACATTTATAAAGCAAGCGTGCTGAAAAGAAGCAAGTACACCTTTGACATGCCTCATTACAAAAACTGGGTCTCATTTTGCCAAGTCTGATCAGGCTATGTCAAAAAGGGGGAGGAAAAGGAAAAGCCAACTTACATAAAAGGCTTTTTCCTCAGTCCTGTCATCAAGCTGTTCAAATCTTATCAGACTTGCAGCTCTTGAACATCTGCATACATTTCTAATCATTCTGTTTGTCTGACAAGTGGCACAGTCTTGGGTATGAATCATCTTTAAAGTTACTTATTAAAATAACTTTATTTTTGTTAACATCAGAGAAGCCACTACTGAAACTAGAGAAAGAAAAGAATTTATTTGACAGTTTCAACAAAATTAACTTTTTGCATCTCTCAAGATTTGTGGCAAGAAGAACGATACCTCACCTAGAAACTTCACAGATTTACAAGCTTTACAGAGCATTTCAAATACATAAAGCACACACTTTAACATGTGAATGGCTAAAATGCTCTTCACGGAAAAATGCACAATAAGGCAGTTCACTCCACAATGAAAAGCTGCAGACTTTGGGTAAAATACATAAATAAACATGTACATAAGGAAATGTTTTTAAATGCACACTAATTTCAGTGCAGGAAGAAAACGTGAAGTCTCACAAATTGAAACAAAACAAGAATGGGAAGCAAATGCAGGTGAGATGTGAAGAAAATACAATGCAGAAGAATCTTTTGCATCTGTAAGTGACACACTACAGGCAAGTATCTTACAATTTTTATTTTATTTTATTTTACTGTTCTGTGGAGTACATCAATTCCATTTGTTAATCCCAATCCTCAAGTCAGTCTGCACTGCTTGTCCACTGAATATGCTCATTCTTTGGCGGGGGAGGGGTTTGCTTCCTCCATTTTTTTTGTTTTATATTGTAGGGACAAACCTGTTTCTAGGCCCAGCTACAATAAATTATTTTACTTCTCCATTTATCCCTTTAGGCTGTTCTATCTTAGGAGACTTTTTAAAATAACTTCTCAGCCTGAACCAAGAACAGACCCATCCAGTCAATGAGATGATCTTTCTACTCTTTCTATATACTGTACAGTCATGGCCAAAAATATTGGCATGGGTACAACAGTGTCATTTGCCCTCTCTGTCTTTTATTCTGATTGGTTGAGACAATATTTGCTATTATTAATTTTTAAAGGCATCTGTGATATCATAACATCAGATGTAGTGGCATGATGTCATTCACAAAATTAACAGGGTCACCTTAATCAGATTAGGCAGATGAGAGGGCAAACAAGGTTGAGGACAGTGAGACCAGAGAGAGAGAGAAAGAGAAAGAGAGAAGTGATGGTGATAGCAACAACAACAACAACAACAAAAAACCCTAACAAAATATAGAGAACTGGCAATCGAAACATCTCGCTTGTGGAGGAAACACACTTCAGTGGTCCCCATAGTCATTGGGGCTTTGGGAACAATATCAAGAAATTTCACACAGTAGTATAAGCAGTTGCAGATCTCAGAAATAACACCATCAGAGCTACAAAAAATGCAATATTAGGAACAGCATACATAGTTTGCTGATATTTAATAGATACTTAGGTTTTTGGTTAAAACTTGCATCTGTTATATAATGCCAGTCAATATTTTTATAATTTTTTTTTACTGTGCCTGGTGTTTAATAATAATAATAATAATAATAATAATAATAATAATAATAATAATAATAATTTGAGAAGTGAGACACAGCAGTAGCCAGGCAAGCAAAAGGATGCAAAAGAGTACTGAAATAAATTGACTGTTAACAATAAGTGTCATCCACATTCACAAAAATAAATACATAACCAAGTAAGTTACAGTTCAGCCTTAATGAAAAGATCAATTAGACCAAGCTGGAGAAAATATGACAAAAAGGGTGAAATGGAAGTTAAAGAAAATATGACCCCATTTGCCTAAAATAAAAACGGTCCCCACTTTCTTCCCTGAAGCCCCAATCAGTTCTTTTTTTACTATTAGAATTACAAGTCACAAGAGACAAAACAGCAATGGTTTTCCTAAGCCCCTATCATCAGACACAAGGAATTAGAATTCTATTCTTAAACATTTCTTTAGCCTTACTAAATTCATTTTGTTCTACACCAATATTTTACAGTCATTTCTCTTGAATGGGAGCCACAGCAATTTGCTTTAATGTAGGTGTTTCTTTTGCATGTTACCACCACCAAAGCACTTCCCTAATTCAGCATAAAGTACCACCTCCAGGTGAAACATCTGGAACCACACTCAAAAGTAGATGGAGTCTTAAGCAAAAGAAGTCAAGCAAGAGCTGTTTGAGCCCTGTTTGAGTGCCAATGATGAAAGATGACTCCTTGCTGGGCACAGTTCTGGATTCTCAGCAAATTATGACAACCATGATTTGTCATGCTACATATACCCAGATTTCAGGCTGTGCAGTACTTTCTACATTCCAATTCTACCTTCCAATCCACACTTGACTTGACATGATGCCTCAGTGCAACTGTTTTGGCTAGACTTGAACTTTTCTGTATTTAGATCAAAACATAATGACAACAAATGAAGTCAAGAGGACAATATTTTGCTGTGCAGATCCAGGGCTCAGGCAGGCAGGCATGCACGCACACAACCACTGCTTGGGATGGGACTGTAAATTTTTAACCCACCAGTGTTTCAACTGGCTCTGCCAAAAGAATTCTGGCAAGAGATGCTTGTTCAAACTGAGAGAGGGAGACTGAGGAAAGAGAACAGAGGGAAGAACACCACAAATCGTTTATCCACGATTAATTCTTCTGTTGAAGTTAAGGCTAAGATACAGGGTATATTTGGGCTGAGCAGCAGATCTCAATCAAGGGATCACACCTCTCTGCAAAATGGAAACAATGGCATTGTATAATGGGGGATGAGGAATCTCTGGGACTCTGGCCTCAGCCAGTGTGGCCCTTGGAGCATGATGGCAACTGTAGTTCAGCATCACCATGAGGACTACAGGGTTCCCCACCAATGTCGTACAGAATACTTTAAGACAATGGGCAAAACCCTCTTGTGTAACTGTGCACTTTGGATGTGGGCAAGGGGGAGTCTTTTATAGTAAAAAAAACAACACCAATCATCATTTGATTGCTGCTGGGATGGGAACTGTCAGCAGAGATCCAGCAGTGATTTTTTTAATACTAAAGGCTCTCTTTCTCTTCTGTCCCGAGACTCATAAAGGATTACCTGGTGCAAAAGTGAGCCTAGGAAACCTGAGAACCTAGAAGGAGGGGGTATGAATATTTTATTTACTATAAATTAAATGCTTCCTGTGCCCAATCCAATTTATGCTGCACAAAGTTACATTAACAGGATCTTGCTCAGCAACATATAGAAGAACAAGACCCTTTGCTCTAGCATAGCACAAGAGCCCTGCGTGAGTGAAGCAAATCAGACCCATATTTCCATTCACATGTGGCACTGCACCACAAGTTCTGGCTTATCTCACAATAGTTTCTACTAGCAATTCCATAACAGTTTATGGTCTGGCATAACCAGCATGATTTCCACTTGCCCATCTCTTGATTCAACCCTATGTGTTATTTATCCCATGAAACTCTAAAATAAATATTGCCTGATGCCTACCATAGAGTCCAGTATTAAGAGCATAGTGGAACCCAGTCATTGACCTCACTTTGATCTACCTATCACCAATGCCATTGTACACTTAAAATTACATTATATTCAGGACTTGCATTTTAGTCATTCTCCCAGAGGAATCCATTGAAAAGTGAGCATACAACTGAAACATCCCACAGATTAAATCTTTCAATCCCATTATGTTACAGTTATCTCTGTTATTCAGTCAAAGCTATTTTCATCTTCTCTATCTGAGTGGAGCCTAATGTGTCTTTCTCACAATGGCCCTTAAAAAAGTACTGAACATTAATTTTCCATAATGGCCTTTTCTGTGCCCTGTAGGGCAACAGCACTCTTCACATAGTCAACTCAAGACAGACTGCCCGCTCTAAAAGAAAAGTGTATAAAGTGTATATTATCCATTTATTCTCCCCATCTATCAGACTTTGACACCAATATAAACAAGAGTGCATTATCCAATCACAACTGCTGCTCATCTCCTAAAAAATGTCTAGAAAAAACTAACGCTGGTTGACAGTAATTTTGTTTGATATTCGCTTCATGTGAGGAAAATACTGACACTTCCTCCACCATGTGTATCATTCTTTGAAGACCCTGACAGAATTCATTTTAAGCGAACAAAGCATCAAGTGTACCCTGTCATTCTGTGTGATTTGTTAGGCTCAAATCTCCCCAATACATTGTAATGGGAGGGGTAAGACCCACATACAACAGGATGAACATTTCTCTAGTGTAAGAGTGAATCAACAAAAAGAGATTGCAGTCATATGATGGGCCATAGCACTCTTTATCTAAGAATTTTAGAATTCTGTCAATAGGTAGAGTGTATTATTTTTACAAATATCTTCCCTACCACAGAGAATCTAAACAAGCTATATAGCAGAGTTATATAATAATGGCTGATTGGAAAACACAATTATAAATGTTTGCCTTTTCTCTTTGCAGATAAATACTCTGAATCTTTTCAAGAATGATGGGGAGACTAAACTGTAGCTGTATCTTCTACCACATACCCTGCACCAAAGTCAAGGCTTTGGGCCATGGGAAGAGAATCTGTGTCACCCCAGGCAATTCTGAACATGGCAATCAGTTCTGGAGTTCTGACAGACTGCCAGAGGAACTGTCATGGATAGCTGTTTATGATTATGAAATTAATGATTTGTTGAATCAGATATAGAGAAAAACCATCTAAGTAGTAGCATAAAAGAGTTACTTGTAAGCCTCTTTGTATTGTTCTGCTTCAGCAAGTTTCTAATTCAGCTACCATTTCCAGTATTAAAGATTCTCATTGAAAGTGGGTGTATTATCTCATTAAACAAAGTCCTCAATTAGACGTGCTATCAAAAGACCATCCCTTATTTGAAGGCATTATTTAGTGCAGAATTAGGAAGCACTCCACCCTGCGGAAGTTTTGAACTTCAACTCCCGCCAGTCCTGTACAGTAAGGCCAATGCTGGCCGATCATGAGAGCTGAAGTCCAAAATATCTGGAAGGCAAAGATGCCCTGCCCCTGTTCAAACTCTAAGGACTACCCAGTTCAGTTTAAAGATTGAGAACCATAAGAAATGAGAGAAAGGGTCCTGGAGTTGCCCATCAGTTGTTCACAACTGGACTAGCCAACAGCCACATGGACACTGGACCTCCGCCTTCTTTGCTATAGGAAGATAGAATATTTTATTGAACTTTTGGTTCTTTATGCTAAAAGGTATAAATTGGCATATATCGGTTTTAGGCAAATCTGACCTCTTTCATACTGACTTATTGGACATGCAGCATCTATCACTGCCTCAGACTTTTCTGGGATATTTTTCTTTTTCTGTTGCCTTATCAGTTATCCCTTCCTTAGCCATAAGAGCAGTTACCTTATATACACCTCAGAGTTCTGAGGAGTCTGAGTTAAATAAAGAAGAGATCAGCAAAGCCACATTTTCTGGCATTGACAAGATTCAACTTCCTTTAATTCATGACCTACATGCTGTAAACAGTCATTCTCAGATCTAAGCTGAGATCCAACATTCAGACAGGTTCCGCAACAGGATCCATTCGCAATTCGGATAAAACTTTTCAAAGCAGAACTACTTGACTCCTTTCATCTCCAATTATAACATCAGCATTTTGATTTTTCCCTTGTGGCAGAAGACAGACATGAAACATTATATTTATAGTTACACCTTTTAAAGAAAACTGCAGACCTGTCACTGGCATAATTCTGGCAAACCAATGATGATCAAACAAATATCACTGGGGAGGGTGGGTTTTTTGTCTTCCACAAAATACTTGGCAGTTGTTTTCCAGCACCATTTTTATATGTGAATAATTGATAAACCCATTTTAAAGTTCTCAAAAACACAAGAAACCCCAGCTGTAATCTTCCAGCACATGCTTCTAGCAGTATGCATGCATCATTTGTCCCTCATTGTGGGACTGCTGGTCAAATACTAATTGCCTTGGAATCCAATTTTGTGGAATTTGTCCTCCTTAAACCACAGAAGCGAAACACTGGTTATAATAATACAGATTAAAAAAATTATCCATGTGCATTAAACTTTTCTTTCTATATGTCTGAATTAATCTAGATGAGGAAGATGCTAAAGGACTATGAGTTTCCCTGAAACCCATCTGAAACACCATGCTAGCAGAAGAATTTAAAACAAAGACTAAACTGGATATTTGGACTGTTTAATAAATATACATGTTGCCATCTCAACTTGCCAAGGCACAGGAAATTTATTTATGACTTGTTCGTAAAACAATTTATATCCACATATGTCTTGACAGAACCGGCACAACACTCTTAACAAGAAAACAAAAATCAAAATAATACAATAAAGTGGCAAATAAAACAATACAAAGCAAGCAGAAGATTTTTAAAAAATTCTAAGTCTAGTCAGAGACATTTTTATTCAAATAAGACATTTCGCAAGGCACTTTACCAGTTCTGAGCTTAACAACATTTAGTATCAAATGTTAGAAAACTCATGATCTCAAGATTTCTAGTGTCTTAGCCTCACCAAAAGATTAGAGAAAATTTCCTAGCCAAACTGAAAAGTAACCAAGCCAGCCTCCATTTGTAAGCCTTGTGTAAACAATCTTATGTATAAAGCCACCTTGGGTATGAGTAGACTGAGAAACATTACTGTACCCTCTACAGAGATCTTCCAACATATCCACGGTCAGTCCAAGAGATTTTGCTACCCACAACAAAGCAGCAAATGGGACCTCCCTTAGTCAGTGTACATTACAGGGGAGAGCAAAGTGCAGAAAAGGTGAATAGCCTGTGCAGAAGGTGAATGGTTGGTCCTGCAGCCTCCAGGAGCACCAATTCATCTTTTAAACAGATCACAACATTCTCCCAGACTATGTTAACATCAAAACCCAGGATTTCCAGCCCCTTCCCCAGGCAGAAGAGAGGGACACAGTTTTGGTGGTCCATATGAGCTCCAAATGGTTCCAGGGAGAAAACTGGCCACAGATCCATCAAAGTTGTTCACCCTGTAAAGTACCAGAAGCACGTTTGGCACGTGATATTAAAAAAAAAATCCTACAAAACACTTGTCTCCCTTTTGAGCAGCAAAAATACAACAATGATAAAGTCAACATTTAACCATTTGTTGTCCTTGCAATACAGTATATCCAAAATCTGCTGCTTGAGGCAGCTGTGTCACTCCTTGTAATAATATGTGTGCCCTTTGAAGATGTACACTCAGATGTCAGGAGATATTTTTTAAATAACCGAATAGATCCGTCTCCTGCATTTTTTATGAAAGCCCCAAACATACTAGGATGAGTCAGAGATTCAAAAGGTTGTTTTTATCAAACTATAACTCCCATAACCCTTCAGCCAGCATGTTTTCCAAGGTCTGGGATGGATTACTTTAAATTTTCAAGAGCTCTTTCATGTGCCACTGTGTTGGTGCCATGCTGCTTCATTTGCTTGTTTCTGGGAAACACACATAAAAGTGTGATGCATGTTGAAATAAATGCAGTTTTATGCACAGGGAACTAGAAAAATGTTTTTGAAATTGATTTAAATATAGAAGAAACCTTAATAATCCTAGAACTGCAGAGCTGGAAGGGACCCCATGGATCACTGAGTCCAGCCCCTGTCAGGGAGGCACAGCAGGGAATCGAACTCCGATGCCTAAACCACTGAGCTATCCAGCAATAAAGAAAACATTTGTGCTTTGCCACCTTAGTTGTGCTTCCACAACTTCCTTGAAGCTTTAGCTGAATCCCTTACTCCTCATTCACAACCAGGAAGAAGCACAAGTTTTTAACCCTTTGCTCACATTCAGTCCATCTTGCCTTTGCCTCTCCTTCCCCAATTTCTTTTCCTGTCTGCCCTCCATGGTGTTGACATTCAGAATTCAAGGTCCTTGGAGCAAGAGCTCATTCCACAAAGCACTCTGCAGCAATGTGCAGCAAAACACCAAGATAAAAATAGAAGTCCCTGAATCCAGGTTTTTTTTTTAACAAGGGACATTTTTTGTCATCGGGGACATGCTCTGACAGATGTGATGGACTATGTGGGAAAGACCTTATTAAAATGCAAGAGGATCTCAGTTAACCAGTCAAACTATGGAAACGATTTTTCAAAGAGGAGCCTATTGACAGCTGGAAAAAAGTAGACTCCATGCTAGAATGTCCCCAAATAACCAGATCCTGATTCACTGCACCTAGGCCTCACATTGCAGTTGAAAAGAAGCTGTTTCAAAAGAAGTGAGCCAAATCTACTTCTTCTAGAAGACTGTAAGCAATCTAGCTGCCACTTTTCCACTTTGTTCTGATGAATGATGATGACCCATCTCCCAGCCATTCCTTGCGCTGAGTCACTTTCCACAACTCTGTAGAAGTTTATTGAGATTTTTTTTAAAAATGTAATCAGGTCCCTCCCCCCTCCTCCCCAGAACTACAAAGAGGGACCCAGTGGAATACAAATTCTGATGTTTCTTTCCCCTGCTTTTCATAGAGGACTGGAAAAATCAAAAATTGTATATTTATGATCAGAAGGAAAAAAATCAGGTATCTGAGATAGTCCAGAGTATCCAAGGTATACTATATCTGGTAAGTAGACACCAAAAATAAACAGTATTGTATGCAAAAATATGTAGAAATGGGTAGATGCAATGTCCTACATGTATCTCATGAAATTATAAAGACAATCTGATATAGCAGTCTTACGTTCCAATGGAAGTATATTTATATGTTTGCAGCCAAGATTTTTAAGCAGTCTTCTCATCTCACCTGAAGCTTTTCAATAGCCATTCCATAATTTTTTTTAAAAAATGTGTATGTATCAACCACATATCAAAATTAAGCTGGCAAAACACATTTCTTTGGTATCAGGTACCGTAGCTTTTTTTAAACACTGCACAAAGCTCCCTGCAGTTGTCAGACAAGTTCAGTCCTAACTATATCTACTCAGAAGTATGCTGTTGTTATTGTTGTTGTTGTTATATGCTGTAAAATCAGAATTAACTTATAGCAATCCTTATAGGGTTTTCAAGGTAAGTGAGGTATTTAAAGAGTGGTTTTACCAGTTCCACTCCCCCAGTGAGTTTCTATGGCAGAGCCAGAGAACTGAACCCAGGTCTCTTGAATTCTAGTCCATCACTCTATCCACTACACTACACTGGGTACCCTCCGAAGTGTAGCTCATTAATTTGAATAGGGTTCATTTCTAACCAAGAATGCTCAGGATCACATGTAATGAATCACATGGAAACCCATGGAAAATTCAACCTGAGCTTCCTACAGTAGTATCTACTACTTTAATTACATTTCTACATAGCCTTTATTTGGTCTCTGATCAGACCTCTTTGACATTCTCTTTAGTTTGGTCCAAAGTCCCTCCTCTACTGTCCTTTCATTACTTGCTATCTGCTGGAACAAAGGACATACATTGATGTGCATACTTTGTAAACAGTTATTCAAATGTAAATAATCATGGAAACACACCAGGACTTTGTATACTCTTCAGGGGCAAGAAGTTATGTAAGTCACTAAAACCTATTCTCCTAATGATTGGGAATCTCTTATCAGCCTTTCTGGTTTTTCTGAATGGGGTGAGGTTTAGCATTGGGACTGTATGCATTTTGACTTGCCTAAGATCACCTAAGTGAATTTTAGTGAGGTAAGTTTTGAATTGGGATCTTTATGGCTCACTGTTCCCCCTCGAGAGGCCAATTTATATGATCAACAGAATCAAGCAAAAAGGCATCCTTTTCCTCCAGCAGGCCATTTCACGCTATACCAGCTGTTTGTCAAACACTGCCACAATTGTTCGATCTAAAGAACAGACCCAGAAACCATTCCTGCTATTTGCTACATCATTTTGAGTTTTGAAGAAAAACGCACTCGACAAAAACAGAAGTCATTTTGTCACTGTGGTTCATACCTCTCACCACAGTAACCCATCACTGTGAGGAAAAACAGGGTTCTTTAGAACATATCTCATCTTTCTGGAAAAATTGTTATGAAATTATCGAAGCAAGAAGAATCACCTATCTTTCTTACCTACCATTTTCCCCAGCCTTAAATGATAGGTTTTGAGATTGCTTCATGGACATGTCTTGTAGCTGCTGTAATTGGTCCCTGACAACAGCAGCTCCAGAGACTGAAGTTTCACACGTGGTCTGTCCACATAACATTAATGTACAGTATTGAAATATTTTATGTAGAGAGTGTACATTTGTATCTACAAGCTGCCACTGTTACAGGCTTTGGGCTGTTCCCAAAGAAACTGTAGCCATAATATGTTCACAAGTGCCATTTTTCATAGGGAATATTATGTGAAGAAGAGGATTTGCCAAAATATTCAGGCTCCAAGCCAAAGAGAGGCATGGCAGCATCATTATCTAGGACAGGGAATATTCTCCAGATGTATGGGCTGTGACACACCTTAACCATGTTCGGTTGAGCTGATGAGAACTAAAGACCAAAACATCTGGAAGGACAAAAGTTTCTGACTCCTAATTTACATATACAGCAGCACTTTTTAAGATCATTACCCTAAAGGCAGTAAACTACACTGAATTCAGTGAGAATTCTGAGTGAACTTAAAATTAGTCCGCACCATTTATTTTTCATAGAGTGCATCTCCTTAGACTCATGCAGATGTTATTCTCTTGTGCTCAAGATATGTGTTTGAGCAGAAAAGGGCTGTGCCAACTAGCTCTACTCACACATCACATCCTTTGAACAATCTTGCCAATCAGGGACCTTCATGTGCACGTATGCATGTGCAAAAGGTTTGCTAGCTAATTAGCATTTCTAGTAACGCAGATGTCTTCTCATACACAACCATATAAATAAGGTCCCTCCCTATACACCACAGTGGATATCAGCACTTTCTTATTTTGTAGCATAGCATAAGAAACTACCTTTGGCCAATGGCCAAAGATATACTCTTCTCAGATATGCTCGGATTTATGTTCCATGGAGAATAGTTGGGATTAAAGGAGCAGACTTGGTTCAAATCCCCACTCAACCATGGAAGCCCCCTGGGGATGGGGAACTGGTAAAACCATATAAGGGTCACTATAAGTCTGTTCTGACTTGACGGCACATAATAGAACATAAAGAAAATGCTATCTTCCAACGATAGCTAGAGCTGTCAAGAAAGAAGCAGTGGTCTCTACTCTTTTCTCACCCAGTAGCATACCTGTGGAGACACTTCTGGCTTGGGGAGAATGTCTAACCACTGACAGAAAAGAGCCTTATCCCTTCTTTAGAACTCCAAATAGATAGAGAGGATCTCCCATTCATGTGATTCAAGGAAATAAGCAAACCAAACTCTACATCCAATTAAAGAAGAACTAATGTGGTGCAGTGGTTAGAGCATTAGGCTGGAATTCGGGGGATGCAGGTGAAAATTCCTAACATAAATGCTGACTGAATATTGGTCCAGCATTTTCTCTCAGCGTGGCCTACCTTGGTGATACAATGAGCAAAGGAGAGCCAAGTATGTTATCCTGAACTCACTGAGGAATGGCAGGTTTCAAATATAACTAACAGATGAAGATTTCAGTAAATAAACGTGTACAAACATAGGCATTAAGTTATAACCCTCTATAAAAAGTTGACTATTAGTGCTTTCTAGTTCTAGTTTCTGTTGTAATGTGTTTTAGATCAATTAATTCTTCACAGTTTTACTGGATTCATAAACCATCTGGATTATTTTGTAGAAAAGTCAAAACTGATATCTGAAAAAATGAAATGAACATGTTTTGAATGGAGCATTCAGTCACAGTAAGTACATACAAGAAACCAGCATTACACATATAGCTGTGTGTATGTTGGAAGGACATGTGTTTTAACTGTTTTTACACATAATTTCCACTGCAAGGATATGTGTGCCAACTCAGAAGTGCACAGGACTGCAACCTTTGTGTTGACAAAGAACTAAAAAAACATTTTATCTTCAGGCAGAAAATGTAAAAAAAAACCCAAAAACGTAGGCCCATTTTTTTCCAATCATTTAAAGTCTATTTTCCTCCTAATAAAAAAATGATAATCAAAATCTCTTGTA
Source organism: Intellagama lesueurii (assembly GCA_037013535.1). Taxonomy (NCBI): domain Eukaryota; kingdom Metazoa; phylum Chordata; class Lepidosauria; order Squamata; family Agamidae; genus Intellagama; species Intellagama lesueurii. Next base: position 166,359,688 of record JBAJHW010000003.1, on the reverse strand, counting down.
TAATCTTAGGTTCTTAAATACAACATATAGCTCCCTGTTACTGGTATATTATTTCACTGCATTTAAGATTTTTAGATGTCATTATACACTTTAATTTTGTAATTATAAGTTTCAGCAGCATGATGAGATAATTAGATGCAATTATGCAAATTCATAACTGTCAATTAAAATTACATTTCAAAAGCCACAAACCCAGAAAATTCAAACAAAAAGCATTACAAACATGAGACATGGGCAAGAAACTTAGCAGGCAGGACAAATCCCAACTGAGCTTGTCCTGAACATCCAAATGTGCCAAAAAGTAGCATTATTCTTACCACTCAACCACTGTAAAAAAGAAAAACAAAAACAGATGAACATATATAATTGCCTTCTCCCTAATAGATCTGTGTCTCTATTACATAATGAAGCAGGGGTAGACAACCTGTGACCCTCCAGATCCTGGACTGCACTTTCTTCAGCCTTAGGCAACACAACAGATAATGCAGGCTGATGGGAACCACAATCTGACAATATTTAAAGAGTAACAAGCAGACCAATCCTGCCTCAATAGCATCTGTTAAATGGGGACGGGGTCAACATTTTTCATCAAATTCTGAGCCTCTTAATTAATCTGTCTGTTCTCTGAACTGCCACACAGATGCTTTAGGAATTCACCATCCACTTTCTGATCTTTGTTTACAGATTTAATGGAAACCACTGGGCCTGTATAGCAACTTTATGTTTGATTATATCTATTCTCACCCCAATCCTCCCTCCTCCCTCTCTCTCAGAGTCCACCTCAAGTTCTCCAAGTACAATTTTAACAAGCATCAGGTGTGAAAATGGTCCTTCCTTTAAACCATGCATATTAAGAAAAGCAGTGTCCCTCCCCCAACAGCTGTCCAAATTATCTCCATTTGGAGTCTATCGTTTCAAGCTCCAGATCACAATCTATAGCAAATTCCTATGCAGCCAACCAGTGGAGCTGTCCCTGGTTCTTCAGCTACCCAGTCAGGTATCATACCACAGCTGTACCTCATGTATATACAGAAAATTCTTCCTTGGGATGTAAAGTGAGGCTTTTTTGCCTTGATCAGACCATCCCCAGGCTGCTTACCTTCATTTTCAGATTTATCTAGTCCTCTATAAAGCTCCAGAGCGTGCTCTTGGGTGTGCTGCTTAAGCACTGAACACAAGAGGACTGAGGGAACTGTTAGTGACAGTTGGAGCTTGCATGCTAGCATGGGGGAGGGGATTTTTCTCTCTTTTCAGACTGTTCAGCTCTGGAAGGTTCCATGTGGTGTTCTGTGCAGGTGCAAAATCATGTGTGTGAATCAGAGACCTTGAAGAAGAAGTGGTCCTTCTTTGCCCTCATCAGACATCCCCTAACTCAGTGGTCCCCAACCTTGGGCCTCCAGATGTTCTTGGACTTCAACTCCCAGAAATCCTGGCCAGCAGAGGTGGTGGTGAAGGCTTCTGGGAGTTGTAGTCCAAGAACTTCTGGAGGCCCAAGGTTGGGGACCACTGCCCTAACTACAGCAAGGATAGGCAAATGAAACATATAATAATGGAGTTGGAAGGGGCCTCTAAGTCTTAATGCAGGAATCAAAGTTAAAGTATATGTGACAGATGGCTGCCTAGCTTTTTCTTGAATGCCTCCACTGTTGGAGAGCTCACCACCTCCTGAGGCAAGTGGTACTGTACCATTGTTGTACTGCTCTCACAGTTAGAAAGCTTTTTCTGATATTCAACTGAAATCTGGCTTCCAGTGATTTGAACATTATTACTTGCCCTGCATTCTGGAATGATTAAGAAAAAATCCTTTGTATGACAACCTTTCAGAACTGAAGAGTGCTATCACATCTCCCCTCAGTGAACTTTTCTAATGCCCAGGTCTTTCAGTCTTTCCTCATGGGGCTTAGTGTCCAGTCCTTTTAGTTTCCAGTCCAGGCTTTGTTGTGTTCCTCTGAATCTGGTTCGTCTGTCTGCGTCCATCTTAAAGTGCAGTGCCCAGAACTAGACACAGTTTTCAAGAGGCCATACCAGCACCAAATAGATGGAAACTAATATTTCACATGGTTTTGAGACTATAGTATACTTTGCCTTTTTTTTTTCAGTCCCATCATATTGTTGGCTCATATTCAGCTTGTGACCTACAACAATTTCAAAATCCTTTATCACTGAGCCAAGTATCCTCCATCTTGTAAGTTGTGCATTTGGTTTCTTTTCCCTAAATGTGGAACTTTGCACTTAGTCTGTAAAATGTTGTTCTGTTGTTTTCAATCCTATCAAGATCTCAATCAATTTTGTTTCTGTCTTCCAGGGTATTAGCAATTTCACTCAATTTTGTGCCATCCACAAATTTGATAAGCATTCTGTGCACCTCTTCACCCAAGTCATTAATAAAAATGTTAAAGAGCACCTGGCCAGGACTGAGCCCTGTGCTTGTTACTTCCTCCCAGTTTCAGAAGGAACCATTGATAAACACTCTCTGAATATGATTCTGTAGAACATATGAATAGGAATGGGATCTTTGTTTGTTACTACAGCTCCCAGAATATGCCAGTAATTCCCCCAGCTAGAATTCTGGTAGCTGTAGCCAAAAATATTCAAGTCCTCAAAGGAGTTTCTGAACAAACAACTGTGCATTGGCAAGTTTCCCTCTAGAGCGACAGCCAATAATCTGAAGAAGAGGGTAGTGGGTGGGAGTGGTTAAGATCCTTGGGACTTCCAAGGGATTAGATCCCTGGTAATCTCTGCTCACTAGGTTGTGCACAACATGCATCTCAAAAAACTCAAACAATCCTCCCAGGTTTTTATGAATTTGGTAAATATAATGTGCTCTTATGTATCTAAGTGGGGTCTGACAAAAACAAAGTACACACATCAGTCTGGAAAGCACTGACTTTAAGGCACTGTCTGCCCTCAAAATAGTGAATTAGCTTATCTCAGACTGCATGTGATAATGTTGTTTATTGTAAATGAAAGGTATAAAGAATATGCTGCCTTTGCAGTGACACAAATACATGAATGCATGCTTTCCAACAAAAGGCTCATATTATGTGAACCAACCAGAAGGAAATACATGATCTTTTTAAAATACAAAGATCTTTTTAAAAGATGCTTTAAAATAATTCTTTTTATGCTGCTGCTGTTAGCAATGCATTTTTCAATTCCTGGCCCTAAGAGCAAATGAAATATCATAATCTAGTTTACTCATTTTCAGCTGGTACCTCCCTCCATTCTGATAGCAATCAGTTATTATTCTATGGCTGAATCCTGTTGCAGTTACGCAAAAGGTATAACTTTCAGCAGTGAACTGCCATAATTTAAGAAATCTCTGTAGCCATTATCTGTTGTGTACTGAGTCATGCAACGTGGTAAGCAACAGGTAGTGCCTGAAGAGATTTCTGAACTTGCAGCAATTTGCTGCTAAAAGCTTAACCTTTTTCTGTGCAACAGAATTTCAGTTATGAGTATAATGATAATTTTGTTCAATCAAGAAAAGTTTATTTTCAGTTAACTGTTTAAAATAAACAAGTATTTCTTATTTGCTTTAAATTCCTTGGTTGTGGTACTTCAATACAACCATAGTTCATTTTGAGGAATGTTCCATTCAAATACCCTTATGCCCATTCTGTATTAAATATGAAACTGAAGCAAAATGGGAGCACTGATCAAATATTTTACACACACACACACATGCACACTGAAGCTATCCCACTTGTTTGTTTATTTTTCTGAGGGCACCAGAGCAAGTTTTAAAATGTGCATTTTGAGTAGAGGATGGAAAAATCTTTTTCGTTTTACTTTATCTTGTATTTGTGTTTTCTAAACCTCATGTTTTTTATGTGCTGGTATGAAAAAACAGTTTGTAAATTTTATAAATTCACTTAAAGTAAAGTGAGACAAAATTCTCCTTCGCTTGCATCAGTCAAAATCAAGAGTACAGTTACTCCTGCCATAGTGATGAACAAGATGGACCTGCCTGCCATGCAACCCTTAAAAAAGAGGACTGCTCCAGAAAAGAAGAGGTAATTGTAATTCACCATTAACATGGCTGAATACATAGAGACTCAAACTTTTAAGGGCCTAAGCATTCAAGGTCCTGTCAGTTTTACTTCTACCTGCATTCTGAGGTTGTTCTGTTCTTAAAGTCTTGGCTGCTCTCCAAATCAGGAACATGAAGAAGCTGAATTTGAGGGGGGGGGGGAATTCTCAACAATTGGATATAAACATATATACAACACTGGCGTGCTCTGGTCCATGGGGTCACGAAGAGTCAGACACGACTTACTGACTAAACAACAACAACAACACATACAAACTTCCTGTCCCTGAAGCCTATAACTAGGCATTCCAATTTCTTCCCTAAAAAACATTTTGCAAATGAAGTGGGATTTTCACTCACCCCCCTCCGTCTTTTGTCCATCTAATGAGCCTATTCAGACCAGGGGGAAGTGAAACCAACATGGAGGATATATCAGGGATCTCCAACCAACTCTCCTCAGACTGAATAAGCTACTTGGATGAGTAGTGAAATGTTTCAACCTAATAAGGAAGAAGTCCAGTGACCATGACTCAACTTCCAGATATATTGCAAATGCTGTAGTTCTGATCAAACAGAGGTGGGACAGAATACGGCCAGTTCAGTGAAGATAGGTACTCATTGCCACACACAACCCCCCCCCCCCCAAAAAACCTCTCTTTCCTTGCTATTTTTCCTTTTTAAAAATTTTATTCCTCTTCCCTGAGCTGCCCAGGCAACATTTACTGCTATTAATGAGAGAGGTTGAGTGGGATAATGGAGGATTTCTTCCCTCCTCTTCCTCCTTCTCCTTGTACAGTATATCTGTGTTAGGAGAATTGTGTTTGACTTATTCAGGGAAAAGAACTGGCCCCGTAAAAGCGGGCCCGACCCCTCCCTTCCTTTTTGCTTTTCTTCTTGACTCAAGGACTAATGTTTCTTGAAAAACAAAAGAAGGGCCGTTTACTGAAAAACAACACGCTTGTAGTAGATAAGAATGGAATGCAGGGGCCCCAGGGAGAGAAGAAGATCCGTTTATCTGTTCTGCGCATGTTTAAAAGGTGTTTTTATTAATCCAATGAATTTTCGCCAGCTAACTTTCTGACCTTTTTAGGAGATTGTGCGCCCACCCCAAATCGCCCGGAAGGGACAGGCTATAAGAGATTGTACCATTCCCTTTGTTCCTTGGAGAAAGCCTTTACCCTGCGTGGTAAATTGTTTTTCTCCCCGCTTTCTGCAGCAGGCGTTTTCCTTTGCAATAAAATAACCTCACAAGAAGCCTTCGTGTCTCAGTCTCTCAGTTTGGGAGCTTTCCCTTTTGAAATGAACCGGATAACAGTTTTGGGGGCTCGTCCGGGATTTCCTAACAGCCCCGGTTGGGGCCGGGCAGCAGCCCAGTTGAGGTCAGGCAGAACGAGGGCGGCGGTGAAGTGAACCGGAGGGTACCCCTGTCTCCTTTTTGGCAGCCGCTTCCTTCCCGACGCTTCGGCTGCTCGGCATCAAGAACTCGGAAAGAGGCACGAACGCAAGAGGTCCTCCAAGCCGGCCGGCCAACGGACATTGGTAAGTTAAGGTGGGGAAACTCCGAATGGGTTGGTTGTTGTTGAATGAGTGAAGGATTGAGTGGGCCTGCAGTTCCCTACGGTAGCCGTTGTGTGATCCGGTACCCTGGGTCAGGTCGAGAGAGTGGTTGTTGCAATCCTATTGTGTCTGCGTTCAAGAGACCCCTTACTCTTGTCGCAAAACCCCTTTCCCTTTTGTATTTGTCTCCCGCGGGATGGGAAACCAGATGTCTAGAAAGGAAAAGAGGTCCAGCGGGGACCAAAAGAAAAGGAGGAATTTCGAGGGGGACGCCCCGGCACCAACTCCGAGAGGCGGAGAGGAGCTAGGAATTCCTAGCAATAGCCCGTTGGGGAAGCTGTTGCTACATTGGGAATCAGTGAAAGTACAGGAGTTTCAGTCAGAGCAGGAAATGGTCCGTATGTGCACAGAGGTCTGGACCAATTTTGAAATCAGTCCAAGATGGCCAAAACTCGGATCCGATAATTTCGATGATATTAAAAGGGTGGACAACTTCTATGTTGCTCATCCGCCCCGTACTGCCTATGTCGACTCCTGGATGTGGTACATTATAAAATTTGGACCAGGAGTTAAATTGGCAGTAAGCAGAACCCTATTAGATACCAAGCTGAAGGGTGAGGAAATGTCTAAATTTGACCCCTTAGAGTTTTTTAACTATCAGCAGCCCATAGCACCGCCAACAGCACCACCAGAGGCTGCTGAGCAGTTAGCAGCGCCTCCTTCTTACGAAGAGGCAGGGCGGGAGGGTAGCAATTCAGGCCCAACCCAGGCCAGTCCCTTAAGCGCTGCCTCCACCATAGAGTATTCCCCTTCTTTAGACCCAATCAGAAAACAAGTTAATATACTGAAGAAGGTCATAGAACAGATGGAGCAGACCCCATCTCGACCAAACACCAGGTCCAGGACACGGGCAACAGAGACAGCTGAAGTAGCAGATGAATGCCCCGGCGCATCAGCCCAGTACCCATTAAGGGAAGTCCCAATGGGAACCAGGGTTGGATATGTAGAAGTCCCTCTAACTAATTCCGATATTCGGGTAATAAAACAACAACTGCCTAATCTTCCAGAAGACCCCATTGGGTTCGTGACAGGACTCAGGGACGCTCTAGGGACTATGGTTTATAAGCCCACTGAATTGTTACATATTTGCAAACAATTAGCAGGAGTAACGTATACCAACCAAGCGTTGGGTCATGCTAGAAGGCTTTGGCAGGCGCAGGATGGCGCCCGAACAGAACAGATGGCCAGGGAGAGATTCCCTGAGATAACCCCGGGGAACTGGGACTTTCAGGTTGATAATATTAGGGAGCAGTGTGGGGAAATGAAAGATTTCTTATTAAAGGGACTAGAAGCAACAGTCCCTAAAACCGTTAGCATGAAATTAGCCTTTGGACAGCCCCAAGGAAAAGATGAGAGTCCAGTCGAGTATTTAGAAAGGCTAAAACGAAATATGCGACGGTATACCGGATTAGACCCAGAGGATCAAGCAAACGCAAATATTCTGAGGCTGGAGTTTGTGTCGGGGTGTTACCCGGACATAAAGTTCAAACTACAGAAAATTGATGACTTGACAACTAAACCTATAGGAGATTTGTTAACGGAAGCTCAGAAGGTAGTGGTAAGGAGGGAAGAGAAGGAAAAGAGAAAGTTGAAATTGATGGCACAGATGGTGGAAAAAGTTGTAGATAAAAGGATCCCCGGAAATAACCCTCCATGGGTCGGGACTCGTGGACGGGGCCGTGAGAGAGGAGTGTATAGTAACCAGGGAGGTAGAGGAAAGCTTGTGGAAGGTAGAAAGAATGAAGAGGGACAAGGGCAGGTGAGGGGCTGCCTGGTAAAAAGTCCTGCCTGCGCAGAGCCCTTGTTAACTTTGCAGGTGGGCAAAGAGGGAAAGGAAATCGAATTTTTGGTAGACTCAGGAGCCACGAGATCTAGCCTGAGCCAACCTACCTGGGAAGGACAACTTCCTCTTTCTGGGGGACATTGTAACATAGTAGGAATAGAAAACCTAACGCAACGGGTTCCTGTTCTAAAACCCCTAGAGGTGCTAAAACCTGGGTCACATGAAAAGCTGTGGCATGATTTCGTGTGGACCCCAAATTCAGGAGTGAACCTACTAGGTCGAGATTTAATGGCCAAATTAGGAATCCTTATATGCTATAAGGACCAAGCCGCATAGCACTACAGGACTCTCGCCCTTTGAGAGTCTATATGGAATGGGAATTTGGGATGTTAGCACACAGAGAATTAGCCCCAACCTAGAACTTTTCGAAGATGCCTTTATAAGAAAATATCTGCTGGCCCTGTTCTCTATTCTCTCCGATAGTGGGGAGCGAGGCATCGCGGTGCAGCGAACGCCATTGGAGGTAGCAGTGCATTCCTTCCACTCCGGGGATTGGGCTTACATCAAGGCATGGAAGAGTGAACCGCTCGCCCCAAGGTGGCTTGGCCCGTTCCAGATCTTGTTGACAACAGAAACTGCCGTCAGGACCAAAGAACTAGGCTGGACTCACCACACTCGCGCCAAACACGCAACTAATCCTGAAGGACGGTGGGAAGCCGTGCATGTGTCTGAGGACGGACTAAAGACTATTTTTAGGCGACAAAAGTAATGTCCAGCAGGCAATTGGCGCATAAGTGTTGCCCCTTCTTTAGTGTGTTCCTGGAAGCAAGGAAGGTCAATAATCTGGTTCAAACTTGGAAAGTATCCTTAAAAATTAGCAGGAGTCGGTGGGGGTTCTATTTCTTTAAAGGGTATTCAATTGGAGATCAAGTGGTATTGGAAGACGAGGAGACAATCGATAGGGAGGAGGAAAGAAGAATTTTTAACGGGGTTTTTACAGAATTGTGGGATTCTCAGTGGTGGCACAATCAGTACTGTAAGGTCTGCCCTATTACGAAGAATCAAGAACTGTGTGAAATTACCGATACTGAGAGTAGTTCTGAAGAAGAATCAGAGGAGGAGTGTGTGATTTCATTATCTGATGACGAAGAGTTAGATGAGGATTGTCAAATTTCATTATTTGGACGGATATTGTAGAGTAATGTCCATAGTTCCCCATATAACAGGTAGTGTTTGCCCCTGGTTTTCCTGTTCAATCAGTCGAACACCAAAGGGAGAGGTGGAGGCGTTTATAGTGCGAATACAAACTACCTCCTATTGGGACACTGAATACGAGGGGTTGGCCTGGGGCAACCAGTTGATGGTATACAAAAGAGTCAAAGGCAAGGGCCGTGGGACCTTGTATACTAGTACTAAGCTGGCCTCAAGCTTAGAGTTTTGGCATAATCGAGACTGTAAGAGGTGCCCCCTTATCAAAATTAGGGATAGCAACATCGACTCTGGATCAGAGTCAGACTCCGATTAGGTCGTTCCCGGAAGGGAGTGACCTTTCCGCTCTCACACTTTCACCTCCCGGCAGCTTGTTCGGAACTCCAGGCGATATCCGGAACTTTAAAGATCCCTTGCTAGGGATAGATCCCTTTGAGCCCTATTGTCTACTATATTGCCACTTTTGCCCTCACCATTGGTGTGCCAGAATAACTAAATTTGACGAAAGCCCGACATTGAGGTGGTATGTGCTGAAGGTGGGATATTCTGAGAGGTTGTGGGCCGAAAGTCTGTGGGCTGTGGAAACACCAGTTGCAAGCTATCGGTGGAGGGTTCGACCCGATAGCTCGACGCAGGCAAAAGCCATTCCTAAGGGATGGCTCCGCTACACATCTTCGGTACACCACGAGACGTGTTGGAAGTGCAGGAGCGAAAGCCCTTGGTCCGTGCCCAGCCCAGACTTAGAGGACGAGGAATGGAACTCCCACTACCAGTGGCGGTAAAGCCTACCCCTCTGATGTCTTGGAAGAATATCAGGCAGATGCTTATTGGTAGACCAAGGGTAGATGGCAAAGTGATTACAGTATTAGGGATCTTTCTGAGCTTTATTCTGCAAGCGACAGGGTCTACTTGTCCTTGTGTGATAACTACCAGGAAAGGGAATCAGGAACATCAAACATTGCTCTACAAGTCCGTCTATAAATGTATGGGCAATACCTCTGTATGTCGATTTAACAATATAGAATATACTGTCTGCAGGAAAGGGAGTCAAGAGCCAGTTTGTTTTGATCCTAAGGAAGATCCTGAAAGGATCTGGGTGGAGGTCTACGCCCTGGCAACCCTTCAACGAACGTTGGTAGCTAGAGCTGAACGAAGAGAAAACCACCCTATATCTCTCATCTTTGATGCATGCGTTGCAATTAGTCATGGAGCCTTTCAGTTCACTAAGTGTGGGGGAATGGAATGGGTAAAATACTATAAGGCACAGCACAAATATATGGGATCCACTAGAAAATGCGGCCCCATGGGGGACCATGGATTCGGATTCTACACCAGTCCGACTTGTACAGTATGGGCTACCTGGTCCACTGCAGATAAAACTGCAACTTTGGAATCAATACCTGCAAAACCCGGCTGCACTTGGGGTACCTGTAACTTTGTTAACTTTACCATATTACAACCAAAGATGTGGGATGAGAAGAACAAATGGGGAACTTCCATGTGGGATCAGACGTTCAGTATACTCATAGAGGGAAAAGGAAGCAAACCTAAAGCGTTCCTTAAAATTGTCCAGACTAAGGAATATAAAATAGGGGAAGATTTGAGGAGATACCAGACCTTCTGGAGAGAGATGGAAACGGATCCTTGGGAACAATCTTTGACTCCCAGGACAACTAATCTGTTTGTTGAACTGGCACAAACAATAGCTACCACTATGAATGTTTCAAATTGCTACATTTGTGGCGGTACTCTTAAGGGAGATCAGTGGCCTTGGGAGGTACTTGAGTGGAGTCATACTGTACCATACAATCTCTCAGGGATACCCGAACACACTATCAAAACCAGGTGGGAATTGTCTAATAATCTTTTAGGAATGTTTTGTATCCAGCGTACTCCCGACATAATAAAGCGCCCTGTTCAGTTGGGAGATTCCAATTGTCGAAACATTCGCATCATCAATGGTACACAGCTACTTACTTGGGGAAACGTATCTATTAACCCTTGGATCAATTTAACAAAGGAGGCTGCAACCCTCTGGCATAATGGTAGCTTAATGGGAGATGGGCATGCTCCTGCAGGGTTGTATTGGATATGCGGGAAAATAGCATATTCTCATCTAGTGCCTAATTGGATCGGGACATGTTTCTTAGGACACTTAAAACCATATTTCTTCATGATTCCACTGGAAAGGGGAGTAGACTTGGGATATGTTGAGCAGTCCCTGGCTAGAAAGAAACGGGAGCTAGAGATAGGACAGTGGAAGGATGACGAATGGCCCCCTGAACGGATAATTGCTTACTACGATCCTGCAAGTTGGGCTCAAGATGGTTCATATGGATACAGGACCCCAATCTATATGCTCAATAGAATTATAAGACTCCAAGCTGTAGTAGAGTTGCTCACTAGGGAAAATGAACAAGCTTTATTATTGCTAGCTAAACAGAACACGCAAATTAGGAATGCTATATATCAGAATAGATTAGCTCTAGATTACTTATTAGCTTCGGAAGGGGGTGTGTGTGGAAAGTTTAATTTGACAAATTGTTGCCTTGAAATTGGAGATACACAGGACGCAATTGCAGAAATTACCGGTCAAATGCGGAAATTGGCTCATGTCCCTATTCAAAAATGGGCTGGAATTATGGATGACACTGGGTGGTTAGGAGGGATCTTCAACAACTGGAAACAAGCACTATTCTTCCTAGGTATGATTATGTTTGGACTAATGCTGTTACCCTGTATTATACCTCTTCTTAGAAGCATGATTAATTCAACAGTTCAGGCGGCAATGCCAAAAACGCAGATGACTGTAAGAGAATCTGAAATAAGTTATAAAATCATCCCAGCCCAGGACGAAATTTATAATTGTGAATAAGTCAAAGTATGCAGAAAAAGAAAAGGAGGGATTTGTTAGGAGAATTGTGTTTGACTTATTCAGGGAAAAGAACTGGCCCCGTAAAAGCGGGCCCGACCCCTCCCTTCCTTTTTGCTTTTCTTCTTGACTCAAGGACTAATGTTTCTTGAAAAACAAAAGAAGGGCCATTTACTGAAAAACAACACTCTTGTAGTAGATAAGAATGGAATGCAGGGGCCCCAGGGAGAGAAGAAGATCCGTTTATCTGTTCTGCGCATGTTTAAAAGGTGTTTTTACTAATCCAATGAATTTTCGCCAGCTAACTTTCTGACCTTTTTAGGAGATTGTGCGCCCACCCCAAATCGCCCGGAAGGGACAGGCTATAAGAGATTGTACCATTCCCTTTGTTCCTTGGAGAAAGCCTTTACCCTGCGTGGTAAATTGTTTTTCTCCCCGCTTTCTGCAGCAGGCGTTTTCCTTTGCAATAAAATAACCTCACAAGAAGCCTTCGTGTCTCAGTCTCTCAGTTTGGGAGCTTTCCCTTTTGAAATGAACCGGATAACATCTGCAGGATTGGCGTCTGTAGTTTCACTTATCCACAGATTGCCACAGCCCTATGTACAACATACAAGGGTGCCCCCTTGTGGCCTTTGTCCCACCCCCTTATATGTTGATTATGAGGTTCCCTCACATCTGCAGTTTCAAGTATCCACAGTAGATCATAGAACCAATCCTCCACAGATATGGTGGTCCTACCATATGTGTGTATGGAGGGATGAGTGACTTCCTCTGGTTCTTCTCTCCCCTACAAGCCCCTTAAGGCAACAGTATGTGTGTGAAAGAAAAAACATGCATGTGCACTTCATGCAAGTGTATACCCAAAAAAGATTTGTCTCTGAACATCCTTTCCACAGTGCCAGCCAAGTAGTGATCTGACATAACACTGAACTAGGAAATTAACATTAAAAAAAAAACTTCTTGGGAAACATAAGGTGTCAATTCTATGGTTATGAACCCCAAAAAAGGATTACTGAATCATCAGATCACACCACAATGAAGATTTCATCCCCATGTGACCAGGACATGCTCCCTCCACACTGGCCCCAAATGACTGATAAAGGTGATCAACACAAGCCCAAACACGAAAGAACACAATGTGACCAGAGACACTACCAAAAGCATCACGCTCCCCTACCCAGACAAAATGTACTGAATGCCTGTGGGAAAAGGCCAGCTCTGTTTGCAATGAAGTTTACATCATTTAGATGATGGGGAGGGGAGGCAATAAAATGAACACTGAGAACTGCAGTAGAAGCAGCAAGACAGATGTCTGTCTTGTCGTGTCCTAATTTGTCCATCAAACAATTCTGAAACAATAAACAGCAGTGCTGAAAGATCTGCTAACTGAATAGCAAATAGCTCAAGGCAAAAAAGGAAGCAAAGTTAGGCCCCACCTACCCCCCTACCAAAAAAAAGAAAAGAAAAGGAAAAGGAAAAAGGAAGAACAGAATTGAAAGTTTTCATGAATATTTGGCATTGCCTGGATCAATATAAAATACTCCTTCCTGATTCTTCTCCAATTGAAATCCCACTGGCACATTTCTCATATTCTTCAAAGAAGCAAAAGAGCTCATCTATTCATTTGTGAATCCCTCCTATCATTGCCAGTCAGTCTGGTCTCAGAACACGTCAGTATTCACTGCCTTTGGGAATGTCTCTGAATTTATATTCTTTAGTAGGTCAACAGCTAGGCTCCTTTTGGGTGAATAAAGTATATATTTCAAAATCATTCTTTGAACGTTTTTATGTGCTCTCTTAGCTATTCAATAGATGTTCACATTGTCAGTAGCAAGGATAGGATGAAACATTGAATGCAGAACACTCTTGGCAAAGAAAAATAATGTTGAAAAAGGAAGGAAATCCATCTTTTAAGTTCATCGTGTGCATTACACTTCAACATGCATTTCTTTTGAGCTTGGCTCCATAAATAAAGAAGGGGATGTAGGGAAGAAGGGGATGCAGGAAGAGAACGGGATTGACTTTAAGCAAGATTTTGATTTACTGGCAGAAGTCCTGTTGCTTAGCATAGTAAGTCACACTAAAGAACATTCAAATGGGCCTACTCTAGTTGCAACTTACCATTCTAAAGTAATCACAACAAGAATAAGCCCATTTGAATCATTGGAACTTACAGAGGAGTTGACTTACCAAATCCCTAATGATTCAGTGAGCATACTCTAGTGCAGCTTACTGCTCTAAGCAATAGAATTTCAGCCACTGTGTAGATTTCAGGGTGTGTGAGAGAGCTTTTGCAAAGGGGGAGTGGAAACATAATCTAGCAAACAATAACTTCCTGTCTGCTCCTTCTTTGAACTCCCATAAAAGTACAACAGACTTGTATGATGCTTCAGCTATCAAATGGCTCAGTGGTCATCAGCTATGCTCAGTGGCTTTCCCAGTTATTCAGCACCTTGCTCTCTCCTACCAGGGAGCTAACATATCAAGACGATCATATTTTCCTGTACCTACATTGAAAAAGTGTGCTGCTTTTGTGTGGAAATTTTATTTTAGAAGAATGTTGACTATTCTCAATCAATTTGATAGACAAGAAAGTCCCTTTTCAAAAGAGGGGACATTTCAACTACATTTCTATTTGTGAGGTTCAGAATTCTTGGGTTTACCTTACTTATGAGGTGGCTAAGGACTGTGCGCTGACATCTTGTCCTTCACTGTGCAATTGCCTCTGTGGCAGCTGGACACAGCTTCCCACAAATGCCCAGGAAAATGTCATAAGGTAAATCTTCCCATGGTGCTTTTTCAGATAAGGAAGTATGGGCAGTCAAGGAGAGTGCATTACTGCAAAGTGATGAAGAGAAGTGTAATAGAGAGAAAACAAAAGGTAGTAATGTTATAGTAACATAACAAAAGGGCCATCACAGTGAGGCAGACAAAAAGAAGTCTCTTTCATTGAAGAATAAAACTGTTAGGAAATTAGAAGACAAGCTACAGCACAGAAATAGTTTCACCTATTTCTGTGAAATGGGCAGTATGTTGCCCTCTCTCATACCCATTCAAGAATTTGCAGGGGAAATTGGTGTACAAATGCATCCTCAATGGTCACTCAAAATTGTAACATCTGAATGGCCTAGAAATGGCTTTGGACCCTAACAATAAGAAAGCTTGAGCCAAAAATTTTCAGAAGACATTTTTCTGAGATACACTCTGAAGTTTTCATCATTACCCAGAAATAGAAATCCATTCTTCAGAATTATTTTCAAACATTTTTCTGTCACTATTTGAATTACCACCACAACCGCCAACATGCTGAAGAATGATACTAGGCAGATGGCACTGGGGAGGAAGTAAAATGGTGGGTAGCCTACTGAGATAGTTGCTGTTGCTGCCAGTTGGAGTGCAAAAACAAAAACATCCGGTGTGGAGAAAGAACAAAGCTGTGCTGCAAACAGTGCTAATGCTGAAGATCACTTCTGGAAAATGGCTGGAAAATTTCTCCCTCCCCTGGAGAAATCTGGGGATTGGTTTGCCACATATAAGGTGGAGACTTATGAGCAGCTCTTTCTACACAGAAAGAACAAAGAGAAGGCCGTGTGGTCCCCAAGATTACACAAATGTAAGAGTGGGTGATACCTTTTATTGGACCACTAAACAAATCACAAGCTTTTGTGGATAAAAATCCACTTCTCCAGGCTTCATACAAATCCCCCATGGACAGTGCGAAAAAAATGTAGACTGAGGTCCAGAAATTGATGATACATGTCTGTAAGAGGTGATGCAAGTCCTCTTGAGGCTGCTATCTTGAGCAGCTTTGTAGTCTGGTTGGAATTTTTGCACCCCTGCTCTTAAGGACAAAAGGTCTACATAGCTATAGAAGGTAGTAGCTCTGCTCTGCTGCTCTTACTCTGAGGATGCCTTAGACCAGATGTGGGAAAACTTGTGGACTTTCACATACTGTTGGACTGCAACTCCAACCAGCCCAAGGGGGTTAACTATGCCTCCAGGACTGCTAAACTGCCACATGGGAGTTTTTACCCCTCTTCACAATTTACAGGGGAAGGCGAGAAGACCTGGCAGGCCTCCCTCATCTTAGAAGCAATGGTCTCTGTCCCAGACAGGTTTTTTGGAGGGGGGGGGCATTTCAGTGGTGAGTGTTGGTACTAAAAGAACCAAACCTCAAAATATTTTAGCTTAAAGTTCTTACTGCCAGTAATGAAGCCTCAAGAGAGGCTTCGTAATCTTTTAGAAGGTGGGGGATGATGGAGATGGCTGGGAAACACCAAAAACCAACCTTATGGGGAAAGGGTACCTGGCCATCTAAGGAATCCCAGAGGGATGGACTGAGACTTCAGTACACCCATTGTTGCCTCAGGCCTGAGTTCCTCATCCTTACCATATGTAGTGAACTGCTACATCTGCTCTCAGATGATTAACCACTTAGTCAAGATGGTCTGCCATTGCTAAACATCTTGCTCTTACACTTGCATAATACTGTTTCAAATTCCATTTCAATGAGTGGCCACTGCCACAGCTACCAGCCATGAGCACTGTCTCAATAAGGCTTCCTGTTTCTCTCTCCTGATCCTCCTGACAAGTCTGTTTGCAAAGGAAAGGGCAAAATGGCTGTGTAACAGCACTTGGATTTTATTAGAAAGCTTGCTTCTAACTCACTCAATAACTGTTTTCACAGATGCTTGCCCAATCTGCAATAAAATTCCATTTTATGCCATTCCATATGACACAATATTAAAATAACAGACCTGCTCATTAATAGGAGCTTTGAAACTGTTACATAGCCACACATAATCATCTTGCCAAGCTTCGTAAATGTTGATTTCATATTTGCACCACTTGCGCACACTTCTCCCGAGCAGATGCTGCATCTAAATAAACCTGACTTTCATAAACTGCATGCCAAAGAGACTGGAGGAAAAGAAACACTGCTCACCAATAAACCAGGATAACTCTACACCATATGGAAAAATAAAGGCTGAAAATCTGTGAGGACTGAGGTCAAGAAATTTGGAGAAAAAAAAGTGACATGTCTGAAGTGCTATCCCCTCTATCCCTCTGGAGGCCTACAGGATTTGCAGCCTGACCCTAAGGCAGTTTACTCTGATTTATGTTCCATGGAGAACAATGAACTGGGCTGCAAACTGGAAGCTATACAGACTGAAGAAATTGCAGGTTCCCAATAATCTGAAACCCCACACTGCCTTGTAAGTTTTTTAACATCAACTGCCACTGAATTTTTCTTCAACCGTATCTGCATGATTTTTTTTCCAAGGTAGGGCACAGTAGCATCTTATCACAATTCACATAGTGTGCACAACTACAACACCGTATGTCCAACTAGCATAACCCCCTTTCCCCCTGCAGAAACCCATGCCATTCTTCATAACAGAAAACTTGGGCTGTCACCCAGTTAAAGAAACCATAGTCAATCGGCGGTATCATTTCCCCCTAAAGACACTCTATGACCCTCCAGGAAAATGTAAAGTACAAGTATATGGGAGAGGATTGCAGTTTGAGATAGATAAACAAATAGTCAGGGAATACATTATTGCTTTAAATGAGTTCAGATCAACAGGGCCTGATGAACTACTTCCAAGAGTATTGAAGGAACTGGTGGAAGAACTCAAAACTACCGTTAATTATTTTCTTGAAATCGTGGAGGATGGGTGAAGTGCCAGATGACTGTATGAAGGCTAATGTTGTCCTTATCATCAAAAAGAGCAAAAAGGCGGAACTGGGGAACTACAGAGGAGTCACCCTGATATCAATCCCAGAGAAAATTCTGGAGCAGATTATAGAGCAGTCACTCTGCATGTACCTTGAAAACAGTGCAGTAATAACTAGAATCCAACACTGATTTGTCAAGAACAAACCAGACTAATGTTATCCAGTTTTTTGATCAGGTAGCCTCCCTGGTAGACTGTGGGAACGCTGTAAACATAATATACCTTGATTACATCAAAGCATTTGACAAAGTGTCCCATGAAATTCTGATTAGCAAGCTAACCAGGGGTGGGCTGAATAGAACAACTGTCAGATGGAAATACAGTTTGTTACAGAATCATACTCAAAGAATGCTTATCAATGGCTTTTTCTCAAAGTGGGAGGAGGTAACCACAAGACTCAATCCTTGCTCTTCAACATTTTTATTAATGACTTGGATGCTGGGGTGCAGGGATTGTTTATCAAATTTGTGGATGGCACAAAATTGGATGGATTAGCTAATACCCCAGAAGACAATAACATTCAAAAAGAGTAGGCTAGAGCACTGGGCAGAAAAGAAGAGAATGAAATTTAACAGGGATAAGTGCAAAGTTCTATACCTAGGGGGGGGAAACCAAACACTGTTACAAAATGGAGGATACTTGGCTCAGTAATACTACAATTGAGAACATTCTTTGAATTGTTGTAAATCACAAGCTGAATGTGAGCCAACAGTGTGATGTGGCTGCAAAAAAATGCTAATACTATTTTAGGCTGCATTAACAGGATATAGTCTCCAAATCCTGTGAAGTACTAGTTTCCTTCTATTTGGCATTGGTTAGGCCTCATCTTGAATACTGTGTCCAGTTCTGGACACCACATTTTAAGGAGGATTCGGACAAACTGGGATACATTCAGAGGGCAATAAGGATGATCAGGGGACTGGAAACCAAGCCCTATGAGGAAAGACTGAAAAAAATGGCATGTTTAGCCTTGAGAAAAGAAGACTGAGAGGAGATAATGATAGCAGTCTTCAAATACTTGAAAGACTGCCATACAGAGGAGGGACATGATCTGTTCTTGATCATCCCAGAGTGCAGGATACATAATAATGAGCTCAAGTTAAAGAAAGACAGATTTTGGTTGAATATCAGGAAAAACTTTGTAACTGTTAGAATAGTTAGGAACCAATTAACTCTGGAGGTAGCAAGTGCTCCAATACTGGAGACATACAAGAGAAAATTAGACAACCATCTGTCAGATATACTTTGATTCTGATTCCTGCATTGGGTGTTGGACTCAATAGCCTTATAGTCCTCTACCAACTCAGTTATTCAGTCCTCTGGCTTAGAATTGATAAAAGGACAGTAGAAAGTTCAGCTATTGCAGGATGTAATGGTGACCACCAAGTTAGGTCACTTCAAGGGAAGAATGGACTAATTTGGGGAAGATATGGCTGTCAGTGGCTACTGGTCATGATGCTTATGTGTTACTGCTAGTATAAGAAACAAATATTGCTGAACCAGTGAATGGGGAACATGAATGGGAAGATGCTCTTATTCTGATGTCTGGCTTGTGGCCTTCTCAGGGGCATCTAATTGGCAGACTAGGAAAACAGGACAATATATATGATAGAACTTGGGTGTGAATCAGTACAGCTATCTTCATGTTCCTAACAGCTACCTTATATGCTTTTGATCAGTGAATACAGCCTTTCTTAAAACCACAGTGTGTGATCTATCACCATCCTATGCCATTCATGAAAAGTTAAACCACAACAGAATTCTTTTAGTCTTATAGAGTAAGTCCAATTTGCTTGCTGTTTTATGCCACAGCTACTGAATATAGATGTTCTGTCAAGGAGATATCAGACATGTGCCAGCTGTTATTGGGGTTAAATATTAATTATGGAATTCTGAAATTGAACTAGAAAGGCATATCATCTCAGCTGAAAGAATGCAGTTTTACATTTGATTGTTATCAAATAATTATAAGTTGGAATCAGTTCTCACATGAGCATAGTGTCCAATGACCATAAGAAATCTCTCTCTCTCACACACACACACACACACACACCACTGCACTGAAACATGGGCTGCAAGATTAACCTCCAGCAATTCAATCCCCTGACAATGGCCAATAACAGGACATTTTAATTTTATAAAGTGCTCCCAGAAATACAAAATAGGTGAGTTCTGAAGCATCTTCCACTCCCATGAATTTCTGAACACCAGAATAACAAACATGTTAAAACCCAAGCCTCAGAGCTTGTTTAAATATCATTTGTTATACACATATGATTTATTATACAGACTTCAACCAAATCAGAACAAACACACTATATTCAAAGTATCATTACTAACCTGAACTAGTCTAACAGCAAATTCATTATCTGTGTCAAGATTCAACACAGCAACATCTCTCAGAGAATCCTAACTTTTCTTGAAGTTTTTCTTAGAAAAGGACTCCCTACCTCTCCGGACCACAAAAATCCAGCGCAGCCCAATGGATACAGAGTATGTTCAATGGGCAATGGAATTGTGGCTGATTATAGGAGGTAAGAGAAGAAATGAGAGCTACTGGAATGGACAGAGTGTCACACTCAGACTTGGGACACCTGGTTTCACATCTCTGCTCAGCCACAGAAATCCATGGGCAGGGTGACATTGGTAAAAACATCCCTTATGTATTTCACACACCTGAGAAACCTTACAAAAATCAACATATATTGGAATCAACTTGATGGCATGCAACATACAAGAGAAGAAATAGAAAACTAGGGAGAGAGGAATGGAAGAAAATGGAATTAAGGGGCACAGCTAGCAAGTACTTAAGAGAAATAGTTCTCAACTTTTTGTATTTATGTCCCACTTATCATTCTAACAAAGAACCCAAGTCCCACAATCATAGAAATAAAACTTTTTCTTAAAAAGGTCACTGAGACATTCACAGGCATTACATCTATCATTTACAATTGGTGGGCAGAGGAAATGGGAAGTTAGGAGGAACAGTGAGCACCAAAAATTACTACTAGCATAGTGAAAGTCACAGATGGATAACATATGGCAAGTAGGGTTGGTGGGAAATGGCACATCACACTTGTAAGACAATACAAGGACTGAAAGAGAGTAAATTCTTAGCAATTTCTTCTGAAAATGTTGTGTCTTACTTAGACTACTTTTGTGATGCATGCGTCAACTGCTGATCTGAATCACTCCATACATCTGTCTGTGAAGATTCTCAGTGATCCAGGTGAGGTTATCTGGAAGTTGAGTCAAGGCAACTGGACTTCTTTCTTATTAGGTTGAAACGTTTCACTACTCATCCAAGTATTTTTTTCAGTCTGAGGAGAGTTGGTAGGAGACCCCTGATATATCCTTTCACTTCCCCCTGGTCTGAATAGGCATGTTAGATGGACAAAGGACAGGTGAAAATCCCGTTTCTGCAGTCCTTCTCCATCCACTGCCATGGGTCATTAACAGTGGTTTTTCTGGTGGGTGTCATCCTGGTATTTCTGGGGACCCTACCAACTCTCCTCAGACTGAAGAAGCTACTTGGATGAGTAGTGAAACGTTTCAACCTAATAAGAAAGAAGTCCGGTTGCCATGACTCAACTTCCAAACACTCCATACATCCTTTAAAGCTAGACAAAATGCATAACTGCCTTCCTAGAAAAAATCTTAAGTGACACCCTCAGGAATTGATGATAGCATCAGCTTCTTTCTTTGCACATTGCTGCACACACTGGACATACCCCCAACTGTTGTGGTGATGAAATAATAAGTAAGTTCTGATGTATGTGAAGGAACCCTGACTAATTATATCTGCACATCTGACTATCCTGTACTTAGTGATGGTAAATGTGTGGCTAGGGGTAGACATGGTCAGTGTTATGGTGGCACACAGGAGGCATGGCTGGCAAAGATGATCCCACATCTTCTCTCACATTTGTGAGGGGTTGTATGAACCCCTCTATTGTCCCTCAATTCTCTGTCCCAGTATCCATGTTGATTAAGCAACATGTCTGAATCTGCAGTTTGGCCCAATGTCATGTTGTGAGTGAGCTCAGATATTTCAAACAAGCAAGTAATGAGAAAGGCAGCTGAGGGGGATTGTCTGAGGGCCACAGATATCACAATGGGTCTTGTGACCACTGACATCACAATGGGCCCAATGTCTAACAGACACTGTCATTTCCAACAGTCTAGAGAAAATAAGGCAGTTGAGGCCCTGTCTAAGCTAAGCAAACATCTCCAAAAAGCTGCATTGATTTCCTACTTCAGGTAGGAGAGATACTCATCCCGTTCAAGGATAGAGAAGGGGTGGGTGATCAAGGTTATCTACATATTGTTGGACAACAACTCCTATCATCCCTCACCTCTAAAACTCCCATCATTCCTTACCACTACAACTACTGTCACCATTTCTCCTCACTGTCATCCCTCACCACCTTCCCTTCTCACCACAATGCCAGCTAGGACTGATAGGCATTGCAGTCCAATATAATTTGGAGGACTACAAGTTGACCAGCATGGGCTAGCATTTTTTCACACCTGAATTAGTGCCTCCCCAGTTTTCTCTTGCCCATACTGCTGAGCCATTCAGTCGACAGTAGTGATAGAAAGGCAAACAAACACATTTACAAACTTCTAGAACATTAGGAGAGAGAGGCACTCTGCATATAATCAGTCCACTATTTTTAGCTCCAAGCCTGAAGATTACCAGCCCTCAGCATGACGTGTCCTTTGCTTTAGTCCAGAGAGATCTCAATTTGCAAAGCCTCTGAGGCTTAATTGTTCTGCCATGTTTAGTTTAAATGGATTGTTTTAAAAATTATGGAGCTCTGTTGTTGGTATGGATTTTTTTAAGTATTTAATGTTTTGATAGTACATTCCCAAAGCTGCTGTAAGGAGAAAGGCAATTTCTTACATTCTAAAGAAAGCCTAATAAATACAAGGAATTTAATATGCAACTATGAAAACAGAGAGGGAGAAAGGAAAGGATGAGTGATTTTTTTGCCCACATGGAATATTATCTACTCTGTTACTTTGGAAAATGGGGGGGGGGGGGGATTCATCACAACAGGTTTCAATCAAAGCCCTAAGCGTTCATATTCAAGATTACATAGACTGACCTTGACTAATTGTATCATGACTGACTGCCATTCCATATGACAGTTTATATCTTGTTCTGCATTATATCCTATCATAATCAAACCAAAGTTTTACCAGCTTGATCCAAGAAACACTTAGAGTCAAGGCGAGCCATTTTGCTTAACTCAGTTCAGAATTACATTTGCTCCTTGACAAAAATGTAGTTGCACCACAGCTGTTGCTGTTGTTTTAATATCCTCTCTCTCTCTCTCTCTGAATGTGTGTGTGTGTGTGTGTCACTTGAGACTATGAATTCAGAAACCTGTACCATTTATGCAAACAAATAGAAAATTCACAAATGTTACTGTTTTACATAATTAATTCTGCTTTTGTTACTCATGGTGAAGGGAAAGAGAGAATGTAGAGAGGGTAGGAATGTGGAGAAGGGAGAACGCCCCAGATCCAGTTGCTGAGATGTCACTGAGCAACCATCTCTGTGGCCATTAAGATTTCACTAAAAGCATCATCGCCCACACTTTCAAGCATGCATTTGCAACTATAAGGACTTTAATTTTTTTTTAAGCCTAGGTCCTTACTAGGCTCTTGAAACTTCAACTTACACCCCAAAATCACATTCTTTATTTTCTTCATGCTCTTGTAGAATTATTATACTATACAGCAGGGGTCGTCAACCCCCGATCCGCGGCCCGGTGCCGGTCCGTGGGCTTCCCGGAACTGGGCCGCGGATACGGATCTCCGTCCCCCGCACGCACGCGTGGTGGGCATGTCACGCTCGCGGGGGGCAGCATGTCACGCTCGTGTGGCGGGTGTGTTGCGCCCACGGTGGGTGTGTCGCGCTCACAGCGGGCATGTTGTGCCCACGGTGGGTGTGTCACGCTCGCGGGGGTGGCGTGTTGTGCTTGCGTGCATGCGCGTGAGCGCGACGCCCACCACGCGAGCGTGACACGCCCCCATGTGAGCACAGGGGTGCCCCCACTCCCGCACATGGAGCTCGCTCCCCCCAGCCGGTCCGTGGCCCCAAAAAGGTTGGGGACCGCTGCTATACAGAATAAAAAATAAATCTTGCCGTTTTGCATGATTTGCACCTTTGGGTGGTCATGGCCAATGGCTTGATGACACATAATAACAAATACAGAAAAAAAAATCGAATTCACATGCCTGGGGAAGGAATTTTAATTCTTTCATCACAAACATACACATAACTCCAAACAGACAGAACTCATGTTGTGAAAAGCAAGGCAGCATTAGAATTCAAAACAGATTCTTCATGACACACTATATAGATTGGATGACACTTGTACTGATTGTGGCTCTGATTTCTTGCTTTTAATGAATTTAATTCTCTTTCCTTCAAATTAGGTACCTTGGCACCTTTTTATTACATAAAAGCAATCTTAAGCAGGCTTAATTTTATATGGTGGCAACCATTAGCACAGTATCTTTCAAAGCAAATGTCTTTATATAGAGTGCTCATTCTCTGTATCCCCATCAGACAACTGTGATAATTTTTCTTGTTTTCAAACTCTCCGCAGGAGAAAGAGAGTGTAGCTAATCTACCCAAATGTTCCCTCTAAAAGGAAACACGCTTTGGAAATACAGACTCATAGCACTTACATGGTCTATTAAATATCTTTTACAAGGCTAGGTTCTGTAACACAGCTGATTGTTCCAATGGAATAACTTTAAGCAGATGAAGGCCTCTCTGCTTTTCTTCTTGATTGTCAATTACAACACAAACACCACAAAGATGCTGTTCACAAAACACTTGATGGGTGATTAGAGAGAGATGCTTGCACTGATGAGCTGATTAATACTAATATGTTTAGAAAAAAATACGCTCTCTGCCTAAGCCATGGAAGATCAGAGTTGAACCCTTAGTGAATAGCAGTGCAGCCCTCACTTGTTTTTGCGAAAATGACTACCCAAAACATCATTTTTTCCCTCCACTATTGTAGCCACTTCTGATTACTATTTTTCAAGAAGAAAAATAACCACATTGACTTCATTGAAAACTATTGAAAGAATCACAGAAATTAAAACTACAACTCACTTTGTACCTCACTCCCCTTTTAAAAGAGCTTATGCTGCTATGTTAAGTGTGACTTTAATCTTAAAAGAATGGCCTTTGCTTCAGGTGTCCATGCTCCAGAGACATCCAAGCTGGATTCCCTTGACATTCTTTAAGGGCAGTGGGGATACCTTTAACAGTTGTTCCCAAATGTAGGAACCTTATACATGGTGCTATACACAACTGCTCAAGTACTAAGACATGCTAGACAGGCAGTTCATACGCCACCTATATTATAGCAGTGGCACTGAATGCCAGTAGACGTATGGTTTCAGTTTAAAATTTCGTTATTGGCCTTTAGAGCTCTAAATTATTTAGGCTCAAGTCTCTGGAAGGACCCACTTTCATTTACACCAACCTGTCCATTGTCAGGCTTTTCCTGTGCTCCCCCCTACCACAACAATTGGCTGTCAGGCATTGATAGCTCAGTGGTTTAGGTCTCTGGCTGTGGAGCCAGAAGTTGGGAGTTTGATCTCACACTGTGCCTTGACAAGGGCTTGACTCGATGATCCATAGGGTCCCTTCCAGCTCTGCAGTACAAAGATGATGATGATTAGCCAGATGGCCTTCTCTCAGCTTTGGAACACTGTTCCAGTTGCTATCTACCAGACCTCATAATTGCAGGCTTTCAAGAAGGCTCTAAAGACTAATCTCTTTAGCTTGCCATATAAATAAGATGGTTTTTAAATGTCATTGGGTCTAGGATACTGCCTGGCTTTAATAATTAATTTTCATTTTTGCACTATTTCTTATAGTTTCTGTAACTATGTAACTGGCTAAATCCAACTGTTAGTCCCAACCAGAATAGCTCCAACTCAGTAATAAAAACTGTGTGGTGGAAGATGATGAAGCACCACAAAAATTTATCAGGACCATTGGCAGCAATCCAGACAGACAGAATCTTTATTGCTTAATCCAGAGACCATAGCAAAATAAAAATAAAATTAATACATTATATTAGTGCAATTACACACAAATATTTTCCAAATACTTGGATCTACATATTTGCTCTAACTGCAAATATTGCAACTCTATTTATTATGTGTAACCTTAGAATCTAAAACAGGGGGATAGGAAGCATTTAATTAATTTAAAATAATTCTTAGCAGTGCAAACTGATGACATCATCAGCTTCTGCTATGCAAAAGTTACATGAACACGATTTTGGCCAATGAACAAGACTTGTCAAATCAGCATCTAAATCCTATTGATTCGATAGGTCTTCTCCAACTCAGAATAACATAGAATTTAGCACACTGGTTTCACCTATAGCTATTCACTGCTTGGGAATGTTTACCTTTAAACACAACTTATATACTGTATGAATGTATCAGTAAGCCCAAATTCATCTGATATTTGCTGACTAATAAGTGAACATTATCCTTAATTATTATTTTTTTCAAAATGAGAGGAAGAATATTTGCTTCAAAGATTACGTTCGGAGCCACTGGCATGGACATAAATAAGAATTATTTTAATGACGGTGTGAGAGGCGTGATGAGAGTATAGAGGCTCTCATCGGAGTGCCGTCCATCTCTAAGGTTTCCAGAGAAGTACAGACCACTCCGCCGCCAACTCCACGAGAGAGGGTACATCAGGGAATAGATACCCGGGAACTAGAAGAAAACCTACGGGGTTTGGCAGTAGCCACTCAAACTGAAGGAGAATTGGCGGGAAAGGAAGAAAGGGGGAGGTCCGTGATTGAGGCGGGAATGGGGGATATAAAAGGGGAGAGAGACAACATACCAGGCGGCTGGGAGCTGATCTGGGTAGAGGACCCTTGGACGGGGCAATGGGAAAAAGTAAAGGTACCTCGAGAGGAGGCAGATTATAGAAGGAGGAGGGGTTTACCACAACGACCCTCATACTGGGGAGAGTCCGAGGCCAGGGAGTGGAGAAGGAGGTTAAAGGAAGAGAAGGAACTGGTGGCCAGAGAGGCAGAGGAAAGACGACAATGGCGAGCGGAGGAAGCGAGGAGGAGATTATGCCACCAGGACCGTGGGGTTCCTTGGGACGAGAGAAGGAGCTGTTTTGGATCCGAGATGGAGGGGAGGAGACCCTACCGTTGTTAGGAGAACAAGACGAGGACCAACATCCATTGACTCCTGACCCGTTCCTACCTGGACCTTGGGAAACCAAGTCTTTGAATCCGTTTGACCAAGAATCGTGGATACCCCTGAGGCGTCCGTTGATGTCCCAGGAGAAGTTAAGATCTGAACCATTGATCAATGATTTCCAGTTAAAAGATATAATAAATCTCAGTTTGAATTTTGAGATGAAACCGTCTCCTGGTTTTTTTGGTAATGAGGCTAAAGCACAAATCGAACCTTCACATATTGGCGCCCAACGTGGGGCGCCTCATACCGCAGACGGAGAGACAGAGGAGTGGATCAAAAAAATAACGGAAGGCCAAGAAACCCTCATTAAGCAGCTGGCCGAGCAACAACGATTAATAATAGAACAGCTAAAGAATACACACATCCGACCAGATGGCAAGTCAGACCACCAAAGTCCCGCGCTGCCGATAGCGACACGACCACCTATCAAATTGCAAAAGATGGGACCACAGGATGACCCGGCCGCATTCCTCAATACGTTTGAAAGGGTGGCAACGTCGGCACAGTGGCCGCAGGACCAGTGGGCCCTGATCCTCACGCCGTATCTGACGGGACTGCCGCAAGAAATAGTGGACACACTCGACCCGTCGGTCGCAAGCGATTACAAAATGGTGAAAACGGCCATTCTCAACACTTTGAATTTAAATGAAGAAGCATATCGTCAGCGATTCAGAGAACTAAAATTGAAACCCGGGTTACACCCGAGAACACTAGCGCAAAAGATGCGAGTTAATGCCACTAGATGGATACAACCCAAAGGGAAATCAGGAGAACAAGTATTAGAGTTAATTCTAATGGAGCAACTGATATCCACGTTAGGGACAGGACCACGAAACTGGGTGGTGAAGAACAAACCCGCCAACCTAGAAGGCGCTGTAACCTTGCTGGAAGACTTCCTCGAGGCGGAAGACCTGTGGCAATATAAACCGGTGACGCAGTTAGAAAGACCGAGGAGTAGAGAAAAGATGGTGGAGACAACAGTACACGCGACGGTGCGAGGCCCGATGTCTCAAAGTTTTAAGAAGGCCCGACCAGACCGTGTAGACTTTGTGAACCCGGCGGGAACGAGAGTGCCAAGGCCCCTGATAATGACGGACCCTGCAGCGAATAAACAACCCGCGACGTGGAACAACAGTAAAGACCGGATGGTGGCATGCTTCGGATGCGGGCAATTCGGACACATAAAAAAGTTCTGCCCAGCAGAGGAGTGTGCGTGGACAGACATCTACGCCCTAACAGCCAAGGTGGGTGACGAAGACCACCCGGGGTGGGCGGTGAAAGCTAAGGTAAATGGACAATGGAAGAGGGCCCTTATCGACACAGGGTGCAGCAAGACCCTGGTGAAAGTGCTACAAGGGGAACGATTACCAGAACCCATGCTTATTAAGTGCGTGCATGGAGATGCTAAGGAATATGAAACGGCGAGGGCCGAAATTGAGATAGGAAACCAAAAAAAGAGAACTGGACATAGGAATAGTGCCCGGCCTAGGAAGGGACATGCTACTAGGGAGAGATTGGCCAGGCGTAGAGGAATTAACGTATACAGTGGCCGAAGCGTGTAATGGAGAGTTAGAGGAGGACACTTGGGAATCCGAGATGGTGAACCTGTCCAGGGACCAGTTAAGGAACTGGCAACAAGACGACATGAGCTTAGAGGACTGCAGATTGCAAGCGGTTCCCGAGGGAACCACCAGGGACGGAGAATCGAACTTTGAGATCAGACAGGGTCTGATGTACAGGGTGGTCAAGACCAAATTTGGTGAAGAGACGCAATTGGTGGTACCCAACCGGCTTTGAGGTTGGATCATGCATCTAGCACACGACGTGCCTCTGGCGGGACATTTAGCCACACAAAAGATGTTGGCCAGAATCCGTCAAAGATTCTTCTGGCCAGAAATGGCCAAAACGGTGGAAGAATACTGCCAATCTTGCCCTGAATGCCAGTTGACCCAACCCAAGGCGGGACCGGGAGGGGAGCTGATACCCATGCCCTTAGTGGATAGACCTTTTGATAGGATTGCCATGGACATCGTAGGCCCGCTAACCAAATCAGCGGGTGGACACCAATACATCTTGGTCATCATTGATTATGCTACCCGGTACCCGGAAGCTATTCCCCTAAGTACCACGTCGGCCAAGGTCTTGGCTAGGGAGCTGTTAGGGGTATTCTCGCGAGTAGGATTTCCCCGGGAGGTCTTGACGGATCAAGGCTCTAATTTTATGAGCTTGACCTTCAAACAAATGTGGGAATTGTTGGGGGTGAAGCCCATGAAGACCTCTATTTATCACCCTCAAGCCAATGGCCTGGTAGAAAGGTTCAACCGAACGCTAAAAGGGATGCTTAGAAAATTAGTACTAGAAAAACCCAAACTGTGGAACACCTTCTTGGTGCCCCTAATGTTTGCAGTGAGAGAAGCCCCCCAATCTTCCACAGGTTTTTCGCCATTCGAATTACTATATGGGAGACACCCAAGAGGGGTGCTAGACTTGATAAGGGAGAAGTGGGAAGAAGGAGAAGACCACTCCCAGAATGCATTACAACAAATAGTAGATATGAGAAACAGTTTAATGGTGGCCTGGGAGTTGGCTAAAGACAACCTGGGCCAAGCACAGGTTAGGCAAAAGACAGGATACGATAAAAGGGTGAAGCCCAGAGAATTTGAGGCAGATCAAAAGGTGTTAGTATTGTTACCTACAGCGTCATCCAAACTCTTTGCCAAGTGGCACGGACCCTATAAAGTAATAAGAAAGGTTAGTGAAGTAGACTATGAGATAGAGACTCCTGATAGGAAAAGGAAAAAACAGGTGCTACATGTAAACTTATTGAAAAGGTGGATAGACAGAGAATGTCTATATGGATCAGAAGTAGAGGAAGAGTTAGGGCCAGAGAGTACCGAAATAACCAGAGATAGTACGTTAGTAATAGATGAACAGGTAGATCAAAATCAAAGGGGACAAATCCTACAGATAGAAAAGGAATTCCCAGAAGTTTTTTCTAAGACTCCAGGGTGCACCCGTTTGGTGGAACATGTTATTGACACACAGCCAGGAGTGATAGTACGCTCGTCAGGGAGGACCTGGCCCAGACAACTAGCAGGGGTCATCGAAGCTGAGGTGGAAGAGATTGAACCCGCCAAAGGTCCCTGGAGAAGCTTCCCAGTGATGGTACCCAAACCAGATGGGTCCTTGCACTTCTGTATAGATTTTAGGAAAGTCAATGCCGTGTCTAAGTTCGATGCGTACCCCATGCCCAAGGTGGGTGATTTGTTAGACCATTTAGGGAGCGCTACTTACCTGAGTTCCATCGATCTGACTAAGGGTTACTGGCAGATTCCGGTAAGACCCCAAGATCGAGAAAAAACTGCCTTCTGTACCCCAAAGGGTTTGTATCAATTTGTAAAAATGCCTTTTGGGTTGCATGGGGCCGCAGCAACTTTTCAACGACTGATGGACAAAGTATTAGTGCCAGTTCAAGACTGTGCGGCCGCCTATATTGATGACATAATAATATACAGCCGCACTTGGGAACAACACTTAAGCCATCTGCGGCGGGTACTAACTGAGTTAAGAAAAGCGGGTTTGACTGTAAATCCCAAAAAATGCAAAATAGCTCTGCCTAAAGTAGACTATCTGGGTTTTAAGGTAGGACAGGGAGAAATACAACCTCAGGAAGAAAAAGTGACAAAAATATCTCAATGGTACCGCCCAAAAACAAAGAAGGAAGTCCAACAGTTCCTAGGATTGGTGGGGTACTATAGACAGTTTATACCGAGATTTTCAAGTATTGCGGCCCCGTTAACAGACTTGACCCGTAAAAGAGCTAGCCGATGGGTGACTTGGGGAGAAAAACAAGAAGAAGCTTTTGAAACCCTGAAAACTATTATATGTGAGTTGCCCATTAGATTCGCCCCGGATTTCGATTATCCCATTTCTCTGTTCACCGACACGTCAGAGAAAGGCCTAGGTGCAGTATTGTCCCAAGGGGGATGGAATACCTGGTGTTATATCTTAGTCGAAAACTCACGCCAAGGGAACAAAAATATGCAGTGATTGAAAAAGAGGCTCTGGCGATCAAATGGGCTACTCAAGCACTAAGATATTATCTTCAAGGTGCCCCATTCACCTTAATAACTGATCATGCCCCTCTGCAGTGGCTGTGTAGAATGAAGGAAACCAACCCTCGGCTCACCCGGTGGTATTTGGCATTGCAACCCTTTGCTTTCACGGTTCAATATAGAAAGGGAACCGAGCATGCTAATGTCGATTATTTTTCTCAGCAGGGACCGTGGGCCAGAAGCGAGGAAGAGAGGACGGCCCTCTTGGATGGGGGGTATGTGAGAGGCGTGATGAGAGTATAGAGGCTCTCATCGGAGTGCCATCCATCTCTAAGGTTTCCAGAGAAGTACAGACCACTCCGCCGCCAACTCCACGAGAGAGGGTACATCAGGGAATAGATACCCGGGAACTAGAAGAAAACCTACGGGGTTTGGCAGTAGCCACTCAAACTGAAGGAGAATTGGCGGGAAAGGAAGAAAGGGGGAGGTCCGTGATTGAGGCGGGAATGGGGGATATAAAAGGGGAGAGAGACAACATACCAGGCGGCTGGGAGCTGATCTGGGTAGAGGACCCTTGGACGGGACAATGGGAAAAAGTAAAGGTACCTCGAGAGGAGGCAGATTATAGAAGGAGGAGGGGTTTACCACAACGACCCTCATACTGGGGAGAGTCCGAGGCCAGGGAGTGGAGAAGGAGGTTAAAGGAAGAGAAGGAACTGGTGGCCAGAGAGGCAGAGGAAAGACGACAATGGCGAGCGGAGGAAGCGAGGAGGAGATTATGCCACCAGGACCGTGGGGTTCCTTGGGACGAGAGAAGGAGCTGTTTTGGATCCGAGATGGAGGGGAGGAGACCCTACCGTTGTTAGGAGAACAAGACGAGGACCAACGTCCGTTGACTCCTGACCCGTTCCTACCTGGACCTTGGGAAACCAAGTCTTTGAATCCGTTTGACCAAGAATCGTGGATACCCCTGATGATGTCCCAAGAATCGTGGATACCCCTGATGATGTCCCGTTGATGTCCCAGGAGAAGTTAAGATCTGAACCATTGATCAATGATTTCCAGTTAAAGGATATAATAAATCTCAGTTTGAATTTTGAGATGAAACCGTCTCCTGGTTTTTTTGGTAATGAGGCTAAAGCACAAATTGAACCTTCACAGACGGATGCATGGCTCTGTGATTATAGAATACACGCGTCATATGGAGAAGGTCCCCCATACAATCTGTGCTGTCACAGATTGAGGAATTCCAGGTAATAGGGCTGGGAAAATATCTATATGCCCCAACACTTGAAGAGCCAAGTCCAACTTGAAACAGACATTGGTGGATTAGATGGACCAACGATTTGATTAGATATAAGGCAACTCTATGTCCAACAAAATGTGTTTTTTTTTTTTTGTCTTTTAACCAAGATGTTTTCATTCCCCAGAGGATTTTGCTGGAAATAAAATTATGCATATAACATATGGCTGAGTTGCAGAGCACTGCATTCGGCAACTGTTTCACAACTAATAGATGGTTTCATTTTCCACAAGTGTTATTACCTTCAGTGTTCTGTCCCTTGCAGTCTAATTAGAAAATAGATCCATCCACAAAGGTTAATAGTTTTAGCATGCATTAGCCCCATAGATATTTTTGAACTCTCAGTCTCTTGCCAATGATCTTGAAGTTGCTGCAGAAAATACTGTTTACACAGTATCATTCTGAATCATTGCATGATATTTAATTAGGAGATCGGGGCTGTACACATCAGAGCACATCAGCTAGAACACAAAAACAGCTACTCTACAAGGAGTCAAGAACCATATTTAGGGGGAAAGCATTTTGAAATGCCATTTTGTGAGGAATTCAGCACTGTGGACATATCTGCCTCATCCTTTCTCAAGTTGAAGTCAATTGTGCCTTTAAGGGGTTTTCCCTGGTCTGATGAAAATAGAAGTGCCAACTAGAGCTCAGTGGAATCCACTGAGAACTGAGCCGGCACTCATCTGTGTACATCTGAATCAAATTTCTTGGTCATGTGAAAAAGTGAAAAAACATAAGAATTCGAATGACTTGCTATTATACAGACAGACCAGATGTATCTTAGAACTGCAGAGCTGGAAAGGACCCTATGGATCATTGAGTCTAGCCCCTGTCAGGGAGGCACAGTAGGGAATCAAACTCCCAAACTCTTACCTAAACAACTGAGCTATCCAGCAATTCTAAAGGAGTATTGGTACTCGTCCACATGAGCCAGAACAGTTCTCCATATAGTGCCAGCACAATAACCTATGAAGGACAAACCACTCTTAAGTTCGAATTCTCAACATGTTTGACACAAGGATGACCACAACCAATTTTTCTGTTTTGCAGCTGACAGTGACTAATTTATGGTTTTTAGAGAGATACCATAGCTGATTAAAGTTCTTTCTCCTAAATTCTGGTGTATAAATTCCCTCCATCGTAAAACTCATGCATTCTGTATTGTTTTTTAAATCCTTTCTTACTAACCGCTAATTTCAAAACCATGGTTTTGCTACATGTGCTCTAGGAAACTCCATTATACATAGCCAGAATTTATAGCAGGAAAAACAGTGGGAGCCATAATTCCTTTAAGATTAACATAAATGGCAAAGGCTATGATAATAATTATTCTTTAAATCACCTTTCCCATGTTTGGATCTAATCTCTTATGCCGGAGGATACTGGAAGTCCCAGAACACCCACTGCATATATATTACAAAATTGCTGCTGCAGCAATGACAGGCAATGGCACAGTCCCAGTAGTATCATCTTCCTTCCAGCCACAAAAGTTCTATATTTAGAGCTATTCCCATCTCACCTCAATTCCAAAGGGATCAGAACTTAAAAATGCTTGCCTTGCACCAAGGAAATGAAAGCACACAGGTTCTACTGGACTTGTTTTATCAAATCTGTAGATTAAAACAAATCCAAACCCAGTGATCAAATATAAGCCTTTTGATGTTAAATGGCCTACAAATGGAAAATCCAAGCACAGAAAGAACACCAGCAAAATCCAAGCAAAAAGTGGAACTCAACATTTTCTGCAACATTTCAATGTTATTCCATTTCCACATGATCAAATTATTTGCTTATTAAAGAGCTCCAGGATGACAAATATGTGTACCTCAAGAGGCCATTGGACTGTAAGCCCTATTATCCCTACTTGCCATGTAGGCAAAAGCTGGTATGAGCTACTCTTCACTATCATCTGAAGGGCCACTCCTATATTGCATTTTGGTTCATTTAAGCTATCTTTATCACTTGAGCAGTCACTGTCCAGCATGTTATTAAGATCAGTAGTTTTTTCCCCCAAATAAAATTAAAAACATATAAACACTGGATTGATACAACAACTGTGCACAACTTCATTATGTGCTTTACAGCAGTGGGCTGAGACCAAGCAAAATAGCATGCCATTAATTAGTTATTCCAAGGTTTTTCCCTCCATGACCATGAATGTGTTCTAATTCTATTTCATTAGTAATCTGAAAGCACTAAATGATGTTTGTAATTAAGGCTTGGTCCACCTCTTATTTCCAAGATGCCTAGTGAGAGAGATGATGTGGTTTATTTCTGCCACATTATTGGGATTTAATCTTGCTAGGATGGAGGAAGTTTGCTCCATTAGAGCTAGATGATTTTTTAGAAATTATTGGAATGGCATATTCTAAACTTTAAAAAGAGCATTCTGCACAATGAAACAACAAATTTTGTAATCTGCAAGACAGTGCTTGCTTTCCATATTTTATCTCATAATTTGTATCTGCATAACGTGGTCAACTTTTGCTAGTAGGGAGGTCACTAACAGCCCTGAAGTCTGGCAAAGCACCATTCAAACCTAATCACTGAAGATCTTATTTGGCATTACTACGTTGCCAAAATTCCTGAGAAGGACAGTGTTGGATATTGGATAGGCTTGTCACATATTTGTTTTATCCATGGAGTGTCCTGTAAAGACACCCTAACATAAGTTGTTAATGAAAACAGAGTGCCTTTCTGGGGGTTTGGAAGAGGATTTTTGGGGGGAATACGAAATCAAGATTTCTCCAGCCACCATGGTTGTGGTCTGCTGGCTGGGGCCTTTTCCATTCTATCTCCCATGCTGTTTAACATCTATATGAAGTCACTGGGAGAGGTTATTAGGAGTTTTGGTGTTGGATGCTGTCAATATGCTGAGGACATTCAGATCTGTTTCTCCTAATCATCGGGGTTGGTTGAGGTTGTGCAGGTGCTGGACCAATGTCTGCAGGGTGTAATGGGCAGGATGAAAGCCAATAAACTGAATCTGAATTCAGACAAAATGGAGGCTCTGTGGGTCAGTGATTCCCAGGTCCAGGAGATGGATAGAAGACCTGTTCTGGATGGAGTTGCACTCCCCTGAAGGAGCAGGTACCCAGTTTTGGGGTTATACCTACATTCATCTTTGTCATTGGAGGCTCATGTGAGCTCAGGGACTGCCTGGGATCTGCTTCAACTGGTCCAACAGCTACTACCATTCCTGGACACGGATAACCTGGCCACAGCAGTCCATGCTCTGGTAACGTCCTAGTTAGACTACTGCAATGATGCTGCAGCAGGTGCAGTATGCAGTGGCTAGACTACTAACAGGAACATCATTCAGAACCCAAACAGCACCTGTTTGGAAGGATTTGCACTGGCTAACGATACACTTCCGGTCTGAGTTCAAGGTGCTAACAATGACTTCTAAAGCCATAAACAGCTTGGGACCTAAATATTTGAAGGGGCACCTCTCCCTATATCAGTGATGGCAAACCTTTTTGAGCCCGAGTGCCCAAACTGCAACATAAAACCAACTTATTTATTTCAAAGTGCCAACACTGCAATTAAACCTGAATACTGAGGTTTTAATTTAGAAAAAACAACTGCCCCTGCATTGCAGGGGTTAAATGCTTGTGTTTTTTTCCTCTAGGGGTGGTATTAACAGAGGAATACTCACCGGTCCTCCAATCCCCCGTTGGGCTAGACCGGTAATGGCCGCCATTGCACTCCTCCGCTGGACCACTGCACCAGCAGATGGGAGTGCTGAAATCCAGAATTGAAGGACAGGTAGGTATTTCTTGATGGTGACTTATGGCTTGCGTGCCCACAGAGAGGGCTCTGCATGGCAGCTGTGGCACGTGTGCCATAGGTTCACCATTGCTGCCTTATATAAACCTTCCCCATCACTAAGATCAGCTGGAGAGGCCTTCTTCCATGTCACACCACTGAAAACTTTTTGTTATGTGGAGGCATAGAGGAGGGCTTTTTCTGCGGTAGCACTCCAACTGCAGAATGTCCTCACTTTGGGGGCTCAATTGGCACTGACATTGGCATCATTTTGGTGCCAAGTCAAGACATATTTATTAGCACCTTTGGGGGTTAAGGATTGTGGCCTGCATAGGTTTTAGCACAATGGTTTTAATGTTTTTCAATATTTCAATGTTTTATATGCCTTGAGCTGTTTGACTTGAAACTGATTTAAATCTCTTATGTATTAGAATTGTTTTCTACAGCTTTGTAACCTGCCCTGAGATCCTGTGAAATAGGGTGGACAATCAATCAATCAAAGCAGGCTAAAGAGGAAATAAATAGATTTCAAATATTTTAGCAACAAAAGCATTGGAACAGAAAATCCTGCATTCAATACGCAAGGTTTCTATAATAATTAAAACAAAAGGCTGGTTTCAGAATAATTTTGCATAGATCAGTGAAAAGTAGATGGGGCAGATGACTGTCCATATCAGTTGTGGAGAAAAGGTGAAAAGAAAGGCTACAAGCAGCAAAGTTATTTCCTCTCTGGAGCAGATTTGCTTTCCACCGCCATATCAGAAAGCAATAAACACAATTCACTTTTAATGAAATTTTAATGGAGCATTACTCAGTTTTAATGAAATCTGAAGATCATAAATGAGACCAAGATGATAAAATTACAGGATTCCACATCTGGACTCTTAACTATCTTTGCTCCTGCTTGCTTCCAGCAAAGCACGATAAGTACAGCTCTGCAATACAACACAATGTCCCCATCCCTCTTTTTAACATGTTAAGTTGTTGCTTCTTCCTTGCATTTCATCTTGGAATCTGATCTGGTGCAAATAAATACTTTATACGGCACATCCGCTAGTATGCTGCCCCAGGACCAATTTGATCAAAAGGTGCCATGCAGTTTAAAAACAGATCACCCCTATTGCTGTTTTCTCTTACAACAAGAGTGTGTTTTGTTTCAAGTTAAGCTAACACAGGTATGCTGTAGGGGTACCACCATGTTTTTGTACATGGGAAGTCCAGGGCCATATCTGCATTCAGTCACAAAGCTCCTAGCCATCTGCATGGCCTTCCAGAGGCTTAGGAGAGTTCCACAAAAAAAAATTGTTTGTATTAAGCACTTGGTGTAGAAAATGTTTCAGCTACTCATCTAATACTTCCAGATTTTTTTTCCAGTGCTTTTCTTACTTTTTGACTTCCCGGACTTTGGGCCTCATCATGCTTACTGTCTCTCTCTTTGTGCCTCTTTTTAATGCTTTATGGAAGATTTTAAATCAAAGGTTAGTATCTCTCAGTTGGTGAGCCATGGTGGGAAATCTTTGGCCCTCCAGATATCGTAGAAATGCAGCTCCCATCACCCTTGATCAATGACCACCCATGCAATGAGATACTATAAGACTGAACGCTCTGTAGAAAATCAGTTGGGGCAAATTCCGTTAGTTTGATGGCATTCCACAGGAGGAATAGCAAGATACAATGTGTGAAAAAACAAATAAAAAGTGATTCCTAAAATGGACTGTAAGAGCCATGGGATATTCCAAAATTTGTCAGAGGTTGTGGAAGGAAACATCCCTGCAATTATGCCTAGTTCCTCATAAATATTATCATGAAGCCAATTCACAGACTATGTTTTTCAGTCATGTGCACAGTCAAGGCAGATGTTAACTAGGGTTTAGCCTATCCAGAGCTTGGAAGTTTTCCTTGTTGTGGTTTTTCAAGCTATATATTATGGCCAGAATCATACTGGTGATTTCTGTTTTCAGTCAAGGGAACTTGCAAATTCTTGACAACAAATTACCCTCATTAACAAAGTGTTGTTTTCATTCCTGGACATGTACTGGGCATGTACTCAGGAATGCAACCAGCACCTCATTAATGAGTGGCAATTTGCTGCCAAGATTAAGTGATTTCCTCATACAAGCATACATTGCCAAGAGGATTCTGGCGGTAAGAAGCAATTACAGTAACTTGTTACTGTTACCAAGAAGGAAAGTGCAGGAAAAATAAATCAGCGACATTTCATTGGTCATTCTGTGACTTGTTACATTCTTGCTGTTTTCCTGCTTCTTTAAGAGATCTATCCTACCCCCCCCCCCAAAAAAAAACACAGGAAATAGTGGTCCAAAACTGGGGAGGGCTTAAAATAATGCAATAAAGCTTCTTAGTCCTAAAGATGTAGTAGAAAAGCTAACAAATAAATGTTACTTCTTACATGAAGAAATTTTACTTCTTACCCTCAAAAATAATATATCACATGTGACATTGTTATATACAAAAAATTACTTCCAAGCTATGGGCATTCCCAGTCCACACCATCCTTTTATGTACACTTTTTTATTTTAAAAAGCAAATCTCTAGTTCTTTTCCTGACAGAGATATAAGCGAAGAGGTACAGGCAGTATATCTAATTATTTAGTAAGGAGCAAACCTTCTTTGTCCTGCCTTCTGGTGATTTGGTTGTACTGATACCCAAGTGGGATCAATCTCAAGCTGCTGAGCATTAGTACTTAATTAAAATTATCCTTTCATTTACTACGGTTGTATGAAACTAGATAGACAGACGGACAAAGAGAGAGACACACATAACACATGCACAGATAGAATCTCAATAGTGATTTCTAAGGGGAAGAAATAATATACTGCTTCCATATTGGTCGTAACTCCAGTTTAAAATACTTAATGTAGTATATACAACGTAGGTTACTGGCTCAGCTGGTGGAAGCATCTGTATGTATACACAATAATCTCTGCTTCCAAGATTGTTGACCATGTATGTACCTGGAGCTTCTGCCTACATGTTGCCTCAAGAAACTTTTCCTCACCTTTACTC
The DNA here is from genome assembly GCA_037013535.1 of Intellagama lesueurii. Taxonomy (NCBI): domain Eukaryota; kingdom Metazoa; phylum Chordata; class Lepidosauria; order Squamata; family Agamidae; genus Intellagama; species Intellagama lesueurii. The sequence goes on along the minus strand of JBAJHW010000003.1, from coordinate 166,321,003 downwards.
TCCTTGCCTTTCCTCACATAATGTGGTATCATCTGGAGTGTTGGAATGTACAAACTGTGGTAGTATGGTATATCAGTGTTAGGTTTCTGAGAAAGTATTTCTTTCCTAGCTATGGACCAGTGACTGATGGCTTGTGGGTTGGCCCCAACCCATGCACCACCATTTTGACAAGCACTTGTATCAGCCTAACTATGATGTCATGAAATTCTCATGCAGTATTTATAAACATTACTCTCTTGAACAACTGGAGCAGAGAGGAGAAAGAAAGATAAGACTTTGCTGTGCTTTATTTTGAATCAGTATAGTTAATATGTGGTAGAGAACCTAGCACTCTTTAGATGCAAAAGGAAACAAGAAATCACACCATCACCTTCTGTGATGGTAGGAAACCACTGGATTAGCCAAGCCTAGAATAAGCACTGCCCCACCTGCTTTCTGAGTCAGAAGAGTGGTATCATTAGCCCATATCTTGGAAAAGAGAATTTTAGGACTACAAATCCCATATTCCCAGCTAGTGTAACTATCAGCCATGCTGCCTAGAGTGTTCTGGGACTTAATAGTCCAAAAAGTAACTCTTCCAGCTTCTGCTTCTGCTCCCAACTCTGTAGGCTCAGGCTACTGAATCAAACTCAGGCTTCCTGACCTCAGCTCTCCTGAGGTAAAGCATTCATCTCTAACAATACAGCTGCTGATAATGAAACAGATACTAGATACTAGACAATCACAGGCAGCTGGCACTTTCTCTCTTCCTTCCTTGCTGTGACAATGCAGGATGTGTTTCATTCTAATAGCAGGGCAGGCACATTTCCTCCACATCTCTTCCAGTCTTCACCTAAAGACCTCCATCAATACAAGAAAACATTGGCAGGCTGCCTCAACTCCCCTCAGGCAGCTGCCGCTGAGTTCAGTCAATATACAAAACCCTCTGACAAGGGAGAACAACAGAGCAAGCAGGGAGAATTCTGAAGGCAATAGGAATCCATCAGATAGCAAACCTGTAACTCTTTCAGACTTTTTGCAGTTCCTCTTCAGTGCCCGCTTCCTTTTATTAATACCTTTCCAGTAAGAATAAATGACTCTTGTAGCAGGTAGCTTCTAAGTGCCTCTATGGAGAACGGCTGAACAGAACTGGAAATCAATTAGAAATAGTTTGGTATCATTTGAGGTTGGCTAAGCAACGCCTCTGAAAAGTGCTAAATAATTAGGAAGCAACCTGAAACAGGAAAGAATCTTCTCTAATCTTCAGAATATTATAAGATCATTAAAACTAACATCTTGCAAGAGAACTAAACACAGTTGACCAACTGAGCTCATAAATACAGTCTTCAAACTGCTACACCGAAGCTCCAAAGAGAAAGTTCATCTTAAAGGAATATAAATAGGTCAATTCTACCTTGAGGTGTTGAAAAGTGTAGGAAAACAAAAACAGTCAGAAAGTGCCCAGAGCCAGGATGCCTGTCAACCATTTCCACTCACTTCCTACACTGGGATAATGGTATAACTGCTCATATTATGAGAGAAGAGGCACCAGCACAGGCTGCATCACAAGACAAGCAATATATGACAGATTGACATTGATCTGACAGAAATTTCATATAAATGAGAATTACGCATAACAGAAAACCACATATGTTCTTTTCCCTTTGAGAGCAAAACGATGCAAATTGTGGACTGGTTAACAATTCCAACATACCAAAATAGGCTTATGAAATGTTGTGCCCCATTTCAGCTGCCACATTTTGAAAGAAGGAGACATACTAGACATTCTTCTTTAAAACGGCAACAAGACAATGCTTGAATGATCTTTAAAAGCAACATCAATTTAGTACTGTTCCCATAGAAAGAGAGGTTTTACATCAGAGTGGGCACAGTGGGCCCTGCAAGCAGCACCTTGCAACTACCGAGGCAATATCCTGTTCCCAATGCCACCTGAGATATTTGGGGGGGGGGTGTACTTAGACAAAGTCACACTACCCCCCTGAGTTAAAATTCATCTTCTTTGCTTTGTAGAAATTCAGAATAAAAGAGCAGGTCTTAATTTTGCTCTCTCCAAACAGAATGAACATCAAGGAGCTGTAAACCATTCACTTGCCCACACACAAAATTTAAGAGTAAATTAACCCCAAGATGGGACAGAACTGTCAAAGTGGTGTCTTGTTTAGCAGAGCAATTCACCTGAGCCAGAGAAAATTCCCTGTCCAACCCATTCAATCCATGATGGTAGGGAGCAACTGATATTAGGTGGCTCCTTCCACCTACAAATCATAGAAGACATTCCCAATTTTCTTCCTGGTACTGAAGAATCTGTTCATTTGTTTTATAAATGAAAGAGCTTGGAAAAGTTACTATTTTGGACTACAATTCCCAGCACCTCCCCATGATGGGGAGCAGCCATGCTGGCTGAGGAATGGGACCTGTAGTTCAGAAATAAATCTCTCCAAGATCCAGCAATTATATAAATAATAATAATAATGTGCTGTCAAGTCAATTTTGACTAATGGCTATCCTTTCCAGGGTTTTCTAGGCATTGAGTACTCTGAAGGAGCCTACCATTCTCTTCATCCGAGGCTGGCCTGGACTTGTGCTCTTGTCCAAGGCTACGCAGGCTGGCTCTTTGCCCAGAAGGCACAGTGAGGAACTGAACTCCAGTTTCTGGTTGTGCACAGTACAAGTGGAATAAAAATTATTTTAATGCAAAACTCTATTTGTGAGCTATTTAACTCTGAATACATCCAAGGTCAAATATTTAAAAGACCCTTTTAAGATACCTCTAAAATTACCCTAGTGATGCAGTGGAGACAATTTTAAATATTTTCAGTTGTGGGTTGGCTAAAAGCTTTCCTCTCTGTTATTTAGTCATTATTTTAATCCATTTTCTAGTAAGACTTAGAGGTATGAGAAAATTAGTTCAGTAGAATGGCTCATTAAAGGGGTTAATGCTTCCTTAACACACACACAAATGTAAAATTTCTCACTGCATTCCTAGCATACTGTTCATAAGTGAACCTTACATAGAAGGCAGATGGGGAAAGATCATTGGCTCATATACCAACAAACACATGTTCACATACCAACAAATAAATGTAAAGAAGGGGGGGGTATGTATGGGACTGCTGCAGCTCTGCATTGCTTATATGTGACTGTCTACCACTCAATGGGAAAAATAACAATTTTAAGACAAAACAAACTTAACCTGTTCTTGCCTTCAACTGTTCTGATCAGTCAGTGCAAAGGTAGTGATAACTCACAAGCACTAGACATAATGTTCAACATATTACAAAAATAATACAAATCAAATTTTTATCTGCCTTTGAATTTTGGCTGTCCAGCAGTGATTAAATAATAGCAATCTGACTTATCATTACTCTTTCCAGAGTTTTCTAGGTAAAGAATACACACTCCATTCTTTTGGGGGCATTCTGGGACTGTGCAGCTAGCCCAAGGCTACACAGGGTAGAACTTCTCCTAGGAAGAACAGTGGGAATCAAACTCCCAACCACTGGCTCCACAGCCAGATACCTAACTTACTGTCCTCACCTTAATATCAAATTTCTGAGTCTGGCCTACTGGTTATAAAATACACAAAACGGTACAGATGCCTAGAGTGACAACTGTGGACCTTTCAAGTGAGGTAAGAAAAGAACTAAAGCAATATTTGCAGAAGTTGTGCTAACAAGAGAGAAAAAGATGGACCTGTATTTCTAGAGCAGCACAATCTCAACACCTAATGAGATCTGAAGGGAGATAAGCTTAAGGCCTGGAAAAGCTGGCAATGCATTCTGGCAGCTATCAAAGTCATATGCTTGATCTTTAGCAATGATCTGTCTTGAAATTAAAATGAAACTGGACATAAACAGAAGGAGGTGACAATGAGAGAAGTCAGCTCACCACTCAAAGGTATGCCAGGATAGGCAGCTGTGGCCTTTTAGATGTTTTTGAACTTCCATTCTCATAATTCCATACCACTGGCTAGGCTGCCTAGGGCTGATGGGAATTGCAGGAAAAAAAATAAAATGTGAACTGCCACAACTACCCATTCCCACTACATACAGACTACAAAGTCTGGTCATAAAAACAAATGGTTGTAGTGAAGGAGAGATCTCAGGTTCCTTGCAGCAGTGAGCTGTGTTACAACTCAGCTAAGGAAGCAACCTTGATATTGGCACCTGATATTGGCACCATCTGAGGACCTCAGCAAACTGCATTCTCATAGGTACTCTTAGTGGGCTCTGCCAGATTTGAAGGAGACCATGGGCAAGGGAGTCTTCCAGCAGTGCCCATCCCACCTGCTGTTCTATGGGGTCCACAGATGCTTCTCCCTCTGATCACTCCATTGCTGCTGCCATGCTTTCTCCCCCTGTGTTCTGCCACCTCTCCACCTTTGCCCTGGTCATTCCATTCTCCTTTCATGCCTCAGCTGTTACAAGAAACTCTCTCCCCCTCTTTCTATGTGTCCCACAATGAAGTGCTTGCTTTCATGCTAAGTTCATCACCTTTATTGATGGAGCCCTGTGGCACAGAGGTTGAACTGCAGTCAAGACACTGCTCACAACCTGAGTTCAATCTCAGTGGGCTCAGGTAGCTGGCTTGTAGTTGACTCAGCCTTTCACCCTTCAAAGATCAGTAAATTGAGTGCTCAGCTCACTGGGGGTGGGGCAATGTATACCCTGCATAATTAAATTGTAAACCACCCAGAGAGTGCTTTAAATGTTATTGGGTGGCATATAAGCAGCACACTTTGTTTCATTTAGTCATAGCATCTCTGGATCTCAACACAACAGATCCTGCAAGTCTCCTTTGGTGGTTGGTTGCAGGGGACTGCTCATCAGAGTCCCAGAAGTCTGACTCTAATGGAGTCAGTAGACTTCCCCTATACCATGTTGTGGGTGTATTTGGCCACAGACCATTTTAATTTCTCACAATGCTTCTGATACAGCATTGCTGCAGCATACAATGTGAAACTAAAATGGCAGTTTTGTGCTGACAATGCTGGGTGAGCTTGCGTCCCCTGGCATGGGCTGAGGGTTCTTGGCATCATCAGCTACTGAAAGCTGCCAGGTGCTAACAGCAGATCAATTACACGTGGCTCTTGGAATGTTAACTGTCAAACAACAAACTAGGAAACCACATGTCGTTCCTTAGCGCAAGACAAGAATGGTGTAATCCAGTCCCCGAGGCAATTTTACCTGCCCTCTGAGGGAGTAATACCAAATTTTAATCTGAGTATAGGCATTAACTGTCCAAGACACAAGCAACTGCAAGTTCTTTCAAAGAGAGAGAGAGAGAGAGAGAGAGATAGAGCGCAATTACAGAATATGTAGTTTTGGAACATAACATGTAATTTTTTAAAAAAAGATCCAAGAATTGATACTAGAAAGACAAATTTCTGAAGATGGTAGATTAGACAGGGATTGTTCCAAATTAAGTGACAACAGGTTGCTGCCCACAGAGAAATTTTCAGAACAGCTAAATCCTGGTTTCTGTCTTGAAAAACACTTTGATATTTTGACATCTATGGTACCATATGCAGCCACTTACCTAAATGAAAAAGACCACCCAAAAATGAATAGATGACCAGAAACAGAGGACAGAAAAGGCAGGCGGCAGAGAGTATAACAGAGTATGATTAATCAGAAAGATGAGGTGATAGGTTTAATCTTTGTTTAAAACATAAACAGGTTTTCAGAACACCATATGTAAACAGAAGAGTTGTTTCTCCTCGTACTTTTTTCCCCATAAGATTCTTGGAAACAAATGGAACTATAAACTCTAACCAACCTTCTGCACTGCAATTTATTTTATTTTTTTGTTTGTTTAAAATATTTTTACCCTGCTTTTCTCCTTAAAAAGAACCCAAGGCATATTACATCATTAGAAGACAATATTTAAAAGCTAAAAACAGTAAGTATACAAATATTTTAAAAGACTTAAACAAATATTTTATTTGAAAGAGTATATAAAATCAATACAGAACACATTTAAAAACAAGGCACAACAATCCATTAAAAAACCCATTTCAGACAGCCAGTTGCTAAGAGAAAGCCTGCCTGAAGAGAAAGGTCTTTGCCTGCTTGCGGAAGGACAGCAAAGATGGGGCCAGCCCGGCTTCCTGTGGGAGGGAGTTCCATAGTCTGGGTGGTGCAGCAACAGAGAAGGCCCTCTCCTGTATCCCCACCAAACGCACCTGCGAATTTGGTGGAACTGAGAGAAAGGCCTCCCTGATGATCTTAATACCTGGGCAGGCTCATAAGAGTAAGCATGAGCATCACATTTTTTCTATAATGAAAATAAATTAGTTATTTTGATGAGATCACTAAAACAATAAGATTTTTTTTCCAGGAATTTGTTTTCTCTCATTGTGACAAGCAGCTCGCAGTAATTAGTTCTTGAAAGATCCTCCTAGAGCAGATTACGAAAGAGAAACTTATCTTCAATTACAAACCTCATTGAAATTTGTGTGTCTGCTGGATGAATCAAACATGATCCAGTGATTAAGAAACATTTCAATTTACGCAAGTGCAGATTTCAGGAAAATGCAGTTCTGCAGCCTGTTTATTTGGAATGAAGATTGATATTTTAAATTCTCCCTGACAAGTCTAGATGTGCAACTACTCCAAACCAATCAATGCATTTACATGTTTCTATTAGTCTCTCTGAAATATTTAGACTATAATAAAATTTGACATTGCTAAAATGACAGTCTATATGTGAAGTAAGTGGGCAATGGCATCACTTCGCCTTTCAGTGTTTGTATAAATTCTTCTTGACTACAGCCCTTTTGAATTCACTCAAAGTGAAGTGGCACCCTTATGTAAAAGGACAAAAAAGACCCAGCAAAACATTTGTTTCTCTGCAGCTCTAAAGTTTTGCAAAGAACACACCATCTCAAAAAAGGTCAGAAGATCAGACTAGTATACAGCTTATACACATGGAGGCTCATCATTCCCACAGGGAAAAATATTAATTCAACTACTGACAATGCTCCACTACGTATCTTGCATAAAGGGCCTCTCCAGATGTTGAGACATAGTAAATTAGATCTGGTGTCACAGAAAGTCATATGAGCTCAGCCTCTCACCACAAACCTGACCAATGTGTGGACCATTTGTCTTTCACAAAGTGATATTGGAGCATGTGCTGTGTAGTGGACCACATTTGGAGCTGGCAGCCAGCAACCTCTGACAACAAGGCAAGAAACCAGGAGAAGCTAACAGCTCTGATGCTTGCACTGGGTTTCTTGTGCTGAGGAGCTGGTCTGGGAGCCATATTAATTCCCTGATGCCACCAGAGGACAACTGTGGATAATAAAAATGGTGGCTCTCACCCAGTGCTGATTGGAGTGCTGCTGCTGCTGCAAGGCTCACTGAGGAGAGATTCTATCAGAAGAAGCTTTGCCAAAGACCTCCTAAATGAAGTGGGCATGCACACAGAGAATTCTGTTCAGCCTGGATGCTATGTGTGTGATGGAGAGGAGAAACCATGTCACTCCTCATCCATGCTATTTCACCACCAGCTTCAATGAATGCATGAATAAGGACTAAGGCCTCTCGTTGCCATTGAGTTATTCTCTCAGACCCTTATCTACCCTAATAAGTAATAATAATTGCATGCCATAGATCAATTCCAATTCACAGCTACCAACCAGGTTTTCTTGGTGTAAGGTACTTAACATGGTTCACCAGTCTCTCCTTCTGCTGGCATACTGGGAGCCTGCAGTTTGCATTAAACTACACAGATAGCATAGAACACAATTTCATCAGTCACACGCATTCCAGGTGATATCCTCTGATCCCATTCCTGGAAGGCAAAATGGGGGTTCAAACACCAAACCTCTGGAGCTCCAATCCACTGAGCCATCTTCACAGTACAATCAGGATTATCAGGATAACCAACAAAAAGGTTTTTGTTTTGTTTTTTAAACCTGAAGTGTGTCCATAAACTCTATATATCATTAATATTAGTCGTTCATTGAAACAAACTCAGATGAACAGGTTAACGGCTTGGGCCCTGGATACCTGAAGGACCGCCTCCTTCCATATGAACCTACGCGGCAATTAAGATCTAGCCAGGGGGCCTTTTTGAAAGAGCCGTCCCTCAAGGAGGTAAGAGGGATGGCTTGTAGACAAAGGGCCTTTTCGGCAGCTGCCCCCAGACTATGGAACGCCATCCCAATTGAGATTCGTCTGGCACCGATGCTGATGACATTTCGGCGCCAGGTCAAAACCTTCCTGTTCCAGAAGGCTTTTAATTGAAATAATATCAGCTAAATTTAGAGATGCTTGAAATAATTGTACATTGCTTTGTCTCCTCCACTGGTGCACTATGGTTCCTTTTGCCAAGTAAAAGGACATTGATATTGCCAAAAGGAACAGATGGGTAGCTCACAATTCAGGTAACGACCTTTCGTTTGTTATACTAACATAGGCCAACTTTAAATCCATGCAGGCTTGTAGCCCAGGTAGTCCTTCCACCCATATACACGCAACCTAAAAGATCTCCAATTTCATTGTATTTCTGCACTTCCCATACTTTAGTTTCCTGGAAATACAGGCAAGCAGCCAAGGGAGTAACTACAAACTGGGTATCTCCTGATGCATATCTCCATTTGCAGCTTTTTTAAAAATCATATTTCTCTGTCTTCTCACTGTAGCATGTTTTTTGGAAATTGAAACCACAAAAACGGTCCAGTTTTAAATCGTTCCACTGACCTCTATAAAACATTTTTTTAAAAAAATCTCCACTTGGTTAAGTATTTGCTTGATCTGGTCCCAGGACTGTAAATTATAAAATCATAGACTCACAGAATAATTGAGTTGGGAGGGTCCTATAAGCCCATGAAGTCCAACCCTCTCCTAAGTGCTGGAGTCCAAATCCGAGTAGATCAGACAGATGGTTGTCCAATTTTCCCTTGAAAGCCTCCAGTGTTGGAGCGCCCACCACCTCCTTTCCAAATGTTTGAAAAGCTTTAACAAAAAGGTGAATTATAGCCCAGAGTGCTGCCTAGTATCAGCAATTCTGTTGTATATGTCCCTGCTTTTAAATACAGTAAATCTCACATTCCCATCCTATATAATACAGTCTTTTCTTTGAAGAACTCACCTAATAGGCGAATGAAGGATATGAAGGGAACCTATCATTGTCACATTAGAAACACCTTCAATGTGGAGTTACAGGATGACACGCTCAAAGGGTTGTATTATGCGATTTTCGAAGAATTCCTGCAGGCTCGTTTTCCAACTTGATAAGGATGAGATTCAAGCTGTTTAGAAATGTTTATGGCCAATCTCTCTCTCACACACACAGACACACTCTCACACACACACAATCAAGTATACCCTAGATGCTCAGCTATAGTAGTGCAAAATACTGTCTTCATACCGTATGATTTAAAATTACCCTATGATGGAGAAGAGACAGGGCAATACATAAGTTTAACAGATGATCAGATTTTGCCAAATTCAGTTAGGGCAGGATGCTTTTTGCAAAAAAGAAAGAAATGAAACACAGAACTCATGATCACTGTATACAAGTATTGCTTGCCATTAATCATTGTCCCAAAGATAATTTACTCAGATAATTGTAATACGTGTGTGATAAGAATACAGTTTTATTGCATGTTTCCAAGCAAATAACCCTTTATTTTCCAAACCACACAATGATGCCTAACTTTATGTATAAATGTTGGAGTTTTACTTATTAAAAAGTGAGTTCTTAGATTGTTTTGATCACAGACATCTATTCCACAGCCACAACAACAATGGCTATAGTTTAAGGAAGCAGGGGTGGTTTTCCCCCCAGTGTTTACTATTTCATATATCTACATGCATGCTATTTCCCAGTCTCTTCTTTCCACTGTCAACCTCAGTCATATCTCAAAGAAGCAGAATCTGTAAAATCCATTTGGAGGAGGAATGCTTCCACACCAAAGCCTAGCAAATGCAACTGGAAAGGCGAAAAGGTTTCAAGTGTTTTACCTTCATGATGCAGAAGCCAGTTTAGAAAGAAGAGGAAACTTAAAGACAGAAGGGTAAGGAGAAAGATCTGAAGCAACAACACCATCCTTATTTGACTTTTCTTGGAATTTTATTTACAAATTCGCATGCTATTTGTAGTTTGTGTGGCTGGGAGGAACTTTTCTCATCTGGGATGATTACCTATCCAGCACTAATATATTGTTCCTTCCAGCCTTTGAATTCAAAGAGAGCCCTGCCACTCTGCTGAGCACTCTTTTTCCCTCTATTTCCTCAGTTGGTGGCAGTAGTTTGTTTGCTGTTGATCTGTTCAGTTGATTGCTAAGTATGTGTGCAGTAAAGAAAGCAGCACACACGTCTGTAATTTTAAGTAACTAAGTAAAGAAAATGTTTTTTTTACTCTTTCAACTACAAATGTCTCAATTTGAGTTTTTGAGACTTTGTTGTTGTTGTTTAGTCATTAAGTTGTGTCCGACACTTCGTGACCCCATGGACCAGAGCACGCCAGGCCCTCCTGTCTTCCACTGCCTCCCGGAGTTGGGTCAAATTCATGTTGGTAGCTTCGATGACACTGTTCAACCATCTCGTCCTCTGTCGTCCCCTTCTCCTCTTGCCTTCACACTTTTCCAACATCAGGGTCTTTTCCAGGGAGTCTTCTCTTCTCATGAGATGGCCAAAGTATTGGAGCCACAGCTTCAGGATCTGTCCTTCCAGTTGTCTTGAAGGCAATCAATCACTCCAGCTTCTGCAGCCGATGACACAGACCTTCAGCTCAGCCACTGCCTTGCCAAATTAAACAAGGTTGTCCAGCCTTGTCAGAGAAAGTAATGAGAAAATAATTTGTCTTCAGTTTATTTGTACTCTGTTGAGAACTGATCCACCTCCATCAAACAGTAGTAATTCTCAAGACAGTATTACACGTTCACAGAATGGGGTTAATTTTTACACATTCCCTATATTGGCTCTCCATATGCACTATTTTGAGCATTCTCAATTTTGAGCATTCTCAATTTTGAGGGCCAATGATCAAGTGCTGTGGGACATTTTAATAAATGTGCATACAGGAAGTCAGCTATTTAGACCCATCTTTTGACAAATAACTCATCAGGTGGTAAAACCATTCTGGGATGGTACTGCTTCAGATGGCAGATGAATAATAAAGGTTGAATATTCTCCCACACAGAAAAGACCTTTCTCCACATGGAAGACTGTGTCAAGGTAGTGTTCTTCCCTGCATGCTACCTGTACATAGGGATCTCTCCTCAGCCCATAAGATAGCCTTCAAATATACAATTCCTCCATTTCTGATCTGAAGCGGATGTAGAGAAAAAGTATTTCACACACAGAGTCAGTTTACACAAACTAGTCTTGTATGTTGAATTTAACCCAAATAAATGGTAGAGAAGATCTTTTATCCTCAATTACACATCCATTTTACCCAGCTCTTTGACACTGCTTGGTTGACTTTGGCAACCCTATATATCCAAGCCTATGAATCAGCACAGAACCATGGACAAATCGTATGTGGTATAGAGTTCAAGGGCTGGATTTGGAGGAGAAAATCAACCGTTTGAGTCCTTCTCAGCCACAAAAACTCTCTAGGTGGCCAACATCACTCAGCAAGCATTACGTACAATAGTTGCTGTGAAGAGTGAAAAAGAAAAAAGAAAAACCCTGCAAAGCCACTTAAACACCACCAAAAAAGAAAAGAAAAAACAGGAATGCATCATCAGAAAAAGATAAAGACACAGATTTAGCTATGCATATGCTAATTTATATCCATAGTGTTAATGCGGAAACAACATATGAGGACCAGTTGAAACCAATTGGACTTAAGTAACTAATCAGTCCCATTTATTTAAATTAGTCACTTTACGACTATCATTGGACAGAATTCCCCCACTGTAACCTAAGCATAGGTACAATACATCCTATTATAGTAAGTAGACTGTTACTTGGAGAACTGTGTGTCTACTCAGTCTGCCATATAGAGGCTAACTATTAATGGGCAGCTTCAAAGCCCCTGCCTCCCTTTCTAGTTCCTTAGAAAATGACTGGACAATCATTCAAACAGAGATCATCTTTAAATACAGAAATGTTTTCTGAATTAATTCAAATGAAAAAGTGGCCTCTGTAAAATAGAATATATGGCTATTCTAACCATTGAGGCAGCCTGTGGTTGGAATGCAAGAGAAGGGTGCCTTACTCCAAAATTGTGGGGGCACCCCCTCTGCTTGGAACACAAGCCTCCCATGCTTTCTACCACTATTAGTCTGTATGGCAGACAAAAATGTGACACATGTAAAACTGAGAAGTAGAATCGTAAACTGCTTTTTATAAAAATAACACCAGTAACTTTCAGATGTTTTGTGTTGTATGCTGTCAACTCGGAACCAAGTGAGCAGCCCGAATAGAGCTCTCAAGGTGAATTACTTAAGGAGTTGTTTTACTTGTTCCAACTCCCCTGCTAGTGAGTTTCCACAGCTAAGCAGGGATTTAAACTCAGGTGTGCTGGGTCGTAGTCTGTTATTCTATCCACTACTACAGCACACTGAGCATAGCTGGCTAGATAACTCAGTGAGTTAAGTTTCTGACTGCAGAGTCAGAGGTCAGAAGTTAAATTCCCCACTGTGCCTCTGAGGAAAAGAGCTTGTGTAACCTCGGGGAAGCTGCATAATTGCAGGATGCTCCAGAAGAAGGGAATTATAAGCCACTTCTGCGTGCTCTATACCTAGCAGACCCTGGAAAGGGTTGCCATAAGTTGGAAACAACTTGAGGACATTTACTTACAATAATTTTAAGATACATTCACCTAAATTCAGTTGCTAGACACAACTAAAGTAGACCCATTGAATTGATTGGTGAATGTTGAGTCAACACTGATGTAAACTTGACAGCTTCAGTGGGTCAATTGTGGTTGTGACTATCAACTGAACTTGTTTAAAGATTTCCATTTTTCAGACACTTTCAAAAACTTACTTTAAATTAGAATATTTCTATTTCCTCAGTTTAATCAGTCAGTTTAATCAGCCTTTGATTTTTTCCTCTTTAATTAGTAGTTCTTCTTTGGACCACCAAAGTTCAAAGATTTAAATACCAAATGCCTTACTTTTTCTTACATGGGCAATCACCTACAGATGTACAAACTTGCAATGAATGGAGTGTGACTGTCTACTTCAAGTTCACTTCAAAAACAACACTACTCTATGCTAAACAAGCCAAAGTTACCTTCTTTTACAACACCATGCTGTGATTTTCCTGTTAAATGTTTAATCATCCTGTCAGAGCAGGAGGGATCAATAACATCCTTTCAATTACAAACAGTAATAAATGTAAACTTTGTACATCCTCCTTGAAAAGGTCTGAAGTCTAACATTTGCCATCTGCAAAAAATACTTCCATGTTTTTTTAAAAAAATATTCCATTACGAATGAATTGTTGCCTTAAACCCCTCATAGTGTATTTCTAATAGGCAATCAAACTCACATAAATTTAGTTTCAGTTGCTTGGGTTTTTGTTGACTAAAGCTCCCAGGTAACCTGTATCCTCACAAAGACTTGCAGAGGTAGAATCACAACACTGTACAGATGTAACCTCCACGGTCATCCGACCAGGTCCCTGTAGTAGCAGGAAACTTACTGCTAAAGCAAACTCGACAGGTGGCCATCAAACAAACAACTGCTTAAAAACTTCCAATGAAGAAGAATCCATTACCTCCCAAGGAACAATTTTTACTGTCAGAACACAGTACTCCTGGTGAGGGTCTGACCAAAGCAGAGTGGAGTGGCATTAGTCCTCCCTTAATCTGGACACTATATATTTCTAATGTGTAGCCTAGCAGAGCATTGGCTTTTTTTGGTTGCCAATTCACACTTTCAGGGATGGGGACTTGAGTCATGGGACTTGCTGTCAAGTCGAACTCAAGTCATCCCAGTGACGTGACTCGGACTCTACTTGTGACTCAGAACCCACCCTCCCTTTTTTCTAGGGAAAAAAGCTTGTTTTTAATAGGGACTCAGACTTGGTACCAAAGACTTGCCAACATCCCTGGTGTTTGGCTTGTGGTCTACTAAGACAGCTAGATCCTTTTCACAAATACTCCTGCTGAGCTGGGATACCCATTGTGATGTAGTGGATACAGTGACAGCCTTGGACTCAGGAGACCTGGTTTCAAGTTTCAGCTCTGCCATAGAAACTGATTGGTGGAGTGGAACTGGTAAAACCATTCCTTAAATATCTGAATAACCTTGAAAGACCTATCAAGGTCACTGTAAATCGGTTCCAACTTCACGGCACACAACAACTGCTGAGCCAGCTATCCTGTAATTGTACATCTTAATTTTTTATTCCTATTTTTCCACATATATTTATTATTCAGAGCAGGTATTCATTCCACCTCAAGTGAAAACAGCTAAGAAAATATCATGCAAATGGAGACAACATACATAAAGTTATCAGGTTGGTTAATGACACTCATTCTTAACTACTTTGCCTCCAAGCCTGTTGTGTAGTAGCTTTCCTCATGTGGCTATGTTGATTAGGGTTTGGACCTAATTTCATTTATTTATTTATTGTATTTCTACCCCGCCTATCTGGTCAGACGACCACTCTAGGCGGCTCTAATTTCAGGCAGATAATTCAACAATTATATTCAAAGAAGACAGCTAGAGTAATAGTTAATGATGGAATAACTGAGACGATACACCTAGGCCGTGGTACGAGACAAGGCTGCCCCTTATCTGCAGTATTATTCACACTGATAACAGAATTACTGGCACAAATAATTAGAGATGACAAACAGATTATAGGGATAGAACATAAAGAAAATGGTAAGATAAATTTGTTTGCTGATGATACATTATTAATAGTTAAAAATCCAATAGAAACAACAGAGAGGCTTAAATCACATTTGGAGGAATTCGAGGATGTAACGGGTTTAAAAGTAAATTGGGGAAAGTCAGAATGTTTATCGTTAAACCACTCGGATGAGGAGAAAAGAAGAATGAAAACAATATTTGAAGGAAAAATGGGAAATGTTATTAAATATTTAGGGATTAATATTACCTTGAACTTACAAGATATAATTAAAATAAATTTGGATAGGTTGAAAAAAGAGATAACTGGATGGATAAAAGATTATCAGAAATGAAATATTTCCTGGTTTGGTAGAGTAGCATTATGTAAAATGAAAATTATTCCTAAATTAAACTTTATATTTTGGATGCTTCCTATAAAGATTACAGAAAAACAATTGAAAGAATGGCAGACAATGATAAATTGCTATTGTAATGGATATAAATGAGTGAGGATCAATAAAAAATTATGGTATGTAACACAAAAAAAGGGAGGTCTTGGATTACCCAATTTAAAATTATATTACATAGCAAATCAACTCATATCCCAGATATTATTAAAAGCAATAAAAATTTAATTTGGACAGAAATAGAAATGCATGGTAAGGAAGAAAAAATTGAAAGTATATTTTTTAAAGAAAAGATTGGAGAAGAGATTAAAAAGATTACTAACCCTTTCCTTTAAAACATGTTAGAAAGCTGGAAAAAGTTTAGGGGTGTATTATGCCCACCGATTTCTCCCTTATCCCAGGTTGTGGATTTAAAAAACTTTCCAGAAAATCTCAAAAAAACCCTTTAAGAACATATTAAAAGATAAAGGTATAAATAGGATAAAAGATTGGATAGAGAAGTTGAAAGATAAAGGAAATATAAAAGAGATTTTGGGAGGAGAGATTTCTTGGCTTAACATGCTCCAGATAGAAATGTGGACAAGGGAATGGAAAAGTAAGGAAGGGAATAGCAGAAAAATGACAAAATTTGAAGAGATTCTTGAAAAAAGGCTGAAATTAGAGGAAAAGACAGAAAGAAAGGGAACTGTAAGTCAAATATATAAATTATTAATTCAGGCCGAACAGGATACACAAGGATTAAAAGCACAGTGGCAATATGATTTGGATAAAGAAGCAATAGGAGAAGACTGGGATAAAATGTGGGATAAAAGAATTATGAAGAATATGTCTGTAAGAATAAAGGAAAATTGCTATAAGGTAATATGGAGGTGGTATTTAACGCCGGTAAAACTGAATACAATAAATAAAATTTATCATCATTATGTTCTCATGTAAAAAAGAGAAGGGGACGTATTTACATATGTGGTGGTTATGTGAAGTAAGAAAGAAAGAAAGAAGGAAATCTTTAAAGAAATAAGGGAAATAACTGGATTAAATATTCAAATGTCCCCGTTAACAGCCTTATTGAATACGGTCAAGGAGGATCAATTGCTGAAAGAAAATAAGGATTTAATTGTAATAATGGTTACGGCAGCAAGGTTAATATTTGCAAGAAATTGGAAAAATGATAACCAAATTAATTTAGAGGAATGGTATAGAGAATTCTATATCTATCTATCTATCTATCTATCTATCTATCTATCTATCTATCTATCTATCTATCTATCTATCTATCTATCTATCTATCTATCTATCTGACTTTTACACCACCTATCTGGCTGCAAAGCCACTCTGGGCGATTTACAATATAATAAAAAACCCCAATAAAACCGACATTTAAAAAAACCCGGACATAATAGTTATACAAAATCAAAATCAAGATCAAAATTACAATATACCATCATAATAACCAAAACAGGAACACAAATATAAATACAAACAAAAACAAAAAAAATTAATAGGCAAGATGGCGGAGCAAAAATACCGTATTTTTCTGTGTATAAGACGCTACTTTTTCCTAAAATCATTACACTAAAAATGAGGGGCATCCTTTACACGGAAGTAAGCTGAGATAGCTGAGGAGAGAACAAAACAGCACATAACTTGCCTCTGTAAACAGGCTTCCTTCAGTCATGAGGCTTAGCTTCCTACAGTCAGGAGACTTGGCTTCCTCCAATCACAAGCCTTATGGAACTGGCGTCAGCTGATGTTGAACAAACCAATTGGAACACACCTCCTTGGAGGTGGAGCCTGTAGGCTCAGATTCAACAGGGACTCAAAATGTCCGACCGTTCTGAGCCTGGAGGCTGAATCCTCAAAGCTAAGTTTTCTTAATTTGGGGGTTAGAAAAGTGGGAGGGGTGTCTTATAAATGGGGGCGTGTTATAAACGGAAAAATACGATAAACGTTGAGACTGCCACTGCGTAATCATGATATAATCTCTGGAAAAGCCTGTCTGAAAAGCCATGTCTTAAGAAATAGTTTGAAGGTTCTAAGGGGCCTGGTGGATTTTGGGCGGGAGGTTGTTCCAGAGGTGGGGAACGACTACTAAGAAGGCCCAGTTTCTAGTCTTCTCTTTCTGGGCCTCTCTTGAGGTCAGTGTTCTCAACCACCCCGCCTGGGAAGATTGGGTAGGTCAGGCAGATCTCATTGGGACGAGGCATTCTGTCAGGTATCGAGGTTCCAAACTGTTTAGGGCTTTGCACGTCAAGATCATCACCTTGAAGCTGGCACAGAAATGGATAGATAGCCAGTGCAAGGCAGCCAATGTAGGGGAGATGTGTTGATATTTCTTCACTCTACTCAACAATCTGGCCGCCATATTCTGGACCTCCTGGAATTTCCATAGCAGCCACATGGGTAGCCCCGCGTAAAGAGCATTACAGTAGCTAATCTCAAAACTACCAATACATGGACCAGCGTAGTGAGGGACCCGGTGTCAAAGTAGAGACACAGCTGGGAGATCCACCTCAGATGGAGAAAGACCACACGGGACCACAGACGTTACACTGGGAATCCATCGATAGCGCTGGGTCCAGAAGTACACCCAAACTGCAAACCTCATCCTTTGGCCCTCTAGGAAGGATTGGAGTCAAGCCAAACTTCCGATCGCCAACCCAGAGAGCCTCCCCAGGATGATACCATGGTTGATGGTATCAAAGGCTGCTGAGAGATCGAGGAGGACCAGCAGAGACATTTGGCCCCTGTCAGTCTCCCTCAGAAGGTCATCTTGCAAGGCAACCAATGCTGTCTCCATGCCTTGACGTGGCCTGAACCCAGACTGGAATGGATCGAGGGCACTGGTCTCCTCCAGGAGTGTCTATAGCTGATTGGCCACCACTCTCTCCTCTAGTTTGCTTAAGAATGGAACATTGGCAACGGCTCTGTAGTTGTTAATATCGTCCGCCACCAAGTTTGGTTTTTATGGATGGGCCTAATGAGTGTCTCCTTGAGGGCACTGGGAATCCTGTCCTCACGGAGAGACCCATTAATGATAGTCATGGCCCATTCCATCTTTACAGGCCTGGCAGCTTTTATGAGCCAGACCAGGCAAAGATCTAGGGAGGTTGCGGTGGGTCTACAGCAATCAAGCACCCCGTCAACCTCAGCTGATGTCACAAGCTGAAAATGTGTTAAGTCACTGGGCAAGGTAGCACAGCAGCTCGATCTACTGAAGAAGAATGGAGGTCAAGGTCCTGGAGGATGGTCTCCACTTTATGTTTGAAAAATGCTGCAAATTAAATCCAAGTAAATCTCTTCCCTGAGTTCCCCTTAAAATAACTTGTGTTTAAATTGATCAGCAATTTATATGTCCAGACACTCCTTAAGTATTGGTTTATTAATTATTAGCTCTTATTTAAATTGTTGTCTTATAAATTTTGAGAATATCACTTAATACATGCCTAGCATTTCTCAGAAAACTGGAAAAGGTGGCCTCTATCCTTCAACTTAACAAGTCCTTCATAGAAAAGAATATGATTATCTAGAGTTATATCTAATATTTTACATCCAATATGAGTACCAAAGTACAATGGTATTACATTATGGGTATTCTAAAAGATTGAATTTAAGTGGTGGTAATTCTGAACATAAAATTACCTTCTAAATTTGCCTATATTGAAGACACCGTGAGATATGCAGTTCTGTTAATTCTGGTCATAGCATTTCTCTCATTGTATTATAGTACATTTCTCAAAAGGAGCTTTCAGTTCTTATTGTTGAACTTCAACAAAACATTCACATTATGCTAACCTGATATTATCACCATTTTAGCTAGTTGATATTACTCAGAAATGTGAGGAAAGTGAATCCTCCTCAAGAAACTAATTCTATATAATGTGTTAATACTTTCCCACTTCAAACAAAATCTGAAGTTGGTTTTTGCCCTTTATCCAAGAACTATTTTTTTCCACAGGAATAATTCAGAAAAAAATGACATTCTGTAGACTCTTTCACCAGCCACAGGCATTAAATCTAGTCCATTGTGAAAAGGTCCTTCACCTCTCAAGATAACCTCTGGTGGTTAAATTCTGCCATTTCTCCTGTAATTACACTGAGATAGTGAACTGACGTTTCTTCCTAGGGAATAGAGCCATTATGAGCTATTTAGATTTTAACTGTCTCTCCAGATTGAATCCCACCCATTCTGGTGAAAATGTAAGGTGCATCTTCAAGAAGTCCAGAGGCACCGGAATGTTTTAATTTTCACAAGGTAAAAATGGAAAACATTACCATAAAGCGAATCTAGCAGCCGCTGCTTTGTTCTGCTGCTGTTTCCAACATTGGGATCCCAGCTGTTGTTGCATCTCTGATGTTGTCCAGTTCCCAGAATCCCTCAACATGTTGTCTAGGTCTTCCAGGAGTTGAAGTTCAGTAACTCCTGTGGGCCCCATGTTGGAAATTGCAACCCTTTTCACTTTAAGGGTGTTAAGCTCTCACAAAGCTGCTGCCGCCACCATGCATTGCAACCACACCTCCAGCAAAGATCTACTGCAGCAAAATACTTTCCAGTCATCCATGCTGGAGATGCAATACTGGTGTATATGCATACAGCTTCTTCTCACAAAGGGGATTCTGGCCTGAAAAGGAACCTTAACCCAACAGAGATCCCACTGCATGTGGGCCAGTTCTACTAGTATACATAAATAGGCAGTTTTCTGACTCTACAAATGAGCTGATAATAAATACATATTCTGCTGCCAGGGAAGAGTACCAATTATAGCAGGAGCAGCTCTAAGACTATATGTTCCCTCTTCAGTACATATTCTTTCTATTATTTATTTCAGTTATTCTTTCAATTAAGTAGCATTGTTTCATTAGAACCTCCCAAATATGCTTGAATGAAGAGGAAATGAGAAGAACTAGGATCATGTCCACCACACGTAAGCTGTGATCAGCCATGTAAATGAAGATGTTGAGAGTGAAAGCAGAAACAGTAGGTACAATCCCAAATTTTCATTCTCTACAATACTGATTTGCTTAGTTACATAGAGGCCAGAGTGCTACTGGCATTTGTTTAAAGTTTGTGTAACTTGTCCCAACTAATGGTGGCTAATTGATGAGATGCTATCACAATCCCAGTTGTGTGCCCAGTCACAGATCCAGTTATGCAACCAGTTTGTGCCCAAACAAGCCACAGCAAGTTACACAAATTTTACACAAACAACAACAGGATTCCAGCCACAGTATAATAGTTGCAGCGTAGCTACCGTATTTGCCGGCATATAAGACGACTGGGCGTATAAGACGACCCCCCCAACATTTCCACTCAAAATATAGAGTTTGTTATATACTCGCCGTATAAGACGAGCAATTCAACTTTCTAACTATAGATGGCATCGAGGCTGCTTCTTGGTGCTTTAGGTCTGTCGGCCATTACTGTATAGGGTGTGTGGCAGTTGAGAGAGCTCCGGCTTTCCGAGTGAGCCTGTGTGTGTGTGTCTGCAAGGAGGTAAGCTGCTGTTTTCTCCTTTTAAAAAACTTCTGGGTGGGTTTTGGATGGGGCGGATATGTTTCTGTGCTGTTTTGTTGGTGGCTTTTTTCCCCTTAATGCCTCAGCAAGGGAGCTGAGTTTACTGTGTGTTGTTGGAAGTTTTAAGTGCCTTCCGTTTCTTCGGCCTGAACGGATTAATTGGTTTTCAATTCATTCCTATGGGAAATGGTGCTTCGACCTACGAACATTGAAAAAGAGGACGAAATGGCTGAAAAGCCTCCAGGCAGCCATGTGGCTGCGGCCATTTTGTCTGCTCCTCCACTCCTCCCCCCTCCCCCTCCCCTCTCCCGACGATCAGCTGATGGGCGGGCTATTAGGAGGCTTCCTGAGGCTTTCTCTGCACTGGAAATTCAGGGGAAAAAGGTGGAAGCTACCGGTATGTCTATTCCAACTGAAGTGCACCCGGCGTACAAGACGACCCCCCCACTTTGAGGCATGTATTTCAGGGTAAAAAAGTAGTCTTATACGCCGGCAAATACGGTAAGCAGGGCCTTAGCACTGTGCTATTTAAAATGTCTGCACCCCAAGCTTCCTGGCAACGTATCATAATGCATTAGGCAAGAGGAAACACTGAAAGAAACGCATGAAGAATCTCCTTTGGAACAAGATCCCTTTGGGTTGGATAAGAATTTATAATTCCAGGTGATAAATTGGAAACTAAAGAAAGAAGATCACTGAAAAGTGAAGGAAGCCAAGGATTTTTCAGGTTTCATTATCATGCGGTACTTCCATTCCTATCCATTCAGTCTCATTTGCTTCTGGGGACCTGGGGAAAAAAAGTGAAGAGATCTGTTTTCTTGGAAGCAGGGAGACAGTAACCATTTACAAATGCTGTGCTCTGTCAGACATCTGTGTACCACTGCCAACAGATGTTATTGTAATTATGATTAAAATGCTACAGAAATTATAATAATCCAGTAAGTCATGTTCCTAAATTCATTTGCATTGAACAGTTGACTAGGGAAGTAGCAAACAGAAAGGCTGTTCCAAGCGGACTGAAGAGAGAGAGGAACAGGTAATTAAGACACAGTTAGAAATAATCGTGGGAAGTAGGGAACACCCTGCCTACATGGCAAACCACTATCACCAAACATACCACTGCATCCTGAATACAAGATAAAAAATTTAATGTGTCACCTGAGTAAGCCAGCTAGAAGATGACCTTCAACGAATACTGGTTGTTACCATTTTCAGAGCAGAGCAAACCAAGTGTGCCCCCTCCACCACTCTGCATTCATTCAGCAGGGAAGAGAAAAATAATGAGAGCCTCCCAGTCCCACTACTCTCCCACAAGCCTCCCTCCCCCTCCCCCCGATAGCCACCGGTGGGGATGAGACCATGTAGTAGAAACATTTTGCAAATTATTTCCCAGTCCTTGCTTTCGCTCACTGAAATGTTTGGTTGCCGTTTGTAATATCTGGAGAAATCAATTCAGAGCTGAGAAAAATTAAACTCCAAACCTCCGTGGATTCTCAACACTGTAGTTCTAAAAAGTAACTTCTCCAGATTTTGCCAATTCACTCAACAAGTAAAGAGGATTTTGGAAAATATTACATATGGGTCTCTCAATACATCATACACAATTATCCACCTCAGGCTGCAGGGAACACATGAAATTGTCTAATATATACAGTGTATCACAGAAGTAAGTACACCCCCTCACATTTCATAAACATTTTAGTATATCTTTTCATGTGACAACACTGAAGAAATGACACTTGGCTACAATGTAAAGCAGTGAGTATATAGCTTGTATAACAGTGTAAATGTGCGGTCCCCTCAAAATAACGCAACACACAGCCATTAATGTCTAAACCGCTGGCAACAAAAGTGAGTACACCCCTAAGTGACAATGTCCAAATTAGGCCCAAGTAGCCGTTTTCCCTCCCTGGTGTCATGAGACCCGTTAGTGTCACAAGTCTCAGGTGTGAAGGGGGAGCAGGTGTTATCACTCTCTCTCTCTCAGAGAGTTCCACATGGCACCTCATGGTAATGAACTATCTGAGGATCTGAAAAAATGAATTGTTGCTCTACATAAAGATGGCCTAGGTCAGCGATGGCGAACCTATGGCACGTGTGCCACAGCTGGCACATAGAGCGCTTTCTGCGGGCATGCGAGCCATAAGTCGTCGGATCGCTACTCCCCCCCTGCAGCCAAACCTCAGAAGGCGGCTGCAGCTGTGGTGCTGGCGCTTCAACACGCAGCGGGCCAGGATCTGGAGCAGCTGGCGCTGACAGCGGATCCGGAGTGGGGTCTCAAAGCACCTCCGTGCCCAGGATTCCCCCGTCCACCGCCACTTCCGGTTCTGCTGCTGCTGTGGCCCGCTGCCCACTGACGGTTTTTTTTTTTTTTTTTGTTTTCTTTCAGTTTGGGCACTTGGGCCCAAAACGTTTCGCCGCCACTGACCTAGGCTATAAGAAGATTGCCAAAACCCTGAAACTAAGCTGCAGCACGGTGGCCAAGACCATACAGTGGTTTAACAGGCCAAGTTCCACTCAGAACAGGCCTCGCTATGGTCGACCAAAGAAGTTGAGTGCCTGTGCTCAGCGTCATATCCAGAAGTTGGCTTTGGGAAATAGACGTATGAGTGCTGCCAGCATTGCTGCAGAGCTTGAAAGGGGGGGGGGGGGTGTCAGCCTGTCAGTGCTCAGACCATACGCCGCACACTGCATCAAATTGGTCTCCAGGGCTGTCGTCCCAGAAGGAAGCCTCTTCTAAAGATGATGCACAAGAAAGCCCGCATACAGTTTGCTGCAGACAAGCAGACTAAGGACATGGATTTCTGGAACTATGTCCTGTGGTCCGATGAGACCAAGATAAACCTATTTGGTTCAGATGGTGTCAAGCGTGTGTGGCAGCAACCAGGTGAGGAGTACAAAGACAAGTGTGTCATGCCTACAGTCAAGCATGGTGGTGGGGGTGTCATGGTCTGGGGCTGCATGAGTGCTGCCGGCACTGGGGAGCTACAGTTCATTGAGGGAACCATGAATACCAACATGTACTGTGACATACTGAAGCAGAGCATGATCCCCTCCCTTCGGAGACTGGGAGTATTCCAACACGATAACAACCCCAAACACACCTCCCAAACGACCACTGACTTGCTAAAGAAGCTGAGGGTAAAGGTGATGGACTGGCCAAGCATGTCTCCAAACCTAAACCCTATTGAGCATCTGTGGGGCATCCTGAAATGGAAGGTGGAGGTGCACAAGTTCTCTAACATCCACCAGCTCTGTGATGTCATCATGGAGGAGTGGAAGAGGACTCCAGTGGCAACTTGTGAAGCTCTGGTGAACTCTATGCCCAAGAGGGTTAAGGCAGTGCTGGAAAATAATGGTGGCCACACAAAATATTGACACTTTGTGCCCAATTTGGACATTGTCACTTAGGGGTGTACTCACTTTTGTTGCCAGCGGTTTAGACATTAATGGCTGTGTGTTGCGTTATTTTGAGGGGACAGCACATTTACGCTGTTATACAAGCTGTATACTCACTGCTTTACATTTTAGCCAAGTGTAATTTCTTCAGTGTTGTCACATGAAAAGATATACTAAAATATTTATGAAATGTGAGGGGGTGTACTCATTTCTGTGATATACTGTACATACATACATACATACATACATACATACATACATACATACATACATACATACATACATACATACATACATACATACCCTGTTTCCCTGAAAATAAGACATAACCTGAAAATAAGCCCTAGTATGATTTTTCAGGATGTTCATAATATAAGCCCTACCCCTAAAATAAGCCTGTTAAGTGAAACCCTACCCTCCACCATTGTGCAGCAACCAGAAGAAGATGACATGACTGTATTTGAATAAACGTAGATTATTGTACGTGAAAAAAATAAAACATCCCCTGAAAATAAGCCGTAATGCGTTTTTTGGAGCAAAAATTAATATAAGACCCTGTCTTATTTTCGGGGATACACAGTACATACATACATACATACATACATACATACATACATACATACATACATACATACATAGGCCAAGCTACATGCTCAGTGCTGTTTATTCTCACTGGCAATGGCTCTCTGGGTTCTCAGGCACAGATCCTTTCCACCATTTGTTATCAGATCCTTTCAACCAGAGCTGCCAAAGGCTGGACCCTGGACCTTAAGTGATAGAAAGTGTGTGATTTACAGCTGAGCCACCTTCTTTATGCCAGGGGCCACTGCTTGCAGCAAAATTAAGGAAGACCTTGGGGGCATTTTAAAGGCTAGCCAACATATTGAAGCCAAAGCTTTTGCAGACCGGATATCGTTTCATTTGATCTAACAAAATAAGTCATTATGGGTTTATTTTATCATCACAGTTGTTCTCAGTTTTATTCTTTTGAGATCAGATTCTTTGTATCGGTCTGGAATTAACTTTTAAGAGAGTGTCAATTAACAAACAAGATCCAGTCATTGTAACAACTGAAAGCCCAATATTTCATTTTAAAGAAATGAACTTCCATAGACAGTCCACTTTATCAGTTGTCAGAATGGATTTTCATCTTATATAGATTTCTTTAATCCATTCCAGCATCTGACAATGTGAACTGCAGTCTAGAGAGGCTTGAAATCTTGAAACAAAAATGTTAGTTTGAGGAACTGCAAAGATTAAGGTTTTTTTCAGTCAAAACAGTGACCAAAACTAACACCACTCTGAAGCTTTGTTTTGTTGTAAAGTATTCAGTCACTGCTGCTTCAAAGATGCCCCAACCTAAGGCAAAAATGGACAAATCCAATTGTCTTTATTAATCTGGAATTAGGTGCTGATCACTTCCTTCCATCTTTTAAAAATTATAACTACAAAACTGCTCAAATGACAGCAATAAACTAAAAGAGAAGTGAACTAACCACACAATGTAGCCACCCAAGACAAAAGGAACTGTGGCTTTGTTGATCCTATATTTTTTACACTCTAGGGTTAGAAAATGGATCATTTTTGTGCACTACAGTATATACAGTGATGAAAAAGAGGACGAAGATAGAATCAGTAGCAGGAATACAGATCATGGTGACACACAGTCCATGTGCCAAAAGGAGCATATTTATCTCTTTTTGTAAATCCCCTGTGTATGCTAGGGAGACCCAGTTGTTTAATGGACCAGCAAAAACATAACTTAACAGTTATGTCAAACACAGTGTGGGCCACAAATTTCAGAGAAGACCAAATGCACACTGGAGTTAGGGATGTAAATTCTTATCTCTCTCATTCCCATGCAGTGGAACAAGAAACTGCCCCCCCCAAAAAAACAAAAAAAAACCCACCCTGTATTTGCTTATGAAATGGCAAGATATCTTCTAGAACTCTTGCTGATATTTTCATATATATGAGAAATATTGCCATTCAAATTGCATAACTAGTGGGAACTGAAAAAAACATGACAGCTCCTGTATTTTGCCTGGACTTTTAAAAACTGGAAGAAACACTGTATGGGTTCTCTACGTCTCGGTAATCAGTCAGCCCGTATTTCTGTGTTTGCTTTCTTTACAAAGAGAAAAGATAGTCATTTTGCACAGAGACATTTGCACAAATTACAGAAAAATTGCCAGGAAAAAAAATCTAGCTCATCCTCTCAGAGCTTTCAGACGGATCAGTTATTTTTTGACATCCTGTACCACTGAATCATTATGTGAGTGTTTTACACATCATTCTATATTATCTACCTCTTGTTCTAAAAATGACTCGGGCTGGCACAGGGGGGAAAATTGGGACCTAGATGTGGAGGCTTCATGTAACTTTAGCTTCCTCCTTTCCTGTCATCCAGCTCTAATGCAGGAGTCTGGCTCTCCCTGGAACCAATTGTGCAGCAGTGTAGAAGTAGAGTGCTTCTAGAATGAGTGTCCATACTATTTGGCCACCAGACTAAGAGAACAGCAGATGTCAATATTGCAGGGCACAGAAGGAAGACCTTTGGCCAGCCAGATTTCGCCTACAACTCCCACAACCTATTAGCATTGACCATGTTGGCTGGAGCTCCAGGGATTGAAGTTGTGAAACTCTCTGGAGCAGGTTTTTAGGGTGCAGGGGGAGTTGCAGGATGAAGAGGGGCCCAAACCAGTGCAGTCCAGCTGAAGAACCAAACTGGATCATGGCCCAAGACATCTATAGCATGAAAGGATCCCAGACCAGCTGTAGGCCTTGTTGTGCACACCATTCATTGGACTGGAGAAAGCAGGAGTTGGCTCACCTCCCACACAAGAGAGAAAATTTAAGGTCTCATAATGTGCCATGTATTATTAATGCAGCATTAATTTTAAGTTGCAACATTATTTTAGTCTTATGTGCAATAAGAGACATCTGTTTCTCAAACTAATGTGACTGCGTGGATTTATACAGAGCAATGTGCATTTTTAGCAACACTTAGAAAATAATTACCCAGTAACTTCTTAAAAAATAGAATCACATTGAGATTTTTAAACAGAGCCTGCAGCTCTTATCATATTTTCCTTGGATATTATTCACTTGAAATCCCACAGACGACATTCTTCTTAAGCACAAGCATCTCCATGAGTCTCATTTAATAGCTGGATCTTTCACATATTTCTTTGGATGTATGATTGGTATCTGGCCATTAAAATGGAACAAAGGAAACGGTTTCTGCTCTAGGACATTATAGCAAGATAGCATTCTCTCCCACATCTGTGGTTGTTATGTGCCATCAAGTCCGAAGTGACTTATAGCAACCTTCATAGGGTTTTCAAGGTAAATGAGGCATTTAACAGGTGGATTTGCCAGTTCCACCCCCACCCACCCCCAGTGAGTTTCCATGGTAAGGCCAGGTCTCCTGAGTCCACTATATAACACTGGACACCCTTCCCCCCAAAAAATCTACCTTGCCCCCATATCTCACAAGTTTTCAGCAGGAGGGAATCACTTCTGGAAAAGAACAGTCCACCACAGACTCAGCCACAAGCTAAGCCACAGGCCACACAGTATTTTCAATTGTAGCAGGGCAAACATACATCAGAAAGCTGGTCCAACAGCACTATTTCTGCATGTGTAGGTCAGAAACAGAGTTTAAAGATAACCCACAGTCAGAGCTTGAAGCATGTTAATGTCGCTGAGTGGGCATCCTTTATGATTGAAATTAGACTTCAAAAGAACCCTGGGCTTATGTTCAGCAGACCAATCACCAAACAAAGAAAGCCAATTTGCTTGGGTGACACTCAGAAGCTTTCATTAGTTAAGGATTTTCCTCTTCTAGAGACAATCTATCTTTACTGTCTATTACTGACCTGAGTTGTTCGCTGAGTTGTTTGTCAAGGATGGGATTTTTGAAATTAAAGGACTTCCATAATTCAGCAAGACACCCCCCCAGGCCAAATTATGGGCGTGAAAGCCCTCAAACATGTCTTCTTCGTCTTCCATCAGTACAAAATGTGCCCCACTCAATTCTGCCTCCATACACTCTATACCTCCTACCTCTCAGAGGGCTTTCACTCCCATAATGTGGCCTGCAGACTATTGCTAAATTAAGTGAGTGGAAGCCCTCTAATTCTGCAAATCCAATCCCTATTTGCCAGCACTGCTAAACAGCACAATGCTTCCAGGAAGATGCAACGTTGCTTTGTCACCTACGATTTTAGAACTAGCATGGTCCACTCACAGATGCAAGCAGCACTTGGTATTTCATCAATCAATAAAGATGCCTGTGAGAACCTTCCCTTCCTCTGAACTAAACTTCACTGCAGAATAGTTATGAGAAAAGTGGGGAAAATGCCTTTTCCAGAGCTCTTTGAAGGATAGCCATGCAAGATACTCATGCAATAAATTAAAAAAACAAAACAAAACAGTAAGAGTAGGACAAAGACCTTTCTCTTCAGACAGGCTTTCCCTTAGTGACTAACAGGCTGTCTGGGAAGGGTTTTTAAATGGATTGTTGTGCCTAGCTGCTTTGAATCTGTTTTTGCAGTTGCTTCTGTGTACCATTTTCTAGTATGGCATTTGTCTGATTCTTTTTAATATTTGTCACTTGTATACTTACTGTTTTTAGCTTTTAAATGTTGTCTTTTAATGATGTAAGCCACTTTGGGTCCTTTTTAAGGAGAAAGGCAGGGTGAAAATATTTTAAATAAATAAATAAATAAGATTATATTGCTATAAAAGACACTTCAACACATAAGGAAACAGCGTTCTATCCTCTTTTCTTCCCTGTACAGGAAGAACACACTTTCTAAAGAGCTTTCAATTTTTAAAGAAGAAGCAAACAAAACACCTGCCAAAAGAGTCAATACTCATTAACACAAGAAATGTTTCACTGAAAATCCCATTTGCCCGCTTCCTCCGTAAAGGCCAGCAATAATACCAACTGAGGAGGATGTTAGATATCACAGAACACTTAGAATGAAATGACTGCAACCTAGAAAGTCCATGTGAGTGGATGGGAGACTCGGGAGCCGCTAACCCCGCCCCCAATGCACCCTTCCAAGTTGTGGTCTAAAATGAAATTAAAACTCCATATAGTCAAACCAAGTGGCTAAAAAAAAGAAGAAACCAGAATCAGAACCCCTGTGGCTTCTTGTTTTAATTTGGAGTCGTCCCTTCAACTTTATTCAGTGAAAATAAAAGGAAAGAGGGGAAGAGTTTTAGGCTCTCTTTCTACACTGTCCTCTTTCCAGCTCTGAAAGGTTGCTAAGGGAATGGCTCTGAGTAAGGTCAAGCAGGAGAAACCCTGCCGGGAGACTTAATGCAGCCAAAATAGAGAGGTGTGTGTGGCAAGGGGGTTAGATTAATGGTTCTTTCTACTCTTAACTGGAAATCGTTAACACTGCCATTTCTCTGTACATATTTAATTTTTAATGCACAACAAGAGGAAGGGATGAACAGGAATCAAGAGGCTGCTGCATCAGTAAGGTTGCAGGGGTGGCATTCCACAACTGACGGGCTAAGGCGGCCACATTGTCTTGCCAAGGAAGCCAGAGAGAGGTTGCCGAAATGGATGCTTCCCAAAGTATCCAAAGGCCACAAACCCAAATTTATCTTCTCAAGTACAGCACTCAGTAATACTGTTTCACATTTTAATTAAAGCCTCCATTACTGGGCCCTACAGCTAGCTGGATAGCTCATTCAACCGCAGCACCTGGCTATGGAGCCAAGAGTTGAGAATTCACTCCCCCTGCTGTGCTTTCAAGAAAAAGAGCCTATAACCTTGGGCAAACTGCATGGATCTGAAGCACCACCCGAAGGAGTGACTAGCAAACCACTTCCAAATTCTCTGTGCTGGATATATTATAATTTTACATGCAACAGTACCATCCCAGCCAAGAAGAGCCCTTCCCAATCTCAGAAACCACAGACAGCATGCAAGGTTGCAAACTAAACTCTGATAAATACTCTACACTTGGAAAACCCTGGAAATGTCATTGTAAGTTGGAATCAGCATAACAGTATGTATGAGGTGTCAGATAATAATTGTGTGTCATTAAGTTGATTTTGACTTAATAGTGACCCTTTCCAGGTATTAGGCAGTACATAACCCACTTCCAGCAAAGTTTCCTCCTCTATCTACACTTATTGCACCAAAGCTGTGTAGACAAGAATGGAGGGATCTTGGGGATACTCTCATATACTTAAAATCTCCTTCAAAAATCCCACATATTCTAATGCCTGATTGGCTAGACTTTCAAGACATTGTCTTTACTACTCACTGATCTCTTACTTGACCCTCATGGGTAACATACACATCACAGAGAAATGACATCAAAACTGGTATTAACTGCCACACATTAGCTGCAGTGGGGCAAAATGTAGTGCCAATTTTAAAATGAAAGACAATTTATGTGTGGCCACCAGACTGTTATGTTGTATGCTCTAGTACTCAGACCTGCTACTGAGCCTCAGTGCATTTCCCCATTAATTCCCCGCAACAAGGAAGTTGAGCTTTGGAGGAGATAATGGCAGCTGAATGTACCTAGTTTCTCAACGCGCTAAGCAGCTGTGTATTTCATCTCTGCTTAATGGAGGTTCCATCTCTGCTTTTAAAAGGAGGGTGGAGAGATAAAGGGGGGGGGAGAGAGAAAGAGAGAGTACTGATATGCTGATCTTTGCAGAAAAATATAATTAGAGTGCTCAAGCACATAGTAGCATTGCTGGACCTTAAAATGAACACATGGGCAAGTGCTGTTTACTTGTTTTATTTAATGTATGTCTATTGTGCTTTTTCCTGTAGAAAACCACCCAGAGTAGTGCACTGCACTAATGGGGCAGGATATAAGTCAAATAAATAAATCAAATAAATAAATAATATACCCACACATTTCTAGGTCTGTTGATGTCAAAATTACTTTTATTCCAGGTACACAATTCTGCAATCTGTTTTCAAAGGAGCACATAGTAGGATTTTGTAAAAACTGACACTCCCATCAAGCAACAGTTTTCTCCAATTTTTTAAAGAGCAACAGAACAATATTATGACCAAAGCTCTATATTTTATTTTTATTTCAGTATTTATTTTTTTAAAAAGGGAATGAAAAATATATTAATTTAAGTTCTATTTGGATTTAAATCAGTTTTTAAAGTTGTTAAAATCTGTTTTCTTTTTTTAAAAAGCTTTACATAATTATCGTTCAAATTTAAAGTGTTTGTAGCTAAAACATTCATTATGGGATGGAAATTATACACTCTAATTTATATTACTTGTTCATATTATATTTTTTTAAAAAAATTGTAAATAGGGTCCAACAGTTCTTGGATGGGAGCCTCTGCTATTAAGTTGTGAATTGATTCAGCAACATGGTTATACATACTGGATTGGACACAGTGGTGTAAACAGAAGTTCTTTTCTTGACTTTATGCAAGAACTCTGAATGAGAGAAAGATAACAGACATTTAGCAGTGTGCATTTGGTAGCACAAATTGTTGCCCACTCTCTTACACAAGACCCACTTGAACTAAATTAATAATGAGCAAAGACTTCTGTCAGTTCCCTGCACAAGTGCAAAAAAATAATAATACTGCACCAGAATAATTTTTGGCACTCCTGCATTCCTGGCTCAAAGCCAATCTGACAGGAGAAAAAGTACAGTTTCCGCTACTTTCACTGTGTCGCTCCACTGTAGAAATCCTCTCAAAAAAACACCCCATGTCCTTATTTTCCCTCAGTTAATAGGGCAGTTCTCACGCTGCTCTTCTGAGAGAGCATTGGTAACTTAGGCTACTGTAGTGAGGGGTACCCACAAAACTCCAACAGGGGTCAAAAGAGATGAACTGAGGAGAAATCAGAAATATATTACTTTTCTTTGGCCAAAACTGAAGGAGGTTTATACTTAGGGGGAAAATGCTTGTTAAGTATTGGGGTGGGCCTCACATCTTGTTCTGTTGGCAGCACCTCAATCCTCGGGAAACAGCACTCAAACACTAAATAAGTCTCCCAAGCACCAGGAGCAGCTCTTTAGGGACCATAAGCAGGCTACAGTCAGAAGCAAAGAATGAGAAATCTTCCATATATATATATATAATGCAGTACATTGTGTGTGGCCCTTTTCATCTGGCTCACTGGAGTTTTACGGAAGTCACACATTTGTACATACAAATGTACATACACACACACATCCAACAATTAAAACTGCACCTTTGTTATCCAAAACTATGTCATGTTACTTTCTAAACCACTAGTCTTTGGTGTGACGCTAATATTTCAAAACATATCATAAGAGGCAGAAGAGACCCTTGGCTGCAAACCTACACACATACCAACACAGAGTATGTCCCACCAAATTTGATAAGGCTTAATTCTGAACAGACATGCATAAGGTTATGCTCTGTCCTTCTACAGTCTTCCTTACATACTACCCCTAAAAGAAGAACTGAATCACCTGCCCAGAAGCATAAAAGCACATGCAGAACTTTGCAGTGTTGCAGATGTCTTCACTGTGGTAGTCTTTAACACGTCTGAGTCTGGTCTCAGAAGGCACCAGGAGGTACAAGCATTATGCCACTCAGCCCACTGAGCACCAGCTTTCAATGGCAGCAGACTGATTAGTAAAACATGTAGCAACACAACCAGTTCTTCAGAAGTACAGGAAGGATCCCCTACCTTCCCCTCTTTCTGGCAGGTGTTTAGAAAGCACTGAAAAAAACAAATTAAAACTACACGTGCAACCATATGTTCTTTCCAGAGAGCTGAGCCTGGTTTCAGCAAGTTCCTGTAAATATACTATATCCCAGTGAGTCAGCTTGAAATTAGCAGTCAAGAAAGCATCCAAGGATGCCAGATAAAAGGAATGACAAAGTGAACATGGCTGCAATCCTTGCACAGTCACCAAGAAATAAGACCAGCGAATGTAGCAGGACTTACTTCAGAGTAAATTGGCAGAGGATTGTGCTGTAAGAAAAGCAAGTGAAACTCAGCAAAGGCAGAAAAAATGGAATAAACAGTTAGTACTCTGAAATGGAAGGGCCAAAAACATTTGTTTATTCTCTACATCTTTACTGATTCTTTTAGTTTGACTAGAGGATGTTAGTCAAGCAATAGTTTATCCAAGCCAAGAGAATAAAATCAGTTGAAGACAGTAAGAGCGTCAAGATCCATGAAATTCTGGGTTAAAACATCTTCTTCTTTATTCTTCACTGCTCAAGTCCCTTAACTGCTATGATCCAACTATTCTTGAACTGGCCTAAAGGGAATCTTAGGATTCCTTGGGAAATGATTTATGGTCCTGGGTCCTCAATAAGCAAATGTGTAAAGATGGACAAGCTTTCCAGAAAGACACCTTGTTCTTTACTATCAAGCATCCCCTTGATCATGCAGCCACAGCAGTGGGATGGAAGATTATGTCTCTGCACACAGAACCAAACCAGCACTACCCATGGACCAAGTGTGCTTATTCTAGAATCTATCACAGAATCCTCTGCGACTGGTATAGTACCACGGCAGGAAAGCTAGTAAAGGACCTAATCTTCAAAAGCAGAACATATGAAACTACATACTATAGTCCTGAAAAAGAAGATTCCTTGCAAGATGTTGAAAAACATCAGGAAATGATCACACGGTTGCCTAAAAACATAATGTTGGCACAGAGGAACCCCAAATATTTTCATAGTCCTGATTCCACACATCAGTATGATTTGCCAATGCATGCACATCACTCAAATGATACATCCCTGATGACTTGCAGATGGAGGAATTCATTCCTCTGAAAAGCATTGTCAGTCAATGTGACATGCCATGAAACATCTCTCTAATGTTTTGATCCATGAAGAAGCACTCTGTTATGTACATCATCACTTGTATATTACACTCATGAGTGATAAATATAAATGTCTGAAGTGGTCCAGTTATCACCCTAGGGTGTGATCACATTGGCATACAGCTTGTATTTTGGACTGCTTGTGGTTTATTCTGGTGCAAGCTATTTCCCAGCAATCAAACAACATACACGGAATAGCACTCCAGCCAAACCCTGACCCATGTCCAATTTGGATCTTTTTGGTCCACTTCTAGGGCTACTGCTTTCTGTGGTTAGACTGGAATGATTTCCTGATGGATGGAAGGCTCACTTGATGGGAGTTTACTCCCAGCAAACCAACTCTTTCTGGTGTAATGAGAATGCACCTTTCTTGCCATACCCTCAGGTTACTGAGTCGCTTAAAATAAAAATGATGTTTATAATAGAGTTGTTATGCCTCTTCAGGCACTCAGGGAGAATGCACCGATCTTGGCACACAAGCTACATTTCTTTTCTAAACAGAAACCTTTCATATATCCTCAGATTTCCCAGTCACATGAAAAAAATTCTTAGTACATTCAACATATGTGTTTCAAACTTCGTTTCAAAGCATTGTATGTAACCTTACAGTCAAGAGGTTCTCTCTCATTTGATCTTAAAAGTTGTCATGCATGTAAGCAGGAAGAAACAATCACAGGCAACATTTATAATGCAATCCTATAAACATCTACTCATAATTGTGTCCCATTCAGTTCAGTGGAGTGCATTTCTGCATATGCAACTATAGATTTGCAGCCTTCTGCCAATTATTTCATTAACATAATGCTTTGTTCTCACTTACTTGATGTTCACTTTATAAAACTGTAACCACAGATGAAAGTGTCCTACAGATTTTGTTACCTTCTCAGCACAGATGGCAAGCTCTCCTCTAGGGTCCAACTGGTTTCAATGTCTGTTTAGTTCTTCTCCTCCGCCTTCTTTCTATACATATCCCCAATCTTTGAGAAAAAATACTCAAAATGTATATTTTCCAAAATGAAACAGTAATCAACAGCTTTGGAGGAGAAAGTTGTAGAGGTGGGGACCTTCTTGATATGTAGGGAATTGTCTCCTACATGCCCACCTCTTGCCTGGGAATTCCAGCAACGATGCTTCCTTTTACATCCCTTTGATGGGTTCCAAAAATTATCATCAAAATTCCAAGATCTGAAGAAGAACAGAAGCTGCTCTGTGTACTCTTTCCAACGCACCCTTATTTTACCTCCTTCTTCTCTAACCTTATATGCTTAGATATAAGATTTGGCTACAATTTTAGCTAGTGGTATGTACTGGGAAACAGCAACTGAAAGACAGTGTCCCCTTTTTGCTTAAGAGATTATTCCCTCTTGCAGACTAAACTGAAAATGATGTATATCAAAAATACAATATCTCTTCTGGTATTGAAAGCAGAAACAATTTGGAGAACATTTTCTATGTTACGACTTCAAACGACAGGAACGCTCCCATGAAGCACTCCAATGTGCTAAGACCATAAAACTTTAACAGTCTATTTTTGTGAAAACCAAATACCATGTACAAACCTCTTTCCTACATCACAAATCTTTGATATAGGCATAGCTGGATATAGAACTTTTCTAACAAAAGATACCATAACACGTGGACTCCATGAGTTCACCCACCCCATTCTCACAATTCTGAGACATTCATATTCTTCAAAGATAAGTATGAAGCAGACCAACAACCATGCACAATCTCTCATAAAATGCTTCAGGACCACTTGTTTTAAAAAAAAATCAGGGCAGGATGTTCTCATTTCGTCCCACTGCGCCAGCAACTCATTGTATCTATTCACCTCCATTTTGCTTTCTATAGTGCTTAGCACACAGAGAACCCTATTTTAAATGCCAAACAAGAAGTATTCTGATTCAGATTTCTGTATTTGCATCACAAATCTAGATCCTCACTCATGTGGATGGGGGTCCCAATTTGCCCCCTTCTGTGGTGCTGGAGCAAAGGAGAGGAAGCAAGCAATAATAGTTCTGACTGATAGGGACCATGGAGATTGTTGGGAGCATCTAAGACCCTCTGCCCAGTCAGAGGTTGTATTGCCTTGGAGGAGGCATGAGTGAAGCTAAAGGGTCCCACAGCCAACTCTTAAGCCAATGTGTGTCACAGCTTTGTCTCTTCCCCTTCAGAGATGTTGAAGGGCACAACTATAGGGCCACAGCAGGGATCAGGGGCTGTGAATCTGGACACACCCTCAGTTGCCAAGAGGGAACCATCCTATGATAATAGTCAGGGTGCATCTCATATTCTGCCACTCCAGTGTACACCCACCCAAATAGAACAGTCGGGAGGAAGTGGTATCCTGCTGGCATTCAGGTTGCCCTGTGACTGGAGCCTTGTCCTTTGTTATGGCCAAGCTGTAGCCAATAAAGTTGTGGGCACTGCCATTTCCACAAAATCAGGGCCTGTCTCTTATTTCTTTGTGACCTCTTTTTCTCTATGGACCACTGCTGCTAGGGGGCCAGCCTAGAGTAGCAGGCTACATGGTATTGTTTAAAGCTGTTTACACTGATGCACTTTCATTATAGTCCTCAGTGGTGGCGACACTGGTTTGTTCTTGGTACAAGACATTTTTTAAAGTTTCCATTTTGAAAGGCAGGGTTCAAAATTAAGGGCTTGCCCAAAGATTTCCCGTATTCTTACCAAGCATATACAACTGAAAAAAGATAGAGCAACCCACGGATACTGGAACAATTATCTCATGAAGATTCTAAGAGAAGACAAACAGCCCAAACCTGTACTAGTCATCTGTTCAGAAGGCAACCCAGGTTCCAGCGGGACTCATTAGAAAATAATTACACATCACAGCCTAGCAGTGCATTTTTATGCATGGAGTGAGAGGCTGCAGTTAACTAATATAGCTCATATCCTGTTTCAACCATCAGGACCTCCAGGTAGGGCTAGAAATGAATCCTACCTGAAACACTGGACAGCCACTACCAGTCAGAGTCAATAAAACTGAACCACATGGACCAATCAGCTGATCCAGTATAAGGCAGCTTCCAAAGTCAGTCCCAGTATGGTCAGCAAGGCTTTTTCCAAGATAGATGTATAGCCACTTATATAGAATTACAACCAATTTGAGTCTACATCCAACTGCTGTACTCCAATGTAAGATTATTATTTTTAAACAACCCTTTCAAGGGAAACTTCAGGTACTTCCTAAGTGTTTATGTGTCACTCTATTTAATATTTTTCCCTTGCCTTTGATAGGTTCAAGCTGTATATGTATAGCATCTTTTGTCTGAGAAACTTCCTTTTATCTGGGAAAATTCTCATTTGCTTTTCAAGATGGGTTGATAAACAAATGTACACACACACACATAAAGTCTTTGGGAAAACAGTATAGCAATGCTGGGACAAATGCATCATGCCCTTAACCATTTGAAGGCAGGGCCACTTCCTCAGATGGATGAGGTGGAAGTGAATACGTTGAATCGTATGTGCACTCACACAGAAGTTGTGGGGCTCAGGAAGGTTATATTAAGCTGATGATGGACACTGAGGCACACTGAAAGCAGATATACCACATGTACATGAGTTAAATCAATTGAACTTAATGACTGGAATCCTCTGTGCTCCCATGCTTACCTGAGAAGATAAACATGGGCTCCAATGTCCATCCCCAAAGACCAGCAAGCTCATGAGTGTAAATGGTCCACACACACACTAGCCACACAAATCAGCCCAGTTTCATCTTTCACAGCTTGTAGGTTTGCGCCAAAACATTGTTATTTTGCAAACATTGTCCACGGGAGATAGAAGCTAGTATTTCCCCCCATTGTTGAATGGTCATGCTGAACTAACAAGTACAACAGAGACTGATAGCTCTGTGATCTCATAGCTGCCTTGGGTGACATAGGCAAGATCTGAGCCAGCTGCTAACAAGCCTTTTATTTTTAATCAAAGCTTCTCATAATGTTACCCTAAAGAAGCATACTTGGGGATGGTAAACTGGCTATAGCGCAATGGTTCCCAGTCTCAGAACTCCTGGTCATGGTCTTACACTGCAATTCCAAGAAACCCGGACAATACACTTCTTTTTTTCCCCTCCTGTTTTAAACTCAGATAGGAATCTTGCACACACATACAAACACAGTTTGTGTCCAACTGGGTCAGGAGGCATTACTCATCTAGGTGAAGAGCATTTTATTATCTTAGGCACATTAAGAATAGTTTTTACTGTGGCTTAGCATTCCACACTCTACAATTATGCTACTCATTCTACTCTGGGTTTCATATTTTCATTCTCTGGTGCTGGTTTTATCTTTGTTTTCCTACACTGCTGCCTTCAGTATCTACTCCGTTTCATGGACTGTACAGTGCCCAAAGAACTCTGGTCACTGGGCACCCTAAAAGTGAAATAAACAAACAAACAAATAAAGTTACATGTACACAACTGAAGTGTCAGCCATGATGAGGCAGCATCTGTACTACTTGGGTAACTCATG
Organism: Intellagama lesueurii; assembly: GCA_037013535.1. Classification (NCBI taxonomy): domain Eukaryota; kingdom Metazoa; phylum Chordata; class Lepidosauria; order Squamata; family Agamidae; genus Intellagama; species Intellagama lesueurii. Next base: position 166,282,589 of record JBAJHW010000003.1, on the reverse strand, counting down.
AATTGGGCGTAAGTGAGTAAGTCCAACTGAAGAAGGCAGCTGTTAGCACAATAACCCATAAAATATTTCTGCAATTACACTGATATCTACAAGGCCAAGCTGTTATGCACCACTTAGAAAGCACTGAGTGTCCAGCAGAATGGGGGAGTGCAACTTAGAGTCTTATTAAAGTAGCTGTAGCCCTGTCTTCTCTCAGCAGTCAGCTAAATCACTTCATCCCTCTTTCCTTTTTGACAGCTCTTAGCAAAGTTGCACTGGGGGGGAAATGAGCATGGCCGGGTGGCAAGAGAATCAACAGCACTAAGATAATGAATGGCAAGAACAAGAGAGTAGAATATGGCCCCAAAAGATACTATAGAGTAATAGTAAGGCTTCTGGCATACCCATGCATCATACTGTCAGCCCCCTCTTTTACTGCAGCAAATGAAGGAAAAGGGAGAGCTACCTGCGTGTACACCAAAAAAAAAAAAAGCCATGAACTTGAGATAAAGGCCCGCTCTCTTCTTAGCTCACCCACTGGGTGAATAGATTATCCCTTTGTAACCTCCAGTCCTCCCTGGGAAAGAAAAGGAGACTGGCTCCATGAAAACATATTAAATTACCCAAATGAGGCAAGTCAGTGGCGGAACTGTAATATTTATCCACCATTCCATCTGCCCTCCAACTTATACGGTTCTGTTCAGGGAAGAGATTGTAATTTTAGAAGTCTGCTACCCATGAGCGGGCAGTTTAAAACAACATTTATTAGGGCCTTGCAGAAAATTTTGCAATGCCTAATGAGCTGTAGGAAAACAGATTAAAATGTGGCCTGAATCTTTTTACTGGGCTTTCCAGGCTATGCCTTGTCCATTATCTTGGCAATAGTTCTTCTCTTAGATATTAAACTGTAGTCTTATAATTAAGCATTTTATATTATGTACATATTAACACAGGAAAAAAGAAAACAGGAATCTCTGTGTTCTAAATGCGTCAAAATAACATGGAAACCTTATTCTAAATCCAGATGAAAGCATCGGGGGGGGCCAAATCTACTGTAAGAGGAGTTATTATTTGAAGTGCCATTTCAGCTACCCAGCTGCCATTACTTTGATAAAGAATCAACTCTATCATAGGCCATCAAGCCTTTTTAGGTGTACAGAGGTCTGACTGTGGACCAGAATTTTTCCCAAAATCATCTCTGCTATTTTTAGCTACCTTTCCTCAGGTGCAGGAAAATCTAAATGGAAGCTACAGCACCCCCCCCCCCCCCGACACTCTTCCATCTGCATTCCTTAGTCATGCATTAATACATTCACAGTGTGGTGTGCATGTGTTTACTCAGAAGGAAGATGACTTACTATGCTAAGCAACAGGATTTTAATGGCAATGAGTCCCCATAAACACAGAGGCTGAAGTTCTGTTGCTTAGTCTGTAGGGATTTGATGAGTCAGTGCCATACATTCCATTGATTCAAATGGGCCTACTCTAGTGTGACCTATAATGCTAAAGAATAGGATTTCAGCCAATGTGTGACTTACTTCCAAGTAAACCTACACCATACTGTGTTGCAAGACCATACCATACAGTTGCAAGACCTTACCATACAGTCTCCCAAAGTCTTTTCAAGTGGCTATAGCCGAGAACGGTGATTACCCTTTAAACAAAATTATGTTCCCCACTGCCTTAGCGTTGCACGGAAAATGGTAGGCTACCTCTTTTACGGCTGTGTCTAGATTATCAAATAGCATAAAGCATGAGTGAACTAAAAGTTTAAACATAAGAAGCTCTAATTAATGCTGTTTTAATAGAGGTAAGTGTGGGAGGGAAAGTGCAAAACCACTTCATTTTTATAAAAGGGACACTTCTGTGCAGTTGTACTGATTCAGCAAGAATCCAGACTTCAAGTACGTTTCGACACCAGGAAAAAATTCTCTTTCCAACGCATGGCAAGAAATAGCCTTGTTGATGAATCATTCTAAGGAGGAAATAACAGTATTATTGCCGAGACCTATGAAAATCTTTCTTTCTCTGGAATAAGTGCTGCACAGATACCTCGCTACTTAAGCAAGGCGTGTGATAATCAATCTTGACTTCTTCATCAACCCCCCCCCCCCATAATATCTCTTAGAAGTCTTTCATTTGAAGAAGCAAGCCAATTAATTCAGACTGTTTCTGTTACAAAACAAAAAACTAATTTAAAGTCATTTATCTACACAGCTTTCTGTCAAATCACGTAAACTTGAGTGCAGCTAGCCAATCTAGCCCATTTTTAAGCCTACAGGGTGTGCACAAAATTATGGAGTCCCTTTGAGTGAATATTATTTACTATTACTATTCTGATGAAGATGTCACATTTTAACAGTTTGCATACGCTCATCTCCTAGAGTTACCTGCACCTGTTCTTGTGCCTTTTAACAGCACTTGGTCTTCAGAAACTGTCAGATGAAGGTTTTCATATCATGGAGATAAGTATTATCTTCTATTCTCTGGATCACAAAGCTGTTACAGGAACAAGAGCAGGCAGAAGAGCTGACAAGTCTACTGTGATCATACAAGCTTCTTCATCCTCCTTTCGGTACTACTGTAGGTTACTGTGTGTTGTTGCTTCATTTGCAGCTTCAACAGAATGACACCATCAGTTTCTATGTTCCAATCTAACAGCTTTTTAATCTCATGTCATGATCGAGAAAAATCTAAAAGTCATGTGTTTGTCCCTCTTTCTATATACATACATGTATAGTATGCGCGCGCTATGTCATACACACAACCATCTTTCCAAAACTACGTTCTTTCCTTTCATCAATCTCTGTCCTCAGCCATACAACATCATTAGTTGATTATTCTTACTTGAAACTCCTGATCATGTGAAATACATCATATTTGTTCCAACAAGCCTTTAAAAAATATATACCCTGATGGGCAGAACACAGATTCATGGATGAAAAGCTCTTCTCTGTGTTTACCCAATTAATATTTTCCTTTGGGTCTCCTTTCCCCTAGCCAGCACAAAGACAGATTGACAGGTGCCACCAAGCAGGACAGCGACCAGGGGAAATATTCAGGTCACGAAGTTAAAATTGGCAGTTTCCATCTCCCCCTCCCTGCCTGCTGCCAACACAGAGATGTTGTTTTTTAAAGAATATTTTCCACCAGCAACTCAGGCTATCAACACGCTCATGACACATCCAGACAAGCCTCCATTCTCTCTTCCCTCCTGTAAAAACAGATTCTCCACAAGTAAAGCCCAGGAAAAGGGGAAAGCAGAGAGACATAGCAAAAAGAGGGAGAGCAGAAGCAACATCTTTCTCATGCCATCTGTAAGATGCAAACAGTGGGTAGTGGAAAGCAATTACGAGCCAACTGACACTGCGGAGAACCTTGCAGCAACCTGAGGGTTAATTAATGCTGGATTACACCTTCAAAGGCAAGAAATTACACCACCCACCCAGCTCCCATCGCTCCAAATATTGCTTCTCACTGTATAACATTCAGCACCTCTTTAACTGACTACACAGTTTCTCCTCTTCAAAAGCTATCAAGAAGCCACCAATCCCCAGGAACACCAAAATGCATTGTCTTCAGCGGGCAAGACAACTGCACATTTACTCTGAAGAAAATCTCATGGGGGTGGGGGAAGGATCAGGACTGGAGGGCAACTCCATATGCTGAACGACCTGGAAAACTCCACCGGGCCTGGTGCAAACAAATAAAAATAAGTCCACCTGTTGCCCTGTGTAGGCAGCTCAGCTACCATCTGATTATTCAAAGGTTATTTCTTTTGAATCCAAAGTGGGAGCGTTACTTGGCCACAGCATTTCTCCCCACTGATATCCTCCCTTTGTTTTTGTGCATCTATTTTCCATTCCGATGCAGACTGCAAATGCAAATGAATTGGGGTATGGATTCGGAGGAAATACACCGAAGGTTCGGGCTATAAGGCTTTGCAAGGGGCAACACTGCTGCAGCCTCGTAAAAGGCCTTTAGGCATCTGGGTCGCGCCTGTTCCCCACAGGCCTCTGTGCCTCGACGGCTCCCTTAGGTGAGCGCGGGAAAGCAAAGCCACCTAACCCCTCCCGCCCCCGCCCCCCCCCCCGGGCCTCCGAAAGCACCGCTTCCACTCGCCGCCGTTTCTGGCGCGCCGCCTTGCTTTCCTTGGGAAACAGCGCCCACCTTTGGCCGAAAGGAAACTTTTCAGCCCGGCCGAGCCGCGCGCTCAAGCCGCAGAAAAGGAGGGGAAAAAAAGGAAAAAAAAGGCGGAGGGAGGGCAGGGAAAAGAGAGAAAAGCCGGGCCGACGACGCTGCGCGCGCTGTCAGGGCCTGCAAGGCAGCTGCCTCGCCGCCTCGCTCCCCTCCTGCGGCCGCCGAGAAGCCTCGCCGGGAGGGCCTGGGGGCCGGAGGAGAGGCGGCGTCGGCTGATAAAAGACCTCGAGCCGCTGCTGGGTCGCGCTCGCACTGGGAAAGCCAAGAACCAACCAAGTCACCAGCAAGGCACTGCAGGGGAAAAGCGACGGAGATCCGGGCAAAAATCTCGCCTTTCTCTCTCCCCCGCGCCCAACTCCTGTTTCTTGGTCACCCACTCACAGGAGAACCGCTAGCCCGGGTGCACCGTTCACCCGATCTCGGCTTTTTCAGAGGCCAACAACAAGGGCCCAGGATCCCCGAGCCGAAGCCTTCCCCGCCCCGCCTCCAGTCGCGGAAGACACGGCGGCTCAGCCCTCTCTGCTCGCCGGACCGGCGGGCGTGCTCGGCGAGGAGCGCTTACCTTCCTGGACCGCGTGGAAGGGGTTGTTGGCTTCTATGAGCTTGATGGTGTAAGTGATCTTCTCGCTCTGCAGAATGTCATCGTTGAGGCTCAGGTCCGCCACCGCCTGCTTGAAGATCTCGTCGTCCTTGGCCGCGTTGCCTTCGAAGATGGCACCTGTTGGGGGGGGAAAGGAGGAACCGACCACCATCATCCTTGCCGAAGGGCAAAGCGAGAAGATCTCGCAGGGGCAGCGAGGAAATGCTCGGGCGGGATGTTTCTTTCTGCTTTCCGCCCTTAAACTTTCCTCGCCCTTAAGACTTCCCGCCTAAAGGAGTCGTTCTAACTTCTCCTTAAGGGACGGATAGTTGACCGCTTGTCGTGTCGCATTCACACGTTCTACACATGCACGGACACTCGGACCTGAATTCGTTCTGACATCTTCCCTCTATTTCCTCAGCTCCTGACACGCTCCCACCCACACGCACACCTCCAAAGAGGGTGAAAACAATGAAGTCCTTAAGCCGGTTCTGTTGGAAGGAGAACACAGGCATGTGCCTTCCTTTCAGTCAGGCCACTGGTCCACATTGCCTACTGACTGGCCCCGGTTCTTCAGAATTTCCAGAATCCACTCCTAGCCCTGTCTGATGATATAGGGCTTGAGCCTGGAAGTCTCTACATGTAAAGCTCATGTTCAGCCCCTGCCCACGGTTAAGAGTAATGATGGCTTAATTGTAGAGCCAGAATCGTGTCAGGGCTGTGCTAGTCTAGGACTCAAAACACCTTCATTCAAATCCATCTTCTGAGAACCTCACTAGCTGACCTCAGGCCAGGCACTTTAAGCCTGAGGAGGGAGGGAACACACTCCACTTGACCTACCCTGCAGGGCTGTTGTAAGGATCAAGTGAGAAGGATGAGAGCCAGGTGCCTAGCATAAGGTGGGATATAGATGTAACACACAAATAAGTGATAAACTGTTACGAACTTTTACTGTAAGAAATCCTAAGTATCCTTGAGCCCTGAGGTACCCTGTTTAGTAGTCTTGCTTCCCGCTGTTTTTAAGGGATGGTGGGGGGGGGGGGAGAGAGAAAGCATTTACTAGGCCTCACCAAAGAAAGCCTAAATAACACCATGACTGTGCATGAGAACTTCCCACCTGCTTAACTGGTGGCCTGAATGAACCAACCAGCAGGCTAAAGGCTCCTCCTAGGTCGACTCTTTCCACCTTGCTGTGTTCAAAGGCCTATCTATCCCAGCGAGGGGTCAGGTGGCCTCATCCCTCCCCAGACACTTGCCCTGGTGATAATCCTGCATGATGACCAATGACTTTTGTGCTGAAAGAGGAACATCGGAGCCTGCCACCTCTCATGAACTGGCCGCAATATTTTGGAGCAGGAGGGAGGGGTAGGGTGTAAACTTTGGAGTTCCACCCAGTCCTTGAGATTGTATTTCTGCGAGTTGTAAAAAAGAAATCTCTTTTTAGAAAAGGGGGAAAGGAAATGTTTCCAAAAGTTTCATTGTTGGTAAAACAGACACACACACACCCCAGACATATGCACACACACTCTAGGTCCAACGGGGCACCTCTTTCCCCCCTTCCCCGCCTGCCTTCTCATGGTGGGCTCTTGCTTCCCTCCTGCGCATCAGCACACACTAATGGAGAGAGCTGAGCTTTTGTTCAGTAACCTGAAAGCTTCTAATTTCAGTGCCTTGTTTATGCAGCTAGCATGAAAACATCTGGCGATAAGCCTTACATAATATACCCGTTTTGTGTGAGCCTGGAGGGGGTGGAGGGTGAGGTAGGCTGCCTTTCTTTTTTACTCTTTCTTGTTGTGTGTTTGTCGGACTTTTCGCTTTTCTGAAAAAAACAGGTGTCATCATCCCACCTCACCGACTTCCTCTACATTTATTACTATTCACGTCTCGCCAGTACGTTTAAATGCCATCCAGATGCTGAATTCGTGAACAAAATTCTAAATCTAAGTTGAGAGCCTTTCTCTCTCTCTCTCTTTCTTTCTCTCTTGCCTTTTTTCTCCCCTCGCCAACCGAGCGAAGGGAGCCATGCTTTCCAGCGGCACCTCTGAACATGGAGGTTACGCGTCACGGTGGCAGGTGGAGATCCGCCCGGAACGACGCCCTTTCTCTCGAGGGGGTCCCTGGCACCGGCGGCCCGCGGTCCCAGAAGGAATGGGGGCGCCTTTTGTCCAAGGGAAAGGTTTCGGCGGCGGGGGAGGACTGGGTGGTTTCCTTTCCAGCAGAGACTCCCGCACGCCCACCGCCTTTTCGGCTAAGCCGGTCTGTCTCAAATCCGAAATCTGGAGTTCATTCACAGTTCGCAGGGGAGCGGAAGGAAAGTTTTATCCCACGCTTCGCCTCCCCTTCCTCAGTGCCTAATTTCTGGGGTACCTCGTGGAGGGATCCCTGAACTTACCAAGCCCAGCTCTCTGAGACCGATCCCTCCCCCCATATCGTTTTTTTTTTAGAGATCTGCAATGCTGTTTGGCCTCCTGCTGAAGAGTCATGGAGGACTTCAGGGCGATGTTGGTGGAAGATTTAGGAGGAGTTTGACACTCCCAACCACCAGCGCCACCCCACAGTCCAGTCCGGCCATGTGCCTTCTCCCCTCCCCTCCCCGATGCTCCCTTCTCTCCTCTCCTCTCCTCTCTTCCACGCGGGGAGGGAGAGGGAGAGGGAGGGGGCGGGCGAGAGCGAGACACCTTGCCTCTTCCATTCAACTTGGAGAGCGCTCGCCTGTGAACCCGGCCATCCGCTGCCAGGCCGGGCAGCGAAGGCCGCGGGGCTTGATCCCCCTCCGGCTTCTCCCGGTCCCACCTCTTTGCTGCTTGGCCTCCCCGCATTTCCTCTCGCCAGGGGGCTTCAGTCTCGCCCTTGCCCGAGACTCCTGAGCATCCGAGCTCCCTGCTTGCCACTCTCTGGATGTTTCGCTGAAGTATTTTTTTTTATCTTGAGTGACACAGAGACAGAGGGGGGGGGGGAAGAGAGAGAGAGAGAGAGAGAGCGCGCTTGCTTCCCGCACAACACCTTTCTCCTGCCTGCCTGCCTGCCGATCGCTTGTTCCCCTTTAGGAAAAGCTGCCCCAGAGACCGGCCTTTTGCTTGATTTCAATTATGTCTTTTTTGTAAAAGGTGGCCAGACTTCTCCCTTGCGTCAGCCACATCGCTCAAGTTTCCCTCTACAGAAGCCACCGGGCCCCAGGCATTTCCCCTGGCACTTTCCGGCTTCCCCTTCTCCCAGCCCAGCTTTCTCCTAGTTTGAGGCTCGCTCCCAACCCTCGCAAAAAGTCCAGCGGTCAGTCCGCCACCGCTAAGCCTTACTCAGCCCAGCGAGAGATCAGGTCACCCGCCCCAGGTGCGCCTTGGCCACCTCCACCTCTCCATCGCCCTCCCACCGCCCTCACTTGCGAAGGGGTCGTCTGGTCCTCGGCCAGTCCTGCCTGAGAACCACCACGCCTGCCCGGGCGGGGAGAGGAGATGGTTCCTCTCCAAAGTTTTGCCGTATGAGGCGGTTTTCCGGGGGGCGGCGGTGCCCCTGTACATTACAAGAGAAGCCGAGGGCGATCAGCGCGCAAACAGGGCTGAGGCAGGGGATGGCTGGGCTAAAGAAGCGACTCCAACGGCAGATCTTTACTACCACCCCCAGGGAGGAGAGTCCCCCTCCCTTCCACCATTCAGTTTGAATGATTTGCAGCCTTATTTCGTTCCTAACTTTGCAAGGAGACTCATTCAGATGGCTTTTCCTTTGGGGGGTGGCGCCTGCATCTCTCTCTCTCCCTCTCTCTCTCCATCCTCTCTTTTCCTCTCTGGAGTTCATCTCGCTCACGTTCTCTCCATCTTCCCTCCTGCTATCAGGATGATTATTTCGCCTTAATGAGACACGATCCTCCTCGCACTCTTCTTTTAATTGATTATTTGCCATTTCTACCCTTCAGCAGCCCCCCCCCCGCCCGTTCGCGCGCAAACACACACACACACACACACACACATATCCACGAGCTCCCCTCTCTTACCAATGTGGATGATGGAGTCCGCTCGCACAGAAACGCACTGAAATATCCAAGGAAGAAACCAAAGCATCAATACTTCCATTTCCAACCTCGCGTGCAGCACATCAGCCCGGATTTTTTTGGCTAAGGAAAGCCACCGAGATGGAAGAGGAGGGAAGGTGGAGCGGAGGGAGCAGAAGTGAGAAGAGAGGAGAAAAGGATGCCCAGATTTAAAAAAAATGAAAAAAATATATCCCAATCTCTCCAAAGCCTAAGTAATATCCAAGCTTGGGATTTTTGAAAGTGGGGAAGAGGAAGGCAGAAAAACAAACAACTAGCGGCAGAGCGGCAAGAAGAAGACGAAGACGGAGAATCAGGCTGAGGTTTTAAAAATGTATGTCGAGAATGGATAGATCCCGGCTTGGTGGAGGCGACGGCGACAGCAGCAGCCAAGCAAGCAGCTCCCGACTTCAGCAGTAGCTCTTGAGCACTCCGTGTGTGTGTGTGTGTGTGTCTGTGTGCGCGCGTGCGTGCGTGTGTGTGTGTCTGTGTACGCGTGTGCGTGTGTGTGTGTGTGCGCTCGTCCCTGGCCCCAGCAAACAGCAAACTGCGGAGGCACCCCCCCCACTCGATCCTCCTCTCTCTCCCCCCCCCCGGCGAGGACACCACGTGATTGCAGAGCCTCACCACTCAATATAGTCTGGGCGAAAAAGCAACAGAGAGGAGATGGGGAAGCAGCTCCTATAGAGATGTGCGCGGGGGGGGGGCGGTGGCTGGAGGAGCCGCCGCCGCTGCCACACACGCAGGAGGAGGGGGAGGCGATGGCGGCAGACAGGGAAGGGGAGCCGAGTTGCGGGGTTTTGGGTGGCGGATTTGGAAAGGTGTGCGCGCGGGTCGGGGGGGGGGGGACGACGAGGAGATCTGAGACCGAGGAGGAGAGGCCAGCATGAAGGCACGTTTCCAGAGGGAGGGGAGGCGAGAGAAAGAGCAGGCGTGGATGCTGGATCGGGGTCTCCTTCTATAAGATAATTCAAATCCCTGTCCAGGCTGGACGTAATTCTCACGAAGCTGCGTCCAACTGGCCAAGGGATCGTCGAAACTAGCAGGGTGGGAGGGACTTCCCAGAGAGGATGATGAACACTGAGTGCCTCTCGCTTCGCATCCGGCTCCTGAGAGGCAGCTTTCGCCCTTCGCCCGCTTGACCGGGGAGGGGATGGGGGGGGGGTCTCCCGTGCCTTGAACTCCCAACTCCACGGCGGGGACCGAATGCTTCCGTCCTGCTCGCGGAGGGGCCACCTGGCTCCCAGGCAGACTTCCAGAAAGCCAGAGGGTCCTTCCCACCCAGCGACCCCTTCCCTTCCTCCGGAGGGGGAGGAGGGAAGGGGGCGCTGCTCTTACGAAAGATGAAGCCCATGAGCTTCCCTTCCAGATGAGGCTGGCAGGGGAAGCTGACGGCTCCTGCTCAGAGGTTGGCCGGCTAAGGACTGGGCTGCCCCCCCCCCCGCCACCCATGGGCGCAGTGCTGGTCCAGCCCTCGTCCTTCCCGAGGGCGGAGAGTGTTGCTCAAAAGTTTAGAAGTCGAAGGATCTGCTTGCGCTCAACAGAACGAGTGCCACCCAGCCCAAAATCTCCATCTACCCTAAAATCTAGGCATAGGGTTTCCTTAACGGGAGGGGCGGATATGTCACTGATTTATTCGCAGTTTCATCACGTCTTCCTTCCTTCCTTGTTTTGTTACTTGAATTGGGTTAAGACGTGGGAAGCAGCGGTGTATTTAAATTCATTACGACAATATTGAGCGCCCAGACGTCCCCACTTTTCGGGCCCTTATCGTGCCAACCGGAGCTGGGAAACCGTTCAGCCCGGAGGCTTGTTTTGAAAAACCAAGAGAAAATTCGAGGGAGTTAAAACATCGCCCTCTTCCTAGCCCCACCTTTTGATCTCCGAGCCTAGAACTAGACGGATACATCAAGAGGTGGGAAGAATGTAAAATAAAAGTGGCGTCTCCAGCTCCCTTGCTGGGAAGAAAATGGTACGTGAAAGGTTGCTTGTGTTGTCGTCGTGGTTTTAAAAAAAGAAGAAAAGCCTTCAATGAAATCTCGTGCCTACACTGGGTACGCTCAGGCTCAGAAGACCGATTCATCCCCTTAAAACAAACACATCAGTGATTGCAGGCACCCAAACGTGAGAAGCCTTTAAATACGCCACAAGGATCCAAAGAAAGCAAATTCATTCAGAGGAGAGAGAGAGAGAGAAGGACGTAACTGAAACTACTGCCAGGAAAAATGAGTGGAGAAACAGGATGTTAACCACACTATTAAGTGGCTCTGAGGCGAAGCCCCCTCCCCCGCCCCATTGCTTTAGCAATAGGGAGCAGGAGGCAGACTGGCAGGCAGTTTTGCAAGTCTAAAGATTAGCAAAGGCGCTTCCCGAAATCTGTAGCCGACCGTCATTGAAAACGGTGGCAGGCGTGCCCCTCACCAGAAAGGGAGCAGAGAGGGGCCATTGGGAAATCAATGAAAGTAGCATGATTCTAGATATCAGCTGTCCAATACTTTTGAGACTCCGTGAAATATATACGTATACATATACATGTGCCGATATGTGCTGTCAAGTCACTTCTGAGTTACTGTGAGCCTAACAGAGTTTGGAGGCATCTGAGATGTTCCAAAGAGTAGTTTGCCATTGCCATCCCATGGCCAAGTGGGGATTTGAACCCAGGTCTCCCAAGTGCTAGTCCAACCCGCTATCCATCACATGACACTGGCCATCCAATACATATGCATACAGGTTTATTAGTAAATATCATCTCACATACGGAAAGCCAGACTAGATTCAGATGAAGGAGGAAGGGAAATTGGTGGAAGAAACATAAAAAATTTAAGATATGCAGATGACACCATCTTACTGGCAGAAAGTAGCAATGACTTGAAACAACTGTTAGGGAAAGTGGAAGAAGAACTGCAGGACTGCAGCTGAAGGTTGAGAACATGGAAATCATGACTACAGAAGTACTACTCAACATTATTGCTGACAATGAAGAAACTGAAATAGAGATTTTGTATTTCTTGGTTTAATGTTCAGTCCAAATGGAGACTGCAGCCAAGAAATTAGAAGACTGAGACGAGGGAGGGCAGCAATGAAAGATTTAGAAAAGATCATCAAGTGTAAGGATATGTCACTGGAGACCAAGACCAAGATCATCCACATTCTTGTATTTCTGATCGCCATGTATGTATGGGTTTGAAAGCTGGACAGTATAGAAAGCTGTCAAGGGAAAATGTCTGAAATGTGGTGCTGTAGAAGAGCTTTGCAGATACCTGGGACTGCCAGAAAGAAAAAACAAGTGGGTCCTACATCAATTCAAGACTGAATTATCTCTGGAGGCAAAAATGTTGAAACTGAGGCTTTCCTATTTGGGGCACATCAGAGAAGGCAACATTCTCTGGAAAAGACACTAATGCTTGGGAAGGTGGAAGGTAACAGGAAAAAAGGCAAAATACGTGATGGACTGACTCTCTAAAGGAAGCTACAAACTTGAATCTACAAGAGCTAAGCAGGGCTGCTGAGGACAGGACATTTTGGAAATCACTCATTCATAGGGTCGCCACAAGTCAGAAGCAACTTGATGGTACATAATAACAATATTAGTAAAGTTTTTTTTAATTACACTTGGAAACAACAGCTTGAAAACTATGAAATTATTCCAGTACATCTTTATATTCATTGACCATATAAATAATAGAATCACAAAATTGTAGATTTGAAAGGAACCCTCTGCCAGTGCAGGAAATCCACAGCCGTACCCTCAACTCCTGCCATCCAACTCTGTTTTAAAAAGCTCCAATGAAGAATTCGCTACCTTCCAAGGCAGTCCATTCCACTGCAAAATAGTTCCTCCTATCAAGAAGTTTTTAATGTTCAGTCAAAATTTCCTCCCGCGCAATTTGGATCCATTAGGTCAGGCTCCTCCTTTCTGTGGCTGCAAAAAAAAACCCCAAGCTGCTTCAGCTTCCACATGGCAGCCCTTCACATATTTGAAGATGGTTTTCACATTATTCTTCATCTTCTCTGCTCCAGGCTAAACATACCCAACTCCCTCAACCATTCTTCAACCACTTAGGTGAGTTCCTAAGAATACACAGCGGAAAGAAAAAATGCATGTTGTACAGATGCTTGGAGAATCTGGACTTGCTAAAAATTTTAGGCTAGTGTCCATCATAAGACAAACTTAGTTTTTCTGCCACCTAATTATGGAATTGTGTCTTGGTGGGAGCGTGTTCTTCACTGAACTACTGGATGGAAAACTATCTTCCTGTTGCCTGTCAATTTCTTTATAAGAACTGTAAAGCAAAATCGTGGTTATAAGTTTTCCAATCTGCTATTTTTAATAGGAGAGGGGGAAATGTCATTCTCCCTTCTCCTAGAATGAAAACAATAGGATGCAAAAATGCTTAGTTGTGGTTGGTTCATATGCCCCCCCTCTTTTTTTAAAAAAAGAAAGTTAAATGTTGAATGAAAGAGTTTAGGATTACTGGGGATTGGGGGAACCTTCCTTGTAGTTGCCCTCTACCCAGAAGCTATCATCCTGCTCAAATCAGCATTTGATTCATAGAAAAAAGAAATCTGTCTAAACCAGGGGTGGGCAACGTGCAGCCCCCATAGGCCCAAATACACTCTCCAGCACAGCTGGGGCCCCACAACCCTTCCCCCCCCCAATTTAAAACATTTTTTAAAACATTTTCTCTCAAGTGCCTCCAGGAGCTGGGGGGGGGGGATTTTGGACATTTTGAGGAACCCCCCCCCCACACACACACACATCATGGCTCTCATCTCCCCAATGTAACGTGGTGGGGTTTTGTTTTTTTGTTTTTCTTTTTAAACAAGTTTGAACACTAGAGAGTTTGGGAGGATTTTTCAATCTAAATAAAGATCCCATTCGTAAGGGGAAAAATAGAAGTGAGGGTCGCGGGCTCCATGCAGTTCATAAACTGCTGGTTGTTCAAACCAGGGTTTGGCTAATTCCAAAAGCCTTCTGCAAATGGCCATCCAGGGCTCTGCAAGAGCAATCTGTTCTTTCTGCAAAAAGCCTGCTAGGGTAGGAAGAGAAAGAGAAAAGAGAAAAAGAGATGGGCTTGTTTTTTCTTGCTCTATCTACAGATGTCAATCCCATCACTAACTGCACATTGTCATTGACAGATTACCTCAACAGAATGCAGCTCTTGACATTTAAAAGGTTGCCTGCCCCAGTCTAAGCAGAGGTGTTTTCAGTGGTCTTTGTCAGTAATTTCCTACTGACTGGATGAACATACTGTATTTTCCTGTTGGTCAGAACCAGATGCTTGAGAGAGAGGTTTATGCAATCATCTTAAGGCATCCGCTGGTGTAATTCCCACTGTTTCTCCAGTTGGCTATGGAGGTTAGGACTAATGGGTCTTGTTGGCCACACACTCTCCACCCTCCTGCACTAGTAGTTAGAGGGCAATGTTGCAAACTGATAGGAACCTTTCAAGGACCATTGGGGGGGAGGGGCCATCAAGAACATCCCTGTTAAGTAGATTGTGGTCACTTCCATGTCTTAGACAAATAATAGAAGGAAAAAACTGGAAGATACGTTGGCCTTACATTACCTAATATGATATAGGTGTTCCTCAGATGGGTCCCTTGCTGTCTTTAAATAAGAGATTGACCACACACACATATTACCCATTTTTTATCTCCGGGATCCTCCTGCCATGGCAGCGGTCATTCTTGTTAGTAATGAACATGAGGAGAATCATGCATCTGGAAGCTTTAAGGAAATGTTCTCCTGTAAAACATTTGTGCTCCAATGCCTTGTTTTAAATCCAAATAATGTTGTTGCTATAGAATTAGAAATAAACATGGTCATTTCCACCACTGACCTTTGGCAGCGTGCACCAATGGCAGATCAGGTGGGGAGGAGCTGGCCTTCAGACCAGCCAAAGTTGCCCACCTTTTTATTTGCAATGTCTGAAAATGTACAGAATACTGTATTATCCTCACCACTTAAGCATCTGAAGCTTTCCCTTAATGCACTCAGAATCCTCAGAAAAAATAGAACCACAGAAGTGGTTTGCATGTAATAACAATCAATTGTGTGTCAGCAAGTCAGTTCTTACTTGTGGCAACTCTTTTCAGGGTTTTCTAGGTAGAGAGTATTCACAAGTGGTTTACCATTCCCTTCATCTGGGGGGCACCCTGGGACTGTGAGGGTTGCCCAAGGCCACAAACGTTGGCTGTTCTGGGATGTACAGTAGGAAGTTGAACTCCCATCCTTTGACTCCGCAGACAGATGCCTAACTCACTGAGCTGTCCAGCCAGCTATAACTGTGTGCTACCAAGTCGATCCTGACTCATGGCGACCCTTTCCAGGGTTTTCTCGGTGGAGAATACGCAGAAGTAGTTTACTACTCCCTTCTTCTGGGGGCATCTTGGGACTACACAGGCTGGCTCTTCTCCAGGAAGCACAGTGGGGAATTGAACTCCCAGACTCTGGCTCTGCAGCCAGATAACCTAAACCATTGAACTATCCAGCCAGCTGTTTTGTATGTTCCGTGTCATCGCGCTGGCCACGTGACCACGGAAACTGTCTTCGGACAAACGCTGGCTCTACGGCTTGGAAACGGGGATGAGCACCGCGCCCTAGAGTCGGACACGACTGGACTAAATGTCAAGGGGAACCTTTACCTTTACCTAACTATCTTTACTTACAGGCTTTGGTTTTACACATGCAATTTCATACAAATCAATGCCAAGCTATTAAATACCATACTCAGTATTTCATGTAATAAAAGCACTTAATCCAGGTAATTGGGCCCTAGGACAAAGATCAATACAAACTTTCCTTATTATGATGGCTTTAGTGACTAAAAGTTAATCGTGATTTACATTTTCATCAGATCACTGTATGTCTATTGACTGATGTTGTAAAGGAAGGGCAGAGAAGCCAAATTTCTTACCTCTGTACAGAACGTTTTAAAAATAAAGGTTTATATTAAGTATGCTTTGAGCTAACAGCAGTATATTCCATTTTATTTTAGAAACTCCTCCGTTTATTTTTGAATGCGAGTGACTACAGTGAGATACTACCGCCATGTCATAAGATTTAGAGGTGGTACTAGAGTGCAATCTCAAAACCAGTGTCTTCAGATATTTCTGTTTCTAGGGGGCACTTTTTGCATAGCCATGACAGTCAAGGAATCCCTAGATGTTTATGAGGAAACAACTGTGTCTGGGGAATGATCCCAAAGAGTGTTCCCCCTTTTGGTCTCATTGTCAGTCAATATTCCCCTGCAACTTCACACTGAAGGGGATATTTAGTTGTACGTTTTAAGTCAGGGGAGCTTATCTGCTGTTGTTGATTCTCCTACAGAGGAATCCTTGCCAAGGCTTCTCCTATGATTAGGCAAAGTAAAGCAGGTAGCTTAATGGGCAAGTACTGTGTGGGGTGTGGATGAGGAAGCAATGGCAAGCCTTTCCTCCGCTGGAGAGTGTCATGTGTGCCACGTGTCCTGTCCTGAGCCCCCTACGCTGGCATGCTGCCTTCAGCTGTGGTGGAGCATGTTCTCCTGTTGCCACTGTTGGGGTAATACGTGGCTGCTAATCTTGACCTTCTTCATGCTGAAAGATAGCTTGATTCACTCCACAGATGTCCTGAAACCCACTATTATATGGTAAGTTTTTAAAACGCACAGACACATGCCTTGTATTACAGGAAATTTGCCTTTACCTAGTCTGAGCATTGCCCTGTCTCGCTTGGTATGATCTATAGCAGTGGTCCTTGAGATACTGTTGGACTGCAACCTCCATCATCTATCACCATTGCCTAGGGCTGGTGGGTGGAGCTGCCCTTTCTTAGCTGCATACACTGGGAGCATCCTCCCAGGGTTTCTGACAAGGAAATAGGCCTACCCTAGCTTGCGATGTTGGAGACAGAACTGAGGACTCTGTACAGGCAAGGTGTGTGCCTGACCCTCAGCTATGGCCCTTTCCCTTCGGGATCTCCCAAATGTTGTCCAGGAGGTGGGTGGGAGTTGTGCTTAACTTCTGTTAGTTCTACAACTAAGGCTGGGTGGGGGCCTCTCCTTCTATCCCAAAAGGCGATCTTGCAGTTTCATTTTCACTTTTTGGGCTACAACTTCCAGAAACTAACTTATTTGGCCATGTTTGCTGAAGGATTCCGGGAGGTGTGGTCCAAAAGGTAACTTTTGTAACTTTCACTGTTTACAGAAATAGTTTCTGCTACCTCTACAAATCATTCCCATTCAGTTCTGGCTATGTGTAAGAACTGCCACAGTGCAACCTGAGTTCCTGCCATGCTTATAAGCCATACAAACCATGCTCAGTCCCTTGGGAAGCCTGTCACTTGTATGACAAGTATATACTTGAAAAAGCCAAACCACAAAAGTGTTTATTCCGACGGGTGGAAGCAACGTCAGAGACAGCAGAAACCCCGGCAGGAAAGGTATGTATGCCACAGATCTAAATGTACAAGGAAAATCTGAAGAGGGAAAATATATGCACCTCAGATTTATGTGTTTAACCAAGTATACATACTGTATCTTGCTCTTTTCTGGGAAAGGCAAAGGAGGCAGGGGTATTAAAGCAGCAAGTCTAAAAAAGATTATATGGGGGTACGAGAAAAAGATTGGTTAAAAAGGAATGCTGCATCTACTGAATGTAGCAGTTTTTAAAATGTTTTAAAAATATTTAAAATTGTGTTTAACAGTGGTTTTATCATTGATATATGTTTAATTATTTTTAGTGTTCTTTCTTACAATGTTTTTAATGGTAATGACTGTACAGTTTTAACTGACCGTGAGCTTCCTTGAGTCTCCTCTGAGGACAACAGTGGCATATAAATAATATAAAAAATAATATTAAAACTACAAGAGATTGTCTACTTAGGAACCATGGACTGTTTCACCTTCCTGTTCATCTTCTGGCTATGCCTCCACAGTAACAGATTACAGAATGAAGAACTGCAGTAGCTCCTTCCATGATTTTCTGTAGCGAAACAGGTTGCTTGTAAACACTGTTGGTTTTGATGCACAGCAAGGAAACGAAGCGAAATAACCTGATAACACTAAAGTGGATAGAATGTATGGGAGGAACTGTGTCATGGAAGCACCTTCTAAACCCAGTTTTACCATCAGACACATCAAGCAGGTGCAGAAGTCAAGATGAGGCAGCTGAACCCAATAAAGGAATGGTTTCCAACCTTGGGTCCCCAGATGTTCTTGGACAAAAAGTTCCCTGAAAACCTGGCCAGCACAGCTAGCAGTGAAAGCTTCTGAGAGTTTTAGTCTACGAGGGGGTGCTGATAAGTATTGAGCCTTTCCCAGAAAAAATTGAGCTAGGAAGCTGTAGCTGCCACACTATTCTACATATTCCCCCAGGAAGTCAATGCACTTGCGACATCTGTCCTGCAGCTTCTTAAGTCCCTGCAAATAAAATTCTTCCGACTGCTGGTGCAACCACTCATTTGCAGCATTAGTTGCCTCCAGAGCACTCCCAAATCGTTGTCCCTTTAGGTGTTTTTTGAGTTTGGGGAACAGATAATAGTCAGAAGGAGCTAGGTTGGGAGAATAGGGTGGATGGGGAATCACTTGAAAGCCTAAGGACGTCAGTTTTGCCATTGTTGCACCTGCAGTGTGTGACGAGGCGTTGTCATGCAACAGGATGACACCTTTGGAGAGCTTTCCTCGACGTTTTTCCTTGATGTTTTGCCTCAACTTCGTCAATAAAGCACAGTAATATTTTGCATTGATGGTTGAACCCTGTTGGAGGTAGTCCACCAGCAGAACTCCCTTCTTATCCCAAAAAACTGTTGCCATTTGCTTCTGCACCGACCTTTGCACTCGGAACTTCTTTGGCCTGGGGGAACCACTGTGCCTCCATTCCTTAGACTGTTCCTTTGTCTCAGGATCATAACAGTAGATCCATGTCTCATCACCAGTTACCAGTTTGCCCAGGAAATCTGACTCATTTCTTGCAAAATGTTCCAAAACAGCCACCAATGACTCCACACGTTTCCTCTTTTGTTCGGTTGTCAAAAGTTTGGGGATCCACTTTGCTGCCAGCTTTCTCATTTCCAAGTCGTTGTGGATAATGGCACCAACTCTCTCATGTGATATTCTCAGATATATAGCAATACTTTTCGCTGATATTCGGCGGTCCTCCATGATCATGTCATGGATGGCTTTCACATTTGCAGGCACAGAGACAGAAACAGGCCTTCCACTGGGTTTCTCACTATCAACACCGAAATGGCCAGTTTTAAAATTGACAACCCAACGTTTAACTGTTGCATATGAAGGGCCACTGTCACCCATAGTTTGTGACATTTCATCATGGATCTGCTTTGCACCTTTCCCTTGGAGAAACAGGAACTTGATTATGGTCCTATGCTCTTCCACATTGAACTTTTCTGGAGGTGCTGCCATGTTCATTTTGGAGCTGAAAATGAAATATAAGTTAAAATCATAGGTAGTTGATTTTTGCACCATTGAATACAGACAAATTGGCCAATACACACTGCAATTTATAGCTTCCTAGCTCAATTTTTTCTGGGAAAGGCTCAATACTTATCAGCACCCCTCGTAAGAACATCTGGGGACCTATGTTGGGAACCACGGCAATAGAGGCTGGTCCATTAAGGCAAACAGGAGTGTGGTCCCACCCCAGGCTCAGGTATTGCCTGCCTGCCTATGTATGATTAACCACTTCCTCAAGGGGCTCTGCCTCTTACCCCTAGCTCCAGTCATCATTGGCTACTGTACCTCCTCCTTGCCCCTCCAAGCACAATGTAGCAAAACTCTAGCTCTTTTGTGCAAATATAAATGGAGAGGAAGTGTACAACTGATAGGCAGTGGGGTGTTATGGTGAGAGTGCTGGGCTGGGACTTGGGAGGTCAAATATCAAATCAACACTGAGCCAGGACATGCACTTAGTGACCTTGGTAAGTGTTACCACTTTACTGGGATTGCTGTGAGAATAAAGTCAGGTGGAAGAGACCTTGTGTGGTGACTTGAGTTCATTGGAAGAAAGAGAGGATAGAGATTCAGTCAACAAACAAACAAATAAATTTAAAAATCAAACTACCGTGTGATAAAAATAGATGAAAAATGTAAAAATACTGTGTGATTTGTTTTTCCAGATCTACAAGCCAAGCACTTGTTTTGACAGGACTGGAAGTTGTTCATGCCAATTCTAAATCTAGAATTGCATGTTTCATTAGTAGATTAATTAGCAAAAACGTAATCAAAAGAAGCTAATTTAAAATCGTAAAGAAGACTCTTGTTTACTTCTGAGTGACACTGGATTCTTGCATGTTACTGTAACAGATAATGAAAAAGAAACTAGAAAAATTGTATTTCCTTCTAACATTGAATTGCAATATTGCAATCTTTGTTAAACGTATGGTCAAAATCCTTCTGGTGTTCATGTAATGTTTGTGTAACTTGATGTGGCTAATTGTGACTAATAAGACAAAGTGCCTAGAGGTCACATGCATAACTGTGCAACTGAGATGTGCCAAGGCACCTAGTCCATTAGCCACAATTAGCTGCAGCAAGTTATGGAAACCTTACGCAAACACCAAGCAACTTCCATTCTGTAAACTATCTCATCCTTCCTTCAAGCATCTCAAAAAGGAACTAATGCTCTGGTAAGGTGCAAATTGACTTAAAGTTGATAAATTCATTAATCATTTAAAAGACACACAAGTGTAGATATTTTACACACCTACTGCATTTTTATGGTACACATCTCTGACTAAAATTTTGAAGAGGGAATTTTGATGTCTCCACCCTCAATTTGGATAAAACAAACACACTAGAGAACTGCCTTCATCAGAATTTGTGATATCCCCGATCTATATGGTGTCAGGGGTCTCTAACAAGGCCTTTTAGCAGGCCTAAGCAGTCTCTCTGCCACAATAATAATTTGTCAGAGGTAAGAATTACTGGGCTGTTCTTTGTGATTCTTGAGCACTGCCACCATGGACAGCTAGAGGTGATTTTGCAGCTGCAAGCCTAGTACAGGAAGCACAGTGAAATGGTCAGCAGACACAAGGGGCCAGTAAGATTGCACCTGGTCCTGTAAAATGCTGACCATATTGACTATGGCTCCTCAATCAGCAATGTGTTTCTCTCAAACTATCTAATCCCATTTTGCTGGATCAATTGCCAGCTTGCTTCAAGTCAAGTAGCCCTGGCAACAGAACTAGCATGGTGTAGTGGTTAAACTGTTGGGCTAGAACTGAGGAAAGTTCAGTTCCAATCCCAGCGAGCCCTAAAGCTCACTGAGTGATCTTGAGCCAGACATTACAGGCCCTATTTGAACATTCAGAAAAGGTTGATCTGAATGTGTGAGGAGGGGAAGAATGCTAGCCATACCACCCCCACGCTAGACAGTGACAGTCTGAGGAAAAATGTCCCCTGTAAATGTGGAGCCTTCCTCACAGATGATTTGGAATGTTGGCATTTCCAGATGCCAAATTGTGTAGGGAGCTTCTTTGCACAGTAGAGGCTCTCTGCTTCAGGGTGTGGAAGGTGTCAATGGAGAGAGGCCTAGCACTCCCCCCAGTTTTGCATACTGAGAGCAACCCTTTTCTGAATACCTAAATTAGGCTTACTTCTCAACCTCACAGGGTTCTGTGAGGACAATCATAGGGGTATGAGCACCTGAGGCAAAAGCAAGGGCTATATATCTACCAAATAAATGCCTGGATGTGTTGGACAGTCATTGCAATTCTCCATTTGTTATTGATGAAGAAAGAACCCTCACACTGTCCTGAGGCTATGAAAACATTCTACATGCTGAGTTAATCCATACGGTGGCCTTTTTTGCTTAGCCAAAGTCACTTGGCTCACCACGATACCCCTTCCTTGTTGCGTTAGGAGAGAAGTCATTCTAATGTGTTATTACATAAGGGAGCCATTTGAAGAGGTGTCTAAATGGAACACCAGCATCTCCTTCCAAGCACATGGTGAGAGGGCAACATTAGTGCATAAGCCTTTTTACTGTTTCGACCTTTGAGCATCAGGCACCATTTTATTGTCGTTCCAGCTCCCCACAGAGCTGCTGCAGAAATTTGAGAGCTTACCTTTCCTGACATACCGTTGTCTTGATTTCCATTTTCAGAATAAACGTGAAATGAGAAGTTCCACCTGTATCAAATGGGCTTTGCTAGCGTACAAGGCAGGTTGTCTGCAAAATTCACAGCCATTACAATCCTGGAATGTGTTGGAATAGTGAGCTGAAAGGGTTTAACCTGTGAAGACAGGAAAGTCAATCAGTGGTGTCATTTGCCACCTGAGCCAGTTAATATCTTTCTTTCCCTTTCTTTTTTTGCCAGAAGCATTTCAAAACAAGGTTGCTAATGCCAAACTTATAACTAATCATTTTGTCTTGCACTGTAAATACTTTCAGTCTCAAATGTGTGTTTCTGTCATGACTTCTCCTGAAGTATGCACGGCATTGTAATCTGGCAACAAGTTGATAATTCTTTCAACAATCTGTAGCCTTCTTGAACATAAAAAATGCACTCCTCATACCTAGCCCTACTATTAGGCAGAGTGAAGCAGCTGCCTCAGCCAGCACAGAAGACTCTGATTGTCATGAAAGTAGCACAAACCGTTACTTAGGGTGCAACTCTATAGGCATTTAGCCCACTGTGTGGTCCACTGTGGAGATGGGTTGGTTTACTCTTTTTCTGGTGATCACACAAGTGACTTGTTTTAAAGGTTGCATTGAGAACCTGCCCACAGTCAAATCCACCGCCAGCTGGTACTCAGCAGTGGATTCAGCTCTGGGCAGATTCTTGACCTGACCTTTAAGACATGTCACTTAGAACAGAGGTCCCCAACCCCTGGTCTGCGGCCCAGTGCCGGTCAATGGCCTGAGCCGGACTGGGCCGCCAAGACAGACCTCCCCCCCCCCGCATGCACTCACCCCTGCACATCCCGTTTGCGCCTGCACATCCGCTCCAGCACGTCCGTGCGAGCGCCACACCGCCATTTGTGCATGCACACGGGCTTGTTCACGCATGCACATGAGCGCGGGGGTGCCCCGCCTTCCCCAGCCAGTCTGCGGACCGAAAAAGGTTGGGGACTGCTGACTTAGAAGATAAGAAAAAAAATGCCCCTTGTTGCCCCCTCCTGTCTCCTCCCACTTCTGGGAGGAGGTTTTCAAATTTAAAAAAAAAGAAATTATACATGATGTAGCACATCTGCGCTGCCCTGATAGAGTGTTAATTTTTTTCACTTCCTCTGTACTTCTACAGAGCAGAGCAAGTGTTTAATTTGATAATATTGTGAAGTGGCAGTCTTCTTTTTTTTTTTTTTTTTTTCCCTTTATTTTAAATTTAAACAAAAACATATAACATACAAACTAAAATACAATTTAACTGTGTTCCCCACCACCATATGCGGGACCTCTTGCCATAATCTTCCTCTTCCTTCTTCTTCTTCTTCTTCTTCCTCTTCTTCTATTGTCCTCTTCTCCAAAACTGCATTGATTCTTGATTTGGAGCTTTCCCTTTTCCTCTTATTAATACATATTCCAAAAATCTCCCCCATATATCATAAAAGTTATTTTTTTTCAACTCTCCTTTCTTAACCTTTAAGTTACAAGTTAATTTATCATTTATTGCTATATTCCATATTTCTTTATACCATTCTTCAATTTGCAATTCGACTTTTGATTTCCATTGCCTAGCTATAATCAATCTAGCTGCTGTTAATAAGTTGGTTATCAATTCTTTAGTCATTTTGTCATATTCCACATTCTCAAATATTGATAACAAAGCAATCTCAGCATTAAATTCTATATCTTTTTCACATATGTAGCTTAATTCTTTAAAAATTTGTTTCCAAAATCTTTGCACTTTTTCACATTCCCACCACATATGAAAGTATGTACCAATTTCCTTCTCACATTTCCAACAGACATTCGGATGATTGGCATTAATTTTATTTAATTTTGACGGTGTTAAATACCATCTTAAACTAAGTTTAAAAAAATTTTCCTTTATTCTTACTGACATAAATCTTAACACCCTCATTTTCCATATCATCCTCCATTCTTCTTCATTTATTCTTTTCCCAATATCTTGCTCCCACACTATTTTTAATCCTTCTTTCTCACTTTCCTCTTCCTCTAAATTAAGAAGAAGTAAGTAAATTTTGCTCACAGTACCTTTCACTGAGTCAGTCATCCGAATGTCCTCATATGACAATAACAATTGTTCGTATTTTGTATATTCTCTACCTTTATTATATTTATTTACCCATTCATTAGTCCATCTTTCTAATTGTATATAATTCAACCATGAAATGCTCCTATTCTGAAGAGTTTGTTTCATTTGATCTATCGATCTCATTTTATATAACCAATCTTTCAATCTAATCACTTTCTTTTCTTTAAATAGATCCACATATACTTTCATATTGGTAGGAAAATTTTCTATTTCTGTCACTAATCCAAGTGGGGAATATGATGAACATAAATTCTTTTTGCACTTATACCATATATTTAACAATGTCTTTAAAAATGGATTATTAATTTCCCTTATTTTATCTTTCTTAATTATACCAAATAAATATGTTTCTATATCTGCCTGTAATTCTGATGATTCCATCTCCCACCAAATTAGCCTTTCTGGATTATATATAATTTCCCCAATAAACCTCAATTGGTTAGCCAAATAATAATTTTTTATATTTGGTAAACCTATACCACCTTTTTGCTTTGTTCTATACCAATACTTTTTATTTATTCTAGATCTCTTCCCTTCATTACAGTATTTATTAATTATTCCTTGCCAAAATTTCAAATCATCCTCTGTTAACTGTATTGGTAGCATTCTAAATAAAAAATTAATTTTTGGTAAGATTTTCATTTTTATCAATGCAATCCTTCCAAACCAAGATAGCTTAAAGTTACTATATTCCTGTAATTTGTTTTTAATCACTTCCTTTAGTTTATTATAATTATATTCCTTTATTTTTTGAATATTTTTTGCTAGATCTATTCCTAAATATTTAATTGATTTGCATAATCTGAAATCATATTTTTCAACACACCTTTCTTGTTCTACTCTATTATGATTAAATAACATTAATTCAGATTTTTGCCAGTTCACACATAATCCAGTTATTCTTCCAAATTTTTCTAAATGAGTTCTAATTTTATCTACGCATTCTAACGGATTTTTCACTGTCAACAAGGAATCATCAGCAAATAAATTAATCTTTATTTTATTCTTTTTCCCCATACCTTCGATTAAATCATCATTCCTTATTACATTTGCCAACATTTCAATAATCAAACAAAACAGAACTGGAGAAAGAGGGCAACCTTGTCTAGTGCCTCGGCCTAAAGCTATTTGTTCTGTAATCCCATCATTAACTATTACTACAGAGGTATTCCCCAGATATAGTTGATCTATTATCCCCCTAAATTTCTTTCCAAAACCCCAACCTTTTAACAAAATCTTTAATGTTGGCCATTCCACGCAATCAAATGCCTTAAATATATCTAATGATAAGATACCTGCCTTCAATTTGTCTTTTTCTATATTGTATAAAATATTCAATACCCTCCTAGTCAAATTCTCCATTTGTCTACCCTTTAAAAAACCATTCTGATCCTCTTTAATATATTTTATAATAAATTTATTAATTCTATTCGCAAGTATTGCAGTAAAAATCTTTGCATCTTGATTTAATAGTGAAATGGGTCTATATGAACTTGGGTCTGTTAAGTCTTTATTAGGCTTTGGGATAAGAGTTATTAATGAATGTTTCCAAGAATCTGGTATTCTCTCTCCTTCCAATATTTCATTATAGAGCACTTTTAACTTAGGGAAAGTGGCAGTCTTCTTAAGCCACTTTACAGTACAGCACAATAAGAGCAGAAGGAGCTGGACCAAATGGAGTTCCTTAAGGTATATATATTTAATTTGGATGTGAGGATCGCACCAAATGACATAAAGGAACACTCTGTGACCTCTAGTAACCCCATTTAGCCTGATTCAGCCCATTCCAATGAGCCCCTGCAGACAAACCCTTAATTACTTTTATTTGTTCCACTGCCAGGCATGATAAGAGGTGTTCCTAGGATTTTCTGTCTCTTGTGCCAAAATAAATTGCTTATTTCCTAGATTGTGCAGTAAGGCATTTTAAGAAGAAAGTTCATCAAAAGTCCTGGAAGAGAAGGGGAAAGAGGAGAAGCAGGGGAGGGGGAGGAAGAGGAGGAAGTAAGTGGGGGAGGAACAGCAGTAGCAGCAGCACTAATTGAGATTGGCAGTTGGTAGGGCACTTTTATTCCAGGTGACTCCTGTTTTCATAAAATAAATTCATTTTTAATAGCTTTTAAAATATTTGTAGCCTAATCTCTGTTTTAGATTTGTATTTGTGGGTTTCTTAATTTTTAAAAAATTTAAATAAATTAAGGAGGAGGAGGAGGATTATTTTAAAAAGCAAGCACTAGGTATAGGGACTGAGTGGACATATTGAAGCATCACCTTGGTCCTCAAAATAGGTGACTCATGCAAGCAAACCAACCCACATGAGAATACCATTAGTATCCGGGCAAATAAGGAAGAGTATCAAGTGGCATCTTTGTTTTAGGTTTTTGTCTGGCTTCCTCAGGTTTCTTCAGTGAGCCTTCCTCAGGACAATCTCTGCCTCATTTTGCTGTCTTCTTGAATCTGTGATGATAGCCATGCTTTTGTCTGTATGCACAAGGATGTTGATAGGAATTTTTCCATGGTGGGGTGGGATGGCTGCATAGCAAGATGTATGCACGCATACTCTGTGTTTGCTTGATGTGCATCACTACCACACAGTGTGCCTGTGTACATTAAAGTAATAAACTTATTGATTTATTCAGAGGGTGATGTTTGGCTTCAAAGTTGTGTGCATGGTCAGTTCATCTGTGAGGGGTACGTTCTACTGTCGATGGATAATGCAGAAGAATGCCATTTTCTACATTTTGTGATAACTCTGTTACACACCAAATACAACTATACCAACACAAACACAATGAATGAATGAATGAATGAATGAATGAATGAATGAATGAATGAATGAATGAATATTTGCCATGCAGTCCGACTCTTATGTCTGAGAAAGTGAACTTGTCCGTGAAAGCTCATAGTAAAAGATAGCAGTTAGTCTTTTAAGGTGCCACAACATTTTTGTCTTCTTTATTTTTTATTTTTCTTTTGTTTTGCCTGATGTACTAGCACAGATTAGCATGGCTACCTCTTCAAAAACATCAAACACAATGTATTTCTTTCCTTTTCTTCATGGCAACAGTTTATACATTCAGCTGCAAAGCTTCAAATGATGAATGACCATGAGGTGACTTGTTATATAAAACCTATGAATATGAAGTCAATCCACAGTAGGATGGTTAAAGCACACATCCATCTTTCCCTTTGTTTCTAAAGTTCAGAAGGAAGGGAGATATTAACAGATTTGAAGGAATCTCAAGATTTGCAGAAATACAAAAATCTGTTCAGAAAGAGACTAGTGTGCATGGGCAGGAAGGAGGAATAAATCTCATGTCCCAGTGAGGACAGACCAAGCCCCAGAATATTGACTTGATGTTGTGTGGTAAAAAGGAAGGAACAGAAGAATGAGTGAGAAGTGGAGCACAGTTGACTATCTTGGAGAAGGGCAGGATTAACTGACTGGAAAACTGAACAAGAGCATTCTACACTCAAAAGTTATGTTGCATAGCTGTTTGTAAAACTTTACTTCTCTAAAGGAAATTGCTATACACTTGGTGAATGGCAGTTGATTGTATGAACTGTTATAGGTATCTGTGGGATTTTTTCCACCAGAGAAAACAAAGCTGCATAGTGATATGTGAGCTTAACTCACATGCACCATTACAACACACCTGCACATTTTTCTTGAGTGTATGTGCACATGCATATGCTTTGTTTCTTAGCATTGCATCTAATGAAATTTAGAAGCCCACAGACCCTGGGAGAAACACCTCAGAACTTGGGGTTTGACACACAATTGCAGAATACAAGGGGCATCCCCCAAACTCCAGCAAAACTTTATGGAGAGTGAGGAACAGTTTTTTTTTCTTTTTTCAAAAAAAATCTCTAAGACCATGGCATCCGTGCCCTTGTCAGAATTGCAACAACATCATATACAATTGTCAGGAAAAATTCCCGATGTGTTAGAATGGTTTGTTTCATCTTGGAAACATGGTTAAACCCTTTGTAAAAAGCAGGTTTTTAAAATTTGCTTGGGGAAGACGTTTACAATTTTTTTTTTAATGATCTGAGTTAGGTTAAAAGTGAAATGAACTCCTTTTTCTTGCTTTCAAAGGGTAATGATGGTCACACCAATGCCCCCATCCCAAATTTACTAAACCAAGAAGTTTCTTCTCCACAGAAAGGACACCTCAATAATTGCTACAACTTCATCTAGAACTGTGAAATACTTTAGGAGCAGGTTAGTGGCTTGCAAAACATATGGGCAGAATAAGGATGGCATATTTTGCATCACAGCTCCGCTTCTGCAAAAAGTGGGATATATTACATGATTTATTTATTTATTTATTTATTAGATTTTTATCCCGCCCTTCTAGACAATGTCTACTCAGGGCGGCTTACAATAAAATTATTCATAAAACAGTTAAAACAACATTTGAAATGAAAACCTACCAGTTATTGCAAGCAAGTCACTTCCAAATAATAATAATAATAATAATAATAATAATAATAATAATAATAATAATAATAATAATAATAATAATAATGTCATTGCACTGATTCTGACTTACAGCTACCCTTTTCAGGGTTTTTTAAAAGGTATATAGAGTACTGAGAAGTGGCTTACAAGTCCCTTGTTCTATAGGTGATCTGTAATTTTGTGGCTTGTCCAAGGACATATAGGTTGGCTCTTCTCCCAGGAGGCAGAAGAGGGAACTGAACCACAAGCCCCTCACGCTGCAACAAGTGACTCCATCAAGATCACATGCAAATTTCTATCTCAACATGTTTGTGATTACTGTATTTCAAGGACATTCAAATCTCGAAAAGTTTGGATAAGCAGCATCATTAGATTGGAACAAGCACCATTCATCTGGGCTGCCTCCTCAAAGGCTCTCCTTGAGAACAATAGACAGTCCACTTTGATCTCAAAAATAACTTAAAATCACCTTATGATTTTTTTGTGTGTGTTCATGTATGTGTGCCTGTGCACGTTGCAATAAATAACAGTTACAATTTAGGGGATGGGCTCACCTTCCCCCTATTTTTCACCACGGACCTCCATGGGAACTGTCTCTTATCAAAAAGAATTAAGTTGGACCCTAAGAAGGCTTCCTGACTTTTCAGTTTACAAATCTGGCTCTGAAAAATATTCTACTTGGCCATGTAAATCAGTGCTTCAAGCGCTGTCTTCAAATGCTATCGAGACAATAGTAGCTGCTACTACTTTATCTTCCTCTATCCCACAGTAATGTGCATCAAGCATCCTTACTTTTAGTCACACACTCTCAAGTGTACAGTATCCTTCTAAGTCTCTAGCAATTAAAATCAATAATATTGTGTTTATAGCATTTCAATTCTTCCCCCACCCCCAATCAGTAGGAAATAAAGGAATAACTGCAGCAAAAATTACCGTTGCAATAAGTTTCAGAACAAGATATGTGAAGACTATTTTTAGATGTGTGGAATATTGCACACAAACTTTGTCATGAAGCATCAAGGAAGGGGAGAAGAATCCTTGGAAACAGCATTTTCAGCTGGCAATCACTCTATTCTAAAGCATCAGACAAAGCAAAGCTCTTAATAAAGCAAAGAAGGGGGAAATTCTTGTGTGTATATGTACCAGGAAGTCCAGCCAGACAGTGAATGCTCACTACACTGTTTACGTTTTGTTTCCTTTTATACAAATATATTCATCTTCAAAACTGGGATGCCTTTTCTACTCTCTTCATGTGCACAGATGGGCCCATATTCTGATACTGAGTGTCTGTCAGTATGCAAGATTTGTGGGGTCACTCACAGATATAATTGCTTGTACTAATACCTACACACAAAGAGCAAGATTATACTGATGGTGATCACCAGTCCTTTATTCAAGCTAGAAAGCCAACCCCTTAGCATCCAGTTGCTCTGCCTTCTTCTCTTCCGAAGAAATGCTCTGGGCCGCATCAGGAAAGGAAAGGAAGAGGGTGCAAAAATCTGAGTGTGAACCTCTGGTTTTTCACCACCATTTCAAAAACAAAAGTTCTGTTATTATTACTCTTAATCTGTAGTGGCAGAGGACTGGGGCAGGCACCTCAGGATCAGAAGTATAGTGGTAAATTTGAGAGTACAGATGCTCACCATGAAGGCCTCATAGCTGCCTCCCATATAGGGGCAGTCCAAAAATATAGACAGATGGATCAGTTCATATCAACAAAGGAGCAGTAAGTAACTTTAGTTACTTCAGAAACAACCCATCTTTACATGTGTTGTTCTGCTAGAGTGGCAGCTTGCAACAAAGTGCTGTTCCTAGGAATTGAAGGGAGGCAAATAGATAGCAGATAATGCCATAGTTCCTGGCATGCAGAAAGTCCCACCAAGCCCTGGCTCCTGATGTAGACCTTTGCTCTGGAGGTACCCTAGTGATGATATAGTAGCACTGAGTGACACATTGCTGACCCCAACCCATTGATGGAGAAAGTAACTTTTTGGACTTTAACCTGCAGAACCTTTACCTCCCAAATGTCCACAGTGTATTACATTACTGATAAACAAGCCTTTCTCTTTTTTAATCTGAAAAACTAAGGCATGTCTAATTGTAACAAGAGGTTAGGAACACGCATTTATTACTGTTTCGGTAGGTGTTTCTTAACTGTTGGTAGGAATCTAGGTGAGGAGGTTTGTGAAACTATGAGCATGCTTCCAGTCAGCTACCCTACTGAGAAGTCTGTTTTAACCAGGATGGTTTCATGGTTTGCATAGATGGGCTCTGTAGTGTTCTGAGGTCATGAGACAAGGCAATAGAATTTGGAACTGGTTGCCTTTAAAAAAAAACAACACCTAGAAATGTACCAAGTCAAATACACTGTGTCCTCTAGTGTCTTACAACAGTCATTATGTTAGTATAATACAATGCATATTGTGATCAAACATTGAAAGAAAAGTAAATGAAAAGAGGTGAGAAAAGATCCCGATTGCATTCAACAGGAGCTCTTCCCTCTCCTGTTGAATACTGTCAGAATCCTCCAGCTCCTTGAAAGTCTACTGCGGTTCCTTGTATGTGTGTATCAGACATGTGAAAAGAGACTTTTCTGAACTACAGCCCGCAGGATATCCCAGCCAACATGGAGTATTTTGGGAGTTTTAGGACATGTCCAGATAGGGGAAGTTGGAGTGGTCTGGGTTGCATTTAATAGGTTCTTATCAGGTTCTCAGTATGATCTATTTTATCTCTTGCTTGAGTGATTCTTCCGTTCATACTGGAGAAGTTTCTTCTCCCATGAGAAGGATCCAGACAGGTCCTAAGATTGCTCCAGTTTGCCCCCCTTTCAATTATTTGAAAATAGAGGAATAGATTTCTCCATCATCCCTTTTAATGTCACGACCCACTGCATATGTCACAGGGTTGTCACCAAAGAGAGTAGAGTGCCGCCCAGAGCTCTGTTTTGGAGCATATTAACCAACTGCATGGCCTGCAGAATAGAATGATCAGGAGCACTCCGAATCGTGCCAAATAAACTCCAGCCCAGTGCTGTGCCAGAAAGGAATAAAACAGCTTTTAAAAGGGGCAGGACAGCACTAAAAGCAAATCAAATACCAAACTATATGCCTGTCTGAAAGCTCCTCTAGTCCAAAGAAATAATGTTTATGGTCTTCACCTTCATTATCATCTCATATTCATGCCCGACTGGCTGCGTAATGTTGAACAGCTATGAAGTTCTCACATGACATGCAGAGTAACTGGCGTCGCCATGAGAAAGATGGTACACAGTCATGAATTTGCAAAATAGATAATGTTACAGATATCACAACAGCAGGGGAATAAGGTGATATTCCCTGATATGTGAAAAAGAACTTCATGTTTTGTTATGGCAAGCTTTTTTAGGTTAAAAATGTAAATAAATCCCTCAGCACAATCCTATCTGTCTACTCAGAAGCAAGCCTTGTTGGGTTCAAGGGGGCTTACTCCCATGAGAATGTATACAGGGCTGCAACCTTCATGTTTCACAACCCATCTGTGTTCCAGAAGTGACTTTCAACCTGTGATTGCCCTGCCTTATGTGCAGAATTTTATTACTTGGGGAGTTGGGGGTGGGAGGTCCAGGTGGTGCTGACTTCTATTTGTAACCTTCCAGTAGTTGCCCATCACTTATTTGTTCTCCCCCCCCCCCCATCCCATGCAAAATCAATTAAGCAGTGAAAGACAGGACTGCTGCACAGTGTTTGACTGGTAGTACTCGGTACCATCTGTCTGGAAACATCCCTGCTTAGTTTGAGGAAGACTGCAGTATCCATGTGCCTTCAAGCCATGTGTGGTTGTCAAGATACACTTCAAAATATGCAGCTCCCAAAGTAGTGAAATCTCTCAGAAAGCAGACAAACTGCAAAATAAAATACCCAGTGAACATGCTGTGTATCCTTGCCCCACCCCATTATTGGCAGAACCAAAATACCTGACGCAAAATTAATTTTTAAGGAGAAAAAAACACTATTGCTGCAAGCCATACTGCCTGCCTTCCTGCCAACAAAGAGGGTGTGTATAGGATTGTGTTGTATGTGAAGGAAAATGAAGCACATCATGATTTTTCTTCCAGCTACCAGCGCATGTGGATTAATTTAGCACTGTTGCAATACTAGATAAAATGCACAGCTTGTGGGCATGCTGTTGTAATTATCACTAGATGTCTTTACAGGTATAATTCTTTGAGGGCCTTGGAGAACAAATGGTGTCAAATTACTGTTCTTCCTTTAAGACAGGCAATTGCAGGTGTGGTCAGAAAGGGATTCTTCAAGCTCTC
This sequence comes from Intellagama lesueurii, assembly GCA_037013535.1. Classification (NCBI taxonomy): domain Eukaryota; kingdom Metazoa; phylum Chordata; class Lepidosauria; order Squamata; family Agamidae; genus Intellagama; species Intellagama lesueurii. The sequence goes on along the minus strand of JBAJHW010000003.1, from coordinate 166,249,821 downwards.
TCCCACCTAGATTGATGGCAGTGCTTGTGAAGCTCTCAAGCTGGAGAAGACGCTTCACCCCACATGGATGCTTCAGAGTCTTCATGCACTGCAACATAAGGCTAGGGCGTCCTGTGGCTCTCACACACTCAGACCACACAGAGTTGCTTGTAAGGCTTTATTGTCATCCCACATGAAGTGAGAATGCAGCCTAAAACATTCTGAATGTTCTGCGTATGCTTAGAAGTGCTCACTTTATTCTTATTTTACATTTACTTCTGAACACAGAAAGCAATGTTGTATTATAGCATTTGGCCATTCATTCATTCACCTCAGTATTGTTTGTACACTGATGTGCAAGAGGGCTCCGTGGTTCCAGAGCCAATCTGTTCAGTAAACATTACACGCCAGGCATGAAATTTTGGAACATTTTCTTGTTAATGTCAAGTAGGTGCCTACTGCCCCCGTTCAGATGATGCCATTATGCAAAGGTGAAAGAGATTCATAGCTTGCCCCATCCAGCTGGTTTTGATTTCACCTCTTCCCATCCTCCCATTATCCAGAGAAGACTAAAGGAGGAGGTCTCCACTGGTGCCAGGTGAGAATCCTTTCTTTTTTTTCACCCCTCTGAGGACTGTACTTTAAGATTTAAAACTGGCTGAGAAGAAGGTGTAAACTTTCCATATTTGTGTGTGATAGTCCTGATCTGGATTGAGGCTATGCATCTTATTTGAGTGCAGAGCTGGGAGGGATTTGTTTTTTCAACACCATCTTCTAGAATCCCCCAGACAGGGAGGACAGTTCACGAAAGTAATGTTTCTAACCTGAAAAAGAAGAAGGGATTTTTAAAGAGCATGCTGCATGTGAAATCTAATGGGTCTGTTCAGACAGGGGAATTTGGAGCGGTCTGGTTCACACTTAAAAGGTCCTTATCTCCAGTGTGATCTTTTTTATCTCTCAATTGAGTGATCCATTTCTTCACACTGAAGATTTTTATTCTCTGGTGAGAAAAGTCCACACAAGTCTTTGGATCACCGGTTTCCTCATGAGTACATTTATCCAGTTTACTCACAAATAAGGAGGCAGCAGCAGAAGACAATGGTGGTGAGACAAGCTTGTGCTGGTGGTACTGGCATGAGGGGAGAACATTGGGGTGAAGGTTGGGGAGATGGAAGAGACAGAACACACCATTTCCCACTTTTTTCCTCAGTCGGGACTCTGCTGGGATTGCACTGTCTTGTGGGGAGGGAGCCCATGGAGTTGACTAGACCCTTTCCCCACCTTTCCTTGCAACCATCATTCAGCTTCCCGCAGTGGCTTTCCTTTCCTTTCCTTTCCTTTTGTTTTGTTTTTTGTTTTTGTTAATTAAAGTAAGTGACATATCGAAACAGCCATGCTTCAACCTAGCATGCTGTTAGAATTGCAACTCATCAGTTAGGGAAATATTTTTTAAAAGACGATGAAAATAGAGGAGGGGGTTTCTACATCCTCCCTTTTAATACTACAACCTACCTATTACATCACAGGTTTGCCACCTCCAATAATGCTGCCCACAGCTCCATTTAGGTATAAGATAATCATCCACACAGGCTACACAACAAGCTAATTAGGATTGCACTAAATCATATCAAAAAGAATGCATGCCCTACTGCTGTGCCAGAAAGTGTGCAACAGCTCTGAAAGGGGCAGGATGATACATGCATTTGGTTCAAACCAAACCATACTGACAGCAATCCATATACCGATCTATATGCCAGTCTGGACAGGCCGATAGCTTATAGTGCAGCCCAAGGACAGGGATCTTTCCTAACCAAGTCTGGGAATACTATGAACTGAACCTGAGATTTTGCATGCAGCGTATGACCTCGATCATCATCAGTGGCTTCAGCTGCTCATTGTAAGGGGAAGATAGAAAGCCAGTGGGCAATCAGAAAAGCTTGTCTGCTCTGATTAGTGCTCCCATTATGGAACCCCCAATAAAATTCCAATGAGACTCAATTTTTTAAAAAACAACAACACTGGTTTGAAAACCCACTGGCCTCACATGCTAGTGCTGTATTCTTTTCAGTATTCTCAAAATGGGGAGATTTTTTTAAAAAACTGCAAAGCATATTTTTACAATGAGGATTATTGTTGTAATTCTACTGCAAGCATTAACATAAATGGCAGCCAGCCATCAGCGTGTGTGTGTGTTGGAAGGGAGGGTGGTGAATGCAAAGAATATTCCCCAAGGGATTTTTGTTTCCTTCTTTGTAAGGTTGCTGTTCATCAAGTTCAGCATACACACCATTGCTTTCAATAATAGATGCAGTGAAGGCTTGATAATGGAAACATTAGCCCAACTTGCACTGTATGCCTCACTTCAAGAAGTATTTCAGGGACTAAAAAAGCCATGGGTTATTATACTTCTTTCCCCAAGAAAAAGCACATCTATGCTCAATTGTCATTCTGCTTCTTAAATATTTTTCCCTTCCGCCCTTTTTCAGAAGCATGAGCTGGGCTGGATTTGGATTGATATTATGGCTGCAACCCACTGTGGTGGTGAAATTGTTGCTGGCTTTGGATGGTTCGCAACCTCATGTGAACCAATGTTCAGAGGTTAAGTTATGATTCTCACTGGACAAATTTATGGACAGTCTTCTGTGTTATGCTAACCTTCTCCTAGAATAGAATGGGGGTATTTGGATCATGGGACTGCTCCCACCAGCAGAACTTGAGGAGAAGGCATTCTCCTTTCACTCTCTTGGGAAAACTTTCTAAAGAAGTTTCTAGGTGGTGGGGAGAGCCTTGGGGCAGTGGGGGGGTCCCCTCTTGCTAGTCAACATCTGCTAAGGCACTGATGCTGCTCCCATAATCACTCACCATTGGTTGTGCTGGCTAGGGCTGATGGGAATTGTAGGCAAAAATAGCTGGAAGGGCACAGCTACCCATCTAGGCTATTGTGTTGACAAAATGGGAAAACCTCAAACAAACAAACCTGAATTGTCTGGTAAAAGGGTGGAGTCAAAATAGAAAGAACGGCTATCGTAAGAATGGCTTTGGTCCAAATCTGTAAAGTGAAGAGCAGGACACATGCTTTGGAAATCAGTAACATTTAGTCAGAGCTTGAAGACTTACTTTTGAAAAGAATGAATATCACAACATGCTGAAGCCAGCTATAATTGAACAGTGGTAGAACGATGCTTTAGATATCAAGTCATCATTCTACTACTGCTTGCTCATGGATGGCTTCAGTATTTCATCCTAAAAATGTAGAAGAATGTGACAACTTTATTATTAATAATAATCATGTATTGTCACGTCAATTCTAACTTATGGCAACCCTATTTCAGGGTTTTCCAGGTAGACCATACTCAGAAGTGGTTACCCTTTCCCTTCTTCTGCGGGTGCCCTGGGACTGTACAACTTGCTAAAGGCCACATAGGCTGTCTGTACTCACAGTAGGCACAGTGGGCAATCAAACTGCCAGCCTCTGGCTCCACAGCCAAGTACCTGTCTCACTGAACTATCCAGCCAGCTCGACAACTTTATTAGACCACAAACCCCACACACAATTAATGCAAGCTTCCATAGATTAAAAATCCACTTCTTCAGGAACAGACCAGTAACTTGTGAGTAGTGCAGAAAAATTATAAATGAATGTCCCAAAACTTCATGGCAAAAGTTGCCAGGCATCATCCTCTTAAGGTATGTTTAAAGGTGGTTATAGGCAGGTTATAGGCAGGCAGACCTTTCAACATCACAGTCATCCAAGTTTATGCACCAACCACCGATGCTGAAGAGGCTGAAATTGACCAATTCTATGAAGACCTACAACACCTTCTAGAACTGACACCAAAGAAAGATGTTCTTCTCATTCTAGGGGACTGGAATGCTAAAGTAGGGAGTCAAGAGATAAAAGGAACAACAGGTAAGTTTGGCCTTGGAGTTCAGAACGAAGCAGGGCAAAGGCTAATAGAGTTCTGTCAAGAGAACAAGCTGGTCATCACAAACACTCTTTTCCAACAACACAAGAGGCGACTCTACACATGGACATCACCAGATGGGCAATACCAAAATCAGATTGATTATATTCTCTGCAGCCAAAGATGGAGAAGCTCTATACAGTCAGCAAAAACAAGACCTGGAGCTGATTGTGGCTCTGATCATCAGTTTCTTATAGCAAAATTCAAGCTTAAACTGAAGAAAGTAGGAAAAACCACTGGGCTAGTCAGGTATAATCTAAACCAAATCCCTTATGAGTACACAGTGGAAGTGAAGAACAGATTTAAGGAACTAGATTTGGTGGACAGAGAGCCTGAAGAACTATGGATGGAGGCTCGTAACATTGTACAGGAGGCAGCAACAAAAACCATCCCAAAGAAAAGGAAATGCAAGAAAGCAAAGTGGCTGTCCAACGAGGCCTTACAAATAGCAGAGAAGAGAAGGGAAACCAAATGCAAGGGAGATAGGGAAAGTTACAGAAAATTGAATGCGGACTTCCAAAGAATAGCAAGGAGAGACAAGAGGGCCTTCTTAAATGAACAATGCAAAGATATAGAGGAAAACAATAGAAAGGGAAAAACCAGAGATCTGTTCAAGAAAATTGGAGCCATTAAAGGAACATTTTGTGCAAGATGGACATGATAAAGGACAAAAATGGTAGGGACCTTACAGAAGCAGAAGACATCAAGAAGAGGTGGCAAGAATACACAGAGGAATTATACCAGAAAGATCTGGATGTCCCGGACAACCCAGATAGTGTGGTTGCTGACCTTGAGCCAGACATCCTGGAGAGCGAAGTCAAGTGGGCCTTAGAAAGCATGGCTAACAACAAGGCCAGTGGAGGAGATGGCATTCCAGTGGAACTATTTAAAATCTTAAAAGATGATGCTGTTAAGGTGCTACACTCAATATGCCAGCAAGTTTGGAAAACTCGGCAGTGGCCAGAGGATTGGAAAAGATCAGTCTACATCCCAATCCCAAAGAAGGGAAGTGCTAAAGAATGCTCCAACTACCGTACAATTGTACTCATTTCACACGCTAGCAAGGTTATGCTCAAAATCCTCCAAGGCAGGCTTCAGCAGTATGCGGACCGAGAACTCCCAGAAGTACAAGCTGGATTTCGAAGGGGCAGAGGAACTAGAGACCAAATTGCGAACATGCGCTGGATTATGGAGAAAGCCAGAGAATTCCAGAAAAACATCTACTTCTGCTTGACTACGCAAAACCCTTTGACTGTGTGGACCACAGCAAACTATGGCAAGTTCTTAAAGAAATGGGAGTGCCTGACCACCTTATCCATCTCCTGAGAAATCTATATGTGGGACAGGAAGCAACAGTTAGAACTGGGTATGGAACAACGGATTGGTTCAAAATTGGGAAAGGAGTACGACAAGGCTGTATATTGTCCCCCTGCTTATTTAACTTATATGCAGAATACATCATGCGAAAGGCTGGACTGGATGAATCCCAAGCCGGAATTAAGATTGCCGGAAGAAATATCAACAACCTCAGATATGCAAATGATACCACTCTGATGGCAGAAAGTGAGGAGGAATTAAAGAACCTCTTAATGAGAGTGAAAGAGGAGAGCGCAAAAAATGGTCTGAAACTCAACATCAAAAAAACTAAGATCATGGCCACGGGCCCCATCACCTCCTGGCAAATAGAAGGGGAAGATATGGAGGCAGTGACAGAGTTTACCTTCCTGGGCTCCACGATCACTGCAGATGGTGACAGCAGCCATGAAATTAAAAGACGCCTGCTTTTTGGGAGGAAAGCGATGACAAACCTAGACAGCATCTTAAAAAGCAGAGACATCACCTTGCCGACAAAGGTCTGCATAGTCAAAGCTATGGTTTTTCCAGTAGTGATGTATGGAAGTGAGAGCTGGACCATAAAGAAGGCTGACCGCCGAAGAATTGATGCTTTTGAATTGTGGTGCTGGAGGAGACTCTTGAGAGTCCCCTGGACTGCAAGGAGAACAAACCTATCCATTTTGAAGGAAATCAACCCTGAGTGTTCACTGGAAGGACAGATCCTGAAGCTGAGGCTCCAATACTTTGGCCATCTGATGAGAAGAGAAGACTCCCTGGAAAAGACCCTGATGTTGGGAAAGTGTGAAGGCAAGAGGAGAAGGGGACGACAGAGGATGAGATGGTTGGACAGTGTCATCGAAGCAACCAACATGAATTTGACCCAACTTCGGGAGGCAGTGGAAGACAGGAGGGCCTGGCGTGCTCTGGTCCATGGGGTCACGAAGAGTCGGACACGACTAAACGACTAAACAACAACAAAATAGGCAGGCTGCGGGGTGTGGTTTAATGCTTCACTTGGGCATCATATTCATCTTTCTTAGAAGTAATTTTCCATGTTCTGCAATTAGTGTTTCAAGTCTTGATCAGTTTGACTGATACATTAATCAATCAAAGCTTTAACTGATTAAACAGTGTGGGCCAAAGTAAAATAATGGGGAGGAAATGTTAATGAGAAGGGATTAATGTTAAAGGCATGTTTGTTTCTTGAGCTTGTCCTGGTCCCCGTCCATAAGCCAGATACTGATTTAAAGAATATAACATAAAAGCTTTCTGCTGAGTCAGACCATTACTCCATGTAGCCAGTCTTGTTAGCAGTGATTGGCAGTAACTCTCTAGGGTTTCAAACATGAGTTTTTCCAGCTCTAGGAAATGACCAATGACTGAACCTGGGACCTTCTGTACACAAAATACATGTCCTGCTGAGCTACGGCCCTTCCCAGCCCAAGAATCTTGTAAAATTCTTGGTACTAATGTTTCTCAGATCCTTACCCAAAATTCTAAATACCCATCTAGGCATGAACAGACCAAGAGTTGGGAATCTTTGGCCATCCAAGATTGAGACTATCATCCCATGCCATTTATTATACTGGATGAGGCTGGTGGAAGCTGTAAGCTAAAACATCTTGAGTTCCAGGGGTGGGATAGGTGCGAGACTGTAATACAAAAGAACTAACTTGGCCAGTTGGAAACTCAGGAAACTTGACCACCAAAACCCGCACTGCTCTTTTCCAGGTTACCCAAATGTTTCCTCTGGTTGTTTTCCCTCATCTGGGACACCAACCAGAAACTACAGATTCAAAAGTAAGAATTCACACACTTTAAGGAATATGCTCTCTAATGAGAGGATGCTTGAGGCAATAATCTGTTATCCCAGAGAGAGAGAGAGAGAGAGAGATTATATGTAATGCTCAGTTCTGCTCTAGAGGTTTTTGGAAATAGGCATCTGACAGGGAGCTGTCCACAGTCCTGTAAATTTTATTTCCTGCTTGCTTTCTCTATTGTGCTGTCTCCCCCAAAAATAATCTCTACTACACGCCTCTAGTCACAGAGCTTGCCCAAGTGCTCCTTGCTGCCACCTTCCTCTTCTTTCTAACAGCAAGTAGTAGCTTTTTTCATATATCCATCAACATCTCAAAATGGTTCCTATATTTATGAGCCAGTTGTATACATTTGTTATTGTTATTATGTGCTGTCAAGTCATCTCTAATTTATGGCAACCCTATGAATCAGTGATCTCCTAAATGTCCTTTTCTCAACAGTCCTGCTCAGCTCTTGCAAACTCAGGCATGTGGGTTCCTTTAGGGAGTCAATCCTTCTCATATTTGGTTTCACTCTTTTCCTGCTGCCTTCAACTTTTCATAGCATTATTGTCTTTTCCAGAGAATCCTGCCTTCTCATGATGTGTCCAAAGTAGGACAGCTTCAGTTTCATCATTTTTATCTCCAGAGATCGTTCAGGCTTGATTTGATCTAGGACCCACTTTTTCATCTTTATGGCAGTCTTGAGTATCCACAAAGCTCTCCTACAGCATGATATTTCAAATGAATAATTTTTGTTCTGTCAGCTTTCTGTATTGTCCAGCTTTCACTCTTATATATGCTGATGGAAATACAAGAGTATAGATGGCTTTGGTCTCCAGGGACACATCCTTACACTCAGTCTTTTCTGATTCCTTCATTACTACCCTTCTAAGTCATTCTTCTCCTGATTTGTTTAATTTTCACTAATGCCTTAATCAAACATCTATTTCTGAACCAGAGCATTGTCTGAGCCAGCCAGTGCTAGTGAAAATCAAACTGGCTCTCTCCTGGTCCTCTCCTCCATTTTACTCATTCCCCTCAGCATGGAAGGATGCTGGCACGGTCGAAAAACTCAATACCTTCTTCCTTCTATACCAGGACAACCCATCTTGGTGAATTCAAGGCCCACACTGGATCGACCTCCACAACCTCTTGTTTTTGTCTTTATAAATGATGGCTGACACGGGCCACACACTAACTACAATCACAACAATACTTGTGGAGCTTTGCTTGTAGAAGCCATTGCATCCTCTTGCCAGGATCCTCAACCGAAGTACCGTCTCCCCCTCCTGCACCATCTGTGGATTCTAAAACAGATCAGTACATTTTAGCCAAGTAACTGCTGGTGACATACTAACGTGCTGCACAATGGCAATTTGGACTTCTTTGGCCTTCCCGTGTTTCGGACAATGACAGTCCCTTGCCACTGGCTGTTCTGAGTAGAGAAGATAGGAGCCGAAGTCCAAAATGTCTTGAGGGATAAACGTTCCCTACTTCCGGCCTGGTGGGAGGTTTCCACAGGGGGAGGACAGGCATCAGGCTACAGCTGACAAAGCAAGCTGAGCAGAGCTAAATGCTCCATTTCAATAGCATTAACTACGTTCCTATACATTTGAAGATGTTTGACACTAATAGTAGTCACCTCCTATCACTGCCACTATGAATAGGAAGTGAAGTAGTAGAGTAGCCATTGGCTAGATGTGCAGTATATAAATTGAATGAATGAATGAATGAATGAATGAATGAATGAAATATCTCTAGCTTTATCTCATACTTTCCTATTCCCAAATTGGAACATATGGGGTAGTCAGAAATATTTCAGTAGTTTTACTGACTTTTTTTAAAATGTTATTGCAAAATTCCTCAGATTTTCTTTCTTGCAGACCATTCCAAATTCACTTCAGTTGTGTTATAGCTAACATTTGGTTACAAGTCTTGCCCAATGGAAGACACTTTTCCACTACAAGAACAGCTTTTTCATCAGCTCTGGACTGCCCCATAGGACATCCAATCCAAGTGAGCAGTTACCCACATAACACAGCCCATCTGGTTGTTTTCTCTTTAAAGCCTATATCCATATTTTCTATGGGTCCCACATTAGGAGGAGTGGTATCCACCTGTGACATGTCCATATCATCAGTGCCAGTATGCTGCAATGGTCAGAGTGCCAGATTAGGACTGCAGAGGTGGGGGCTTGGACTCAAATCCCTCGTTGGTTATGAAGGTCACTGGTTGATCGGCTCTTCACTGTTTCTCACCCTAACCTATCTCACAGATTTACTGAGAGAATAAAAATCGGGAGAAGGGTCCTATATATTCCCTGGAGCTCCTTGGGCAAAAGGTAAGAAAGAAGCAGAACAGGTTTTTTTAAAAAAGGAACTGGATTTGCTTGTGATGAGACACCTTCCAAATTCAATATGAAATTTCACGTTAGGCAAAATCCCATGGCAACCCGAAATAGAAGCATCTCAGAGCACTGTGTGAGAAATCTTCAATACAAATGTGCATGTATTTCATGGCACATTAATACATGGTCAAACCCACCAAGCAGCTGTATTGCTGCTTACAAGTGCCATTCTGCACTCTCGAAAGCAGTACAAGTGGTAATTAAATGAAATGCACACAGAATCCAATTCTGAATGACCAAGTGTTTGTGTTGTGATTCATCTCTTTATGGAGAAAATAGACATGTGAGTACTATCTGGTGGCAGCCTTTCTTTCACTCTTCCTTAACACAGCAGAGGTACCTTCTGAACCAAGTGCATTTGCCTGCCAGCCTTCCATTTGCTCTGTGCATTCTAAATTACTACAGAACTGGAAGATTTCAGGGGAAACATGGCCAGTGTGTTTCCTGGTTTGCTAATACTGCATGTCCCACTTTGCTCCCCTCTCCCCAGCAAACTGAAGATTATACAACAATGATGACTGAAGGGCACAAGATTTTCACTAACTATGATAATTAAAGATCTACAATGAACAGATAGCCATAAATAGTTACCTGTGGGCAGCCACCCTGCAAACGTCAGTCAGCCTTCTGTTGAGGAATCAAATGCTGGCTCAAAGCCCAAATCAGATAATGTGCAGACCTGGGTCCTCCCTTGATTGCCACCCGTCTACCCACCCAACGTGAACTGACAGCCTCTTAGTTGTTCCTCCACAGTCCTGCCGTTCTGCATTTGATGGGGCAAAGCTTCAAGAGATCAAGGAACCTACCACAAAGCCTCTTTATCACTTCCAAGTCAGCAAGCAATGAGCATAAAGCCAGACAGGTTTTCCTCAACCTTTTAGGTACCTCAGTGTCTGGAAAATGACTCTACAAAGAGTCAAGTAAAGCAGAAAGAGGAAACCACCCAACAAAGGTAAAAGCAAAATGAAAATTTCCCTGCCAATCAGAGGCACCTCCCCAAAATCCTACATGGCTTCGGAAGGTGACTGTCTACTCCTTTATTGTGGATAGTTCAGTAATTTAAAGCCAGAGGTTGGCAGTTCCTCCTAGTGGGAGTTACTCCAAATAAGTGCATAAAGGCTTGCAGGGATCCAACACAGTATCTACCATGCTTTTTCATTTTGCTTTTTCACTTGCGTATCACTTTCAGAGTTACTGTAGGACATTACTATTGAATATTTTATAAATAAATCAGATTTGTTTCTTATTTTTTTTGCCTTAGCCATGATACATCAGCAGAAAAATAATAACATCCACCATATTAGGAGGGAAATCAAATATACGTACCTGAACATGCCCACCCACTTTCAGAAAAAAATACTTTGAAATAGTCTTCCAATTCTTCAGCCTCAAGTAAAACGCTTCATTTCAAAATATTTCATTATTACAACTTTCCTCCTCTGCCTTTCCCAACCCATCCCACATAACAAACTTACACTTCATCTTTGTAGCTACTGAAGTGACTGCCTTAGTGACACTATACATCTGTTCAACAGTGTATCAGAAGTACAGAACAAAAAACTACAACAACCCAGTGACTTCCTCATAGAAAGATCAATAGATAGGTCTAATGCTCTTTTTCCAGAGGGGGGCAAAGACTCATTATATTATCTCTCATCATTAATTTGATTAACTAGGGACAGAGGTTTGAGTGGAAAAGGAGACATAGTCCAGCCTAACATAAGTGATGGTTTAAGACATTTAAGTATATATTTCTTCATATCTCTCTCTTTCTCTCTCTCTCTCTCTCTCACACACACACACACACACTGCAAGTTGAATGTGCCCAACATTAATTAGATCTGAAACTGGTAATATGTCCTCTATTGATATAGAAACCAAGAATTAAAGGCACAATCCAGCATGTTCAAGCTCTACTGATTTCAAAGGAAGGGATGTAAGGACATTCCTCTCTCATGTCAGCCAAACTGGAGCTCCTCTTGTGAAGAGGCTGCAGGGCACAGTTCCACCAAAGTTATGCCAATGAAAAGAGATTCTTCACCGGGGAAGTTTCTGATTAGCCCATGTGAGTTTGTCAAAACAAACAAACCTGCAAAACTAGTGCTGACTGATAAATCCATGCATTACACCAAATTTTGTACTTGATTGTGGTTCTGTTAGAGTCTTCTGTTGGCAAAAAAGCACATCAGAAAAATGTCATAGGTAGCTGTGACTCTCCACTGCAGGCTAATGCATAAACTTTAAAAAAACGACAACGGTCTTGATATTTTAAGACTGTTTATCACATGGATTCTTTTCAGCTATTATAGTAGTAAAGCACTCGTGTAGGAAAACATTTCCTCAGCTTTTGTGTCATGTTTCTGCAGTGGTGCCCTTTCCCTTTCAATATTCTGAAACCTTTTCCAAGACTTTGCTCCTTCCTGTGTAGGGTCGGCTATTTGATGGCAAGCAACTCTATACAACCAATTTTCTCCGGCTCCCGTTAACCCTACTACATTTTAGTCAATAGAATCTTTAGCTAGAATTTCTAAGGGGAAGCTTCATGCTGCTTCCCTTCATCGGGGATGATGCCGCAGACTCTGTACCCTACTGTGCCCAGAAAGGGCTCTGAGGCCTCAATGTACACTCTCCCAGGTCACTCAATAGGCCAGTTAAGTGCCAAGCCTAGGCAAAAAAGACTCGGTAGGTAACAGGGATGCTTCTTCACTTGTTTGGATGGAATGTAACTGGACAGAGATAACAGCTCCATGGAGCTTTAGCACAAACACTACTAGCACCTGAGGTGGGAAGAGAAGTATTGACATTGCCCAGATATTCTTGTGGCCTCACTGCTGTAATGCCATGCTCACATTCACGATGGCAATAGAGAAGGAGGGGGTCATGGGCTGCCTTCTTTCTCCTAGCTACCTTCTCACCACTACAGCAGCTGGCTCTGTGCATAATGCCTGGCTCTAAGGGTCTCTGGGGACCAAGGCATTATTCACAGAGCTAGTTGATAACTAGCTGCATCCTCCAGGTAGCGAGGTGGTAGGAGAGAAGAGGCCTCCTCCAGTGAGCTTGGGAAGCCAGCTTCTTCTTTCTCCATGTCAGAAGCAATCCAGTGATGCTTCTGGAGTGGAAGGAACAGCCAGCAGAGTACCAGCTGTTACCCAGGGAATGCTTTAATGTGTTCACAGTCCTCACATTCTTCAGGGAGGCTCTCTCCATGTCCCTCAGAGAGCCATCTCAGATGGAGGAAAGCAGGAGTCAGTGGCAGCTCTTTCTGCACCTCCAACACGCCACTGCTTAAGGCAATGGTTCCCAACCCTGGATTCCCAGATGTTCTTGGACTGCAACTCCCATAACTCCTGGCCAGCACAGCTAGCAGTGAAAGTTTTGGGGAGTTTTAGTCCAAGAACATCTGGTGACCCAAGGTTGGGAAACACAGGCCTAAGGCAACTTCACTGTGGACAGTGGAGATGTTTGCTCTGGGTCCAACCCTACCATTCTGAAAAATGTGGAAAACACCCTAGGCAGGAGTTTTTGAATATCACAAAAGAACAACAAATGGTTAGTTATTCAATTCAGGTCATTTATTATCCTGTTTTTACTGCTACAGATGGGAAGAGGGGCGTCAGGGATTTTTCTGCCCCCCTGCACTGATATGACATGGCTAGCTTGGTGTACCATGCCCCTCTCTTCCTCAGGCAGCAAACATCTTGGATTGACCTTGGCAAGCAGAATACTTGTTAGCATTCTTTCTGCCGGTAAGATTTGTCATCTGTGTATCTTAAATTATTACTGTTTCTTCCACCAATTTTCACTTCTCCTTCATCTGAATCTAGTCTGGTTTTCCATATGATATGCTCTGCATACAGATTGAACAGATAAGGGGATAAAATACATCCTTGTCTGACACCTTTACCTATAGGAAAACATTCTTTCTTCATATTCTATCCTAACAGTAACTTCTTGTCTACTACAATACAGGTTACTAGAGATGGGAGCTTTGTGCTTCACATGGCACCACAGGTGTTGCTGAGTTCCATCTCCCTCCCCCCCAGGCCTCCTAGTCTATTTACCAGGCTCCACATGCTTTCAGAACAATCCATAGTTTCTTGTGATCTACACAATCAAAAGCTCTGCTATAGTCTAAAAATCATAGGCCGATCTTCTTCTAAAACACTTTGGTGTACTCCAGTAGCCAGCAGATATTTGCAATATGATCCCAAGTGCTTCTTCCTTTTTGGAATCCAGCTTGAGCATCAGGTATTTCTCATTCCATATAAAGCAAAAGCCTTTGTTGCAACACTTTCAGCATCACTGTGCTTGCATGGGATGTTAGAGCAAAGATCCTATAGTTACTGCACTCCTTGGCATCTCCTTTCTTGGGATTGGAATGTATACTGAATACTTCCAGTATGTTTACCATATTTGTTGGCAAATTCTTGTTAGGATTTTGACAGATTCAGTCTCTGTGGCTTGAAATAGTTGCATCAGTATTCCATCTACCTCTAGTGCTTTATTTCTTCCCAATGCTTTCAGAGCAGCTTTCACTTCATTTTCTAGAACTTCATCTTAGCCTGCCTCTTCAAAGGAGTGGCATTCTTTTGTCCCTTCTGCATATGTCTTAGTATACTGTTTCCATCTTCTTTTTATTGTCTCCTTGTCAGATAGTGTGCTTTCCTCTTGGTTATTCAGCATTCTTAATCTAGGTTTAAATTTCCCTTTGATTTCTTGGATCTTCTGGAAGAATTTCTTGTTTTTCCTCTTATGTTGTTCTCCTCTATTTCTTTGCACTGGTTATTATCATAGTTCTCTTTGTCTCTACATGATGCTTCTCACTGTTGCTTACAATTTTAAATATTTCCTCTGTCATCCATCTAGATTTTTCTTTTCTTTTTTACTACAGGAATTGTCTTTTTGATTCTTCCCTAATAATATCTCTAGTTTCAATCCATAGTTCTTTTGGCTCAAGGTCAATTGAGTTTAGTGATGCAAATCTGTTCCTTATGTTTGTTTGTTTGTTTGTTTATTGCACCAGTCATAGATTATGGCAAGATAAAAGTTACAATCAGACTGACATAAAATAATGGTAAAATAGCTATAATTAGGAAAACAGACATAGTAAATACACATGCATGTTAGATGCCTTTAAATCCGTACTTTATTTGTGAGATAGATTGAGCAGTTAAAGGTGATATTTAACTGTGAGTAGTGAATTTATCAGACTACGTTCATGCTGTTATATTTTCGGGGCTCAAAACCAGATTTGGTTCAGAGTCCTCAAATTTCTCCCTGTGTCTAGCTGCCTTTATTGCAAATAAAGCAACATTTGGGGTCACATATTGGTTTGTACCTTGAAGCAGGAAATCCAGTTTTTCTTCCACTTCCTAGATGTTACCTAGACCCCTTACTGAAAAGAAGGAAGCTCTGGAAAGTGTTCCTTATGTGGATTTTAAATTAATTAGAAATGTTGTTTAAATTATATTTTGGCAGTAGGATTCATTTACTGTTCTCTTTCAGCTTTACTCTAACGTTGAATATTAACAGCTCATGCTGAGAACCACAATCTATTCCTGGTCTTGTTTTGACTGGGAGAATACAGCTTCTCAATTCCTGATTTCCAATTACATAGTCTATTTGATTTCTATATTGACCATCTGGTAATGTCCCCATGTACAGTTGTCTGTTTGGTTGCCTGAAGCATATATTTGCAATAAAGAAATTGTTGGCTTCACAGAACTCTGAGTCATTCTCCTGCTTCATTTCTGCCCCCTAGATCTAATTTTCCAACAACATGTGACTTTGCTTTGTTTCCTACTTTTGCATTCCAGTCACAGGTGATTATCAGCACGTTTTGTCGGTGTGCGATCAGTTTGCTCTTGGGTGCTTGAATAAAAATTGTCAATTTCATGTTCTTTAGCATCATTAGATGAAGCATAGACTTGAATGATGGTTATTTTATAGGTTTCCCACAGAGCCTGATTTATATTATTCAGTCAGACCTTCCATTATAACCCTTTATTGCCCGTGCTACATCTTACCTCAGTATTAGAGCAACTCCATTTCTTCTTGAGTTTGTCATTTCCAGAGTAGAACACTTTGTAGCTGTTTGACTGAAATATCCTGTTCCAGTCTACTTTAGTTCACTAACACCAAGCACTGCAATGTTTATACATTCCATTTCTTGCTTTATGGTTTTCAATTTACCTTATTTCATACTTCTTATGCTCCAGGTGTTCCAATTGTATGTGCTGTGCAGCATTGGACTTGCACTTCTATTCATGTCAGCCACTAGATATCCTTTTGGCTTTAATATAGTTGCATCATTAGCAAGAGAACTATGTATACTATTTGTCTTCCGCATAGCAGACCAAGTAGTTTGGTCTTCCACCACTATCTCTTGTTTCATTTTGGACTGTCTCATCATGGTAAGGAAAGTCCAGCAGGGGGTTACCATTCTCACCTCCTGCACAGTACTAAGAAAAGTTAGCTTGAGTGTCACTTTTATTTCCTCCTCTACCAGTGTCACCTATATTTACCACTGCAAACCAGTGGCTGCCACTCCATCAACCTTGGAACTATCCAATCATGGTGTGACCATTTGTGAGGGTTCAGTAGTTGGCTCCTTTTCTCTTTCAAATAAAACACCAGTTTTTCTCGATTTAGAAACAGGGGTAACATTTGTTGGGTTAATCAACAAGAGTCCAGTGTCTACAAAAGTATTCCAAACCTTCTCCCCTTTCGACAACAGGTCTGATGGGGGGTTCCAATCTTCCAACTTGAAGGGATTCCCACCCGGGTCATTCCAGGGTTCCGGCCACTCAGGTGGGGTGGTCTTCTACCCATCCTGGGTGGTTTTCTGCACCCACCTTGGCTGATAAGGTGTATACGTCCATCCACGTGCATTCCTCTGCTGGGCAATACTTTTTGATATGGCCGTATTGCCCGCATCCGTAACACGCCGTCATCCTTTCCTTTGGGGTATTCCATGTGGCTGGTTGTTTTGACTGACTCGGGTGTGTTGTGATCGTGGGTCTAGGCACCCAGTTGCCTGTCGGGTTCACGTATTCGACCTGGTCCAGACGGGTTTTCTTATAGCTCAGTGTGGTTGGGCCACGTGTGTTTGCTCCAGCCGACTCTGCCATCTTCTCCTTGCTTCTAGATCTTTCTCCCGGCGTCGTCGTTTTATTCATCCAGGGCTCCTCTGCTCCTAGATAGTCCTCTAACAGTGATACAGCGCCCTCTAGGTCGGCGGGTTTGTTCTTCATGACCCAATTCCTGGGTCCCGTTCCCAAGGTTGATATTAGCTGTTCCATTATCATAACTTCTAACACTTGTTCCACTGTTTTTCCCTTCGGTTTTATCCATCTCGTGGCGTTGACCTGCATCTTTTGGGCTAGGGTACGTGGGTGTAGACCCAGGCGTAGTCTCAAATCTCGAAATCTCCTTCTATATGCCTCCTCATTTAGGTTTAAAGTGTTGAGGATAGCGGTCTTTACTTTGGTGTAGTCCGTTGCATCCGTAGGGTCTAACGTGTCTACTATTTCCTGTGGTACACCCGTCAGGTATGGCATCAGTCCAGCCCAGTGTTCCAATGGCCACTGGGCTGTCGTGGCCACACGTTTGAAGGTATTCAGGAACGCTTCAGGGTCGTCTTGTGGTCCCATTTTTTGTATCTTTATCGGTGGGTGGGTCGCAATCAACGTCTTATGAGGTAATTGTTGTGGTGTTAGGGGTGTATGTAAATGAGTCTTTGCTAGTTAGTTAATTAGTAAATTTTGCTGTTCTGCTAACTGTCTCAAAAATGCCTCCTGTCCTTCCGTCACCCTTCAGAGCCATTCCTCTGTTGAGCCTTCATTCACGGAAGGCCCCCCTCGTTGGGCACCAATATATGAGGGTTCAGTAGTTGACTCCTTTTCTCTTTCAAATAAAACACCAGTTTTTCTCAATTTAGAAACGGGGGTAACATTTGTTGGGTTATTCAACAAGAGTCCAGTGTCTACAAAAGTATTCCAAACCTTCTCCCCTTTCGACAACAGGTCTGATGGGGGGTTCCAATCTTCCAACTTGAAGGGATTCCCACCCGGGTCATTCCAGGGTCCCGGCCACTCAGGTGGGGTGTCAGGATTTAATAATAGTCCCTCCTCTCCTTCCAATAGGGGGATGGTGTCCTCCTCTCGACCGTCCACTCAGTCACACTCCCTGGAGGGTTCCCCCGTCTGCCACGGGGTTCCAGGAATTCCCTCTGCTGTGTTTCCCATATCCTCCATTCTAGTCTCTCCTGTCGTTCTCTTTCCACCTTCTCTCTTTCCTCCCTTAACTTCCTTTGCCACTCTTTAGTTTCTCTCTCACCCCAGTAGCATGGTTTGGGGTTGAGTTCTCATCTCCTTCTGGCATCCGCCTCCTCTTTGGGGACTCGTAGCTTTTCAATCTCCCCTGTCCATGGATCCTCAACCCAGATCCATTCCCAACCTACTGGCAACTCCCCTTCTCCCCTTCTTATATCCCCTAACCCCGCCTCTACCACTTCCCCCCCTTTTTCTCCCGCGCCCGCCAAGATAGTCCCGGTTTCTGTGATCGTCAGTCTTTTCAAAGCTCCCTCTAGATTCCCCGGGTCATGTCCTGGAGGTCTTGTCTTCCTGGGTGGGGGGACTGGTGGGGTCTGACTCTCTTTCTCAGCAGTTGGTGGGAGGGATGGCACTCCCGAGAGAGGGGTCTCTCTCTCACTCTCCTTCTTACACCATTACCCTTGAAGAGGGTGAATGCATCTTTGTTGGGTGTCTTGGATGTGACCACTCTGCCTTGAGTGACGCTGCTAGGAATCCAGGCTCTTAATGGAGTCTGGCCTCCTGACAGCATTACTCTCCATATATGTTATAAAAGACTTTCTTTTAACAGAGATACATGGTGCTATTTAAACAAATCCTAAATTTGTAATTTCTCCAGTGAGTAGCTCAGTTAGACTTTAGCCCAAGTAGAATTAGACAGGACACGGAAAACAGAACCAAATAAAAACCAAAACAAACACCCTCACAAGTATCTGCTCCAATGCCTCAATACATTACTAACAACAGTTTTTCCCCCCAATCTTGGCCCATTAAGTAGACCATGCAAGTTGCTATCACAGCAGTTTCCTACTAAGTGCCTTCATGCTTAAGACTAGCTTGGATGTTTGCCAGACTGTGATGTTGCAAAGACTCCTTTAAAAAAATTTTTTTGCAGCAAAGTGGGTTTCTTTTCCTCCCTTTGAGCTTAAATCTCACTCCACCGCTGGATTCTGGCAGCCAGAAAGGTCTGGAACCCATCCCTGGCTTCTCTGAGCCCCTTCATTGTAAAAATTCATTTGATCAACCATCTCCATTGTGCTTTGAGTAGGTTCTGGCATTCAAAAGCTCCCAGAATGCAAATTCCAATTGCAGGGAGCATTTTTAAAATGTAGATTTCACATCTGGAAATGTAGTATGAGAGCCAGGTAATGACGGTTAGGCATATCACCATGTCATTTCCCAGTGCTCACTGGGACTGTCAAAGACTATCTACCTGCACAGATTAAAGGGGCCAACAGAGGCTCTCAACTTTCATTATGCAATAGAAGTTGAAGCTTAAGCTTGTTGTGCATCTTTAAAGTAGCTATCATAATAAATATTACTATGATTAATTTTGTTATTTCAGTTCTCAATCCAGTCCTTTCCCAAATGCTCAGGAGCAGGCAAGCTCAGTTAAAAAAAATACACCCAAGACACTTAGAAAGTATATCCAGTTAAATACTTGCATAAGCCCAGCCACTGAATGGCAGAACACCGTTTTAGAAAACTCCCAGACCTAGGATCTTCCAAGCTGCTTTTCATCCCACAATGTACACAGATTTGTGGAATGAAAAGCAGCTTGCATGATGTCCAGATTCTAGCTTCTACTTGGAGGCTAAATCCATTTGCATGATTGTGCTAGTGCAAAGTCTGTGTTCTAGCTTTGTAGACTTCTAGAATTTCTACGTGCAAAAAGGGGATCTAGTACTGTTCCTCACAGCACAATCCATTTAATCATATTCCAAATAGAATACTTAACAATTTTCTTTTCTTTCTTTCCTTGTTTTCTTTCTCTAGTTATTAGCAACAATGATGGCTGCACAAACACCACATGCATGCTTCTCATTCTATTGTGCAGTGTGGAACATGTGTCACCACACACACACACACACACACACACACACACACACACACACACACACATCTGGAAAACTTCCACATGATTGACCATTAAGTGCAGTCTGATCTTTGGTTCTAATTGTCGTCTAGAGCGAGGAGAGAGTAGATTAGGATATGCTTGTATATATCTAAGTAGCTCAGACTTTAACTCGCAGTGGCAGAGCTAAGCAACATACTCTGTAGCTTCATCCAGACAGATGGACATAGGAGGGGTGGTTGCAAAGTGCTTTCTGGGAGGGGTTTCTGTGGTTATTTTTAGTTGCAGTTATTTTTGTAGAAAATTTTACCATGAAGGTTTCAATGGTTATTTATTTCAATATGGCTCCACTGCAATATTTAAAAGGATTCTGTTTTCATGTTGTTGTTGTTTAGTCGTTAAGTCGTGTCCGACTCTTCGTGACCCCATGGACCAGAGCACGTCAGGCCCTCCTGTCTTCCACTGCCTTCCACTGTCTTCCACTGGTCAAATTCATGTTGGTAGCTTCGATGACACTGTCCAGCCATCTCATCTTCTGTCGTCCCCTTCTCCTCTTGCCCTCACACCTTCCCAACATCAGGGTCTTTTCCAGGGAGTCTTCTCTTCTCATGAGATGCCCAAAGTATTGGAGCCTCAGCTTCAGGATCTGTCCTTCCAGTGAGCACTCAGGGTTGATTTCCTTCAAAATGGATAGGTTTGATCTCCTTGCAGTCCAGGGGACTCTCAAGAGTCTCCTCCAGCACCACAATTCAAAAGCATCAATTCTTCGGCGGTCAGACTTCTTTATGGTCCAGCTCTCACTTCCATACATCGCTACTGGAAAAACCATAGCTTTGACTATGCGGACCTTTGTCGGCAAGGTGATGTCTCTGCTTTTTAAGATGCTGTCGAGGTTTGTCATCGCTTTCCTCCCAAGAAGTAGGCGTCTTTTAATTTCGTGGCTGCTGTCACCATCTGCAGTGATCATGGAGCCCAAGAAGGTAAAATCTGTCACTGCCTCCATATCTTCCCCTTCTATTTGCCAGGAGGTTCTGTTTTCATAGAGGTAGGCAAAAACCTATGACATACCCAAGGTCATTGGCATGACTGTTGTGCCACTCCTGTCATAGAGTGGACGTTCACTGCAAATGTAGTGAGAGGGTTTGCAGGTTACTTGAGTATTATAAAGGCTGCAACTTGAAAAGGTTGGGGAATACTACTCTATAGTGAGTATCCACCACATGTCAATAAGCAACTATCTCATCACCCTATCCTTCCCGTCCTTGTCCTTGCTGTTTTCCTGCTCTTTCCTCTTCTTTCCACCAGCTCCCAGGACCCCTGAGCCTTGGTTATGTTGGTTGGGACTTCAGGGAGTTGAGATCTAAAACATCTGGAGAGCCAGAGACGGAGAACCACAACTTGACAGGACAGGAGCTCTTGAACTGTGGAACAACTACAGAGAATGACTCCTCTTATAGTTTTGCTTTTGAAATATGATGCTTGGTTGGCACGGGGGGAAAAAGCACTCACCAATAATCGCAGGGCTGAACAGTGGAAAAGCAAACCGTTGGCTTCCAGTGCCCATAAATGGACAGCATCACCATGTCTTAGTCCCAGATACCTTGCTTGGCAGTGCTTGTGGCTTGTCAATTATTTCCCACTGGCAGCTGTCTCTGAGCTTAAGGGAAATAATAGGAAAGAAAAATAATTCTGTACTATTAAAATGTAGTGCATCAGCAAAAACGGCAAGTAGCAGTGATGAACATGTTCTACTCAGAGTAGACTTAGCTGCTTTCCCCAGTTCATCTTAATGTGTGTTTACTCTAACTTAACTGGAATAAGAATATTGATATGACTGAATACAATTATTCTTCACATTAATTCTAAGCAAAAAAAGGTATCATTTTGGTAACAATAATGAAAATACATCAATATCCCTTCAAATTTATGCCCCCAACCCATGTTTCTGTTTTCTGTGCCTTAAGCATTTCTGAAATATTTTCATCTTGTAAATAAGGCTTTTGGTATTTTTTATATATATAATATTAAAATATATATATTTTAAAAAGGTTAAAATACTCTAACTTCTAATTTGGATAAAGTTTCTGAAATTCACAGATAT
Organism: Intellagama lesueurii; assembly: GCA_037013535.1. Lineage (NCBI taxonomy): Eukaryota > Metazoa > Chordata > Lepidosauria > Squamata > Agamidae > Intellagama > Intellagama lesueurii. Next base: position 166,228,068 of record JBAJHW010000003.1, on the reverse strand, counting down.
TCAAAATGTAACACTCAAGACTCAAGAAATCCAATAAATAAATAAATTAATTAAAATTGTGCCAATTCTTTTAAAGACCATGTTGCTTTCTATAGGCTTTTTAAAAAATGTTTCTTTCTGTGAGACACTCGGTTGCAATATGTTCTCTAATATATATGTGTGTGTGTGTGTGTGTGTGTGTGTGTGTGTGTGTGTATTAGAGAACATAATATATATATATGCAAAATATATAATATACTGTATATACATAATATATATATAAGCCATGCAAACTTTATAGAGAACATATTGCAACCGAGTGTCTCACAGAAAGAAACATTTTTTAAAAAGCCTCTAGAAAGCAACATGGTCTTTAAAAGAGTTGGCACAATTTTAATTAATTTATTTATTTATTGGATTTCTTGAGTCTTGAGTGTTACATTTTGAATATCTGTGAATTTCAGAAACTTTATCCAAATTAGAAGTTAGAGTATTTTAACCTTTTTCGGGCTGTCTTAAATGCTTTGGTGTTGGCAAAGATGAACTGTGCAATCTGTCAGCTCCCAAAAAGTGAACACCATTGCATGTCAGCTATCAAACGTTATCCCTTCCTAAAGACAGATGATCAAAGTTTAATAATTATAGCATCTTCTCAAATATTAAATATTACCAAACATCTACCTTCTCATGTATCACTTCATCCATGTGATAAAATGGAACTTTCAAAAAAATTATTAAAAACGTTCCTTTTTAGACAGGCCTTCCCAGACTCTATTTCACTTTGATCCAACTTACAGTTCAACCCCGCCATCTTTCCCTTGCCCTTTTTATGTTAATGTTTATTGATATTATTTTTAGTTGTTTAAATTTTATTGATTAATTTATACATTGTTTTGTTATTGTACTGTCTGTTTTATTGTGCCGTGTGAACCGCCCAGATGGGTAGTATACAAATCAAATAAATCAAATAAATAAATGGGGAACCGTTCACAAAAATCATATGCCAGGTATAACCTGTTAGCCTGTAAAGTGCCACAAGACTCTTTTTTGGGTTTTGCTACAAGAAACCTACAGACTTTTCCCTAGCCACCACCATCTCCCATGTAATCAAAAAGCAGAAATAGTAATAGAAACTTTACTGAATATCTACTCAGTGTTGTCACATTCAGAGAACGTCTGGTGAAAATTCAGCATCAGGATTAACAGAGGAGAAACTGAAGGAGCAAAATCATTTCCATTCCAGTTATAGCACTTCTTTTTTTCATTTGAAATAATACTGAAACAGACTTCCATATTTATTTTTCTACAAAGGGGGTCAGGCAATCCACACAAAAACTCTACTTAGTTCTATAATTCAAAACCAATGACTTTTTTTAAAACGAAAAGTTATATCAGACTTAATTGCTAGTTGTGACTTCCTCAGACAGAAAAACCAAAGCATGCCTCGTAACTATTGAATTCATCCTTTAGATGTGAACCATAGTGAAATATAATCACAGGGCCATGCAAACTTTATAGAATTAGGAACATAACCAGCAGAGGGCAAAATAAGGGTACTATTTGTACTCTTGATGTCCCCATTAAAATACATAACTTCACGATACCACACAACTCTATAATAATACTGTACATATCACACACTGCATAAACAATGTGAAGCAGAATGGTACTTGTTGCCCATTTACAGCTAATATATATAACTATCAGGCAATGAATATTACCCTTTCAGTGTGTTCATTGTGTACTTGGTAATCTCTGTTTGTAGGACAAGGAAGCATGGGGTTTATAAAATGCCATCTGTTGGTCTCTTTTCAGCATATGGGATTTTTGATCACCAGGAACTGTTACTCTCTAATGAGAACGTTCTGACATGCAACACAGAAACAATACTTGGCTGTAGACGCTAGAATCATTGCACATCAAAAGGCCTGGCAGAGACACTTCATAGGTGATCGTCTGGACATGTCCTATAGAAAAGCAAACTATAACCATAGGAAATTGATTTCTGTCAGTCACTCACTCAAATATTCAAGAGCCTGAAAAAAGCCACAAAAAAACTACAGTGCCACAGATTGATGGACATAGGGCAAGCAAGTCCCTTGCTCAAAATGAGTTTCATCTATGCCAGGGACAGCACAAAAATTTTCTAGAGGAATCCTAGCCTACGTAGTGTCACATTAACACAATTTGGGCACAGAATGTGTACCACTACAATGTAACTGAATCTCTCTGTGCACATTTAAATAATAACTATATTCATTATTCCTAGGGAGTCAGGACGCACCCACTTAATCCCCCATCCCATTAACACTGATGCATCCATAAGGTCTCAGAGGAGACTCAAGAAGGGCTTCACCCCTCACTCCTCAGCTTCCAATTTACCTTTGGTGTAATAATACTGGGCTTTAGAAATGGGCACAAATAGGAAAAATGGTGATTCATTTTGATGCATGATTTATCAAGGTTGACAAATAACAAATTTACATTTTTTTTCTGATGAATTGACAAATCAATTCGTCAATTTGTTTTTACCTTTAAAACCCTATAAAATGTGCCCCCAAGCACCCAGAGACACCAAAATCACAGAAGGGTTTCTGCTGACTCTCCTCTACAAGCTCTGCAAGTTTGGTGAAGTTTGGGTTTTGGACATCTAAGTAATACACCCACAAAGTGGATCCCCCCCAGGAAAGTGCCCTTTAGCAGCTGGCTTGGGGAAACCCAATCTTCACCAAACTTGGAGAGATTGTAGAGGAATGTCAGGGAAAGCTTCTCTGCAAGTTTAGTGTCTCTAGGTGCTGGAGGGGGCATTTTATAGCCCAACTAACCAATGAATAAAAAATCGCTAACAATTCATTGATTTATATTTGTCAGGGGGCATCGATTCAGACGAATACCAATTGATGAATTAGTGATTTTTGATGAATTTTGCGATTCATTTTTTAACATTTTGTGCACATTTCTGGTGGGCTTTTGCACAAAGATGACTAGAATAATCATGCAAAGAATGCTGGGGATTTAAAATGGGTGGGAACGATGAATCAGAATTCCAATGCATATCAATTTCAGTTTTTTCAATCTCTCTTTTCCCCCATCCTATGTTTGTTCTGTTCAGTTTCTGCATCAGCTTGCAACTTTAAAAAAAAGGGCTTCATGAACATGTGTGTGTGTAGTTTGGGGCACTATTTTCCTAATACACATATTTTGTACCTATATTTGTGTAATACACAAATTATTTGCAAAGCTCTCCTGTGGTTTTGTTGGCACAGATGGAGAGAGTTGCTTATGGCACTTTCTACATGAGGTACCAGAATACGTGGGCTGGCGTTGGTTACTTCACACCTTAATCAAGACGGGAAGGGCCATTTGTTGCTCTGCTTTGGGTGGCAGTAAAATGTCATGGGTTGGTCCAGGACATGAGAACACTTCAGGGTTCTTGTAAGGATGACTGAATTAATCTGAAGAGCTCTGAACATCTGGAATGTGCTATCTAAACATTAAGCTATATCACATTTTTAACGGTAGAAACGTAACGCTCTAAATCTACTTCCACATTGGAAAGAACTTACCTATGGTTCTGCTTAACCTGATCAATTATATTTGTTTACTCTCATATCCCTTGTCAAATTAAAGCATATGAACTGATGCTGAATGCTTCAGTAGCACAGTAGAATGTTTGCTCGATTTTCAATTAAGCTGAGTGTGATATTATTAGACAATATTTCACAGATCTATGTTTTGTTTCATTTACCCTTGGCTGTGGAGAATCATCATTCAACGGTCTATACCCAAAAGACATTTGAAAAGAGGCGGACATTTTTAGAATTATTTTGGTTGACTTTCATTTAAAATCCATTGCATGGATTTTAAAGGATCTCTCGTCAACTAAAGTCTGAATTGTGACTGAAATTGAGGTGAGGTTTTTCAGTGGACCTCTTCAGTGGGCAGGCTTTTGTCTCAGTAAGTGGTGCGTGTCAACAGAAATTCAATGGCTGTGAAGCATGTTTCCCTGTTACATATATCCACTCAATTACTACATTACTTAATCTGCATCTCAGGGAGAAACTCCATTTGTCGCATTTCAAATTGATGCGCAGCTGTTAAAGGCACAAGCTCCTGACCAGAAAGAAGATGGCAATCCTATATGGCAAGATTTTAAGGTGACATGTACAAGATGCTCTGCAGGAAATCATTTTATACACATAGGTGGAGATCTGGATGGCAGAGAAAAGAGAAAGATTATGTAGAGAAAGAAAGACAGAGGAGGACCAAACCCTGAACATGCCTGGTGTCATCTGATTTCAGAATCTATGCAGGTCTGAGGCTGGTTTGTACTGGCATGGAAGACTAAGAGAGAGCACAGGTGCCATACTGAGAAAGGGCCGTAGCTTGTTTGCAAGCAGGAGGTCTCAAGTTCAATCACCAGCACAGTGGGCCAAGGAAAGGATCCTTCCAAAATGACAATCAGAGTTAACAGTACTGGGCTAGATGGATCTCTAGTTTGGCTGAATACAAAGCAACTTTTTATGATCCTTGACAGAGAAGTGTGTAGCACTGTGCATCTGGACTCCAGTTCCTTTCATAACTGTCTTTGGTCCCACCAAGTGTCATTGCATAGCTCTTGACAGGTAACGCCACAGGAATAAAGTTCTCAACAACTCTCCCCTGCTACCTAGGACCAGAGTCAGGTTTTAAGAGACATGAACATGATGCAAGAGGGTGCTGGATGGGGTTACAATCCCCCTGAAAACTCAGGTTCACCGCTGTACTCCTGGATTCATCCCTGAGCCTGGATGCCCAGGTTTTGGCAGTGGCCAGGAGTGCTTTTGTACAGTTAGAACTGGTGTGCCATTCCTTGAGATGCCTGATTTGGCTACAGTGCCTTAGTTACATCCCACTTGGATTACTGTAATGCACTCTATGTGGAGCTGCCTTTGAAGATGGTTCAGAAACTTCTGCTGGTGCAAAATGCAGCAGCCAGACTACTGACTGGAACCAGTTATAGGGAGCATATAATGCCCCTGTTACAACAACTGCACTGGCTATCAGTCCATTTCCTGGCCCACTTCCAAGTGCTGGTCATTAACTATAAAGCCCTGTACAGCTTGGGTCCAGGCTACCTGAAGGACCGTATCTCCCCATATGAGCCTTCTTGGCATTTAGGATTGTCACAAGAGACCCTCCTATTGGTCCCATTGCCAGTACAGGCATGGGTGATGGGGGCACGGGAGAGGGCTTTCTTCGTGACAGCTCCCAATTTATGGAGTGCTCTCCCTCAGGAGATCTGGCTGGCCCCCTCCTTTTTATCCTTCTGCCGACAGCTAAAGATCCATCTCTTCAGGCAGGCTTTTAACCATAATGATTGAATCCCTGAATATCTTCTTAGAGTTGACGATAGATGTTTTAATGTTTACTTGCTTTTAATTATTCAATTGCATTTTAATTATCATATAGTTCAATTGCTTTTTAATCTTTAACTTATAATTTTTAAAATTCTATTCTTTTTAATATTGGGAAGCCACATGGACTTAGTCCTACCCATAGAGGTGGCCAAAGGACATCATAACAGCTCAGGCTAAATGCTAGTGGTGGCCTTATCTAGAGACAGCAAACTATACCTTATTATAAGAATAATGCTGCTGGGTCCATAAAGTGAGCCAGACTTTTCTTCAACAGAATTAGCCAAACTCATGTTTGATTAATTGGCTTCAGTACTGTTTTGTTAAGTTCAAGAAACGATAGTATCAGAGGGCAAAGGCAGGACACTGGTTATGTAACAGCTATTTGGATCAGGAATGATCCTAAGTATTTTCCACCTGAAGCAAAGGACAGGACAATGCCCACCTCCTTTCATATACAGAAACATCATATTTCAACCTGAGTGAGAGGGCAACACTGGCCATCACAGCTGGAAGGCAACAGGCTGGCTTACACCACAGACGACAGGCACACATAGCTCTCCTTCAACATCTTGCTACCCATTTCTTGTTTCCTTCCCACACCATCTGCTACCTGCAGCAACTGTCTCATTCTACCTCATGGTAGCGCTGGCCAAGATTTGAGTGTTGATGGGAGTAGTATAAGGGACACATCACTTCTCCAAAGAATTTTATGAAAGAACCCGCCTTGAGCGATTGCAATGGCAAAATATCTGATGCGAACACCCTGAAGGAGAATTTCTTAGTCACTGAAAAATAATCTCCCTTTCACCACTGAAATTTTTCTTTGACAAATTTATGAGGCAGTTCTTCCAGGTGGACACTTTATTATTCAGATCCTGTCTAATTAGAACAAGAAAGGACCAAGGGCACCTCTGTCAGAAACAGAGCCTAGAAAAAAATCTTGTTTTAAACTAATATTCCCAGAATTCTCCCAGCCAGCCTTGTAAGTTAAACACTAAATGTCTATAATTTAAACAGACAAGGGTCGGACCTTGTTGGTTTCTCTTTCAAGGGTTTTTGTATCTGTTCCGTCAAACAAGCAAGCACTTTCCAATATTTCAAATGCTTTCTCTAATGCAACCCAGATACATTTGCAACAATATGCTAGGTACTGTGCTTGCTTCAGATTGGCCCAATATATGGAGTCTGGGAAAGGCAGCACTACTAGTTGATATTTACTTGATATTCAAGCTAACAGCCCAGGAGGCAGACCAAAATACAACAAATGCATTCAAATTTTCACTAGATGGAGGCTGCATTTAGTAATAGCTCTTCCCCCAACGTTTTTTTAACTAAAGAGAACAACAGTGGCTTAGGCTGGTTGGAAATATCAGGGGTGTGAATTAACAGGAAACATGAGTACATGTAAAGTGATGAGACTTTAGATGGACTGATTATAAAATCTCAATTCCACATGCATAAGAATTTGTTCAGCTTTTACCTTTTTGGTATCCTATATTTATCTATTTAATCTTATATTTCTTTGTTTAATCCTACCTTTTCTCAAATGCAGGGACGTGGTGGCGCTGCGGGTTAAACTGCAGAAGCCTCTGTGCTGCAGGGTCAGAAGACCAGCAGTCGTAAGATCGAATCCACACGACGGAGTGAGCTCCCGTTGCTTTGTCCCAGCTCCTCACCAACCTAGCAGTTCGAAAGCATGCAAATGCGAGTAGATAAATAGGCACCACCTTGGTGGGAAGGTAAACGGCGTTCCGTGTCTAGTCGCGCTGGCCACGTGACAACAGAAACTGTCTTCGGACAAACGCTGGCTCTACGGCTTGGAAACGGGGATGAGCACCGCCCCCTAGAGTCAGACACGACTGGACTAAATGTCAAGGGGAACCTTTACCTTTACCTTTTCTCAAATGCATTGAATAAGAGTAAACATTTCTCCCACCCCCATTCTTTGCCATATCTTGCCAACGGATCCTATAGGGAATATACGTAAACTCCCATTTACACACACAATTCTACTGGCCTCTGATCTGTTCATAAACCCTTGTGCTCTAAATATCCTTTAATCCACAGGTGGGGAAATGTATAGCCCTAAAGATGTTTGGATTTCAATGCCCATAAGCTCTTCCCCTTGGTTGTACTTCATAGGGCTGATGGGAGTTGAAGGTCTGAAATGTCTAGGCCAAATCTGACAGAAAGCCAAGGAAGGGGAAATCCCTGATGGCATAATCACACTTGATTAGACTTTTGTGCAGACAGCTGCACAAGTGCTGGTGCAAGTGCTTGCCCAAGGTGTTGTACAACTGCTTCCACAACCAGTTGTTCAACCTCTTGTGCAGTCAGTTGCACAACTGCATCTACAACAAAAAATAATATCAGACATCACCATTGCGCCGACTCTGAAAATATGCATCAGATAGCCTCATTAGACACAAGCCCTAGAGATTTTTGATTCCTGCCTTAAGAGATTACATGACAAATTCACATCTCCTCCCATGTAATTAGTTTCAGGAGGGCCAAAGGTGTAACCGGAGACAAGTATGAACCACAAGGATCTGATCTGAGTATACAGTGGAACCTCTACTTACGAACTTAATCCGTATTGGAATGCTGTTCTTAAGTTGAAACATTCGTAAGTAGAGGCAAAATTTCCCATAGGTATGCATTGAAAACCATTTAATCCGTTCCGGCTGTTTTTCGTTCTTATCTAGAGGTGCCGTTCTCAAGTAGAGGCATTAGTTCCCATAGGAACTAATGCAAAGCCGGTTAATCTGTACTCTACCACTAGGGGGAGAATTATTATTTTTTAACCTAAGATGACCTAAGTTTAAGAAAGGGCAGGAAAGTTTTTTTCCCCCGGTTCGTATCTTGGAGCTCCGTTCTCAAGTAGAGGCAAAATTTTGTGAATGGAGCTGTTCGTAAATTGGATCGTTCGTAGCTAGGGACGTTCGTAAGTAGAGGTTCCACTGTAGCTCCACATTCAAGGTTCCCTGTTCAGTAAGAAGCCAGTCTAGGGGCTTGGTTTGGGCACAGACAGAGTTATAAATATACAATATACAGCTAGGGTGGTTGATAGCTGCCTTTCATAAACTGTGTAACTATTATACAGTTCAACAGTCTTAAAATAAATCGTGCATCATCAGCTATGTATGGAAATAAACATTTCACCACTTTGAGCATCATCAGTCTCATTTCAGTGCTCGGTAGGTCATCAACGTTTTGACTCACAGCCCAATTTCAATAGTACAGAATGCCTAAATGGCACATAGACTAGATTAGCTCGAGACAGGAGCATTTATCATCACTTGTTAGAGAAGAATCTCTACAAGATGTTCGGCGTTTTGTTCTAATGATGGCATCTTTCTTCAAAGTTTTAGTTACAAGGGGTCTCAGAGGGCAAACTTTTTGAATCACACAAACACACCCAGGTGCAATCCTGTGAGCTTTTACTCAGAAGTGAAGCCTCTTGTATTCTGTGGCATGCTGAAGATCAACATCATTGGCATTTACTCCTAAGTAACCATGGACAGAATCTAATGCTAGCAGTCTAAGGGTGTTTCCACATGGAAAGCTCCTTGCACTAACAATCAGAAAGCATTGCACAATAATTCATCTTTTTCTGCATAACACATTTTATGCAGAAAGAAGACATAGAGAAGCAGTGGTGGAAAAACAAGTGAGAGTTATGATTGGAGACAGACCTTGTGCAAAGCATCAGCTGCTCATGGTGGAATTGAGAGCAGGATAGGTCTCGCCCTGGAACACTCCACAAAAAAGCAGTGGATTATGCAGGGTGATGCCATGATAGAAGTCTCCTCTGAAGCTATTCTAGCACTAACTGAACTGAATATCCCTGCCTGACAGTATTTCTTCAGGATCTGCTACAGAATTTTATCTACCAATACTGTATATGTGTTTATAAGGCAATTCTGCTCTGTTGTGGGTGTCAAGGAAAGAAGGAGGTGGATGAAAGGATAGTTTTCTTGTGTCACAGGCCAGCAGATGCTCTTCAAAGGTAATTTTAGTTACTTCTGAGAAACAGAAAAGTAGTTACTTTCAAATCTGAAACTGTGAAGGTGATGAACTACTTGTGGGGTCTTGGAACCAGAACTACAGTATAATATTTTTTTTAAAGCAGTATTCCATCTTCTGAGAGTGACTCTAGGTCATGATGCAACTGCATTTCCTGGGTGTTCTGGGTGCTTAGATATAGCTGACTGTATCTCTCTTGCAAGGAAAATCATGGAACTGTTGGCATAAGGAAGAAGAAGTAGCCCTTGGGCAGTTGTCTCAGAGCCTTCCTTGACCTCTACATGCTAGTTCCCAAATTTGAGGGAAGAAACAACAATAGGCCTTGGCAAGTAGATACTCAAGAGCAGAAGATTCTTCAGGTTCTTATGCCACTGAGCTCTTGCATCCTTGCCCGAGGTCAGAACACATAAGCAATATTGTTTGGTGTCATTTGTCACAACACAGACATCCACAACAATTATTGCTTCAGAGAGAGAGAGAAAGAGAAAGAGTGAGAGAGAATGAGAGAGAGAGTAGTCAAGATAAACAGATGCCTTGTCACTGTGTTTAGCTGAAAAAGATTCCAGCCTTGTTCACAAGCTACGGTTTTCAACTTCTTGCACCCATTTTGCTGATGTTTCAAGAGGGCCATATAATGAAGAGTGAAGTTTGGCCACAGCAGAAAAACAAGGGGCAGGGAAGAGACCTATCTCTTTGCTGCCTGTGCAGCACCCTGCTGTAAGACAGGGAAGCACACCCATGTGGCATGTTCCCACTCTATGCTTCCATAACCTACTGAATACAGGAATGTTATTTTATTTTCCAGTTGTGTACTAAGAGGCTGCATCACATCCTTAAAGGAATAGGGAAACATCCCCTGTGTTTCTCAGGCAACTGAGCAATACTCGCTAACTTCCCAGGCTATGTTGCTATCTTGGCAACATAGGGATGTGGTTCTTCTCCCACTGTATGAGAATAGTGCTTGCTTTCAGTCACAGCTACGAAAAAAAAAAAGCTCTTTGGACTACAATTCCCAGAATCTCCCTGCCAAAAAGTAGCCTTTCTGAACTGTGCCCTCCACAGTGATTGCACATCATCAGTTCCAGCTGGCTGCATGGCATCATGATAGCATCTGGTTCGCTATGTGATCCTTTATTGGGTAGCTTGAGGTGTTTCATGTGAGCACAGGAGTCACATGAAACATTAATGGAAATGCATATTATGTATGATTAACCTATTTCTATCCTATAATGGGAGTTCCTCAGATATCTGTCCTTCAGCAAAGGGATTTGCAGATTAATCCTGTGTTTACCTTCCAATGACCATTCACAAAACAAACACAAGCTAAATGCAAGATACATAGTTGAGGAAAATCACTCACAGTGACAAGCAAAAATCTTCCATCACTTGAGGGATCATCTCAAGAAAAACTGTGATGAGCGCATTTATCAAGTTTGACAATAAACGACAAAGAAGGAGGATCAGAGAAGTAAATCAATGTGGCTGTGGAACTAGCAAATCCTAGTTCCACAAGCCACTAGTTCTCCACCCCATGCACAAATCTTTTATGGGCAAGAATTTATCTCAGTCATATTTTAATCAGGGTCTCTGTCTTCTCTGTTTCCCCTTGTGATGCCATGACAACTCAGCCTGTGTTGATGTGCCTAGACAGCATGTCAAAAGACTCTTGAAAGGTGTTGTTGTTGGGTTGTGTGTGTGTGTGTGTTTTATACCACAGATTAGAAAGACTATCCTTCTGAAATGGATACCATTCCACACATATATCCAAGAAAGTCGGTAATATTGCTTACTTTTTTTCTGTGCAGCCTGTTGTGCAAACAGGCATCATTTTTAAACAGTTGCTTAACATGTGAAGATCCCATAAGAAGCACTGTTAAATTAACAGGGTTAAAAACATAAATTCAACTCCTCTCATGGTGTGCTTTAACTCCTTTCTTTAAGGCATTTATCAAAACACAATATCATGGATAACCTAGGGGATTTTTCTAATATATGTAACACAGAACAAGTTCAAAACAAAAGAATGTGTAATAAAAGCAGTTTGTCCATTTTCTTCCTAATAAATATGACAGTCTTTGGTAAGCAGGCATATTAAAATGGAGGGCTGGAAAAGCAGCAGTACAACAGTGCCATCCCCTGTTTGCAAAAATCATTGTTAGTCTCTCCCCTTCTAAAAATCAAGGTGAGTCTTCCATGCATTCATCTGGCTTTTCTTTCTCTTTTGTTTTTATGTCTTTCCAGCAGGGTAATTTAGACCCACGACATGAAAGCAATTTGCTAGAATCTGTTTGGATTGTTTCACCCATGATAAGAACCTCCTGATGTGTAAAGGAGTCCACCGCATTTCCAACCCAGAAAATATAAATCACTGAATTATTCCAGAAAACTCAAATTCCTATACAAATGATAGCAGGTTTCCCCAAAGACTTGAGACTATGCATATCAGTATTACATTTATTCTCAGTCATTAGGTGATAAATGCCTATATAAATGACAGGTATGTTTTTACTTTGATTTACTGCTCCTTTCTGCACAGATATTACCTTTCAAGTGGAGAGCTTATACACAAGCTTGAAATGCAATACATCTCATCTGCCCTGCCTGGTGTCTGTGCTCAGAATCTCACATTTATACTGCAAATGTTCGTGGGTACAGTCTGGAGAACACTGAATACACAGATCGGACATCCGTATAGTTCCCAAATCTGGGTAACCCATGTGTTCTTGGACTACAATTCCCAGAAGCCTTCACCATCAGCTGTGCTGCCTGGGGTTTCAGGAAGTTGCAGTCCAAGAACACCTGGGTATGTGCATGTATAGCTAGTTGAAACCAGAAACCTGTTCGAAAGCTAGGATGCTATGGATGCTACAATTCCAGAATAGGAAGCAAGTAACCAGAAAATGGAGGAAACAAGGGTTTTGGGGTCACATTATCAAATAAACCTTGAAGGTATGGAAAATGACAAGGAACATAATTCCAAACAATACCATTCAGTCAAGACTGATCTCAGGATGTAGGTAATGTAGTCCCTGAAATACCAGGCATGAACACCTCCAGGCAAACAGCTAGTTATGTCAGGCAGTGCTGGATTTATAAGGGGGCAAAGGGGGCAATTGCCTTTACCCTCCCCGCCAGAAGCCCCCCCTTCTATACAGAAATATAAAAAATAAAACATTAGTTTCTTTTATTAAAATGTATATTGGGAAACAATACTTTGCCTGCAATCATCTGTAAAAGTGCTTGAATTAACCACCAAGCAAAATAAGCATGTGTTTAGGGCCTCAAGGGAAGGAGAGGCCCACACAAAATTTGCAAAAGAAAGGAGACGAGATCTTTGCTTTCCTCAGCTGAAGCAAAGATCTGGAGCAGATTTCCTGCTTCCTTCCACTTAGCTAGAAGGAACTGGAAATCCACTCCAGATCTTTGCTTCAGCTAAGGAGAGCAAATATCTGGTCTTTTGCAAACTGGGCAGGAGTCTCTCAGGGTAAAGGCACTGCAACACAGCTCTGGTCTGCAGGAAGAAGAGGGCTTTGAAGAAGGTTTATTGTAAGTTTGTCCTTCTGCTTTAGGGATCTTCCTTTTCCAGCAGGGCTTTCCATGTACTGGTTCATGTCCCTACACAGCTCTGGATTAACCATTAAGCAAAATCAGCACATGCTTAGGGCATCAACAAGAGAAGGGGGCACCACAGAGGGTTTCCCCCCCCAATACTGGATTTACCATGGACCATGGTGCAAATGGTGCACCCTTCTTAACAAATTACACCTTTCCCTCCCTCACAGTTGGCTCTCTCTCCCTCCATCTGTCAAGAGCCCCAAGAAAACCCTACCTAAAGTAATTGAGTATGAATCAGTAAAAACTAAGAAGTATAAAGACTTGCCTGGCGAGAAAAGTCATGTTTTGAGTGAAATGATCAGTCACCATCATCATCACTTGGTGTTAATGTTTTTTAACTTCTGTACTTTGGGAGGTGGGGTGGGGATAAGTATAAAAAGAGCTGCTAGTCTTTTAGACCTATGGTCTCTGCACTATATATGCAAGCCAAAGAAATAAGAGCCACTGTTAAAAATGCCCCAAAAGGAGTTTTAAGCTCTTGTTTGAGCTTTTTGGTTTACAGATTCTGACAAAATCTGTCTACATTAATCAAAGTGTGAAGGCACACGAGTTGCTGGAAACCCGTAATTTGATTGTACATATGGTTTTGTATATGATATGTGCACATTATACAGTTTTTTTTTAAAGCCATGGGCCCCACTGCTTGTTATATTTGCAGGGGGCACCATAATTTTTTCAATGTTTATGGCCTCTAAAGGTCTTAATCCAGCCCCGGGTATATTGTATCAGTTTTAAATGAATTTTGGTGGCTCACGTAAACTATGCTTACACCCTTGAGGAAGGTAGGCTATGATTGCATGTGTGCATGCATGTGTGATGTAATAATAATAATAATAATAATAATAATAATAATAATATATTCTCACACAGGAGGCCCAGTATGCCATGGAGAATTCAACTAGCAAAGAGATCATAGGATCCAAGCATAATGGGATTTTTTTTAAGGAATTATGGAACTGGTTACACTATTTGATCCATTTCTGATTGATCACCTTAAATAATTTGGCAATTCTGGAAGTAATAAACAGTCATACTTATCACCAACCAACTATGAAGAAATTGTTCTGCTGAATGGCAAAATATTGAATTCTATTGTGGCAGAACAGAAAACTGCCAAGTACTTCTCAATTTCCATTGATTCAACATCAGACCTGGCTCATGCTGACCAGCTAACAGTCATTGTGCGATATGTTGTTTCTCAGAAGCCGGCAGAAAGTTTTTTAACTTTCCTACAGACTGACTCTCACAAGGCTGAAATTCTGGCTACATCTCTGCTAGAATTTCTAGAAAAAGAAGGTATTAATTTTGAAGACTGCAGAGGGCAGTACTACAACAATGCAAGCAGTATGTCCAACCACTACACAGGAATGCAAGCCAGACTTGAGAGTAAGAACCCAGCAGCAGTTTTCATTCCCTCTGCTGCTCACTCATTGAATCTTGTTGGACAGTCTGCTGCCTCTTGCTGTGTTGAAACTGTTAGTTATTTTGGCTTCATACAAATATTATACTTTTTTTGTGCATCAACTCACAGATGAGCAAATCTAATGAAATCTTTGGAAGGGAATAAAAGAGCACGAACTATGAAGTCCCTGTCAGATACTCATTGGTCAGCAGGAGCTGATGCTACTGAAGCTCTTGTGGACGGATACAACTGTATTCAAAATGCCCTCAGATATATTGAACATGACTTGGAGCAAACACCTGAAGGAAGACATGAAGCTCACACATTGGCAGACAAAATGGATTGTCTTGAAACTGCTCTGATAGCCAAGATCTGGAACTTAATTCTTGAACAGTTCAACAGCACACAAAAAGCTATTCAAGGAGTTGAAACTGACCTGAAGAAAGTGGTGGACCTAATTTATTCTCTAGATAAGTTTCTGAAATCACTTTGGGATAGGTATGAAGAGTTGGAACTGGATGCCAGGAACCTCTGTGGCAACACAGACTAGGAAGCAACTACAGGGAGGCCAAGAAAGAGAAAGAAACATTATGATGTGAATCCAACATCAGTCTCAGAGGAAGCTGTCCTTTCCTGAAGAGAAGAATTCCGATATGGAACTTTCATTGTATTTTTAGATCAGTTGTCTGTTGACTTACAAAAATGCAGGATAGCATACCAATTAGTGTATGACAGGTTCAAGGTCATAGTCAACTCATGATGTCTCCTTGATGCAGAGATAAGAACTGAAGCTGAGAAACTTATCATTGCTTTCCCCCATGATTTCAGTAAGGCGTTCATAGACAAAATTGTTCAGTTTGCAGCATTTGCCAAACTCGAGTCACATCTCACTCCATCTCAACAGGCAGTTTTACTCCATGATGAAGGACTTGCTGATACCTTTCCAAGTGTTAATGTACCTCTTAGAATATATTTGAGCATGATGGTCACTAGTTGTTCAGGAGAGAGATCATTCAGCAAATTGGCACTAATAAAGAATTATCTGAGAACCACGATGACCCAGGAAAGACTAAGAGCTCTGTGCCTACTGGATGTAGAGAGCAGTGTTCTAAAGAGGATACAGTTTAAGGAATTCATTAAAGATTTTTCAAATGGCAAGTGTAGAAAGAATTTTTTTGCAGATATTCTATGTGATGCATATAGTTGTAAGTTGGTAAAAGTGCCTGTACTTAGCTTAGATAAACTTCTTTTGCATTGATAGGTCCAGAGTTTAATTTGGTTGTGCAAATTGTTGAGTTAGCCATTGTTATCCATGGAAGCTAAAGAGTACATAGCAAAAGACCTATGTTCTTTGTAATTTGTCTTACCTAAAAATTTACTTGAAGTTTTATTGGCATGTATTTAAATGCATACAAGTATTTGCTTGAAATATATAATTTATTTAACCTTTCTATGTACATATAAGTTCCAATGACATGTAATAAATGGATTTGATGTGTGAATTTGGTGATTTGCTGTGTATTTTAATCCCTGTGTAAGAGGGGCCCCTAAACCTGAAGTGCCCAGGCCCCCCAAGGTCTAAATCCTTTTGAGAATCCACACACACTTTTTTTAAAATAGCCCAGAGTAGATCACAAGGGAAAGCAAACTTTGATAACTCTCAGAAGTAACCACATGGGCCTCTTGGCCTGTTCTGTTGCTTTTGAATCTTTTGCAGACAGAATAAGGCCACCAAGAAGGAGTGGCCAGGTGCACAACACTATGATCAGGTCAGAACCAGTCGAGAAACAGGAGGTAGACACAACCTGACTCACACAGGGCCCAGTCACTTTACAGCAAACCACTGCATAAAAAAGCAGGAGATAGCCATATTTTTTATGCTGGTGTGGTTTTACATGCTGTCTCCATCTCTGCCTGAACGTACCTGCCTCTACTTGAAAGTCTCTTGGTGAAGCACTGCCAACTCCCTCTGAATTGACTTCACTGAGGGCCTGGAGTCTCCCAGCAATGAGGCCTAGGTGAATCACTTGCTCAACCAGCAGAATCTAGGATTTACCCAGAAAATCCTATTAGCTTGCATTTCTCTCTTAAATTCCTGGTTCTGACCTATGACTTTTATTAGCCTATAGTCTCTTGCGATCTCTAGCTAAAATTTGCCAATTTATTTTCCCCATTTTGTGTATGTGGCTTCTTTCTTCATATCAAAGTGTTGCACAATTTAAAGCTATGGATGTGTGTGAAATATAGATAAAATTAAAAACAAATTAAAATGTTCAGCTAATTAGACTATTTTTGAGGAGAAACAGGCTACTTCAATATTGTTATCCTGACCATTTGCTAGATCTTCTTTTGTACACATGGTGGGGCATACATTTCATGCACATAAATGCTGCATTGATTGAATTTCTCCACAGTCGAAGAAAATTAGTCCTGTATCCAAATAGCCCCATTTTACTAGATTATTCTTTGATCTTCCAATTTTTAAAGTCTATTAAGTGACTTCCAAATGGTCCAGCTAGAGTCTTGTCTTGCTGGGACTCACTCTTCAGCATTCATTCATTTGGCAAGATGTGTTGTAGCTTTAGCCTAGCCTCTTCTGGTTAAATATTTATTTATTTCATTTATTTATTTCATAGATTTCTATACTGCCTCATTAGTGCAAGGCACTATTCTGAGCAGTTCATAGAACAGATAAAATCAGACAGAAATAATGGTAAATCAAATAAGAGTGATAATAGAAAAACAAATCATATCAGTTAAAAGATCACAGAGCTAAGACAGTGCAAACGTTCCCAATCATAGGGCGGGCAGGGCAAGTGGCAAATTCATATGAGGTTGCTTTCATAGGCCTCAATGAAGAGTCATGTCTTAAGCCAGTGGTCCCCAACCTTGGGCCTCCAGATGTTCTTGGACTTCAACTCCCAGAAATCCTGGTCAGCAGAGGTGGTGGTGAAGGCTTCTGGGAGTTGTAGTCCAAGAACATCTGGAGGCCCATGGTTGGGGACCACTGTCTTAAGCAACCTCTTGAAGATAGGCAGGGAGGGGGCCAGGCATAGCTCAACTGGGAGCTGGTTCCACACAGCTGGTGCCACAGCCAAGAAGGCCCAACTTCTTGTGGATGTTTTCCTGGCCTCCTTCAGTGTGACCGCCCAGAGAAGCATGGCCTAGGAGTATCTGGTGGCACTGACAGATGATCTTGGGGAAAGATGCTCAACATGTAATGGAGTCCCAAATGGCGGAGTTTGAGATGTGCGCATAAAGTTTTTCCTTGATTTTAGCCGTCATCTAGGGCAACCATTCTCAACCTGGTTTTTGTGTGTGTGAGTGTGTGTGTGTGTGTTTTGGCCACTGCGCTTTTAGGAGCTCTTCTTAGATTCCAGGGCCCTCTACCAAACATGGAAAGCCTTTGGCTGTGTGCAAAGAAGGATACCACACAAACAGATGAATCTGTGACTCCCTTCAAATGTGCCAAGGCCCTCCAGGGGGCCATATGGCCTCTGTTGAGAATGTCTGGTCTAGGAGATTGGTGTCCATGAAGTGGATGGGTTTGGTGAGGCATTTCATTCATTAGCTATATGTGTATTTTTAAAAATTTAAATAAAATAAAATCTGTATGTGGGTAAGGAAATATCTTTATTATGCCTCCTTTTGAACCTCTTTCTTTCACTTCTCTTGCTAGCAGTTCTCTCGCTTTTGTGAGATTTGCTTCCTTTTAGCTGGTATTTCCCTGTAATATTTCTGAAGCAGATGTATTTTATTTCCATTAATGCACCACTACTCTAATTTTTGCTGCTCCCCAATGCATAATTTAATTTGTGTGTGTCCAATAAAACTCCTCTCTTGAATCGCTCTGTGAGCATGAGATTTACTCAGCCCAGTCTGTGTTAAGATACACAATGGCCATGGCTCAAAGATCTCTCACAGGTGTGTCTCAAAACATCGATGAGTTCAAGTTCATACATGTGCCCTGAAACAATAATGGCAGAGGTGTGCAGATTTGTGTTTTTGGACTACAACTCTAAGAATTGCCAAAGCAGCGCAACTGATGGGGAAATTTGGGAACTTGTAGTTTGAAAACACCTCTACATACTAGATAACAATGTCTGCCTACTTTGCATGTATAGAAGCCATCTGGATCGACAGCTAAATTTCTAATTCATCATGGAAATTGGCACAGTCCTCCACCACACCTTTTTGTGTATCATAATTAAAGTGGCAGGAGGTTTGCCACTGTCGCCTCCAGCATCTGCCACAATTGCCTCACCTTACCTAGCAGTAAGGCCACCCTTGTGCATGACTGCAAAGTAGGACTGGGGGTGACCAAGCTAGGAGATCAGGTTGGATGGACAAGATAAAGTGGGATCCTTTTGCACGTGTGCTGTCCTTCCTCAAATGTGACATCTCCACAGTTCTTCAGGTTGATGTGCTAATCTTCTTTTGACATCCATATTAAAGTAATTCCTTCTGTAAATGTTCTGATAGTGATGAATTCCAAAGGAGGCTACCAAAGTTTAGACTTCATAGAAGAGCTATTTTAGTTCTAGAGAAAGGTCTGGATTCAGATTTGGGGATTCAGGAAAGATTGTCATCAATGTTGTTGTTTCTTGGAACAGGAGGAGGAGGGAAGGGAAGGAAGATACCATCAGAGCAGTAGAAGTCAGTGACTCCACTTTCATGGGAAACCACTCCAGGTTTTAGTCTGAACTCTGCAGGAGCTATCCAATATACTGTGTCTCATCCCCAAGACACGTTCAGCACTTTGAAAAGATGCTTTAAAGACTAAAGGTTTTCAGATTAAACCCTGGAGCATATCCACCACCTCCACCAAACTGGGGTCAACAGGTTCCACTGCATCAGAGTATAGGACCATAGGTACTTGCATGCAAGATATTACCACCAGATGCTTGAGCATGAAAGAGAAAACAGCCGGGAACAGAAGGCCAAATGAAATGGTACATGCATACAAACAAAATGGTAGCTGAACAATCCTCTCTCTCTCTCTTTCACTTGAAAAAAGGGAGAGGAAAGCATTTTGCACACATTCATCCAGGAAGAGAGAAGCAATGAGGGGGCAAAGGGCACTTAACTTTCCTCATTATTGTTTATTTATTCCAAATTAGGTCTTCCAAATGTCACTTTTTTTCAGTAAACAGAAGAACATAAATCTGTTACAGAATGTATTATTCAGCCTTAACAAACAGAAGAGAAGAAGAAACCAGCATAAAGGCAGCAACTAATAGCACTAAAGCACAAACTATAAAGATTAAAGGAAACTTTAAGAGGCGGGGAACTAGGATAACTATTCATGCTCTCTTTGAATCCTCCACCAAATTAGGTAAGAAAACTTCTGCTGGCATATCTGCCCCCTGGTATAACATTACACTGGAGGGCTGGCTTTACAGAAGGACCCCCTCCCACCATGATCACTTACACAGTTCTGCCCTACAGTCTCATTGTTAATTCATGAGAATATTAATCAACGGGAAGATTTAATGACCCCCATACATCTTCAATACTCCAAACACCTATAGGTTTTGCTTTGATCCGCTTTTATGTAGCACAAATGCTCTTTTTTCCCTCTTTTAAAAAAAAGTTTAAAAGTGCCTCCCCCCCCCAACCATTCTGAGAGTCGGTACCTTGGGGACCAGAGATGGGGGCAGAAGGAAAAGAAGGAGATATAAAAGTTCAATGGAAGAGTGCATGTTTTGCATGCAGAAGTTTCCAGTTTTCAATCTCTAGCCTCTCCAGATGGGATTGGAAATGATGCCTATCTAGAATCTTCGAGGGCAGATGCTAGTGAATGAGGGCAACTGGAAGAAAGAGTGGGTGAGGAACACAGAGGTGGATGGGGCCCACGACTTCACGGGATTGATGAATGAACTTCCAGTTTTATTCTGAAGTCACGGCTCTTCTCCCTAGGGCTCAACCTCTTTTGGGTATGGACAGCATTCGGCACCTTGGGCATTTTTTCTAAAGTTCACACTAAAACCCAGAGCAAGAGCAGCGTCACTATCCTTGAGGGGGGGGGGACATTATTTTACTTTTGTTTTAAAAGGGGAAAACATTCCCTAATGACTCTAAGGAGCATATTAATTGTTTTGAATAAAAGCGGGTGCAAACAGCTTTTATTCCATGGATTGGCACCTTGGAATGGAGGCCTTATGCCCCTCATGAGACTATGCTAAAGAGGTCTGACCCCCTTCCCCCATGATCAGGCAAAATTTGGGCTAAGACTCATGTATATCTGAGCTCCTAAGGAATAATCAATCAAAATTGTACTTTTAAAAAACCCTATAAAACACAAACATTGTTAAGACTGTAATTGGACCCTCCTAGAAGTAAAGATTTTAAAAAAGAGTAGAACCTAGCAGTCTCATGTCCTCCCTAAATCTGTATCAAAACCTTATGCCAGTTGATGTGGGTTTGGTTCACAAACCCCAGGCTTTGTGCTGTCTCACTGGGTGTGTACTGAAAGGTAAAGTGCGAGCATGTAAGTAACAGAAGTAACATTCCCTCAACATACACACTGTCAAGTTCCCTCTAACCTTTACTAAATATTCATACTACTTATATCCTAGTACATGTTAGAACCCCTGTGAAGGCCAACAATTTCCTGAATGCTTTTATCATTTACACACTTGAACATTCATTTGTAAATACAGTTTTTCTGGCCCAAAACGGGGCAGAGGGCACTGACATACAGAACTGGTGGAGTGAATATAAGACTGGAGTTTTTTGTTGCTAACAGCTTCTTATAGTTTCACAGCTTTTCCTTTTAAGATAGTTCTGCTCAATGGAAACTGTGTAACCGAGACCTTATGTCATTCTTTTCATTTATTTAATAGGTTTATGTATACTTCCCCTCATTTACTATATTAATTTTAATTAATTTAATCAATGAATTGATTGATCGATTGATGAAAATTTAATTAATATTGTAATATTTCATTCATTATTTTGCAATAGCCTTTGTAGTAGTCATGCTGTAGCTTCAGTTGATTTATTATTATTGTTGTTGTTGTTATTGTTATTGTTATTGTTATTATTATTATTATTAAAAAACTCTAGGCACAGTCAAATTATAAAAACATTGACTGGTATTATATAACAGATACAAGTTTTAACCAAAAACCTAAGTATCTGTTAAATATTGGCGCAGTATGTATGTATGTATGTATGTATGTATGTATGTATGTATGTATGTATGTATGTATGTATGTATCATCATCATCATCATTCCAGGGTATGTATGATTGTGACAATCATTTTAACAATACTGTTATTTATTTTCTAAATAACATTATTTATTTAATCTATTATGCTTATTTTATGTGGTAACTTATTTATTTCATTTAGGCAAAATTAATTAAGACCTGCTTGTCTGTCTACATTCCAGGGAATCTTATTGACTGAGACTAGATCTAGCCATCTAACCACAATAAAAGGAAGCTAGACAATGTGTGTCCCAAAGGTTGCAGAACTGCAACATGAAAGGAAACTACTAGGAAGGGAAGGGATGAACTTTGCAGGTAGAGAGCTCTAACATCCAACTTAGAGCAGGACTCTCGCCAATACTTTCTAATCAGAGTACCAGGAAAAAAGGACAGCTAGGCTTCTTCACAGAACACCAGGAAAGATATAACCTGGATATATCCTAAGAGTAATTGTAATTGTTTGATTGCAATTAATGGGAAGAAACACTTGGAATTCAACAAGCAGGGGGAAATGCAGTATATCATGCCATGGAGTTCATTGTTTCCTTGTCATTTCAACTCTAGTTCCAACTCTGATACTTAAACATGCAATTTCCAATAATATAAAGTTATCAATAAGACACAATTATCAATAATACTCATTTTTACTTTTGGAATGGTCATTGGAAGCGTCTAGATGAGTATTCACATCATAATTTTTCAAATTAATTTCAAGCAGGTGAGTCAGAGTTTCATGATTTCCATCACAATGCAGAACTTATTTTTTAAGACAAACTGATTTATATAAACACAAGGAAAGCATAGTAATGCAATACCATCACACAGTAGATACAGACATAACATTTACCATTCAGTGGCTTGTAAAGAAATATCCAGTGAGTACCTACAAGGTGAATGGCCATGTATGTTTGAATTGTCCACTCAGAAATTATTGGCAACTCAATTTTCAACATGGGCTAAGTTAGGGACTGAAAGCTGGGGGGAAATAGCTTTTTCACCACAATTAGCCAAATCTCCAGTCACCCAAAATTAGACAAATCTGACAGAGGTCAAGAGTTCTGTTGCCTTATCTTATCCCTACTCCTGCAAAATAAGCAATTTCATTTCTGAAGACTTCTCCCCTTAGTCATTACACAACTTAATGGACATCATAGCTAGGAGGACTAGGTGTTTTGAAATACAGCACTGCACTACCACATGGAAAAAGCAACTTGCACTATGTGAGTAAACAGCACAGAACCCTTTCATCCACCACCTGCCCACCCACTCCCCATGTGACTTATTTTCCTAAAGATTCTGTGCTGAAGTTTCTTCTTTAAGCCACCTGAATTCCAACATTGGAAATTACTCACAGAATTGCCACCATTTTGTCTAGTTCAACCTCTGCAGCTCACTTCAAAGCCTTGCTGAAGGTGAGAAGATTCAAGAAACATTCCCTCCATATTTAGCAGCCAAGGTGCATAATGGTGCATCTGTCCAGACCTTTTCTGCCATTCATAGTGAGCAGGAGAAATTTAAAGTGAGTCTTGTTTTTAAGACGGCCGGTGAGGAACATCTACAAGTTCCTACAAATAAAGTCCTTGGAAGCTGAAGTTCTAAAACTGGATGGGGAGGGTAGACTGAATGCCTCAGCTGCTAGTTTATCACTACCACTCCCCCCCCCCAATATCGATTTTGCAAATAGGATCTGATTAAAATTTAGGATCCTAACCAGGGAACCAACTCAGAAGCGTAATGTGGACAATCCAAGCAGATATTCACCTTTCAACAACTATTTAAATAGGTTCCCCAGCCAATCACACAAAATTAGATCAGAAGAAGCCTGCGTATCTTCACAACCATTCATTTGTGACATAGAACATCCTGGTTATGACTACTGGTGACTCATCTCCCTTGTTCTTACCTGTTGGCATTCCAGGCACCTCCTCTGTTTAACCCATGTTTACCCTCTGACTACACATCGCCATATTCTTCTCTCGCCCAACTCACAACTACACCGCAGTGCAAACAAAGAATTCACATATTTGCAGATTTCTGCAGGGCCCTAGCCAATACTGCCAAAAAAGAGAGTGTTGAGTCAGAGTTGTTTCCTCCAAACAATTTTCAATCATAGGAGTGCTCATGCAATTTCCAGTATGAAATCGGTGTCTCCAGGAAAAAGCAATATACCCCATGATTGCTTTTTATGCCATCATTTGGATGTAGATGGGAGTGGGTTGTTTTTTGAACTTCAGTCCCAGATTTCCCTTTCCCTCATAACCAGTGGCTAGAGAGTCAGGAATTGTAGCCCCATAAGTAACTTCTTCAAGCTTCAGTTGGATATCAATATCCACTCATTCTCAACAGAAATACTAGTTTCAGCTTTATCATGTGCCTCATTTCTGGAAAGCGACCATAGACATTAGAGCTCAGAGGGCTATTTTTTAAATCCTTCAGGAGAACATAATGGTCTCCACTTCAAAACCCTTTCCTCAAGACCACTGTTTTTGTGTTTTCAGCTCCTTCCCCCCGTATTCCAATCCCTTTTGGAGCAAGAGCAAAAAATCTACCATCAAGCTAACAACTGAAGAGGAAACCAGTGGTCTTGTGGTGTCAGGGCTCACTGGGGTCAAGGGACTGGGTGTTTTGATCAGCAGGGATCATAACATCATCTGCTGTCCCCCTCAAGATTCACTGTTCTCTCTGACTTTCCCTATAGTTCTCACAGCAGCAGAGTCAGCACAACTATTTGCATTTTTGGAGCAATAAATGCCCACACACCAAACTTGTTCACTACATCTAGAAGGAATACAGTCTTCCTCATCAGCCCCATGTACAATGTAGAACAACAAGCCAATAGTTCAAATCTGACCATCCAAATACTGTCAGCCTTGGGACATCAGATGTTTTGGACTTCAGATTTCAAAATCTCTCATGACTGGTTTCACTGGCTAGGGCTTCCAGGAGTCAAAGACCAAAATGTCTAAAGGGCCAAAGGTTGACAACCCCTGACCTAGGACACTAATTTGCCTTGACCTGGCCATATAGAAAGCAAGAACTGAATATGCAAGCTGCATTTTAAAGCACAAATTTTCATATGGCTTTTAAAGCTGTCTGGATAGCTCAGTGGTTTAGGTATATGGCTATGGAGCCAGAGTTGGGAATTAAATTCCCCACTGTGCCTCCTGGGAGTACAGCCAGCCTGTGTAGCTTTGGGCAGTCTGTACAGTCCCAGGGAGCCCCCAGATGAAAGGAATGGTAAACCACTTCTGAGCATTCTCTACCCGGAAAACCCTGAAAAGGGCTGCCATAAGTCAGAATTGACTTGATGGCACATGATTATTATTTTTTTAAAAAAAGACAAAGAATTCCCATCAAAAAGCTGTATCAGGTGATGGCAACATGCATGCCCATTCGTAGCTCCCTATTGTGTAAAGAAAAACACACAGTGAAATTCCATAATAGACTTCACTGACGTTACTTTATGTCACAATTATTAGTGTAAATCAGCGCTCGCAGTGACACAACTCCCCAGTAGTTATTTTGTTCAGCACTTCTTATGCATCTACATCACTTTGAGCGTCACTTAAGCCAATTGCCTTTTTGCTCAGCAATGCTACATCTACGCAAAATCATGGTAATCAAGTTACTGGCACAAATCGCACAGTTCTATTATTATTTTAATGCTGCAAAATGACTGAGTATCCAAGGCAACAATTCTGTGGCTGCACAGAGTTGAAGACACCAAAAACCAAGGGGAAAGGAAGAACAGCAATTTTGTATTGGCACTAACAGGAAGGCTTGAGATAAATTGTGACAAATGGAGCTGAAAGGAATCAGCACCCAAGTATTCTCTCCCAAATTCTCCAGATATTCTCTGACTGCTCAAATTTTCACCAAATACTCAGAAATATCAGTATGCAACACTTTATGAAAACTGATTTTTGCATTTCGTTCTGGAAAATATGTGACAATTGACATGGGAAAGTATCTGTTTCAGATTTGATGTTTAATACTAGAGATATTATAGCATCTGACAGTTGACATGCAATACTATTTAGCATTTCACAGCCTAGGACCTTGATTTCTATATTTCTGCGTCAGCTTTGGGATATCACAATCTCTGAAAAAAGAGGAGGTATTTTCCTTCTATGATCTCAGGGAGCAGCCAAGAAGACAAATCCTCCTGCATATTCATTCTAAGAATATGCTTTCAATGCCAAGAACCCCAAGGAAAATGTCACCCCCACAAACTGAACTGGACCAGATACCTACATGTTTTTTGAAGAGGTGCTCCCTCAAGTGGTGAATGATATCTGCTTGTCAAGCATGTGATTTTCCTTTACTACGAATCTCACATTTTGCTTGCCTTATTTTATGATTGGCTTTTGGAAGGTAAACATGGACTTGATTTACGTGTTTAATTACTGTCATTGAGAAGGAGGGGCAGGATCTGTTCTCAATCATCCCAGAGTGCAGGACACGCAACAATGGGCTCAAGTCACAGGAAGCCAGATTCCAGTTGAATATCAGGAAAAACTTTGTAACTGTTACATCAGTACGACAAGGAATCAGTTACCTCAAGAGGTGGTGAGTACTCCAACATTGGAGTAATTCAAGAGAAATTTAGACAACCACCTGGCAGATATCCTTTGATTTGTATTCCTACATTGAGCAGGGGGTTGGACTCCATGGCCTTATAGGCCTTATAGACCCCTTCCAACTTAATTATTCTATGATTCTACTCAGACATGCCTGAGGAAATCTGTTCTGAGAGTGAAAATGAATTAATGTGAAGAATTATGCATTCCCATAATGACAAGTTGGATCCATTAATATGGTGACATTATCAGAAGTGTAATATATGCAGAGATGCTATTGCCACCAAAATTCTGTGGGGGAAAAATCACTTAAATCTAATAGGGGGCCAATCGTCTTTGTTCAATCTATGTCTACAGGGTTCAGTTTCCATGATTCAGTAGGCAAGCTACATGTCATTTGCGAGATTATACTGTGTACCGATCTGAACAAGTACAGCCTAACCATCTCTGTTATGCAAAGGTGTTTTTCAAGGCTATCCACAATAAATCAACATGTATTTCACATCACACCATTTGGTTGTTTTTCTTCATTGCTGTTTCCTGATGTTAAACCACAGTATTTGCAACTTTACTACTACAAATTACAGATAGTTGGCAACATGGGCAAAATGGGATTAGGCAAATTCATGGAGGATAAAGCTGTTGATGACTACTAGTGATGCTGGTTATGTATCATCTCCAGTTTCAGAGATGATGCCTCTAACCCCAATACTAGGAGGATGCTACTGCTCTCACAATCTATATATAGATTTCCCAGAGACACTTTATTTGCCACCCTGGCAACAGAATTCTGGACCATATAGGCTTTGAGGTCTGATTCAGCACAGCTCATCCTACATTCTTCTTCACCTTCATCTTTGTTGTCTTCTTTTTAATAAGAAATTTTAACACTCTAGGATATAACAGAAATTAACAGAGCCTGCTCAGAATTAACTCCCCACTGCAATCATTGGGTTTTCCTTTGCATGTGGTTGTTGCTTAAATTTCCTTTTATGCACTTAATACAGTTTGCTGTGATGGAAGATTCATACCTAGAAATGTCTACACATTTCCCCTCTACAGTGGTGCCTCGCTAGACGATGTTAATCCGTTCCGCGGAAATCGGTGTCTTGCGAAAACATCGTCTAGCGAAACACGTTTCCCCATTGGAATGCATTGAAATCTCTTCAATGCGTTCCAAGGGAAAAGTCGTCGTCTTGCGAAGATCGTCCATAGGGAAACCTTGTCTAGCGAGCGCGGGTCCCCGTTGGAATGCACTGACAGCTATTGACCACTAGTCAATGCATTCCAATGGGGAAACCTCGTCGTCTAGCGAAAATCGCCCATAGGAGACCATCGTTTTGCGAAGCGCATTAGCGATTGCAAAAAGCCATCGTCTAGCGATTTCCTCGTCCTGCGAGGCAATCGTCTAGCGAGGCACCACTGTATACTCATGATTAAATTACTATCTTTGGTGCACATAGGAAGGTCCTGTATAGGAAGTCAGGCCTGTGATCTAAACAGTTTGACCCATGCTGACCAGCAGATGCTTTCCAGGGTTTCAGATGGTATTCTTTACCAATTCCTGCCTAGAATTGCAAGAGTCTGAAAGTGGGAGGTTTTGCATACAAAGCACTGAACTAAAAATCTTCTGCAACCCCACAGTTCCAAAGATCCGTTTAAATTAATCCACATGCTTATCAGGACTGGCAATCAAATGAGGACGGGCCACCCAGGGGAAACTCCATCAATCCTTTGGCACCAGATTTCTCAAAACCAACAAAGTAGGTTAAAGTAGCAGTTTGGGGCCAGGTAGAGCTCTACTGGTCCAATCTGTCATATGATCTCTGCTGACATAGCAGCAGCTGCAGCACCACCCTCTGATCATGTGCAGTGGTGTTGCTGCAGTACAGCAAGCGCAAGGCCAGTAGCTGCACCTTCTGCCATGAGGCCAAAGTGTTACAGAGTAAAAAGAGACCTGACTGATGGAACTATTAAAGATTCCTTTCAGTTCTTTGAAATGAAGAGTATTACGGGGGGATGGAGTTACCCAACAATTATATTATAAATGCACATGCAAACTCTTCACAAGCTCTGATCAGGATATGTAAAAAGCGTAAGTATATCCAGGTCATTATCCTGTTCAATATTTCCACACCTGGAACTCCAGCTAGAGAAGCTGCTGTTGCAATCTGATGAGGTGCCAGTTGCGCGTCTGGTCACACACCTTGTCAGATCACCATGGCAGCTTCCACATCTGGAACTCTGTACGAGTAAGTATCGAGCAGGATACACACCAGTAATTCCAAAAGAACTGGTTGTCTTTTACCCTCCATCTTGTTGACATTTAATATCCTGTTCCTAACTCAACATTCTCCTTTGTGTATTAGAAAAACAAAACAAAATGGGTGAAAATAATCTCGGGAAAATGGGAATTATCCAGGTTTCATGTAGTAAATATGTTTGGTTAATTCCACAGATGGTATGGTGTCTGATAAACAAAGAAGATCTGAACTTCAGTCATACCTTAGAAAAGCCTGGTTGTACAATTTTCTGTGTGCTGTCTGCACAGGGTGCAAACACACACACACACACACACACACACACACACACACACACACACACACACACACACACACACACACACACACACACACACACACTTTATTCTGGAGCAAACACACCATGCCAGTATAATCATTAAACTGAACAATTACATGGATGAGTCCCAGTCCCCTGGCAACATAGATGCCATCTTGCAATTATTCTCTTAGAAGCAGGTTTCTTTCAGGATGCTTATTGGCACAATAGCTGTCAAAACCAGAAAATGGAATTTAGGATCATCCATTGAATTGAGGTTTTGCAAAGTTCCCCCCCCCTTCCTTTTTGCATTTTGTTTATAATTTAACAAAAATAAAGTGACGGCTCAAGGTTAATTACTTGATCACATCTACTGCCAAAAACCCAGAGCATCAAACCATTATATTCCTTCAGAGAAGGAAAGCAGTGGAATAGAAACTCTTTTCTGTTTGACTGAGAGATACATTCCAAACTTCACGAACACACACTTGCACAAAGGACCTAGATGTATTCTGTTTCCAGTTTGCTAGCCACAAGATTCAGAAACATTGGGCAGGATCCAAAGAACTGCAGCACATGTTCCAATCTTGGGGCTTATGTTTCTCAAATGCCAGGTTCTTCATGTTACTTTGCAAACTCATTTTGAAACACAGGCTGAACTTTAAAATATGCCGTGTGGGACTACTGTTAAAGGAAACAAACAAAACACCCACTTGGTACACCAAAGTCTTTCAATCTGCCTGAAACAGCTTTTTGGTTCACAGGGAAGTCGGTGGCTACAACTTACTTCAGCATAGTAAGTAACAGTTAAGAGTAGGCCCATTTGAATCAATAGAGGATTTGACTGACTAAATCCTCATTGATTCAGTGAACCTGCTCTAGTATAATCCGCTATGCTAAATCACAGGATTTGGGCCAATAATTGAAAATTAAAGCATAATAAACGGAACTGTTTTTTCAAGCAGTGTTGACAGATCATACAGAGGAACAGGAGGAAAAGAATGATGGAAAATATCCTGTCCTCTAGTTTCAGTGTGTCTGTTGTTATTATGCTGTGAGAGGATAATTCTGTGCATACATCCTTAGCTTGAGTACACATATCTGCAAACTCTGTGCACACAGAGACCAGAGCTTACTCAAAAGCCAGATCTCTTCATACATGGCCCCACTGTGTTAATCTGATGATGTATGTGCAGAATCTGCATGCTGAACTGGAAAGGCAGGCACTGTAATATGTATGCACAGAAAGTTTCTTCCTTATAGCCTAGGTTGAGGTCTTAAACACCCCCATATAACATTAACACCACAAACCTACACAAGGCAACCTAAAAGTAAGATTCACTGCTTTAAATGAGATTTACTTCCAGGAAATGGGGGGAAGTAGGACTTTTTAATGCGCTCATGGTGAATTTGTGTGTGCGCGCGCAAGGATCCCACCTTATTAATACAATTTTATCTGGGATGTGTATATCTTTCTCTTACCACCCTCTCTTGTTTTCCTGCTACTTCTTCCAACTTTTTCCTTTCCACTGTAGCTTTGTTAAGGAGAAAAACATGGAAGGGCATCACAGCGCTTCTTGTTCAACTGCAATAGGAGCCCTCTGCTGAGCACAAAGGTAGGAACTGCTTCCAAACAGGGGACTGAATTCAATACCAGAAAAGTTCTTAGGGGGTACATTTCCAGTGGTGGGCAGGACCAAAGATAGGAGGGTCAAGCTTAAAATAGGAGCAAATGTTAGCTTAAACTGAGGACATTTTTCTGGCTTGGAAATCCCAGGAGCAGAAAGTCATACTGCAGAAAATACCATAGAAAGGTGTGGGACCAAGAACAATCTAGATTCGTAACGCTAGCTCTTGCATGGTGCTTGCAGTAGCAAAAACTTTACAGGGTAGTGTTGGCGGTGGGGAGAAAATGACTTCTGAAACAAAATACGTAATTTGAAGGGGGATGTAAGTTCCTTGCAAGGTGGTGAGCACAGAAAAGGAAAGCATGGTATCTGCACATAAAAACACAAGGAACTCATCTTTTGTGAACTGCCCAGAGCGTGCTCTACCATGATGGGGTGGTATACAAGTCAAAGCAGCAACAACATTTCACAGAGGCTAGGAAAAGATCAGATGCATTTGTCCAGCACTGCTTGAATTATAGAACTTTGAGAACCCAGCATCTGATAAAGGGGATGCATATCTAAGCTTGTACATGAACAGTCATCAGATGAGCATGCAGAATTCCTTGATAATTGATAATTAAATTACTAGTTGAGAAGGGTTAGATATCATTAAAGGGTTGAATAATAATGAGTACCCGGGAAAGGATAGATTCCCAGTGATGCTCGATAAGAAAATGTGGCCCAGTTCTTGGTTGAAGTATTTAACATCCTTCTTTTGAAAGAGGTTTTCTTACAACCTAGAAGACTAGGATAATCTTGCACGAACTGAGTAGGGGCTAGGGCAGCCTATGGTCTCCAGAGGGGAGGTGCTTCCCCGCCCCCATTGGACCACAAACTTCCTGTGGTAATAACAATATTAAAAAGTGAAATGCAGTCTATACAATATATACTTTATCAAGGAAACAAAGCTCTTAGAACAGAAATTGAAAATGCATGGCCCTCAGTTTGCAAGACTCGAGCAGAGTTATTAATGACAAAATCTTTTGAAAGCCATGAAATCATAGGTTCCCCATAATTTGGAAGCAACTTGATGACACATAACACATACACACATGTATACTGAAAAGATATTTTAAAAATGGCAATAGGCCTAAATAATCAACAAAATAGGTTGTGAGGATACAAGCTGGAGATGATAAAAAAAACAAAAACTGGGCAGTAAATGCCACTGAATTTTGTACATGAAGACAGATATACCCCTTAGTCAGAACATAGCTTGAAGCAGAAAAGGCCTTCATATATCTGGAAATCTCTCTCACCCTAATTAAGGCATCTGAGTATTGTCCTGGGTTTCTTCTAGGGAGTCAAAGTTCTAGATCAGGGCTGGGTGATCTCAGAGGGGCCGTGAACCACTATCCCATTTGTGGGATCCACGAAGGTGAGTCAGCTGACTACTAGGTCACTTCCCATTTCTAAGTTTGGAACTTGTTTTGGAAATTAAAACAAAATACCTGAGGGGCACATCTTGCTGTAGGGCAGAATCACACACTTTGGAGACTTCCAGAAGCATGGTTCTCCCTCCCTGAATCTTTTTTAAATGGGTGGTTTTGGGAGCCACTTACAATCCTCAGTCCACAAAGCAGCCATTTTGGGTCTTCAGATTCCTTCATTCAGGCAGGTTTTCCCAATTGCCCTTAGCTTTGTCCATTAAATCATTTGTAAAAGCTGTTAGTGGGACTCCTACAGTAAAGCATCATTAGGGATAGTATGCCATAAATTTAGTTTCTTTGCTGACGACACACAGCACTGTACATTACAGAGCTTGCTATTATTTCTAGAACTGCAAGAGTTGAATATATACAAAAGTTGCATCTAGGTTCAATGCAAATGCAAAAAATCCAGGGTTATACCAACCAGTGTTTCACCCAGAAAGCAACTAAATTAAAATACAAGCACATTTTTTCAAACAGCACTGAGCTTCTAGAAAACAATCATATTATGCTGACCGATTATATTAAAATACAACTCAAAGAGTTGGAAATACTGGACTTAATGTGGCTCATGCAAATCCATGCACAAAAATGGTTGTGTTGCCAAAACTTTTATTTGATTTTTAATCTATACTAATGATGATCCCTAGGAAATTAATTAAGAATTGGCAGAGGCTGTTGAATAGCTTAATAGGGAATAATAAGAGGGCTCAGATATCATCAGATATGCTTCAAAGGCCAATATTGCTGAGGGGATGGTCTACATCTTCCCAGTCTACAGTTGCTGAGTGAATCAGCCTAGCTACAATTTATGTCTTACTTGAACTATCCTGTTAAATCATATGGTGGCCTTTAGATGAGGGAATGACCTCACCTAAAGGCCACCAGACAAGAAGCAGTATGGAGAGACCACAGACGTAAGTCAAAGAATGTCACATATAATTGATGTCCATTGTCCACCATAATGTTCCACCAAACTCATACATATTGCAAACTTTGGCTCTTGCTATTTCTCCAGGCTCTTCATACTGGGTAAAAATTATTCAAATCAAATCATATTTCCCAGAATGCACATGGGATAAAGCTTATACGTCCTCCAATAATCTAAAAGGAACAACTCTGCTATTCAAGTAGGACATTCAAACAACATTTTGATGAAGCTTACTATTGTATTACAATGCCAATATTTTCCAATTGGTGTAAGATATGGGGGGTGGAAGTGTTAGATACATAACGTAGATCAAGAATCCAATTCCTGAATTTACTGAACCCACCATCTAATAAAATCAGAAAAAAACTATTATAAACTCGCAGTGAGATAGTACCACATTCTTTCAAGACAAATTACATTCATCAGCACTTTACTGGAAAAATGTGGCAACAGTGCAACCTACTTTCATATATAGTAGGTATGTTTGAAACTTATAGATACCGGGCACAGATCTTATCAGAGACTGAACCTATAACAGCTCGATCTGGTTAATTGGCCATATTTCCCGGCACTTCCCTGGTCATACAGTACAGGAGGGGAGCTCCTTAATGGTTTATGCTTGCAAGGTTTGCTCAGTAACCCTGCCCTTCTGTTGGAGTTTTATTTACAATCTTGCATGCTGATTCTAGTTTGAATGACTGGGAGGGACTTTTCTGGGCTGGGGTGATTGTCTGTCTATCCAGCACTAACCAATAATTCCAGCTATTAAAATTTAAAGACAGCCCTGCCTTCCTGCTGAGTATTCTGTCTCTCTCTTTGACAGCTGGTGGCAGTTGTTTGCTGCTGTTGACATGTTCAGTTGGTTGCTAGTATGTGTGTAGTAAAGAAAGTGGTATATAAAAGTCTATAATTTCAAGCAACAGTAAGTAATTTTTTTTATTCTTTCTTTCTCCTAGAAATTTCTCAGAATTGACTTTTTCATTTCTGATTTCCACAATCAGGTTCTGTGTGGCACTCATCCAAGAGCCCTAAAGAATTCTTATTAATCTACTCCAAAAATATAAGGGGAAAAGGAGGCAACAGAGAATCAATTCAAAAGTCCTAAAGACCCCTAAAAACTACTTTGGAAAAACAGGGACAAGGCAGGCATTACGTAATAAATTATCAAATAATAGAATTTTTAAATTTTTTAAGGAATTTAAAAAGGGAAATACCCTGCTACATAGATTGGGTAAAAAGAAAAAAAAATACACTGCCCTCTCTCCCCAAAACAAAGAAAGGCAAGGAAGCAAATGAAAGCAAAAATAATACAGCCCAGGCTTCCCTTCTGACCAAAACTACTAGAATATGGGGAGATTGCTCTTCTCCTACCACTCAATGTCTCCTTGTTTCTTCCTTGAGTCCACCACCAGTATGCAGCAGCAGGCAAAAAAAATGACCCAAGAAAGATAAAGGGGACAAGGGGGAATCTCCAAAACAATCCAGAAAAAAAGAGGAAGAAGGATCCACAGGTGCAGGTTGAGAGCACAATCAAGATGGAGGGCAAAAAAGAGCTCAGCAGCACACAGATCCAACCCACAAAGACTGAAACAAAAGAACACTCTTCACTTGGTTTCATAACCAATCCAGGTCCTTCTGGAACTCAAAATTCCCTTTCCCTGGCTCCTAGACATTCTGATTGACTGATGACAGTAGGCCTCTTGATGCTATTTATTTATTTATTTATTTATTGTATTTTTACCCCATGCTATTTAATCAAACACTTCATGAGCAGTGTGATAGCCAAGAAGCAAAGGGCAAATGAAAGAGGGAAACATGAAAGAATCTGAAGCGTTTATGTCCCTCTTTTCTGTTAAAATAAAGCATTCAGGTTTAACAATCTCTCTCACACAATTAAATGAAAGAACACAAAAATGGAAGTTAGAGCCTCTTTTGTATGTTTTTTAAAACTATTTCATCCCTATTGTTTATCACCAAAAGCCAATTACCCCATTCATTACCTCTCAGTTTGTAGGATCAGCTTTTTAAATATAGACATTTCAAGGTTTTTGCTTTGACATAACTCCAGTTAAAGTTGGAGTAAGTTTTAGTTCATTTAACAATTTAAACAGGATACATAATCACTTTTGGACTTAAATTTCCTCTTATACTCATATCTTTTGGGGGAAATTATTCTTTTTCTGACAGAGACTCAAAGTAATATAATAATAAATTGTGGAAAGAAAATGAATCATCTGAAAATTAACTCAGCCACTGTAATCTTATGCATATTTCCTGAAACACTACGTCCTACTATGTTCAGTGGGGATAACACCAGATATATGTATGACAGCCAGATAGCTGGTCCGTGTGAATAGCCAGCTATCTGGCTGTCATGTATATATGAAGTTTTCAGAGTAGTCTTCAAGGGCAGCCCCAATGTACAATGCATTATAGCAATATAATCTGAAGGTTACTAAGACATGGTTAACAGTAACCTACCAGACTGTCTCTGTCAGGAGAGGGGGCAGCTGGCACACCAGCCTGAGGGACTAGAAAAGTGCTGCATATATTGTAGAGTTGCCCCCTGAGTCTTCCCTAGCAGTCCAGGACACCAATTTACTGACCTAAGATACAAATCACCTCCTTTCCCTTGCTTGATGAAAAGAAGTAGATCCACACAGGAGATAGAAAATAAATTCATATTAACCTTTTTTCCCCTTTGTCTTTTTGTAAATACATTTATCCAATTAATGATCGCCAACCAAAATGTGCACATATCCTTCAGCTTCTTGACATAAGCAGGGCATTGTGAATCCCTATTCTTTCCTTTTTTCCTTTTTTTTTCTATGTCATGTAAATAAATCTGCACAACTTTTATAATGGGTACAATTACAGCTCAGTGTACAAGAGTGTGCGTATTAAGAATTTTTTTAGGAAAATGCATACATTAAATGTATGTCAAAGTACTACAAATTTCCATGCCAAAAATCAAAATGTCATCACCCAATATGACACATGAACAGGAAAATAATGCAGGTAGTGTAGGGAGAAACACAATGAAATAAATGCTGATCTGTATGATATCCATGTACTAATAGGATCTCCCTTGAACGTTCCTAAGGACACTACTATGCAGTTTCATACAATTGTTAACGAATTCTTTACACTGTTGTGCAAAGCTTTCTGAGGCGGGTTTTACTGAAGATGAATGCAACTACACTGAAGGCAGAGGTTTCATGTCTCCTAGGCTAAATTATTCATTACACAAGAGCAAAACAACAGCAGAGTCTCTGTGTAGGGGGACTCTATGGGTCTAGGCCTCCACAACTGCCTAGCCCCATTAGTGTCTAGTACATGAGTATGGAACCTGCAGCCCTCCAGCTGATGTTGGACTGCCATTCCCATTATTCCTTAGCATAGGCCATGGGAGCTGGGACTGATCAGAACTGGAATCCAAGAGGGGGCCTTGGGTCCCCAACCCTTCTCAAGGGGCAGCAAAGAAAGAAAAATGATACTTGGGAAAGGAAAGTGGGATGTTTCCCATTTGCTCCTCCCGGAGTAGAAACAGTGCTTGGAGTTAAGCAAAGCCCAGGCAACATACCTGATGTCTGGAGCAAAAAAATTAAATTGAAACAGAGAGTGGCGGGAGGGGGATCAGAGAGCCTGAGTGCAATCAATCCATTTATATCAACATACAGAAACAGTTTTAAGTGAATTCAACTGGGGAATGAATGTTCATAATTTAAAATGGTGACAATTGCAATGTGTGTGCATATTGTCCCCTGACAACTGGATATTAATAGTGTTTGAGATGTACTCAATATGTCACATGGAGCTAAAAGACTATTGTCCTATTAATTGTACAATCAGTGATGCAAAATGTTTACTAATTGGGACAGGCTGGATACTGAGCTCAAAGAGTCCTTTGAGAAGGTCCTTCAGTACTTGGACTGAATATAAACAGGAGGGAAGGTGGGATTTGGGGCAGCCGAATGGCTCTGTGTTAGGCTACCTTCTGTTTGCGAAAGCTCCGGTGTATAAGATGCTATAACAAATTAAATGCTTTACAGCTAATGTGATTAAGCAGCTCCTTTTGCTTTCTTCTAAACCCCAAATCTGGGCTCTTTCTCATCACAGACATTACATCTGTAAAACAAGATTCTTGAGACAGCTTTGCCTATTAAAGCTATCAGTCTTCCCTGCCTCTCCCCCCCTTGGGGGGCTATTTTCATGAACTCTACTTAAATTGCCTTTTTTTTTTTTTTTTTTTTTTTTTTGCATTTTCTGCATCTGTCAGGCTGACTTCATTTATACCCAAGAAAGCCACGCTGAGTGTTTCCATAAGGGTGCTTTAGGAGTGTGAGTTTTTTCTGACATGGGGGTTGTCACACTTCTGGGTGCTTCTGTGCTTCAATAAAAGAAAGTGGAGAATTCACTGACAGACTGGCAGTCCTTTATCTATAGAGATAAAGACAATAGATTCCATCCCTGAGGTGAACGCTGTTACTGAAGGATCCAAAGCTGATTCAGATTTTCAATTTTCCATCTAGGAACTCTAACCACAGATCCTGCAGCTTCAAGATAGAGCCAGGATGATTTAAGACAGGAAGAGAAAGCCATGAAACACCTGCTCCAGCTTCTCAACTAGTGGCAATTTACCACTGAGATTTATGCCACTGGACCTACACTGATGGGTGTAAGTAAATGGAATTTAGTCACTGACTTTTTCCTACTCAGAAGAATCACGTTTGCTGAAGTCCCATGAATATTTTCTAAAAGTTCTTAATCTTGCTTTTGTAGTTTTTTAAAATATACAGTAATTCATCTTTCAATAAGTTTATTTTCAGAGTTGCTTACAGAACATTTTTTTTAAAAAAAACTTAGTTCCCACTATGATTCTGGATGCTCACAGATCCTTTCTCCCAGACTGAGCAAGCTAAGAGTAAATAAGCTGAAATCTCCCAGACTGAGCAAGCTAAGAGTCAATAAGCTGAAATCCTCTTGGACAGCTCTATACGCAAATTGCCACTGATTAAAGGCTTCCTTTGGTGGCTTGGGATGCATGTAACTCATGTACAATGTAATGAAGCTGTGTGCTCTTCAAAATTGTCAAAAAAGCCTTTAATCAGCATCAATTTGCTGCTGCTGCTGACATCGTTCTCATTGCACACATAGAGCTGCACAACAGGATTTCAGCCATGATGTTATAGCCTGTCCCTGGCTCTTTGGCAACCCACTGCCAGTAGCAACACAAGGTTTGCAACAAGTCTATGTAAAAGACAATTATTTCTCCTTGGAAATGTACATATTGATGTGCAGGCTGTCACTATGATAGTCCTTGTAGCTGTCCAAAAACCCAAGTCCAAATATGCAGGCAGCTGTATTCATCTATATCAGCAAACCAATTTTAGCATTTTTAAAAACATCTCCAATCACAATTAATGGGTCTCAATTGCTCATTCAAAAACATGTTGTGCCAAAATACTTTGTATTATAGGACAGATAGCTCACAGAAATATATTGCTGCTGGGGGGGGGGGGGAACTCCCCCACCCACATTGCTGAGATGACTGCAGCAAAGTTCTGGGTGTGGGGAGTTTGAGGGTTGGGAGAGAGACAATGTCATTGTCCCAACTGATTAAAGGGCCCTGGTGCTTTAACCCGGTGAGCCCTGCTTCCACTACACCTCTGGTAATCAATATACAGCTGGGCTTCCATTTATATCGGTGAAATACAGCTTATGTTGTTAAATTCTCTCCCTAGTAATCTGGTATTGTCTGACACCATTGTCCACGCTGATCTATAAGAAATTCAAAGGAAAGATCCCTTCCCAGAAAGTATGCTGTCAAGCAGCATTGGCTGTCATAGTGCCATCACAGTGGTTGTACCATACACAAGAGACATGTGATAAAGAATACAAGCAACAGCTCAACAACTAGCAACAATTTGCAGCCACAACTTACCCCACTGCACTTATGCTGGTGTAAGTAACCAACAGGATTCTGACCTCCGCTCCTTTGCTTTCCTAGTGAAGGGAAGAAAAATGAGTCATCTCTGCCCATCACATTTGTCTTCTTGAGCCAATCTAGATACTATGGAGACACACAAACAGAATGTTACCAGCAACTGTCACTGATTCACCTTTGTCAAGACCTTAAGAGACATTGTGTGATGGAACCCATAACACACTGACAGCTCTGCTTATAGAAACCTTAATGGGATCTAGTAGTGAGTGGATCTTGAACAACTCCATACTCAGCAGGAGTTTGAAACTGGAGGATAAGAGTGCTCACTGAAATGTTGGGGTGCAACCTCACTTGGCTCATAGTCACCTTTACCCGAACCCACAACAATATTGTCTTTTGTATACAAAGGAACCCAGGGCCAGGGGGGGGGGGGAGAGCACAACCTATTAAAATAATGACCATATAAGTCTGGGTAATTAATTCCCTTTCCAGGGGAATCCATGACCATGTCTTCCTCGGTGTAACTCCCTTCAGACAACGTTCATTGACTGAGCTGTTATTTTTACCATAAGGAATACATTACCTCAAGTTTTACTTGTGAAATTGTGTCTTTGAAAGTATACTGCATATGGAAAGCCACTAAAGGTAGGGTCAATATTCATAAGAGTTTCTAAACCTGCATTATGGGGGCTTGAAGTCTAAAGGAAGAAGTCCTACCTGAGATATACGAGCCTTATGTTTTCTCTGATAGAGCTCTCTGGATTATGGTGTAGTCAATAGCCACGAATGTTCAAGATCCACGTACTCAAACTGAGGACTTTATAGGACAAGATACTACTTCCATTAATACAGTTACTTGAAGATTTGTTTGTCTGCCTTTAAAGGATCTCGCTGCAGCTCAACCATAATCCACTTCATCAACCATCTCATGCAACCAACTGTCACCACCTCATAATTCCAAAAAAGGAACTTTGGTGTTTGAATCACACAAACGTGGTAGAGTAGCAGAGTTCTAAGCCTTGGGAGCCCCCCTTACAGTGGTGGAGTTTCAAGGCACAAGGACAGCCATAGCCATGCACAAGAAAGCCAGCAAAAGAAGACATACAGAGACACCATTTGCTCTTAGTTCAGCTAGAGGGGATACCCCTTCTACATCCATTTAAAGAGGAAGTAATTGCTCTCTAGGCAATTACAGGAGGAGAGCTTGACATCAGTATATGAATATCCTTCTCAGGAGTTCCAATGTGACCTTCTGGCCTTCCCCTCATGGCCATGTGTTCTTGCTCGTGGCACTATCATTGCAGTGGTTTCCTGGGTACTGTACATTTCTCCCCATTAAAAAAGATTGAAATACCTGACTGTGCCAAATATTACACAGTTGTTTATCATCACCATCACCACCTATTACAGCAAAGATGAAGAACATCTGGTTCTCCTGATATTGTTAAACTCCAACTCCTATCATCCCCAACAGTTGGCTACACTGGCTAGCATTTATGGGAAGTGTAACCTAATCACACATGGAGTATTATATATTTTTCTCCATTCCTGCCTTATGGATCCACATTTATTTTAAAGCTAACAGCTATCCTGAGTTTTCAGGACATGAACAAAGAATCAGGAAAAAGACAAAAGTTGACTGACTAAGCACAGAAGCTTCCTTATTGGCATACAGACTATATGGATGAGTGTATGGAGTGAGCAAAATGTCTGGCTTCACTGTAGAAGACCAGCAAGGCAACTAGGTCAAGGAAATCTCAAGCCCCTATGCCTCATAACTTTTCCTTACGATGTCATAATTATTTTTACACCATAGCAACTACTTTTATACAAGAAGGGAGCAGAATGAGTAGACCTGACAAAACATACAAAGGTCATTGAATAAGCCATAACCAGAAGCATAATTATCTTCTTTTTTTTATCTGGGAGTTAATCTACTCACTTATTAAGGGGAATAAATTAAATCTTGCCTGAAGGCCCAAGACATAGTTTCTCCTACTTACGCAGATGACTGAAATGAAAGTAAGTACAAAGCCATAAAATCTTGCCTCTGGGCTTTTCACTATGGTCCCAGTCTGCCTTGTTATGGTGAGTTGTGCTATATTTCTATTTTATCTACAGCAATTGTTTCCAAATTTGCAGCTATATGTATAAAAGAGCAGATATAAATTTTATTAAAACATATACTTCTTTGTCCTGAATGTAGTGATTCCTCAGTGGTGAACCTGACTTCTAGCCGTTGGGCCACATCAGAACTTTCTTCTGAGACTTTCCTCAGTTTTGAGAGTGCTTGGCAATGTGGCATTGTAAGGAGAATGGGCACAGCTATTATTTGAAAAATGCCAACCAGAGCCCATCAGAGACTTATTAATTTTATCATTCTTTGACCCTTTGAAATTAGCTTTGCGCTCCACAAGCTGTCAGATTATCTTATGTCAAAAGAAAAAGATGTGAAAGTGGGCAAGAGCAAATATCTCACCAGGCCTTTCTTCTTTTCACCTGTACTCTCCTGCCTAGGTCAAAGGTACCAATATCTGCCAGGGACAGACATTTTGCCGGAGCATAGAAGCAGGATACAGCACACTGAGTGTAGAGGAACGTCAAGGAGTAAAGGTCTCTGGAAGACCAAAATGCCCTGAAGCCACTGAGTTTCTTATGGGGATAGTTTGCCTGAGCTGCTCAAGCTGGGATTGGTGTGAGGCAGGTCCACAAGTTCCCTTATGGTTATCCTCCAACAATGTCCACCATGTAAATTAGCCTGGTAATAAGACATGAGTCACCCACCACAAAACCTCAGAGTTAAAATGCAGCCCTGTGTGGTAGAACCATCAAATAACTTCACAGGAGGCCAAAGAGTCAGGGATGGGTTAATGACCAGCCCTCTAACCACCCCCCAGTGTTAAGTGATTGACCAGCAAGCGCAGGCCCTCTTGGGGATGGAGGACTCTGGGCCTCAATGCTCATTAGGCGCTATAGAAGCTGCCTTCCAAAGAATTAGGATCCTCAGGAAGCATAGCAGCAATCTTTTTTTAAAAAAAAATTAAAAACAGAAGGGAACACAGCAGCATCAGAGGTAAATTATTGAAAAGCTCTTATCTAGAAGGGCAATATCTAGAGGTCTGCAGATTTGTGTTTGTGGGCTGCAGCTCCCAATACTCTGCCTGTGAAATGCTTGAAGGTTTCTGGGGTTGCAGTCCAAACACACAAAAGTCCAGTTCCTGAGCTTTTTTTTCTCAAGTTCAGTCTGTGCCAGTGTAATGACAAGCTAAACATCTGAAGGTAGGAGGTCCCCTGAAGCTCTGCCTTTGCCCATATTTTAACTCTTAGTAAGAGAGATGACATTCATCAGGCAAGGCAAACCCAGTTCAAGCAGAACCTTCTGGAATATTGGCGAAGCTTGTATGCCTCCCAGATAAAGGCTGCTGGAGCTATTTAGCAATGAGGCTCTCAATCAGAGTGACCGTGACTAGTGCATCCAGAGATAACCCAGGTGCTCTTTTCATGGGAAATGGCAACTCATCACTCAGCACAGCCACAATCTGAACATGGCAAGACCTCTGAGCCAAGATGGAATCAATTCAGTTCTGAATTATTTCACACACACCCTGTTGAGAAGCCAATACATGAGCTGGATGTTCTGTGCTGTCACTTGATCCTATGGAAGCCTCATTTGCATGGTTCTCTCCCTTTTGGAAGTGGGGAAGAGATCACATGAGCTGGGTCTCCATCAAATTAAGCTTCCACCTGGGGCTCCATGTTAGATCTTTAGTCAAAGAGAAGAGCTTGCTGTTCCATTGTCACGGAGAGACCTAGTGAACCAGGACTGTGGTGTTGTTCTCGTTTAAATTAGAGCCTGATGCATTAGATATGTCTGGCATGAA
This sequence comes from Intellagama lesueurii, assembly GCA_037013535.1. NCBI lineage: Eukaryota > Metazoa > Chordata > Lepidosauria > Squamata > Agamidae > Intellagama > Intellagama lesueurii. Next base: position 166,185,435 of record JBAJHW010000003.1, on the reverse strand, counting down.
GAGGCATCATCTGAGCAGAAACTGACCTATGTGTCCTACTGTATAGAAGCCGGTCCTCTAATTGCTGCCGTCCTCTGTTTAAAGGGCTGTATAGTCCCAGACCAGCTTAAAGATGCAGAGCCCTAAGGAAGGACAGCAGGGACTCTGAAGTGACCCTTTGACAGCTAGCAGTACAGGGACAGCTGACTGAGCAGCCACACAGGTCACCAGATCATTATTCTTTCCCGCAAAAGGGCAGTGTACGTATTTCAAATTAGATTACAGAAATGATTTCTATATGTGGATCTATACATAGAAGCTAGTAATGATGCAAATCTATGCCAATTTTTTGTTTTGTTTTTTAAGCTGGTGATTCATATTGGTGCCTGTACCCTTTAAGAAAGGAATGTATGAGCACAGTGAGAACATGACAGCTGGCTATTGATTACATTACTGTTTGAATCATGTAGTAGCCTGTTGTACATAGAACCTTTCTAACAATCAATAAGAATTCAACCTCAGATCATACAGGAGCACAGTGTTCTATGTGCCTAACAACAGTCCCAAATTCAAAATGTCATAGGCTACGGAAATTACTGTCCTACATATATTTCAGAAGGCCCAGCCAGGATCTCTTTCTCTCTGTCTCTCTGTCTCTCTCTCTTTTTTTCCAAAATGTATTAGACACACTAAAAATGTGTAAGTGCCTTTTAAATTAGGAAATTGTTTCAAAGCTGCAGTTATCAGCTATGATATTTGTACAAGCAAACTAATAACATTTTTAAAATAGCCCCAGATTCAACTGAAAACAGTTGTACATAGAACCTTTCTAACAATCAATAAGAATTCAACCTCAACCTTTTTAGAAAAAACACAATTTGATTCATAATCTACAACACTGTTGCTGAAATACCTCAGCCTTCCAATCTGCACGGCATGACAGAAAGTTCCACCATTTGGAAGTTGTCAACCTATTCTATCAGCTCACATTATTAGAATCACAGAACTAATCACCTTAGAATCATTTTAGAACTGTAGAGCTGGAAGGAAACCTATGGATCATCGGAGTCCAGCCCCTGGCAAGGAGGCACAGTGGGGAATTGAACTCCCAAGCTCTGGCTCTGCAGCCAGATACCTGAACCAATGAGCTATCCAGCATTCTGCAGAGTTAGAAGCATCCCAATGGTCCTCTGGTCCAACCTGCTGCTGAGGCAGGAAATCCACAGCTGAAGCATCCCTGAGAAGTTGGGTGGCCATCTCACCTCTGTTCCAAAACCAGTGAAGGGGAATCCTCAACCCTCTAAAGCTGTCCGTTCCACTGTCAAACAGCTCTTGATGTCCGGAAGCTCTTGCTTGGTTTAACTCTCCCTTCAATCAGTCTGGGTTCTTTTCTCTGGAGGTGCAGAAAACAACAACAAATGGCAGCACTTCAAATACTGAATCTCAGTCTTCTTTTGTCCAAGTTGAGCATGTCCAACTTCCTCTATTTTTCCTTGTAGGGCTTGATATCCAGACTTTTTACTACATGGACACTAATCCATATGAGGAAAAACTAATGACAGGAGGACAGTCATGGGTCATATATCCTACTTTACAGACAATGATCCCTCATTTGAAGAATATCAAAGAACAATCCTCAACTTGAAGGATTGCCCATTCCAAGGCTGATATAAGGACACAGAACAATAAGAAGGGAGACAAAGGACTCCCATAAAATTGCCCATAAGCAGCATCCACAAACCAGACTGAGAGGCACACAAGATACCTGGTTGCAGCCTCTTCCACTAGAGTGCGATGTACTGCATTTTTAATTAAATTAATATTCTTTTCAAATTTGGCATAAAGAATTTTGCAGTTCCAAATGTGCAAGCAGCACAGTTCTCTGAATTGTGGTTTATCTTCTTACGGCTTTTCCAGATGGGGCACATCTTTCATCCATGCACCCGCCCTCATTCATCACAACAGATTCATATCCAAATTTCTCTTCTAAAGTTCACTTAGTAGGCAATTACTTCTATTCAGGAAATCCTAGAAACCCTTTAACAAATATTTAAGGATTCTATTGCCCTTTGGAACTTCTCTTCTAGAGCTTTGTTTGCTTTGCTTTTTGTTTTGTTTCTACGCTAATTTGGAGCAAATTGAAAAGTTCCAACCAGGAAGCTCTGATCATGAAAATAAACAAGACAGAAGGAACAAAAACCAACACAAGCAAAACAAAAAAGCCATACTAAATCACTGTTGCAACTGAAATAATTCCCACATTGTATAGATAGTGAGAAAATACCAATAACATCAGCAATGAGGTAAGTTATAGGAAACAGATATGCCACCTGGAGGAGACCTCCATGGGCAATACTTTTAAATCTCTTGTTTTGCTCATTTTGATAGACTGTGAGTCCAGATTTGAACACACTTGATGGCAACTGTTTTAAATTGCTTTGTGGAACCAGAAGATTTGTAAATTCCTCTAAAAAAGGGAAACATATATTTCCACCAGAAAACCCCAGCAAAAGAAGATTTAAATTAGGGCCCTTTCAACCATTACAATCTTAAGTGTATATCTAAGGTTTCTCAAGCACTGAAGTACAAATCACTGCACTGGATGCTAGTGAGCCCACTGGGCCCTATCAGATATATTCAAATTAATGTGCAATGTCCTCAGTGGCTCAGGAGCCAGACACTGAAAGGACTGTCTGATCTAGTACCAAGCCACTCTAGATTAAAAACCAGGTGAGGAAGCTTTGCTTGTACTGCTATGTAGTCGTGTAATTTATAGAGACATCAAATATGGCAGGGCTTTCTTAGTGCTGGCATACCAGTGCTGGAGCTTCCTTCTGGCATCAATCTGATTGCTCCCCAACACACACACACTATCAGTTTAAGAAGTGTGCATTTGTACATGCTTCAATTTGCCTGTTGCTTATTTATTATTTTTATTGTGTTGTAACAGACACCTGTACTCTGTAGTTTTAGGAAACTGAAATTTTAAATATGTGCCTGCATACTTTGTACGTAAACTGTTTGCTGCCTTCATAAGGAAGAAGGGATATAAATGGAAGGAAGAACAGCATTAGTGTCACTTGTGAGCATGACATCCTGATGGGTATCATCCACTTGTTGAGTGTACACTTGCTAGCAAATTGAGGCTCCTATGCAATGTTTGAAAGGATTTTAGTCATACTACTAAACAGACAAGCATGGGGTGAATTATGGGCAGGACTCACCATGTTCTATAGACTGCAATTTTATCCAAACATTTAAACACTTAAATAAACAAAATATATTTAAGGTGGACTAGATGATAAACGTTTTAGAAGCAACAGTGCATTTTCTAGGATATATTTTGTTCTCAGCCATTCACTGAAAAAATCCCAGAAAGCAAAAAACACCAGAATTATAACATTTCAGAGAACACGAGAACAAAGATAATCATATACACTTTGCTCAAGGCAAAGGATGACAAGCGGCTGTAACAATACATTTCATTGTGGCAGAATCCTTTAAAAAACCACAACACAACAACAACACACACACATTTCATTATGGAGAAATGAAATTCTGGAAGAAACACAGATTGTCAAAAAGGAAAGTTTAACCATCACACTTGAAGCAGCCATACACAATTTCAAAGTTTTCCTCCCTTTCTGAAAAAGAACAGAGAATACTTAGTGCATGACTACATCATCAAGTACCTCGGGATTTTCTTTGGTAAAATGGGTGAATTCAAAGTATTTTTTTTTTTGCAGCCCACAAGACACGAATGCTGATTCAAATCCACCTGGAGTGTTTTGCTCACAGAACAGCTTTTTTCTTTCTTGCCTGGAGGCATCTACTTTTTGCTTGCTAGAAGGATTCGAAAGGAATTTTTTCTGTGCAGATACAGTAGGACCCCCTGTATCCACTGGGGACGAGTTCCAAGCCCACAGCGGATGCTGAAAAATGCAGATTATACCAAGTTCTATACATATCATAGTCTCTCGCTCCCTCTAGTGGCAAGCTCTGGTAATGACATCATGGAAATATATTTCTCTAGTGAAAACTATACAAAGCATGGTCTCTGGCTCCTTCTAGTGGCCACAAGAGGTTGAAAGCACAAGCGCCACAGATCTCTCTGACTGTGCTCCCCTCGGCTTCTGTTTTCTAACCATACCCACCCAAACGGGGCAAATAAACTATTCAGAGAATTACGTTGGCTGGCAAAAGTAACACATTTCACTCTACAGAAAGCTGTAAGAACCAAGACGTCTTCTCGTAGTACCTATGGCTGAGGGATATCAATTTAACCCTTTAATAGTAATGTCACTTAAAATCGCTGCACACTTTGTGTATATATGTGTGTGTCTGTCTGCAGGAGAGAGACTGATGGGTCACCCTACAAATTTAAATCTCTAAGATCCAGAAGCATGAGGTCACTCAGTAACTAAATACATTGAATACATGTTTGTTTCTTGCAAAACATGCAGGCAGAATAGTAACTACGTGTTCTGCCTCATATCTCAGTTTTTAGAAGACTAGAAACTTTTTCGTTTATTTGTTTCGTTTCATTTTTAAATAGAACCTGAGAAAACAAGCCAGTTTACTGCATAAATGGGCACAAGGAGGCACAACTAGAACCCAGGTAAAATCCAGCTGTCCTGGCACTATGACAGCTGCATTTCCCACTCTTTTTCTTTCACTCTTGTTTTGCTTTCATGGGTGCTCATACAGCCTTACTTTGGGTCTCCCCAGCATATCGTATCAGGTTGTAGAAATTCAGCTTCTCATCCACACATTCTCATAGAGATACAGAGGTTTGTTGTAGGGAAGAGGCAAGATTCTCCAGGCAGCTAGGTTAGATCCTGTCTCTTTTATTTTTTATAAATAGCAGAGCTGGGAAAAGTCATTTCCTTTTTGACTACAATTCCTAGAATACTCCAGCCAGCATGACCACTGTTTTTCCATACTCTGATAATAAACACATACCTACTGCGTGTAGCTGTTGTGATGAGCGCGTGGCACTGCAAACTTTACCACACCACCTTGGGCTTGAAATGGCCCCATGTGTCAAATAAAATAAATACAAATATTTTCTTTAACTATGGAATAATATTTTGGGGCTCTTGAACACTTTCTATGCCTTTGCCGTTGTCTTTCTATTGAAGCCAAAGACTGGGAAATCTGACATTCTTTGCACTACAGACAGAATTTTATCTGGATCTCACTCAGCAGTCATCCAGTACACAAAGGGGGAAAAAGAAGAGGTTCTAGTTTCCAAAAAACCATATCTGTGAGCCAAGTACAATTCACTTCTCGTTCCCAAGGTGTTCTCTATTTCAGCTTGCAGAAGGACACTGGGAGCAACCTTAAGAACATAACATAATCTGATTTTAAAGAACAACGTTATTTATCTGAGGCTGCAATTTCCATAGTAAGTACAGAATAATCTTAAGAACTCATTCAATTCTTTTCAGGAGATGATATTCTTGCCATCTTCAGGTAAATAGATGCAAGGTTATATCTAAAGGAGTCTAATAGCAAAGCTGCTGTATAAAATGCGAGAAAAGATCACAGTTCAGCTACAATTGGCCTGATCCATTTCTGCTTATATGGTACCATGTTAGAAAAGCCTTGCTTGAACCTTGTATTCAGAAGCGTATTGCCCCTGCAGATCAAGTTATGGTGTCAGTTCTACAAAGAGCATACCTTACAATATCATATCAATGTCTCTGCTGAATCAGGGCGACTATTCTGGTGTCAGGGACAGACTTTAGAAATCTCTTCCTTCCTTCCTTCCCTTGTAGAGCTCCCAGATTTCCCTAGCCAACACTGGCTGTTCTAGTTGAGGATTGTAAGAGCTGCAGCCCCCCCCTCCACCCACCCACCCACTTTTTCAGGCTCTGGCTAGAGACCATTACTGCACAATGTGCTATTGATTTCTTAACTTGCTCTAGTCTAGTCCTCTGAGATACTCATTGCATTTGTTGCACATCTGGAGCCACTTCTGGGACTAATCACCATTGCTTGATCTAGGCAAAACTCGCCCCTTTCTTCTATAATTATTTTAATTTCTAATGTTTTGGTAACTGCTGCCAGTTCATTCCCACTTCTTGTGCATCAGCAGCTGGGTACATTTTTAACAAACTTGTAGTTTTTAAATTGTTTTTTTTGGTGCCTGCCTGGGCATGGAACCTGGGGACACTTTAAAGCCAACCAACAAACTGTGGTTTATCCCTTTCACATTTGATGACTTACAGCTTACACAAATTTAATTACTGCAACTAATGCCGTAGCAAGTGGGAAGAAATGGCAAATCACTGGTTTGACATTTCTGCCCATTGAAACAAGTTATCTATAATTAAGCCTTTCTGAAATTCGGCTCCTTAGTTAGTAACTAAATATCCGTAGAGACCAACACTTTCCTAGTAAGAGAACAGAATAGATTAGAATTTTTAATTGCCTACAAACGGCAAATTATTACAGGTGCAGGGTAGAATGGAGAGACAGTGGGAATCAAAGCCATGAAAAGCATGATTAGTTATTTATTTTTCTGTGATATACAACTGAGATCTGTAATAAAATATTGTAGCGTTCCAGTCAGCCACTGGATTTTCTGCCGACTAATAAGTTCTCTGTCTTGTCCTGACTGAGTGTCAGGTTCTTCACTCATATCCAATCTCTTCTTGCATCTGGGCAAGCCATACAACACTTCCAGAACCTCCATGGAATCAGCTGAGAAAGAGTGACAGAGCTGGGTATCTCTAGACCAGTGGTCCCCAACCTTGGGCCTCCAGATGTTCTTGGACTTCAACTCCCAGAAATCCTGGCCAGTAGAGGTGGTGGTGAAGGCTTCTGGGAGTTGTAGTCCAAGAACAGCTGGAGGCCCAAGGTTGGGGACCACTGCTCTAGACCATTGTTGTGACCCGATTCCAAAACTTCAGATAACCTTCTCTACCAATTTGACAACCTTTGGATATAATAGCATACACCTTGTTTCTTCTTACTAAATTAAAGGAACAAGGGTGGCGAGGAAGGATCCTTAAAAGAAAAGACATGGTCCTCACAGAGGTGGAAGGCTTGTCTTTCCCTGCCACAGCTTAACTGCAATTAAACTCTTCTCCCCATCCACAAACAGGGCTTGAATGCTTGGGTTGGTGACAAGTGAAGCTTTTCCCCTCAGTATTCCAGTCTCAGTGGGGGTGGGGAGGGTGGTTTTAGTTCTGAATGCACTGGGTAGGAAATGAATTACCTGCACACTATATCCCCATTGTCCCTCACTCAGAACACATGCCAGCTATTTAGTTCTATGAAAATAACAAGACAGATAGCTGTATCCAACAAACATCTAGTTTGGCCCCCAGTACCTCACAATGCACCTATTTCCACATCCTGAGAAGCCACACTTTGTGCTGACCATGGTTTGTTGCTTAAGCAATGAATTGTTTCCCTCACTTCTGTTTCATTTCCAGCTTGTTTCTCTATTGTTCATTTGTCAACTCCTATTGCAGGATTGGCAGTTGCAGTAACAAGCCTGGGGAAAGCCATTGCTGGGGATTCAGATCTCATGGTTAGATGTGATTCAAACAGTTCAGAGGTAGTAAAGCAGTGGGTTCCCAACCTTGGGACCCCAGATGTTCTTGGCCTAAAACTCCCAGAAGCCTTCACCACTAGTTGTGCTGGCTAGGATTGCTTGGAGATGTAGTCCAAGAACATCTAGGGACTCAAGGTTGGGAACTACAGTAGTAAAGTAACTATGAACTACAAGGTTCAACATGGCTGGTTAGCAAATCTTGAAATGCTAGCAGAGTTGGGTTTATACTTCGCAATAAACCAGATTTCAGCAAACCACACCATGGCTTGTTGTGATGTCTGAAGCCCTATTCAGACATTAATAAAGCACGAGGACACCACACACAATGAGGGCACCATGATAGCCTGTCCCACTCTACTGTCACTTTCATCACACCGAAGTGACTGTATGAAGAGGAGGCAGTGTTGTCTCGATGAAGGTGCTGCACACAAGCCACATGTAGAGCCTCCATGGATACAACAGAGTCTGCTATTCAGACAGTCACTTCTAGGTGAGGAGAGCAACAATGGAGGAAGGTGAGCTTTGTGAGCCCTCCTCACTGACTGTGGCGTAGAAACACTTCATTAACACTTCAGTGGAGCTGAATGTAGCCACCATGTCCAAATCAGAACAAGTCAAAACAATATCTTTCTTTCTTGGACTCTTCCAAATGACCTTATTGCTATGAGATCATGTGCCTGGCCATTAACTTCACCAAAGATCAGGCTAAGGGCCAACAGCAGTTTTATTGTTACTTTAGAGATTCTGCCGACTCTACTACAGGTTCTGAAGTAGTGAGTGTCACAGGTAAGAAATGACCCTATCTGACAGCCAGCATCCTATCCTGTTATTCCATCATTCTAGAGTACCTGCCAAAGAATGCCCAAGCTTTAGACACACTGGCTGTGAACCAGCACAGCAGGGACTTTGCTTCACTAAGGTCTTCCTGCCAACTTCGTTTAAAACCATCTGCATCGAACTCACAAAATATGTTCATATAATATTTTTACAACATTTTAAAAAGACATTTGTGGCACTCGTAATATTATTCTCCAAATCATACTCACCTTTGGGTTCCGAATTTTGGAAAACAAGCAATAAAGTAAAATGAGTGAAACAACTAAAGCATCTTCTCGTAAGAGCTTTCCACAATTTTTTCCCCACTAGATCTATCTATTAAATCACAGACCCTACCATACACCTAAACAGGTAATTGCCAAACACTTAATACATCATCAGAAATAGATTAATTTAAGACTTTTTGGAGCCCCAGGTATTTCACCCACAGAGGAAACTGCCCTCTACATAATTCACTGCTCTGACCCTACTACCTAGGGAAACTGACTTCCACAGGGGGTGAGCAATAAGAAACAGAAGACCCTGTTCAAACTTGCACTGATTGTGATGGGTTAAGGATTCTCATAAAGAAAGCTGACCGCCGAAGAATTGATGCTTTTGAATTGTGGTGCTGGAGGAGGCTCTTGAGAGTCCCCTGGACTGCAAGGAGAACAAACCTATCCATTCTGAAGGAAATCAACCCTGAGTGTTCACTGAAAGGACAGATCCTGAAGCTGAGGCTCCAATACTTTGGCCATCTCATGAGAAGAGAAGACTCCCTGGAAAAGACCCTGATGTTGGGAAAGTGTGAAGGCAAGAGGAGAAGGGGACGACAGAGGATGAGATGGTTGGACAGTGTCATCGAAGCTACCAACATGAATCTGACCAAACTCCGGGAGGCAGTGGAAGACAGGAGGGCCTGGCGTGCTCTGGTCCATGGGGTCACGAAGAGTCGGACACGACTAAACAACTAAACAACAACAACAAAAAAGGATTCTCAGAGCTCTCGTCCAAAAGTTAGCTTTTCCTACCTCTGACACTGGTGTGGAAGTCCAAGCCCTTAGGAACATGTAAAATAGCTCTGTGTAGTCCAGCCACTGCTTTAATGTTGAATATGTACAAGAGTAGGCCTCTGTTAATAAGGACAAATGGGCTCCATCACTTATCTCCTTTAATCCCTAAAACTGTTATTGTCAATTGGGGTCTCTTCGACTAAAACCAGTTGAACACCAGAATGAAATATTCAATAATGGGCTAGGGTAGATGAACATAGTGGTCCCACTGGAGTCATTTATGAAGTATTAATCATTTGAACCCTGGCAGGCAAGTAAGTTGCTAATTAATTAGACAAGTACATTTGTTGACCGCTGTCTCTAAAGGTGGGCCATGTCCACTTGAAAAGCTCTTCTGTTTAAAAGCTATTGTACCATTTAGATTTGTTTTCTTTGACTACGGTATCCATTGTGTTATCACTTGTCCTTTAATGACCTTACAATTGATGTAGTCCCTCTTTGATCATGGTTAGCTGACTATGAAGATGCTGGCATCCATCTCAGTCACTTAACTTGTTGATTTCAATTGTTAAATATAATTTCCTTCAGTCTATTGTTGCTAATTTCCATGGATGAGGTTTAAATTAGCAGATCAGAGGAAAAACTGCACCCAAAGTCTTTGTGGCAATTAAGAGGAGGAGGGAATGAAAAGCTTTTCCATAATGGCTATAAAAGGCATGACAAAATCTGATGAAAATAATAGGCACTTTTAAAAACAGGCCATTGTCATAAATAGCCGGGAATAAATTCCCCGCTGGGGTTTAGAGCCACCCATTTAAATTCTTTGGTGGAGGGTTTCCGCATTAAGGATTTGTTAACAGAAATGTATGTTAAGAAAAGATAAGCACCAGCAATGCTTTAAAGAGGGACAGTAAACTAGTATCTTTTACCAACCAAGATTCATGAGGTGCCAATTTTGGCTCACTCAGGCTGCACTGCTAAGCACACTTTGGTGCAAGCCAACTCATTGAACTAATGAGATCCTAATTGCAAGTAGTTAGAGTTGGACTAGGATTTAGAAGAGCAAAGGTCAACAGGTGGACATGTATTTGCAAAAATGCATAAATATATGTGTGCCTCTCTATTTATCTGTGCAATAGCTCCAAGACTATGAAACCTAGACCTCTGAAACTTGTGATGGAGTCTAAGAAGAGCCTCACAGTGTATCTTGGGGTTCTTTTGCTTTAAAAGCAACAATTATTTTTTTTCTGTAACATGTAGTGCCACACCTAGTCACCGCATGATACTGGGTCACTATGTTACTAGGTGGCAGAATCAGGCTCCTCAGAAGGAAAAGGCCCCCTCAAGAGAAGGGGTGCTCCTCAAGCGTAGTAGGAAACATTGAGATTTGGTCCAAATGCCGGCAACTGGGGTTTGATCTAAATACTTGGATCTGATTTCAAGAAATGCTACGCAGGACCAAGCTACAAAAGCTTTCTTTTCCGGTCCTTCCCCTGCTAGAACGCAGGTCTTACCACTGGGTACTTCAGATCGTTGACAATAGTATAGGGCCAGTCATACCAGTTGAGGCAGTTAAAGCCACGAATGCAAAAGGATCTCCTCCTGCTGCTATGTCTTCTTTCAGATTAAAAAAGAAAGACCAGAGCTGACTTTTCTCAGAAGAACTCCCCCGTCATCTTTCTTTCTGTCTTGCCTTCCCACACCAGGAAAGCCAGCTATTGTGGAGAATTTTCTTTGAAGACCCTCTAACATTTTGCACATGAGTTCTTACCTGATGGTATGAAACAGTGCCATCGCACATTTCTGCCAGCTGTGGTGATTTCCCTTAGTGCAACAGCTCAAGAAAAGCAACTGTTGCCATGCAAATTGCACAGGAATTATAAGGAAAAATCCATTCATAGTCAATGATGTCTCCACATGACCATTGTTACCTCATAAGCCCAACAGAAGCCTCACATACCTCTGGCAGGGACTGCATAGGGACTGCAATGCTTCTTAAGTGGGCAACACCACCATTAAGATGAACATACCAAGTACACGGCTGATCTAGAATATTTGGCTTGAGTAAGTCACAAGCATACTCTAAAAAGCCAAGCCTACCTTAAGACGAAAACAAAAAAGGAACTATGCTGTACTAGGGGGCAGGGATAATAACGGATAAATAGAGACCCTCACTGCAGCATATGGAATGAGTAACTGGGACAAAAATAGGGATTATTTTGGAGGAATAATCATGCCTGGTCTGAAATTTAACTATGGGCACGATATTTGCACTTTCTTTTAATACATACAAACCCTAGCACATTTAACAAACTTTAAAAAATGACATCAACTGAAGCTGAATTTTAGCTGTTTGAATCGGTTGTTATTATGACTACAAAACCATCTCCACTTACAGGTCTCTCGATCAATCCTGTTTTTAATATATACAAGAGTGGAGGGTAAAGAATGCAAAAAATGAAATGTGTTTCAAATTACCTTATTATCCACCTGATTGCACAGAGAAAGGGAGAAGGCCTAGAACAGTTTGTAGTCTTCAGCCAAATTGGCGACGTCAAAAAAGAACACAATTGTAACATCCATTTGTTCTGGAAAACTCTCCCTTTAATGTCTATATCCCTCTCTTGTTATTACAGGCAGAAGGAATTGATGGGGACTGTGAAATACAATTTACTAGTTAATTTATCAGGTCATGTTTGCTTTGTGGCATAAAGGTCCATGAAATAGCTGGCACCTGACATTGGAAGCTTAGCACTCAGTAGCTCTGATTAAAATTTCTTACTTTGGCCTGATTTCTAACATCTATGAACTGAGAAGGAATTTTGTTTTTACAATGCGTTTTGTTACAGAGAAGAAAATGGCAAGACTGAATCTAGTTATAATTTCACTTTCTTTTTGTTAAAAAACTTATTGACCCTAGACCTATAACAAATATGACAATAACTTGAATTATTTGCTTGTTTATTTGTTCCATTTAGGTTCTACCATTATCCAAAGAGCTCAAGGCATCATAGATGGTCCTCCTCCCAATCTTTTTCTTTGTACCAACCCTTTGAGGTAGGCTGGCTGAGAATTAGTCCTGGTCCAAGTTCAACCATCGAGCTTCATGGCTGAATGGAGATTTGAACGGAAGCTTTCTCAGTCTCAGTCCAACACAACATCAAGCCGGCTGTTGTTGAATCTGTTGTTGGATTTTAACACACATTAGCACTAAACTGACATTCAGAATATCTGTGCTGTGGGTGCAGGATCATAGGCCATACTGGCTGAGGGATTCTGGGCACTGTAGTCCAATGCAACAAACCTATTTTGCACCAGCAAAATAAAAAAAATAGAGTAGTCTATATGACTAGATGGGCGGGCTAAAAATATAATAAATAAATAAATAAAACACACTGTGGGCAAAGTAACATAGTATCACCCGATTGCATAAATATTGCCCTTACACATGGAGATCCATACTGCATTTCTCCACATTAAGCCTGCTCAAGAAAATACAGTACTGCATAACCTTTTGTACAAGCTCATTAAATGTGAAACCACTTTTGTACAAGCTCATTAAATGTAAAACCATTTATAATTGTATAAGCAGCTCATTTTCATTCTGCACCAGATTTTATTTTGAGAATTTTTGGAAGCTGCTTCAAGAGGTTCTGGGAGCTATACGGTGGGGCATGAGTATTCTAGATAAGACGTAATATAAATAAATACGTCTCTGTGAAAATATAAACTCCAATGGACAAATGAAAGGTGGGGCAGGCTGGCACAGCCCCAGTCCTCCATGGCAAGAATATTCGAAACATCAGTGTGCGGGGGTTGCTAGTCTCCATTTTACTGAAACATTGCAGTGGCAGTGGAGTGGCGGGAGAGCAACTCGGTGAAATATACATGGCAGAAAGAGGGTAATACCTCCAATACAGAGTAGTCTAAAGATTGAAAGTGACCAGGAAATAAATAGCAATAGACTCTGTTCACATTTTCTCTGGCCACACTCCACATAACAATACATCTTTCTTGAAAGAGAAATTACATGGAGTCATTTTCCCTTTAAAGAAGGATGGGTCACTGAAGGTGATTGAAGGTCAACATCAATTTATCTACATAACTGTCTGGCATCAGAGTGGCACATTTTATCAGTCCGCGCTCTTAATGAGGTGACATGATGGATAGGGCTATTTCCTATTGTACTTTTGCTTGTTTTTCTTCCCCCATAGCAAGAGGTAGCAGGAGGTAGATTCAAAGAGGTTTTTTTCTGAACAGAAAACACAAAAAGAGTTCATTGCCTAGAGACAAATAGAAGGAAAGTTCTAGGTTGAAGAAAAATGTTCAGCCAGGTTTATCTTAATCTCTTTCTGGAAATAGGCTTGTTTTTATTCACATTGAGAAAACAATCCAGGAGAAATAGATCTGTCTCTGAAAGATCTGAAGCTGGTTGAAGGCACTGCCATTTCACATTTATTGTGCACAGATTCATTTTAAGGGTTGCTTGTGCTTCTAGTTATTCATCTCTTTTTTATTTAAGAAGTCTGGTGAAGCCCAAAGATGGGTGTTTTCACTCTAGTACTGGTTCTGTGAACTTGTTTTTCTCTGGAAATGAGCTGTATAGCAACTATCTGGTTCCAACCTTCTTAGTTGTGAGTCACCAAGGGGTTCTGACTCCCAATGACAATCACAATAATAAGGCTTTTTGCCCACCCTAAATGAAGGGGCCAAAAAGAAAAGCAGGCATGGATTTTCTTATGAGAGAAAACTATTGTTCTCCGGTGGTATGATTTCATCACCTATTACAAGTATTTTGGGAGGGTGGATTCGTTTGGCTTGCATTTTGCTTCATTGGTGGACTCATTTGCATTTCCCAAATTAATACACAAACTGGAATACAGTTGTCCTTGCATTGTGAAAATTCTCAAATTTGGCATTGCGTTTCCCTGATGAACAAATTTGTATAAAGTGTGTACCAAAGCGGAACATGGGCACCAAAGTGCATACATTAGAATAAATGCACTAAAAATAAAAATAAAATTTCATGCAGATATTATAGCTCTCCCCCATCATAAAATGATGCAGGAAGAGTATGGAACAAATATGTGCTTCAGGTACTCGAAAAATTGTCGAAACTGAAATAAAGAGATCCCCCTGCCGTTACTCATACATATACCTACTGTTACTGCAAGCAGCCTTTTTCCGGCAGGCATTCTCAGAAACCAAACAAATCTAACCCCATGATTCTCAAAACATTTTATACCGTTGCAGGGAACAGGTGTCACTGACTAGACATGCCCAGGTGTCCTAACTGTGAGAGCAACATGTTTGTGACAAACAAACAAACAAGCAGCCTGAGATAAACGCAAGGCACAGACAGTGACAGCAGGGTGCCTGCTTGTAGTTTCCTACCAAAAAAAAAAAAAAACCCTAAATAAATTATGTATATATTTTTTAAAAATTAGAACTGCTGTACAAGAAGTATTCTTACTGGAAAGGAAGACCAATGCTTTGCACACCAGCTACGTGGTCAGTCAAAATGGAGGAGAACTTTGGATTTATTTACAAAATTGTGATAGCATGCCAACCTTTTATTCACACATTTCCATTAGCTCACAATTTATTGAAGACAAATACCTAATTCATTTTATTAGCTTGTAAACCTTGCTACATATTTCTTGTGCAAAATATTTTGTCCCTTTCTAGTGAGTTGCATAAAATTTCTCCCTTCGAACGTTTAGGTTTGCTTTTCACAATGCTTTGCCAGTTACGGTTTGCACTCAATCTGTCCCCTAGAGGGTGCTGGGAAACATGAATGCTCTTCTAGCCTTTGGAACGCCTGTTGCAAGCACACTCCAGTAACGTCTTACTAAACTGGAAAGGAGGTGAAGAGAGATGTCTAGCACAGCTTCCACTTATTTCTTCAATAGATTGCAAGGACAGCTCTTCCTGATCTCACTATCCGGACTGAAGAAGTATTTCCTGAGAATATGCTGCTGGAAACTCTTAGGTACCAAGTCTCTTTCACTTATCAACCCTCTATTAGCCTAAACCACACAGGCCTGCTGCTTGGGTTTTCATCTTGCTATTCATTTCATTTCCACAACTCCTGCTATCCTTCAGGATAGCATCAGCCCTTTCCTCAGCCTTGCACACATTTTTTCTTTCTGATTCTTACTCTAAAGTGGCCAACTCCCACTGACAGTTTATCTGTCTGCAACCAAGTTGCCTTAGATCATACGGTCACATTTTAAAAAAATGTTTCCAGGGGACAATCCTTTATTTTAGCAGTTCTCAATCTTTCATTTCTCATGTCACTTATCAATCACTCTGTTTAAGAATCTTGGGTCCCACCATGATAGCATCTGGGACTGGTGGTTTTTTGGTTTTTTTTTAATATTTTGGTAGGGGGAAGACATTTATATTCTTTTATGTTACTATGATTTCTGGTAGTCTTATCAGCATAAATACTGCAGTAGTACTGCTGTGAGCAAACACAAATGAAAGCAAAGGGCAGGCTGAATGTTGACACCAGTGGCAGCAGTCAAAGTGGTCTACAGGATACCCTCTTGTGCTCACTACCACTCACAAAGTGACACAAAGGGAAAATCCCAGAAGCTGATTCCTTCATCCATCAGCAAATGGAATGTTACAGCAGCTTCACTGACTACTGATCCATTTCTGGGAACAATTCAAAGTGATGGTTCTAACCTATAAAGCCCTAAATGGCTTGGGCCCAAGCTATCTCAAGGACCACATCTCTCTTTATGAGCCATCAGGAGAGGCCTTCCTATCAGTCCCACCATTTGTGGTTGGTGGGGAGATGGGAGATGGCATTCTCTGTCACTGCTCCCAGACTCTGGAACTCCCTCCCACAAAAAGCTAAGCTGGTCCCATTTTTACCGTCCTTCCACAAGCAAGCAAAGGCCTTTCTCTTCAGGCAAGCTTTCCCTGAGTGACTGCCTGTTGAGTGGGATTTTTAAATCAATTGTTGTACATCACTTCATTGAGTGTGTTTCAATGTTGCTTACATTTTCTAGTATTGTATTCATATGATCCTTTTAGTCTTGTATACCCACTGCTGCTAGTTTAAATACTGTCTTAATTGTTGTAAACCATTTTGGGTCCTTTTTAAGGAGCAAGGTGGGATAAAAAATAAAATTAAATAAATAAATCGGTTAACCACTTCTTACTCAAACACAAAACAATTGTCAGGGCTGTTTTTCAACACATCTGAATGTTCCTGACCACACAAGGGTTTCTTACAGGCCATCTTGACAGCTGCTGGTGGTGTTAACATTCAGGATTCCCTTTCCTATGTAAAGCTTGGTGTTCTTTTTCCTATTGGCATTGTGAGCACAATATTGCGCTATTTCCTGGCATTTTGCACTGTAGGTACAGAAAAGAATATCCCACATGCATAAACCAGAGGTTTTCTGAAGAATTGAATTTCTTGGCTTTTTAAAACTGAACTTTAAAGTATACATATACTACACACACATTCCAACAGAAATGTCACTTGTGCAGAATTACCCTCTGTTAGAAGATCCTAGAAGATGAACACATGGTCTGTAATATGATTGCTGGGGAAGGACAGAAGCAAGAAAAGGGGGGAGAACAGAAGCAAGAAAAGCTCAGATGTGGGGCTCCCCTTGAACCTGATCTGGAGACTTCAGCGGGTCCAGAATGCAGCAGCTAGACTGGTGGTTGGGGCAGGTAAATTTGACCACATCACTCTGGTTCTGGCTCACCTTCATTGGTTGCCCATGGTGTCCCAGATCAGGTTCAAGGTTTTGACACTCACATACAAAGCCCTCCACAGTTTGGGCCCATGTTACTTGTCTGAGCATCTCTCCTTAATGTCATATGCCTGACCCACAAGGTCACACAGTTGAAGCTCCTCTGGGTGGCCACCTTGAGGGAGGCCCATAAATCCTCTACAAGAGGTAGGGCCTTCTTTGCGGTGGCTACAACTTTATGGAACCAGCTTCCAGAGGAGCTCCGCCTAGCAATTAAAGACGTTGCTTTTCAGGGAGGCTTTTCACACTGACCCCAGCTGACCACCTCCCCCTTTTTTTTTCTTTCCCCTCCTCTTCTTCTCTCCCCTCTTTTCCTCAATCTGCTCTGGGATTAGTCAGTGCCATCAGGGTTTTTTTTAGGGTTATTGCTGTTGGTTTCAATATCTCTATTTTTATTTTCTATTTTACAATAGAAAACAATCAGCTCAGAGTAGTGCTGTGACATGAATAGGAGCGGGATACAAACTGAATGAATGAATGAATGAATGAATGAATGAATGAATAAATAAATAAATAAATAAATAGCTGTGGCTATAGTCCCTCTGTGCCAAAATAATTTGTACGGTTGTTTTGAACTTTATGAAATGGTGAAACAAAAGTGGGAGTGAGTGTGCAACACACACTCGCTTTAACCTCTCAGGTAAACTAATATTGCCATGCCTGGTCTGCAGAATGCAGACCAGAAAGCTACTTTCCCATTTCCAAACTCCTTCCTTGGGGTGGGCAGAAGAAAAGTTACCATATTTTCCGTGTATAAGACGCCCCCATGTATAAGATGCCCCCCACTTTTCTAACCCAAAATTTCTTTCTTTGCAAGAAAGTGGAGGGGGAAAGGGATTCCTGCTTCACCCCTACACTTTCTTTGCAAAAAGCTGCTTTCCCCCTCCACTTTTTACAATGTTCTTTGCAAAATGTGGAGGGGGGAAAGCAGCTTTTTGCAAAGAAAGTGTAGGGGGAAAGAAGGAATTGCTTTCCCCCTCCACTTTCATTGCAAAACGTGGAGGGGGAAAGCAGCTTTTTGCAACAAAAGAGTAGGGGGAAAGCAGGAATCGCTTTCTCCCTCCATTTTCTTTGCAAAACGTGGAGGGGGAAAGCAGCTTTTTGCAATGAAAGTGTAGGGGGAAAGCAGGAATCGCTTTCCCCCTCCACTTTCTTGTGAGGAAAGTGGAGGGGAAAAGCAGGGATCAAAGCACTTTGATCCCTCCCCCCCTCCTTACTTCCGTGTATAAAACAACCCTCAATTTTTCCTCTAGTTATTTTAGGAAAAAGTGTCATTTTATACACGGAGAAATATGGTATATTAGATCTAAAGCTCTATACATGGTGCATGTTTTCAAAAAATTTTCCATCAACTTTTAAATTTTTTTTTAAGGGACCCCTGGGAGTTAGCAAAGCTTGCCACGGGAAACCAAGGTTAAAATCATCCATACTATGTGAAAGAAAGACAATAAAGAAAGACAGGGACAAAAATCAACTTATTTGAAATGTGGTGTTGGAAGAGAGCCTTACAGGTACCACAGCCAGCTAAAAAGGAAGAAAAATGGATGCTCAATCAAGTCAAGCCTGAATGAGTAAACTGAGGCTATCCTACCATGCTGATATAATAAAAATACATAACTGTCCAAAAAGGACAACATTGCTGGGAAAAGTGTGTGTGGTGGTGGGGCGTCAGTAGGAAGAGAGGAAGACCTAATATGAGGTAGATTATGTCAATTAAACCAGGTAGGAGCCAACCCAGTCCAGTATCCAGCTATAAAGGACATCCTCTTGACAGTAGAAGCTTCCCTATGAGTAAATGGTCTCCCTGGGAAGAAGGCTTTCCTCCTGAAGAGACCTGATGCTGGGAAGCCTGTAGCTGGGTCCTAACAGGGCACCAGCCAACCTAAGTTGCAAGAGATTCAGCTGAAAGCTGAGGAAATTACCGGAACACATTGTCTACCAGTGCTCGGAATGCCAACAACCTTGCCCTGCCTCTTGAACCATCTAACTGTTTTGTCTGTGAACAACCCAGTCTGTACCTGTGTTTTCTCTTGTGCTTTTCCCTTGTCAGTTTCTTGCTTGAGCGATCTCCTGGCAACCTGACCTTGACACTCCTCTGATTATTCTTTCAGCTACTCCCTGTTTGAACTGACACCCTGGTGGTAGCACTGTGACATAGGGCATCATCTGGCTGACACTTCACCCATTGCTTTGCCTACTTCACTGAATTCCCTGCTTCTATCTCCACTGTACATCAACTGAGGCTGGTTGTTTGGACTTTTCTGATGTTGAGAGACTGAAATCCCATATGATGAGCTCCCTGAGCAGTTCAGCATAGACAGCTAGAAGACAGAAGACTGATCATTCACTTTTGTTACAGATGTACCATTTTTATACCTACATTTCTGCCATTTCTTGATCAATTAACATAGAGGTTGGTGACTCCAATAGTGTAGTGTATCCATTCTGAACTTTTCCAGTCTGAATTTTACAGGTGTTATCCAAGGTGCTGGGCTGTATTACAAAAACTAGAGTCAGGCAGAGGAGCAGGTGAAAACAGAAAGCATTGGAGTAACATTATTCCATTCTTCAGTTTTTTAAATTAACTTCACTCTCTAGCAATACATTTTACCTCTGTCTACAATTCCATTTTTAGTCCAAACAACCTTTACTCTTTCTATTACTATACCGCACATGCTCACTAAGAATCTGTCCTTTGAAAACAGTATTTTTCTGTACTGACTAAAAGCAAAGAGCTTGTGTTGACATTAAAAAAAATAACACTTCAATGGAAAAATCTTCAGGGTGTTCTCAAATTTCCTTCAACTTGGGCACACACAACTGAAAACATCTTCTCTATCATTACTTCCAATTGATTTCTGGATCTACTGCCAGGAGTTTGAAAGATACATCAGAGACCCTACCTCTTTATGCCATCAAACATCTAGCACACATGCAAACTTTGTCAGGTGTGTGCTCATCTCCTTCCCCTTCACTCTTATATTGCAGAGTCTTGGCTTTTTTGTACCAGACTGCCAGCTTCTGGCCAAACTGAAGATGCACAAGAAAAAAGTGTTTGTATCTAGTTTTTCATAGCTGTATGACTGATTTTTGTGAAACTGAAATGTGCCAGTAATTTTTCAAAAAGTTTTGTTGTTGTTGTTTAGTCGTTTAGTCGTGTCCGACTCTTCGTGACCCCATGGACCAGAGCACGCCAGGCCCTCCTGTCTTCCACTGCCTCCCGGAGTTTGGTCAAATTCATGTTGGTAGCTTCGATGACACTGTCCAACCATCTTGTCCTCTGTCGTCCCCTTCTCCTCTTGCCTTCACACTTTCCCAACATCAGGGTCTTTTCCAGGGAGTCTTCTCTTCTCATGAGATAGCCAAAGTATTGGAGCCTCAGCTTCAAAAAGTTACATGTTCTCAATAACTCTTGGTTTTTTGTACATATGTAATGTAGATTAATGAAGCTTGTAGAAATAGGCAAGCTAATGTTGCCTGGAATCATTCCTAAAATTGAGCAACTTTTACCTTCATACCCAGATGAAATTCAATATGATTAATATGGATACCTGGTTCACACTGGAATTACCCATTTCAGGTATAAATGTCAGCTATGGTGGACCACCACAGACTCAAGCAGCCATGGGATGTTATAAAGTTTTCTAGCTTTATCTGAAGTTATTGTTCATGTATCATACTTTTGACCCTGACATCAGTAGCATACACTACCAGAAGATAAACAAATGGAGGACACCATGCTTCCTGAATCAAGAAGATGGCTCTTCGTAGCCCTGGATCCTTTTCTTGAATGCCAATTCCAAGAGGAGGTCCTTAAAAACAAGACAGGATAGGAAGGCTAGTTTCTGAAGTTTCCTGCAGTTCAAAACAGGGGACTGCAAGGGCTACCTTTCCTATCATGCCACAGTTCAATGGGGCTCCCCTTGAAACCAACATTCAAGAAAAGGAGGCAGCACTGTGGAAAACTGGCTCTTTTGCTCAGCCACCCCTTGTTTCTTTTGTGGCAGCAGAGAGAGATTTGTGTGTGTATGTATGTTTGTGTGTGTTTAAGGCATTTACTTGTGTGTGTTTAAGGCATTTACAATGCCTTAAAGCATAATAGGGGTGGGTTCAGCAATGGACACAGCGCTTTAATTCTGGCCACAGGTGGTGGGCAAGCTTGGGCAACCCCTGTGTTGTAACCAGAGCTTTGGTTTACCAATTTTAATTATAAGTAAGTTAAATAAACACTGATGGGTTCAACTGCTATCTGAATGAATGAATGAATCGTGCCTAATTTATTTCACTTCATTTATGTCGCAAGGAATTTACAGAACAAACACTATTTACCAAAGTAAAAATAAAACATTACTTAAAGTAGTAATTAATTCAGAGCGGGTAGTGCTGTTTATTTATGGCTTAATACTCAATAAATTTACTTTAATGAAATTAAAATATTAAAGTAGAATGCCTATTATCAATTTTCAGATACGTTCATATTTAGTGAGCTGGAGACAAGGCATAAAGATATTTCAGACAGTTATTAAGCACTATTCTTTATTCATCCCATGTCTATACCTCTCTCCCAGTACTGGGATGCAAGGTGGTCATCTGATAGTCTCCTGCCCTACGATAAGTTGTATATTGTAATTCTATTTAAATTAGAAAAGGCATGTCTAGTTATGACCATATTTGCACATAATTGCTTAAATTAGCATATGCAATTTTAAAGCAAAATTGTTCTCTTTTTGGTGATAAATGTCCTCCTTTTTGGTGATCCTTATCTTCCATGTTCTGCATTATAGTGATGCCTGTCCTTCTTTCTGAAGATGCACCAACAGGCAGCCTACCACACCTGCTTGCAAAGAATGGGAATTACTATTTCAGCCTGGCCAGAACTACACACTCACTTGCAACAGGTTTGCATGTGAACCAACTGCTGTTGTTTCACACAATGTAACTCCTACTATGCTTTCAAAGAGTGCCCAATGCACACTAATTTATTTATTTATTAGATGTATATACCGTCCATCTAGTGGCATGCCACTACTCTGTGCAGTTTACGACAAAATAATATACATAAGGATCTACACCCAACCTCAACCCACAATAAAAGCACCCCCTGCAAAAAAACCCACAATGGCGACAACAAATCTAAAACCACAATTAATGTAAAAGACAATTAACAACAAAATTAAAAAGGGAAGGTATCCTGAAACGCTTCTCTGAACAGCAGTGTTTTTATATGATTTCTGAATATTGGGAGGGAAGGGGCCTGGCACACCTCCACCGGTAATGTGGTAATGTTTTTAATCAGACTTAAAAGCACTAAAGCACATTACATACTATCTTCCGCATAATAAATACCAAACAATACAATCCACACACCAGAAAAATAATTTTCTGCAAGCTGAGTCAGCAACTCAAAAACACAATTTCTGCTATTCCATTTTTATCTTAGAAAGCTGAAGACTTACATCTCAATTTTACACAAGTATTCCCCCCCCAGTTACAATACTAATTTAGCTTATTGTAACCACAGACATGCTTGTCACACGCTCTTAAAATAATATGTTGAAACATCCCACTTGAAGAATGACCTTGATCCAGTCACCATTCTCCAGCCTAAATTATTCAAAGGGTAGTTTAGAAAATAAAATGGGGGAAACCCATGCGCTATGCCTTGAGCTACTTGGAGGAAGTGTGGAATACAGAGTTAGCAGGGACTGTGGAGGTCATCCGCTCCAATCTTCTCCTCTAAAAGTCTAGTAGGGCTTTGGCCAACCAAGAAAGCCCTTCCTCCTCCAAAGGGCTTGCTTGTCCTGTGGCCAGTTGGATGGCGGCAGCCCAGAAGTATGGAGGCAGCAGTAGAAGCAAGGTCACCTTTGATGACTAGACACACACACACACACACACACCCCGCAACTGCTGCTGCCAACACATCGTCCCTAGCAACTGCTGCTCAGCCACTCAAGGGATAGGCAGGCCCTGGGAGAAATAAGGGCACCAGGGTCCTTGTGGTGAAAATGGAGCAGCTGAAGCCCAAACAATGTTGATAGACACCCAGTTCTGGAAGGATTTCAAATAGAGACGGGAGGAGACAAATACAAATATCACCACCACAGGTGGCAGGGCCCTTTTGACCCTCCTCCCCCCAAACCATCCCGGTCTACTCACCGGGCTTCGTGGGCGCACGCAGCCATTGTCAGTAATATTGTGCCAATCGTGGAAGTAGCCTGGCCAGCGCTTCCCTGCCTCCCTTTGCAGGTGAGTGGACTAGGGTGGATCTAGAGGGAGGGTCGGATCTCTGTGGCACCTGTGGTCCTGCGCTTCCTATTCATATCCCCCAGGATATGAATATGAAGCTCCTATGTCTAATTTCAAACTACCTCAGCACTGGCCAGCTAGCATTGTTTATGCGCCAGCAGCAGCAACATCTTCACCACATTAAAATATCCATATGATGGAAACAGTTTGCTCTGGTTTGCAGATACCCTGCAGTAAAAAGCTTACAGAGGGTTATTAGCAATTTATTTATTTATTTATTTATTGTATTTATATCCCGCCCATCTGGTCAGTTGACCACTCTGGGCGGCTACACATAGTTCACAACACATAGTTCCAGCCTCTCTCTTAAAAACACAGGTCCTGCACAATGCTCTTAGTGTGCCACTGGAAAACACATCCTATTTATTATTATTTGTTTATTTATTTCAAATAGTTTTATCCTGCCTGTCTCCTTAAAAGGACTCAAGGCAGTCTTCATTATTAAAAATACAATATTTAAAAGCTATAACAGTAAGTATACAAATATATAAAAAAGAATTAAACAGATATTATATGAAAAATGGTAAATAAAGTCAATACTAAAACACATTTAAAACAGTGAGGCACGTCCCACCACATGCTAACCAATGATAGGAGGGTATGTTAGAAAACCACAGGTGGAAGCCGCTGCACAATGTCCATTTGGGTAAAAGGCACAAGTAGAGACCTCAGGCTTCCAGAAAGGGCAGGGCTGAGAGGAAGAACTGGAATCAGAGGGAAGCACCATATTGTTCTCTGTTTTCAGGCAGCAAAATGCCTTCTGCGGCTTTGTTCAGATCAAATCCCATATAGTTCCTCCAATTCTTGAGATGTCAGTATATTTTATTTATTTATTTATTTTCAAAAGTCAACAACACAAAGGCAAGAGCTGATTGCCAGAAAGCCAAAACAGCAGAGTTGTGTTTTTTTTTTTTTAAATTCACACCAAAAACATCTAGTTCCTTTATTCGTCTGGGGAGGGATACATGAAGAGAAACCCATGCTTGGATAGATAGCAGCTGCAAGAATTTGGCTGTGAAGAAAGAGTTTTTCCGTTCTCCCCAGCAGTAAGTCCAGTTTGTTCACATGAAGACCCAGGACTCACTGGGGTTCTCCTGTCGAAGTGACAGCTCCCCTTTTTGATCTCATCTGACTTTTCTTTCCAGAACACTGATGAGCTGGCACCATGGCTAGGCCTCATCCCTCCTCTCAACGTCTCTGGCTTCACAAAGCAGGCCCACTTCTCCTCACGCCTCACACAGTCATTTCCCATTCAAGAGCAGGCAGGACCGTGAAGCGGAAGCTTCTTGGCAAACACCTCCGGTTGGATCAATCAAAGTGGAGGCTGGCCACCTCTGGTTGACTTCCTACGGAGTGCCTAATAGGATTAATCTGAAAGCTGCAGATGCGCCTCTTATCCCTGGTTTGGCAAGCACGGGGAGGGCAGTGAGGCAGCCAGTTCTGCTTCACGCATCTCCAGCAATTAGCCTCTGCCTGCTCAAAGTCTTTTAAAGAAACCTAAATAACAGACAAGTTCACCTGCCAGGCTTTCTTCATGTACCACCTACCATCCTTCACCTTTTCGCTCAATTTGATGTCCGGGTGCTGGCATTTCAGGAAAGAAGCACATGCCAGTTGTACTCAGCATTGCAGTCTAGGCTCACTGAGATGCCAAGGTTCTTACGACACATTATAGCATGTCCAACTCTGTTAGAATGAAGATTGCACTAAAATTAGGGACAGACATGAATTTCTTTTTTAAATTGGAATTTTCTATAGTTCACAAAATGTGAAGGAAAGTGAAACAGATACATCCTTCCACCTCCAGGGATAAGTGAGAATTCTATTTCAGTTCATTTGTTTGAACCAGAATTTAACAAATTTATGCAAGAAAAGTGATACTGAACGTTGCCCGTCCCAAGTTTAAATCCAGTATGTTTAGAGCTGGGAGGGCGGGGTTTAAAGTGGGGGGAAAAGGATAAGTAGGCAGTGGTTGCTGAAGACAATTTGCTTCCTGAGGCCGAAGAACAAAATGGAGCCCCTCTCCATTCCACGGACAGAAGCTGACATGCTGGTAGGCAAATCTGACTTCAGTATGAGCAATGGGATAGCATCCTTTATCACACCTGAAAGCAGTACTCTTGTATCAGGAATGCAGAATAGGGTGTGAGGTGCACATAGCCCTGTTGCTCAAAAGCGGGAAATGGCCATTGGGCTCAGAACTTGAGGGCTGCCATTGCTGACACCACCTTCTCCCACCCCAGCATTTGCTTTCTTATGCTTTGCCACACTCTGCCTAATGGCGGCGCCACCACCCTTCGAAAACTAGTTCTACCCAACCATTTTAGAGAAGAACTGTAGCTTAGTGATAGAGCATATGTCCTACATGCAGAAGGTCCCAAGTTCAATCCCTGGAAATGCCCATTACATGATGAGTAACAATTTTGTGTTGCTTTAGTAAAACCTGTTCGAGACCCCCAAAGGGAGAAAGAAAAGAAACAGGAAACAACTGATTAAAAGGTTGAGGCTAGGAGCACATGGGAAACTACTGTCTAAAGGGGGGCAAAAGCTACTTAAAATGCAGGCAAGGAAATGCAGGAAAGCAGGCCATCACAAATTGCTTGAAGGACTACTAACACCCCCCTCCAACAACAACAACAAGACCCTTCCTTTATGCCCTCTTTTCTCTTCCTGCCCCTCTCACTGCCATCTGGTTTCACCATGCTAGCTCTTCGCCTCTTCCCACCACTCTCAAATTCCTTGAACTCTTATATCCTAGAGGCACAGTAAGGTAGGCAGCTTAATTAAAAAGACATACAAAATAACCTCAGTTTAAACATTTTCTCCTAAGTACAAAATTATTACTGAGACAAAACATAAATGTTGCTCTTCACAAGGAAGGTGACCACTATGTGGAAGGAAACTTGTGAGAAAGATTTTGGAGATTGCCCACATTTATTTTGTAAGAATGGCTTGTGGACAGAGATTAACATGAAAAAATAGAAAGAAAGCAGTTTGTTAATATCGATCTTCCCTTACCAGTGTATTAGGAACAATAACAGCTGCTTGAGACAACTTGGCTTCCACTGGTTGGTTCCCCAGAAGAATGTAAAAGAGTCACAATGCTGTTATGGATATCCAGTTGCCTTGCAATGAACATTCTGGAGCAAACCACGCAGGGTAAGACAGGAGTATGTCATGAGCTGGATGTGGTGCTTGCATGGTGTGAGCCAGATGTGGGTTCTCCACCCCTGTTATAAGGGACCAAACATCCTTCCAATTCA
Source organism: Intellagama lesueurii (assembly GCA_037013535.1). Taxonomy (NCBI): domain Eukaryota; kingdom Metazoa; phylum Chordata; class Lepidosauria; order Squamata; family Agamidae; genus Intellagama; species Intellagama lesueurii. The sequence goes on along the minus strand of JBAJHW010000003.1, from coordinate 166,158,710 downwards.
AATTCAGGATGGTGCAAGGAATACTCCCAGACTCTCCATCACGGAGAACAGGGTACCATTATAAACAGCTAAAATCATTGTCATGTGTCTTGTGTTTATGAAATTTCAGTTCTTTAGGCAGTGGAACAGCTGGCTGGATAGCTCAGTGGGATCTGGCTGTGGAAGCAGAGGTTGCGAGTTCAGTTCCCCACTGTGCATCCCAGAAAAGTCAATCTGTGTGGCCTTGGGAAAGTTGCACAGTGACAGGATGCCCCCAGAAGAAGGGAATAGTAAACCACTTCCGAGTACTCTCTACCTAGAGAACTCTGGGAAAGGTCACCGTAAATTGGAATTGACTTGATGGCACACAATTATTATAAAGCAGTGGAACAAAATGATATCATTTTGTAATGCATAATTGTTTGTTCTTGCTATGTGCCATCAATCCACTTTCAGCTTAACAGAGTTTGAGGTATATAAGACAGCCAAGGAATGGTTTATGAGTGTCAGAACTGAGTTTCCATGTTTGACAAGGGATTTGAACCCTGGTCTCCTAAATTCTAACCCAACACTCCATTCCTACACCACGTTAGTTCTCAGCACATTTCCTGAAATCCATCTGGCTGCAGATAACAGGATATTTATGTTAATCAGACCAATAATTGCTAGTGCTAACAATGCCACTGTGCTTTTGAAATATCATCACCATTGTACCCTCCACCATGTATTCTGTGTATAGAAACCTGTGTTCATATCATGTTCCATGTATCTGAGGAAGCAGAGATTAATCCACAAAGAATTCACACTGAAGTAAATCTGTTACTCTTTAATGTGTCACATTTCTTTTGTTTTTACACTCATTCTAGTCCACTAGTGAAGTCAGAGGAGTCACTGAAATTATTAAGCAATGGTTTGACATGAAAGGGCGACAACATCATATGGTAGGAGCTGTCTGACAATGGAATGGATTATCCTGGAATGTGTAGACTCTCCTTCATTGGAGATTTTAAAATAAATGTTGGATGGCTCTCAGTCAGGGATGTCTGAGCTGTGGATTTTCTGCTCTGAGGTAGGTCATTTCACCGCTACAACTCTATCATTATATGGTCATGAAACTGTATAAAAGGAAGTTATATTACAAAAGCATTAAAATGTTGAGGATGCAGGCACTGCAAAACAACAACATAATCCTTGTCAGCACAAACTGACTTAGTTTGATGAATAGGAGATACAGTCATCCAATACACTGGGAATGTGGGGGGTGACAGGCAAAAATTCCAGAGCAAGAAGCTGATACCCACAATATTCTAATCATTCTTAAAAATAGTTCTGGCAGTAGGTTCACTTCAGTGGGGGCCAAGCAGACACAAATTAAAAGCCTACTCAAGATAGTCATCTAATGTAAACACACAATCAGCAAAGTCCAAATATATCGTGGGGAGAGGATGAGGGTGGAATGGAGCTTGTGCTCCCCCTCTCTGTTTTTATGATGAAGCATTGTAACATTGCACACAGCCGCAGTTCATGACTCTCAGAAAATATCACTTCAACAATCTCTTTTTAAAAACGATGAGGTGTCACAACACTTCAGTGGTGAAAAGATGGCATTGAAGTGGTGTGTGTATGGGTGAGTATGTTTTGTATGTTTGGCTTGTCCATGGATATTAATACCATTCCAAAGCCTTGCTGTTCCCCCCCCCCCCACCTCTACCTGCTGTGTTTTAGTTCAGATTCTGCGGCTATCGTTCAGAAGTGTCTGGAGCATCTCCGCGGTGCACTCCAAGCCACAAAAGAAAGAGCAAAGCTTTTCTAGGGGAAGAACTCCTGAAAACTCTTCAAAATGTCTTGCCTTTGATGCCTGCCATAAATGCTGACAGCACATCTGCCTTAGGGACACTACTTCAAGACACTTACTGCCATGGAGGAATTTCGGGAGGAGGGGAAGGGCAGGTTAATATTAAACAACAGAAATTTTTAGGCCTCTTTCAAAGCCATGGTGTTCTGCATTCTGTGAGGGCCACAATTCTTACGCTCTGGTTTGGAGCCCCGTCTCCTTTGCTGCCACCAGCACTGCAATGTCCCCACTAGAAAACATTGCCCCGTCTCCATATCCTGCTGTTCTGAAAAAGGCTTTGAAAGAATCTCTTGAGTCTGCATCTAGCACTGAAAGAAAGCTTAGCATCATTCCTGGATGGGACGTGTGACACTTCCTTCGCCCAGAGAAAAGCTCCCTCTCAGGTTTGGGTGTCTACTCACAAACCGGCAACCTGCGGTTGTTTTGCCATTGGTGGCCTTCAGCCCAGTTTCAGGAGGCCTTTGCAAACCACCAGTTGAGACCTTGGTGAAGAATGATCCTTCCTTCCCCCGGCAACCCGCTAGGCAGAGAGGAAGAAGACAAGAGGCAAAAAGCAGAAACAGAAAAGGTGGTGGCACTGGCTTCTACAGGCTCATGGCCTGCCACCATCAACCTACGGCCCCTAACGGAGGGAATGCGGCCCTCAACCAAGGAAAAAATGCTTCTGGCACCTGCCCCACACACATCTGAGCCAAAGCAAAGATGGTAATTGAAGACCACCTCAGGCACACATTTATTATTACTCATTAGTTATATTATATCTTTCCTTGCTTGCAGTGAATGGGATACGGCCTACAGGCTTCTCCTCCTCATGAAGAGCATTAACAGCTGGAAGCCGACTCTAATTAGGCCCACTGTGAGACCCGCTTGGGAGGCACATGGGTCTCTGCACTACTGAAAGGCAGAACCTGACTATACTGGCCAAGGTATTCTAGGAGTTGCAGTTCGCTCCCCCTTCCTATGAACACACTTGGCTCATAGAACTGGGCTTCATAAATTTTTCTGATGACACGCTTCAGAGTGGGTATAATGGCTGACACAGAGTGGCAGTGGTGCAAAGATATCTGTGCAGGAAGAACATCAGTCACGGCTGGGAAAGCACCAGAGGTCCAAGGGCGACACACGTCCACTTTGGAGGGATGCGTCCACTCCTGCACCTCACTCACCCCCTCAAGACCTTTTTCTTAATAAAAGGCTTCCCCCCCCCCCCATTCTATTAAGAAATTAAAATATCTTCACAGTCTCTAGTGGGTAAAAAAGTATTTTTTTAAACAGGCAAATATATTTTGGTGTTCAGAAACATAGCAGAATTGCCTCCTACATTCCCCAGAGAGCAAATGGAGCCAAAATAGTCCAAGTTCTGCTCACAGCAGTGCAGAGACTCAAGTGGCTTGTGAGCAGTTCTCACAGTGGTCCTAACTAGAGTCAGGGCTCTTCATGAGGAAGAGAAGCCTTGTGTGCCAATTTTAAAATATATGCTGGAAGGTCACAGACAGCTTTTGGGATATACTACATCCCCTGACCTAAATGGATGACCCATTTTGGTCAGAACACAACACAAGATACCTTATAGTTATATAGCTTATGTAACTGAGCAATGCTAGAACACGGGAGAAAACAGACCTCAGTTTGATACAAAACTACACACAGGTCCAGCGTAAAGAGAATCCACTAACCTAAAACAACAACACTGGACTGCTGGAAGTTTAGCAGTATGAAAACACACACACAAACCACTGCCAGAGGCCTAGCACTTTCTGTCCAATATGCCTTTCTTAATGGGAGAGGTTTGGTGATAAGTGACGCTCTATCCTGCTGAGCTGTTAATTTTTAATAGACATTTGAAAGCAATCCAAGAGTGCACAAAATCCTTTCAAAGTGGCTAAGATGGAATCAGGTCCTGGAATGACCTTTCATTAATGCAGACTTCCTGCAGAGATACCTCGTTTCTGTAGCATGATGGGTATTCTTAATAAGCCACAGGAGAAAGAGGGGGGGCACACCCCCTTCTCTCCCCTTTGCATTGCTCTTTTATGTTTCTCTGCCACTGAGGTGACAACCCCATTAGCTTTATTTCAAAGACAAAAATATGGAAAGATTGCTAAAGAATACGTACATTGAGAAGACTCTTCAAAACCGTGACTGGAGTGGGCTGGGGTTAGTACCAAGGGACAGAGTGACATCCCCATACCAAACGAAGCAACTAGCCATTCTGAGGCAAACGTAAGATTCCCAGACGGGTGGCTGCCACTGAGAAGCAGAGCAATGTGGAAGGAGAGACTTGCAGGGAGCAAGCAAAGGAAGTGGCAATGCTTTCCTTGCATGGTGATTCTGCAATTGCATGTTCCCCACTTCTCTTCAGACTGCTTTCCCTAAATTTAACTGGGAAACTTGACCTCTGAAGCCTGGTGTGGAGTTGCAGAAGGGGAAATGGAGGGTTAAGCACCTCCTCCTTCTCCTGCTTACCCCAAGGCTGATGCTACCATTACAGTGGTGGGCGCAACTGCCTCAGACAACAAGTGCTGTGCGTGGGGGACTGGCATCAGAAGGAGCCCCCACCAGTCATTCCTTTGGGGCCCTCGGCTGTTCCCTCTTCCCAGAACAAGGAGTTGTGTGTACCACACACCCAAACTGTTGCTCCTACTTTAGCCTAGTGCTCTCAAGTAGAGATGGGTACTTCGTATTTGTATCACAGGGACAGGAATATGACATGCAGCACTACAAGTGCCTCGGAGGCCCAATTCCCTCCCTCCAGAACCAGCCAGGCCACTCACTGGGTTCTGCGTGGCACTGGGGTCCTTCGGTGGCGGCGGCGCACCAATCCTGGCAGGAGCCTGGCCGGCCCTTCCCTGCCTCCCTGCACAGCCGACCCACTCATCAGCCGAATGGGGAGACTCCCTGTTCTGCCTCCCTGCCCAAGTGATCAGCTCCGTGGGGGGGGGGGAAGGAAGGGGTCAGCCAGATTCCTGCCGGGATTGGCGATGAGGATGATGAAGGACCAGTGTCACGCAGAGCCCGGTGAGTGGCCTGGCCAGTTCTGGGGGAGGGAACTGGGCCCCTGTGGTGCCGCAGGCTACATTCGTATCCCCGAGATATGAATACAAAGTGCCTGCATCTGTTCTCAAGTATGATAGAGAGTACTATCCTGGTACCAGTGCTGAAGTAAGATTTAGCAGCCACTGGCTTCTGTACAAGGAACAGATTTTAAAAAAATACAGTCTCATTTTTGTCCTCAGGCAGAAAAAATGGCTTGGTTGAGCCCTGACCTGTCCTGGGCAACTGCTCTGGGTTGTATATTAGAAAGAACAACCATAATAGGAATTCTGTACAGTATTTGTTGTTTAAATGGCTAGTTGCAGAGAGGTAGAGTTGCTTTAATCCACATGGGAATTCAGCCCAAATTCCCTGGAGGAGAACCAAAAGAAAAGGAGCAGAGGAGATGAATCCAACAGATTTCCTTACCTGGGAAGTTCCTGGGAATTCCAGCACATCCCATTCCCTGCCTCCATGGGGAAACAGCTGCTGCACCCACCAGCACTTTCCTCTCATGTACATCCAAGAAAGAAAGATCTAGGAGGCAGCTCATCCTTTGCAGCTGATCTCCCTTCCAGACTTCCCCTATTAATTTCCTGCAGGTGGGCCATTAGCCTTGCTTGATTAGGCCAGGAACTGATGGTGAAAGCACAGAAGAAGGTGCAAAAGAAAAAAATGGGTGGACATAATGTAGGGACACAAGTACACAGGGATAACACACATAGAGCTCTATCTTGAATGCTGCTCAGTCTATGTGAGGGAAGAGGCAGGAAGAATCTCTCATGGATGGGATGGGTAACTGGTAACTAGAGATGGGCATGAATCAGAAAAACGGTGATTCATTTTAATTACTGATTTGTCAAGGTCGATGAATCACAAATAACAAATTTATGATTTTTTTCCTGAGGAATTGATGAATTAATTAGTTGATTTGTTTTTGCCTTTAAAACCCTATAAAATGCTTCCCAAGCACCTAGAGGCACCAGATTTGTAGGGAAGCTTCTCCGACTCTCCTCTACAATCCGTGCAAGTCTGTTGCTGTTTGGGCTTCCGACGTCCAAGTTATACACCCACAAAGAGGGCCCCCAGGAAAACTACCCCCAGGCATGTAGAGACACCAATATCACAGGAAAGCTTTCCTTGACACTCCTGTACAATACATCCAGGTTTGGTGAAGATTAGGTTTCAGATATCTGAGTTATACACCCCAAAGGTCCGTCATCCCAGTGCCCTTTAGCAGCTGGTTTGGGGAAACCCAATCTTCACCAAACTTGGAGGAATCGTAGAGGAGAATCAGGGAAGCTTCTCTGCAAATTTGGTGTCTCTAGGTGCCTGGGGGCGCATTTTATAGCCCGACGAATCAAAAATCACTAAAATGTATTGTATAAAATGTATAACCTTGGGCCTCCAGATGTTCTTGGACTACAACTCCCAGAAGCCTTCACCACCACCTCTGCTGGCCAGGATTTCTGGGAGTTGAAGTCCAAGAACATCTGGAGGCCAAGGTTGGGGGCCGCTGCTCTACACCACACTGGCTCTCCCACTCTTCTGCACACAGAGTTTTAATTCGAGATTATCATCTGTGCAGGTGATCAAACATGTGAAAGAAATTGTGTCACAGTTGTTTTCTTTTCTGTTGTCAAGTCATCTGTGCTCTGGCCAGGAGTTACTAGAACACAATCTTAGTTCAAAGCCCTATAGGGACCACAGCATTACATTAGTTACCACTTTCCTCAAATATATTTACACGCACACCAGGGATGGGTGAGTCTTTTTTCTTTAGTCATAGCACCATTTTGCTGTGGCAAGGGAGCCTTGAAGAATGAGGAAGAAAGTGGCCCTGAAAAGGAAGAAGTGGGAAAAACTGGGGTTCAAGCACAGTGGGGGTCAGGAACCTCTAGTTGACTCTTTGTACCCAGACCCTGTGACACCGGGCCAAGGCTCCATCTGGAACAGCCTGCCCTAATCCTGGATTCACCAAACATTCACTCCAAGGAATTCTGTGCCTGTTAAAAGACTATTGCTCAGTGTTGTTATGTGGTCTTTGCCTATGCAACCATCACCCAACAATATGCGTGTCACAATGAATGCCTGTAGTTAACAATCTAAAAGCTATGCTGGAGCCAACCAATGACCTATGATAGGAGAATAATTCGTTATGACCAGAGATTAGGCATCCTTCAGTCTTGAGAGACTATGGTAACATGCTCTGAACAGAGGTCTTGGAACAGCATCTAGTGTGGCTGAGAAGGCTAATTCGAGAGTGACAATCCCACAATTCCACACTGAAGACAAATACAATCTGTCCCCTGTCCAGCTCCGATTTTGCTGCTTTCGGGACTGCCTCTTTGCCTCGGCCTGCTGGACAAGGGTCTCTTCAAAATGGGAGTTTGTCCAGCTCGACATCTAGGGAGAGATCGTTGAGCCAAGGTACACAAAGTCATGAATAACCTCCAATTCTTGTGTGGAGATGGTAATAGAGGGAGGTGAGTCCATGCCCTGGCCCATGACTTGTGTTTTCTTCAGGCTGATTGTTAATCCAAAGTCTTGGCAGGCCTTGCTAAAACGATTCATGAGTTGTTGGAGGTCTTCAGCAGAATGGGCAACAACAGCTGCATCATCGGTGAAGAGGAAGTCCCGCATACATTTCAGCTGGACTTTGGTCTTCGCTCTCAATCTAGAGAGATTAAAGAGCTTTCCATCTGATCTAGTCCAGAGATAGACACCTGTTGCAGTTGCAAAGGCGTGCTTCAGCATGACAGCAAAAAAGATCCCAAACAGGGTTGGCGCAAGGACACAGCCCTGTTTCAATCCGCTTCAGATGTCAAAGGGATCTGATGTAGAGCCATCAAAAACTACAGTACCCTTCATTTCCTCATGAAAGGACCTGATGATGTTAAGGAGTCGAGGTGGACATCCAATCTTGGGAAGTATTTTAAAAAGGCCGTCCATGCTAACCAAATCAAAGGCCTTTGTGAGATCTATGAAGGCCACAAAGAGTGGCTGTTGTTGTTCCCTACATTTCTCCTGCAACTGTCTGAGGGAAAATACCATGTCAGTGGTGGACCTATTAGCTCGAAATCCACACTTCTTTCGTTACATTACCTTCGTTATGACCATCACCACCATAATCACCCCTTGCAGAAATGTTCAAAGATTATTTGTTTCAGGCTTCTGCATTTTTTTAAAAAAGTCTTGTGGCTCCTTTAAAATTTATTTTAGTATGAACTTTTGTGGGTTGCAACCCACTTTCTCAAACACATGGAATCCAACATTTTCGCTGTCACCACCAACACATGCATGCTATGTGGATAAAATATACTTCATGTGTCTGAAGAAATGGGCTGTAATCCAGGAAAGCTCACATTGAACTAAATGTTAATGCCACAAGTCTTTGCTTTTGGAGTTCTTTTTATTTTATTATTTGTTTGTTTGTTTAGGCTTGTTTGTTTCCCGCATCACCTCTGATTTCCAAAGCAACAGGGCTCCTAGAATTTCCCTTCTGCAAGCAGAGACTTGCGTGCGATCCTTCCAGCTGGAAAACACAGCGAAAGAGAGATTATGAGCCCGCCAGATCTAATTGCATTTTAAATGAGAGGATTAACGCCTCTTTGATTCCTGGTGCCACACTTCAGAGGATCACTCGAGAGAGACTAATTCAGGCTGAATGAACTCACTCGAGAGACTCGCCTCCCTCCTCCTCTTTTGAGAAGTGACACAACTTGTCACGGCTTAGCTTTGAACCCCAGTGGCTTGGCTTCCCCTCCTTTTTCCCACCGCCCAGCGGGCTGCTCCGCGTGGCTCCTTCGTCCCCGACTCTTAGCTTGGCAATATAAACAAACCAGCCCCTCAGACTTCACCCGCACATTCGCACGTGCTGCTTTCCCCCGCGAGGGAAGGGGGTAACGTGGAAGGCGGCGGGAGGGGGGGGAGAGTGGCAATCCGGAACGCCAAAGCCCATTTCTCCCCGGGCGCCGCCATGAAAGCTCTCTTTTCCCGACCGCACGCATTCGAGGTAGCGGGTTTTGAAATCCGCGGCTCCCCGGAACTCGCCGCCTCTTGGCGCCAGGAAGCGAGGGAAGGGGACGGCCCGAGAGACGGGAATAACCAGCCGGGCTTGGCGCGCGGGAGAGCGCCCTGTCCGCACCACTGCCGTAGATCGGGCCGCCTCGATGCCGTCGGGGTTGCCCCCAGTGGCCCGGGCCGGCCGAGGGAAACGCTCGACCGCCAGGCGAGGAAAGCGCTGCGGGCTTCAGGCGGGGCGCGGATGAGGCCGCGCCGCCGGCTGGCTGCCAACGCCCGCGAAAGGAGACGCATGTGGCGGCTGAACGGGGCTTTCGATCGTCTCCGGAGCGTCGTGCCTGCCGTACGAAGCGAGCGGAAGCTGTCCAAGGTGGAAACTTTGCACATGGCCAAGATCTACATCTCTATGCTGAGCGAGCTTTTGCAGCAGGCGGGGGGAGGGGAGGGCGCGGAAAGTGCCCTGCCGGAGCGACACGACTGGACGCGGAGGCCGCCTGGAAGCCCGGAAAGGGATTCCCTTGCCCGTCTTCCGTGACCTGCTGAACTCAGCCCCCTCCCTCCCTCCCTCCCTCCCTCGCAGCGTAGCGCCCAGTGCTGACTTGCTGCCGATGAAACCGTGCAGGACGTGCGCACCTCTGCCTCTTTCGCCCCGGGATCGGCAGGCAGGCAGGCAGGCAGGCAGGCAGGCGGGTTGCTTTGGGTTGGGGCGGGGAACCATGTGAAGGACAGCTTGACAGGGGAAAGTGGTCAGGAGAGGGGGAGATCAGACAGTAGAAGTGAGGCGCTCCCCCCCTTCTTTCTCTGAGAGAACCACGTGCATAGTTGGTGGAATAAGAATGCAATCGGGAAACACATTAAGGAGTAATAGTAATGGACAATTCACAATCGGATGATACCTTTATCAGCACCAACCACTATTAACCAATTGCGAATTCTCTTAGCCTCCAAACTTCAGCATGATTATCGTTGATATTTTTTTTTGTTCATTTGCCGACGGTAGGAAGTACTAACATGACAATTTTTTATATGTTTGCTCAGAAATTGGCCCCACTGGGACTTACTTTCAGGCGTATTTAGGGCTGCAGCTTAGCAAGCACCATGCACCATTGAAGTCAGCCAAAGACAGGTACTCTAAAATGTTCACATTTCTTTGCTGCATAATTTGCAGTGGAATAAAAAGTTGCATCGATGATTTGTCATATGCAGTTTTTGAATTTGCTTGTATTAAACTCAACCTCTTTACTGGAATGTCCTTCGGATGCTCATGCAAGCAACCAAGGGTGGTTGGCCGTCCTGAAACTGCTGGTGTGCTGGAGAGCAGAGCTCAGCCTTAAAAACTGACTGGAATGGAAGGCTAGCAGTAAGGTTAGGGTAGAGGGTTGGGCTCCGTGTACTTTTAATTTTATTTTATTTTTTTGCATTTCTTGAATGCCTTGAAAATGTCTATCTCCAGTCTACTTACACCTAAAGATATCCTTTCTGATTCTCAATAGCTCTGTTCAAGTGTCCTACAAGATGGCATGGTGGTCACTGTCCATAGAGTGAACTCTATCCAATTATTGTGTTCTTCATGGTCAAAGTGCTGAGTCTGGAGAGGAGAAATGTTCCATTTGCATGTAGGCTCTGTGTGCAAGCACAAATCCAGGTTTTCCAGGCTTCCTGGTTGCACAGACTACATGTAAGCATAACCTCTCAAAACCTAGGTCCAAAACCATGAAGAAGTGATTGGGGAGGGGGGCAGACATGGTGTGCCTGTTCACAGTACCAGATTCTGGAACACCTGGGTATTCTAGTATTACATACTAGTAACCTAGTATTACATTTTACCCCCACCCCAAGATGGACTGGGATATACCATTTCCCCGAAAATAAGCCCTAGTATGATTTTTCAGGATGCTTGTAATATTAGCCCTACCCTAAAAATAAGCCCCCGTTAAGTGAAACCCTGCCCTCCACCATTGTGCAGCAACCAGAAGATAACATGACTGTGTTTGAATAAATGTAGATAATTGTACATGAAAAAAAAAAATCCCCTGAAAATAAGCCCTAATGCGTTTTGTGGAGGAAAAATTAATATAAGACCTTGTCTTATTTTCGGGGAAACACCGTAGGTCAAAATACATGGCTGAGACAAAAAAGAAAAACATACCACAGTTGCAAGAAGCAAGATTTGTTGGAATGATTTGAGACTCTGCCATTCTGTAAAAACATGACTCATAGGTGACTAAAATGTCTCACTCTGGTGTATGATGGTTAGTATTTTATTTATATTACTCTATTTGAGTAATGTTGCACTCTATCATTGCTGGGGATGGACACAAGCAACATAAACACTTTTTAATATATAATCGGTGGTTGGTGCATAAACTTGGATTACTGTGAGGTTGAAAGGTCTGCCTTGGATTCGTATTGAAATCATTCTATCATTTTTGAGACTGTATCCCAGTACAGCTTTTCCCACTCTTTTGTTGACTATGAGGGCTACTCCATTTCTTCTACGGGATTCTTGCCCACAATAGTAGATATGATAATCGTCTGAATTGAATTCGCCCATTCCCGTCCAGTTTAGTTCACCGACGCCCAGGATGTCAATGTTTATTCTTGCCATCTCCTGTTTGACCACATCCAGCTTACCAAGGTTCATAGATCTTACATTCCAGGTTCCTATGCAGTATTTTTCTTTGCAGCATCGGACTTTCCTTTCACTTCCAGACGTGTCCGCAGCTGAGCGTCCTTTCGGCTTTGGCCCAACCACTTCATTAGCTCTGGAGCTACTTGTCCTTGTCCTCTGCTCTTCCTCAGTAGCATGTTGGACGCCTTCCGACCTGAGGGGCTCATCTTCCAGCGTCATATCTTTTAGGCTTTTGTTTCTGTCCATGGAGTTTTCTTGGCAAAGATACTGGAGTGGCTTGCCAGTTCCTGCTCCAGGTGGATCGCGTTTAGTCAAAACTCTCCACTATGACCTGTCCGTCTTGGGTGTCCCTGCACGGCATAGCCCATAGCTTCTCTGAATTACTCAAGCCCCTTCACCACGACAAGGCAGCAATCCATGAAGGGGACTTTCTCCCATAGGCACCTACAAATGTATTAAGGTTCCTTTCTGAAGCCCAACTCTGCTTCTTTCTGCTCTCAGACATGTAACAGCAACACAAACGGGCCTTTTCCAGAGCAGTGCTAAGATTACGTACAGCCTGGACCCACCTCTGCTCATCTTGTAGCGGACATTGAAATTGTAGTGTTTTGGAAAGCTTGTGTGTTTTTACTTGTTGCTTATTACTAGCAAAGTAAATGAAACTGTCCTGTGGCAGTTTTGATTACCAGCTGGGATAGACAGGCTAAAGCCTCACCTACTGCTTATGACAGTATTTCCTTTTTCCCTGGAAATACTAGAACAGAGGTGAGCAACTGCTGTCCTGCTGCTGTTGATTGCAGTTCTAGCATCCCTCGCCTTTGGAGGGATGCAGCCCTATTGCAGTTTAGGGCTGACAAGAATTGTAGTCCAACAAACTGAGTGCCGTAAGTCCCCCTCCCCTGCATTCACCAATCTATGATTATCTGCACACAAGCCACACGCTATACTTAATGAGTTTGGCCCTCATCCGTAATGTACTTTATGGTGACTTTAGTACATCAACATACCAAAAGAATATAGTAAATGCTGAAGCTGCCACTGGGAACGTGGCAAAAAGACTTGGACATCTTTCCCTATAAGGGCACAAAATTACACACATTCCTCCAGATTATCTACAAATTCTTTATTTTTATTCTGAATGGTTTACTGCTACAGTAACATGTTGCCCAAATGTTAAAACTGCTATACCATTGAACCTTAACCTTTGAGAAGTTTGGGATAGCAAGCTAAATTAGTGATGCTATTTGTTTTTGTCCCCTTATGAAAATAATAAATTGTGCTTCATAACTGCTGAAGGTTGCACTTCCCAGACCATGTTCCAGTTAAGTGGATTTGCTGGACGTGCTTATAACTTGCCTTCCCAACACTGTACTGCTGTCAGCTTATTTTTCAGAAATAACCATTTAGTGTATCAAAAGGCAGAACAGAACTCGTGAAAAGCTCTTGGTGTCCAAATGACATCTGTAAGAAGAACTTAAAATAAAATTTGGAGCCAAAAATGCATAGCTAGAGGGAAAAATAATATCTATTTCCATATATTTTGACAGCCTACACACTGTCAACATGGCTAACTTCTAAGGTTTGAATTCTGTCTGTGGCTATTTCACAAGTAGCCTAAGGCAACCTACTATACATACATTATAGGCACAACCTTATCATTATAAAAGGAAATGTCTCTCTCACTGCACCTCAGAATTGCAGTGGCTGCAAAGTTTCTAGCACTTACATAATAATTTTTTTAAAATGTATATATATGGAGTTTTCTTCAGCAGAGTTAGTTGCCTATATTTTTCACACTGTCCACATTAAATCACTGTTGTCATATGTGTTTTGTTCTCACTTTAGCAGTGCTAAGGCAAGATTCAAGAGAGGGTCGCTATTTTGATGCTCCTGTGAATAGCCATATGGTGGGAAAGAAGATTACCAACTTTCAGACTGACCCCATTTATATACTATGGTTAAATTCCTGTTGTTAAGGAAGTTACATACAAGGATATCTGCAAGCGGGATCTGAAGGCCTTAGGAATGGACCTCAACAGATGGGAAACCTTGACATCTGAGCGGTTCAGCCTGGAGGCAGGTGGTGCAGCATGGCCTCTCCCATTTTGAAGAGACACTTGTTAAGCAGGCCTAGGCAAAGAGGCAATCTCGAAACCAGCAAAATCAGGGAGCTGACAGGGGACAGATTGTATTTGTCTTCAGTGTGGAAGGGATTGTCACTCTCGAATTGGCCTTCTCAGCCACACTAGACGCTGTTCCAAGTCCTCCATACAGAGCACGTTACCATAGTCTCTCGAGACTGAAGGATGCTAAATCTAATCTAAGGAAGTCACATCAGTGGGGATTCAGTAAGTCAACTCCTCTGTAAATTCCATGGATTTAAAAGGGCCTACTCTAATTGCAACTTATTTTAACATAGTAAGTTGCAACAGTGATTAGCAACTTGCTGACATTTAACTCCTTACGGATACAGGAAAACATTTTTTTTTCCTGGCCAGTTGGCAACCCAAGTAGAAAGCGATCCCTGCCTAAACCAATGTGTACTGCTTCACTACCCATGAAGTCTTTTCGTGTCCCTTTCAGTGTTCAATTTGATGCCCGAGTCCATGGTAAAAGTCCTTTTAAGTTTTATGAGCTGGGGTATGGATTTTATAGAAAAGCCACATTCAGTGGCCTAGTAATAGCGACTATCTGTGCCTTGGCCGATGCTGCCATTAACATGCCAGAAGGCTAATTAAAAAAAAAAAACAATCAATGATTTACACCCATTTTTATCCATGACATTTCAACTAATTTCAAGATAGCAGTCACACTGTTCTCTCTTCTAAAACATTTTAGGTCCAGCCTCCATTATATAAAAAAAACTATGCTTATTACATGTATATTATGTATTGAAAGTAGCAATTTTTATTCGAGTTAAAATTATTTACAAAAACCAAAAGACATACTTCATGAAACTGGTACAAACTATTATTCCTGCCGTTGGCTTTTGCTCCAAAGATCACAGCTGAGAAATACTGTATAAAATAAAAATAGGATTGGATTCAGAAAAGTACTCTACTATTCTAGTTTCCAATTGCGCTTATTTACATATATATTTACAGTGGAAAAATTACTTTAAAACTTTAAATTTGAAGGTTGGCCTCAAGTACCCATTCAAATGCAGAGTTTGATGAGGGTTTGACAAGAAATCATACTGCAGCCTGCAGAATGATTTCTCCCCTGACCCTCCCCCAAAAACCAAACAGTCTGCATGTTTCAGTGCTTGTTAATTAAAAACTGTTCTAACACAAGAGTTTAATCAATTCCCATTCAGATAATAACCAGTGTAACAGAGAAGTGTTGTTTCTGATTCCCCCATCATTGCATCTGTTTTATAATTATCCGTCATTGTGCATACATACACAAAAAACTAACTTAAATCTACATGAAGTCCAACTAAAAATGGAAGCCATTGCTCTAAATTGTTAAAACTAAAATGACAAAAATATATCCAGTAAATCCTGAATCTCAAAATAATTTACAAGTACAGCTTAACTATGTTGCTGTTTCTCTCATACAGAAAGTATTTTACCAAGGGCAAACACAGCCTCAGCATCTTTTCTAAGTTACACTGGTATTTTATAGGGTGCATGGGGTTGAAAAAAATGTGAAAAGAATTCAAAAAAGCAGGATCAATATAGGATTTTGCTTCTAATCATTTACTTCCTTACTGAATTCTCAACAATCTGCATTATCAAAAATAGGAAGACATAGAAGGCAGCCACTGTATGTAAAATTTTTTACAGCTGGCACTGATACAAAAGCACAGGTTTGTAACTTTATACATGGAGATAACACAAGATCTAAAAAGCAGGTTAGATTTTCTGTTATTTCTCCCACCCCTCATTATACACAGAACTAATATTTTTATGGCTTCAAGTTTTACAAATTCAATGAAGTAACATGATGCAACTACCTACACAGGAAATGTGGAAAGTGTCTGTGACACAAATGTCTCAAAAAGTTTTGTGAGTATTCAAGACCAGCTTAATAAAAACCATGAGAAATTCTGTCAGTCAGAACAATGAGTGCAAGAGAAGTCACTAATGTTCAAAACCTTCAAAAACAGAAAAGAAGTATTTTGTGGGGATTTTTTATTCCACTAAAGTCTCAACACAATCCTTTGCTGTGAACCAGACTCCACACTGAACAAAATCTTCACTATATTCAGCTATTTAAGGCTTTGTATTGTATGCATTTACCTGCGAAATACTAAAGAAGAAACAGAAAGATTATGTCAACTGGAAACATTAATCCCCCTTGGTATTTTAGCTCTATGCTTCTTCCTCAAATCGACAGCATTTTAAAAAATTTGCTTATTATGAAGTGTAAACTACCCTGGCATTGAACATTGCTTCAAACTATCCTTTTAATAGGGCACATTTTACAGTTACTGCATTTTTAAAAAAATATAGATACGGCCACCAGCTGGGAGGGGATTTCTTTTCCTGCCTGCCTCTCTTAGAGCTATGAAGTGTTACGGTCAATCAGTTTACAGTATGTAGGCCACAACAATTTCAAAAACTGAGAAGTAGTTGCCAACAACCCAATTTTCAATCAAAAACAGTATAAAAAATAAACTATCCAAGCCTCAACCTCTTTGGATTCCAACACATTTAAATATAGACAGTAGTTAAAATCACAAAAAAGTATTTAAAAATTTTCTATTTTTTTTATGATTTTGGAACAATCTCTTTAAAAAGCAAGAGCAAATTAAAGTCAAATCAGAGCAATGCTGCTGCCCAGAGCATCTTTACTAGAAGATTTGATACTCAGTAGCTAAAGCTGCCTTTGCACCTGGCTGGCATGAAAAACAGTGGCTTAACAGTAAAACAGCAGTTGCACTATCAGCAGCAAGTTTTTCCCCTTTAAAGTTGTTACAACCAAAGCCAGAGAAATAAAAAGGGAGAGTAACCCTGCCAAATATATTTAAATACTGCACTGCATTATTATAAACACCATGAATCCTTGACTTAATTTCTTCAGATGTTTTCCCCCTCATTTTTGATAGTTGCAGATTGATGTGGTAACTGTCTTTCAGAAAATGCTGAATCTACAGTTTAGAGACCAGGTAGCTTAAAAATCCAAACACGAATGAGACTGATGAATGCTCTTGATGCATCCTCAATTACTTCTTTCATGACTTCTTCCTTTGCCTAAATGGTAGAGCGCTCCAGCATTTGAGTGCCTGTTGCAGAACTTGCGGATCTAGCAGTGTTCCAAGTATTCAATCACTCTAGAGATAGATTTCTGGCCTGTTGTTCCAACAGCACACTGAGTGGGTAAGGAGAAAAACAATAAGACACGTTTACTGAAAGTATTAAAACATTTTTTTCCTGATAAGAAAGACTAGTTGACTGTAAATCACCATTAAAGCATTTCTCAAAGAGCTACATCACATTGCAAAGCAGTTATTTTTTCACATTTGTGAGAAAAATAAATTCATTTACAAACAGGAAGTCTGAATTTCATAAGACTCAGCCTTACTAAAAGCCTACAGTGTAGGATACACTGCTACAGTCAACCCTCGACTTACGAACTTAATCCGTTCCAGAAGGACGTTCTTAAGTCGAAAAGTTCGTAAGTCGAATAAGCATTTCCCATAGGAATGCATTGAAAACCAATTAATCCGTTCCGGCTGTTTTTGGTTCTTAGGTCGAGGGGCGGTTTGTAAGTCGAACCATTAGTTCCCATAGGAACTAATGCAAAGCCGGTTAATCCGTTCCTACCACTAGGGGCAGAATTTTTTTTCTTTTTTCCCTTTTAACCTAAGATGACTTAGGTTTTTTTTTCGGTTCGTAACTCGAAGTAAAGTTCGCAAGTCGAGGCTATATTTTTCTATCAGAGCGGTTCGTAAGTCGAAAAGTTCGCAACTAGGGCCGTTCGTAAGTCGAGGGTTGACTGTATTTATATAAATTCACCACAACCATCTTGCAACATTAGGGAAATTCTTGGCAACTGCCACTACTTTGGAAGATACGTAAGCAGCCGACTTAGTTTGATGGGAACTGACCATAGATTGGAAGATGCAGTTTGGCTACCTTGTACTAAATCCTGGGAGTGGGCAATGAGAACAGATTTTTGTGTGAGACTGAACTAAATCCTGTTACAGATAAATTATTTGGCTGAGCAGATGTTAGAAACAGAATTGGTTTAGCGGAGTGCATGTTAGACTAGCACTCGGGACCTGGGTTCACAGTCCTGCTTGGCTAGAACTTCATGGGGGGTAGTGGTGGTAAACCATTCCTTGAATGTCTCATATACCTTGAAACATGTATTAGGGCTGCCATTCATCTGATGTGACTTGATACACATAACGTATATACTTTCAGAAATAACCACTTTATTCCTTAATTCTAAGAATACATCCAACCCCAAACACACTGATTTACAGCTAGTTCTGATTTAGCAGACCTCCAGCATTCTAGGGGGGAAAGGACTGTAGGTTCCCTTGATCTAAACATCTGCCTGCTCCTGCTATTACTCAATGGTACACTATTTACTAATAGAAAGAAAAATATTGGCTCCAAGTGGCAGTTCATGAGACTGCAGAGCTGCTCTTCTAGACTGCCGCACTTGCTTCCCAAGAGATCAGCATAGCAAAACAAAGGTCCTACCACTCTGTGAAGGAGCAATGCATGACCCTTGCTTCCTTTCCTCCCTGCTAGAAAGACCAATTTTATTTATTTATTCATTTGGAAGTAGAAGACTTCCTGTTTGCACCTGCTTTTCCCTCCTCCCTCATCACCTTTTCTTTTGTATTATGACTTTTAGATTATGAGCCTGGAGACAGGCGCTCTGAGGTAAAAGGGCAACAATAATACGGGGAGGAGGTCATTTTCTAATATGTTGTAAAGTGAAACTCTACTCAAGGTACTCAGAAAAATAATTACAATCTTTCATATACTACTTACAGTAAGATTCATAAAACTGAGGAACTTTTTGAGCATTTCTGTCATGATTGAGAAATCGCCTTCTGGTAAGTATGTCCTCACAGTAGTCACATTGATCTAAGGACATAAATTTTGAATTAAAAAAATTCCAAAATGTTAACAAACACTGCTTTGATTACTGAATGATCATTTACATCCTGTTCTACACACCTCACCCCACCACCCATAGTATAGTTAAAACTCGCAAATGTATCTGCAAGTCCCATGACATCTTGCTGTAACAGAGCAACCTAGCTACTAGAAGTGACTTAGATTTCCTCCAATGCCAGCCTTGTCCAAGACCTTTCAGGTCACAAATCTCAGCATTTCCTAAAAGCTGGAAGCAAAGTTTGGAACTTAATTGAAATGCAAAAGACTCTTCCCCATGCCTTACACCTGTTGCACGCAACTTCATAATTTAAAGTTTTGACAGGCAATAATACCATGTACACCAGAATAAAAATGGAGATACATGACCAAGTACATAAAAATAGTAGAATTGACCCAAAGGATAATGATTTTGATTCTCTAAAGAAAATATCTTCAAAATGTGATACTGCCCTGCTGAACAGATATGCAATGATAGTTTCCTTACTGGACTCTCCTGGCAGAGGCAGCCCAGAAGCAATGCTGTGTATGAGGCCACAATGCAATCTTCCATGTGTTTCCCAGCATGCTGAAGGGCTGTAAGTAAACAACAGCATTTTACTCAAGTGTATACAATTCAAATTCAACTAAATTTTAATGCCACTTCTGGTTTTTCTGATTTCTTAAGAAAATCTAATACATTTCCTAAACACTTACAGAACAGGTAATACTACATATGTGTATACAGAGAGAGTAACAGAGTGTGAAAGTCTACACAAGTAAACACCAGGCTGGGCTAGCTATCAGCATTCTGTGGAATGCCAATCTTACCAAAGGCACTAGCATTATCCAATCTTGTTCATACCACAATACTATCAACTTTAACAGACATATTGTTCATCCTCTAAAGATGCAGGGCAGTAAAATAATTTGGGGATGTAGGAGGGTCAGGAGGAAGCCACAGAAAAGAATACCTTAGAAGGAAAAGAAATGATTGCAGACAAGTGGGAAGATAAGATGCCTGCTGAAAATCAACGTTAAAGAAAACAAAAACTGACAGAAGAATTGAACTTAGAAAAATGGGACAAAAGCCCAAAGAAACTAAGAGGTAAGAGTGAAGTGGCAAAGTTAAGTTTCAGTTTAGTTAACATATCTAGACAGGAAGCAGCAATTTCCAGAAGTGGTTTCTTCAATTTCATCAAGGAAAGACAATTTTGAGGAAGAGAACCTGAAGTGAGGCCAGCAACAGGAGAAGAAAGGAATTACTCTAATCCTTGATCAACATAACTACACTTTAGGGGAGAGAGAATACACGAGAGACATGAGCTCAAGTTGCAGAAAGAGGCAGGAAAGAAAATTTGAAACACTGAACTCAAACACTGCTTATTTAGGCAAGTATTTCCTCTACCATCAGTAGCTCTACCCTGCTTGCTCTTCCTCAGCAACCCATGCTCACCTTTATTAAGATCTAGCTCTTCTTCATCTTCTTCTTTCTTCTCTTTCTCCTCTGCGTTCTCTGGCTTTTCTGTAGAAACCCACTGGATCTCTCCACTTGTTTCCTGCCACTCCCCACTCTTGTCATGCTGTGCAGCAGGAGCCTCTTTAATCAGCTCATCTGTTTGGCTCTCTGCCAACTGCGCTGCTCGTTCACGCTCAAGGAACAACTGAGAGGAAAAATTCCACTGATGGTGAATCACAAGGCCAAGTGCTTATGCACTTCTTAACTGCCATGAGGGAACATCAAACTTGCACTTCCTGTACTTTTATGAACATTATCCTTTCTATCAAATGTTTCATTAAAATTTTAGGAATTCCATTGGTTTGTGTACAGCATAAAAATACATTCTGGTCTAATGTACAAAGGCAATGCAAAAACACTGAAAATTTAGTGGACTGCTATAAAATATATCGACACAACAGACCAATAGGCACATCTTCAATTCATGGCACCTATTGGGATCAACTGTAATGAATTTTACAGAAGAGCAGAAAGTTTTGTCTCATAGTAATGAAGAAATAATTAGTGAGAGAGCCCAAACCTGGGTCAAAATTCAGTTGTGAATAAGAGTATCCAAAACGTTAAAAAAACAAAACAGACTTCAGCTTTGCAAATGTTTTGACTACTAATTACAACTGAACATAACACCCAAGTGCAGAAGCAAAGTAACAGATACTGGGAATATTCAAAGGATACCTATCACAAGAATTCCCTGGTTTATGAAGCTCCCAGTAACATTCAGCTAGCCACCAGACATTGCACGAGACTGCCTTAGCAAAAACAAACACTAAATAATGTGGCACCTTTATCAAATTTATTTCAGCATAAGCTTTACTGGATTACAATCCAGTTCTTCAGACACAAGGAGTAATATATCTGGATCACATGCAAGATTCCCTCTAAGGCACGCGGCTGTGCGCAGGCACGTGACTCCACCTCCCTCCACGCAGTTTTCCTCCTCCTCTATGCAGCAATCATTTTCAGCCCCTTTGGTTCTGGTCACAACAGAAACCTACAGGGGGTGGAGTCACATGCTCACGCAGGGGTGAAGTCACACGCATGAAAAGCAGAGCCCTGCCTAGCAGGGCTGAAAATTAGAGGGTACACTGATCACATGTTTATATACAATGTACATGATGGTGTGGGGACAGACAACTTTCAATAAAATGCATGGCTGTTGCCAGACTGCATATATTTTGGAGTAAAAGGGGTGATTTACCTGTACTAGAGCCTGAACAGCAGCCATCTGTCCAGATGTGCTTAAACTATCATTGGCTTCTCCCAAACAGAAGGAATCAAAGGAGCATGATGTTTCCATGTTCACAAGACAATGTCGATTTCTTGCACTGTACTCTACTAGATTAATCAGGAGGCCCAAACCCTGCAAAGATACAAAAAACAAACAGGTCAGAAGTAATGCCCTGTTATATCTTGGATATATGTTACCCTCCACATATATTATGTTATTTGACAGTGAAAGTAATTGTACGTCAATAGATCATATTTGTCATACTTACATTATGTGCTACAAGCCAAACAGGCACACACGTTTAAATTGACCATCTATACTACTCAAACATCCCAAATCATTAACCATCTGCTAAAAAGTAATTATCTTTTGCAAGAAACATCTATGTGAAACATTCTTGGCTATTTTTACTCACTGAAATCTACATTTCCCACCTTGAAAAAAACAGGTATTTAGATACAGAAATGTTTGGAAAAGTTTAAAGATATAATCAGCTATTTTGGCAATTGAGATAGATCACTTACTATCTCCATAACGTCTAACCCAGGATAATTAATCTCTGTTTAGAAATAGAAAGATCTAGCTAAATATGGAACTCCTAAAGATGTTTTGCTAGTGGACTCTCCAACTTCACCCTGGATCTCACTGATGGTAACATTCTATGACAAATCACTCCCTTCCAAACTGCTTCCACTTGGCAGCATTGGCATTCAGACTGGCAATGACTCTCCAGGGTTTCAGAAAGGATTCCTTCCTAGCACTAGCTGGAGATGCCAGGGTTTGAACTTAGAGCCTTCTGCGTGCAAAGTGTGTGAACTAACATGGAACATGGCCAAACAGCCCGAAAAATCCATAACAATCATCGGATCCCAGCTGTGAAAGCCTTCGAGAACACATTGTGTGAACTAACCTTGATACACCAATTCCTTGCAAATATATAAGATAAAACTACCAATGGCTACTACTCGTTATGATTATCCCCTCAAATGATCGCTCACTAATAAAAGGCTACAAACTGCAGCTGCTATTTTGATTTAGTCTTGATCTGTCAACTTAACATAACACAAGCACTGATCGCACTGAACATTCCTGGGGCAAGCATTCTATAGTCAAAGAGCTGCCACTCAGAAGTCCCTCTTCCACAGTCAATAGCTACCTAGCTTCTGAATAAAAGAAACTAGGAAAATGACTTCTGATCGATTAAATTCTGGCCAAATTTATCTGTGAGAAGGCTTTTGTTCAAGCACTTTAATCCCTAAACAAGCATGGCTTTACTAGTCAAAAGCAGAAGTACACTGGGAGCCTATGAAAATCTATCAGTAATAGATCCAACTGCCATGCCCCACTTAAAAATGATGCTGCCATATTATAATCCAACCCAAGTTTCAAAATTGTCCTTCATATGTTGTACTGGAGTACCAACTGTGGAAGGGGATTGTAAAACTAGGTAAAAATGTATCCATCTCACCTTAACTGATTCTTTTACTAGGCTGTACATCTAAAATTCAATCTTTGGCTCTCTTAATAAAAAGATTGATTGCTTGGTACTTCCACTGGAAACAGTAAAGCAAACCTATCTGTTTTGCTAAAAACTACAGGCAGTCACCTGAGTTGCTGCTGTCTTTGTATTTTAAGAGTGGGGGATCTAAGATACTCTTATTTTCCCAGTGTGAAATGTATATAATTATTAATGGTCAGTATCTCACTGCATTCACATAAGGTTTGTGTAATTTGCTGCAGCTAACTGCAGATGAATGACAAAATACAAGGGCTGGTCTTGGTTGTGTTCCTGGTCACATGCTCAAATGGGAAACCAAGATTATCCACAATTACTGGCAGCAAGTTACACAAACCTTACATGAATAACAACAGCATTCTGGCTAGTGATTCCAAACGCATAATGTCTATCTGGGGAATGAGTTCAATTCTTACCTATTGACTTAAAAGATCTAGCTAAAGGTACAGCAGAGGTGAGGGCTCCTATACTTCCCCCTTTTTAATATTTAGGTAGATGAAGAGTTGTGGAGAACTTGAAAGCTTGTTTTTTGGGGTGGGCGGGTAATTTACTGTTGATCTTTATGGAAGTACTGCCTACTTGTAGATCTTGGATTTTGTTTTGTTTATTTCCTATGAATTAATATAGAAGTTTCCCCCAAAAGTATATATTGAGTTATTTGTTGTAATACTAACTATTCCTTAAAATTCAGTATTATTTATGTATTGAAATATTTATATATTGATTCTAAGACCCAAGAATCTAGGGGGGAGGGGAGTCTTTATTTCTAGATTTTTTAAAAATGGTTTTACTTACCAGAACCCGAATATCAAATCTCTGTTCTTGAGGTAGGAACTTTGGAACCTGAAGTACACAATTCAGAGCTGTGCTAATAAGACCATCTTGCTCGCCTGTTTTTGTGCTACCCCACTCTGTAAACATTAATGCACAGACATTTTAAAATATGGTATTTTCCCACTTGGGAAACAAAACAAAACTGGCACTGCCTGCTTGTAGATCCTGGATTTTGTTTTGCTTAATTGGTATCAATTTATATAGCCTCCTACTTTTCTCAAAAAGTATTTAGTTATTTGTTTAAAAAACAAATATTCATTAAAATTCATTATTATGCATATGTAATAGTATATAACTCGCTGCAGCTAACTGCAGATAAATGACTAGGTATGAGGGCGTATATATTTATATACTGCTCTAGATCCAAGAATCTTGGCTGGTGGGGCAGCGATCTATCCCATTACAGGTTTATGTTTTAATCACACAAATCACTTTCTCATCAAACTTATTCCCTTCAACATCTCCTCATTCAGAATTTGATTTTTGGTAAGAAATTTACAGTAAAAAGCTGGATCAAATGTTCTATTATACCAAACCCATCAGTCACGAACGCACTGCGACTCCCTCATGACCTCTGTAACATAACTGAATCAACTAAACACCATACCCCTCTCAAATTCAGCTAAGGTGACAGTCAAAACAATGCATTCACCTTTTCTCATTTCCATCTGATATTTTAGTGACATTTATCATGTCAATCCAAAAACAGCAAGTTGCTGTAATGAGAAGATTAGTTTGTTTTCTGTTTTGTTTTGTTAATTTATGTTGACTGGCCCAATTTAAAATCCTGTGACCTATGTGTCATCAGTGTCTACAGCACACACAATAATCATGCTCAAATGACAATTATTTGAAGTTTCAACTCTGCAGAATTATTTTCTTGAACCTTGATCTTACTTCTTAGTATATACATTTATTACCCAATCACCTGGCCTAAGCATAAGTAAAGTTTTTTTCTGATTACAATGAGGAACTATCTGCCTAGACAAATAATAATTTTATTTTATGATTCATTGTGTAACTGCTACAATAAGAATTACTTACCATTATCATTTGTTAAATTGAGTAAGACGCCAATGATAGCTCTCATACAGTCTTCCACTGCCTTACCCACATGGTTTGTTACATTCTGGTGAGGCAGTGGCTTACTATCTGGAAGACAGATCGTGTCTTCGGCACGGTTGTATCTCTGGATCAGCTCCTCACAATGCTGCAATGCTCTGGAAGGAGAAAATGCCAACACCACATAACACACATAATCTCTACATTACAGTAGGAAAAATGTTTCTGCTAAGAAACATAGCTCCAATTCTGAACAGTAAGCTATGTCTCATGCTAGCTTAACTGCAATGACTGTTTCATATTAAGAGCCTACACCAACAGCGCAACGTCCAATACTATCTTTCAAAGTGTCATCTCACATGCCTTTTAATGAAATAAGATTTGTAACTCATAACTATGAGTGGATAGATATGAGATCACAATGGAGTCTTACATTTCTCTGACAGCCTTAATATCCTCTCCAGGAACTGCCCAGTTTACATCTTTATTAAACAAGACTGACACATTAAACTACAGAGGCAAGAGACATGAACAAGAAGCATGCATCATTGTTTATGGCTCACATAATGTGCCATAACAACTACGATGGCAAATGGTAGCATACATATATGGAGCTGGAATTAACAAACATCCTCCACTGGAAGCTGCAAAAGGTATAAAGTAGTTGGTACTTTTATTCCAACCACAGTGCTCACAATGATTTGTCAAAGCAGTTTTCATGTTGCGCACAGCAACCCAAACACCCACCTTCCAGAGAGTGGAGCAGGGGAGAGGGAAAGAAGGAAAAAAGAGGAGGGGGAGAGGGACTTGGGAGTTCTGAGGGGAATCTGCTTATTACAAAATTGGGATATCTTTATCATACAAATATAATTGCTTGCAGAATAGCTACTACTAACAGGTGCGAAACCAAGCACATCATTAATTGCAAGCAAGAAGTGGCCTCACTTTTTCCATGTGGAAACACTCAAAAATAATGCACAAATTCTGAAAAGCTCTGAGACAAAATTCAAGGTGCCAATATATGTGACTTTAGATATTCCTCGATAAAGCAATTCACCTATCACCAGGGTGGATAAACATCAATGATTTTTTAAAAATCAATTTGATTTAAATCATGGTTTAAATAAAACATTTTGATTTTTTAATTTAAATTGTCAACAAATCCAATTTTTAAAATTTAAGTCAAATCCACCCTGCCTATCACTGACCTTTACAAATATTTTCAAAATGTGTACCACACTGTACAGTATTACAATAAGTATTAATTAGAACTTACTTAGCTGAAGAGACTATGAGTTGTGAATCCTTATATGCTATCAAGTAACTCTGATTCTCTGGATTATGAACTGTTACCTGAAAAAAAAAAAACACCACGCCAAAAATCAGGGTTTCAGTCTTCGATATAGCGGTTTAAATTCTTTTATGTTTGTAATATTCTGAAGCCTATAGCAAAAGTTTTATTGCATGTATAAGAACCAACAATGTTAAACTTTTCAACTTCTAGAAATATATATAATTGCAACTCTGCTCTTCATTGTACGCTGAAGAAAAAAAATAAGGAAAGCATGCCCTTTCATTGTGCAAAATGGACAGGGTGTGGGGGAATCGTGCAACCAAAAATATTCTAGAATGTTCCAAACATGTCCTGTACAAGCTTCTTATGTGCCCTTCCACAAAGCCTACAATGAAGAATTAAAGAAAATAACCAGCTGCCGCACCAAAGCAGATCTGACAGAACCTTTAATACTTATTCTCAATATCAGTTTCAAGTATAGAGGAAAAAACTGCATCCCTACAAGGTTATAATAATTGTTATCATAATTAAAGCACTGAACAACAAAAATTATAAAAAGTAAATAGTTAAAACACAAAAGAATTCCCCACTTGGGAGTTGGCCCCACTGAGCATAGTAGAATTGCATGCAAAGTTTGTTTAAGGGCAACCAAACTTTCTGTGGGAAAGTTGCCCTTTCTGGCAACCAAACTTTCTGTGGGTTCAAACCCCCTGCTCAAAATGCTGCTTAATTCCAAGACAGTTGCAAGTCCCTACATAGGACCTAAGGGGATTTTTTCCAACTTGATGACCACCAAATGGGCCAGATTCAAACTGCCATGAAACTCAGGAAAGCTCACCAGAACAGTTCAGCCAGTTTCCCTTTACATAACCTCTGTACTCTACCCAGCAGAGAAAGACTAACCAACAGGACTATTCCACTGGGTTTGGGGAGATAGAAGCTCCTCTTCTACCCCCATTTGTCACCTAGCCAAAGCCATTCAGCTAAACTACTTGCACTATGTCCATCTCAGCTCATTGTTAACAGTTCTTATAGCTTTTAGAACTGGTACCTGAGTTTGCTTTTGATATTCCTCTGCCCCCATCCTTTTTGCTTGCTCATTTTAGATTGTGATTCTGCGGATAGGCAATGTCATTATTCTCTGTTAGTCATTCTGGTTGCTCTTTTTTGGCTGAAGAGTTGAATGAACATAAAAAGCCACCCTTCAGCTGAAGAATGGTTATAGAGCTCTATTTTTTGTCTCTCAAAGAAAAAAGCAATGAAAAAGGTGAACCAAGAACATTTTCATCCCATATTTATCCCTATACTTGGCAGTAACTTTGGAAGACCTGAAAGCCATTCAGAGTCACTGAAATGGAGTTGAACGTGACTATTTGATTTAGGAAGATCAGTACATGGCCCATCAACATTAAGTCAGGGCTGAAAGAAAAAAAGGGGGGGCAGCCAACTGACATAGATCATGCCAGAACTGGAAGAATCTATGTTAAAAAGATCTGTAGACATGACATCCCCCATTCCTGCTTCTGAATTTCTCAAAGAATCGTCTTACACCATTGCAATACTTACACTTTCTAAAACCCGTAAACACCTTTCTGCTCCCCACAATGAAGCAACCAATTTCTCTTCATTTTCATCACTGCTTAAGTGATCCACACATTCTTTAACTAAAAAAAAAAAAGGGGGGGAGAAGAATATGCAGATATGAGAGTGTTAGAATCAGCAGTGTAATGATACCATTTTAGATGCATCAGGACAGTCCACGCTGCATGTCAATTCAAAACCAAGTAATAAAATACTTAGCATTAAAGCAGAAACAGTTCCCAAATATATATTGCTGCTAAGGAATTTATGCTCTTAAACTAAAGACTGCAGTTAGCTTTGAAGAATCAGCAAAGCTTGAGGGATTGTGCTGGCAGGGACCACAACTATGTGTTAATCACAAAGTCCGAGTGCTTCGACTCCATGAGTCCTGGCTTCCACTAACAACACTGGTGATGAAATGCCCCAACAGCCTGATTACATTCTTTTAAGTTTAATACACACTATCACATACAACAGCTAGAGGCTACTCTAAAATAAATTCTCAATTAATTTCCCAAAACGTCATCAGCATCACAGGTTAATCTATTAAAATTTAAAACATAAACTGACATGAAAAAATATTACCGTTACTTTAATCTTAAAAAGCAAAATTAGCTGTATTCAAGTCTTTAGCAAATCCTCAATTAAACTTCCCGACACCAAAATTTCATTATTTATAAAACACAGATGCATAACACAGTTTACAGTGGTACCTCGGTTTACGAACGCCTCGGTTAACGTAATTTTCAGTTTACGAAGGAAAATCCATTGAAAATAATGCCTCGGTTTACAGGGTTTTTTTTCACAGTAAAAAGGAAGTTTCCCTAGGATGCATTGTGCCTGGAGGTTTATAGTGTCACCCCCTGTTCCTATGGCAATCCAAGTTTCCGTTTATGAATTTTTCGCATTACCTAACGTCCCGGAGAACGCATTAAATTCGTAAACCGAGGTACTACCTGTTTCCCTGAAAATAAAACCTAACCTGAAAATAAGCCCTAGTATGATTTTTCAGGATGCTCGTAATATAAGCCCTACCCCAAAAATAAGCCCCAGTTAAGTGAAACCCCGCCTTCCACCATTGTGCAGCAACCAGAAGAAGATGACATGACTGTCTTTGAATAAATGTAGATTGTTGTACATGAAAAAAATAAAACATCCCCTGAAAATAAGCCCTAATGCATTTGTTGGAGCAAAAATTAATATAAGACCCTGTCTTATTTTCGGGGAAACACGGTACTGTACTTTATCTTTGAATGAAACTAAGTTTAGCAACTAAAACACATTAACAGTGATAGAAAGGGATGTTTTTGCACCAAAACGGCATAAGAGGGCACCCCAAAACACCTTGCCCTATAGCATTTAACATTCAAGACTGTATATTAATAGACCTTTGCAGTGATATGGAGGCAACTAAGACAAAGCTACTATGATAATACCTACTAACAGGATAAATACTCTATTTTTCATTCTCAACTGGAGGCAGGCATAGCCACAGTCTTTTATTATTTTATTGTGTATATTCTGTGGTGAGAATTGACTAAGGTCATTTTGCTACAACTGTAGAAAATGCTTAACATTAAATAGCCTAGTTTAGAAGATTCTAAAAAATCTGCAACTGTCATCCCCTGGATTTTCTACATGGACATATTTATCTTATAACTGAAGAAACAGTTATTTCATTCTACTGTGCTATGAACTCAGAAATTATGCTCCTGTTTTAAAACCCATGTAGTTCAATTCAGTTCAAGGCAAATGAATACCTTTATCTACAATATGATCAAGACCACCAAGAAGTCGCAGCTCTTCTTTAAACCAGTCTCCTGCCCGTTTTGAAGTGAGAGAAAGCAGTGTCTCCATTGCCAAATGACCAGTCTAGAAAACACACATACATAGCAAATTTGTCTGTAAATAGGGCAGCACTCTACCAGTTCCTTCATCCATTAATGCTACATCTTCAATCTCAATTAAATAATTATGTATTGTAGTGCAAGTTATGTATCTACAGAAATATTTTAATACTCTGTGGCCAGAATCTTAGTGGGATTTCACATTGGTGTAACACAAGCAGCATAACTTTTGCAGGTAAATTGCTAACTGTAGATATTATGCAACAGATAATATGCGCTCTTAACTTTAATTCATCTCCAAAAATTACACCATCTGAGTTATGCCTGAGGGTGCAATTAACAGGATTTAGGCATTTATCTTCTAGACTTGCATAGTTTAACAGAATAGTCCTGCAATATCAATCTCCTGCCAGCTCTTGAAAACAGCATTTGCTATTCAGAAACTAAAATCGGCATGCTATAAAGTAAAACAGAACCATTTTGTGAGCCTTACATTTCCTAACCTAGAGTCATGCTACAATTGCTGGTAGCACTTCAGAGTGAGCCAAAATTTAAGAGGATGGGATTACACCAAGGTGGTGCTTTTGCTGGTGCTTTGGCTCAACTTGTTCAATATGGCATTGCACGCTATTCAGAGAAGCCTGATGCAGGGAAACTGAAGGCAGAGCATTAAAGAGCAGGGTATGCCCTCTGCCAAGAAATACTTGCAGATAAATATAGGAGTTTATGCTGTAAGTGACAGAATGAAGTGTGAGAATGTTTCGTAGATGACAATGTCTCTTTCTAAGAAGTTCAAGCATATGTGCTAATCTTTATCAACATGCTCAGTGGTCACAGAATGCTATCTACACAGGTGGGGAGATAACTGAAGACCTGGGATAAAAGGGGAGGGAACTGAGTATCCTGAAAAATGGCAGAAGCATTCCATGGTGCAACAGTATGCTACAAGTTCCACTTGTTCATATTTCCAGGATGCATACATTACTTGTAAGACATGTTATAATGTCTTATAATAAATAGGACTGTAAATGTGAGTGAACATACCCACACAATGAGTGACTGATATCCTATCGCTTAGCATAATAACACTAGAGTAGGTCCACTGAATCAGTAGAGATCTGGTGAGACAACTTGCAACTAGAGCAGGCCCATCTGAATCAATGGAACCTACAGGGAAGTTGATTCACCCACCCCAGTGATTCAGGGGGTCTATTCCACTGAAACTTACAGTGGTGCCTCGCTAGACGATTGCCTCGCAGGACGAGGAAATCGCTAGACGATGCCTTTTTGCGATCGCTACTGCGCTTCGCAAAACGATGTCTCTCTATGGGGAATTTTCGCTAGACGATGAGGTTTCCCCATAGGAATGCGCCGACTAGTGGTGAAAAGCTGTCAGTGCAGCTGTCAGTGCATTCCGACGGGGACCCTCACTCGCTAGACGATGTTTCCCTATGGGAGATTTCGCAAGACGACGAGTTTTCCCTTTGGAACACATTGAAGAGATTTCAATGCATTCCAATGGGAAAACGTGCTTCGCTAGACGATGTTTTCGCTAGACAGCGATCTTCGTGGAACGGATTAACATCGTCTAGCGAGGCACCACTGTACTACAGAAAGTAGCAGGATTTCACCACTGAATGTTAAAATATCAGTGTGGTATAGTTAATTGTTTTGTCTCTCAGATGAACCTTTCCATAATCCAGGATCATGAATATGTTTAAAATGGGAGTGGCTAGCCCCAGTCTGCTCCGTTTTCTTTTTTGTCACACAAGCAATGATGTATCTGAAAAGGAGAGGTTCCTGCTTGCATATAGTCTCTATGCACCAGCAAGAATAATATAAAGTCCACTACTTTCTTGAGTGTCAAGTATAAAAACAAGCAAGAATCGATCTTTCAACTTGCTACTGCTTATGTGAGCAAAGTGATGGGTGTTTGTGTGCATGTGCTTCCCTTTAATCATATTCATTACCTTGGATTACAGAAGGAGTGAATAGGGCTATGGTTCCCTGAGAGATTTTAAACCTTTTCAAACATTTGTCAGTGTTTACTTATAAAATCAATACAATGCAAGAGTTCAGCCACTCTATGAAACTTAATCTATTCTGTGCTGACTTTCAATTAGTGTGAAGGAAAAACATCACATTAAAACCTATGATGTTACATACTTAAATATCTGCTTTTTATCTTTATTGATCTGCCTTGTTTATTTAAAAAAAAACACCAAATGTATGAGGAAAAGACCATGACTCAAATAAAGAACTGCTTCATATGATACAACGTAAAAAGCATCGTTTAAAAGTTAACAAGTTGCATATCTAGTAGTCTAATCCAAAAGTCATCAAGGAAAATGTTAAATTATAGGAAGATTAATTAAAAATCACAAAACCCACCGTTATATTTTCCAAATCAAGGTGTTTATTGTGAACTGTTTCGCAGAGTCTTCTGATTTTTTCCTTAATTTTGTTCATATCCTTTTCATTAAACAACTTGGATGAAGAATCTTGCTCTAGTTCTAGAAGCCGAATCATTAGATCTAAGCTGGCACGATCTAGATCCATATTCAAGCGATCTCTGCTCAAGATATACATTAAAGCTGCTGTACAAAGTGATAAGTTCTTCACCAGAAAATACAAAAAAGGAGGAGGGGGGGAGGAAAAATAATGGACATTTGTGAAATGCAGCAATCTAATTAGAATCCATGGGACGTAGAAGAGACTGTGGATGAATGGGAAATACTTTTCAAATAGGTTGATTAGAGTCAAGAGTCCCAAAGTCTCCCTGTACGCGCCCAAACTATTCACACTGAGTTTTCCTAGTTATGTTTTAGCTACTACTCCTTAAACCAAAAAGCTACTGCTGCTGATGGTTCAATGACTTATGGATACAACTGGAGGGGGCAGGAAATACAAAGTGAGAGTCCATAAACCTTTATGAATTTAACCCTCTGCATTTCAACCCACTTTCAGATATCATTCTCCCCACAATTTAGACAGCAACACACTAAAAGTAACATTTTTTTAAAAAAATGCAAGGCATAAAAATACTTGTAGCAATGCTAACATCAATGAAGTTAATACTCACTTGAAGCATCTGGGGGAATTTTAGGCCACTTTTTAATTTGTAATTGTTAAAAAAGTCATTATATTACTAATAGATAATATAACATGTTATTTGTTTGCCAACAAAGCACTCTTTGTACCCCAGATTGTACACATTTTTCTTCCCCTCAGTGCACCACTCCTCTTCTTCTGTTTCCCCACCTGCTTATCTCACCTTTCTCCCTGAAAAACGTCACACAATATGGGCAAGTGAATAAAGCAAAAACAAATGTAAAAGGTTACTTTAAAAAAAATCACTACAATAACAAGAAAATTTAAAAGCCATCCTAAAAACAAATCTATTTTTTTAAAAATAAATAAAAGGTAGCCCCTGCTGTATTACAAGCCTCCAGCAACTGAGCTTAAGAGGCTCATCTGAATAAAAAAAGAGTAAAGAACCACAATGAACATTAATTTCATTACTCAGTTAAAATTTCATTTTATCTCGCCACAACCCTACACTGTTTCTCTTCTGCTGTCTTCTTTTTTCTCTCACTTCTCCCCCATTCTCTTTTTTCTATTCTGTATTCCTGCTTCTTGCCTTTATGTCGAATTTTCAATGAATTCAACCATAGCAGAAATGGTGCCTTTTACTGTACCACTAAAACACAGAGATACTTGAGTGAGCTATGCAGTACGGCTAGCTGAAGCACACTGTAAAAATTAGTTCCAGTTTCACCATACTACTGTGAATTCAGAGAGATGGACATTTTTTCATTCACATATGTATGTGAGCTCTAGAATCACCAAAAGCTGTGGGAAACCAGTACAAAAAATCACTACAGTAGGACCCCCATATCGGCTGGGGATTGGTTCCAAGCCCTGTGGACACTGAAAACCACAGATAATAGTGAACGCTATTATATATGATAAAAGGAATTATATATTTTGCTATTATGTATGATTAAAGGATTAAAGTATATATGATTAAAGGGGAAAAAACAGAATTTTTTTATTTTCACATGCATTACCAGCACTAGCCACTAGAGGGTGCCAGAGACCATGCTATGTATTCGTCAGTAACAAGTATTCATAGCACAGTCTCTGGCTCCCTCTAGTAGTCAGTTCTGATAATACATGTGAAAATAGCTTTTTCTGGATTTTTTTCTTTTACTATTTTTAATATTTTCAGACCATGGATAAGTGAATCAGTGGATACTGATTCAATGGATAAGGGGGTCATACTGTATTGTTAAACCCACCAGAGGGTATAATTAGTCCATGAATATTTGATGTATAAGGCCTGAATTAAGGAAAAATTCAGTGCATAACTTCTTGTATCCCAATTTAGTACTGGAACAATAAACTGGAAGTGTGCAAGACTCCACAACATCCTGACAGTAGAAGTGGTATGTGTTCCCACATGCCATCCTTCGAGAATTTCCATATTGACTCTTTTCAGACTACATTCAGTGATAAGTACTTATCTTCACTTATCTATAACAGTTTTTGCTAATTTACTTGAAAAATCATAAACTACTGGAGGCCAAAAAAGCAAACCCAAAGAATGAGCATTATGATATCACTTGTATTACAGCAGCAATTTCTGCCAGGGTAGTTGGGAAGGCAAAAAATTAAGCCCTTCTATGGATATTTGCAAAAATAATTTGCTGAAAGGAAAATTGAGAGATTATTTTAAAATATCATCCTGAGCATAAAATATGCATACCTGATGATGCTGTGAGTCATCCAGTGTCTTGAACACCATTGCTACCATTCCATGTGCTCTCAAATGCATTCGGAAACTGGGCATGGCGCACTTTGTCGCCAGGCTGATAACACTGAAATAAACAAACAATTCTAGCCTCTATCACCAATAAAACATTTAGTTCACTATCCTACTGAGTTTCCACTGAGTGGAAAGTCCCACCAGCACCACACCACTGGCACAAATAGTACCATTGTGCAAATTGTGATTTCCATGAAGAAAATCTGCTCATGCACTAACAGCAACGTTTAGACAAGCTACATACAGTATTATTATTTTGGAATGATTTTCTGCTCAGCAGAAGCTCAACAGAATGTTAGCTTTAACATTCAATGCATGGGTCAAGCTCCTGCCCTCACCCCTGAATGAAGCACAGAAGATCTGTCAACTTTGCATTCAATTTTCCACATCAACGATATAAGAATTTTTGCCAGGCAGCCTATAATTCAGATGACAAGTTGTGTACTATAAGGAAATGTTATTTTGGCCTCTAACTGAGCAAAATTAGACCATACAGAGGTAAAGATACTACCCACACTTTGTGTAATAAAGAAAGCAAGAGACCTACAATGAAATCAACATCAGTGACCAGTGTGACTTCAACTGTTTCTTGGTTTAGACATGCTAAGATTAGCACACATATGTGGCAAAGGGGTAATGCTGGTGGGCACTGGCCCAGCACCTCTATTGTCATGCACGATTCAAAGGCACAGAAGCTCTACCAAACCAAAAATGGTGGTAATTTGAATTAGTGTAGTGTGGTTAGATTGTTGGATTAGGACTTGAAGATCTCCGTTCAAGTCTCCACTAAGCCATGAAATGCACTGGATGACCTTGGATCAGTCATCTCTCTTAGCCTCAGAGGCCTGTTGTGAAAATTAAAGGAGGAAAACCATGTACACCACCACTTTGAGCTCACTGGAGGAAAAGGATTAAAATGTAATGAATAAAAAACCCCCAATAAATGTTTTGCTTTCAAACCTCACTCTATCACTGATGCTGTTCAATTAAGGTCTGCATACAGTGTATCTCAGCTACCTTCAGGATCAATTCTCAGTTGGAGTCCCACACTACTCAACCCCCCCCCCCCCCACAAATAACCTTTAAGATTTGTATTTTTGCCACTTTCTGTCTATTTGAGCTCAAACAACAGTAGAAGTACAGGTTCTTCATAGGTCACAATCTCTTAATGAAGACACATATCTGGAAAGTGCCAGCAGGGAGATGAATAGAAAGGTCTACTGGATCCAAGAGCAGTTATTACCGTGTTTCCCCGAAAATAAGACAGGGTCTTATATTAATTTTTGCTCCAAAACACACATTAGGGCTTATTTTCAGAGGATGTTTTATTTGTTTTCATTTTCAGAGGATGTTTTATTTGTTTTCATGTACAATCTACATTTATTCAAATAAAGTCATGTCATCTTCTTCTGGTTGCTGCACAATGGTGGGGGGTGGGGTTTCACTTAACTGGGGCTTATTTTAGGGGTAGGGCTTATATTACGAGCATCCTGAAAAATCATACTAGGGCTTATTTTCAGGTTAGGTCTTATTTTCGGGGAAACAGGGTAGTAACAGTCATCCAATGCACAAGAAAATGTGAATTGTGTCAGGACTACAAGTGCTGGCAAAAATGAAATACCAATGGTGCCAAACTAAGATAAATTAGCTACTGACATGGCACCATTTGACCCACCAGCTCTACTTTCTTTCACTTGTTCACTGCTTTACATGTCAATCTGCAGCCTCTTGTGCTGTGTCTGTGTTACTCCCATTTTGCTGTCAGTATTCACAGAGATCATTGCAAAGACAAGACTATTTATATGGTGTTGAGGAATGCAATGGGTGATGGGTCAGGCCCCTGATCAACCAAGAAAGCGCCATCATGATCTTCTTTGTTCTTGTAGCTGTGTGGTTAATGTTTTTCTGTGAAGTGGAAGGAGTAAATACTATTTCCTATTTTTCGCTCTGGTTCACAACTAGAGGCCACAAAAGTAGACTCTGTCTTTCACCTACATTAAAAGCGCTCAGCGCAGAAGAAATAACCAAAACAAAGAACTAATTACTATCAAAATTTATTTGATGGAAAAGAGAATGTCAGTTTCAGTGAAAAAAGTTCATATCAGGAATTGCATTCATGTATTGTCATAATTAGATATCCTAATCATTTCATATATACTATCTTTTTTAAAAAAACTGAACCAGATAGTATATTTTCTTTGTATAGCTTTGTGTCTTGTCATTTAAGTCTTCTTTGACAGTGTATCTCTTTTTTAAATGACCCAATAGAAGCAGTATATCCTAGACATATTTATTAGGTGAAACAGTTGAGTTTCTGCAGTTTGTCATCTAATGAATCTGAGGGTTTCAACTAAAGCAAGAGGAAGATGTCCCTACTTGCAAGCAGGTTTGCATTTTCAAAGATAGAAATCTATCATTTTCTCTTCATTCCAAGAGGCATTGCTAGCTGTAAACTATCAATAACATCAAGCCTGCTTTCTTCATCTTGGAACTTAATTTAATATCCAGCCATTTGTTTCAATCAGCCAGCCTGGCAAAAATTTCTGGAGAACTCCAAAGTTAGCATTTGGCTGTGAAATTATAATTGGTTCTAATAAAGATCATGTTCTACAGAGTTTAAGCATAGACCTAATTAAGAAATCATACCCAGGGTATGAAGAAAGGATGCTGTTTCATATGCCATGTTAAGAGTATCTTACCTAAGGCAACGGGTATTCAGGGGTTGATTGCTCTTCAGTCCACTTAACAAGTATTCAATATCATCTGTGAACTCTTGATTCTCCCCAAATTCTACTACATCATTGAAGTGCTTCACATGTTGAACAACTGTATATAACTGGAAGGCAAGTATACAAGCTTTTTATTAATTTTATAGTTCACATTTGTAAGAGACAACTTTTTCTGACAGCGAAAGAAATCAGATAGTTAAATGACTGCCAAGTTATCGACCAAGAAAAAAAGAGGCTACTTCTCTACCTCATTCTTTATCATGCAAATAACATTACCTTTTTTAAAACTG
This sequence comes from Intellagama lesueurii, assembly GCA_037013535.1. Classification (NCBI taxonomy): domain Eukaryota; kingdom Metazoa; phylum Chordata; class Lepidosauria; order Squamata; family Agamidae; genus Intellagama; species Intellagama lesueurii. The sequence goes on along the minus strand of JBAJHW010000003.1, from coordinate 166,121,399 downwards.
TCATCAAATGTATATTGGGGAAAAAGTTTCAGACACTCAACTTACTTCTTTGTCTTCTTTCCTACATTTCAAGGCTGTTACTATCTCCTGATAGGGTTGAGTGGGCAAAGTCACAGTTTTTATCACTTTTGGGGGTGGTGCAGGAGCTTTAAATACTCCATCATCTTTAAGAATTGCCTCCTTAGAAGATAATCTGGCCTATGAAATGAAAAGTACTACAATTAGTAGATGTTTAAAATGAACAGTGAATAGAGAATTATACACAATTTTTTCTTTCATGTACCAAGATTTTCAGAGATATAACCATAACCCTTCAGAAGTGCAAATGAAACACCTAAATATCTTTCACCTGTTCAAAATAATTGTTTCAAGTTTTTTTAGTTCTACCTATTATAAAGTTTCTATAGTGAAAATGAAGATAGTAACGTTCTCACAATTTAGTTAAAAAAACCAGATCACAAGAATCACAAATTTACTGCCACCTATACATAAAAATAGAGAAAAACAATACACTGAATATGGAAAGAGATCAAATTTCAGTAAAAGAACTGATATACATATTTTCTGGACTGGGTATGATTAGAAATATTAGTAATCCATTTTTACTTTCTACAATGCAAATTTGGAAAACGTGGTATAAAAAACTACCTCTATTTTATTCTCTTATACTAGTCATCTTACATACTCTGTTCTATCAAGACAAGAAACTACAATTCACCAGTTGGAAATAATTTAATTTATATACCCTTTAGGATTTTCCCCCTAATAATCAATCACCAATTGTGGCACTGGTAGTTTTTTTAGAGCAATCATGTATAAAGCCTAATAAGCAGAGAAACCATGAATCTCACAGCTGCTTCTAGTTCCTATGGAGCTTAGCAAGTCCCACCCACTCTCTCTGATATGCTGGGCCTCAGGTGTGTGTGCTGAAACTCCTCTGAGGACATCTTCGGCTACAAAAATCTAAAAATCCCATTCCTACTACAGATATTTCCTTGATTGCCTGGTATAAATGAGTGTGGAATATTGCTTCATTTGAAAGATTAACAGAAGAAGTAAAGAATGTGAAATAACAATAGATTTTAATATTTATTTTGTTATTTTGGCTTTCTTTTATTACTTACATCTAGTCATAGAGAAATAATATGATGAACCCTTCAAGTACACATGAGAATAGTTAGAATAATATCCTGAAGGTTCCCAGATCCCCTAAGTAAACCCTATGACATATTTAATCTTAACATTTATCTTTTAACTGATATATATTTAAAATATTATTTTGCATGTGATAATAAAAATGTAGGGAAGAACCTAAAGGATCAATTGGGAAAGGAGATATTTGGTTTCTTCTCTGGCTAATTGTTAAGTATATTTATCATTATAAGGTATATAATCAAACTGACCTTTTTTTTCCCTAACAGCATATTTTTGCACAATAAAAGTTATTTTTTAAAAATAGAAGACAAGGATGCACAGATACACAGCACATTTTAAAACATCTGCAGCTGGTAGCTACTATCTCTTTTTATTCTCCAACTCCAAAAGAGTTAGGGAATCAAGCCATTCAAAACATTTTCCCCCTAATAGAGCCATTTTGTACTTTCATTCTTGGCTGTACAACAGTAATATCTTCTGCTTACAATTCTCACCTCTAGTAATTTGATACTAATATAATATGTGCAGATTTTACAGGATGTCTCTTGCAAGGTATCTTGATGTAACTACAAAATATGGCTGAATTGCCTTCTTTAAATTTAGCATTACTTCTGCACTAACCTCAATTTGATGGTATCGTTCACTGCCTCCAACCTGCTACATGCATTTCATGCATAGTAAATTCTTCCAAATAATATTTTGATTTAATTCTATCTAAATATCAAAGGATCATGCATTTAAGCATCTTTCTAGTGCAACTGCACAACTGTCCTGTCTAAAGAGGCAGCCCCCATTCTACTAATATCTCAAGGATCTTCTATGTGGTTCACTGTCTTTCAAGTCAGCAGTAACCAAATGTGTATAGACCTGTTCATCTGCCAATCTCAAACTCACAATAGAACTGATCAGCCAGAGAATAAACATGGGAATTATTGCTGTCGGGGAATTTTCAGCACCAAGGAAGGAAATTAACTATTTTGGTTAATATTTTAGTCAAATATGTGCAGTAAATTAATGTGATCTAGCAACATAGAAACCAAAGAATAAACCTTATGAACTATTCCTATCAGGTATTTTTGAGCACTTTGGTTAATATTTGTAATCAAATATGTGCAGTAACTAAGCTTGACTTAGCAATATATAAGTTAAAAACCAGGAACATCTTTGGAACTGTTCTGGAATTTATAATATTGGCGTTCTTTTTACTTTGAAAGATTTAATGTTTTCATATAGGAAAATCCAAGCAGCTTGCTTTACCATACTGAGCACACATATACTGCTGCATGTCCACATTGTAGGAAACTGTGAATAGTGTCTTTCATGTTGTCTTCAATTTTTATTTTATGTGTTTATGAATTCTGGTCCAAATCAAAGAATCCTTTTGTGGGATATTATGAGACGGCACTGGTAAGTTACAACAATCAAGCCCTATAAGTAGTATTCGTTTGCTACAGCTTTTCCCTCAAAAGGATTGGTTTTCATGTGAACCATTACATGCCAGTACCAGGAAATGAGTGGAAAGTCCTGACGAGTTAACATATTGCTTATTCTACGAAGAGGGAATTGTATGAGCCAAGAACATTTCTGAATGCATTATATAGTAAAAAAAGCAAAGTCTCACAGAGAAAGGCTATGTTCTAACAAAGCAAATCTCATATTTAAGACTTCAGATTAAAAAACAAGAACCAATCAACAGAGTCACGTGTATTATTGATGCATGATAATGCACTGTAGCAAATCAACACTCTACATGATACAAGGGGGGGAAGACCAAACTCAAAATTGTAACTTTTAAAGTGAGTTTCAGATAAGCATCAAATTTGGCACAATTGCATAAGACAGTTTGCTCACCTTCTGTGCCAAATTTGGGAAGGTTTGGAAAAGGGGTTAAGATGTGATTTTTAAAAGTTAACTGTCCCTCCCTTCAAAAATAGGCAACCCCAAGTACCCTAAATTTAAAACGGTTCACATTAATTGAAAGGACCAATCTTGCTTATCTTGAAAGAGAACTGTTGGGTCCATCCAACAATTGTTGCATCTTATTTGGAAAGAATCCAGGCTGTAGGAGCTGAAATAATGGTCTCAAAAGGCCTTTCAAATGGGAGAAACAGCAATTTCTTACAACAATGAGCATATGTGGTAGAGGCTTGCCAGGAAGAATAGTGGCTTCAGGAAAGATTACATTGTGGGTGGGGGAGGGAGATATCTGGAGAACTGCATGGCAACTAAAGATCACAGCTCATATGAAAATGAGTTAAAATGGGTTTGATTTAAAGAAAGTAATAGAGTGACAGTCTTCCAGAAAGGGTGACATTTTGTGATATATCTTCAAGGAATTAGCTTACAATATTGTTTGGTATATTCGAAGTATTTCCCCATATATGAAAGGTAAAGGTAAAGGTAAAGGTTCCCCTTGACATTTAGTCCAGTCGTGTCCGACTCTAGGGGGCGGTGCTCATCCCCGTTTCCAAGCCATAGAGCCAGCGTTTGTCCGAAGACAGTTTCCGTGGTCATGTGGCCAGCGCGACTAGACACGGAATGCAGTTACCTTCCCACCGAGGTGGTACCTATTTATCTACTTGCATTTGCATGCTTTCGAACTGCTAGGTGGGCAGGAGCTGGGACAAGCGACGGGAGCTCACTCCGTCGCGTGGATTCGATCTTACGACTGCTGGTCTTCTGACCCTCAGCACAGAGGCTTCTGCGGTTTAACCCGCAGCGCCACCACGTCCCACCCTTCCCCATATATGTCTGGTTGTAAATATACAGACAAATATTTTAAAAAGAACAAAGAACAAATATTCAGAAGCTGACTTGTTTAAGCTGTGAAATTACTGCTTTTACTTTGTGGCTATAGATGTCAGCAGAGTTTTGTGCCTATATCCTTGTCATAGTTGGTAGTTGGCTATCTCAACCATTCCACCTAACTTATCATTATACAATTGCTTTGTAATTAAAAGGAAAAAACCCCCTCCAAAGATGTGATGTGCCATCAAGTCACTTCTGATATGTGGTGACTATATGAGTTAATGACCTCTAAAATGTTATTTCATGAACAGCTCTGCTCAGATTCTACAAACCAACAGCAGTGGCCTTCTTTATTGAGTCTCACGTTAGGTTCTTCTCTCTTTCTACTGCCTCCCTAGCAATATTGTCTTTTCCAGTAAGTTTTGCTCAGGTATTGCCAACTAACAACTGTGGATGCATTTATTGGGACAATCTGTCTCGCATTAGGCCTTCCTCTCTTCCCACTCCTCCTCCTCTTTTTCCTAACTATATTGTCTTTTCCAGACCATTTTGTATTCTTATATTTGTAATATAGGATAGCCACACTTTACTCATTTTTGCTCTAGTAAGAGTTCAGGCTTGATTTGATTAAACACCCACATGTCTGCTTTTCTGATGGTCTCTGGTATCTATAAGGCTCTCCTTCAACACCACATTTCAAATGAGTTGATTTCCCCCCTCCCCCAATCTTTCTTCACTGTCCATCTTTTACACAGTATGGATGATTTTGATCTTGGTCTCAAGTGACAATCTCTGAAGATCGGGGGATATCCTTTGGAAAACATACAACAACATCTATGTAGAGCTTTGGGGCCTATATAGCCTTTCTTCCGCCGATTGCCTACCCCAAGGAAAGAGTTTAGAAACTGGAATATACAGTAGCTTTCTAGTCTGCACTTGGTACAGAGGACATGGCAACATTACTCTAACCGAGACGTTAAAGGGTGTATGTTTCTCCATCATATGTTTTGAACTTACACTCGTTAAGTCCAAAACAGCCCTTCAAAATATTCTTGCACAGAATGACAACCACATCCCAGCTGTTCTTGGTTCTGTCCTCCCCCAGCAACAATGGCACTGGATAATTCTACATAAGGGAAGTTGTTGTTTGAATTTGTGTGTAGTGTATGTACACTTAAGCTTCCGTTTTAAAAAGGCCAGAAAATTAAATTCTTCCAAAAGAAAAACAACAACCCCTCCAGTTCAGGAATGTGGGACCATGTGTTTCTCAATCCATGATTCAAAATCTGATGAAATGGCCCAGTATTGCTGCACAATATCATGCCCAAGTTGCCGGCATGAAAAAGGATATCAAACTTTATATAGCAAAGGGCAGTCTGAATGCTGATACCAATCTCAGAAGTCAGGATGGTTTACAGGATACCCTTTTACGCTCACTACGATTCACAAAGATTCACCAAGCAGGGGAAAATCTCAGAACCTGATTATTTTTCGTCAGTTAGCCACTTTTCACCCAAACACAAAGCAATTGTCAGAGCTGTTTTTCGGCAAGTCTGAATGGCTGTGAGCACACAAGGGTATCTTGTAGACCAGGGGTCCCCAACCCCCCGGTCTGTGGCCCAGTGCCGGTCCATGGCCTTGGCCGCGGAGATAGATCTCCTACCCACCCCCGCATGCACTCCCCCCGCACAGCCCCTTCGCGCATGTGCGCGAGTTCCCCCACCCCTTTGCGCGAGTGCACCCCCCCCGCATGAGTGCGCCCCAACCCTTCGCGCATGCGTGCGAGTGGTGCCCTGCCTTCCCTGTACACGGACCCCATCCTCCCCTCCCCCACCACTGCGGTGTCAAAAAGGTTGGGGACCACTGTTGTAGACCATTTTGAAAAGTGTCCCTGGTGTTGCTAAAATTCAGGCTGCCCTTTGCTATGTAAAGTGGCATCTTTGTCCTGCTAGCAATGTGAGCATGATACTGTGTAGCAGTATCGGGCCATTTCCTGGCATTTGAATTATGGGTACAGAAAAGAATATCCCACATGAATGAACCAGAGGTTTTTTTGAAGAATTGGATTTCCTGCCTTTTTAAAATAGAGGTTTAAGTATACATAAATGTACACATAAATTTCTCACCTACACACAAAGCAATAGTCAGGGCTGTTTTTCAACAAGTTCTCTAGGTATAAACTCACTGATTACACAGTTCTGAAGTTTCCTACTGTAATTTGCAGCCATTTCTCAGATAATGTTTCATCCTGATCACAACAAATGATGTTAAGTCGGGGAAGAGGACAAAGAGAAAATACTCTACTCACTGGGACATTTGGATTTTTCAGCACTTGTGGTGCTGGAAGAGTCTCAGATTCTGGCTGATTCCAATGTCTAGCATTATATACAGCTTTTGTCGGTGACTGTAAAACAGAACTAAGAATTAGCATTTGGAACATAAATAGTTATGTACATGGTTTGCAAAAGAACTGACTTATATGAAAATATATCTCAAATTATTTTACATTTTATGTATTCTGTTACTCAAAACACTTCAGGTTTTAAGTTATCTTTCAATGTGCATATTACACTTTTTTGTTAAATTCAAAGAATAGCACTGCCATTCACTTCTTGTATTCAAATGCAAGATAACACAATAAGACAGAGCTGTTTTCTTATGCAAAAGATTAGGAGTGTGCTATAATTTCTTTCAAATACTGAAATATCTACCTCTACAAAACTGAAGAAAGCAAGATGAACTTCTAACAAGACGACCAAAGTTCCCTGAATAGACCTCTGCTCATGCAATGTAACTTTCCATTCTTTTCATTTTCTGCACCTTTACTGCTTCCCCTACCTATAGGTTCAAAGTGCATCCTCTGGTGTTATCTACTCCTTATTTCCTATGCTGGTAATATTTGATCAACAAAGCAGCAGTAGCTGGATTTCAATTTATCTAGAGCAAGTATTTGTTTCAAATTGTAGCTTTTCTATTAATTAATTAATAGCATCAGGGAAGAACTAACACATCTTATTAATACAGCAATTTCAAAAAGACCAACTAACCAAGCCACTTTAATAATTTATAATCCATACACAGGCTTCAATAGCTGATACTTGGTTTAGTAACCAACCATTATTTATTTCTCCAATCAAAATTACACTTGAATTGTTAAGCAATTCTAAAAGGAAACATTATTTAGAACTCAGCTTAATTTAAGGCAGCTAAAACTCAGAAGGTTCCACAGAATTTTCTCAAATGAATAAATATATAACCATCAAAAGGTTTAACATACAAATTCTCATACAGCCTGTCTTACAATATCCTAGAATATCATAACAGCAAAGGTAGGGAAGAAAGCATCATAGCTCATTGACAAACCACATGCTTTGGATACAAGAGGCTCTGGGTTCATCTCTAGTTAAGAGACTCTCATCCAGCAGATGTAGAAATGACTTAAAATATCAATCTATGACTAGCTTAACATAACTGCAACTGTAAAATATGAGAGGACAAATCTATTTTACAATATATAAAATGTATAGGAGAAAACAGAGGTAAAGTGTGTCAGTTCAGGGTATACATGGGAACACATAGGAAATGTTCCACAAGAGGAATTGCATGTACAGTGTGTATGCACTGAAGTCATGAAGGGTAAGCAGCATACTATAATGTCCTAAGGTTTTTTCATCATATTATTCTATTTTCCCTCATGCATTTTCCTTAAAGATGTACTATGGTAAACTGCTCTGCTAGATGTTACAACTGCTCTTTAAATAAAGGAATAACCAAATCATGGCAGGATGATTTCAAAGTGACTCCTTACCCTCTTTGGTCCACTAAATATCTTCCGTGTGTTTTCTTTTGATTTATCACCTTGTGAATTTGTGGATTTCTTATTGCTTTCAGGAACACTGGATGGGTCATCTGGAAATTCTAGTAGCTCTAAAAACATAAGGGTAAGTGAAGATATGAATTGTGATGTAAAGTTCAAACTTACACTGAGAACCGATTAGTGGGGGGTAGGGGGAGTGCGGATAAAGAATATACTGCGACAAATTCCAGCTGTTTATTTACCAGTAATTCTTATTTTTTGATCTGTTGGAGAATGTGCAGCCACCTCCTTTTGACATAATATCACCGTAGGCTTTAGCCTATTCTACATATTAAAGGAGGAATGGAGGGAGAGGAGACGACAATTCTAGTGGAATGGGTAAAGCTCCCAAAAGTACTAACAGGGACTTAGGCAATAAAAGACAGCTGACAAGAAAGCTAGTGAATCCTTACTTTCCTCCAGTGTGTGTGTTATGTGTCATCAAATCAGAACTGCCTTATAGTGATCCTAATAGGCTTTCCAAGGTAAGTGAGATATTTAAGGAGTGATTTTCCAGTGAGTTTCTATGGCCAAGCATGGACTTGAACTCAGTTCTCATGAGTCGCAGTTAATCATTCTAGTCACTAAACCTCACTGTAACCTCATAGTGTAACTGAGAAATTTCTTTTAAGTGGGACTATGAGAATCTACCACAAAATGTTATACTGTTTAAAAATAAGTTTCAAATGTGCAGATTTATGTTAAAACATTGTGTAAGACAGAAAATGCAATGCTGGCTAATTAAATAAGCTCTATGGTTGGACTGCATAGAAGAAAAGTCAATTTAGCCAACAGAATGTGCAAAACAGGCAACAGTTGCTTAATTACACCAAGTTGGACATTACTCTCCTGCCAACCTAGCAGTTCGAAAGCATGTAAATGCGTATAGATAAATAGGTACCACCACGGTGGGAAGGTAACGGCATTCTGTGTCTAGTCGTGCTGGCCACGTGACCACGGAAACTGTCTACGGACAAACGCTGGCTCTACGGCTTGGAGACAGGGATGAGCACCGCACCCTAGAGTCGGACACGACTGGACTAAATGTCAAGGGGAACCTTTACCTTTACCTTGGACATTACTAATTATTAATCTATTTCAAAAAAGGTATTTATCTTTATGTACAGAATCAACCTTCTTAACAAACTAGTTCAAAACCTACAGGAGAATATTCCTATTTATAGGGGTTATAGATCAATTATATTCAGATAATACTTCAGAAGTAATAGTTAATGATGGTTTAACAGAGCGGATTTTTCTAGGCCGAGGTACAAGACAAGGCTGTCCACTTTCACCAATATTGTTTTGTATGGTTATAGAACTGTTAGCTAATGCAATAAGAAATGATGAATTAATTAAAGGATTAGGTAAAAATGATACAATTAAGATTAATTTATTTGCTGATGACTCATTATTGACCATTAAAAACCCATTAGAAAGTATGGATAATATTAAAAATCATTTAGAAAAATTTGGGGAAATAACAGGACTAACTATTAACTGGCAAAAAACACAAATAATGATGTTTAATTATAATAAATATGAACAAGAAATGTTTGTAAATAAATATGGATTTAAAATGTGTAATTATATTAAATATTTAGGTATAAATATAGTTAAAGTGACTCAAAAATTAAAGGAGCAAAATTTTAATAAATTAAAAAGTGATATTAAAGATAAATTGCAGGAGTATTCTAAATTGAAACTATCGTGGTTTGGGAGAATCTCCATGATTAAAATTAAAATATTACCAAAAATTACTTTTTTATTCAGGATGTTCCCAATACAATTAGAAGAAGATGATTTTAAGTATTGGCAGGGATTAATTAATGGATTTTGTAATCAAGGTAAAAAATCAAGAATAAATAAAAGATATTGGTATAAAGGCTCAAAAAAATGGAGGTTTAGTATAGCGAATCAATCAAGATTTTGATATATTATATACAACAAAGTAAGGTTAATTTGGTGGGATATGGAATCCTCAGAAATTAATGGGAATATTGAAAAATATTTGTTTAATGTAGTAAAAAGAAATACAATACATCAGGTGAACAACCCTTTTTTAAAAAACATGTTAAATATCTGGAACAGAAATAAAAAGAAGTTATGTCCCTTTACTTCACCACTAAAATTAGTGACCAAAATAGAAAATTTCCCAGCAAACTTGAAGGGTTTAGCTGATTTGTTTAAGGACAAAAAAGTTGCCAGATTGAAGGATTGGATGATTAAAATGAGATCGAAGGATCAGATTATAGTTAAACTTCAAACTAATAAACTATCATGGTATAATTATATCCAATTAGATAGTTGGACAAATGAATGGTTGAAAACTAATGGCAAATGTAGAGAATGTACTAAGTACGAACAATTTCTATCATCACATGAAGACATGTAGAAAGATGCTTTGAGGAAGGGAGTAGTAAGTAGAATTTATAATTTAATTTTGGAACAAGAGGAAAAAGACAGAAACAGAAGGTTTGAAATCAATTTGGGAAAATGATTTAAAGACAGAAATTAAAACAGAAGATTGGACAAAAATTTGGAAGATGAGAGTTTTAAGATTAATGTCGGTAAGAATAAAGGACATTTTTTAAAAAATTAGTTTAAGGTGGTATATGACTCCGGTGAAATTGAATATAATAAATTCAGACTATTCTAAGGCCTGTTGGAAATGTGATGAAGAAATTGGCACGTATTATCATATGTGGTGGGAGTGTAAATTGATTCAGAAATTTTGGAAACTGATTTTTAAGGAAATATGTGATATATTTGGAAAAGATATCGAATTCAATTCTAAAATTGCTTTGTTGTCAATTTTTGATAAGATAGAACTTGATTATTGCTCAAAGGAATTGATTTCCAATTTTATGACAAGTGCTAGAATATTAATAGCTAGATTATGAAAAGGTAAAAATGATATTAAATTAGAAGATTGGTATAATGAAGTATGGGACATTGCATTAAATGATAAATTGACTACTGAACTTAAGATGAAAAGAGGGGAAATAAGTTCAAATATTTTTTATGCTATTTGGGGTAGATTTGTTGAATTTGTATTAGTGAAAGGAAAGGGGAAAGCCTCTAAACAACAATCAATACAATTTTGGAAAGGAGGTTCGTATTAAAAGTATTGTTCCAAAGGGTCCTGTGGGTATGGGGGAGCACTGTGGTTTAGATTGTATTAGTAAGTATTTTGTATTTTTGTATTTGTTTTGGAAATTTAAAAAATAATTAAAAAAAAAAAGATATTCCTAACCTATACTTTAGCAGATGAAGATAAAAAATTAAACTATTGCATGAGACATGACTAATCTTGCACTCTCCAGATGTTTTTGATCCTGTCACCCATATAAGCTAGCATGTATATTACCCACAAATGCTTGCAGTCAAAAACATATGAATAGTACCATGTTGGTTTCACTGTCAGGGATGCTTTGGCTATGGATTTGATGCATCAGCATTGGCTGGACTAGATTATCCTTGTGACCTCTTCCAGTTCTACAACTGATTCTAGATTGGGAAGGCTGCTTTAAGCTACACACTAGCAGGCAGTAACAAAAGACAGCTGACAAACTGTGTAAGTTCTCCTTTCAGTATGAGCTTCAGAATGGTCAATCCATGTGAATGCTCAAGTCCTGTTATTTGCTCATGAAGAGAGGACACTAGCACAGATTACTACACTAACACTTATCCTTATCCAGCCTATGTCTGGGCACATCTGACTTTAGTTATGGAAACAGAATTTTTAAAAAGAGTTAGCAGAAGATTAGACAAAGCCGTTTTCACGAGACAAAAAACTGAAATGATTGCTTATGTGTAAGTAGTACTGTCTTTCCCCAAAATTAAGACAGGGTCTTATATTAATTTTTGCTCCAAAAAACACATTAGGGCTTATTTTCAGGGGATGTTTTATTTTTTTCATGTACAACAACCGACATTTATTCAAATACAGTCATGTCATCTTCTTCTGGTTGCTGCACAACGGTGGAGGGCAGGGTTTCACTTAACTGGGACTTATTTTAGGGGTAGGGCTTCTATTACGAGCATCCTGAAAAATCCTACTAGGGCTTATTTTCAGGTCAGGTCTTATTTTCAGGGAAACAGGGTACATATGTCAAAAGTATGTTAATGTGATAGCCACTCATGCATTTTATATGTCTTTAAATATAGTTTTAATGTTTCTGAAATCGTAAATCGTAATTGGAACAAACGTAATTTTTTAAAATGAGAGAAATTTAGTATTTTATTGATGTTGAAAAAAAATAAGATCAGTTGCGTCCATCCTGACTTTGTATGTGCTAGAGCAGCAGTCCCCCACCCTTTTTGGGACCGCGGACCGGCGGAGCCTTTAAGGAAGGCGGGGCACACCCCCCCGCGCTCTCTCTCGGGCGCATACGCGAAGCGGTGGTGGAGCGAGTGCGTGCGCCAGCACCGGCGTGAGCGCTCCCCCACCCCTTCGCGCATGCGCAGGAGCGCCTGCATGCCCCCGCGCACCCACCCCTTCGCGCGGGGCGCATGTGTGAAGGGGTGGGGGAGCGCTCACACCGGCGCTGGCATGCATGCGCGTGCGCAAAGCAGCTGTGGGGAGGGTAGTGCATGCGGGGGGGGGCGGGAGGTCTGTCTCCACGGCCCAGTCCGGCTTAGGCTACAGACCTGGGGGTTGATGACCTCTGTGCTAGAGAACTCACAGCAGGAGGAATGGATGATAGATTGCACTGGGCTTCACAGCAATCCAAAGCAGAAAGTCTTGCCACTTCTGCCTGTTAAGCTTAGCGCATTTTGAGAAACTCTAGTTCCCTTTCTCCAGAGAGAGAAGGGAGAAGATCTCACAAACAAAGAATAAGGGACCCTTGTCCTGTACAAGCCAGTTTGTGGTGACCTCTATAAAAATGCTAACAATCATTTTTATTATCTCATTTATTATTATTATCTTTATGTAGACAGACACATAACAATTTACTGGCTCATAAAATATGCAGCATAGCATGGAAGAGAGAGCACCATTTTAAAAGGCTGCAGTTAAATTGCAAGAGCAACAATAAGAATAAATTCTCACACTAAAGAACAAAGTTCTGATGTACCAAAATTAATAGGAAAGAGATTTTTGCAATTCTAGGATTTCTAGAAATCACCTAGAAAGGAGAAACCAGAAGGCAAAAAAAATGTCTACCACCATTGTCTGCCTCACTCCATGTGGTTCAGCTGGAAAGACGAAGGAGAATGCCTCCTCAGTTGCACTGTCCCATGGGAGGGTAGTTTAGTGTTAGGTTCCCCCTACAATATCTAATAGATAGTGAGACTTCCCCATGAATCACTGGGACAACTCCCAGGAAGCAGAGCAACTAAGGGAACTTTCCCTTCTTTCCAGCTGAACTATATGGAGTGTGGAAGACAAGTGCAGAAGAAAGACATCTTTTTTGCCTTCTGGGTTTTCCTCTCCTAGCTCTAAAGAAGTCTGCCTAGGGGATTCTAGGTAATTTCTGGAAGTTCTAGATTTATGAAAATCCTACATCTAGAAATTAATAATTCTCATTTCAGATACGTAAAGGAGAATATCACAAATGATTGCAAAGAAAGCAATACAGAAGAGTTCTTTGAGTTTCATTAGTAATGTCCAACTGAAATATGACATTGTTATGCAGTCTTACAGACACGAACATATTTGTGACCAAAGCTGTTAGTTTTATTTGGGATAAAGTGCAAGACTTCATCAGATGGCGATCCCTCATAATTTACTAAGTGTGCTACAAAGGGAGCCTTAAGTATAAGGGACTGCTGTTTTAGAGGTAGCATTTTAAAAATATCCATGTGCCAATCTCATTACTTGTCTTTGGCAAGCAACTGACCATTTATTATTAAATAAATCACATTAGTTTGTGCTAGAAAGAGAGCAGAAGGCTATGCTAAGTACAAAACATGAATCTTTCAAACTATTCTAGTCCAGTATCTTCCACACCTTTTACAAATCACTACTCCAAATCACATAATCCCATGTTCATCAAATGCAACAGATTCTGGGACAGTCATCTGCAAATTTGCTGCATAGCTCTGTTGGAAGTTGGCCAGTAATAGCATAAGTCTAGTAAAATGTTTATTCAAAGATTCACACTTTTAAGGTATTTAAAAGTCTTTCAAACTTTCTACTTTCACTGCTGGAAGAATAAAAGTTTACACATCCCTGTTAAAATGTCAAGCGTCTGTGATGTAAAAAAATGAGACAAAGATAAATCATTTCAGAACTTTTTCCACCTTTAATGAGACCTATGACCTGTACAACTCAGTTGAACAACAAACTGAAACCTTTTAGGTGGAGGGAAATAAAAATAAAAAACTGAAATAATATGGTTGCATCTGTGTGCACACCCTCTTATAACTGGGGATGCAGCTGTGTTCAGCAGTAAACAGTCACATTCAAACTCATGTTAAGTAGGAGTTAGTACACCCCTGCCATCATTTAAAGTGCCTCAGAGGAATCCCAAATAAAGATCAGCTGTGCTAGTAGGTCTTTCCTGACATTTTCTTAGTCATATCCTACAGCAGAAGCCATGGTCCACAGAGAGCTTCCAAAGCATCAGACGGATCTCACTGTTAAAAAGTATCAGTCAGGAGAAGGGTACAAAAGAATTTCCAAGGCATTAGATATACCATGGAACACTGTGAAGACAGTCATCATCAAGTGGAGAAAATATGGCACAACAGTGACATTACCAAGAACTGGACGTCCCTGCAAAACTGATGAAAAGACTAGAAGAAAATTGGTCAGGGAGGCTGCCAAGAGGCCTACAGCAACATTAAAGGAACTGCAGGAATATCTGGCAAGTACTCACTGTGTGGTACATGTGACAACAATCTCCCGTATTCTTCATATGTCTGGGCTATGGGGCAGAGTGGCAAGACGGAACCCTTTTCTTACGAAGAAAAACATCCAAGCCTGGCTAAATTTTGCAAAAAAAAAATCTGAGGTCTCCCAAAAGCATGTGGGAAAAAGTGTTATGTTCTGATGAAACCAAGGTTGAACTTTTCGGCTCTAATTCCAAAAGATATGTTTGGCGCAAAAACAACACTGCACATCACCAAAAGAACACCATACCCACAGTGAAGCATGGTGGTGGCAGCATCATGCTTTGGGGCTTTTTTTCTTCAGCTGGGACAGTGACCTTAGTCAAGGTAGAGGGAATTATGAACAGTTCCAAATACCAGTCAATATTGGCACAAAACCTTCAGGCTTCTGCTAGAAAGCTGAACATGAGGAGGAACTTCATCTTTCAGCATGACAATGACCCAAAGCATACATCCAAATCAACAAAGGAATGGCTTCACCAGAAGATTAACATTTTGGAATGGCCCAGCCAGAGCCCAGACCTGAATCCGATTGAATATCTGTGGGGTGATCTGAAGAGGGCTGTGCACAGGAGACGCCCTTGTAATCTGACACATTTGGAGCGTTTTTGCAAAGAAGAGTGGACAAATATTGCCAAGTCAAGATGTGCCATACTGATAGTTGCAATGTAAAGAATTTCCACGATCCCAGATTCATCTCCTCATATGATGCTATTAAAAATTCTGACTGAGTGATGAACAAAATTTTCAGCCAGTAATTATTAACTTGTAGACTAATGTCATTATTGACATTAGTACCAGTTGCCGGAAGAAATATCAATAACCTCAGATATGCAGACGATACCACTCTGATGGCAGAAAGTGAGGAGGAATTAAGGAACCTCTTAATGAAGGTGAAAGAGGAGAGCGCAAAAAATGGTCTGAAGCTCAACATCAAAAAAAAACTAAGATCATGGCTACTGGTCCCATCACCTCCTGGCAAATAGAAGGGGAAGATATGGAGGCAGTGACAGATTTTACCTTCTTGGGCTCCATGATCACTGCAGATGGGGACAGCAGCCACAAAATTAAAAGACGCCTGCTTCTTGGGAGGAAAGCGATGACAAACCTAGACAGCATCTTAAAAAGCAGAGACATCACCTTGCCGACAAAGGTCCGCATAGTCAAAGCTATGGTTTTTCCAGTAGCAATATATGGAAGTGAGAGCTGGACCATAAAGAAGGCTGACCGGTGAAGAATTGATGCTTTTGAATTGTGGTGCTGGAGGAGACTCTTGAGAGTCCCCTGGACTACAAGGAGATCAAACCTATCCGTTCTGAAGGAAATCAACCCTGAGTGCTCACTGGAAGGACAGATCCTGAAGCTGAGGCTCCAATACTTTGGCCATCTCATGAGAAGAGAAGACTCCCTGGAAAAGACCCTGATGTTGGGAAAATGTGAAGGCAAGAGGAGAAGGGGATGACAGAGGACGAGATGGTTGGACAGTGTCATCGAAGCAACCAACATGAATTTGACCCAACTCCGGGAGGCAGTGGAAGACAGGAGGGCCTGGCGTGCTCTGGTCCATGGGGTCACGAAGAGTCGGACACGACTTAACGACTAAACAACAACAAACCAGTTCTAACCTAAGAAACGCTGAGGGGGTTGAAGGCGGGACTGCCAGGAGTAATCGAGCAAATTTATTTTGGATCACGTCTAAGGAGGATAGGTTTCCAGTTCCCCATATTTCAGCACCATACAGGATCTGGGGAAGTAGCTTGATTTTGTAAATTTCACGGATGGGTGGGACCAAATGCCCTCCTGTAGTTCTATAGAATCTAAGTATACCAAACATAGCTTTTTCAAATTTCTGCTTTGCAAAGTCAATCTGGGCCGCCCAGGAACCAGACTGGTGGAACATCACGCCCAAATTTGTCACTTTCCGTATGGAACAGTTTATCTCTACATCGATAAAAATGAAATCTGTATCCCCCGCCTCTACCAATTAAGTCAATACCTAAGTAACTGTATCTTTGGGGTTATTCCCCTCACGATAGGTGGTTGCTGCTGGCATTGGTTAATGTTTTCCATCTGTCTTTTTTTGTGTGCTGTAATAGAAATCAACCTGATCTTAAATGGCTTTTAATATTTTATTGTACTATATTCTAATGGACTATATTATATTGTTTATATCGTTTTATATTGTTTTATCCGATGTATGTTGCAATGGCCTGTGTGCCACGCAATAAACTTATTTTGCTTGCTTGCTCCATACTGATAGACTCATACCCAAAAAGGCCGAGTGCTGTAATAAAATCAAAAGGTGCTTCAACAAAGTATTAGTTTAATGGTGTGCACACAGATGCAACCATATTATTTCAGTTTTTTATTTTTACTTCCCTCCACCTAAAAGATTTCAGTTTGTTGTTCAACTGAGTTGTATAGTTCATACATCTCATTAAAGGTGGAAAAAGTTCTGAAATGATTTATCTTTGTCTCATTTTTTTACATCACAGACATTTGACATTTTAACAGGGGTGTGTAAACTTTTTATATCGACTGTAAACAGCAGTTGCACAGCATTTTGATCCAATTGTAAAAATGATTTCACAAGTTTTCCAAAATACTTTGGTCTCACATTTAGGTGATTCACCCCATCAGGGTGAGAGAAGGGAAAGGTATTTTTTTCCCTTGATATATATTAGGAATTAACTTTTTGGAAGTATAAACATACAATTTTATTGCATTTTTAATTCTGTGAGCCGCCTTTAGTTCCCTTATTGGGAGAAAAGCAGCCTATAAAAAAATAAAATAAAATAAAAATGACTTAATTCTTTAGTCACTTAATTATAAACAGAGTTCTTACACATTTTCTCTGGTGATATAATACATATACCAGGCAGTAAACATCTGATCATAATATGGGAAAAGAGGAATTGAATGCAAGCTCAGGATTTGCTAGAAGAATCCAACTAAAAGTACATTGCATGGGACCACAGAGCAAGCTGAACAGACTGATGTTGCTTATCATGGTATAAGGATGATGAGCTATCTGACTGATAGTAGGTTCATTCCAGGTTGTTGGGTTTTTTTTGGCTAATTTGGAGAAACAATTAAAAGACAGAAGACTTCATTCTCAAATGTCTACAAGGAACTGAGATTCATCTTTGTAGTAGTCAGCACTTATCTCTGCCACTTAATGTA
The DNA here is from genome assembly GCA_037013535.1 of Intellagama lesueurii. NCBI lineage: Eukaryota > Metazoa > Chordata > Lepidosauria > Squamata > Agamidae > Intellagama > Intellagama lesueurii. The sequence continues at coordinate 166,103,617 of JBAJHW010000003.1, read as the reverse complement.
ATTCTCCCCTACTCTGTGATTAATTCATATTTGTTTTTGGTAAACATTCATATCTATGAATGATTAACCTGTTTATCCAGTCTATCTTGCTTTTTATGTAATCCACACATTTTACTCCAAGAGTCAAGTCTCTCTCTTGCTGTTAACAGTGCTTTAACTTTTGGGGACTGAATTCAACATATGAGATAATGGCAGCTATTTCGATTTATTTCAGATCACTATATCTCCTGAACCCACTCAGCAGAGTTCTCTGTCAGATTATCACAGATGTTGAAGCTCAAGTATGTACATTCTCAACTACTGTTTTCAAATATATAATATCCCATCTTGTTTTCATACCAAAAATATTAAATTAAGCAACATCCACAGATTATCTTTAAAGAGATTGTTAAAATGGAGTGAGTGATCTCAAAGGGACTAATTTTTCACATTTACTGGCAGCCCTATGCCTGTACTCCTAAAAGGGCAAACCTAAAAGTGTTAATTTGCATATTTTTATTTGTTTTAAAACATTTCAAGCTGTGATTATATATTGTATAGGTTACTACAATGCTCTTTGTTAACTGAAAAATGGGTTTAATTAAAATGAAAATTTTGTTTTAATGATAAAGTCCCCTTGTGCCCTCTAGTGGTCAATTTTTTGAAACAATATAGATGGGGGACCAGGGAAAAATTTAAAACATGGCAAAATTGCCCTCAAGAAGGCACAAAGGGGATTTCTAAACGAAAGAAGTATTTTTCAAAAAAACTTAAATTTGGGAAAAGGTATGGGTGGCTTGAGATCCTAACCTGGGGTGAAGAACCTTTTTGAGCTAAAATGCACATTGTCACCCAAAAAAATCTCTTAGGGGGTCACACATGCCAGCAGTTGGGTGTGGTGTGACTCCAATGATAACCCACACCAGTCATCAACACACACCAACTGATGCCATTCTCACCCACGTATATGTACACATATATTTTCCAGGCACTCTCATACAACAGCACACAGCTGTGTCTGCTGATCAACTTAGATATTTTCTCTGCTCAAAAGTGTAAAGTTGTGTTCTAATGCTGAGCAGAGAAACTAGAGTGTGGGAATGCAACCTAGAAGATAAGATATTGTGGTGGAGAGACAACCAGTGGGTGCCGGAGACTCCCCATGCCTGAGCCAATCACTAAAATATGTACTTTTTCAAATTTACTATCAGAAATGTGAAAAAAATATTCAGTACTTTGTATTTTTTTCCAGAAAAACAAACTGGAGAACTGCTGAGCCAGTTACTGAGAATTGTTACTTGGATTTCAAATACAGCCTAAGACTTACAAAGGCTGTAGTATTTTGAGAACACTTCACTATTCTACTAATCAGGGCAAGATCCAGATCAGGAAGCAAAATGGTCACTTCCTGGTTTGAATTTAACAGGAACTGCATGGGGTGTTATGGAGTCTAGCAACTGTTTGAAATCTCTGTAAAACTTTAAGAACTTGAATAATTTCATATTCCATGTATTCAACAGTTATGGGGGTCTGTTGCTTAATGGGGTTTGATCTTTTCTTGCCTTATCTTTAAAATACAATAGACACACACACACATTCAACTTACTGAGCGTCCAGGGTCCAACTCCTACTGAAATAGGAAAAGTAAAATTACTACCTGAATCAACTCTATTCCCAGTAACTTCTAAAAGACAGGGAAGATTGGGAAAATAATGTGGCACTTTGCCTGTTTCATAATATCTATGTTTTTAACAGTTACACTAATTCAAGTGAACTAAAATTGATTTTATTCTTTTAAAAAGCATTTTTAAACACTCACATACACAATGCACATATACTACAGTAATGCCTTTCTGTTTACAGTGGTGCCTCGCAAGACGAAAGTAATCCGTTCCACGGTTAATGCCGTCTAGCGAAAATTTCGTCTTGCGAAGCGTGTTTTCCCATAGGAATGCATTGAAATTTAATTAAGCCTTGCCCGATCAGCTGCCCCCCCTCTCCCCGCCTCTCAGCTGATCGGCGCTGGGTCTAAGGCTTCCCGAGGCTTGCCTAGCAGGGAAAAAGCCTCTTAGACCCAGCGCCGATCAGCTGAGAGGCGGGGAAGGAGCGGAGACGAACACAAAATGGCTGCCGGCTCCCTGCTGGTTGCTGACTCTCTGCTGTTTGGCACTCTTTTTCCGGCTGTTCTGGGGCTACAAAGGCACTGAGGAGCTGGGCTCAGTCTACTCTACCTGGTAAGTGACTTTTTGCTGACTTTTTTTGGGTTTCTGACTTTTTTCCCCCATAGGAACGCATTAATTAAATTTCAATGCATTCCTATGGGAAACGCGCCTCGCAAGACGAAAAATATCGCAAGACCCTTTCGTCTCGTGAGTTTTTTGTCCTGTGAGGCATTCGTCTTGCGAGGCACCACTGTATTTCATTAGGCCCCAGGGACACCTTTTATTCTGTAGTTCTGTTCCAGGTCAGCTTTTATCCTGACACACAAGTTAACACTAATAATGCTAATGCACAAGACTGATTTCTTGCTTGTATTGTTCTTGGGCCGGGGGGGGGGGGGACTAATTAGGCTATTGGAGTAGAAGAAACCACTTCCACTACTTACATGAAGCCCAGCAATTCACCTAGACATTTCAGTTTCTTATTCTGCTTTCCATTTCCACCCTTGCCCACCAGATCCTTGTTAATCCAACTAGGACAGCCTAATTTGTTGGCTGCCAGTTAAAAATTAAGTTAACTTTGTGGGATTTGATGTACTCTGATAGTTTTTGTACCAGTCTGTGTTGCTGAAATGCAACAGTAATAAGATCTGTATGTTTTTAAATGTTAAAATGAAATAATTTTACAATCAAATCACATCTTTATTCCCACACAACATACATTTCTATCCCTATATCAACGGTCAAATCACCTTTATGAAACTGTGAAATAAGAGCAACAAATTACCTGTGTTAGTGCTTGACTGGTTGTCCTGCGAATAGTTCTCATTTCCATCAGAAGTGGATTGAAGTGAGGAGGACGGTGCTGTCCTGCTTCTCTTTTTATTAACTTTCCTTTCTAACTGCCGCTCTTCATCATCATCCTCACTTTCACTTAAGTCATCAAACCCAAAATATTTAATTTTATAATTTGAGCTTCCTGAGGTTCTAGAGCCACCTTCCCCACCCCCTCCTTCATCACTGTCATCAAACCCAAAGAATTCCAACTTGACATCTTTTTTGGATTTGGTATTGCTTGGTCGAAATCTAGTTGTAGTCTTAGCTGTTGCCATGTCAGCTTTCTTTCTTAGACGTCCTGCTTCTCCCAGATCAGTAGGTGTAGCAGTAGCTAATTCATCAATACGATCCATGGTATCTTGTATAGTAACATTACAAACTGATAAGCATGATGGATGGAGAACAGTATAGTCTCTAGTCCTTCCAACTGTCCCTCTAAAACTGGTCCCACTGCTTAAAGCAACCTTTCTTACTGGGTTCAGACTATCAATATTTGAATCACTGTTTGCTTTGGCTAGAGGCTGAAGAGTGCCATCCAGTAGCTTATCAAAATTTGTCATTCCCTGCGTTTTTGTTTTGTTAGACCTACAGTATGTCCGACAATTACTTGGCCTGAGAACAGTTTGGATCAGTTCTTCGCTAATGGCTTCCTTTGGACTTTCAGTGTCTTCTTTGACCAGATCTTCATCCTTGTTTTTTATCTCAGAAAGCGGTTCACCATCAAAACCTAAAATATACTCTCCTCTTCGGGTATCCTCATTTTCATCTTCCCAATCATATAAGCCAGTTACTAATGATCCTTTAGTATGTGATGTTTCTGACGGAGAGTCTCTCCTTCCAATATGAGAGTCCCAAGAATCATGAGATTCCTTGATTTCAATGTTGTACCCAGAGATTTCTGCTATCTCAGCATTAATTGTATTATTGTCGTCAGCATTTTTGTAGATGAAGTGACTGTTCTCACTGTCCTCCCTAGAATTTTGTACTGTATCTACAAAACAAACAGCAACAATGAAATGAGTACACAGCAGAAACTGCAAACTGAAGTTTACATTAATTATATTAATTTTTTTACCTGTAACTAGAGGTGTTCAACAAAGAGTTACTTCCCAGCTCTGGTCTACTAAAAGGACATTGAATGACACTATACTTTAAATACAGTATTTTCCTCTGCCTTGCAGTGAATGCAACCATCAGATCCCCAAACAAAATATCTTTGCCCATCTACAAAACTATATAAGCATCTAAAGGAGCTCAAGATACTTGTACTCTATAGATGTAGTTTTCTTCTTCAGTACAATGAAACAGAAATTCAAATAATATACCTACAGCTTGTTTATACTTGCCACTATAACTCCACTAAATTTGTACCTTACAGTCCAATGACAGATCATTCCAATTACCTCATTATATATCAGAATGGTATCAAGATACCTTGGTCATAACTCTGGATGCAACTATGCATACTTGTGATGAATATTTTGACCCTTTAACTAAAAATCCAGTTAAATATTTAGGAATAAATTTGACTAGTTGAAATGATACACTTTTCAATGACAATAACATGAAGGTCTCATTAAAAATACAAAAAAGAACTTGAAAGATGGTCTAAACTAAAACTGTCTTGGCTAAGAAGAATTTCCACTATAAAAATGAGTGTATTACCAAAACTTTTTTTTTTATCCAGATGATACCAATTTCAATTTCTGAAAAGATCTTGAATGACTGACAAAAACAAACAAGTTTATATATAATGACAAAAAACAAAGAATAAGGTTTAAGGTACTGCAAGATGAGAAGAAAAGAGGAGGTCTGGCAATACTCAATATAAAGTTGTAATATCAGGCTGCTGAATTAGTCTGGATAACAGATTGCCTTAAAAAAACAAACAACAGATTGATAAAATTAGAATCTTCAAATCTGGACAATGGCTTACATAATTATCTTTGGATTAAAAAACCAATCTATAAAAATATAACCTCAAACAAAAGACATGTAATTAGAAATAGCTTATTTAAAATATGGGAAATATTAAAAAGAAGAATCAGCCCATCAATTATAATATTAATGTCACCAACAGATGTTTATTATGACCAACAAGTAAGGAAAAATAGTGACTTTATAACTTATGGAGATATGTTAAACTCACATGGAGAAATTAAATCATGGCAAGAAATCAAAGTAGAAGGGGAAAGGATACAATGGTTAACTTACTTTCAGATAGCCTCTAGACTAAAAGAAGATTTCAGCACCAGAAAAGGAGACAAAAAAGCCTTGACAGAATTTGAAAGGATTGTCCTATAACAAAAAGATCATCTACTGTGATGAATCTATAGATTATTGCTCCAGTTTGGTACTGAGGAAGAAGTAAAAAAATACATATGGTGAAATGGATGAAAAATTGAAATACTAAAAAATAAAGAAATACTGCTACAATGTTGGGAAAATCTATGGACAAAGGGAATTAAATTTACAGCCTGTCAAGTTCTAAGGGAAAACTGGTGTAAGATATTCCACCGGTGGTATATTACCCCAAAAGATGTTGAAAAGATGGTAAAGAATTACAAAGGGGCTTCCTGGAAGTGTAAAATGACAGATGGCACTTGCCACCATATGTGGTGGACCCATATAAAGACAAAAAGATACTGGATAATGATACATGCAGAAATTCAAAAAATACTTGAAAATCAAATTTCCGATGGATCCCGAGACTATTTTGTTGGGAATCTTACCAGATAACATAGAGAGAATCTCACAAGACCTACTTAGGTATATGTCAACACCAGCTAGAGTAACTTTTGCAATGAAACAGAAGACAGAAGAGTGTCCAATGACAGAGTTGGAAAGAAAATCAGCTGAGTATGCAATAATGGCAAAGTTAATGAATTATATAAATAAAGATCATTCAAAGAATATCAGTAAAAATGGCAAGCCTATTATCTATATCTTGGAAATAATTAAGATGCCTGATACAACATAATATATGGAGAACTTATAATCTATTTCTATAAGTTAAAAATGGTTGGGATGAATACCTGGTATATCTTTAACCTTTTTTTCCTTGTTGTTGTTCTGTTTTGTTTTGTTTCTGCTTTTAATGTCCTTCCCTATTACTAGACAGAAATGAAGAGTCAAAGTTTACCAATTTCAATTTAAATCCAAGATGTGTAATATTTTGTAAACTTAGGGTTATACTTATAGATACTGGCATAACTATAATAAGCATAGTGAGCATATTAGAAAAGCTGATACTGTGCTTTTAAGTTGAGTAATCAGAATAATATAAGCTGCAATAATATAACTAAGAAGTTGAAAACAAAAAAGGGGGAAGCATTTTTGAACATTATAATACTGTACAGTTTGGCCTTATTTGTTTCTCTGTTTTTGCCTGTTGTAATTGTTGTATGCAATTATGTGACATCCAAAAAAATTTAAGTATCAAAATTCCCCCTATTCATTTTCTTTTCTGCATTCCTTATTCTTTTTTAGAAAATAAATTAAAAAAACATTTTAAAAAAGAATATTTTGACCCTTGGACCAAACTCAAACAAATCTAGACTAAAATGTTTCTAAAGTAGCATTAGAAAAGTACACAACAGATGTATTTTTAGAATATTAGCTAGAAACCTACTAATATTTGTACAACTTGCTAGTTAATTGTAATCAATTTAGTAGGTGCCAGGGTGTGTCTCAGCTGCATGCCTGCCACACACCTGACAGCCCAGTCAAAATATTCTTCCTTCCTTCCTTGGACTTTTCTAGGCAGTTAGCAATCAATAAGATAAAACAAAAAATAACAACAAATCAAACAATAACAATAGTAAAAATATAAGAACAAAACAAATCAACTCCAGCATCACAAGACAAGCAAGCTGAGAACATCAACCCATACTTGGATGGGCAGTGAAAGTGGCAAGTTCATGAACGACTGCCATCAAAAGCCTCTATAAAGAACAGAGTCTTTAGCCACCTCTTAAAGGTAGGCATATGACCACTACCCACAGCAAGTTATGTCAACAATAGGATTCTAGCCATTTAATTAAATTCCCAGTAACTCATAAGCAGATATATGTCCAATGTTTACTGCCTTTTCACAGAAGTCACAATCATAAGGCAAGCTGTCTTAGGTCAAAACTTGATACTCTATAACAGTAGCTTCCAACCTTGGATCCCCATATGTTCTAGGACTTTTGGCTCCTCCCTCATCTCCACAGATTTCTCCAGGGCCAAAATCCATTTGAGAGCTTCCCATCTGTCAAGATCAGGATTTCAGGAAATTTAGGGCACAAATGGGGAGCAAAGGAGGGAGGAATGAAATTTCCCTTTTCCCCCTTTGTAGAATCTGGTTCTACAAACAATGACAGTGTTGGAAACTGACCAATAGCTTAACCTACAGCAGGAGGTACTAGAGGCCAAATTTAACATTCTGCTGGTCTAACTTTCTTGCCCTTTCCACTGAAAATCTGCTCTAGAGAATTTTCCAGGCCCCTAAAGCTGGTTTCAGGGGATTATGGGGAGGGGGGAGGGAATTATCCTGTCTTGGCTGAGCTGGATTCTACCATTCTATCAACAGAAGTCTGCCATTAGATCATGCTCATTTGAGTTAAGTTTAATTTCAGTCTATTATATTTTTTAAATGCTAGCTACCTTGAAGATTGTCAAAAGTTGCAATAGAACAGTTGAAGTAACAGAAGTGTGTGTATCCAGACTTAATCATACTTGCAGCAGTAATTAATGGAATAACTTAGTCACAATTAACTTAAATCAAATTTATTTTGGTGGCTCTATCTGAAACATGATTACATCTGGAAACTCAATGTCTGCTTTAAGACCTTCCTTGTTAGAGAGGGGTTTTTTTCCGAGTTTCACATAAAAACATTATGCATCTGTATCTTCGACACTCAAGAACCACAGCAGAGACCCAGATTCCTCTGTAGATGAGGCAAATATTTGAACAACAGTTTAGAGTTCAAAAAAGTAATTCACATGTAGTATATTGTGGAAAACTTATTTAAATCATTTTTAACAAGAATTAAAATGCTTATGTAACAACCCTGTTAATGATAGCAGTATGCAACAAATCCAATCAAATACCAAAGATAATCAGAACCAATTCAGACAAATCATGACCCAAAGCAATTTCGACTGATTCAGCTATCTACAGTATGAAAAAAAAGCAAGAGTATCTCTCCAAAATGTTACAGAACAGCTGTATATAAGAAAAACACAAAATAGAAGGTAGAATTTGATGAAGCTTGGTGCTAGCTGGGATTTACTAAACTACAGTATATATTTTCATTTCCTCCACCTTACCAGCACCAACCTTCAAACCTGCTTTGCTCAGCCTTCCTCTATCCTAGCTTATTTTGTTGCTTAGCTGACTGAGCGTGTGAGTTGCTCTCAATGTTATGTCATTAGCTCTATTCAGCTGCAGCATTTACTTTATACCACCAAAGCCATTCTGGCCCTAGTTTTTCAAGGTTAGGCTCTTGTGTCTGTCTACACTGAGTGAGAGAATTATAAATTCTCTCTCTCTCACACACACACACACACACAGAACTTCCTTCCTGCCCTTTGTCAGAGTCAATGTCTTCTTGAAGGTGCCATAATATTTCCAAAATTTATGCACCTTTGTGAAAAAAAAGTTATGGCTGATTTAAGGCAAATGTTAAATTGTCTGGCACAAAAAAAGGAAACCTATCTGTGTATAAATTGTCATTGTTTATTTTCTTAAAGACTACTGTGCCTCCAGATTTCATGCACATACAGTGGTGCCTTGAGTTGTGAACTTAATTCGTTCCGGGATGATGGTCGTAACTCAAGTTGGTCATAACTCAAAGCACCATTTCCCATAGGAATACATTGAAACACGATTAATCCATTCCGGCCGTTTTTTTGGTTGTATCTCAAGGCGCTGGTTGTATCTCAAAGCATTAGTCCCATAGGAACTAATGCAAAAGCGGTTAATCCGTCCACTAGGGGGAGACTTTTTTTTTAACCTAAGATGACCTCTAAGGTTAAAAGAAGGGCAGGAAAGGAGGGAGCCTTTTTTCCAGTCATATCTCAAAGTGCCGGTCGCAAGTCAAAGCAAAATTTTGCGACTGGAGCTGGTCGTAACTCGAATTGGTCGCATGTCAAGACGTTCGTAAGTCGAGGCACTGCTATATGAGAAAGCAAGCATGACTTATTTTTTCCTTCCAAGCAAAAAAAAAGAAAAAAAAGAAAAAAAAGGGGGGGCAACAAAAATGTCCTATTTTCAATTCCGTTTCAGGCCAAACTGGGCACTGAAACAAATCAGGACCTTTTTACAGCCCTAGTTAATGGCTGCATAAAAATATCATGCTATTATACATTTTTCATGGCAATCACCAGATGTGATTGCTTCCATACATATAAAAATTTGAGTAAATGTAATTAAAAGAGAAGGGTAGACAAAACATACCAAAATATAGTAAAGGTTTTTTTTTCAGTCCGAGAAAATTATACAAAGTACTGAGTGAATATGTGAATTACACTTGTCTCAATGATAAAGAGGAAATTATAGAATGCAGCTACCTGTAAAAGGTGACACATCTTAACTGGTATGTCAGTTTGTGAGCCATCCAGTATATCAACTGTAACCTTCAAAAAACATCTGGTTTATGAATGGCAAGTGTTGCTTTTGTGTCCATGGTTCAAACGTCTAACAATGCCTTGCAATATTCTCTACAGTGCCAGCAGGAAAAAGGTTATCAAGCTTTGTATCACAAAAGCAAACATGAACCCTGACAACACAAATATCAGCAACCAAGATGGTCTACAACAGCCATTTTCAATGGGGGTCATGTGGTCCCCTAGGGGGCCCTGGCAAATTTGAAGGGGGCCCAGATTGAAAAATGTGAGAAGTTTCTGAAAGATATCTGTTTGTGTTGTATTCTTGTTTGCCAGGAGACCTGGAACCTGTGAACTGCTTCTAAAAGGGCTGTGGCCAAAAAAAGGTTGAGAACGGCTTGTCTACAGGATCTCCTCTTGTGCCCACTACAATTCACAAACACCAAGCAAGGGAAAATCCCAGAAGCAGACTCCTTTTTTCGTCAGTTAACCACTTCTCACTCAAACATAAAGCAATGGTTGTGAATTATCTTGGTATTTAAGGTGTCTGATTTTCCATGATTTTTGCACTGCAGAATTTATTAAGGATGGAACTTTTGGGTATTTTGAACTGCAACTTCCAGAATTCACCAATTATTCTCTAAGGCAGAATTCTGGGAGATGCAGCCAAAAAATTGCAGTTTACATTACTTAGGAATGGCTCTCTGCTGCCATTATTTGCTTTTCAAAAAGAAGAAATCTGTCCTGGTGCTGCCCAAGAGTGGCAAAGCTTTATGGGGTGGGAAGTTTGGCTATCCATCAGGCTCTATAATGGGTGCCTCTCAAAAAACTACCAATAATGCTGACAGAGACCCACATGTAAGTAATGAAAGCTGTTCTATAAACTGCAGATTTTTTTCGCTCAATTTTCCAGAACTCTGCCTGGGAGGAATTTTGGCGATTTCTTGAATTTACAGTCCAAATGATCGAGAAGTCCCATTCCTAGAATCTATGTCCATACAGGCATCAATTTTGCACCTGCCCCACCTTCCTGAATTATCATTTCCTGTTCCATGACAAGATTCATGTAGCACCAAATGATGTCCTGGCCTCCTACTACAGGAATCTATGAAACATCATCTTTTATACAGCACACTGTCAGTATATCCGATTCAAAAATGAGAGAAACAGCAGCTACTAAGCTGCAAATACCAAACAGTAGTGTCAAAGTAAGGTTCCACTCATACCAACTATCAGCTGAGAGAAAGAAGGTTCTGCAGGAAGATGGGACGAAAGTAGTAAGATCTCTGTTCTCTAAATCCACTTATTCAAGAAACTACAATCTGGATTCAAAACTAACCCTCTCCATAAACACCTGCAATCAGTTCATGGGCCACTTCACACATACATATAATTGATCATCTGGGTGAATGAGCAAGTATCAATCAGTCACTACAAGCAAAAGTTTTGCCACAGCCCCTGATGGCAACTCAGATATCCACACTTCCACAGAGAATTTCTTCTAATTTGAATTTTGGACACAGAAGCAGTATCAAACATTCATAAACCAGAGGTTTTTTAAGGGATTGAACTTCCTGGCTTTTTAAAATGGAATTTTTAACACAAAATATACACAAATATTCAATGAAAGAAATTAACCAGCAGACGTATATACACAAATAGTATAAGACAGGATACAGATAGTTAAGGCTGAAAACTGATTAGAGTCATTAGACTAACCTCCCTCAGAGTAAGTTCTAGTGAATTTAATACAGCTTCCTTATAAACAGGCTCACACAAAACTGCAGGGCAGGAATTTTGACACTAAGAAGAGAATGCTTCTGAATATGGCATCTTCAGTGATCGAACCTGCTAGTGTACTCAGAAGGAAGTCCGACTGAGTTCAACAATACTTAATCCTGAGGTAAAGCTGCAGTCCTAATATCCCCTCCTGCCTGCAAGTAAGGCCTGTTTACCTCACAAGACTTACTGGTGAGTTCACATGTACAAAACTGCATGCTAAGCTTAACTCTTTGAAATAAGCCCACTGAACCAAAAGGGTCTCAGTTTGAAGAGAACAGACACTGTCTTGCCTTTTATTATTACTGCAATGTTCACAATAATGTTTTTGCAGAACCCCAGTTTTTATCAGAAGAAAAACATTGAAACTCCTCCCAACTGCCACTCAGTACTGCACACATTCAAATACTATCAAGAACACCAGAAGACAAGATAAAACTCAAACACTTCTTAACAGCACATCTCTTCAGAGCTGTTCAGCAGAACATTAGTTTTTGCACAGCTGCAGAAACTACTGAGGTCTTTGGAGAAAGAATATTTACAATAACTACATCAATAACAACCACTGCTAACAGTATTGCTCATTAACATTGCAAGGAAAGGCACAATAACGTTCTGAGCATGACTCATCTGCCTTGTAAGTACATACTCCTACAAAACAGTCTTACTGTACAGCACTCTAAGCAAGCTGAAAATAACATTAAAAAGCTACACTGAGACTCATACCTTCCTCCTGTCATTAAATTCAGAAGCATTTGCTTCTGCTTTCAATTAACCACAACCTTCCATACTACAGTACTTACATCTTAAACCACATTGATCTTTAATATTACCAATTTAAATCATACAAGAGCAACTTCCCAAGGCCTATTACTTCACACTTGCTACATCAGCACTGAAAAACAAAACCAGATGTGATTAGAGGTTTCACTGTGGCAGGGAAAAACAAGATGCAGGGGATCTTGCATCTTACTTTAATACAGATTTGCCACTTGTAGAGGCTTGGGGATCCACAGGAATGTGGAATGTCTTTTTTTTACCCCTTTTTTTCTAAAGGCTTTTCACAGGGACCTGTGGGCCACAAAAGCAGGTTTAACAGCTGCAATTTACTGATAGGCCACAGACTTCCCATCCTTAAACAATCCAGTTTCAGCAATTATAGCTTGAGTGTGGCTTGTCTGAAATTATCCTGAGTTCAAATACTACCCATTTTTCAGATTACACACATCTATTAAAGCAAAAGCTTCTCAACTCTTCCTTACAGCACAGAAAAAGGAAGACTCAAGCCTGAGGCTTCCTATAACTTGTCCCGGTATCACTAAGAAAAACTCTGTATGATGTGCAAGCGCAGCATAAGCTATAGTATATAGTGTGATCTGAAAAACCAAACTTAGTCAATTAAAATGTATCTCTTTCAAACTGAAGCACAATTCTGGACAGAAGGAGATGGCAGTAAAATTCTATGAACTTCACATCTCCAATAACTTAAAAGGTGCTAAGACAGCTGTCAGTAAATTACATTGCTGAAAGCACCATTTTTTTTAATGAGTCAGGCTCTCCAAGTAACCAACCCTTCATTTCACAAAGTAAGGTAACAATTTCCTCAGCTCTAGGGAAGACCACTTACCTATGGAAACATATATGCATAGAACCATAATATGATTATTTATGTAGTTACATGCCCAGTAAGTAAACTCTTGTTACTTTATGAAGCATTTCAGGAATCCAGATGAGTAATACTCTGTGGGATTTCATCTGAACACACCAGAGATTTATGGTAAACACAATGTTTTTCTTCAGTTCTTGAGCAGGTGGATTCTGCTAATGAACCATATGTGTTATTACCTTATGATTTCCAATTTTTTCTTCTATTATACCTTAGATTTCCAACTAAACTTGTTAGCACAAGATTCTTTCAACATTTGTGACATATAAAGGCTGCAAATGTTACTATAATTTTCTATGAAATTTAGAAGCAGTTATATGTATGTTATACTAAGGAGGGTGGATAAAAATCAATGATTTTTTAAAATCAAATTATTTAAATCATGATTTAATTTTTTTAAAAAAACCATTTTTAATTTAAATAATCTAAAATACGATTTTTAAAAAATTTAAATCATGACTTAAATCAAATCCACCCTGACAGGGTGAGCATTTATGAGCAATACAGAACTATAAGCAAGCCTCTATAAGCAAGCCCCCACATCCCACATTAACATGTGATGTGGGGGAATCCTGTTTTGCCAAGATAAATAAGCTTCTAATAAGTGCTAATGAATTTCTGTATGTATGTATGTATGTATGTATGTATTTTGCTCTCTTTCTCGTAGTGAAGGGACCAAGCTGGCCTGCAAATTATTAAAAAAACAAGCCCACTTAAAAAACTGTTATTACATTTAAAAAAATTTAACATACTACAATATGAAAACCATTACAGTGGTGCCTCGCTAGACGATTGCCTCGTTAAACAACGAATCCGCTAGACGATGAGGTTTTGCGATCGCTGTTGCGCTTCGCAAAACGATTTCCTATGGGCGCTTTTCGCTGGACGATGTTTGGGGGCCTCTCCCGTGACCCCCCCACCCCTTTCAGAAGCCTCCCGGGGCGCAGGGGAAAAGCGGAATTTTTTTATTTCCAGCTTTTCCCCCTGAATTTTCAGGGCACAGAAAGCCTCTTTTTAGCCCGCCCATCAGCTGTTCGTCGGGAGAGGGGAGGGGGAAGGAGGGGAGAAGAGGACAAAATGGCTGCCGGGGCTTCTTCAGCAGGTAAACATGCAGTGGAAAAGCACCCGGCAAGCCTCTGAAAGCAGGGCTTTGCTGTGGGGGGTGGTGTGGGGGGGGGTGGCAGGCCTGCCCCTGCCACCCCACCCCCACCCCCACCCCCACCCCCACCCCCACCCCCTCACCTCTTGGCAAAGCCCCGCTTCCAGAAGCCTCTGGGGTGCTTTTCCACTGCCTGTGCCGCAAAAGCCTCAGAAGCCTCCTATCAGCTGTTGGTCGGGAGAGGGGAGGGGGGAAGGAGCGGAGAAGAGCACAAAATGGCTGCCGGCTGCCTGCTGCCTGCCGGCTTTTAGCTGTTTGGTGCTCTTTTCTGGATGTTTCGCTGCTACCAGGCACTATGAGAAGCCGGGCTCAGTCTACAGTACCTGGTAAGTGACTTTCTTTTAATTTTTTTTTTAAGTTTCTGTGCTTTTCTTTCCCATCGGAACGCATTAATTAAATTCCAATGCATTCCTATGGGAAATTTGGTTTTGCAAGACGATGTTTTCGCAGGACAGCGATTTGTCTGGAACGGATTAACATCGTCTTGCGAGGCACCACTGTAGTTTAAAACAGTTGAAACACTTTAAAACACACATAAAACATTCACAACAATAATGTGCAGCATCCCCAAATCAAAAATCTTCATTGCCTAATTACATTGTGAAAAAGAAAGATCTGTCTCCTGGAGGACAGGAGGGTGGGGACTAACCTAGCTTCCGGGGAGGGCATGTGTAAGTTCCTGCTTTGTATGTTACAATAGAAGCCCGCTTCACTTACATTTCACTGTCTCTCCTTCTCCCAATATACCCAGTGGTTCTTGGGATTTCTAAATCACTACAGAGGTATTTCCAAAAGAATCAAGAAACTGAATCATACTGTACTTGTGACATCTATTTTCCTTTAAATGTTAATTTAACTTAACATATCTTGATAATAATCAAAAGGATGGGCTGTTAAAAATGCTTTATTTTATATGCAGATTATTGTCTGGAAATTTGACTTAAAATCAAGTTTAGGTATACTAGCTTCCAGGGTTATTATAAGGATTATTGAAATTAGGTTTGTTAAATGCTATAAGCAAAATTACAAATATTACATAAAAAAGGTACGTGGATGTAAACTCAAAATTCTAACATGTGAAAGCAAAAACCTATTTTCGCAAATAAGCAGTAATCAAAGTTACAAGCCTGGCTACAGTTTCCTGTTAAGTCTACATCTGGGACATCACACCATCTATAAAACATTCCCCAAACATGAACCCAAAACATTCCAAGACAGGTGGAAAACTTAACATACTGTTTAATAATAACAAATTTATTCAATCAGGATAACCCTGATGTAGCCAAAACACCACTATCCTCATACAAGGGAGACATCAGCAAGCTTGGTAGAATCCAGAGGTTTGCAGAAGTAAAACTCAATCTATGGGGGCGGAGGACAACCCTGAACAGGAGAAAACCAAAAGGACTGAGGATGTGGGGTGGGCATATAACATGACTGTTTGCGTAAGGAAAGAATGACAAAAAATAAGGAACAGCAGAATGGAACTTTTTTGAGAAAGGAAAAGCTGACATACACCCTGATCAGGAGCAATCCACAACGAAACATTTTATTGCTAAATATTCTATAATATTTAGACTAAAAACAGGAAGACTTTTTTCAGTGATTCTAACTATGGCCTTAAAGAAAAAAACTTAAGCAAGATAACACATCACAATTTGTGAGAAATCCAAGTCTATGTGTTGTGAGTATTGAATTTGGTGTTATTGCAAATGTCACATATAAACGAAGATAAAAAAGCAGTTAATAGAACTGGCTATTTGTCATGCCATAGAAATTAAGCACCGAGTCCTTTATTGAATTATTATAACTATAGCTTTTAATTTATAGAGCAATTGTTGGTTGAGCAGTACAATATTAACTGCTATGAGTACACTTCAATTTGTGGGGATGCAACATAACCAGGTTTTTCTTTTTTCAGAATTTGGGGTTTTTTTTAAACGTATCAATTACTACTAAACTATGACTGTCACATTTGTTAAATTCTAAGTTCTTACCTTTCCTTCAATGTTTTAAAAAGAAATGTTTTCATCACACCAAGATCACAGCCTAAATACAATTTCTAGTCTAAACCAAGTTTGCACACTGAATCAGCCGTTTAAACAATTAGGCAGTACTTACGTAAATCTCAGATTAAATATTTCTACTTCTATTTGGCACTAACAGTAAGATTTAGGCCTAAAACTACATATGAATTCTATTTCCCACAATCAATAATAGCATACTTTAACAATAAAAGATTTCAAACTATCACTGGACAAACCAAACTTCAGAAGTCATACTTATATTTTAAGTGCAGACTTAGTTACCCATACGTACTTTTTTTTTTTAAAAAAAGTAACCAATGGTTGTTCTGAATGTGTCAGATGGCATGATGTTTAGAAAGTGTAATAGAATTAAACACTACACTTTAAGATGAATCAATGTATGACAGCAGAGTAACAAAAAAATGCTGTTCCAAAATTGTCACTAGACTAACTTGCACTACCCTGTTTTCCCGAAAATAAGCCCTAGTATGATTTTTCAGGATGCTCGTAATATAAGCCCTACCCCAAAAATAAGCCCTAGTTAAGTGAAACCCCGCCCTCCACCATTGTGCAGCATTGTGCAGCAACCAGAAGAAGATGACATGACTGTAAAATAAAACATCCCCTGAAAATAAGCCCTAATGCGTTTTTTGGAGCAAAAATTAATATAAGACCCTGTCTTATTTTCAAGGAAACACTGTAAGTTTTTCTAAAGTGATTGTAACAGCAACTTGAACAGCATCAATTTTCATGCAGCTGTGTTCCACACAAGAACAGAAGAGAACAAGGTCCCTCTTTCCAGAGTGCCTATAGTACAAAGCTGAGAGTAAAAAATGACACACATCTGTACAAGTGTTGATGTTATTTTTCTTAATGCATCTCATTTCTTTTAATCCTACACAAAAAGGAAGCCAACACATAAATTTAATGTTTCACTGCAGAGGCTGTGAGGCAACTCATCTTGAAATGTAGGTAACAAGATTCTAAGCCTATGGAAAGTGTCTGTCTTTTTACTAATTGTACAGAACTGTTTCAATTCATTTATAGTTTCATTCATTGTTTCAGTCAATCTTTAAATAATGCAGTTCACACTTTGTCATTTTTAACTGCAGAAAATTATACTTTTTTCACAAAGCCTTGATTTATTTGTTAAAAACCCAATCTTCTCGGATTTTAAGAAGTTTATCACTTCAACTAACCAAAGTGAAAACCAATTTTATTAAACATTCCAATCTGCATACATGAGATTCTTCCAACTACTCCCTATCCAAAAGACACCTGTCTCAGAGAAAAAAATTAAGTAATGCATCACTAACTAACTGAACCTGTAAGAAAAAGTTATTTGGTCAAGTAAGAGGCCAAATGCAAGGTTAACATAACAGTTAGCTCTCAATTCAACTGTGTTTTCTGAGCATACCTGTAATTACAATGTTAGCACTGCTACTTTTAATATCACCATCTTCCACATTTCTGTTCAAATTCTTCTCTTTCAAGCCATGTATTGCATTATCCAAAAATATACACTTGCTGGATGACATGTCTTCACTGACCAGCTGAGTAATTTTGCTATTAGATTCAAGTGCAGAAGTGAAATCTCCAGACTGAGATGCTTCAACACACTCCAACTGAGAGGAACCTTTAGCTTGTGACACATTCTTTGAAGATACAGGCAGAGATTCTTCATCACTGTCAAATCCAAATGGGTCTTCTATCATTTCCTCTTCTACTCTGGGTTTTTTAGGAATTTCAGAAATGTCTGGTTTGATATTAGGTCTCTTCTGTCCTAGCTTGGCCATAAAGGTAGTTTCTCCCCATTTTGTGCTAAGAGTGGTCCGTTTGTTAGAAAAGACTTCATCAAATTTTGAACTTCCATTGCCCCCTTTTCTGCTATATGTCTTTCCAAATCTGGATGTCATTTTGACACTTGTTTCATATTCTCTGTTGGAAAAAAAATACATTTTATTAAATTTCACTACATAAAATACAGTTATGCCCAATTAAAGGTACAACAAAGAAAAATTAAAAACCTTCCTTCTGATATACCAAGCATGACAAAGTCTCCATGGTAAAACTATGAAGCAATCTTAGATGCACAAGTCATCTTTTTAAAAATTCACACTGCACCTATAAATATCACTAAACAGGTTTCAAAAAACCTTTAAGTTTTATTCTAAACCAGCCTTCCAAAACCCCAGTGTGTCTCACCTGTGTTGGATTACAGTAAGATCCTCAGCCAATATGACCATCTGACATAAATGAGGACAATAGATGTAATTCTAAACATCTGGCAGTATCAACCTTTAGTAGTCTGATCAATTATTATATATAGTTTTTGTGAGATTATTACCATGACATTTGCATTGGAGCATCTGCATCAAACCCTGACCAACTGTTCCCAGGGTGAAGATTGTATGCTTGCCCATCCTTTAGTCAGCCCCAAGTTAAATTACCAGGACAGAGGAGCTCACAGCTACCCCTTTATTGTTGTTTCTCTATATCTATTTCAGATTGTAACTTCCTGTATGTCAGGATATGTCATAACTGTTCTTTGCAAACTGCTAAGTAAACAGATGGTGTTATATTATTTAATGCTATTAATATTAATGATATGTATGTTTACAGCCCTCGCCCTCTCACCACACCACCACTCTGCTTAATTACTTCTAAAATGCCTATCATCACTCTGCTGCTGTAACCATACACAATTTTTGTCAACACTGAAAACAGGGCTACTCTCCTTGTAGCATAAACCACAGCCATGATACTGTTTCTCTGCTTCCCTTCATTCTATGGTGGGGGCATCACAGCATGCTGTTAAGGAGTGAAGGCCCAAACCATTTCACATGCTTCACCAGCATTTAGGACAAAGAGGCTAGTCCCTACAAACCATACAACTTACAACTGAAAGGAGAAAAGACTCTACTTCCACAGATATCCAAACATCAAAACTACAGATTTCTTGTTGCTCAGAAACTACAAGAATTAGGAGATCCAATGGATTTCATTACAAGTCATTTCCCAATACAAAGAAGGCACATCTTTTTAAATGACCCACACATTCTGCTCACTGAAACAATAATCAAAGTAACTGTCATCCCACCCCCCAATTAGCTTATCAGTAAGGACCTAAATCAGAGAGAGAGAAAACAAGCCTTATGACTAGGAGATAAATTGGAATTGTTTAAATAGACAGCACTGAGGAAAGTGGGGTGGTAAGAGAGAATAATCATAATGATTATCAATACTTGAAATACCCTTCAACACAGAATCAAACAGTTTTTAAGACTCTTACCTACTCTCAGTGTTGTAGGCAGTCCTCCTAAGAATCTCAGGCCTCCCTGGATTTATTTTTTATTAAAGAGGTACATCCCTAGACCTTGAAATGGATGGTCTAACTCAGTGGTTCTTAACCTTGGGTTACTCAGGTGTTTTTGGACTGCAACTCCCAGAAGCCTTCACCACCAGCTGTGCTGGCTGGGGTTTCTGGGAGTTGCAGTTCAAAAACACCTGAGTAACCCAAGGTTAAGAACCACTGGTCTAACTGATGAGTATGACCACATCTTACTGATACTGCAAAATAAAACACTGGGTTTCTTTTTACTCAAATATCACAAGTGAATATCAAGATGTGTACCAATAGGACTTCTGATCAGTCTAGATGAACAGAAAGCAATACAGAAAGGAGCTAGATGCTTCCATATGCCAAAGTTATTTTTTACACACTACACAAGTTAAGACTCATTGCAGATAATCCAGTGTTGCAATACTCTGACATGTATTTCTTTTAGTTTACATCCCATCTTGTTATTTATGAGCAACAAAACATCAAAGCAACCTGTTCCCAAAGGTCTACACAAAACAAAAGCTGAGTCACTGACTGTCAAGGCCAGTCTCAAGCACTCAAAGGCAAAGCAAGAGTGTTTTCTAGCAGTCAGAAGTCTAGACACTACAATCATGATTGACAGCTGCCAGTCCATGAAGAGAAAGTCAGACTCTTCACCACACAAGAAACTGGGAAAGCATCTCAACTAGAAACCTGATTACTTATACAAATACAAAACAAAGAGCATCCCAAGACTATGCGTCTTTTCAGTACAGAATGAAAGCTGTCAATACATGTCCTTACTTTTATAAGATCTGAAATTATGGGGCAATTGCTAAGTAAAACAAAAATTTGAAGCTCCATAACATTTAAAGTTGTTTTGTATTCTTTAAAAAAAAACTACCTACATTCTGAATATCCCCACGGATTTACCATTATGACATTAACAATCCAATAGTATAGCTATCTTAACACATTTGCATGCCAACAGGAATATTATTATAAAACTACAAAAATGATCCATATATTTAGTAGACTACTATAATGATATCTGAATATCCATTCAGCTGCTCTGAAAAAAGGTAGTGGAAAGAGGCTATTTGTGTACTGGTGTCACACTACTGGCATCAAGCATGCACTACACAGGTGCAACATATCAATATAAAGGTGACTGATCGATTGATACAGTACACAGGTCTCCAGAACAGTTTCTTTTATCATTAAAAAAAAGTATCCCACTTAAAAATTAATACACTATATCTCTTCTCATTCCACTGTCTTTACAATTTGATCTAAACAGGCTAGGAAAGTTTTAAATTTAACACACAGAAATCTGTCTGAACTTCTAAGTCAGACTGAATATATTCTGAAAGCATAGTTTGGTCTTCAATTAAGAAAAATATTTGTTTTTTAATACAAGGAGTTAAAGTACTCTCCCACTTGTTCCATTAAGGTATCATGGAGCATTTCTGTTTTACTTTCTACTTTACAGTCTAGCTCTTTCATACCACTTCCTACTAAGGTATTACTGGGAATTAGGGTACTGAAAAAGAAGCACAATTTACTACAGACTTATTAAAAGCAAATTCTGGATTTACGATTCCCCCAAATCCACATTAAGAGCTGATTTCATGTGATCAATATTTTAAAGCATCTCTCAAATATGTTAATAATGCATTTTCTGCTCTGGTCCTAGATAATGGAAAAAGGCCTTCCAAGATTTAACTTAAAGCAGGAACTATGATGCCTTATGATGAGAGTAAAGGAGTGGAACACTAAGACCATCCATAAAGAAAACACAACCCTAATACCGTAGCAGGTGTTCTAATTTCCCTTCTCCCTCTCTTATCGAGGTACCCCAAACCAGAAAAATCCAAAGTAACTGTGAGATAATAAAAATAACCGCAGAAACGGAATCCGATCATACTGCGACCGGACCGGGCCAACAATGACAAAGTCATGGTGGGGAAGAGATACTGAACCCCAGAGAAGGCGCCTAGCCGCACCCTAGTCAGGGCGGGGAGAAAGGATCACATGAGAATTTGACAAGAGTTTTGTCCTTCATACTTTAAAGGCCAAACACCGAGAGCCCACATCTCGTTTGAAAGGGCGAGTCTCGAGGAAGCCAGGTGCGTCTCGACAGCACCACTGACCCCGCAAAGAGAGAGGCCGCAGTTCGAGGAGTCAACGCCTCTTGCCCTGGATTACGACCCACCTTGATTCTTCCAGCCTTCAACGAAGGGCCTGGAATAAACTCGTTTCGCTCAACCCCCTCGTGGGGGGGGGGAAGGCTGGCGGGGAGAGGGGGAAGAGTTGCTTAGTGCAGCCTAGTTTTCTCTGGGAGGAAAAAAACCCATTGAGTATGCAGGAGTGGGGGCACGGAGACTTCCTTCAAGTAAAGTCTGCAGACGATGGCAGCCATACAGCCCGATCCTCCCGGCACGTTCCCCCGCACGTCGGTTCTGCCGCGCTCAAAGAGGAACGGGGTTCCCCTCACAAGGCCTGAAGCACTCCTCTCGGTACGTCTTTTCGGAAAGAGGGACCCGTCGATCTGCAAATGGGGGCCTTCTGACCAAGCAGCCAGAGAGAATCCGGCTTGAAAAGTTATCCCTATCTTATTCAAGACCAGCTCCCCAAGGGCGCCTGCAGCCTCCCCACAAAGGCGCCGTCACCCTAACTCCCGGCTTCGTCCTGAAGGCCGCCTCAACGCTCCCCTTCCCTCTGCGGCCTTCCGGGGAAGGGGGGTGATTCCTGGAAAGAATAGGGGGGCCCGTGAGCGACCATCTCCCCACAGCTCCCTCTCCCCCATTCGTACCCACGAGAGACAAGCGGGCAAAGGCCTGAAGAAGTTTGGCGGGGCCTCCCTGGGATACTTACCTCAACAAGGCCCAGGGAGGGGAGCGAGCGCGCAAGCGAGGAAAAAGAAGAAGCGCACAGACCACACACAAAACCGGCCCGGGTGAAGCGGGTGAGGGACGGAGGCCGGTGCTTCGCGCACGTCACTCTTCGAATTTCCCAACCGTCACCCGGCCCAGCCAACAGCCTGCTGGAGTGGAGTGGCTGAACTCGCCGCCGCTTCCCCCTGGCTCGGTGTCTTCGGGCGACGCCCCCGGGCCTCGGCTTCTTCCCTCGCCTTCCCCCGGGTTAAGGCGCTGCCGCCGAGGTCTTCCAAGAGGAGAAGTAGCAGCAGGGTCGCCTTCGCCGTCTCCTCCTCCTCCTGCGCCGCCGCTTCCTCCTAGCCGGGATTATTACTGCTACTACTACTGCGGCTGCTCTTTGAACAGGGCCCTGGACCATCTCTCCGCCATTTGCTCCCCGTTCCTTCCGTCACTGCGCTTCACACATTCAGCCTCCCTCCGTCCCTGCCGCGACCAATCACGGCCCGTTTTACTCAACCGACAAGCCCGGCGACGTCGCGCATGCGCTTCCCGGACCAGCAAGCGCGTCCCGGAGTGCGCGCGCGCGCCCTCCCGCCGAAGGGCTGATAGGATTTGTAGTTGTCACTTCTTCCCCTCCCTTTCCCCCGCTCCAGTTCCCCTTCGGGGCCTTTTGGGAGTCTCTTGAGCATTGTGCAACCGCAACAACTACCACGGTCGTGCTGACTCAGCGTACCAATGAGTCCCTTGACAGCTTGCGTACCTAATATCCCCTGTTTTTGTGGTCTTGTTACTTTATGTGTTCCAGATTTTGATGATGCCCTGGGTACTTAGTTTTTATTGCTGATTTTTCTTTTTTTCAGAGAAGCTGTTTCGCAGTTTGGGGACACTACTGGCTGAAAAACGCTGTACAGTAATTATAGCGGTAACAATAATAATAAATAAACTGACAGTAACATTCTGTGTGCAACATCCTTTCCTATGTCCAATGAATTCTTTTAACTTTCATTCTTCATCCTGGGTGAATGCTGAACACAGTCCGGACTCTGTCATTTCTTTTAATTACTGTATTTATATGGCTGGCTGTCACTGAAGTTTTTTGAGAAGCTCCCAGAACATATAGAGCATTAAAATAAATATTAAAATAAATATTGTTCTGGGACCTGAACAAGCAGGTTTTAAGGCAGGAAAGTCTACATTAGACCATTGCTTGATCTTATCCCATCTGATTTCTAAATACGCTTTACAGCGTAATACTCGCTTCTATGCAGCCTTCCTAGATCTAAAAGGGGCCTTTGATTCCATCGATAGAGATATCTTATGGCTAAAGCTCGCCAGGCTGGGTATAGATAGGAGGCTCCTTTTCTTAATCCAAAAACTCCATGAGGGCTCTACATGTCGCATAAAAATGTCGACGCAGGGGGCCCTTTCCAATCAGATTTTTTCCAACAGGGGAGTGAAGCAAGGCTGCGGTTCTGGCGCCAACTCTGTTCAATTTATTTATTAATGACCTCGCCTCACTCCTACATAATATCAATTGTCATAGCCCCAAATTGGGCCATATACAGATTCCAATTCTATTATATGCAGACGACATGGTTCTCCTCTCCCGCACAAGGGTCGGCCTAAAGCGGCTAGTTACTGGTTGCTATGACTATTTGATACGCAATAAACTCCAATTAAATTTTGAGAAATCTAAAATTATAGCTTTTGGCAAAGCTTGGAAACCCTTCTCGTGGTCTTTCAATGGCAATTATATCCAGCAGGTTAGAGAGTTTAAGTACTTGGGTGTCTTTTTTCATTATCGACACTCCTGGACAACTCACCAACGGACAGTGATTAAGTCAGCAAAGCTCTCAGCACAGGCTATCTCACGTTTCCATCGTACGTGGGGCCACTCTTGCATCCCTGCTGCGCTGCAGATTTTTAATGCTAAATCAGCAACACAGCTTCTATATGGCGTTCCCATCTGGATGTCTGCATTACACAGTTCTGTGGAAAGAGTCCAATCTACATTTCTATATAAAATCTTTGGCCTCCCCCACTGTGTGCCTTATGCTGCTCTATGCCTTGAAGGCGGTCAACACAGGATTGAGACCCAGGCCTGGCTCAGATTCTTGAAGTATTGGATCAGAATCTGTTTCTTACCTCAGGACACCTTATTCCAAGCGCTGCTTGCTGACAGTCTGTTACCAAAAGGTTTGGCCCTATTTCTTAAGAAAATCAAGACCCTGGGGCTGTCACCAGATTTACTGGGCTCAATACCCCCTTCCAGGGTGTTCCAAACAATCAAAAAAAGGGTTTTGGATATAGAGGGGCAAACTTTGCATAGCGCTGCCCAAAGAGTCTGTTCACCACTTTATTTTCAGCTGCCCCTTACCCATGGCAGTAGACTGATCTATCTTTATCATTTAGAACAGCCACAAGATCGATGGGCATTTACCCTCGCCAGGTGCAATATAGTACCATCGAGCTTGCGCAGGGCAGGTATATGGGTTTACCTACAGAACTGAGAGTCTGCCCGTGTGGTCAGGGTGAGGTTGAATCTTTGCAGCATATGTTATTTTATTGTATTCTGTACAAGGATATTCGCCTGTCTCATTTGAGCACTTTTCTCTCCTCCCATTCCGGATGGGATGATCTGAGGAAAATGCAACATCTTTTAAGTGGCAATATAAAGGAACTTACCTTGTCAATTGCTAGATACGTCTATGCCATTATGCAGAGACATCGTAGCGTGCTCTTGCAGAATGTAGAGCCCTAAATATGCATTTGGCTGGTCCCTGCCACCTGTTAGCCGTTGAACATTTTAGATGTATTTTATTGTATTTTATTGTGTTTTAATTTATGCAGTATGCCAATAAAGGTTCCTGAACTGAAAAAAAAATATTAAAGAAGCATTAAAAGCCCAAACATATACCTGTAAGAGCCCACATACAATGAAAGATGGCATCTCCCACAATGAGCTTAAACCAAAGCGTGTTAAAAATTGTTCATTATGATTTTCCCAGTTGTTTCATTGGGAATCTCACAGACAGATCTCATTCATGGCTTAATTCTGTGCCACACGGGCCCGAAGTGGCTTACTCCCAAGTAAGGCTTGCAATCCTAAACACATTTAGGATTACATCTATTGAACTCCATGGAATTTAGCATGTGTAAACAAGCATAGGATAAGACTGTGTGTCATAGCAATGACTTAATTGAGCTTAATTTTGGCTGAGTTACATAACACATTATTATAGAGTTGGCAATAAATTCATCACAGACAGTATTATTAAGAAGTTGAAATGTGCACCTGCAAATCTTACTGTGCAGATCACATGTTGGATTAATGTTTCTATATCTGCATTGCTGCTGAAAGATTGGCTCTTCCATATGATACATGCATATTAAAATATATATTTTAATAGAAGAGGATGAATTACTACAGTTGTTCACAGGGAAAGACAATAATGCTAGGAAAAGTTGAAAGCAGGAAAAGATGAGGACCAACTATGTGATGGATTGATTCAGTAAAGAACCTACAGCCTTGACTTTGCAAATGTTTAGTGGCAGATCCTGAAGCTGAGGCTTCAATACTTTGGCCATCTCATGAGAAGAGAAGACTCCCTGGAAAAGACCCTGATGTTGGGAAAGAGTGAAGGCAAGAGGAGAAGGGGACAACAGAGGACGAGATGGCTGGACAGTGTCATTGAAGCTACCAACATGAATTTGACCCAACTCCGGGAGGCAGTGGAAGACAGGAGGGCCTGGCGTGCTCTGGTCCATGGGGTCACAAAGAGTTGGACACGACTTAATGACTAAACAACAACAACAAAAAGTGGCACTGTAGATGATAAGACACTTTGTATGTCACTCATTCATAGACTCACCAAAAATGGGTGGTGACTTGACAGTATTTAACAATAAAAAAATCTTTCTGAACTGGGATTGACCAAATCAGAGATAAAAATAGTACCGTTTATGCAGCACGCTTGAAATGTCCAAAGTGTAATTTTTTACATCAGCCCTGTAAGAAACGTCAGCCTTACTATCCCAGACTGAAGATGGGGAAGACGAGGTTCAGAGGACAATGGCTTTTCTACAGCCACTTAGTGAGTTTGCTTTTGAAATAACAGTTGACCTTTGGACTTCGGCACCTATTGAACAATTATAAATTCACCACTAGTTGAAGGACACAACTTCAATGTTACTTTTAAATGTTCTCCTTCCTTTAGGCACTTCACTCCCATTTCATGGGAAGAGGGAGACCAAGTTTATTTTTGTGTTCACCCTCTTCTCTGGACAAAGTTTCAGAGGTGCAGAAGTATCCAAGCTGAACAAGAATTCATCAAGAGATTCAGTACTATCTCATGTGGCTTCAGTAGAGACAATGGCTTTTTATCTAATTCCACATATTAATCAGCTCTTTTTCTTTTTTCTTTTTATTAGCACGCTTTGGGCTATTTTCTTTACTTGTCGTAGTTGCATTCTTACTCCTTTGGCCCTTCAGGTTTCAATTCTCTTCTCCCCCCCCCCCCCATACCACCCCCATAAGATATAGAGGTTAT
Organism: Intellagama lesueurii; assembly: GCA_037013535.1. Lineage (NCBI taxonomy): Eukaryota > Metazoa > Chordata > Lepidosauria > Squamata > Agamidae > Intellagama > Intellagama lesueurii. The sequence goes on along the minus strand of JBAJHW010000003.1, from coordinate 166,076,669 downwards.
TCCTTTTTCTTGGCACATGTGTTAATCTGCTTATTTATGCCTGAATGTAGTGTAGCTGTTAACCCATTAACAGAAGAGGGCTGTAAGCTGAAGGACAAGGAGAAGGAGTTCCTCATCAGTGTGCTGCCCTATAATTTGTAAAGGATGATGGGAGTGGAAGAGCTTACCCTGCAGGCAGGAACAGAAGGAGGAGGAGCCAAAGAAAGCTGAGGAAGGAGAGAGTATAAAAAGGGAGGAAAAGGAGATGGGAGGCTGATTGATGCAGTGGCCCAAGGAGAAAGAAAGCGAGGCTCAGAGCAGCTGTGGAAAAGTAGAAGTGGGAAAAGGCTTGCCAGAAATGGACTTCTATTGTAAAAGATGGCCCTTGGACTGGTGAATGGGTGCAGCTAGAAGTACCTGAGGAGGTAGCAGAACAAGAATGCCATAGCAAAGTACCTAGAAAGCCACCCTATTGGGGGGAGACTGAAGAAAGAGAATGTAGGAACGGGTGACTAGGGAGTCTCAGAACCAAGAAAACCGGGGATGGTGCATCTGCCCTGGGAAAAGCCCTTCCAACTGAAGCCAGGCAAAGCCCCAAGAATAAAAGTATGGGAGAATCCTGGAGGCTGGGCTTATTACCCTCACAAGCCCTGGAGGTAGGGGCAGTTATATCCAAGCCATTGTGCCCGCCAGAACAGGCTGAGGTAAAAGTTGAACCTTCCCAACCTTCCATAGGAATGGGGACTTTGCATATTATTGACATTGACAAGAAAAAGATATCTCTGAAGCAAGGAGATTCCCAGTTTGTTGTTGAAAACCTATTTCAAAAGATAGAAATAAAAGACGCTGGTTTTAAGAAAGAAGTGTCGCCCATCTTTTCTAACCATGGGAAGGGGGAAAGACCAGAAGGAGGAGGCAGCTCAGGTCACGGGGGCAAATGTGAATGTAATTTTCATTTTCCAGTAAGTATTAAACACCCCTTCATGATAACTTTTAAGATTGTTAGCACGCTACTAGATTTGTATTTGAGTTTGTGTTGTGTCTTATGTCAAAGTAAGAGAGATACTTAAGATGTGTTTTTACCGGTTCCAGCCCCTCCCCCCCCCCCCCCACTTTGAGTTTCCATGCCCAAGTGTGGCTTTGAATCCAGGTCTCCTGAGACTGAGTCTAAACAAACAAAGTGTTGTGGTCCTTACAAAATGCAAAAGCAAGGGCAGCTGGTTATTATTAATGGTCTAATAAAATTATCATCTGCCCTTGTTTGAATCCTAGTTTTTAATTCTATCCACTACATTACACTGTGTATCACTTTGCATTTCTACTGCCTTCATATTCCCTATCCCCACATAAGTATAACCATCTCCCTATTGTGGCTACATGTCATACATCAGATGAAGGAGCTACAGGCCAAGAAAACTTATTATTGATTCAGGTATGTGGATGACACCTACCTGAAGATCAAGATTCAGGAAGTATAGGCCTTCACAGACCACATAAACGCAGTGGACTCAAACGTCAAGTTCACCAGGGAGGACACCAAAGACAACCAGCTGGCTTTTCTGGACTGTGCAGTCATCATAGGATCCAACGGCATCTTAGGAATAGAAATCTACAGAAAACCTACACACACTGATCAATACCTGTGGTTTGACGCTCATCACCCATTGCAACACAAACTAGGGGTCATCAGGACACTAAACCACAGAGCAAGAAACATCCCCACCTCCACAGAAGCGAAGAAGAAGGAAGATGGACATCTGAAGACATCCCTAAAGGCCTGTGGATATCCAAAATGGGCCTTTAACAAGTCAATGTCCCAACCCAGCAGAACAATGAAACAGTCTGAGACCCAGAGCTGATGGAAGAACCTGGTCATTCCTTACATGGCGGGTGTGTCAGAAAAGCTTGAAGAGATTTTTGGTAAACACCACATACCTGTGCACTTCAAACACACTAAGACAGAAACTTGTTCACCCAAAAGACCGGACACCAAAACACAACAGGAGCAATATAGTATATGCAGTCCAATGCAAAGAGGAGTGTTTGGAGCTCTATACTGGAGAAACCAAACAGCCACTAAACAGGAGAATGGCCCAGCATAGGAGGGGCAACAGCTCAGGACCACAATCAGCAGTGTTCCTTCATTTGAAGGACAAAGGATACTTATTTGATGACCAAAATGTACTGTACTCATTTTGGACCTAGAAGATAGGTGGTTTTAGACAGGGGTCAGGGAGGCCATACATGTGCATAAAGAAAATCCCTCACTCAACAAGGGTGGAGGCCTTAGATACAATCTGTCTCCTATTTATCAGCTGCCCTTTCATTCTCCCCAGAAAGATTAGGACCACACCGCAGAAAGACCAGTTAACAACCATTAACAACCCATGACAATGGGTGGAGAAAGGACTGCAGAAGTGGGATGTTCACTCACCTTCAGTCCTTTGTCCATCTAAGGAGCCTATTCAGACCAGGGGAAAGTGAAACCAACAACCAACGTGGAGGATATATCAGGGGTCTCCTACCAACTCTCCTCAGACTGAAGAAGCTACTTGGATGAGTAGAGAAACATTTCAGCCTAATAAGAAAGAAGTCCAGTTGCCAAGACTCAACTTCCAGAGTCCCAGTTATACTGTGCTGGGACTGCATTAGAATTTCATCCATCCACAGTGTTTGAACTCTATATTGTGGCCACAAGGTCTCTGTGAAGAGAGGCATGAAACTACTCTCCCCCATCTGTCTCGCTCACTCATCAAACATTTTCTGAGTCAGGTCACGACCTTGAAGGAAGTTCCTTACATTCCCAAAGGATGCAGCATGAGCAGAAGGACTAAATAGTAATAATATTAGTGATGTGGTGCCTTAGATGCCACATAGTATTATACAGGACAGGTTATTAAGTAGTAGCTCCTTTTGAGAGACAGATATTTCGGCTTATCCTATCAAAATGTGATGACTTACAAACTCTCATTTGTGAATATTCATTTATCTTCCTGGTTACTTCCCAGCAATCCTGGCATACCTTCCGATTCTCAAGTGGCTTGTCTTTGAGAGTTCAACACACACACTAGCCAAAAGATTGTTCTGATGGCACAAGGAGACTATGTTACCATCAACACAGATGTACTAGTATGGATTTATAGCAATAGCTATGAAGCAAGAGACGGTTAGCAACCACATGTGTGGATGCCTAGCATCCATCTGTCACAACAACAAAGCTGTCGTGGGCATTTTGGGCTGGGAATTGTAGTTTATCTACTGTATTTTGAGTGTGCTTTAATATAATGAAATTGTTCACCGTGTTCTGAGGAAAAACAAAACATGAACCTTTTTCAAATGGCAGTTATAGATGTCATTCCAACCATGTAGAGTCAATGTGGAAGAAGTTTTCAATTCCAAAAATGCTCTGGAAAACTATTGCCCCATTGTCACCTTTCCCCTGTCCAATTTGACCCTGTAACTTGAAATGCAGGGGGAAAGAATGTGAGCTTGAATCAAAGTAGGACAGAGGAGATTCATCAAATCCCCCAATATTTACATTTAAATTGAAATCGTTCTCTCTACAGTACTAGGGATTTGGATTTGAAGGTTACTGATAGGGCTGTCCTTCACTTGCCCTCCTGTGGTGCTGTCTTTTGTGCTCATGATTTTAACTGCCATTCTCATGCCAATTTCTCTAACTCTGGGTTTCCATTCCTGACCTTTCCACCCAACTCTTTATCTCTTTGTCCCCATGTTTGTTCTCCCAAATCCCAACAGTGTCAGAAACTCAATACAAAGTGGCCATGATCTCCTAAGTTTACCTCCTATAAGTCCAACTGTGTTTAGTATTGCACCTAGCAGGTGCAGAGTACAGTTCCCTGTGCATTTTCCACTTACCGATAATCTCCACTGACCAAGCTAATTGTTTATTTTTTATTCATTAGCTGAATCTATATTCTGTTTTGTCTTCAATGAAATGTAGACAGCATACATGGCTCTCCTGCTTCCTTATTTATCCTTTCAATAACCCTTAAAAATGGTCATTTAATTGCTCCTTGAGGGCTTCAACTTGAATCTCCCAAGTCATAATGATTACACCATACTGGCTCTGAAAGCTTGGCATCACTCTGTTTCCTTTTCTGATTTTACCCATCCTCCATCCAGTGACTAAGTCCTGCTTAATCATAACTCTTTCTGATGGTAGGCATGTGGGGTTGTGCACTCTGTTTAAGTTTTGGGATTATCTATCAATGTCTTCTACTGCCCTCTCTTATCTCTGTATGGGACAAAGCTGAAATCAGCTTAATTAATCTAGCCATCTTCCACTGTGAAATAAATTATCATTTGCCTGCAGTACCCTTCTGCATACCAGACAGGACAATGAAGCCAGTCTCTCCAAAGTAATAAATGGATGCAAATCTGATGTCATAATAAGTGGCAGGATATTGAAAAACAGTGTCTACCTCCCAGGACGTTCTAGGTTGTATCCAGCAGCTACTGTAGGCCTGACTAGAGTAGGTGCATCAATCAATGGAACTTACATATATATTGATTTAATACCTAGTATTTCAGGGCTGTTATTTACTAGGGAATGTACTCTTGCTGGGATAACAATTGGATTACTCCTCTTATAACAAAGTGATCATGCTTGAATTGAGGACCTTAAAGGGGAGCCTGCAAGGCTAAGCTGCTGAATTTGAAGTTTTTTTAGAGATTAAGTTCTATCACCTGTGGCTTAAACTGAGCTAAAGGTTTCCTTAGCAATGTCTCAGTAAGTTGGTTTACTCATGCCAACATGTTTGTGTTATCACCAACAATTATGTGAATCGCCACTGCAATGATGAAATTATCAGATTGTACTCTCTGCATTTTATTTCCATCATACCACATTGCTTATACTCATTCTAGCCATATGCACATAGATTTGCAACTTTTCATAACAGCATTTCAAATGTCTACTGAAGTAAACCAAACTGTGCAGAAACATCTGCTGTAATAAATGGCCTGGTCTTTATGGTGCCACAAAACTTCTCAGTTGTTTTTGCCACTACTGACTGACATGGATTCCCCTCTAGAAGCTATAACTGTATTATACTGTTGCTCTGTCAAAATGCATAGTGTTGTGTTGTAGAACATGGACAAAAATAAAGACAGGTGCCTGCCACCAGTATCTTAGCAAGTCAAAATTGTATACTGTGGCTAGAGACAGCAGGAAGGAAAAGAGAAAGACAAGGAAGAAATGAGTAACAAAATAAGGATGCAAACAAGTGCTGGATAGATTTGCTTTATAAAAATATAATCTTCCAGTTCTGGTTCATATATTTTCTTAAAACAAAAGTAATGTTCTTATACACACAGAGAGATGCATGCCCACACATACACAGTATTGTACTGCAAGCTGTCCCCCCCCCCCCCCGTATTTATTGGAATGCTCATTATTGTTGGAGCTGAACAAACAAGTAACTTCTAATCCATCGCATTTGCATTTCAATCATGTATTCTGTCTGATCAAAGTCCTATGGCTGAAATGTGTCTGAGATCACACTTCCAAATCCACTGAGAGAGGTGCTGAAACCGTTTCAGCCTGTAGTATCTCCAGCACAGCACCAACTTGGTTTAAATATGTATTATTGCAAACAGGGAAACTGGCCAACACTGGAATGCAGGCTTCGTAAACAATGGCAAGCAAAATATAAAAAGGTGAGAAGCCTCAGTGACTGGAATCGGGCAGTGTTTCTAGACAATGCAATTGATGGGTTAATGATGTGTGATAAAGAAATGATCCATATCAGGACTCCATTGAGTCAGAGCTGTGCTCAAACACTTTGTCTTCTTCTGCAGTTTGCCCTCCCACCTCCTGTAATCATGTCAATTTCAGATCCTCCCTAGTAAATAATAGCCCTGAAATACTAGTTCTACAGGATGAAGCAGCAAGGATAGTCATACATCTCTTAACACAGCTCAAATTTATATTCTGTGCAGTCTTCCTCATCCTACTCCCTCTGTGAACAGTGGGCAGGTACAATCGTCAAAAATAGTGCTACTATAATATAATATTTCCTTTAAACTTTTCGTTCCTGTTTCCTACAGGGTTGTTACCAGCATTTTTCACAAAGTGAAATCTGGAGCAGATCTGGGGTTTTGTCCAGGGGGTTTTCACCAAAGCTAAAATGTTGAGGCCTAAGAACATTTCTCTGCTGTGTGGTTTGTGTGCATGTATGTATGCATGTTCTCCACATCTCTTGAGTTTCACCAGATTTCACAAGAAGCCAAATCTGAACCAAATCGGAAACGAAATACCTTCTAAGGAATAACAGGAATGTTGGGGGAGCCCCTGCAAGAATCAGATAGGTTTTTAGGATAGGTTGGAGTAGGGATTGCCTATCTCTCCCTTTGGAGCTGTCCCTAATAAAATTCCAAAGATGTCCCTTGCCTAATATCAACCCCATCCACATGTGATATTCAGCAACCGCAGATCAACTCAAACCAGATTACAGTTGTGTGACATCTGGAAAGCAGGAAAATAAACCTGGGTTACCATAAGTTAAAATTGACTACACAGCACATTTGTCATTTTCATTGTTATTATAGAAAGCTGATATTGTATAAAGATAGGCAAGGTGTACATATCGGTCTTCTCAAACCTGTTGGCCTTCCTGTTGTGTTGGACAAGAGCTCCTTTCATTCCCTGTGGCTGAAGATAATATTGTAATCGAACACACCTAGAAGACACAAAGTTGCGGATAGCTGCCTTGTGTCATATACACGTAAAGAGTTAAATATGTGGACAGGGCAGGCCCTACTGTTTGGCAGAGTGAGGCAGTTGCCTCAGGCAACCGAAGCTGGGGAGCAGCAGCAAGGTGTTTGGGGGAAGAGCTGTGTGTGCCATGTGGCCAGGCCTGACCAGGACTCCCTAAGCTAACCTAATGCCCTCAAGATTTTGTCAACAAGTGCCAGCATTGAAATGAGATTCCACTGATATCCTGGTTGACTTTTGCAAGTGGAATGGGAGGAGCAAAGGTGATCATCATGTCATTTGCTTTGCAGCAAAAATGTCTTGAGCCAGACCTGTCTATAGAAGAGTTTTTAGAAAATGGCTGCCTGTTTTAGAGATGAAGAGCTAACACCTAAGATTGAGAAGCAAAACAGTGTTTTGAAATCAGAGGTTGGCCAACTATGGCCTCCTGGGCCCACGTCACCTCCCCAAGATACATTCTGTGGCTTTTGGGCCTGTAGATTCCCTTGGACCCCAATCAAAACAAATCAAGCAAATAAAAGAGAGACTGTTCATGACAGATTTTTAGTGAAGTTGCATCAGGGTCTGGCCTACCTCTGCCAATTCTGTGCTAGGTTGGCCATTGGGTTATCTTGGATAGGAAGGAGTCCAAAAGTGCCTCCTCTTCCATTTGCATCTTGTTCATAGCACAAGTTCTTCTTGAACTCTACCCTGTGTGTCCCTGTGTCCTTCATGGAGCTTTGAGCTGTACCTCTCCCTTGCTCCTTGACCTTACACCTTGGTTTGACCTTTCACACAGTCTTATCAATTTATTCAACACATTTTAACCATCCTTCCAGAGCAGCTGGCAAATATAAAAAATGATGCTTACCTTCTAATAGACATCACACAAAAGGAAAAATAATGAGGAAGGAAGAAGAAGAAAAACTCAGGCACTAGACTTTTGGCTACAAAGCTCAACAGGTGCTAACTTCAGCTGAGGAGCAGTATGTTCGGCAACCACATCCCTGGATTTAAGCACTACAAGAGAGCTCTTGCTTCCTCTCCCTCTGGTGGCTGGCCAGAGCAGTGGCTATTGGTAGCTAGAGGAAATCGCAGCTGGTGCTCTATCCAGGCATAAGCGTTGCTTCCTCTCCATGATCAGGCTTGCTGGTTTGTTCAGTCCTCACAGTTCACTCAGCTCAATGTGTTCACACAACCAAGCTCTGATACTCTCTTGGTCTTAGGCACTTGGCAATTTTAGACATGTAGAACAGAAACAACCAACTCATTGCTTGAACAAGTTACATTTTGGGGCTAAGCTTCTAGAATCTACCCAGCCGGCTTGTCTGTTGGCAAACTATTGGAAGCTGGAAGCAATACAGTGGTGCCTCGACTTACGACCATAATCCGTTCCAGAAGATGGACGTAACTCGAAATGGTCGTAAGTCGAAGCACCATTTCCCATTGAAATGCATTGGAACGCGATTAATCATTTCCAGCATTTAAAAAAAATACCAAAAATAAAAAATAAAGCACACAGAAAGCCCCATCGGAAGGCCGCCAGAGCCGGTGCTGGAGCGGGAGGCGGCACCGAAGGAAAGCCGTGCGGCCAGGCGAGCGCCGCTGCCGCCCGACGGGCTCCTCCGGAATACCTGCAGCCACTCTCCTCCACCCCCGTCAGCCCCATCGAGGTCAGTACGGCGAGCCCTCGGAAGCCCCCGCTGCCCTTGCCCCGGGGAGCGCTCAGGCGCCCCGGCGTTTCCCCAGGCTGGCTTTCCCTCTCGGCTGCTTCGCCGGACGGCTCCGTCCCGAGCTTCGCCCGCCTTCCGCGGCACGCTCAGGAGAGCTGGCCCCGCCCTGAGCCTTCACCTCCCCGTGTGGAGGAATCGGGTCGGGTCCCATTGTCGCCCTGAGTTGCGGCGGCGGCCCGGTGCCGGGAGGCTGAGCCTGGCCGGGGCGCTCCAGCCGCTCGCCCCGGCCTCACCCTCCGGGCAACTGTCCCAGATGCCCCCAGCCTGCAGGGGTCTGGACTGGCTAGGGGACTCCTGCTCTAACCGTTGGGGCGAAAGAGCTACTGTACAAAGAAGCAGCCTCTTCGCCACCAACGGTTAGCAATTTGAATTTCCCGCCCTTTTCCCCTGCCTTTTTTTGATCGTAAGTGGAAGCTCCGGCCGCAAGTCGAAGCAAAATTTTGCGGCCGGAGCTGGTCGTACGTCAAAATGGTCGTAAGTAGGGACGTACGTAAGTCGAGGCACCACTGTATTCCCAAAAAGCAACTTGCCCAAGCTCTGAGACAACTCATATCTTAACAAACTACCATTCTAAACCATCACATGGCAGGGCTAAATAGATGGCTCCCCAAGGAAGGTTTGGGGATTTCAGGAGGGTTCATTCATTGTTGTTGTTGTTTAGTCGTTAAGTCATGTCCAACTCTTCGTGACCCCATGAACCAGAGCACGCCAGGCCCTCCTGTCTTCCACTGCCTCCCGGAGTTGGGTCAAATTCATGTTGGTAGCTTCGATGACACTGTCCAACCATCTCGTCCTCTGTCGTCCCCTTCTCCTCTTGCCTTCACACTTTCCCAACATCAGGGTCTTTTCCAGGGAGTGTTCTCTTCTCATGAGATGGCCAAAGTATTGAAGCATCAGCTTCAGGATCTGTCCTTTCAGTGAGCACTCAGGGTTGATTTCCTTCAAAATGGATAGGTTTGTTCTCCTTGCAGTCCAGGGGACTCTCAAGAGTCTGCTCCAGCACCACAATTCAAAAGCATTGATTCTTCGGTGGTCAGCCTTCTTTATGGTCCAGCTCTCACTTCCATACATCGCTACTGGAAAAACCATAGCTTTGACTATGCGGACCTTTGTCGGCAAGGTGATGTCTCTGCTTTTTAAGATGCTGTCCAGGTTTCTCATCGCTTTCCTCCCAAGAAGCAGGTGTCTTTTAATTTCGTGGCTGCTGTCACCTCTGCAGTGATCATGGAGCCCAAGAAACTAAAATCTGTCGCTGCCTCCATATCTTCCCCTTCTATTTGCCAGGAGGTGATGATCCTAGTTTTTTTGATGTTGAGCTTCAGACCATTTTTGGCGCTCTCCTCTTTCACCCTCATTAAGAGCCTCTTTAATTCCTCCTCACTTTCTGCCATCAGAGTGGTATCATCTGCACATCTGAGGTTGTTGATATTTCTTCCGGCAATCTTAATACCGGTTTGGGATTAATCCAGTCCAGCCCTTCGCATGATGTATTCTGCATATAAGTTAAATAAGCAGGGAGACAATATACAGCCTTGTCGTACTCCTTTCCCAATTTTGAACCAATCAGTTGTTCCATATCCAGTTCTAACTGTTGCTTCCTGTCCCACATATAGATTTCTCAGGAGATAGATAAGGTGGTCAGGCACTCCCATTTCTTTAAGGACTTGCCATAGTTTGCTGTGGTCCACACAGTCAAAGGCTTTTGCGTAGTTAATGAAGCAGAAGTAGATGTTTTTCTGGAACTCTCTGGCTTTCTCCATAATCCAGTGCATGTTAGCAATTTGGTCTCTAGTTCCTCTGCCCCTTTGAAATCCAGCTTGTACTTCTGGGAGTTCTCGGTCCACATACTGCTGAAACCTACCTTGTAGGGTTTTGAGCACATGGTTCATTCATAAAGGTAAAGGTTCCCCTTGACATTTAGTCCAGTCGTGTCCGACTCTAGGGCGCGGTGCTCATCCCCGTTTCCAAGCCATAGAGCCAGCGTTTGTCTGAAGACAATCTTCCATGGTCACGTGGCCAGCGCAACTAGACACGGAACGCCATTACCTTCCCACCAAGGTGGTACCTATTTATCTACTTGCATTTGCATGCTTTTGAACTGCTAGGTTGGCAGGAGCTGGGACAAGCGGCGGGAGCTCACTCCATCACGTGGATTCGATCTTACGACTGCTGGTCTTCTGACCCTGCAGCACAGAGGCTTCTGCGGTTTACCCCACAGCGCCACCACGTCCCTGGTTCATTCATACAGACTTCTTATTTATTTTTCACCTAAAACTGGGCCTTCTAAGGGGGCTGACAAGACATTCCAGTCAAATCCAACTTCAGAGGGTATAAGAGGAGCACATCACAATGCTAAAAACAAGCAGAGACCTGAGAGCCAAGAACTGCAGTGTTAAATAATGCCAAGATCCTTATAAAGCTACTTTAATTAGCTCAGCCAGCTGACCCAAACATCTTGTGAAATAAGAAAGTCCTTATAGCCATCAAGGGCTATTAAGCAAGCAATCAAGTTATACAAAAGATCAGGGAAGCCAGCCATCTTTTCCCTTTGCACAACAGAACAGCCTGGCTCTGAGGCTGCAAGCAAAAATTCTTTGGCCACAAGAGTTTTCATAGCTTTCAGGGTGGCTGAGTAGTTATTTACCTCTAGTAAATGACAGAATTAATGAAGCAGCTAGCCTAATGAGCGGAGTCAAAGGGATTTTTTTTAATATGGAAAGAACATCAGCCAGTAAATTCATTACAGTCCTGATTTTAAAAGACCAGTCATAAATAAATGATTTCTCCCACTCCTTTCCTATCATTACGTATTACATTTCCAGTGCCAGCTCAGAAAGCTGCAGCCTCTCCTGTGTATTCAGTGGACTGTGTGTGTTCACGGTCACTTTGACTCTAACAAGATTCAGTGTGTACCAGATTGGCCAATGCCCTATGGAATGGTCAAAGATCATCATGCTGTTTGTGGAATAAATGTCCATTAAGAAGCCCTTGTGACCTTTTTTTTTAAAAAGCATGGTGATATATAAAGACATCTATTTGAAGAAGAGAGTAAGTTGTCAAGATAAGTGAAGTAACCGAACAACTGCCTATTGACTGGACACCCTGACATCTGAAACAAACAGATCATGACTGATGGAGGGACCATTGAGACACACAGAAAGCCACCATATTGAAAATAGTTATTTTTTAAAAATAATGTCTTTAACACTACATTTAGAGCTTGCAACCTGCTGGATGGGGTGAGTTTAAACTTCCAGCTAGATGTGCTGATTTTCTTTCATTTTTATGGTAAATTATTATTAGCATTTAACTGAGTTACTTTAAAACATGTTAGTTATGTTTTGATATGGTAATGGATTTAATTATAATTTGTAGTGGTACATATTTTACCAATGCTATTTCTTAAACTATATTTTAAGCTGCCTTAAGACCCAATCCTGGGAGAATGGCAGTATATAAATAAAATATGTAAAACATGTTTGTTTGTTTGTATGCTGTCTTTCTCCCCATAGGGGACTCAAGATGCCTCACAAAACTTAAAAAACTATACAATAATCAACAGTTTTAAAACATCATAGAAATTCTATTAAAAACAATCAAACGTTTATCAGTATTAAAACCAAGATTAAATACAACATTTAATTTAAAAAAATATTTACATATGTTCCACCGTTGATCCTTCAGCATCCCGATTCTATGTTTACATTTCCCATTGATTTTGTGGATCTTCTGGAAGAGGTCTCTTATTTTCCCTCTTCTGCTGTTCTCTTCCATTTATTTGCACTGATTATTGTAATAGTTGACTTTGTCCCTAACAGTCAGTTGATGGAAATTTGCATCTAGGATTCTTATCTTATTTTGTTCACCTTTTATTTTGCTTCTTGTCACATCAGCAAGTTTAAGAGTTCCACAAGTCTTTTCTTTTTTTTGCTACACAAATAGACTTTCTGCATACTTCTCTGACAATATCTACAGTTCCAGCACACATTTCTTCTGGTCTCTAGTCACTTGAATTTAGTTAAGGTAAATCTGCTCTTTACATACAATTTCTCAATCTTGGCTTCCCCAAGTATGTAGTTGGACTACAACTCACCAGTTCTCTGGTATTGTTTTGAATCTAAAAGACAGAAAATGTGAGTTCCTCCATACTGCACCGCACAGAGATGTGGTGGTGGTGGGGTTAATCTGAGTAGGACACTGCCATTTGCCCCAGCCAGACAACTTCCACTGAATAGGAGCTGTTTTTATGAGTTACTGTCATGACGAAAAAAGTTGTACCAAGTATTACCTGATACACCTGAATCTTATTGTCCTCTCTCTTTTTCACTTGCTATGGCTGTTTCCTGGCTAGTGCAAAGTCACATATTCTTTTAGATCAACACAGTTTCATACGTGTGGGGTGGGAAGCTGGGTGTGTAAGTTCTGCTTATTCAAAGGGCAGATGCAATCACATGTCAAGAGTTGAACATTTACAAATCCTTCCTGCTGACCAGTTGTTTTCCCCCAGATCTGCCATTGTGAGCATGTTGTTTGTTTTTTATTGGTTTTGATCTTTAAAAAAAATTCAATACTATGTTCAACAAAACTTATAATACGTCCACCATATAGATAGACAGTACCCAAGGAACAGTCCCAATTGCAGAGGCTTTCAAGTGAGTTTTTCTATCAATTCAGCGCTATATCTTTTACAGAAATGTAAAAATGTTAAAAAGTAGGAGCGTGAGATTTTGTACAGTAGGACTCTGTATCTGTGGGATCAGTATCCACAGTTTCACTTATCCATGGTTTGCCATAGCCCAATATACAACATACAAGGTTCCCCTTTGTGGCTTTTGTCCTGCTCCCTTGCATGTTTTATGCACAGTGGGATTCTCTTGTATCTGTGGTTTCGGGCATTTATGGTAGATCGTGGGATTGATCCCCTGTGGATATGGCCCCCCTCTTTTCTTCTACTTCTACTCTGTGTGTGTGTGTGTGTGTGTGTGTGTGTGTGTGTGTATCACAAAAACACAAACACCACAAATTCCTTACTAAAAGTTTGGATTAATTCATCATTGTCTACTTTGTGGCTTCCAAATGACAGCAGGAGATGGAAGGAAAGCTGGGGAAGAAGCAGGGAAGAAGTCAGTAGTAATGACAGAGGAGAGTGGGCAACCCTTGAAAACTGGAGCAGCCTAAGATATGGTGTATTTTTTGCCCCATAACTACTCAGTAAAAGTACATGTTTCTGTGTGAACAGAAAGGTTTGTTTAAATGCAACAGCATGCTTGAAAGTGACCCTTTTGAGCCTGATCCAATCTGGGACAACTTCCTTGTCTAGTCACACCCTGACTCGCTGAGAAAAGGGCATTCTATATATTGGGTACCAGAACTAAATCCCTTGGTTCCGATGACTGCAGACCACACCTGAGAAGTTTGTGGCACCCCACGAAGGTACCGCCAATGACCAAAAGAATTGAACAGAGGTATAAAAGAGAAGGTTTTTCCTTCTCTTAAACCTAAACCTGAATTGTTTAGATTTTGTAAACTAATAACAGAACCTGAAGCATGTCTCAGTAGGAAATACGGAGCCAGTGCAACATCTTCAACAAATTCATGTCATCATCTTGTATAAATACAGATTCTTCTGTCTCTTGAACTGGGACAAAAGAAAGAAGATATTATATACTGCACAAAGCAGTGGACTTCTAACTTTTTTACTTTTAGGTAATAATTTTGACTACTGAACTTTCTATTCAGGATGCCCTCCCTGCCATGGTTTCCTCTGGCTGCAGAAAATCCCATGGCTGCATACCCACTGCAGGCAAGACAATGGGTAAGCTCAACAAGACTCAGTTTTTCCTTGCTTAACAGAAATTGTACAGTGGAACAGTGGTTCTCAGCTTTTGCCCCTCCAGATGTTTTTGTTTTCAACACCTCAGCCAGCAAGGCCAAGGGCCAGGGATACAAGGAGCTGAAGTCTAAAATATTTGGAAGGCCAAAAATGTCATTTGCTGAAGAATAGACCTTAGTCATGATTGCAGAGATCAGTAGAGGTGAGAAATGTCTTTAAAGGATGCTTATCCATCAGTATTGATATTTACAGGAATCTCTGGCAAGCTGCCAAGTAATCCCACACTTCCCTTGAACACAGTTAAAAAACCATTGACATAACATAGCAAATTATCTGCCAGTGACTGAAAAAAACAAATGTGATCTTGGCAGATTTTTCTTTTTCATTTATCGGTGTCTTCTTGAGACGTAGGAAAAACAAAAGAATCAGCAACTAGCAAATCTTAAGTCTTGTCTCCAGAACGGTATCCTCTGCTTTGGTATGAACTGGAGTTGAGGGAGATAATGTATAGGGCTTGATTTCCAGGCCATTCTAGAACATTGTTTCCCAACCTGGGGGGTTGTGACCCTCAAGGGGGGTCGCAAAGTGTTCCGGGGGGTTACAAGTCACCTCATATGTGTTGTAGCCCTTGTTAAATAATTTCTTTCTTGACCTTTCAGAGCAGACTTTGGGGAACTTGTAGCTGTTCTCCTCTGTGGATCTCTGTACTCCTACTGGGAAAAAAAATTATTTTTTTTACCAGAAATCTCAAACTTTCCAACAATAGGGTACCCAGAACTCAACACAGTATTCCATTTGAGGTCTGTACAAAGCAAAATAGAGGGTTACTAATACTTTCCTTAATCTAGATACTATACTTATGTTGATATGATCTATTGCTGCATTCATTCCTTTTGCTGCTGCACTAAACTGTTGACTTGTGTTTCTTTTGTTTCTACTCATAGATCCTTTCCACATGTACTACTGCCACACACCAGTTGTCATCCACCCAATATTTGTGCACCCATTTTTTTCTTGCCTAAACATAGAACTTACATTTTTCCCCTGCTGAAAACAGTAGTGTTCATTTTTGCCCAGTTCTCTAATCTGTTAAAATAATCTTGTATCCCAGTTTTTGTCTTTGGAAGTATTATATACCCCTTCCATTTTGGTTTCCTCCGTCCATACCTAGTGGTGGCTCAGTGCTGGTCCTCATTTATATAGTGTGCCAAGATGCTTTTTTTTTTTTAACTGAGCTGAAAAACAGTTCAGTTGAAGTAATACTAGGTCTTATCATACAGTGTTGGGCTGCACTGACACCTAATGGGAAAAGCAGAGCATGGCAGTCATTCTGAGAAAATGCTAAGATGTTTAACTCACAAATCTGTCCTTTGGTTCATTAACAAGAAGATTGTGATAATTCAAGGTGAAAATCATGTTAGACGCCTGAATTATAGTTAAGGCAAAGCTGCAAATGTATTATTCCAAAGAGGATTTGGGCTGTACCTTGAGCACATTTTATCACAGTCTTCAACGTAGCACAGTTAAATTATAAATCACGAAGCAGGCCCTTGACAAATGTAAATGCATGGAACTAAAGACCACATTAAAATCTAGAGCTAAGCAAAATGAACTTAAAAGGGAATTGAATTAGAAATGAAATTACAGAATGTGTAAACAATAAAGAGTTAGGTACACTTATTTACAATCCTCCCCCCACCCCATGCGTGCCAGATGATTTGCAGTAAAAGAGAGCAAAAGCAATTAATTGCTTGAGTTGTTCAAACAATTCTTGGAGGTGATTAATAAAATATGAACATCAAAAAAGCATATTGTTAAAACAACAAGACAAAGGAAAACTCTACGTGCTTTAGGCTAATCATTGCTTTTTTGTTAACAGTGGGCATTTCTAATAGTTTATCTGAAAACAGAGCAGAACCTCACCTTGAGCATAGGCTCTGAACAATTTTTATTCTAGTTCTCCAGAGTTGAGAAAATTTACCTTTTGGGCTAAAACTCTTAGAATCCCTACTTATTACTGCCAATGGCCTTGCCGGCTCTGGGCGTCAAAGTCTAAACAGTAAATTTTTTTGAAACGCTAATGTTTTCTCCTTGAATCTGAGCAGAGCTTGGAAAGGTCACTTTAATAATTACTTTTTTGGAGTAAGAGACCCAGTATGGCCCATGTTATTTCCAAGCTCTAAGTGCGGTCTCTACATATATGCTAGACTGCTTAGGAATGCTACCTTGAGTAATACAAGGCAGGATACATGTCACGAATACACTTACTTAAATAGAATATCTCCCTTTCTTGCCGAAATGAGAAACAGCTAGTCCCTAGTACTCATTGTGCTTATCTTCATGGCGGAAATGGATAGAAAAGTTCTATTTCTCTTTTAATAAAAAATATCATCGAACAAGTATCGTGCAATGCTCAGGGCCACAGTGGGCTTGTTCTGTTTCTGCTTCTGTTTTCTAATGCTGAATTCCTGTTGTTTTACCCTAGAAGCAACACTCTAACAATGAAAGAAATGTGTGGGGTGGTGGGGACACCACTGCTGTCAAATCAATTCTGAGTTATGGTGACTCTTACAGCATCTTAGATCTTAGCACTGGAGCTGGGAAGCAGCAGCACACAGGAGCCAGCACTGTTGTCAGCAGTACAGGTTAGAAGACGCTTGTTCAACACTTAAAAGAACAGAGGAGACCACTGTGGCAATTCCACATTGTATTTAAATCTGTATTAGTACACATTGTGAGTGAATGGCTTCTGACTGGCTGTCGTAAGTTGGATGTGTGTCAGGAGAGTCGGGGTGGGGATAGAATGTGTGTGAATGGAACTGTGTGCTGTTTGACTACTACACTGATTAAGAGGTGTCTGTTTCAGTGAGGAAGGTGTGGGAATATATTGTGTTTGTCACTGGAACTTGTGAAAAACCAAGGATCTCTAGAGACGTATATAAAGAACTGAATGTGCTTACACTATATAGAAAGAGGGAAGTACAGTAAAAGAGATTTCATGTGTACAATACAAAGTTCACAGCTTGTCATATTTGAACCTTCTTATCCTTTTGTGGTTTTCAAACACTGGCTATTTCTTTTTGGAATAAGCAGTCACAAGATATTACACCATGTATACCACTGGTCAGCACTGGGACACATAGCCAAATAATACAGGCTGTGTCTGAGTCCCTGAAATGTGTTTCCTTACTCTTTTTTAACAAGGGCAGTGTAAATTCAGCCCTCAGTCATGGCAACCTATAAGCAGCAGGGGAAAGCAGACACTGGCTGTTTCTCTGCTTTTGGTCAAAGGGGTATTCCAGGAGAGGGAGTTCCTGTTACAAGTTAAATGGCAACTCAAAAGGCTTTGGGAATGGCTGTTGTTTTGATAGCAGCACACACCAGGTAGCAAAAGATGAAGTGAACACCACAACCCTCTTGCTGCCTACTGCATGATGGTAAGTGGTAGTGATAATGGCTGTTCTGAATAACACAAGTTACTTTTCTGCAGTCAGTTTTTCTCACCCACACTTCCTAATCTGCTGCCCAGAAGGAACCCAGATATTGGAGGCATGCTTAAGAATCTACCCCTTTCTTTGAACTACCAGCTCACCTTAAACACTTTGACATGGCAATCATTGCAATCATGCTTACTTGAACATTGTCCCATTAATTTCTTTCTTTTGTTTTATTTTTGGAATTTTTATTTTTGGATATTTTTCTCTCTCCTGAATTTCTAATCCTGCTTCCTTTGGCATTGCACTAACCCTTTTCTAGAAACCAATCACTTTCAAAGGTTGCAGAGCTCAGCCCTCCTATTTTGATCTTCCCCAAGAACAACATAATAAGAACATGCCTAGCGGTCAACACAATCCCATACCTATTTTCTCAGAAATATGAATTCCACAGAACCTGTAAGTATGCTAATGACTGCAGTAGAAAAAAAAACATTCAAGTGTGATTTAGGGGCACAAGTTAGAAAAAGGGAACAGCATAATTTTCTAGCCTATTACTATTTTCTCCAGAACGATCACAAAGTACAATTACCTTTATCAACAAATTATTCTAAGCATCAAATTACAGGCTTCTGTAAAGAGACATGTCATGTTTGGTTGCTTTAGGGAAGAAGCAAGGCTGTAACTACAGTTTAGCCACTGGGGCTTTGCCTCAGGGCACTAACATTTAAAGGTTAATCTATTGGTAAGGAAAATAAATGGAAACACTTCCCACCCTGGTGTATCTCTCTCTCTGTGTGTGTGTTAAGAATAAGCTTTCTTTCTGTTTTGGAGGGACACCGCCTTTCCTGCTTCCTGTTTCAAAGAGGTCTCACACCCATGCCTCACAGGAGAATGGGTGAGAGACAGTGCCGCGGTGCCAAAATGGCTCCTTACTGCTCTGGAAAGAAGAAACCCAAGGCAGGCATAAGCAAGTGGGAAAACTCTAGATATGTGCAGCTGACTGAACTCTGGCATCAAGCCCTTTTTGCACGATGGGAAAACTGGAGACCACAGCCAGTGAAGTGGGGTGGGATGTATGAGGATCACTTCTATAAAATTTGCAGACACCTACATACTGTTTTATGATGTGTTTGTTTGTTGTATTAGTATTTATCTTGCTTTTCTGTTCAAGACAGCTGACAATCATAAAATCAGGGATGGATTAAGAAGACATGTGGAGATCATGTCAAGTTTTAACCTTCATCGAGGCAAGCAGGACATTTTAGTACCCCAGGAGTCATGTTTGTGGCCGAAGTTACAAAGAACTAGACATATAAAAAGCATTTTCTGACATTGTAATCTGAAGAACTGTAAACAATGTTTCTTAGTTTCAATCACCTGCCAGGTTGTTGCTGTCTTACAGATTTAAAAAATGGGGCCAAAAATTGTCTGAGCAAAGCGATTACAGTTTCCTAACAGAAAATCCACAGACAATGCACCACACGTGGGAAATTTGATTACAAAGTCCAGCTTCCACATCTTTGTTGGTCTTCGTAAGATTTTAATCCTATGCAAGAAAATATATCATTCCAGATATTTTGTCCCACAGGACGTAGTGTGTTGGGACTAAAATAAAAAGTCCTGTGTGATTTTGTGGTTGAAATATGAAGCGAAGATGAGAAACACACTCTTACCCTGCCAAAACAGAGGGAAAATAGAAGACCACAGTAATCTGAAATCATGCCACCTGCATAAACAATTTATGGTTCTACCAATGTCCTATCTGTGAAGTCATACACATGCAGTCAGTTGCTTGGCATCCAGGCACTCAAAACTCGATTGGAGAGTCAGAATTCACTGGAGAATAAATCCATGAACAGTAAGCATACAGGTTTCTAAACTAATTTGTGTGGTCTGGATGCAGTGGGTGGGAATAGGAAAAATGGCCCCACGTTGGTGTTGTTTCATAGTAAGGTACCTTGGTGGGAGGCCACAATCGCCACTGGTAAAACAGTGGTGCATAAAAGTACACTTGGTCACAGCTGTTTCTTTGTTATGTATCCTGCAGTTTGGAAGTGCAATAAAATGAAATAAGGTATTTAGAAAGCTATATAATTGTTCTTTCAGGGCGCCTCTGAGAGAGATTATTGGTCATCTGAAAGGGAAGATGTGTTACTAGCTGAAAACTGCTTAGAATATGAAGAAAATGTTCTCTCAGTATATCAGAGCATTCTTCAACAGAGATGTTGTTGTTTAGTCGTTTAGTCGTGTCCGACTCTTCGTGACCCCATGGACCAGAGCACGCCAGGCCCTCCTGTCTTCTACTGCCTCCCGGAGTTGGGTCAAATTCATGTTGGTTGCTTCGATGACACTGTCCAACCATCTCATCCTCTGTCGTCCTCTTCTCCTCTTGCCTTCACACTTTCCCAACATCAGGGTCTTTTCCAGGGAGTCTTCTCTTCTCATGAGATGGCCAACAGAGATGGCAGAGAATCATATGCATGTTTACCCAATCTATCAAGGAAGGAGCAAGTGGAAACACATAAGAAATAGGAGTAGAAAGGTATATTAGTGCAGACATCCACTGACAATTCAATGTAGGGTACCCATGACATCATTCAAGAATGCCCAAGGGCAAAGAAAGATGGAAACAAAGGAACTGTGCGAGAATGTTTGAACTGTTCCTAACAGAAAGCATTTTTACCATAAAATCAATGAGATACATAGAGAGGCGTAACAGGGTTACAAGGTCTGTTTGGTTACAGTGTGGTGACAATACCGCTTGAGTCATAAGATGAGAAAATGAAGAAAATGAAGCGATGGGTGATTTTTTCCCATCACTATAGAACTTGCAGAAGGTCTACTAACCAAAAACTTAACATATGTTGGCACCATTCAACAGAAAAAGAAATATATCTTTTCCCTGCCCCACCCACACAGCTCTCAGTTCTGCACTAGGGTTGTGGATAATAAAACCAGCAAACAGTCCACAGCATGGGAGAAATTTGCTTGCAGAGATCATTATAGAGTGATGCTGTGATTGTTGAGTGCCTGGTGGGTAGGATGGCCCTTCACTCAGAGACATTTCCCTTAGCAGGCACTATTTTCTTATTGAGTAGACAATTGTCAGGAAACTATTTGTGATCTGCCTTTTTGCAAGAACCAAAACTGTTTTTCTTCTGGTTTATGTTGGTTTACTAATTTGGGGGATTTAAAACAAGTTTTTTTTAAATTGTTTTCAATTGGAAATAAAGGTAATAGAGTTTTTAAGGCACTGAGTTTGTATTCATACCTTTTGGAAAACAGGAGGGTTGTCACCTACTTAAAAGAAACAAACTGGTTCACAGAAACATGTGTTTTCTGGCTCTGAGTGTTTGTATATTATAGAGCATCCTTCTTCACCCACAAACATGTCTGTGAACATAGGCGTTTTCATACGGTACAATATATCAGAAGTTGCTTGGAGTCAGAAAATATCATGAAAGTCAGTGAAAGTTTTCTGGGTGAGATTAAAAAGTGTCAAGGCAATCACCACCACCACCACCATCATTTTAATTCAAAACCTCTTCATAACATGAAGCCAGAACCTGCAGTTTATCCAGCATGTGTGTAAACACAGCACAGCATAATTTACAAGTTATGTGCTGTCAAATCGGAACCTACTTGCAGTAACCCTAATAGGGCTTTCAAGATAAATGAGATGATTAAGGAGTGGCTTTACCAGTTCCACGCTCCCAGTGAGCTTCCACGGCTGAACAGGGATTCAAACCCAGGCCTTCTGAGTCCTAGTTAGTCACTCTATCTACTGCACCACACTGGGTACCCGAATTTACAACAAAACAACTGCAAAAGTGATAAATAAATTACTCTTGTACATCACTTCTGGTACCAGAGCCAGGCCTTGAGAAACGTTTCTGAAGCAAGGGAATAAAAGGGTATAGGATGACAATGTCTCCTACTTACGAAGGACATTTCTCTATTTAACGGGCTTTCAGAGGACAGTTACATATTTGACAATGTTCTCTGTTGGAAGGGCTATCCAGTTCAAGGCTGGTTTAAAGATTAAAGAATGCTTAAAAAGAGCAAGCAGAGGCCTTGAAGTTGGCCAACCACAATTCTTTCCTCCTCAGAACCATCCTGTGAGGTAGGCTACCAAATATTGAGCCAGATACCAGTCCGAGAGCTCAAGGGCTGAGCAAAGGCTTGGACAGGGGTTTTCTGGCCCTAATCCCTCACTATAACAACTACATCACAGTTGGCCAATCCTCGTGGGCATTTCATTACATATCCACCTTTTAAAACACATACTGTATACTTTTCCCAAAAACTTTCCTTTAAGGCAACTGTTAACCAATAGCAACTGGAATTTGCCATAAAGCCAGTTACAAACCATAATACAATTTAGCACATGAAAGCAGTCACTGCATGAATTAGTATTTTGCTTAATTAGCCATAATAGGAAATCCCAAGATTCTCTGTTGGCTCTGTCAGTTATTATTAACTACAGTCTTCAGAATACCCAACAATAATAGAATAGAAATGGAATCCCCCTGAGAAAACAGCAGTACTTGATAAGGAATGCAAATATTCTTCTGCTAGGGAATTTTTGAGCATCATCTCTGATTCATGCCACTGCAGGTCTGGCTAGAGTACTCCAAAGAATGCCACAGAAATGGCAAGTGCACCAGTTGCTTTTGTGGTATGTTGCAATTATAGGAATGAAAAGGTTACAAAGTTACAAATCAGGGCCAGCCCACCCATAAGGCAAAGTGGGGTGGTTACTTCTAACAGAAGCTGAGTGGTATGGAACAGATAACAGCAACTCTCTGACTATTCCCGTCTACTGGAGAACAGACCTATGTGCTCAAGGTTATCTGTCCTGCGCCTGCTAAGTGAGCTTGCTGCTCTTGAGAAAGGTGGAGGGGTCTACCCAGTTGTGGAGTGGTAAATTTGGAAGCGCAGGAGCTCATCCTGATAATCCCTGTAGCCAGATGGTTCCTTCCTCTGGACAGTCCAAAATTGGATCAGTTCATGTCAACAAATGAGAAGCTGGTCTTCTGTAAAGCTGATGGTGCTTAAGTTACCCTTTGAAGATCAAACCAACCTCAAATGCAGCATTCCAACAGAGATATGTTGCAAAACAGACAGTTCCTGGGTAAATACATCCCCCCCCCTGCAGTTGAGATGATTGCAGGTAAGCTCAGAGGGAACAGGGAAGCCTAAAAGGAATGTCAGATGATGTTATGTTCCCTGCTACCCAGAAAAGTCCAGGGCTTCAACCCTGGGAGCCCTGGCTTTACTACACCAGTGGTGCTATCCCAGCAGTAATACTGAAGAATGATTAAGACGGCAGTTCACTTGATATGTATAGGTAGTGCTAGATTCTGACCCTATCACTTTGTTAGTCTAGCCAGATGTACACAGTATTTCTTTCACAAATTCCTCACAAAGGACTAAATGACGGATGTGCACCATAGGCAAAGTTTTGCAAAATGTGTAATCCCAATGAACTTTATTGAACCAGGTCAGTGTCAAAAAGGGAAATGAGGTGCTCTGTCTTTTTGGATGCTCTGCCTTACTGCACATTTGAATAAAAACCACATATTATGCAATATAGAAGACTGTTGTGTCCCTTGCACATGCTCAGAACACCCCCCTTTAGTTCTAAGGAAGCAAAAGAAGGTCACCTAGGCAGTGCCGATCACTGGTGAATAATGTTGCTGGAGAGAAGGGAAAGAGGGCCGATCCTCAGCTTTATTTATTTATTTTATTTAAAATATTTTTACCCTGCCTTTCTCCTTGAAAAGGTCCCAAGGCGGCTTACAACAATGAAATACAATATTTAAGTTGAAAACAATGAGTATGCAATGGTGGTTAACATCATTAAAAGACAATATTTAAATTTACGAACAATGAATAAGCAGGCATCTTACATCATTAGCAGGCAATATCAATAAGTATACAAAAGATCAATAAGTATACAAAATTTTTAAAAATGTCACTCTGAGAAATGGAAAACACAAAACTGGAAAACACAAGTAGTACTAAAAAATCCAATCAAAGCAGTAATGCATAACAATCTATCTAAAAGTCACCAACAGGTAGCTGGTTACTGAGGGAAGGCTTGCCTGAAGAGAAAGGTTTTTGCCTGCTTGCAGAAGGATAGCAAAGATGGGGCCAGCCTGGTCCCCTGTGGGAGGGAGTTCCAAAGTCTGGGAGCAGCAACAGAGAAGGCCTTCTCCTATGTCCCCTCAGACACACCTGTGAAGGTGGTGGGACTGAGAGAAATCCCTCTCCTGATTATCTTAACACCCGAGCCGGCTCATAATGGGAGATACAGTCTTTGAGATAGCTTGGATCCAGGCCATTTAGGGCTTTATAGGTTAAAACCAGCACTTTAAATTGGGCCTGGTAACTGATCAGCAGCCAATGGAGCTGCTGTAACAGGGGGTTTATGTGATCCCTGTAACCAGCCCCAATCAGCAATCTGGCTGCTGCATTTTGGACCCATTGAAGTTTCCTGACACTTTCCATCAGCAGCCCCACATAGAGCACATTACAGTAATCTAGCCGGGAAGTAACTAGGGCATGTATCACAGATATATAGATTTCTCATCCTTGGTACTACTTGAGCTCCTTTAAGGCAGGGGTGGGAACCAGTGAATTGGCTGACTCCCTAATTCAAAATAATAATTAAAAAATCAGACCAATTCAGAGGGATTTGTATGAAGTTCAGAAGCACAGCAATATACAATATTTCGTACTGGGTGTGTGGAAAACTGTATTGATCATTGAGCCTTTGATTAGCTAAGAACGACATAATGCAAAGAACAGTGATAATACAAATTACCGCTTCAGAGAAATTAATAAAACATCTATATCATCGCTTTTTGAAGTAGATTCAGTTAAAGATGTCTCTGTTAAAATACTTGTCATTTATACAAGGTGCTGATCCTGCTCATTAGGAGTCAGTAATATGTACTAGGAGGAAAACCATTTTCAAGCTACTAAAGGAATGGAATCAATGTTACAAAGTATTCTTAACAGGAAAGATGAGTGACCCCTTGCCCAGGCAAATGAAGCCAGAAGACTGAGATATCCTCAGGCACTCTGCACATTTTCTAGCCTCTTATTCACGAAACTGGTCAGATTAAAGAGCATAAGAAGAGTCCTGCTGGGTGAGATTAAAGGCCCACCTAACCTAGCTCCAGGAACTGGGACGGCGATGTCACAGGTGCTAACAAATCAGCGCTGCTCCCATTCAGCTTGATTCAATCAACTGGCAGAAGAGATACTGATAATGTGATAGCCTTCTCTACGACCCTTCAGAGCAGAATACCAGTTTCTGCAGTCAGGACAAGCTGTATGCCACACATAGGTAAGTAGCCACTGCTGTTCACCCTGACTCCCTCATCCCAAACAACTATCTGCAATCATTGCCTCACTTTACCTAGTGGTATAGCCAGCTCTGTAAGCCCCTTTCCTTATCTCAAGAACATTAAAAAGGGCTTGGAGGCAAAGCTGTGGGAATTTTAACAGGAGTCGCATAAACCAGTAGGCAGTAACACCTTTCTTCATGGACAGCTTCTCTCATTTGTGTGTGTGTGACAGAGAGAGAGACAGAGAGAGAGACAGAGAGAGAGAGAGACAATGCAAAAAGCGAGATAATGTTTTTCCTGATGAACTGAGCCTTCAAGGATTTATAAATATGCCTCACAGTACATTTTGCATTACAAACTCCTCATCACTCATACGTACAGTCCTGACAGCTTCCTTGACTCTCTGTTCTGTGACCTGGAAAATGTCCAAGAAGACAGGATAAAGCATAACTGCCCTAAATGTCAGTAGAAATCGCATCCTTTCTATTAGACTACTGTAGCGCCATTCATTGTCCCAATGTTCCTCAGAATAATTCTTCAAATTGGCCTTGACAAAGACACAATAGACTAGATCATCCTGATGTATTATTGTGATAAATGTTTCTGTTTCTCCTAATGTCTTAGCAACACAGCATTACCTATTAGTTCGCAGCACACTGATAGGTATTATGCATCTGTGCGAAGTGCTTGGCATAAATCCAGATTGTTTCTCCTTTCATCTTACAAAGGGAAAGGCAGACACTCTCATCACTCTGGCACTACTTAATGACTGAAATCTTGTTGCTTAGTGTAGTTAGTCACATTGAAATAAGCCCACTGAATCAGAGGGCATTTTATGAGCCAACTTCTCCGTAAGTTCCATTGATTAAAAAAGACCAATCTGGTTGCGACTTTAGCATAAAGTGAACTCTACTCCATGGCTGAAATCCTGTTGCTTAGTGTAGTAAATCATAACTAAAGTAGGTCCATTTGAATCAATGGAACTTATGGAAGAGCTAACTCACTAAATCCCCCATTGGGCCTACTCTAGTTGTGACTTACTCCGCTATGCAACAGGATTTCAGCCACCAAACTCACTCAAATAAATAGTATCAGTAAAGTCTGTATCTTCATTGTTGCTTTTAAAATGGTTTTTCAATTATGTCCATTCAGTGTTTGTGTGAATTCGATAATCTTTGTAATGGGGGTCAGACCCCTTTGGCAATTTACACATGCTAAAGGGAAGTCATGTAAGTCTCAGCAGCAAATTGGCATTCATTGACGAGGTGCTGGTTGCATTTCTGGCATGCAATAAATCTAGTGATCAGGTGCACACCCAGAAACACAACCACCACCAGATTATTGATGAGCAGCAGTTTCCAACCATGACTTATGCAATTTTTCTTATGCCAGTGCAAATCACAAACAGAATTCTGCCTATAGGATCAATTGCATCTGCTTTAAAATTGGCATTAGCAGGTACTTTTAAATTGCACCATACCCAGCAAGAACTGAGTTATGAGAAGCAGGACCCTTTTTCTTTGCTACTGTCTTTTCAGATGGGGAGTAGACACTTATTTTTTTCAATGCAACAGCTCCCCAACCCCCACACACTGCATTTCAGATTGTGATGAAGGATGCTACCACAGCCAAGATGGATGCCAAATAGAAGAATACACCCCATTCTGCAGGTGGAGGGATTTAAAGGCATGTGTAGATTAATGCTGAGGTACAGTCTTTTTGTTGCTGGTTTTGTTTCCACACTTGGGGAAACAGACATGGGTCCCCTTATTCTACAGCCAATCAGAAGAACAACAGTGAGCTGAGAGAGTCTCAAAAAGTTTTGTTGTTGTTGTTTAGTTTTAACTTAATTTCGCCAGACACAGTATTGCAGGGCAAAGGAGTTGTCAATCTCACAAAGATTTTTTTTTAACTCTCCCCTTCCCCAAAAAATGAATAATTAACAATATATATATATATTTATAATTGTCATCTGGGAGAAGCCCCAGTGGGATCCCTGGGGCTACATGTGGCTAATGGGCTGAACTTTCCCCATTCTTGAACTAAAACACAGAGAAACCTGAAGCCAGCATGCATCTAGATGTGCAAGGGGCCAGCAATGCTATTTCTGCACACACACATGCAAAGGACAGACCAAAACTATACAACCAAAATTCACTGGCAAAACCTCAACAACTGAGAGAATCTACAGTTCAAATATCCTGTTGCAATTTGCCACCAAAACTTCATTTTATCATCACAGATCAGCAACATTTTATCATCACAGATCAGTGCAGCCCTAAACAGATCAGGAGGGGACAATTTGGTCCCACTCCAAGCTCGCCAAAGTTGTCTTAGGAGTCAAAACAAAGGAGCCAGTGTAGTTCACTGAATAGATTGGGAACAGTAGAGTTTAAGTCCTTGCTCACGTATGAAGTTAATTGGACAGCCTGAACATGTCACCGTTTATCTAATCAACCTACTCTGCCCTATTATGGGTTATTATTCACAGCGTCCTTGTTTGTGATGTCTTAAATTCAATTTTTAAAAACATTTTAATCTTTGTTTTTGTTTGATTTATTCTTAATTCGGTTTGATTTAATCAATTGCTAACCACTCAGAATAGTGCCTTGCACTAATGAGTGTGGTATAAAAGACCAATAAATAAACAAATAATTGTGAGGATCAAATAGCTTGTTCCTGTTGGAATTCATATGGTATGATCATTGTGGATGGGTGTTGATCTGATATTTCAAGGAAGAATGGGATACCCATGTGGTAAATTGACTGCTAAGCTAAGGATGAGAAATGGCAAGGTTTAAATTTAGAAGTGCCAAGAATCACAAAAGAGGATTAGCTCAGCAAATAAATGTTTAGGATAGTCGTTTCCGCAGGTCTTGGTCACAATCAGTGTTTCTGTAATTAAGGCACAATATTCTGTGAAATCACTGCAGCTTCTTGAGGCAAAAAATAAATTTGGATCTAAATTGGGACTAGTTCTTTCTCACAAAAGGCCACTGTGGCTTGTCTTGTACAAACATGACTGCATCATTTAGTGTTTATCATCTGCCTGAAATCAACACATGGTAAAGATGTTGACGGTTTTAGAACTGATTCTGCAGCATGCCATATGTTGAAACATTGATCCAACACCTGCAATATCAAGAGTGAAGAACATATATTTCAGCCTAAGGAACAATTCAGTTCTTCAAAAACCCTCCGGTTTATGACTGTGGGAAATTATGCTTCTGTACACATGATTCAAAAACCCAGGAAATGGCCCAATATTGCTGTACAATATTGTGCCCACATTGCCAGCAGGAAAAAGGATGCCAAATTTTACATAGCAAAGGGCAGCCTGAATGTTGACAACACCAATGGCAGCAGTCGAGATGGTCTAGAGAGGATACCCTTCTCTGCTCATTACCATTCACACTTGTTGAAAAGCAGTCCTGACAGTTGCTTTGTCTTTGGGTGAGAAGTGGTGAACTGGTGAAAAAAGGGGTCAGTTTCTGGGATTTTCCCTTGCGTGGTGAATGGTAGTGGTTTGGGGGGACTCCTGTTCAACATCTTTTTTTTTAAACTATAACATAAACATAAACATAAAATACATAAACTAAAATACAAATTAACTGTGTTCCCCACCACCATAGACGGGACCTCTTGCAATAATCCTCTTCTTCCTCCATCTATATTCTTCTTATTATTTTATTGTCCTCTTCTCCAGAACTGCATTGATTCTTGATTTGGAGCTTCCCCTTTTCCTCTTGTTAACACATATTCCAAAAATCTGCCCCATATATCATAAAAATTATTCTTTTTCATCTCTCCTTTCTTAACCTTTAAGTTACAAGTTAACTTATCATTTATAGCTATATTCCATATTTCATTATACCATTCTTCCATTCGAAATTCAGATTTTGATTTCCAATGCCTAGCTATTATTAATCTAGCTGCTGTTAATAAATTGGTAATCAGTTCTTTAGTCATCTTATCATATTCCACATTCTCAAATATTGATAACAAAGCAATCTCAGGATTAAATTCTATATCTTTTTCACATATGTCATTTAGTTCTTTAAAGATTAGTTTCCAAAATCTTTGTACTTTTTCACATTCCCCCCACATATGAAAGTATGTACCAATTTCCTTCTCACATTTCCAACAGACATTCAGATAACTAGCGTTAATTTTATTCAATTTTGTCGGTGTTAAATACCATCTTAAACCCAACCCTGTTCAACAACTTGACCATTAGCCTGTGGAGTGTCTCAGGGTTCCATGATTCCCCATACTATTTCACATATACCTGAAAAACCTGAAAGAGGATGTCCAGAATTTTGTGGTCTGGTACCACCAGGGTGCTGATGACACTCAACTCCTTCTGCTTTTTAAGATCTTCCATGAGGCCCTTTTCTCAGTCTCTCAGGCCCCACTGTGTTGGTCACCAGCATGCCATATGGTGAAACATTGATCCAATACCTGCAATATCAAGAGCAAAGAATGTAGCCTTCAGCTTAAGAAACAATTAGGAGCCCTTTTCAAGTAGCTGTTCCTGTAAAGTAGGGCTGGGCAACTTTTTTTGTGGGATCAAGAACTATTTTTGCTGTTGGGCAACCAGTAATCCTCTCCTTTCAGGTCTAGGCGATGACGGTGTGAGCAGAAGCCACATCAGTTATCCATCGCAACTCCTCCCAACAAACATGACTAAAATAATATGGGGGTCACAATTCATATGATCCATGTTTGTCTGCTAGATCTCCTTTTTCACTAACACAGGCCAATTGGCGCATAACCCGAACTATACAGGAGTTGCTTTAGTGACATATGACTTAATGAACCTTTGTTATCAAGAAGGCTTGCACAAAAAAGACAAGAGATTATTCCTTTCAGTATGCCCATCTAGAGTCTCACTACACATGGCTTTCAAAAAGCAATACTGATTCTCCTTTCTATGCATCCAGCAAGGATTTACATAGAAAAAGGATATGATGTGAAGGTGTTCAACAACTCTGGGAAAAGTTAGTATTTTTGGAGGATTCTGGAAGTTATAATCCAAAAAAAGTAACTTTTCCTGGATCAGTGTGACTGTCCTTTTGGTAAACTCAGACATAGTAAAGTGCTGGAGGAGGAGCAGTATGTAAGGATCTCATGGTCTTTTATGGCAAGCAGCAGCAACAAACTCACCAAGATGAGTTTTATCCACTTTCATCTTGTAAGGAGCAAATACCAATTTTCTCACATTTTCTCCAATTGTTGTCAAGAGATATAATTGGCTCCTCACACCTTATCTTCATAACAAACTTGTGCAGTAGAACAGACTGAGGGAAGGTGACTGGCTGAAGGTTACACATGGGTTTTGTGGGGCAAAGGGGACTAAAACCCACAATTCCCAAGTCCCAGGTTAACACTCTCAGCACCACACTATTACATGATCCACACTGATAAAACAACAGTTTTAAAAAAACCCACATATGGTTGAATCTGTTGTAGAGTTTTGAAATTCTCATAAAATTCCCTTTTGCTATGCAGTAGAAGTACAGATACAGGGGAGAATAGCTACAAGTTCCCCAGAGTTTACCTCTTTCTAATTAACTGGCATTAAAAGTCTCAATAAATCACACTGAGGCATTTGTAGGAGAAAAAATAATAAAAAAATCTTTACTTATAGTTGCTTGAAATTATAGACTTGTATATACTGCTTTCTTTACTGCACACATCCTTAGCAATCCAATTAACATATCAATAGCAAACAAAGAGACTAAAGAGAGTGAAAAAGCACTCAGAAGTTATGTGGGGCTCTTTTTGAATTCAAAGGCTGGGAGGAACTAGAAAGTTAGAGTTGGAAAAACAGACAATCACCCCAACCCAGAAAAATCCCTCTCAAACAAACTACAGGCAGCATGCGAGGTTGCAAATAAAACTCTAACAGAATCCAGTGATATCCTTCTACCAATAGTACAGACATTACTCGTGGACTAAATGTCCCCCTCTTCATTGCAACCCCCAGCATGCCCTCCTGAAGGTTCTCATGCAGCTCTGGGGAGATGGAGATGGAGTGGACATCAGCAGGAGAAGGAGACGGCTGTTAGGATTATTTGGAATTTAATCTTCTAGAGTGCAATGGCCCATTGACTACCTAAGACTACCAATCTACATATATAGTAGATTTTAAAAAAGACAACTGGGGGCGGGATATGAGGGTTCTCATCTACCAAGCCTTCCCCACTGAGGGCAGATCATCTGTTATACACATGGGTGCTGTCTTCCAACAAAAATAAACTCTTATGTCATGAATACAAGCATCACAGGACATTGGACATTGGATTTAGTATTAAGGACAATCCAATAGGCCTTCAAGAACCTTTCATTTCCTGTTTCTACTTTGGTTCATTATATCCTAAGTAAAACTTTAGTATCTGCCCACATTTATTCCCATGTACTGCAAAACACACTGGAACTAGCACTGATCCAGAAACTAAATGTGTGCCTTTACTTCAATTACAATTTGCCCTCGCCAATTAAAACTGACCCACATGCCAGATAATCAATTGACGTGTGCACTCTTCATGAAAATGCCTAAACATTATGGCCGGAGTCCTGTTGGAATCATGCAACATAAGTTGGCAATCATGTAAGCAGCGTACCCAGTCTTGCTGGCTGATTGCTCTGCCTTCAGGCACTCCTTGACACACACTTGCTCAAGTGCCCGGATGGACAATGAACAGACAGAAAAATGCAGATACTGCATATGCAATTCCCTTTACATGCATGAGCATTTCACAATAAAACATTGGACTATGTACCTACATTTTGCCTTGTGCAGACTAGCCTAAATATCAGCTCCCTTTCCTTTTAAGGTAGCTGGAGCAATATTTGCAAGACAAAGTGGGAGGGATATTATCATCTCTGTGAGCTGCATTCAATCCCAGGAATTTTCTCTTAACCTTAGGGCTAAACTGATAATTCATTTGAGAGATGGCAAGCACAGGCATCTGAGAGAGAATCATTTTACAAAAAAAGCTCAGTGTTAGGGCAAGAGAGTGTTGTATTCAATTCATTGTAAATTACTTCACCTCAACAGACAGGGGAGCAGAAGAGAGATGCAGATGTTCCAACGGACTTCATCTCAAAAAATACCACCTGAACCGTACCAACTGTTGTGTACAAACACGTTGTTGTGCTGGCAGATCTCATGAAAAGAAGGGACAGGGAGGAGGGAAAACTGAGTTATGCCAGGTCTAAATCTTCAGCTCAGACTCAACAGCCGCCATGTTGGCACAAAGTTGGCCCAGGGCCAGAGTCATCCTGAGTCATTTCCAACCTATCCAGAGAGGGAAGGATTACGATTCAGCAGAGCCTCAGCCGGTCCTCTGTCATTTTGGCCAGTTAATAACACTGGCTTAATTAAACTAGTTTTCCTAGATGTTTTTTCTTTCTGCTTACTTTTTATTCTTCTAGTTCTCATTGTTTTCTTGTTATTTCATTTTAACTCCCAGCTGCCCTGAGTGCCGGCAGAAGAAAGGTGAGGTAGAAAACATTTTAAATGAACTCAAATTGTCCTCTAGCCAATTGCTAGGTAAGGAACAGATGTTGAAGACTTGATCACACTGACCTTCATTGCAAACAAAAAAGAGATAACTTTTAAAATAATAAATTCAGTATTATTTCCAAGGCCAGCCTTACCGTTACTCTAGTAGCAGATTGTAGGGTGTCATGAAAGGACAAAGAATTGTTACTTATTTCAATGGCAGCAATTCTTGTTTTTTTTTTAATTGCTAGGGATCAGAAGTAGTGGTGGAATTACTTGCTTCAGATAGCAAAATAATATGACTGGCTTTGTATAATATATACCTTGACCTAGATAACTGGAGATGTTCTTTGTTGCTCTACTTCAAGCCACAAAATATACATAATGCACCCAGTTCAAGGTACCTCCTTAAAAAGCAAGCTCAGAAGGCCTCTCTGCTAGTAGGCCATCCAAGGCTTTCAATTTAGGGCAATTAAGTCCTGCATCTTCCTCCTTTTTTTAAAAAAAGATATTTTTATTCATTTTCATAGGGATAGGGGTTATGGTACAAATAGGGGGCCAGGTAAGGGGGGGGAAGGGTAAGAAAGGGTAAAATTCCAGAAAGCGAAAAGTATTCTTACATCCGCTTATACAATTGTATTAAAGATGGAAATCATACAAAGAAAAAACCCCATTATAACAATTTTCCATAATATTTATCATTACTAATCTTCCATTTTCTTGGACTTTCTCTTTCTTTTTATCTTTAAGTTTACTAGTTTTATAGATTTAATATTATTCTGCCATCTTATATCTATTATTCTAAATTGTTCTATTGCTAAATCACTGTTATAACCATTAATTTGTGTTTATTTTATCATATATTCTTTCACCACTTCTTAGATTTAACAATGTTTATCTCCACTGCTCTATCTCCATATTCTAACCAATATTTTGTGCCCCTATTATCATGTCATCTTTCATTTTCCATCTTATGGACCATGCATCCATTCTCAAGAGCTTCATCCACTCCAGGTATTGTCTCCTTTGCCTCATCTGCCACAGCATGTGTCTCATCATCTCAATTCTTTTCCCTTTCATATCAAAATTCATAGTAATTTGATGCATTTCCGCTGTTGACATCTCCATAAGGGGGATTAACAAATTGGCTCTCCGCTGCATTGTATCTTCACCTTTTTCTTCTAGAACCTTCTGGGTTTTAAGAATAAAATTATCTGTCTCTGATTGTGGTTTTAAAAAGTTGATTCCCTGTCGCAGTTTCACTTCTTTCTCTGTCTTCACTATCTTGACTATAAATTCCATTTGTGTCCCCACGTCTTTCATTTGTTCAAAGAGCTGATCCATCTCTGTTTTCATCTGGTGCAGTCCATTAAGTATAATGTTCTGAATATTCTTGAGGATGTCTCGTTGTTCCATAATTGGAGGTATTATCTGGATTTCTTTCCAGCAGGTAGTGACCACAATAGTTATTCACAATAATAGCTTGTGCCAAAAAGTTGACAGAAGGAAGGGCTTTTCCCGAGACTGTTTCTGGCTGCTTCACAGATTTAAATCCATCAGTAATTTATGGTTATATTGTCCTGCAGGAGCGAGTTTTATTGCCGCAATAAAAGCAGAGTTGTTTTTTTCTCCCTCCCCCTTCCTCCTCCTTTCTGTCTGTTTCTCAACCAAGCCTCAGATGAAGGGGGGGGGGGGGGAGTGTTCGCAGGTCTGGCCAGATACAGATCTAGTCACTTTCTCTGACAGATTACACCCAGTCTCTTCATTGTATTAGGTCCTTAGCAGTTCCATATGTAAAACAAGCCACTTACAGTGGAACCTCTATTTACGAACTTAATCTGTCCCAGAAGATGTTCTTAAATTGAAACATTCGTAAGTTGAAGCAAAATTTCCCATAGGAATGCATTGAAAACCGATTAATCCGTTCCAGCTGTTTTTGGTTCTTATGTAGAGGCGCCGTTCTTACGTTGAAGCATTAGTTCCCATAGGAACTAATGCAAAGCTGGTTAATCCGTCCTCTACCACTAGGGGGATAATTTTTTCCCCTTTTAACCTAAAATGACTTAGGTTAAAAAAAAAAAGGCAGGAAAGGAGGGAGGGAGGGAGGGAACACCTTTTAAACAGAACACCTTTTTTCCGGTTCGTAAATTGAAGCTCCGTTCGCAAGTAGAAGCAAAATTTTGCGGACGGAGCTGTTCGTAAGTTGAAATGTTCGTAGGTAGGGACGTTCGTAAGTAGAGGTTCCACTGTACTTCAAGTCTGGTCAAGATTATTTTTTCCAAAATCCTTCTGTACTTTTCCGCTCTCTGTCTTGGGGCATTCACAGCTCTGTGCCAAAATGGCGCCTTCTCAGTTTCTGCTTTTCAGATTGCGACTTCAAAGAGAGGCCAATCCAGAGATCTCCCGGGTCACCCCCCTTCTCAGTCAGATTCTGTTGCTTCAGACTTTCACTTCTCCTAGTAAAAGTCCTTCCCCCCCCCCCCCAAATATGAAGGGGTCGAATGTGAGTGGCCTCAGTTAGTTTCAGGAGCCTCCTGAAACCCGGCTGATCTCGCTGCAATTAAGCCCCGCCTCCGTGCATCTTCCTCTTTAAAGTAAGGTGGCCTGCCTTATGAGAAGAGAGAGAGAGAGAGAGAGAACATGCACCCACAAAAAGAAGATAAAAGAAGCCAGCAACTTGGATCAAACTGCATATGCTAATTTACAGGTGCAAATGCAAAATCAGAAAAAAAAATGTTTTAAATTTAAACATATTGGGAAAGATTGTGACTAGGTTATCTATTTGCCTGCTCAGTGTGCCATGGTGCTCACTGAGAATGTACAACTTTGAGACTGCTGATGTCCAGGTTCAGGTCAGTGGTGCCCAAGAGAGGAGTGTGCATGGTGTGTAGCGTATTCTAGGAGTTGTTGTTGTTGTTTCGACTTATATACAATAGGACTGCAGTATCTGCAGGGGATCGGTTCAAGCCTCTGGTCCCATGGATGTTGAAAAAACACTGAAAACCTCAGTGGCTTAGGTCTCTGGCTGTGAAGCTAGAGGTTGGGAGTTCAATTCCCCACTGTGCCCTTGAGAAGGGCAGAACTTGATGATCCATAGGGTCCCTTCCAGCTCTGCAGTTCAAAAGTTGTTGTTGTTGTTAGTAGTAGTAGTAGTAGTAGTAGTAGTAGTAGTAGTAGCAGTAGTATTCAAAAACACCAGGCACAGTCAAAATTATAAAAACATTGACTGGTATTATATAACAGATACAAGTTTTAACAAAAAAAACCTAAGTATCTGTTAAATATCGGTGCAGTCTCTATGTTGTTCCTTATATTGCCAATTTTTTGTAGCTCTGATGGTGTTATTTCTGAGATCTGCAACTGCTTATAGTATTGTGTGAAATTTCTTGATATTGTTCCCAAAGCCCTGATGACTACGGGGACTCGGAAGTATGTTTCTTCGTCTTCTAAGTATCAAATTAGAGATGGGGACGAATATAAAAACGGATCAGTTTTTCTGACGAATATAGCCGATTTGTCATATATTCGTCGATCCGTATTTGTAAAATTTTAAATCAGGACGAATATGGCTTGACAAATATTTCCTCGGTTTTATTCATCGATCCGTTCATATTCGTCTATATACGTTACCCCTTTTGGGGGGCCTCTCTGAGCTTGCTGGCGCCAATTCGAAGCTCTGGCCAATCAGGACAGAGATCCTGGATTGGCATGTCTGGCAGCCAATAGTGCTGCTGAAAGGTGTATCTACTTTTACAGATGCTTCATATAAGCTTTTCCCATCCGGCCATTCCCCACTTCTGTTCGTGCTCTCCTGAGTTATATTTTTCTTTTTCATCATCATTCATCAATCATCATCAACTTTACTGGGAATTTGGGGAGGGATTTCATGTAGCTTAGGCTACTTCTTTGGAAGGGCTTAATTTCATTTCAAATTCAAATCAATCAAACCTTTTTTTCCCCTGGAGGCTTGTGTGTGTGTGTGTGTATCGTCCGGGGGGGGGGGAGGGGGAAACTGTCGTCGTGTGACTGTGGAATCTCTTTTCCTTTATATTCAGTTTTCAAAAATTTATTTTAGGAGAATCATTTTTTCCTTTCCCCAAATTGGTTGTGTGTGCATGTGCGTGTCTAGGTGGGAGGATTATTCAGTTTTCAAAAGTTCATTTTAGGGAGGCTTGTCTCTCTCAGGGAATTTGGTGGGTGGCTGGATCCATCATTCCTTTTTCTTCTAAAACTTATTTGTGTGTGTGTGTGTGTGTCTAGGTGGGAGGATTATTCAGTTTTCAAAAGTTCATTTTAGGGAGGCTTGTGTCTCTCAGGGAATTTGGTGGGTGACTGGATCCATCATTCCTTTTCCTTCCAAAACTTGTGTGTGTGTGTGTGTGTGTGTGTGTGTGTGTGTGTGTGTGTGTGTGTGTGTGTGTGACCGTCTATTAGTTTCCTTCCTCAATCTCCATTGCTTTATTTGTTTAGCTGGTTTGTTAGGCAGGCAGTAGAAAATGAAGGGATTTCTTCAGGGGCAATCCAAGGGGAAGAAGGCTGTGAAGCTACGCAGGCTAGGTAGCAGCACCGTCATCATGACCACCACGTTCACAACCACATCTACGATAACCAGTGCCACTGTCCCTCCTCCGGTGGCCTTGCAGGCAGGCAGGGAACCAAAGCTTCCAGAGGTGCCAAAAGAACTGCTGCTTCTCTTCCTAGAGGAATCTGAGGAGTTACTGGTTTCCGAAGATTCCCAGTCCGATTTGGAACCAGTAACGGCAGGGCAGGCTTCACAGCCCCCCCCTCCCCAGAGTCATCTCATTCCCTCCTCCCAGACCAGCAGCACCCCTGGGGGACAGAGTTCTTCCCAGTCAGGGGCAGGCAGTGGGTCCTCGTTTGGGCAAACATGGCAGAGGGGCCATGTGGGATCATTTCACAGTGCTCAGCGATGACCCACGGCTGGCACGCTGCATTACCTGCCGTGGGGTGGTCCGGAGGGGGTCAGACCCCAGGCATCTGTCCTCCACCGCCCTCCGCCAACTCTGGAGAGGCACCACCCAAGACTCCTGTCCAGGGAAGGCACTTCGTCTGCGCCGTCTGGGAGAGGGAAAAGAGCAGCTCCAGAGGAGGCAGGAGGGAGGCAAGAGGAGGCGCCTCCTTTCAAAAGGGCAGCCACAGGGGTTTCTGGGGCCGGGAGCATGAGGCAGGCCACACTCCACGAAGTGGCACCCGTTGGGTCCGCCATGACCCTCAGCCGGCAGTCGAAGGGCAAGGCCCAGCAGGCGGCCACTTGTCTTGTTGCCAAGACAATCGCCCTGCTCAGATTTCCACTGTCCATCGTGGAATCCCAAGCCTTCCGCCAGTTGCTGCATTTTTTTGCCCCCTGGTACGACCTCCCCTCACGGAGAACTCTCAGTTCTAGAGTGCTGCCCTCGCTCTATGACTCTGTGAGGGAGGTGGTCCGTGACCATTTTTCACAGCTACAGGGGCGCAAGGTGCACTTCACAGCGGACCTGTGGAGCGGAGGTCAGCACGGCTAC
Organism: Intellagama lesueurii; assembly: GCA_037013535.1. Taxonomy (NCBI): domain Eukaryota; kingdom Metazoa; phylum Chordata; class Lepidosauria; order Squamata; family Agamidae; genus Intellagama; species Intellagama lesueurii. The sequence continues at coordinate 166,038,579 of JBAJHW010000003.1, read as the reverse complement.
CTCTCACTCACAGCCCACTGGTGGCAGCCAGAGGACTTGAGTAGTGGCAGGGCATCGGCGACAGGGCCGCAGGGGGAGGCCCTTGCCCTGCCCCCAGGCTACAGGTCTGTTCTGCTGCAGGTGCGGCACATGGAAGCTCAGGCAATGGGGAGGAACATCGCCGATGAGTTCCTGTCCGCGCTGCAGGAGTGCCCCCCCCCAAACCTCCAAGGGCTATGTTTACCATATCTGGGCGGTCTCAGCAGCCAAGTTGCAAGCAATCCCCAGCTTTCTAGTTCTAAACGAGCATCTTTGTCGCCCCATCACCCGGCTTCAGATTGCAGAGCTAATCTGTTTCTGACAGCCATGCAGCCCCGTGGATTAACCGCTGTTAGTAGCACCGACCCTGTTCATCTGATGGTGCTGCTGGTGCTGTTGGAAGTTGCAAGCAATCTCAGTTACCTTCTGGGGGCAAAAACCTTTCCTTTGCAGGCAAATCTGATGTTGCTGAAGAAGACCAGAGTCTGTTCTGCTGCCTTTGCCTCAGTGCCCCAATGGGGCCCAAAAGCCTGCTTTCCGGCTGCCATCTGCCTGAGTGCCCGATCGGGTAACACACTCTACTTTGCTGCTGCCAACTTACCTCAGTGCCCCGATGGGGCCCAAAAGCCTGCTTTCCGGCTGCCATCTGCCTGAGTGCCGAATGGGGCAACACACTCTACTTTGCTGCTGCCAACTTACCTCAGTGCCCCGATGGGGCCCAAAAGCCTACTTTCCGGCTGCCATGTGCCTGAGTGCCGGATGGGGTAGCACACTCTACTTTGCTGCTGCCAACTTACCTCAGTGCCCCGATGGGGCCCAAAAGCCTGCTTTCCGGCTGCCATGTGCCTGAGTGCCCGATGGGGCAACACACTCTACTTTGCTGTTGCCAACTTACCTCAGTGCCCCGATGGGGCCCAAAAGCCTGCTTTCCGGCTGCCAACTACCTCAGTGCCCGACAGACCGCCGTTACTAGTACCTTACCACCGAGGTGGTGCCTATTTATCCACTTGCAGTTACATGCTTTCAAACGGGTTCCGGCTCAGCACCCCAACCTGACCTGACCCGACCTGTCCGGGCATGGAAGCGTCAACCAGGCCGGTCCCAACCCCACCCAAAGCCTGTCCAGGCGTTGCCCCATCGCACAGCTTGAGACTGCAGAGTTTATCTTGTGCCAACAACAACCACCATCCCCTTTCTTCATCAATAACAAAGCAAACAACACCATTGCACGGCTTCAGACTGCAGAGCTGATCATCTGGTTTTCCAAAGCTGTCCTCCTGGCTTCCTCGTTCCCAGAGGGCTGGGCTGACCCAAGCCCTTCCTGGTAGTCAAAAACAGCATACTTGACTAAATAATTAATTCTTTCTGGAGGCTTGTGTTTCATATGCCACCTTGATGGCAAACGCCACCCTCTGGCTCATCGATGTTGAATATTTCTGCCACTACACACCCAATGGGCAAAGCCTACTTTGCTTCCAATTGCCTCAGTGCCCGATGCCTATTAAGACATGCTCTCCTGCCTACTTTGGAGCAAACTACCTCAGTGCTTGATGCGGCAACACACTCTACATTGCTGCTGCTAACTTCCTCAGTGCCCGATGGGGCAAGACACAGTACTTTGCTGCTGCCCACTACCGCAGTGCCCGATGGGGCAACACACTCTGCTTTCAGTCCCATGCCAACTCAGTAGGTAGGCAGAAGTTGGAACAAACTACCCAAACGAATTAGCCCAGCTCACCAGCGGCCCCGTGGATTAACCGCTGTAGTAGCAGCACGGCCGGGCTCTGCCCCACCCAAAGCCTGTCTGTGCGTCACCCGAATGCGCCAAGAGGGCCATCTAACCCTCTTGGCTGGCACACCCAGAGCCGGTCCCAGCACCCCCGAACGAGCGAAGATGGCCATCCAGCTCTCTTGGCAGACCCAGACTGAGCAGTAAGAAAAATGAATAAATAGTTGCTCTTGTAGAACTAAAGTGTACAAGAGCAAAGTGTTGGGTGATGCCCATAATGTGCCAAGACAGAGGGCTGTCCGGCCATGTTGGCATACCCAAAGCCGGACTCTGCCCCAACCAAGCCTGTCCAGGCGTCACCCCATTGCCCCATCGCACGGCTTCAGATTGCAGACCTGATCTAGTTTTTCAACCCGTGCCAAGAGAGCCGGCCGGTCCAAGCCACCAAAACCTCTGAGGGCTATCTCTGTTGTCAACACACAGTTGGCAACACTTCGTCAACACTTTGTTGGCAACACAGTCTACGTTGCTGCTGCCAACTTCCTCATGTGGCGAGCCTGACTAGACACGGAATGCCGACGCCGTTAGTAGTACCTTCCCAATGCGGTGGAGCAATTCATCTGATGGTGTTATTGTTGCTGCTAATAAGTGTTGCTTGCCTACTTTTGTTTTCAAAAACAAACAACACACCTCCACGGCCACCTTTTGCTAATCCCCAACCAGGCCTGTCCCTGCCCCACCCAAAGCCTGTCCAGGCGTCCCCGTGCCAAGGGGGCCAGCCTGTCTAAGCCCCCCCAAACCTCCGAGGGCTATCTTTATCATATCCGGGCGGTCTCAGCAGCCAAGTTGCAATCCCCAGCTTTCTAGTTCTAAACGAGAATCTTTGTTTCTTTGAAGGTTGTCAGCAAGTCTAGTTAGATGTTGGTGAAGATCAACATGAAGATCAACTAGTTAGATGTTGGTGAAGATCAACGAGTCTCCTAGATCAGGCTCTGCCCCACCCAAAGCCTGTCCCGGCGTCCCCCGTGCCAAAGAAGGCCTGTCTCAGCCCCACCCAAAGCCTGTCCAGGTGTCATCCCATTGTCCCATCGCCCGGCTTCAGACTGCAGAGCTCGTCTGGTTTTCAACCCGTGCCAAGGGGGCCGGCCCCCCCTCCAAACCTCTGAGGTCTATCTTTATCATATCTGGGCAGTCTCAGCAGCCAAGTTGCAATCCCCAGCTTTCTAGTTCTAAATGAGCATCTTTGTCACCCCATCGCCCGGCTTCAGATTGCAGAGCTGATCTGTTTCCGACAGACCCGCGACCCCGTGGATTAACCGCTGTTAGTAGCACTGACCCTGAGCTGAAGACAAACTGAATGCCTCATGCATGCCTCTGCCAAAGGGACCTCTCATTCTGCTGGGGCTAAATATTACTCCCTCAATGCCATGGGCTTCTGTGCCGTGTGGTAAACACTCCTGGGGGGACCCAATTTGTGGGTGAATAACTCGGAGTTCCGATATCCAGTCTTCACCAAAGTTGGCAGGCATGTTGGGGAAAGACATAGGAAGCTCCATTGTGATTCTGGATTCTCCAAGTACCTGGGGGGAGCTTTCCTGGGGTGGTCTTCTTTGTGACTATATAACTTGGGGTTCTGTGATCCAATGCTCACCAAACGTTCAGGAATTGTAGAAGAGCGTCTGAGGAAGCTTTCTGGAACGTTTGGTGTCTCTGGGTCATCGGGGGCCAGTGTTATAGCCATTTAAAATGCAGATGAATCGATTCATTGATTCATCAAAGAATATTTGTATATTCGTATTCGTTGATCCGTTAACCTTGACGAATAACGGATCAAAACGAATTGCCATTTTTTTATTTGTCCCCATCTCTATATCAAATGCATTGTGTGATCTGTGTCTCCCTCTAGTGGCCAGTTCGGGTAAATACACACTGGAAATAGCTATAAATAGGTATTTTGGGGTTTTTTTATTTAGTATATTCATCCAGCAGATAAGTGAATCAGTGGATACTTATCCGGCAGATGGGGAGGATCCTACTGTACTGCCCCATAACCATGTTGTAAACCACTAAAGCACTCTCTGATCGTTTTACAACATGAGCATGCAAACAACACTTTGTCCCCAAGCAGAGTACTCATTTTACTGACCTCAGAAAGATGGGAGGCTGAGTCAACCTTGAGTCTGCTACCTGAATTTGTCAGGATCGAACTCAGGTTGTGAGCAGAGGTTTGACTGCAGTTTAACTACTGCGCTTCAGGGCTCAATCAGCTCCCCTGGCATTTATTGCACTGTAGCATCTGTAATCAGTTTAATCTGGTGAACAAGATAGGATTTAATTTGTGCCTGGAACAAGTTCCGGAAAGTGTTCTGAAGTGCAATGTGCTGTCTTCTGAGCATATGGATAAATATTAAAGATGCCTAAAAGTGCATCTAACCCTCTTTCTCTCATCTTTGTGAATTCAGGATAGCTATCCCTATACACTGACACTGAAAAAGAATTTTAAGTCCAAATCAGAGGTTTTGGCAGATGGGTATATATTATGCATGTGCATATGTATAGCTTCTAGCAGATTCTCCCCTTCCCACAAGATTTATTCTAAAATGTTTATCTGTAGGGAGAACATCATGATAGAAAAATGCATAAGCTATCTTTAAAATCAGTTAGGAAAACTAACAGAGTGGAATGTGTTCAATAGGTGTCAAGAGATCTCACGAATAACAACATAATGTCCCATCCAAAGGTCTTCTAGAGCAAGAAACACTTGATTTGACTATCCAGCAAAAAAACCCCAAAGAGCTACCCACCCAAGACACCGTAGAAGGACCTGTCTATGAGCATGAAAGGAGGGCATGTGGTCCGGCAGACCACATGTCCTCCTTCTCATACAGGTGGCCAAATTTGTGTCCCTAGCATCCCAGGACCCCTATTTTTTTTTAAAAAAAAAAAGCAATTGGCTTAAAATGTCCCCTTGTGCCTGCTAGGGGGCATGGGTGCAATTTTACCATATTTGGAGGGTCTCAGCCCTCAGGGCCTAACACATACCTCAATTCCTTAATAAAACGTATATTTTCCCCACTAGAGGGAATAAAGGGGCTCTTTAAAGTAATCCTCCCATTTGTGTCAGATCAGTGTTTGGGTGGGTGGTAGTCGTGGGAGCAAGTGTGACCCTCCAAAGACTAAGGATGGGTATGGGCAACCTTTGGAACTCTAGAGATTACCCTAACCTCTGTATTGACTTCAAATGGCAATTTTTAGAGCATTGTATTTTTAATTGTATTTTAATTGTTTCATCTTTTAATCTTTTTATTGTATTCAAATTGTTGTAGGCCGCCCAGAGACCTTTGGGTAGTGTGGGTGGCATATAAGTTAAATAAATAAATAAATGAAAGATAATATTAAAAAAAATATCAAAAGAACAGCCTTGTCTGAAGATCAAAAGGCATGAGGACACATGTTGGATTATATGGGACTCTTCTTCCCATATGCAAGAGTATTATTTATTTATTTATTTATTTATTTGATTTATATCCCGCCCATCTGGTATATTCTACCACTCTGGGCGGCTACCAACAAACATATATTCATTAAAATAACACAAAGCCATTGACATAATCAATAATAAAAACAGTGAAAAAATATAATAAATGATAAATAGCAAAAGGAAAAGAGTTAAGTGCTGACAGGAGGGAAGGCCTGGATGTACATCCATGTTTTTAGTTGGATTTTAAATGTACCCAGTGTAGGGGCCTCGCGAATCTCCAGAGGAAGGTTATTCCAGAGGCGAGGAGCCACCGCCGAGAAGGCCCGGTTTCGTGTCTTTTCCCTCCGGGCCTCCCTCGGCGTTAGGCTCCTCAACCTCACCTCCTGACTCGCGCGGGTGATCCGGGTAGATCTCGGTGGGAGCAGGCGTTCCGCCAGGTATCGAGGTCCCAAACCGTTTAGGGCCTTATAGGTAAGCATTAGGACTTTGAAGTCAATGCGGAAACGAATGGGCAGCCAGTGCAGCATGGCCAGAATAGGAGAAATATGCTGGTGTTTTCTCACTCCAGTAAGGAGTCTGGCCGCTGCATTCTGCACCATCTGAAGTTTCCGCATCAGCCTCAAAGGCAGCCCCACGTAGAGCGCGTTACAATGGTCTAATCTTGAGATTACGAGCGCATGCACCAAGGTAGTGAGCGCCCCCGTGTCAAGGTAGGGCCACAGCCGGGCTATCCGCCAAAGGTGGAAAAAGGCGGTGCGGACTACCGACGCCACCTGCGTTTCCATGGTGAGCGTCGGGTCCAAGTGTACGCCCAAGCTGCGGACCCCACTCTTCGCAGCCAGGGTCACCCCCCCCCCCGAACGAGAGAGTCACCCAGGCCACCGGCCACGGGGGCTCCCACCCTCAGGACTTCCGTCTTGTCCGGATTCCACTGATGAGTAGGGTTAAGTATGCCACTTAACCCTACTCATCAGGACAGGTTTTAAAAAGAGATGAGGGAAACTCATTGATGATAAAAGGGTCAGTGGCTAATAGTCATTTAGTCATTACTAGTTTGAATCTCCATTGTGCCTCCAAAGAAAGGCACCAGCAAAGATCACCCGGAACGTGTGCATGGCTGAGAAGGTTACATACCTGCCATGTGTGTCACCCGGGTGAACTGCACAGTCCCAGTGCACCACCGGAAGAACGGACTTGCAAGCTAGTTCTGAGTACTTCATACCCAGAAAACCTTGTGTGGACCCGAATCGACTTGATGATAGGTCAACATTATCATGCCTTTGATACCTGGGGAAGACAAGCTGTTGCAGTCACAGTCTATGGCCTTCCCATGTGCATTTGGCCGGCCACTATTTGAGCAACATCCTGAACTCAAGAGTCCTGTGGTCTGAATCAGCACGACTCTTACATTCTTATGCCACTTTTGAAACCCTGCCAATGCCACAGAACCGCAGCAAGAGTGGAGCTTTCCTGATTTTTAAAATAGGATTCCTCCTGCTTTTTTTTTTTTTAAGTGAAAGCATGATGTGGGAAATGAAATGTCAAAGAAGGGAGGGGAATTTGAACCTGAAGGAGCATCAACATGGCCCCCAGAATATACAGCCATGATCTCTCCCAGGGATGGGGACTTGAGTCGTGGGAGTCACTGTCAAGTCGGACTGAAGTCGCACCGACGACTCGACTTAGACTCGACTAGAGTGCCCCCCAATGACCCCCCCCCAATGATTCAACTCGTGACTCGAAACCCACCCACCCTCCCTTTTTTCTGGGGATAAAATCTTGTTTTTAATAGGGACTCAGACTTGGTGCTTGGGATTTGTTACCTAAGACTTGGACTTGGGCCTTGATACCAAAGACTTGCCAACTTCCCTGGTCTCTCCCACCAGCAAAAACATTGACAGTGCTGCATTTTCAAGGGATCTAGCACAGACAGTGCACTGCCTCACCTACAACACATCTTTTCTCATTCAGCCTCAGGAAGGGCTTTAGATTACTCTGTAAATGTCTGATTGCTCTCAGCATCGGAGGAGGTATGAAATATTCCTAAAGCAGCCCATATGAATCGTGTAGCTCCTTTTGGAGCATTCAATCACAGACACAACTAGATATTCGGGGGGTGGGTGGGGGCGGGAAAATCCATTTCAGATCTTTGACATAGTTCCACACTCAAAAATGTTTTTACATCTGACTGGGGTGGCCCAAGATATTCTGTTGCCTGATGCAAAAGAGAATGTGGGGCCCTTCCCCATTCCACATACAGAAGCTAACTGGATATGTGGCCAAATGCTACTTCTTCAACACTGGTCATGGGATAGTGTCCTTCACCACATTTGAGCGTACCAAGTTAGCTTAGAAAATGCACAGGGCACTGGATGGCATACACACCTCTCTCTTCCCACAAAGGGGGAAAAGATGGAGAGTTCAGGAGGAACAGCTGGGGGGCTGTCACCACTGCCTCCAGCATTAGATGCCTTAGTGGGGTGTCTCACTCTTCCTAAAGGTAGCTCCAGCTTAATATTAATATTTGTGTGACTGTGGTCTTACTTCATATCTGATTGTTTACCTCAAGAAGTCCTTGGGGAAGATGAGACAAGGACACAGAAGCCAATCTCCAAACTTGAGACAACAAATTTCAAGGGAAAACTGATCTCTTTCCATATCTGAAAACCATAGAGACGGCTTTTTTTTTTTTTACATTATGCAACTGTAGGTTTAGGGTAGCTTAAGGAAAGGTCCTTTAGTGTCCAGCATTGTTTAATTTAATACATGCTGTGGACATTATGAGGAAAGGTTTTCTTTCCAACCTTTCTGTAAATTAGCCTGGTACTACAGAGCTGAAGAGTAGCACACAATGTCCCAGAAGCTGGGATAGTTACGATTCTGGACTACCACTCTCTGAAACTACAGACTAGGAGGACCAGTGTAACTTTTCCACACTCTGCTCTCGCATCAGCAATCAAACAACTGTAGAAAGCTTTCTTTGCTCTTTCTTCTTTTGGAAAAAAGCATTTAGAAAAATATAACTGAGAACGAGTGCCTGAATTATTTTCCCCCAATCGCCTCCTTCTCCACCTAATGCTTTTTCCTTTTTTGTCATGTCTTTTTAGGTTAAAAGCCTGAGAGCAGGGTCTGTCTTTTTATTAATCGCTTATGAGCTGCTCAGGGAGGCCTTTTCTGGCTGAAAAGCAGGGCAAAAATACCTTAAATAAATAAATAATTTTTGAAAAAGCATTTGTACACTGCCCTGCAGCCACACAAAAAAGGATGGGAAAGGAAAAAAAGAGATGTCTGACAGAGATGTTATAAAGATCATATAATGTCCAACCGGGATGGAAACTGGATGTTCACGGTTGTAAAACAGGCCTTTGCAGACCTCCAGGAATCGCCTTAGAGACCCACACTTCCTCACATGGCTGTCATGCAGAACTGCATTGTTGGAGTGACGCAACATGGTCTTAGCCTTTTGGAGTCTTATTAGCATCGGATCGTTTGTTATCACTCCAGCCGTTGAAGGTAAGGTTTAGTGGGCCCAGATGATACCATCCAGTGTGTCCTAGATGAGGGATTGGTCCAACTCCTGTTTCTCTACCTCAGAGGGCAATTGACCTTGGCAGGTGAGGGGGGGTACAGCTAATAAAAACATCAGCACATGGAGATAGCAGTTCCTCTCTGCTGCTATTTCTGTTGCTTCTATGAGCTAAGTCATTATAAAGGGACGAAACCTGCAGGTCTTCAGATTTTTTTGAACTATACGTACCTCTTACCAAACCTCACCATTAGATGAGACTACTTGGATCTCATAGGGACTAGTGCTCAACAATATCTAGAAAGTCATAGGTCCCCCTGCCCTCTTATATTTGAACAAATCTAAGCCTCAACATACACATCAAAGGAAAATGTATATTTTTCTGCTATCAAAATATTTTCCTTCCAGGCATGTAATTCTTGAAAGCTTTGAGCAATCAGATTTGCAAATGAAGCACATGTTTATCTTCTAATGACCAATTTGCAAAGCAAGAGCAAGCTGATTTCCAACATGTGGAGCAAGACAAACTCAGTGCTAAGATAAATTGGTGTCTTTCAACTCAAAGTTTAAGGAACCCTGCTTCTAGAAACTTGCTATCTGTATCATCTAGTTTGACCCTCAATGCCACAAAAGTATGAAGGTTTTCAGATTCTCCTGTGAAGAATTCTGGAGGACACAAAGATTGCATCTCCATGTAGCATTTTTGTTGGTCCTAGGCCCTGGGTGTATTTTGCCAGTGGACTGGCATGTTACTCTTTTTTGGGTGAGCTTGTGGCAGACTTTTGCATCAACTCACATATTTCACTATTTCCTGCTCAGGCCTCATCTCCATTTCATTGATGTAATTTCTGAGCACTGAGACACACCAACAGCTCTTGATGAATCACACCCGACAGGAAGAACAAAATAATAAAGTGATATTTTAAATATTGCTAAGCGTAGTAATGCATAAACCTGATAGTGGGCTATGAGCACTCCTGAAAAAGACATTTCTTGAAATGTTATGCCCTTTTAAAGAACACTACAGCACCTTCTGTGGAATCTTCTGAAAAACTCATAGCAAGAATTGAGAAAATACATCTGAACTTTTCTTACAAGAGAAAGGAGAAGAACAAGTGTGTGTATGTGTGGGGGGGTAGGGTGTCCTAACAGGAAAATAAAGCTAGTAAGAGATAAAAGTCAGCAGAAAGAAAATAATTAACCTACTGTGTGATTCATAGGTTATCAAGCCATGGTATAATAAGATTCCAAACTTGCCTCGTGAGTCATATTTTGATCTATTGAATCATTTTAAACAACCTTTCAAACACATTTAAAAATACATTCAGACATACAATTTGCTCAGCTTCCATGTAAAGTTCCATTAGATATTTTTTCTCTTTTAGTAGCCTTTAAAGTTTACTTGTTTATCTGCAAATATTCATAGGATTCAGATCTTTAAATCATGCCTCAGAGTGCAAATCCAGCCTCCAGATGTTGAGGGCTGAAAAGGATTATTGATGGTGTGTTGATAGACTGGATCTCTTTTTGGTCATCAGAATGGTGGGACAACTGTGGGCTGTAGTTCACAGACAACTCGTTGAATATGACTGAGATTAGATATTGACTGAAATCCTGTTGCATAGTGTAATAAGTCACACTAGAGTAGGCCCTCTGAATCAATTGAACTTACAGAGGGGTTGAATCACAAAATCACCACTGACTCAATGGGCCTACTCTAGTGTGATATATTATGCTAAGCAACAGGATTTCAGCTAATTTTTAATCTCAGTCATATTCAATGGGTTGTCTGTGAACTACAGCCCACACCATTCTGATGCAAAAAGAAAAAGAAAAAAAAAGATCCAGTGTGATTTACATATTCATATAGCTCATATCTGGATTGCTTCTGGCACAGTCTGGTGCCAACTAGTTCCCAGCCAAGCAGCAACAGCACTCCAGACAAACCTTGATCTCTTCCCAGGCTGGACTTTTTCGGCCCAACAGGGCTACTATTTTGGAGGTTGGAGTGATTCCTGACACATGGAAAGTTTACTGTAAGTGAGATTTGCTCCTGGCAAAGTGATCCTTCCTGTGCGATCAGATATGTACCTTTCTGGCTGTCTGGTTGCACCTTTACTGTGGCAAGCAACAGGATTTCAGCCATTGTGAGCCACTGAAATGTAGGAGTCAGAATCAGCCATTGTTCTCAATCTTGAGACTCTAGACATTTTTGGACCACAGCTCCCAAAATCTCTGCCCACTGGTAGAATGGGGATGATGGGACATGTAAGCCAAGACAAACTGGGTTCAACACCGCATCAGAGATCAAATTCAAGAATCTGCGCAGGCAGAAACATATTAAGCCATCTAGTGGAGGAAGACAAGGAGAGAGATAAAGACAGAGAAAGAAGAAAGGTAAGTGCTAAAAGGTGGTCCTACAGCCCAGATAGGACCTTTCATATAAACTAGATATAGCCACATGTAGACTCATTTTGAGATTCTTTTCTAATTCTATGTGTAGAGTTGTGCTTGCTCTCTAACATATAACACTGTGCTAGGTATAGGTTGCATGTAGACTGAGCAAATAGGCCATGCCTCATCAGACGGTAATAGGGTAAGATACTTCCTGCTCTGCTCAGACCACAGTTTGCCAGGAGTGCTAGGTGGACCAAGGCCAGAGCCAGAAGCAAGAAGGATCCTGGCAAAGTGTGTCCCCCACTGGGCTCCTGGGGATATTGCTGGGGGCTTGCCCACCCCATAGGCTTGCCAGCAGCAGCAAGCTAAAGTGTAGATTTAGAGATAAGAGAGCAAGAAGGCGAGATTTACTTCTGAGTAAAAATGCAGAGCATTGCAATGCAGCAGTCTGTAACAAGAATGAAAAAGGGGGATTACGGCACATTATTCAGTGAAAAAGCAATATGGATGCTAAATGCGTGCATCTAAAAAAAATCCACATAGACAAGATCAAGCAGAACAGTAGTCTTGCACCCTTCATACTGATGGATTTATTGAACTAAATGATAGATGTTATTGACCTACATGTGAGATGAATTTAATTTTTCCTTTAGAAATAATCGCACCAGAGTCTTAATGCTTAAGTTAACTGCCTCCCACAGTTAGGATCAATGCACTCTATTATTCGAAAGAGATGCTTGAAACCTTCCTTCTCGCTGTGGTGTAGTGCTGGTTAATCAAAGGGTTCACAACAACAGAATTACGTACAATGATCCTAATCTAATCATTTCTGCTGGGTGAAAGAGCTCTGCCAGTCGCACATTTTCCTCCTTGAACCTGTTTTCCAAGCAGTAAAGGAGCCCTTCACAGATGAGGCTGGGAATTTCTGAGGGCTGAATTCCACCTGCAAGCTAGAGCTTTCTGTGCCCTGCTGGAAAGCAGGCCAGGCCTTGATGAAGCCCCAAGACAGGTTGCAGGTGGGAGTGAAGGTGGAGAACAGTCCTGGCACAAGGCACCATGGATCTAAATGACCAGGAGACAGAGAATGTGGCTGAAAACATCAACCAGTTCCAGAAGTGGCTCCTGAGAATCAAGAGAGTCAGAGGCAGAAAACATATGTGGTCCAAGTTGGGCATGTGGTCAGATTCCAGAGGAGTCACTGGGCAGTATCGTGTTTCAGTGTGAGGCAAGTAAGCTACATTGTATGGATCTCTGTGATTGCCTGATGTGATGAGTTGCTTAGGGTGGGGGCCAACAGAGACCTTGTAGATAACTTGTCAGTAGAAAAGGGAAATCCTTGAAGGCTGATAGCCTGTGAATGTCATAGCAAGAGCTTCTCCCATCTCTCAACAAAGCAGCTTTCTTTATTTGATGGTTCATCTGGCCATTGGGACACAGCATGTGATTCCTCGAAAAACTGACTTCTCAGATGGGAAAATTATGCCCAAATCAAATGTCTCTTTAACAGTAATTTATGTGGAGCTCTGATAATGAGTTACCTATAACCTCTGTTTCTGCCCTGAAACGGCTGCCTCAGAAAACTAGGATAACAGATAAGTCTGTACTCAATTGTGGTGCGTCTCTAGGAGCTGGTAGGGAAAGCTGACTGTATTCAGGATGGAGTTTCAGCTTACCTTCAGCAAGACATGGCTCACAGGCTGGGCACACATCCCAGGCCTTGTTGATGTCTATTTGTTGCTACAGATGAATCTCAAGGCACTGGAGAAGCCATCCTCTACCTTTCCCTCTGGAAAGAAAGAGGATGTTCTGTTCTGCTCTGTACATTAGCAGGGACTGATGTTACAGGAAGGCATTCCGGAATCTGCTTGTGTCATAGAGAGCCACTGTTGTTGCCATCAACAAAACTGCCCATAGCAAAATCAGCGCTGACGGCAGTACTAGCCCTAATGGGCTCATCGGAATCCAGTGGCCCCCCCTACCCATAGAATTTGCCAGCCTAAGCAAACCAGCCAGAAATCTGGGCTCTGTACTAGCTGAAGCAGAATCAGATTACTTTCAGGGGCAGCACAGAGTGTCTAGGGGCCACTCCCCTGCCACCAGGCCCTTTGGGGGCTGCACAGACTGCCAAAAATGCAGAAAAAGTAAAACAAAAAATGAGAAGAGGCTAGGGGTCCATTTCTACTTTGGAAAAATAGGTTTATGGGGACAGTTAAATGGTGCATGGAGGCCTTTTTATTAATGCTCTAGCGCCCTCTGTTTTTACATGATTAGATGTTATGATTTTATCATATTAACTATTTGTTTAATTTATGTAAACTGCCCAGAGTAGTGCTGTGGCACTAGCAGGTGCAGTGTATCAAATTCAATCAATCAATCAATCAATCAATCAATCAATCAATCAATCAATCAATCAATCAAGTCCTTTTTAAAAAGTGAGTTGTCACCTCTGGAGACTTCCAAGAGCTACAGTTCACTATGTTTTTGTGGAACATGACAAGGTTGGGAGAGGGTTAGAGGCCCAAAAACTGAGCCTTTTGAGATTGGCATGCGCAGGACAAGGTCGCCACTTTGCCCACTGCATCATTACAGTCCTAGTCCTCTGCCAAAGCCTAGAGCTGATGAATTTTTCAACAAATCTCTGAGGCACCAGGTAAGGGAAAACTGACAAAAGTGCTATCCTTTTCCATTATTTGCAAGCGCCCACCAAGAACATGCAGAACCATGCACATGGAGACACTTATTGCATATAACAAAAGGACTGAGGTAAGTGGAAGTGGACCTGTCCACAAAAGCTCACGTTAAAATATAGCAGTTAGTTTTTAAGGTGCCACAATGTTTTTGTGTTTTTATTTTTTTTTCCTTTTGTTTTGCCTGATATACTAGCAGAGACTAACACGGCTACCTCTTCTAAAGCTGATCTAGGTAAGCGGCTGATACATGGAAGATACCTGGCTAGCTTTTTATAGGTCTCACGGGGCCCATGAGTCATGCAGCAGAGCCTTGAGAAAGAAAACTGGATGCAAACGATTATTTACTTGTGGTAAATTTACTGTAACTTTGTGACTGTCTCTTTTACAGCATAAAAAGCTAAACTGGCAAGATGCAACATTTAACAGGGTGCTTTTCTTCCTTTGCTGGAGACATTTATGTCAAAAACGCATTCATAATTTAATTGAGATAAATCTCCTCACCTGAATATTCTTGACAATTCAAGAAAAGGAAAGGGGAATTAAATAGGGCACAGAAGGAAGACAGTTCTTTCCACCTACCTCTTCAAAGCAACAGAAACAATCCTGCATTTTCTTTGATTTAGTAGGTTTCACTTTTCTGATCGGTTCAGTTCATTTTAAAGAAACAAAATTTAATGGAGTTCCAGGCACTAAATCATCGGGTTTGATGAAAAATTGTTCTACTGTTGTTTAAGCTGAAAAGTCTTGCCTTTTGCTGAGGGCCTCTTTTCCCCACAAAGCTAACTTCAATTTCAAGACTGTATATTGGTTTAAAATGTTCATCTGTGAGGAAAGAAAAGACTGATATTGTAAATGGGACATCCTGTTGACTCCCTCCCCTCCTCTCCTTTTTGTGCTGTGGTAGAAAAGGCCACACTTCTAAGAAACTCTTTACTTATCTGCACCTGGTCTTTTGTGATAACAGTTGATGGCAGTTACAAAAAAGCCGAAGAACTGCCCGAGTCTCCTGTAAAACACGATTAGCAAACACAGCAAACAAAAATATTTCCAAAATAATTGTAAATCCAATCCAAAAACAGACTCCCTCCATCTTCAATTTACAGTGTTCAAGACTTCACCAAGGAAATGTGTTAGATGGTGAGGAACAGCAATCTAGTTTCAAAACTGAAAATAATGGGAGGAAGTGGGTTTTGTTTTAGAGGCATGCAACCTGTTTCAAAAACCCATGAAAACAACCAGAGAGAAATGGAGCTCAAAGAACTTAAGCTGTGTATTATATGCAACATGTTTCTGAATTATTCCTTGTGTAGGGACTTTTCTCATCTCAAAAATGAGCCACTATGTGCTGTTCTATGCCTTCCCCTGTGGTTTCAACATGCGTTGGATACCATAAACAATGTAGACCCTTTAGTGTGTGGCTTGTGGTCCAACCAGCGGAAGCACTTTCCCCCCAAAATTTCAGGATTAGCTCTCTTCCTATTTGAATGACAGGTTGCTTATACATAAAAGTGTGCTGTTTATATACTGCTCCATGGTATTTAAAGCACTCTCTGGGTGGTTTACAATTTAATTGTGCAGGCTACACATTGCCCATCCCCTGTGAGTTGGGTATTCAATTTACCAACCTCAGAAGGATGGAAGGCTGAGTCAGCCTTGAGCCAGCTACCTGAGCCTGTTGGGATCAAACTTAGCAAAGACTTGACTGCAATACTGCAGTTTAACCACTGCCCCATGAGCCTCCTGTTATATATTGATATCATTTCCTCTGTTTTTCATCTTGTGTTTATTATCAAATGCATTCCCTTTTTTGTAGGTTTTACAACATTCGGTGGGGAAAATGATGTACTGGTAAGAAAGAGGATCTTTTCAGGACTTGATTAACATCATATAACCCCACATTCTACAACATTTCCTCCCTGTTCAACTTGTCAAGTGACTGGAGTATACCTTTGGAGCTATTACTGGAGGAAGGATCTGATAGCTGTTTTAAACTACACAGGAAACCAGCCCAGCTCAATTGTACAAGTACGCACTCTATGTATAACTATGTATCTGATTTAGCATAATATATGTCAATGGCAGTCATGTTACTGTTCATTGCCCAAAGCTACCCACTCTTCTCATGTTTGCTAGTTTCACTTCCAACAGAACACATAAATGGTGGTCGAGCAGCGGGCCAAGTCATGTAGGAAGACAGGGTCAACAAACATGCTATCAAACACTTTGTTCCAGGTGTGTGGCAGAAGGGCTAGACTAGCTCACATCTAATATGTTTATCACAGAAAACACTATAATTCAACACCTTGCCTGCATCAGCCCTTAGATTCTGCATTAATAACTAGGTGGCTATCTTAATTTCCAGGGGAAAGGTTGCTTTTGAAAGAGAGCAGTGACATCTATGAAAGCAATTGTTGTGCTTCTTACAATGCACACACACACACACACACACACACACACACACACAGAGAGAGACTGTTAACTTGCTTAGAGTACTTGTGCCTTGAACATGCTTTGATCTTTTAATTGCTTGATCCATGGGACAGGAGGTCAGGCTAATGGTTTTCTGGCCATGGTTGTATGTCTTCATCAGTGTGCCCTGATTAGGATTTGGCATTGACCCCATACTATTATTTTTCCTGGACACCCCTCCAGTGGCTCCCATAGTAGACTCAGACACAGTAACTGCAGCAGCATTGTTTGCCAAGAGTCCACACCAATTCATTCATTTTGAAAACGTGTAGAGAGCTCTCCCTAGGTTATTAGCCACCCGTGGTAGTGGCAACAGCAGAACCACCACCAGCACCACTAATCATATTGCTCTCCCTCCAAGATTGTCTACTAGTCATTGGTAGGTGATTCTTCCTTACTGGAGGTGACCAGGCTAGTTTCTGTTTGCAAGTCTGGTTAGTGCTCTTTGAACCTGCCTACCCTAAGAAGGCAATAACAAAAAAATCCACTGACTTAACTTTTTGTTATTTATGCAGATGTAACACTCTTTTTGACTGAGTCTTTCCAAGGCAGCTTCCAACAGCAATGTTTAAAATGATCAGTAATGGATATTATCAGATTTAATACAGGTAATTGTATAAGGTAGCCCCCACATTTGCTCTGGCAACATTATCACAGGACCCAACAATATCACACACAACCTCAAGGGCACCTTTACTTCTTCCTCAGCTAATGTGATCTATGCAATCATTTGCCAACAGTGCCCCTCTGCACTCTACACAGGACAAACAGGGCAATCTCTACACAAATGAATGAATGAACATAAACCAGACATCAGAAATCACAAAGCACAGAAACCTATCTCAAATCACTTCAATCCACCAGGACACAAGATATGAACATTACTATTCTGGAGAAGAAAAACTACAGGACAAGAATCCAGAGGGAAACAGCTGAGATAAAATATATACAGATGAATTAAATATTAGTCAAGGTTTCTTAAGTCATTACGAAATGATATAATTACACTGTTATCTATTGTTATTTTCCTTCACAATAACTAGACCCATCTTTTCAGAACAAGGCTCAAAGGTAAAGTCTGCCATTCTTTACATTATCACATGTTGTTGTTCTCCTGTTGTTTCTTTTAATCATGTTGCTGTTTACAGAACCTAACTTCAGAAGAACTGAATATCAGACAGGGGTCATAAATCATTACAATGTGTGAAATGCAACCAAACACCGCTGCCTCTTAGTGAATATTTTGCCATGTAGTCTCTGAAGCAGTGGACTTATTCCACAAAAGCCCACATTAAAATATAGCAGTTGTCTTTAAAGTGCCACGGCATCTCTTTTTTGCTTTTGTTTTGTTTCATCTTTCTTGTTAAACATTGTAGCTCTACTGTTCTTTTCCTGTGACAGTAAAGCTCTTTCCTTCAGTAAATTTAAAGAAAAACAGTGGAGTGTGGAACGTCTCTCATTGTGATGTCTTAAGTTCCTTTAAGGGCACTCTTTTAGCCATGTCATTAATATATCAGCATGACAGAACAAAGATCCGTTGAGAGGCATTATCTGAAGGACTTAGCTCTCCAAACATTTTGGCTGGCAGTTCCCATCAGCCACTGCTGATATCACCCTTCGGTGCATATTTAATTCATAAGAAGCATTGTCATCTGGAGAACTGCATTGCTAGATCCAGGAGTAGTAATAACAGTAGCAGTGTCATACATAACAGCAGTAGGAACAACAGTAGTAGTAGTAATAATAGTGGTATTACTTGTAGTTCTGTGTGTACAACTTGTTCTCTTTTCAGCCAAACAGCATTCTTTAATTATGCAGGGGTATCTCTATATTGCTGTTAAAGTTCTAGAAATATAGATCAAAAAGTAAAGAGGATTCTGCCTGGGCTACATTCTGCTTTTCAGATAATGTTACTCTGAATGAAATAAATGGCTCTTTAGCAAGGGATAATTATAGAAGAGATAATGCTCTACCAGCTGTTCATGACAGGCCTGTGACCTCTCTGAGGAATCTTACAGATGGAAACTCCACCATACAATTCCAGCTATTCTTTTATTTCATTAGAAATGGCCAGGGGTATCTCAATTTATATGCATTTGTGGACTAAAGAAATGGACAGTTTCTATTATGCTTGTGTCATTTGCCCCCAACAGGTGCTTTTGAAAGAATGTTGCATGCATTATATCCAAAAATGTTAAGGGAAATGAGAGGTTTCCCATTATTCTTCCTTTCCTTCCTGTGCCGTCACATAAAAGAAAGCCTTCTTCCATGGCTTTTTTCTTTATCCCCCTTTTAGCTTTTTCCTCTTTGTTAATTTGCACAGTTAGTGCTTTGTTCATTATATCATACAGAGACCCCTTTATAGATACTTCTGACCTTTTTTTACTGGGAGATGTGTGGGGACAAGAGAGGGGTTTCTAACACAAGTTGGCAAGCTTCCCTTTAGTTGTGGGCAGAGGGGCATTGCAGGCTTTGTTCAAGATTTTGGATTAAGCTTTCATTATGCAAGACATTCACAGAATTGTACAGGGGGTCCAGACAATGCTGCCTTCCACCTGTACCTCTCCTGCATTCCCCCATTGTTTCTTTCAGCTTCTTTTTTCCTTACTTGAAGCAAAAATAGGTCAGTGAGGCAAAAATGGCATAGCCACACGATGACTTTTGAACAGCAGTGCTAAGAACTCGCTATCTGGAAGCATACAGAGATGGAAAGGTAGCCTTTGAATGGATGTATTTGGTCAACAAAGATGAAGTAGGGTATTTTTGAGGGTCTGGGCCAATTTTCCACACCCAGGATCCCCCATGGGCTGCAGCAGTCTCAGCAAATGTGAAGAAAAACTGGGGGGAAACCCAAACCCTTCCATTTTCTATTGTACTTTTAGTCTAGTTTAGTTTGGGGGTTGTGGGAAATCTACATACCATTTTGCAGCAATACTAATACTGTTAGAGGCTTCCAGGATTTTTCACATAGACACCTACCATTTTGGGTGTGTGTGTGTGTGTGTGTGTGTGTGTGTGTGTGTGTGTGTGTGTGTGTGTGTGTGTGTGTGTGTGTGTGTGTGTGTGTGTGTGTGTGTGTGTGTGTGTGTGTGTGTGTGTGTGTGTGTGTGTGTGTGTGTGTGTGTGTGTGTGTGTGTAGTCCAGGGCTGAGTTCTCTCTAACTGGGAAATCCTGAAAAGGGTTGCCATAAATTAAAATAGACTTGATGGCACATTCTTCTTCTTCTTCTTCAAAAACACCAGGCACAGTCAATCAAGATTATAAAAACATTGACTGGTATCATATAACACATACAAGTTTTAACCAAAAACCTAAGTATCTGTTAAATATCAGCACAGTATTATGCTGTTCCTAATATTACCATTTTTTGTAGCTCTGATGGTGTTATTTCTGAGATCTGCAACTACTTATAATACTGTGTGAAATTTATTGATATTATTTCCAAAGCCCAATGTCTACGGGGATCACTGAAGTGTGTTTCATCCACAAGCAAGAGGTTTCGATTGCCACGTCTCTGTACTTTGTTAGTTTTTCCATTCTTTATTTTCAACTCTGGCATCTCCTGCAATTGCAATGTCAATGATCCAGACATTTCCTCCTCCTCCTCCTCCTCCTCCTCCTCCTCCTCCTCCTTGCATAACTACTCAAGACCATACATACATAAAGGCTTCCATGAAGGAGAGAGTTGTCATCATAAAAGAAATGCCACAACTAATCAAATGTGGAGAACCTTGATGTTATAGCTTTCTTGAAGCTCAGATGAGTGGCTGGATGGAAAGCCCCATGTGAGCTGCTTACAACATTCTAGGGAGGATAAGACTGGTACAAGTATTTAAAATGAAAATAACATGGAGTCTTGTGGCAGCTTCAAGTCTAACCCATTTTGCATTGCATGACCTTGCATGGACTACATCCCACTTCATCAAATATATGAAGTATTATCCTAGAGTGGTGGAGAGGTAGGGGCGTGGGCAAGTGCATGCAAGCATCAGACTCAAATGGTAATGATATTCAAAAAGTAGAGCCTGGAGAAATTCAAGAAAACCTTTAAAATGTGCCAGATTCACAATGTAACAATTCACAACAGTAATTAGTGATATCCTAGCATTGCTGTGTTGGTAGATGTCCTGTGGGAAATTACCCTGTGGGAGGCTGGCAGTATTTGGATCCACAACAGTGACCGGGGAGAGCAAGCAGTGTCTAGGGAGAACAAGCGCAACACTCGTCAACAGAAACAACACTTTGAGATTGCCCAAAGCTTCTCCCAGGTTGTACAAGATATACACTGTACTGTTTTGTATAGAGCCAGAGATGGTGGTGATCTTTGTTTGAATTGCTGCCAGTGTAAAAATTGTAGCAACACTATATACCTTGTCTAGGTAAAGGTGCTTTACCCAGCAAAGTCGGGTAGATCTTTGTGCTCCTCAAGTAATTCCACAGCAACATCCACTCATTATGTACTGGTTCCAATTGCTGAAGAAGCACAGATAGGACTTCTTTGACATTTTGTCTTTGTGAACCATTCTTTCACCATGATCAGAAGTCTGTGAATGCTAGGCTCACTGGCAGACGATGGTAGATGGGAAAATGAACATCAGTTCTTGGAACCCTCTAGAGAAGCAAAGCATGAGAGTAGAAGACAGTTAGACAGATACTTTGATTGAACCCTGCTAGTTTTTGGATGACGGAGGCACAAGACAACACAACCTACATAATTTGTGTGATGGCCATCTTGCAGATCAAGGTTGTGGAACTTTTAGCCTTCCAAGTATTTTTGAAATTCAGTTCCCATCAGCTTTACATAGCACAGTCATGAGAAATGACTGTGAGAACTGAAGTTTACAACATCAGGAGGCCCATCCCTGTTGTAAATGTTTTACGGATGATGACTACTAGCGTGAAATGATGTGACTTGGAATAGATGATCAGCAGAAGTATAGGGACCACCATACCTCTGAGTAGTTTTGTGAAAAGTGAAGAGGCACTATAGATTCTATTCTTGATAACAAATCACATATTTGAATTTCTAGGAGACCTAAGATCAGTTGCATCAAAGCATTTAACAGAATCAATGAAATGAGTGATTTTGTCAGCACAAAACGTATCTCCAACTACAGAGCTATGGTCTTCTTCTGAAACCATAGCAGAAAGTATACAACTCCACACAATTCTAGGAGCCATTGCAGGGAGTGGACAGTATGTGTCCTCAATTACACCACTTTCAGAACTTCTTTGTGCTTGAGAGGTCTGTGCAGAGCATTGTCAGCTAGTGCCATGGCCTCTCTAGTAGGGTGATGGCTGCTAGCAATACTAATCAAAGGACTCTGCAGCTATTCGCTGCCTCTCACTGTTAGACTCTTCTCTGGTAACAACAAAAGTAATCAACCATTAAAAAAAAAGAAATGGAAGAAGTGGTATGTAACCATGGGAGAATTTGAAATGAATGACTGTGATCTGTAAGGTAAAGGTAAAGGGTTCCCTTGACATTTAGTCCAGTCGTGTCCGACTCTAGGGTGCGGTGCTCATCCCCGTTTCCAAGCCGTAGAGCCAGCGTTTGTCCGAAGACAGTTTCCGTGGTCACTTGGCCAGTGCGACTAGACACGGAACGCCATTACCTTCCCACCGAGGTGGTACCTATTTATCTACTCGCATTTTTACATGCTTTCGAACTGCTAGGTTGGCAGGAG
Source organism: Intellagama lesueurii (assembly GCA_037013535.1). Classification (NCBI taxonomy): domain Eukaryota; kingdom Metazoa; phylum Chordata; class Lepidosauria; order Squamata; family Agamidae; genus Intellagama; species Intellagama lesueurii. The sequence continues at coordinate 166,016,582 of JBAJHW010000003.1, read as the reverse complement.
CTGGGACAAGCAACGGGAGCTCACTCCGTCGCGTGGATTCGATCTTACGACTGCTGGTCTTCTGACCTTGCAGCACAGAGGCTTCTGCGGTTTAACCCTCAGCGCCACCACGTCCCTCTACTGTAATCTGTACCCCTAATAAAATTCTATAATTAGGGCAAGATTATTTCATGACAGGAAATCCTCATCTCTAAGAACCCATATTGCACAGCTCTTTAAGCCCTATAAACAGGCAGATCATGAACTTATTTATTATAACAATAAATAAGGGGCTGTCAAATCTGAAAGTAGCTCTGGACTTTCAGCACATGCTATGTTCATGCAGAGCAAACCAGCTCATTAATTTCTCTGATAAAGGGGGGTAGGTAGGAGGAATTTGAGCATGCGCTTACTTCCAGTGTTCTCTTTGAAGTAATCGGCTAGGTATTACTTTCAAAGATACAGATGAGACAAGTGGCAAGAAACTCGAGCAGAACTGCTCTGTAGTTATGGTGACCTGCCAAGAAATGTTAACAGCACCTATGAATTGCAAAGTGTACATTCTTGTTTTTCTCAGGGGCAGAGCATGTGGGGCTTTAATTAAAATTAAATAAATAAACTTCCTCTAACTGTGCAGTGGATAAATTGGTTCAGTCAGGAATCTATAGAGCTTATTGAGCTACAAGTCTCCCTCAGTAAACCACCTCTTATTTGTTACTTTACCTCACCTGGCACTTATTGTCTTAGTACATTCACTCAGAGACTCTGGCAATGAGAAGGAATAAAATGTTTCCATTTACTTACAGTTCTTCATAGACAAAAACAAACATCATATTGTTTAAAAATGTTAAGTGGTTACGTTGACTGAGCTTAACTAGTTCATTACTGACTAACTGACTGGTTACATATCTGAAAGAACACATCACTCTGACTATCCACTTCTGACAGATTCCATTGCTAACACTGGCTCTAATTGAACCCTGATTGGAAAAAGGTGGGGGAAAATATCTGAGGTAGAGAGAGAACAATTGGCTGCTTCTGAATTGACTGATATCCACCAAGTCCAGAAAAGTCCCTCCCAGCTAAAACTCCTTAAAGGCATCATATGTAGGTTGCAATTTATCAGGCAGTCTCTTAGGTTTAAGACCTATAAGCATGTCTTCTTCAGGAGATCTTTCTATCCTCTGTATATAAACTGAGCATTTAGAATTTTGGGATTCCCAAAAGCTTGAAAAGTTACCTTTTTTGAACTACAACTACCGTAATCTGACAGGATGGGTGTGCTCTGAAAAGCCCTGAGGGATTTGATAATAGTCCTAAAATAACTTTTCAGGCTCTGGGAAATTTCTGTAATGAGCAGAATGGGTTTACAATTTTCTTTAGTTCTTGTTTTATACTGAAAGTAGCATGTGCTGAAATCTGATGTAGTTTTACATTATGTTTTTAACCTTTGCAAGCCAATTCAAAAAACACTTGAATGAACAAAAATGTTGGGGCAAGAAGATGAATCAGAGAAATAACAGAAGTCAAATAAACCATAGAATGCCTTGACAGATCAACAGATAAAACAGCAAGAGTTAGTAATTTCTAGGAATTTGGAGACAGAAATACAGAAGACATCTATCTGTTAGTTCCACTGGCTGAAATCCTGTTGTGTACTTACAGAAATGGCATAATTTGTGGAAATGAATTGCCATAAATTAGGAAATCTCCATAAACATTATCTGTTCAATGCTGAGTTACACAACTCAGTGTGCAGCAGACAAGGTCTGCAGAGATTTTTTAAAACTTGTAGCATTTCACATCTAAAAGTTAATGATAATTGCATAACAGGATTTCAGCCACTGATGAGTTGTAACAATTAATCTGCCAGGTCCAAAGGTGCAGAAGTGTGAAACTACTCTTAGGGAGCAACCCTGTTTTCTTGTTCCAGCATAAAGGAGGGTGAGTGGATCCCTACTACTGATTTCCTGTAATTATATTCCTGCATGTCTTCTGAACATCAATGCCATATCCAGCTCAACAAACAAGAAAAAAGTGTGGGGAAAAGATGGCAGGAGATAGAGACATCTTCATATTATCCCTGTGCTCCAAGTAGAATCAATGGGAGGAATTTTTTACATCAAGTCTTCTCTTGATGTAGAATTCCACTGCAGAATTTTGAGTGTGCCATTAGAATAGGGTGTAGGCGTGCTCTTCCCCCAACCTCCCTCATGCTCCATCAGTAACTCCATTCCATTTTCACAGGTCCACATCAAGCGCCATAAAGTGGTTACAACCCCTCTGTTGTTGGTTTTTTTTTTAACAAGTCACTCTTGTCTCCTGATTGTGTGCCTGTTTACCTCAAAGAAAATCCCATTGAATGGTGCTTCTGGAAAGACAGTTCTGGCACAGGCCTGAGCAACTCCCGTCTGCCCTAGCCAGCATAGCCAGTGGTAACTGATGCTGAGGATAGGAGTCCAACGGTATCTGGAGGACCACAATTTGCCTTCCCCTGCCCTAGCATGAATATCTAATAATTGCTCCTCGGCTGTAAGCTACAGTGATTTAGGTATCTGACTGTGCAGCCCGAGATTGGGAGTTCAATTCCCTATGTGCCTCCTACAAATAAAGCCAGCCTGTATGGCCTTGGGCAAGCTGCACAGTCCCAGGGCACTCGCAGAAGAAGAGAGTGGATAAGAACTTCTGAGTATTCTCGCTCTGGAAAACCCTGTCATAAGTCAGAATTGAAGTGACAGCACATTATTATAAGCTATAAACAGAATTGCAATTAGACATTTCACATTTTGGAAAACAAAGTACTTTGTTGTTGTTGTTATTGTCGTTGTGTCCATGCAGACCAGTAGGCTTTATATCCCTGTTTCAAGCAAAGGATTGGACTTGATGACTCTTGAGTTCCCTCCAGTTCTATGATTCCATGACACAGCTATGTGGATAAGGAAATTACAGTTCCTCATTGAGTTTCCAGAAGGGGGAAATCAATCTTTTTTTAAAGGCAAGGAACTGTGCTAAAATGTTTATTTATTTAACTGCTGTTGTAAGCTGACTTTCATTACTTGCAAAATATGCTCAAAAATGCTATAAAGTGTCTTGGTGCAAATGTGCGAACTGGAAGCAAATCTAAAAGACTGTCTCAGAACAAACACACACAATAGTTTTTAAAAATGCAGGAGGAATGTTATTGTGACACTCTGCTGAGATAGCAGTAGGTTCACTTGCCTAATAAACCACCTTTCAGTTAATAGAAGATTAACCTTGAGGCAGGTTACATCTGAGAAAATACTACAATTTTCCTTCCTTCCTTCCTTCCTTCCTTCCTTCCTTCCTTCCTTCCTTCCTTCCTTCCTTCCTTCCTTCCTTCCTTCCTTCCTTCCTTCCTTCCTTCCTTCCTTCCTTCCTTCCTTCAAGTCAGGTGTTCTACAGTTCTGGGGGAGAAAGACAGAAGCAGCATGAAAGAAAATAGGGCAACAGTCTGATGATGATTTCACATAGAAGGACAACAATTTGACACCATTGTGTAGATGTGTTGTGAAAAAAGGGGGCAAAGGCAATTCCACTGTAGATATGTCAGGTGAAAGCAGAACAAGTAGGACTTGCTTTTCAGACATAAAGTAGGAACAAGCAACCTAGTGTCTCCAGAAATTTTGGACTACAGTTCCAATAATCCCTCCTCCCCTTTGGCTGCCAAGTCTTATGGAACTTGTAGCCACAGGGTTAGAGGATGTACTAATTTAGAAGTTGTAGAAGAGGTGGCTGTGTTAGTCTGTGCAAGCATTATAAATTAAGAACAACAACAACAACAGAAACAAGAACAACAAAACAAGAACAACAAGAAGAATAAGTGCAGCAGTAGCAATAGCATGGTGATACCTTAATGATTAACTGTTACCCGTGTTTCCCCGAAAATAAGACAGGGTCTTATATTAATTTTTGCTCCAAAAATGTACAACCATCTACATTTATTCAAATACAGTCATGTCATCTTCTTCTGTTTGATGCACAATGGTGGAGGGCGGGGTTTCTCTTAACTGGGGCTTATTTTGGGGGTAGAGCTTATATTGCGAGCATCCTGAAAAATCATAGGGCTTATTTTCAGGTTAGGTCTTATTTTTGGGGAAACAGGGTATGTTTTAATGTAAGCTTTGGTGGACGTCCACCTCCTCAGACATAATAAGAGAAAGATACAACATGGCAAATATTCCAAATAGTTTGGAAGTTAGGCAAGAGATTTTCCTGTGCCAATCAGGAACAGAATAAGAACAGGAAATTCCTACTGAGATGTATCTAAGTCCGTTGCCACCTAGAGGTTATATTCTACAATGAAGCTATCAATACATGAGCTATTCTCATCATGCTGTTTCATGCCTGTTTTAAAATCTGAATGAAGCACAGAGGGAGTTTCATGACAGAGAACATACTGACAAAAAACTCTTTAACCCCATCCTTCTTATGGTGAATAGCAACAGAGATTTGGGTGCAGTTGCCCCATCATGCACTTTAGCTGTTGATCCCTACATATAAGCCAAGAAATAAAGGCAAATGGAGGTGGGGGTTTATGAGAGGATAGCTCTGTCAATACCACACTGGTGAATGGGTTTAATTAAAGGGCTTTTTGTTTGTGCTCCAGCAGAGAAATTAGAGACAGCTGCCTTACACCTATAAAGATTATTCTTCTATCTAGTCCAGTATCTCTCAACCTAAGCCCTATTCAGGCTTTACAGCTTATATGTGGGTAGGGCTTCCCCCTCTCCATGTGAAATTCACTGAGACCTTCATGTGAGGTCTGAAGGTCTGAAAGTTCTGAAACAAAGACTGTAGGTGTGCTGGGCTCAACACTCTTACAGTGTTCTCATGACTGGGAGGCCAGATAAGGCAATGCCTCTAAATCATACAAGTACTCTAAGCATGTTGATCCGAGCACACTCAGTCTTTCCTTCAGACTTTTGTGTTCCTCACACAAAGTTCTCAGTGACTTCTAGGTGGCAAGGGGACATGAGAGAGGGTGTGAATTACAACCCTATAACTCTTTCAGCCTTCCACACAGCTTCAGACGTAACACTTGAATAGAGCTCTAGTGTCCTCAAGGTACCTCGGGTCAGGTGAATGGGTGTTGCAATCCAAAATATATGAAGAGGGACAATTTGGGGAAGAGTGATTGACTCTGACTAGCATTGGCTCTTCAGACTGGCAGGCAGAACTCTTTCACATCCGGTACCATGTGGCTGTTTGAACTAGAGAAACTCACACCTGCTGCTACTGAGCTACTGTCCTTCCCGTGCACACCACAGTAGCTGATCGATATAACTGGGAGATTGATTTATATAGCTGTCAGAAATCCTGTGAGAAGCTGGAGTGAATATCTGGGCTGCTCATTTCCTAGAAGGAAGTATGTCTGTTTTTTTTTGTTTGCTGAGCATGCTGGGGGTGTGGTGGAAAGAGAAGTGAGAAGGCATAAGGATAACATGGCATGGCCATCAGTTCCCATGGTAGAGAAACACTTTTCTCTCCCAGCTGAGATGAACTGTAGCCAGAAAAGCAATGTAAGAGCTTTAACCTCCAAGTAAGTCCCTCTAGGCCCAATTTTCCTTGTTATAGTAAGATTTCCCTCGGCTCACAAAAGGTTTTTCAGTAATAGCTAATGCCATCTATTTTTACAACTAAATTTAATGATGGTAATTAAGGTCAATCAGGGAACAGACAGGGTGGCTGCAAGGCTCGGGAACCATGACGGCCGCAATTAAGCATGGCTGTGATAGTTGGATAGCTGATAATTGGCCAGATGTTATCCAGTCTCTTGATCCTTAACTTCTTGCTTGGAGCCCAAAGAAACCCTCATCTTCAAATGTAGGGAGAACATTTGGTAATGGAGTATACTGGCTGGGGATGATGGGCGTTATAGCCCAACACATAAGGAGAGTGCCAAGTTGGGGAAACACTGTTGCACTGGTGATCCTAATTTAGAGCCGACAAGTTGTGCTTACCAAAATCATCATCCGTGAGGGCAAATACCCAATCCACTCTCAGCTTGATCCCTCATCCATAATAGAGGACTCCAGTTTGGGCATCTCTATCAGGCAGTGTTAGGTCTGGATTGTGATCATCACTCTGAGATAAGATAGATACTGTGGGACAAGCCAGAAGCCAGGACTGAAGGGGAAGCTGGAATCAAAAGACAAGCCAGGAGGGAGGGAGGGAGAGGGGAAAGAAGTCAGGTTTAATGACCAAATGAGGACCAAGGATAAAATAAAAAGGTCTTATGATCCCAGAGGTGGCTTAGAGACGATGTCAGAGTGGCAGCAAATTGCCCTCATCACTGGCCCTCATGTTGTTCTTGCCTTCATGGCCTGTGGTCACACTGATATCCTCTGCGTACAAAGTAATGGAGCAGCCTTCTCAACTGGTGCTCTTCTCATGTATTGGATTACAATGTCCAACACCCCCAGCCAGTAAGCTGGGGCCCAGAAATCCCAGTAGAACCACAGTCTCTCACAAACTGTTAGACCCAGTGGCTGCTGAAGTGGGAAAGGCACCTTTAAATGAAAGCAGCTATTCCTGGTAGTGCTGAAAGAAACTGTGTAGACATCTCAGTCTGGGGTTCTCTCCTGTTAAAGCTAGACTTCCTTAATTCTCTGCTCCTTAAGGAGCTATCCAGGGTGCTACCTATGTAGAGTGTGAACTTTGGCTTGGTTTGCTTGCCTGGCTTGCATTTAACCTCCTCCCTCCACAACAATTGTGTTGAAATCCCATCTAAATACATCATCACCTGGAAGAGAACAGGAGGCAGAATTCAAGAGCAAGCCACAACTCAGAACTGAAAGCCAAACCTTTCAGTACATGTACATACCAGAACGCAGAAGACTTTGTTCCTTCATCAAAGTTTAATGGGAGTAGAAAGCCTTCTCATATGTTCATAGGCCTTCCTGTTAAAGTGATTCCAGTAGCTAGCCTGGGTGGGGAAATGAAAGCAGCAATTCATATGCTAACTAAGATGCAAGACCCACTCTTGCTTTACTCAATACAAAACATACACACATACACAAACACACCAGAATCTCAAAAACTGGCAACGAACTTCTTGTCACTTTCTTTTAGGATCACTCCCCCTTTTGGCATTTTGGGCAGTCTTTGTGATCTGTGAAGGATCCTGGAGCAGAAAATTATTCCCCGGCCCAACTAAAACTGTCCTGTTATAGTGAAATAACCACTCATTTCTTGGTGGTGCCTCCAGATGGTACCTAAAACAAGAAACTATGACTATGACACGTGACTAATGGCAGGTCCACATGGTCATTTTTGTCTTCAATTTTCCCCACAAACATTGTTTTGCCTTCCGCTTTTCTCCACAAACATTGTTTTGCCTTCCGCTTTTCTCCACAAACATTGTTTTGCCTTCCGCTTTTCTCCACAAACATTGTTTTGCCTTCCGCTTTTCTCCACAAACATTGTTTTGCCTTCCGCTTTTCTCCACAAACAGCCATCCTCTACTGCACAGGAGGGCCTGACCAGCTTGGACCAGCAAAATCAACCCAAAGCTCAAGAGCATTCATTGCTGTAAGCTGCAGCTCTAATTGTTGTCTGTGTGACGCAACTGTTCATAGAACTAAAGGCTTCTAGTTCTAGTTCCTGAGGTTCCTCCTGACATATATGTGCATGGTGCTTACCTTTTTAGCACAGGCCAGTCCTCCACACAACCATTCCAGCCCAGTCCTTCCCAAGCTGGTGCCTCTCCCTATTTTGCATGCCTAATACTGACTGTGCTGGCTGGGGCTGATGGCACTGGAAATCCTAAAGATATGGAAACCACGGGCTGAGAAAGGCTACTCTAGCCCATGTATGAGAGTTCAAGAGGGGTTAGGCCAACTCACTTTATTTTCTGCTCCTTGGGAATTACAAAAATAAAGGTGGCATCAAGAGCATGCCATCCCTTACCAGTTACGCTGCATAGGGCTTGGAAGATCAGCTGTGCAGATGTGTCTTAATATAAGTACGAAGTCAGATCCTGATGCATGTCTGAAGCAAAATTTACCAGGACATTTTAAAAACAAATGCTTACGCAGGGGCCAACCCAGTTAGCCCATTATGTCCACACTACTGCTCCATGAACGCAGCCAGCTGTTCAGGCAGCGAGGAAAGAGGGATGTGACTGAGGACTGATTCAGTCTCTTAGCATTTTTTTAAAGTCTAATTTTTTGTCTGTGTTTAAATCCAAAGGACAGATTACCAGACAGCATACATTGCATTTTCTTTAGTGTTGCAGTATTTATGTCTTTTTTCGTTTTTGAAAAGTAGGACAATGATTAGTTTTGACCTATATTTGCAAATGAATTTCTTAACTCATATATAAAATAATACAACAGGTATCACTGTTCTATCTGTGCCTATCTGCAGTCCAATGCAGACCAAATCAAGTCCCCTATGGATGTCAGTGGGACATTCATGCCCACAGTTATTTCTCTTCAGCTGAGTACTTTTTAGAATATGATTTTCTAAAGAAGTATTAAGTTTCGGCTGGGTCATACCCTTTACATTGTTGTGTTAAATGTTGTTTTTAGGTACAGACGAAGCCATTTTCCATGGCAGCAAAATAGTGATTAGATGCATCTTTACATATTCCAGAATGACACCCTTTGGGCTGGCATGTAAAATCAGACTGTTCTTCTCTTTCTCCCTCCTGCCACGGTGACAGTGACTCGATTTGTCCAAGGGGCAACGGAACAGCTGAAATGTCTGTGGATTTGATGGAAGAGTTAAAGTGCTGCCTTGAATTTGCATGGGACAAATCAGCACCTCACTGGGCATGTGCAACATCTGCTGGCACGTATATTTAAATGGAAAGCTGTTTCTGCTGCTGCTGCCTATTGCTGAGCTTACAGGCTGAAAGAGGGATGGCTGAGTCTTTATGGAGGGAAAAAAACCTCCCATTGGATTGTGCTCATATTCAAGGGAGAGAGAGAGAGAACGCTTTTTGAGAAGTTTAAAATGGGAGAAACTGTGTTGATTGTTTAAAGGGTTCAGTGGAAGGGTTTTATTTTAATTTTTTTTTTTTTTTGCTTGGTGTTTTGTTTTGTTTTTTGCTTTTGGTTGGTTGGTTGGTCTTTGTTTAGGTGCTGTTTCCTTAGGAAGTTGTTTTGTTTTTTCCCCCCATATGAATACTCAGTCCTTCCAAAAAGGCATCTCATGCCCATCCACGGACTTCAACTGCAGTAAAACCATAGGTGCCCTGAATGGTTCGGAAGTGAATGCCTACAAGCTGGTGGTGGAACTGACTCCATCAAGCTCAACAGTAAGTGTGGCAAAGATGTTTGCTAGTCTGTGATTTAAACCTCTTGCAAATAGTTCAGCTGGTGAATATATTGCCATCTTGAGTGGAACTGTACAGGAACTATTGGGTTCGGGGGTGGGGGGACAGTGAATGCAGGTAAGAAGCCAACATCTTCCAGGGGAATTTCAAGTGGGGGATGTGATCTGTTTAACTGATGAACCTGCAATTAAATCTCTTTAGTTACTATGTGTGTGACCTCTCTGGGTTGAAGCTGGTCATAATTTCACAGGAAGCCCCATTGCAAAACAAAAACAAATAACAAAATGAAAACTTATTGCTGTTGCACTGTATATCTCTTGCAGAAAAAAAAGTTTGGCATATGATGAGGTCACATGATCAGAAAAAGAAAAAATAGACGGTAAAATTTAAATTTGTTTTTCCTTGTTATGAAATGACAGGTCGATTCCATTAAGACCATAGGGTTGCCCAGGTACCTTGTAGCTCAATGGGTATAAATGAACATTAATCTGTGTTAAAGCTGCTGTTTGTTGACACTCCAGGAAAGGTTGTGGTACATTGTTCCCTTGGAAAGAAATTCCAGTATATTTTATAATTGAAGAAAAGGTATGAACTTCCAGAAGGACAGCTGCTTCAGTCTCTTGTAGCAACAGCAGCCACCGTTTGACACCTTTTACTCTAGTATGAGCTTCCATAGACAATAGCAGTCTGTCTCTGAGTAGGCCTATGATAGCTCATACTAGAATACATTTCTCAAACAATGTCACATGACTCATTGTTATTTTGGTGTCTTCCTATTTTTACTGCTATCTTGTTCCAATTTCTCTGGTGTTTGTGTTAACAAATAGCTTGAATTTACCTCAGGTGTTCTATAAAGCAAAATGCCTTATCCACTGTTTACCTCATAATTGGGACTGGGAATCAAAATAATTCTTGTTCACGGTTTTAAACTGAAAGAAACAAAAAATAAATTATTCTGAGATGAGGAAGAATAGCAACTACTTTCTGTGATGTGCTGACATATGGCATGGAAAAAGCCATGCGTTTACAGAGTTGGGCCCTTGATCCTGATAGGGTTAGCTGCACACAAGGCTTGCCCTGCTCTGTTACACTTTGTAAGAGATCAATATACATCTTCCCCCCCCTTCTACAAAAAAAAAATCCATTATATTGAAGACGGCTCGGAATTTGTTTAAATTGTCTTCTTTTGGATATGAATGGTTTTGAATGGATTTTGGCATAGGTATCAGTGAAATTAACATTTGGAGAGCTGTCGCGTCCCTCCTTGTGTAAAATAACCATTTACTCAAGAACCAAACCCTAAGAGGATTATCACGGACTGAACTGAATGCTATATAATAATTGGCTTAAACTAGGCTGCAGTTGTACGGGCACCTAAGTGGTGCAAGACCCCTTTAAACCAGTAAGACATACCTTTGAGTATCCATGCATAGTACTGGACTGTAAATTAGTACAGTAAACTTGAATAATATTGTGTTTTGCATGTATATACAGTACTGTAATATAAAAATTACGTCAAACCTATGAAGACGGGAGGGGATTGGACTTTCAGGATTTATTCAGAGAACAGCAGTGGAATATATCATATTTTAGAGAGTAACATAAGCACACAGGAAAAGCGCAAGCATAATAATCTGTCCCAAGGAGCTTACGGTCTGCATTAGAGAGGAAAAAAGAATTGTCTGGAAGGATAAGAAGATATGAAAAGGAAATTATGCAGGGTTTTTGCTTTATTTCTGTAAAGAATTACCTTTTTGATACCTATTTTCTTTAAAACCCACACTGCCTCTTAAAGGCAAGAAAGGAAGCAGTCTGTCCCAAAGAACATGAAAAATATCAACATGTAAATGGACAGCATAGGCTGCATAGTATTGGGGGCAGGGGGAGGACAAAGATATAATGGAAAACGGTCCAGTGAGGATGTCATTTACAAATGGGAGCAGCTCAAAACTTTTGGGATTACATCTGTTGTTGACCGTTTATCTACGTTAATATGAATTTATTTAGCTTCCAATTTCTACTTCCCCCCCCCCATTTTTTTTTTTTTTTTTGGCTAAAGGATTATACTTATGGGCAGCTCAAATCATACAGAATTTAGGCTGAAATCCAAAAAAGGCAGTGATGCTGTCCACTTTTGTGAACAGGATGACCTACATAGTCTGTTAGAAACTGGGGATCATCTGTCACTATGAAACCATAACCACAACAGTTATTTTATCTTTTGCTATCCTGAAACCTCAGGGAGTATTTGGACCAGAACTCCCAGAATGCTGCAGCCTCCATGGCCAATGGCCATGTCAGCTAGGGGGATTCTGGGAGAAGTAGATCAAGAAAGTAACTTGGCTATCACTTCTTACATGGAGAAGATCTTGTTGCTTGAAGTAAAGGCCAAGATGCACATCCATCTCCCCAGCTTCATGTGTAAAAGGAGTGTACTATAGTGGCTATCAGCCTGGCCTATGACTAGAAAGACCTGGATTCGAATTCTTGCTTAGCCACAAAATTCTCTCAGTGACTGTAGCTAATCATAATCCTCATATTCACCTACCCTGCAGGGTTGTTGTGAAGAAAAATTCAGATGAGACGAGCCAAGAGGAAAGTGGGATATAACCAATAAAATGAAATGAAAAATAAAAGCTTACTAGACTGGTCACTGAATTTCAGTACACGGTGTTTTGCAGAATGCTGCCAGATACTTTCTATATCAGGAATTTTGGCATGGGGTGCCATTGCTGGTGTGGGAGTGCCACGTTTACCTCAAGCAACAGAATGACTTGGGCCAGCCCTGTTGAGGAGAAGGACAAAAGGGTAACCATTATTCTCACATGTTGTTGTTGTTTAGTCATTAAGTCATGTCCGACTCTTCGTGACCCCATGGACCACACCACGTCAGGCCCTCCTGTCTTCCACTGCCTCTCGGAGTTTGGTCAAATTCATGTTGGTAGCTTTGATGACACTGTCCAACCATCTCGTCCTCTGTCGTCCCCTTCTCCTCTTACCTTCACACTTTCCCAACATCAGGGTCTTTTCCAGGGAGTCTTCTCTTCTCATGAGATGGCCAAAGTATTGAAGCCTCAGCTTCAGGATCTGTCCTTCCAGTGAGCACTCAGGGTTGATTTCCTTCAAAATGGATAGGTTTGTTCTCCTTGCAGTCCAGGGGACTCTTGAGTCTCCTCCAGCACCACAATTCAAAAGCATCGATTCTTCGGCGGTCAGCCTTCTTTATGGTCCAGCTCTCACTTCCATACATCGCTACTGGAAAAACCATAGCTTTGACTATGCGGACCTTTGTCGGCAAGGTGATGTCTCTGCTTTTTAAGACGCTGTCTAGGTTTGTCATTGCTTTCCTCCCAAGAAGCAGACGTCTTTTAATTTCGTGGCTGTTGTCACCATCTACAGTGATCATGGAGCCGAAGAAGGTAAAATCTGTCACTGCCTCCATATCTTCCCCTTCTATTTGCCAGGAGGTGATGGGACCAGTGGCCATGATCTTAGTTTTTTTTTATGTTGAGCTTCAGACCATTTTTTTGAGTTCTCCTCTTTCACCCTCATTAAGAGGTTCTTTAATTCCTCCTCACTTTCTGCCATCAGAGTGGTATCATCTGCATATCTGAGGTTGTTGATATTTCTTCCGGCAATCTTAATTCCGGCTTGGGAAAGTCCAGCCTTTCTCATGATGTATTCTGCATATAAGTTAAATAAGCAGGGAGACAATATACAGCCTTGTCGTACTCCTTTCCCAATTTTGAACCAATCAGTTGTTCCATATCCCATTCTAACTGTTGCTTCCTGTCCCACATATAGATTTCTCAGGAGATAGGTAAGGTGGTCAGGCATTCCCATTTCTTTAAGAACTTGCCATAGTTTGCTGTGGTCCACACAGTCAAAGGCTTTTGCGTAGTCAATGAAGCAGAAGTAGATGTTTTTCTGGAACTCTCCGGCTTTCTCCATAATCCAGCGCATGTTAGCAATTTGGTCTCTAGTTCCTCTGCCCCTTCAAAATCCAGCTTGTACTTCTGGGAGTTCTCGGTCCACATACCACTGAAGCCTACCTTGTAGGATTTTGAGCATAACCTTGCTAGCGTGTGAAATGAGTGCAATTGTACGGTAGTTGGAGCATTCTTTGGCACTGCCCTTCTTTGGGATTGGGATGTAGACTGATCTTTTCCAATCCTCTGGCCACTGCTGAGTTTTCCAAACTTGCTGGCATATTGAGTGTAGCACCTTAACAGCATCATCTTTTAAGATTTTAAATAGTTCAACTGGAATGCCATCACCTCCACTGGCCTTGTTGTTAGCCATGCTTACTAAGGCCCACTTGACTTCGCTCTCCAGGATGTCTGGCTCAAGGTCAGCAACCACACTATCTGGGTTGTCCGGGACATCCAGATCTTTCTGGTATAATTCCTCTGCGTATTCTTGCCACCTCCTCTTGATGTCTTCTGCTTCTGTTAGGTCCCTCCCATTTTTGTCCTTTATCATGTCCATCTTTGCACAAAATGTTCCTTTAATAGCTCCAATTTTCTTGAACAGATCTCTGGTTTTTCCCTTTCTATTATTTTCCTGTATTTCTTTGCACTGTTCATTTAAGAAGGCCCTCTTGTCTCTCCTTGCTATTCTTTGGAAGTCTGCATTCCATTTTCTGTAACTTTCCCTATCTCCCTTGCATTTTGTTTCCCTTCTCTTCTCTGCTATTTGTAAGGCCTCGTTGGACAGCCACTTTGCTTTCTTGCATTTCCTTTTCTTTGGGATGGTTTTTGTTGCTGCCTCCTGTATAATGTTACGAGCCTCCATCCATAGTTCTTCAGGCACTCTGTCCACCAAATCGAGTTCCTTAAATCTGTTCTTCACTTCCACTGTGTATTCATAAGGGATTTGGTTTAGATTATACCTGAGTAGCCCAGTGGTTTTTCCTACTTTCTTCAGTTTAAGCTTGAGTTTTGCTATAAGAAGCTGATGATCAGAGCCACAATCAGCTCCAGGTCTTGTTTTTGCTGACTGTATAGAGCTTCTCCATCTTTGGCTGCAGAGAACATAATCAATCTGATTTCGGTATTGCCCATCTGGTGATGTCCATGTGTAGAATCGCCTCTTGTGTTGTTGGAAAAGAGTGTTTGTGATGACCAGCTTGTTCTCTTGGGAAAACCCTATTAGCCTTTGCCCTGCTTCGCTTTGAACTCCAAGGCCAAACTTACCTGTTGTTCCATTTATCTCTTGACTCCCTACTTTAGCATTCCAGTCCCCTATAATGAGAAGAACATTGGTGTCAGTTCTAGAAGGTGTTGTAAGTCTTCATAGAATTGGTCAATTTCAGCCTCTTCAGCATCGGTGGTTGGTGCATAAACTTGGATTACTGTGATGTTGAAAGGTCTGCCTTGGATTCGTATTGAAATCATTCTATCATTTTTGAGATTGTATCCCAGTACAGCTTTTCCCACTCTTTTGTTGACTATGATGGCTACTCCATTTCTTCTATGATATTCTTGCCCACAATAGTAGATATGATAATTGTCTGAATTGAATTCGCCGATTCCTGTCCAGTTTAGTTCACTGACGCCCAGGATGTCAATGTTTATTCTTGCCATCTCCTGTTTGACCACATCCAGCTTACCAAGGTTCATAGATCTTACATTCCAGGTTCCTATGCAGTATTTTTCTTTACAGCATCGGACTTTCCTTTCACTTCCAGGCGCGTCCGCAGCTGAGTGTCCTTTCGGCTTTGGCCCAACCACTTCATTAGCTCTGGAGCTACTTGTACTTGTCCTCTGCTCTTCCTCAGTAGCATGTTGGACGCCTTCCGACCTGAGGGGCTCATCTTCCAGTGTCATATCTTTTAGCCTTTTGTTTCTGTCCATGGAGTTTTCTTGGCAAAGATACTGGGGTGGCTTGCCAGTTCCTGCTCCAGGTGGATCGCATTTAGTCAGAACTCTCCACTATGACCTGTCTGTCTTGGGTGTCCCTGCACAGCATAGCCCATAGCTTCTCTGAATTACTCAAGCCCCTTCGCCACGACAAGGCAGCAATCCGTGAAGGGGATTATCACATGTACACACTTCTAAAGAAGTTGTCTAGAGAAACAGGTGACATTTATTTCGAGCACTGGTTGATAGGATGGTACCATAGCCTCCTACACCTGAAGGAAACAGATTAGTTTAGCAGGCACAAGGCAGGCCACTTGGCCAATCCACAGCTCTGTTCTTCAGTATCTCACTGCCACTTGTCTCTCCCCACCCCATTATGCACCCCATAATAAGGCAGCTACCTCATTATACATCGTGGTAGGTCCAGCCCTTTTGTAAAACTTACACTTAGCCAAAGGCATGACAAGCATGCTGGAAGCGGTGTAGAAACATGCTTATTAGGAGATGCTATATATCATTTGAACTGTATCATGAAACAGATTTAGACTCTCTCTTTTATTTAATTCGCTGAGGAAAAGCATTCTCTTTTCTCCAAACAGTAGTAACAAGGGAGAATCGGACTGCTCAGTGCTTACTGTTACCACCACCTGTTGTTCACCTAGTTTAGGTTAGCTGAATTCATCCCTGGCACCTTACAGGTATATTTGGACTATAACCTCAATATTACCAGCCATGTTGGTTGCAGATGATGGGAGCTGTAGTCTAAAATGTCTGGGAGGTACTAGTCTGGGAAAAGCAGGTTTATTTTATATGTTGCTCTTGAACAGGGGTGTGTGCCCTGTAGTGGTTAATTCTAAAAAAGTAACCTTGTTTTTAGGGGAACCCAATTTGTTAGTATTCAGCCCAAACAGGATTAAAAATATTCAACAAACATTACATAAATTCAATAAGGGCCATGAAATAATCTAGGCAGCATTCCAAAAAAATTGCCAAGCAAAATAAGAATTAGTACAATAAAATGGAAAAAGAACTATCCCATGCTATGGCTGGCCTTACTTGGCTTCCAAGGGGCCACAGCACTTTTGTCACAATTCTGATTTATGGCAACCATTTTCAGAGTTTTCTAGGTACAGAATACTCAGAAGTGGTTTATCATTCCCTTCTTCTGGAGGAACTTCTGGGACTGTGCAGCTTCCCCATGGCCACACAGGCTGGCTCTTTTGGGATGCACAGTGGGGAACTGAACTCCCAACCTCTGGCTCTGCAGCTAGATACCTAACTCACAACACAACATCATAATAGCCTCCTTGATTGACATCATAAGGAGAAGGGAAACAACAAGGAGGCAATCAGATCAGAACAAAGAACATCAGTGCCTTGCCCGTGCCATGCACATTCATTCTACTACTGTAAACAGGTTTTGAGGCTTGCATGAGCGTGAAACCACTGGCAAAGTCCCTGTGCTGGTTTTCACATCTGTGTGCATCACCTTCGTTCAATAAGTTCAATAAGTGCACTGACTCCACTCAAACACAGACATGGTTTTTATCTAAATGAATGACTTGTGTGAATCATACGCTGCAGTTCAGTTGCCACAGACAGAATCATCCTTTTATCTACTTTCAACTCAAACACAGCTTCTTTCTTGGCACAGACACAGTTTGCACCCTTTGGCTAGAAGTATTTTAGTGATTGCTCCCCAAATTAGGAGCATGCAAGTGCAACTCAACCCTTAGACTGTGTACATTTCATGTTGCTATGGGAGTGTCCAAACTCTGGTGACCAGTGGCTATGGGGCAGAGTGAACCTCAGCCTGCTGGTGTGCCCACAGAGAGCCCTCAATTTTCTCTCAAATAGATGAACTGCTGCCATTCAGTCCTGTGGGGAAAATGCAGGAAAGAAAACTGCAATGAGGGCAAAACCTCAGTGCATGAATGGGCAATCTCTGTGGGGCCAGTGGCCATTTTTCATATCTGCTGGCAACCTAAGCACTGCATTCACAACAGAGCGAAGCTAAAGGGGAAGCAGTGCAGTCAGAGGTCAATACAATGGGTTTATATTAATGGAAAAAGAGTCTTCTTAAAGCTGAAAACACCACCTCTCTCCCCCCCCCCCAAATTAATGTGGCAAGTATTGAACCCCAGGGAGGTGCAGGAGGCCCAATTAAAACATGGCAAAATTGTGCCCCAAATCCCTAGAGGGCATAAAGAGGTTTTCTGAGCAAATTTCACAAGGAGGTCAGGACTGGCAGGGGACCGCAAAAAATGGGGGCACATGTTGCCCAGCCCTGCTTAATGCTTTTAGGCTTATCTCCTTCCAGCACCCAACTGGTACCAGGGCTTCCAGGCCCAGCACAAAGGTGGCACAAATAATAGCCAGAATCCTCTGGGTCCATGATGCCAATGTTAAGTGCACTGGTATAAATCACAGGGGCAAATTGCTGCTACTTCGTGACTTGTTGCTTGTGCACCAACTCATGAGACGTAATGTGGAATGAGGGATACAGGCAGCAACTTGTTAACTAGCAGCAATCCACTGCTGCCAGATATTTACAGCACTGGATTTATGCAAGTGTAATTAATAGGATTCTGGCCAATAATTGTTAAGAAGCTGGCACAGAAAATCCATATTTTCTCTCACACACACATACACACCTGGGCACATGTGATTTTGCAATGGTTACAAAAGGGCCTACCCCTGTGATATCACAAGGTCCCCTCCTGTGGTATCAAGTTTTGGCCCAAAAATCTTGGGGAATGGGAAGATGTCAATCGAGCAACTTTATTGACTAGTGAGTATACCCTGTTAGACTTAATGTGATTTACCTCCCAGGAGGCAGGTTGTGTTGTCAGTGTTAGCTGAAGCTAGAACCGAAGTCTTCAATTAACCTTCTTCATGGCAAAAATACCCTTCCCCATGACTTGTAACCGACCCCAGGAATCTCAGACAGCTGCCGGGGCCCCATAACTTAAGCAAGGGCTACTTCTGACACCCGATTTGATCTTTATTTCAAAACTGCCTGAGTCAGGAGCAACAGTTCTAATGTTCTATAATGATCCAAACTGACACTACCTCGAAGCCCCTGGGAAATTTAAAATTGTATATTCCAGCCTGTCCAGTGTGGATTCAAAGCAAAAGCCACAAGGTTCTATTAAAGCAGAAAGGGGCCAGACCCAGGAATGAACTAATTACAACTAACAGGTTGCTTGCAATGAACCCCTTTTGTCAATAACACAGGGCATGACCAGACAGGCATATGCTTCTCCCATGCTTCTCTCCATTTCAGCCCCCAAGTGCTCCGTTTGTGTTTTTGTTACTGACATACCATTTCAGCACTATTTGAGTGGTTAAATTTTGTTTAATGCCTGTTTGAATCAAGAGCTATACGCAACGGAAGCAAGAAATACATATGAAACAAAAAAAAATTGACAAATTCATGATCCCACAAACTGCAGATTTAAGCAGAATGATTGGTCTGGTTCACATTTTGCACTATATCGATATATTGCTAAATCACTCCATCATTCCATTGGTCATTAGTTGTGGTTTTTTTAAAAAAACACATTGAATCAACCGCTATCTGCAGCAGAAGTATAAGGTACTTTTCGAACATTTTGTTTTGTTAATCAATGTATCTAAAACCTTTAGTTTATATTTACAGTACTTACACAGCAGGCCCTATTGTAGATGGATAAGAACAATATATAAAAGGCAGTGTAAAGAATTTTTAAAAATGGCAATATTTGTGGAGGAAAATGGTGAGTAAGGATGGGAAGGCAGAGGAGAAATGTTGCTAATATCTCCCACTGGGTTAAGAGAAACACAGTACCAGACATGAAAAGAAACACAAGAGATGTGAATCACATAATCGATATGAACAGTGACTGAAGTACAAGAAACGCCTGTCAATCTGGAACAATCATCCTGTCTGATCTCACCCTTCATTACAGTATAATTGTTATTTGGTGAGGGGTAACTCCACTCCTTTTCTGGTTTAACTGTCTCTCTTTTTGTTACTTTTCTAGTTACAGACGTATAGCCTCACTTCTAGGTGTGTTTAATCCCAAAGTCTGCCAGCTTGTAGCATTCTGGATTTTTTTGTTCAACAAACTACAAGATATTAAAGAGTTACTTTAAAAAAAATTAACTATAATGAGAATTAACTATAATGAGAATTGAAGGGCAGTTGGTTGGAACTATAACTCTAGCTTCCTACTTTCTAAAAACAATTTCCCAGCTATGGAAGGGGCACCCAAAGGTAAGTAGGAGCCTGCCCCCCCTCCACAAAGGGTACTTTACTCAGGGCTTCCTTGGAACTGTTCAGGCTCCTTCCTCAGAATTTGCAGGTTCCTGCACTGAGCAGTGGGTTAAGCTTAAAAGACCCCTAATGTTACTTCCAGCTCCATAATTCAGTGATAATTTGTTCAATATATAAAGACTCATGGGAGCAAGTCCATGTCTTAAAATCTCACATTAATGTTAGACAAAGCTCAGTCTTTATTTTTATTGAGAAATATCAAGTCTTTGGGAAAGAATTCAGAGGATATAAAGGTACATGTTATTTCCCCCTCTTCTTGCATATTGTGTTTAATTGATTTTCCGCAAACAGTGTCTTATTTTTAGTCATTGGAAAATCTTTAGCAACCGAATGATATAGTCCATGAAAAAAATGACCTGGTTTACTCCATAGTATTTTGAGTAGATTATATGTAGACTATTCAAGAATATTCGCGGTGATGTAAATATAGTAAGGTCAGGAAATTTTGTAAGCAATTTTCTTCCAGGCACTGGATGAATCTGACATTTCGTTTTAGTGTGCATTAAACAAATGAAAAAGGGAGACAGAGAAAGAGAGAGAGAGAGAGAGGAGTAGGAAATATATGCCCAGGAGAGATAAAGAATGATTTTATTTTTTATTTTTTTTATTTTGCCCATCTGATTTAAGCTGCTTTAAAGCACAGAGTTCAATAGTTCAAAGTGGGCTTTAATACCTTACTGTGATGTCACATACGATTTGGACTTTCAGTAATGAATGCGGTCAGTTCTGGATATTAATGCAGATATTAAATGCAATTTACCATTATGCAGAGTGAGGCAGCTGCCTCAGGCAGCAGATGCTGGTAAAGCAGGAAGCCGTAGCAAGGTGTTGGAAGGACAAAGCTCTGAGCCATGCCATCTGTCCCACAGCCCCTCAGCTAGCCTGACACCTACAGGGATAGTGAAGGATGCTGTTCTACTTCCAGCTTTGAAGTAAGATGCATTTTCCCAGTCTGATTTAGTGAACTTTTATACAGTATGTGTTATTATGTGCCATCTTTGCCTCAAGGCAACAAAATGTCTTCAGCCAGCCCTGTCATTAGGTAGGGTGAGGCAGCCCTCTCCAGCAGTAGATGCTGCAGGTAGGAAGTGGCAGGGAGGGGGTAGAGGTGAGAGAGGCTTTGCAGCCTGTTTTGTACCCCAGGAGTTTGACTACTATCCTCAGGTGAGTTGGCAGGTGCTGCCCTGTGGGTAATTTTAAAGTAAAATTCAGCTGCCATTTCATTTAGATTCCATATGTAAAATGTGGAGGTTCTTTTTCAACTCAAGTAGTCAACTGTCTGGGAATGGCCCTGGGTCCAGATAATAATCTAACTTCTCTAGGCTTTATGTCAGAATGTCAGATGTCAGAAATCTGAAGACTGACCTAAGTGTTGATTATGGAAATGGCTTCAGATTTTGGAACTCTCTCCGCCAGTATGAAAAATTATATCTCATTGTTAAAATGTTGTTGATGGGTCCATGCCTTGTTCTGTTTTTAGTTGATGTATTGCTTGTGTAAAATATTTACAATGATGTTTTACAAAACAACTTTTAGTTTTAGTTTAGTTTATTATTATACAGTCATAGACCCGAAAATACAAAGATAAAAACATTATATAAGATATACAGAATAAGTAAGTTGTTAGAACATATCAGCAGTATAAAACTTGAGTCATGTGGTTGTCTTAATATAACATTTTACGAATTCTTAAAACTGAGAATAAAAACTTAGCCACCGACTGTGTTGGTTCTCTCCGGACAGCAGAAACTTCAGGTAGTCTGTGGGAGGTATACTAGTACATTTATACATTATTGGGTAGAGGTAACGGTTACGTTCAGACCTATATAAGCTACATTCTAGAATGGTATGTGCCAAGGACTCAACTGTTTGTTCCCCACAGGGGCATATCCTTTCTCCATAAGGAATGTTATTAAAGCGCCCTTTTAACAAGGCTGAGGGAAAGCAATTAAACCTAGCCCTTGAGAAGACAAAACAATACCTTGGTGCTGTGATTTGATATAGATAATTTGCTAACTTGGGAAAGTTAAAATTTAAACCAAAGTACATTGGTGAGCAAAACAACTTCAAATCATGCCTTCTCAAAAGTTAAGTCCGATTGAATTCAATGTCTCTTACCTTCAGATGAACGAGTTTAGCAACACAGCCATAATGTTTTGCTTGGAACTCACTGTAACAAGTGCCTTTTGCACAATTATTTCTGAACCTCGTGGTGCCCAAATGCATTCAAAGTACAGCTCCCGCAACCCCACACAATGCAATCTAACCCACTTCTCATTCCTCTATTCAGTAGTGCAGTCCAGCAAAGTTGCTTCTTCAAATCTAGACCAACATGAATTGCGTCCAGGCTATTTGAAGGACTGTATCTTTCCATGTGGATTAGTGGATAGAGTGCCAGAGTAGAACTCAGGAGGTCTGGGTTCATAATCTCTGCTCAACCATGGAAGCTCACTGGGGGTGTGGAACTGGTAAAGCCAGTCCTTAAATATCTCACTTGAAAGCCCTATTAGGGTTGCTATATGTCAGTCCTGAGCTGATGGCACATAACAAATCTCTTATACTAGTCTCCCTGTGTTTTAAGATCTTTGGAAGGTGTATTTTTTTTTAATTTTATAATTTTTAATTCTACAAAATACAAGATACAAACTAAAATAATCATGCTCCCCACCACCATCTGAACCTTCTGGAGAGCTCTTCTTCTCATTGTCCTCCTTTCCAGAACTATATTGATCCTTGTGTTGGGACTTTACCTCCTCCTCTTATTAACACAAATTCAATAAATCTACCCCATATATCATTAAAAAATATCTTTTTTAATCTCCCCTTTCTTAACTTTTAGAATACAAGTCAATTTATCATTTACAGCAAGATTCCAAACTTCATTGTACCATTCTTCCAGTTGAAATTCAAGTTTAGATTTCCAATTCCTAGCTATAATTAATTTCGCAGCAAACAATAAATTAGTAAGCAATTCTCTAGTTGTAAAATCATAATCTTCAGTAACAAATATTGATAACAAGGCCATTTCTGAATTCAGCTTTATATCTCTATCAAAATATCTCTTAATTCCTTAGTAATTAGTTTCCAAAATGTTTGTACCCTCTCACACTCCCACCACAAGTGAAAATATGTACCAATTTTGTTACCACATTTCCAACAAACATTTGAATATTTAGTATTTACTTTACTCAATTTAACTGGTGTTAAGTACCATCTTAAAACTATTTTATAGAAATTTTCTTTTATTCTCACTGACATACATAGTAATATCCTCATTTTCCATATCATTTCCCAGTCTTCTTGTTTTATTTCTTTTTTAAAGTCTTGCCCCCATACTTGTTTCAATCGTTCACTTTCAGTCTCATCTTCCTCTAACTTCAGAATTATTTTATATGTTTTACTTACTACACCTTTCACTAAATCATCCTTTTGTATATTTTCATTGGTTAAAAGGAATTGTTCATATTTCGTATATTCTCTACATTTATTATTATTCTTTATCCATTCTTTAGTCCATTTCTCTAATTGATCATAGTTTAACCAAGTTAGATCCTTACTTTGAAGAATTTGTTTCATTTGTTTCTTCGATCTCATTTTTTCCATCCAGTCTTTTAGTCTACTCACTCGCTTCATCCTAAATAATTTTTCAAGAACTTTCAGATTAGCAGGAAAATTTTCTATTTCAGTTACTAACCTTAATGGTGAATTAGGAGGGCATAGACTTTTTAAATATTTATACCATACATTTAGCATGGTCTTTAAATAGGGGTTGTTAATCTTACTTAATTTGGATTTTTTGACAGTCTCAAATAAATATTTTTCAATATTGTCTTCTAATTCTAATGATTCCATTTCCCACCAAATTAATGTTTCTGGATTATACATGATTTCCCCAATAAAACTTAATTGATTGGCTATGGAATAATTTTTAACATTGGGTATCCCTATGCCTCCTTTTTTTTTTTTTGCATCTTATACCAGTACTTTTTATTTATTCTAGCTTTTTTACCTTCATTACATTATCTATTAATCAATCCTTGCCAGAACTTGAAATCATCTTCTGATTGTTGTATCGGTAACATCATAAATAAAAAATTAATCTTTGGTAAAATTTTCATTTTCATCAAGGCAATCCTTCCAAACCAAGAAAGTTTCAAATTAGAATATTCTTGTAACTTATTTTTAATATCCCTTTTTAATTTATTATAATTATGTTCTTTTATTTTCTGAATATCCTTTAAAATATCTATACCCAAATATTTAATTGAATTGCATATCTTAAAATCATATTTATCAACAAACAATTCCTGTTCTAATTTATTATGATTAAACAACATCATTTCCGATTTTTGCCAATTTATTTGTAATCCAGTTATTTCCCAAAACTTTTCTAAATGGTTTTTAATTCTATCCATACTCTCTAAGGGGTTACTAATAGTTAATAATGAATCATCTGCAAATAAATTAATCTTTATTTTATTGTTCCTACCTATACCTTTAATTAAGTTATCATTCCTAATTGCATTCGCTAACATTTCAATAACTAAAATTAAATAGAACTGGGGAAAGGGGACAACCTTGTCTTGTACCTTGACCTAAGGAAATCTGTTCTGTTATTCCATCATTAACTATTATTGCAGAAGTGTTATCCAAATATAACTGATCTATTGCTTCTGTGAATTTCTTGCCAAATCCCCAACCTTTTAAAAGAGTCTTTAACATTGATATCTGGCAGAGCGCCTTCTCCCACCCAGTTCTACCAGAGACACTCGTTCTAGCCAGGCCGGGCGATTGAGGGGCCTAACGCCGAGGGATGCCCGGAAGGAAAGAACGAAGAACCGGGCCTTCTCGGCAGTGGCCCCTCGCCTCTGGAACAACTTGCCTGTAGAGATCTGCCTGGCTCCCTCTCTGGGTGTCTTTAGAAGTAAACTAAAGACATGGCTATTTAGGCAGGCTTTCCCTCCTGCTGTATTTTAATATCTTTATTTTTACATCTTGGATTTTTGCATGTTATTGGTTTTATTGTTTTTAAATTTTGTTATGCCGCCCAGAGTAGACTATCTGTCTAGATGGGCGGGGTAAATAAATCTAATAAAATAAATAAAATAAATAATAAACATTGGCCACTCTACACAGTGGAAGGTGTATTCTCTTGATCCTAGCACCCTCACAAGCATGGTTGGTAAGAACAAGGGAAAGTAACTTTTTGATGGCTGTGCCCACGCTATGGAACGCCCCCCACAGGAGATCCAACTGGTCCTCTCTGTGCTGTCCTCCTGCCAGAAGACAAAGACTTTTTAAAATATATAAATTGCTGAATGGATGCTAAGCTCAGGGAGTTGTTTTCATCTTTTTTCCATGTGTCTTTTAAATTGTTTTAAAGGGAGTTTATTTCATACTTTATCAAAATCAAAACATTTTGTTTTTTTATTAATGTGATTTGTTATATTTGTAACTGTTTTAATATTTTTGTTTCCAAATCATTTGTAACCTTCCTCAAGTCTTTTTACAGGGAGAAAGGCAGAGTAAAAATAAAATAAATAAATAATAAATAAATTATAAAATATGGGGCATGTGGTGCTAGAAGCCCCATGATCCATCATCTCAAGGTGCAATGGCTAGGTCCAATGGAATGTGTAGTCTAACAAAAGCTGGAGGGCTACACATTCCCCAACCCTGTTCTAGATCAGATTTCCTCCAAACCTTCTCCTTCTCAGTGTGCTGGATGTGAACATACCTCCTAGCATGGGGGCGCAGACTGGGGTGATGGGCACAGAAGCTCAACATGCTTGTAGGACAGAAGACTGGATGAAGCTGTACTAAATCACAGTGTGGTCTTGCTTGTACACTTGCATGTTACCAGCTGGCCTGTTAGCAATTTGAGCAAACAGTCTTTTTTGTCTTAGTAAGAAAAGATTGCTAAGAAAAAATTGCTCCTCTAAAAGCCCCTTCCAGAGCAACTGCTTGGATCAAGCCTAACAGAATGCTCTCTGCCTTTTTCTTTCATTGTTATCTGGAAGGATCTGCAATGTGTTACTGTTTTGTTTTCTGTGGTAACATAAAGAGAACTCAGATTCTTCAACTGATAACGCTATAGCTTGAATGCTGTCTTAACCTTCTATCAAAGTAGTGAAGGTATACTGGCACCAAGTGGCCTGAAGCTTCAGATGCAGGGATATTATTTTCCTGCACCTAATTCTTTCTTTCTTGGTTAGTGAAACATGGTGGCATCTCACAGCCTTCTTACAAAATGACCACTCAGCTCTTTCTGTTTTTATCCTTTCTAGACTAAGTGCGTTTGACAGCATTCCTCTGAATGTAGCATATATAATCACCCAAATGGCCATGTCTTTTTGGACTTTCATCCCAAGTTCTGTAATGTTCAGGCTGATTAAGAGCCTTGAAGGGTTTGACACATCATCTTTCAAAAATACACTTGAAGGCCCAAGAAAGATATTACCCCATTCAGATCTCACATTTAATTCATGGTTCCTATGGCTGCTTTTCTTTTCTTTTCTTTTCCTTTCCTGGCCTTGCCTTTACGAAGGAAGATTCTTTGAAGAATAGCTATGGCAAGACCCCTTGTTTTAAAAATCATGAGGTGTTCAACAACAACAAAAAATAATCAGCAAGATGGCAGGGAAATGAAAGGCAGATTAGGGAATTGACTACAAAGTGAATTCACTCTCTTTGACCAAACTCTGTAGCATCTAGGGAAGTGAAAAAATAGGTAGCTTCATTTCCATTGCATTTCTCAGAACTCACTGGTATGTTTACTCTGTCCCAGTTCTGTATCAGATTGCCTAACTCCCTCTTCCCACTCCTTCATGGAAATTCGTATGTATCGGGGTGTTCTTTTTTGCTAATGTATAGATTTTACAATGTATTTTCCTTTGACCATTGAATGAACAAAACAGTACAGTTAACATGTTATTTGGAGCAGAACTCTTTTAAGAGGTAAAAGACTGTTCTAAAACAAACTTATTTCAATCTGCAAATGCTTCTGTCTCCTGGAGGTAAAGACAGCTTCTTTTACATATGTGATTTCTCAGGCACTTTGAAAGATAAAAAAACTGGACAAAAATGTTGTCAGATAAAAGAAGTACACTGTCTCATTAACATGGAACATAACCATCTGTGTGTTTGGTGCACATTCTTCGTATCCTTATTTTCGTCATGCACATTTGCCCACAGTATGCATGGTTTTGTGCACATTTGTTCTTTGCCAAATTCATCACAAACTTTAGAAATATATGGATTTCCAGGCCAAGATGCACTTTGTCCTGTTGCCAGTGTTGAGAGGCGCAGCATGTTATCTTCATAAAGAAATGTGATCCTGGATCATTTCTTTTCCTCCTCTTCTGACAGCCTCTAATTATTCTGCATATAAATAAGCAAGAGCAGGATTTTACTGAAAGAAAGAAATGTGCAAAAGAAAACTGCAAGCTCTTTGCTCTTGCTACACTCTAGTTCTTGAAACTAGAGTGCAGCAAGTAGTTTTTCCAGTAGCAATGTATGGAAGTGAGGCTAGTCTCAGGAGTGGACATTCTGAAAGCACTGTTCAGATCATTCTTCTGAAATAACTGATCGTTGCCTAAGAGATATTTCAACAAAACAGGGTGAAAGAGGAGAGCGCAAAAAATGGTCTGAAGCTCAACATCAAAAAAACTAAGATCATGGCCACTGGTCCCATCACTTCCTGGCAAATAGAAGGGGAAGATATGGAGGCAGTGACAGATTTTACTTTCTTGGGCTCCCTGATCTCTGCAGATGGCGACAGCAGCCACGAAATTAAAAGACGCCTGCTTCTTGGGAGGAAAGCGATGACAAACCTAGACAGCATCTTAAAAAGCAGAGACATCACCTTGCCGACAAAGGTCCGCATAGTCAAAGCTATGGTTTTTCCAGTAGCGATGTATGGAAGTGAGAGCTGGACCATAAAGAAGGCTGACCGCCAAAGAATTTATGCTTTTGAATTGTGGTGCTGGAGGAGACTCTTGAGAGTCCCCTGGACTGCAAAGAGAACAAACCTATCCATTTTGAAGGAAACCAACCCTGAGTGCTCACTGGAAGGACAGATCCTGAAGCTGAGGCTCCAATACTTTGGCCATCTGATGAGAAGAGAAGACTCCCTGGAAAAGACCCTGATGTTAGGAAAGTGTGAAGGCAAGAGGAGAAGGGGACGACAGAGGACGGGTTGGACAGTGTCACCGAAGCCACCAACATGAATTTGACCCAACTCCGGGAGGCAGTGGAAGACAGGAGGGCCTGGCGTGCTCTGGTCCATGGGGTCACGAAGAGTTGGACACGACTTAACGACTAAACAACAACAAAAGTTCTTGAAAGAGTGGTGGAACTTCCTTCCTCCAGACATTTCTTGTTAGATCCTCCTTGCCCTGGTTTATACATCAACAAAGTCACCATGTGTTTAACATAATGTGGGTCCCACGCACAATGTGAAAAGTCACAGAATGTAGTCTCAGAACGTTGGAGTTGCCTTTTCCCAAGTTGGATCACTGGCCATCTAGCTCAGTACTATCTACATTGGTTAGGAGAGGCTCCAACTGGACAGTCTTTCCCGTAAATATTTCATGATGCTAAGAAACAAAGCATGTGCTCTCTACCACTGAGCTGCACCTCTTCTCCAAGGGTCAAAGAACAGGACAAGTAATTCAGCACTCTTTGAACCTCAGATTTCCAGTCTTTTAAAATGCAGGGTTCTAACCCTTTCAGCTGAGACAATATCGCTGAAAATACTGAGTGGACAAAGTATACTGAAATCTTGGAAGCCAGAGGATTATCTGAACAAGCCTTGCAACAGCTGGATTAGGAATCCCATGCCCTCTGCGGCCCCTTGATTGACAGTAGTGAAATGGATTATGCAGATCAATACAGTGTATTCAAATTTGCTTGATTTGCCCAATAGATACACAGAGAGGCCTCCACCTTTTTTGTTGAGTTTGGATTAAATTGGTACAAATTTTTATTTCGAATAAGAATAAGATACTTGGGCTAGGAAACCCAAATAAATAATTTTTGCCAAATTGAATTTCACTTGTTAGGGATGATGAAAACAGGTCATTTAAACAACAATGTTTTTGTAATATAGATATGTGAAATCTATCTCTCTGTATTGTCTCTTTTAAAGAGTGGAGAGCTCCTCTTAGTTTTTCTTTTATACAAACTCCAAACTCTCATCAAGCTGGAAATGCAAACAAAAATAGCCCTTTGGCTCATCTGTTTTGACCATATCTACTGTATTTGTGTTCAAAAGCTGAGCAAAAATAAATATAGCTTTGAAAAGAATGAGTTTCTCCGAGGTGTTTGTTCCATCTAGATTCTAATATTATTTTTTATCTTAGAGAGGTGTTGAGACAGCTGCTGTTTGCTGGAAGACAAATTATGCTCTTCTGAACTTCTGCCATTCTCTTTTCCCTGCAGGAACACACCATGTTAAACCTCCCGGACCCTTTCCCAACAGCAGACGTGCCAGCCCATGCACATTATACCATTGGAGGTGTCATTCTTGCAGTGGGGATCACAGGGACTCTTGGTAACCTCCTGGTCATCTATGCTTTCTGCAGGTATTCAATACAGTTACTTTCTGCTGTACAGTATTTGTGGAACACACATCCTAGCTCATGCAATAAAGAGGACGATCCTGAATTTGAAGCTTTCTTCAGCCCAGGTATGGGTGCCAGGTCTATAGCATCCTATACCATGAGATTTCAGGGCCAAAACTTAAGATCAGGGCAGGAGAGATGATGACTCCAGTCTGAGTTTTCGTCTGAACATTAGAAGAGCTATCCGAGGTGCTGAATGTATCCCTCCAAATAGGCTCAACACTGTAGATAGCTCTGCCAGGTCCTTCTGATGTCATGGGAACAATCCTTGTGATGTTGCAGAAGCAGTGCAGAGTTGGGAGGGAAGCAAGCCCAACACACAAACACCTTTGCTCGGTGAGCCCTGGTGCCATGTGAAAAAGGGCACAGAGATATATCACATGCAAATATCAAGTTTTCTTTCCCAGTGCTGCTCACTCTGAAATTCCTCTCCCTAGCTAGAGACCCAGGAAGCATAGCAATTCCCTGGGACTTCAGTTGAGGGCCCAGGCCCCAAAAATGGGCAATTTGATGTCTAAGTCCAGTTGAAAGTGTTGGGTTGACATCTTCCAAGTATCACCTTTTAACATGTATCCAGCCCAGATGACCACAAGGTGCATTTGGGAGTAATAAAGCCAAAGATCCTGTCTGCCCTTTTGACTCTCTGACTTCCACTTCCTGCATCGATTTTAAACAGTTATTCTCCGATCTGGCTCTTAGAGCTCATCCACACACTCTATCTGCTCCTGTCTAAGAAGAGGTTCAGTTACCTATTGATTCAAATTAGCTTAGCATATCTACATGATGTTACATCAGATTTGAATCATCCTCTCCTACTTCCCCTCCATTGCAGGATTATTTTCCTTTTGCTTAGAAAATGTGTTTTTCTTGGCAGCCTGAATGATATCTGTTATTTCTGCCTGTCCATTTCTCTTGGAGAAGCTTGATTCTTGTGGGGGCATGTGGAATCAGAACTCCCCTGAGATCAGTTGTGATGTCATGTGTGGGAGTGTTTTCAACATGGCTGCTTCTGGCTGACTCTTTAAATGGAGGTGGAAGGGTAGGAGTGTTCTCCCTAGCACAGCTGCCTCTTGCCCTTTGCTTCTTGCCTGGCAGAATGAATTTAAACAGGATGCTGTTTTATCTTGCAAAAAAAAAAAGTTGCTAACAACTCTAGACTCTCTTTCAAACTCTGCAAGCCATTCTCCATGTTAGGGAGAAACTCACAGGGAGTGAGGCGGGCATGAGAGGGAAATGAACAGAGGAAAGGAGGTGTGTTGTGTGTAAACATAATTCAAAAGAAACTCATTCCATGGTATGGAAGCTTGTGGTGAGTTATTCTGGATGTACACAGGAAAGACATCATGGTTTCAGCCCACATCGATCCAAGCCACACACCCTTCTGGATGGGCTTTCTTTCTTACTTCCCTTTTTTTCCTGACTCTGTATGGAGGAGACATACTATTAATCCTCTTCCATGTGCCCTCCAAGGGAACGTGTCTATTTGGTTAGAATTAGGATTTTGGCTTTTCCATCTTCGATATAGATTAGTTGTTTGTTTTGCCTGCTTCTCCTGCTTTATTGTGAGACAGCCCATGTCTATACAACACTTCCTCTGCTACTGAGAGACATTTCCTCTTCTCTCCCTCGAGTGTGATTATTCAGAACAGAAAGAACAATAAGAAAAGAGAATTGAAGTTTCATGTTGTCTATTAGTAGCTAGCACCATCTCAAATGGCTGAGCAAGAATACAGGTCACCTGACCACAATCTTTCCCACTCACCTTATATATATGATATTATATGTTAGGTAATATTATAAGTGTGAAAGATTGTGATCAGATGACCTGTGTTCTTGCTCTGTCTGCTGAGACAACACTAACAACTGATAGAGAATATATATATATATATTAAATTGTTTCTTTCAACACTGTGAGCTGTCTTGGATCCTTTTAGGTGAAAGGCAGCATATAAATACTTTAAATTAAATTAAATTAAATAATGTTCATCTATATATATTGATGTTCAGCATATGCCAATCTGTGCCATCCTTTTGCTTCTTTTTAGTGATTCCTCTTTGACAATGTGTAGGTAGCCACCTTAGATATTCCAGAGAGCATCACAGAGCTTTGGGGAGGGTGCTGCGAAGCATTCCTGTTTGGGAGGAATCAGGGTTAAGTTAGCATAATGTAATTGTGTATTTGAGTTGGATACTTGGCTTTGATTCTGTTTTGTTAGACCTTTATATGTTATGAGTTCACAGGAAGTCCTTGAAATAGCAAACTATGTAAACAGTGTGCGTTTGTTTAAGGGTAAATACTTATGAAAGTAGTTTCAGTGTTTCCATTGCAGAAGAATCTTGTGGCATTTGAAATGAGATATTTTCAATAGCAAAAAGTAATATAAAATAAAGTAATAAACAAATATTTTAAAAAACCCTTTAGATGTTAATGACAGAATATTATTGGATGACTCCAGAGTTTTGTGCCAAATAGTCTAGGCTTTCCATGTTTGTGGAAACATAGATATTAGAAAGCAATAGAAGTCTAGAGTTTATAGAAGTACTAAATTTATGCCTGGACGATATAATATTAGATTGAGCAGGGGAGGTCATGGGACTGAATGTTTTTCTACATGCAAAAGCACAAAGAGCAGTTTAAAAAATAGCTAGATATCATGGCAAAGTGCTTCAGTCTATCTCGTTTCTTAGATGCTAGCTTTCTACATACAAGGACAAGGTTCTATATGGAGAAACTGTTAGTAAATAACTGACTGTCCAGAGTTCTATTTGTATTCATTTACAAATAGGGATGTTCATGTTGAAAACTTTCATGTTTGTTTTGTTTTAGGTTCTTTCAGGGGGTGGCACTTTCATTATCAAATCTTTCTTGTGCTGGTCCCTTGATTAAACATGCAAACGACTAGCTCTTTTAGGTTCTTTCATTTCATTTTTCCCCATTCGGCCCAGTCACAAGGAAGATTTTCCACCTTTGTTGTAAATAATTCACAAAGTCCATCACTGCAAGCAAATTCTTGTGTAAACAGGCTTCAGCTGAACTGTGTTTTTAAAGAGGTAAAGTAGCTGCTAGATGACATGTTTTTAAAATGGAAAGCAAAAACCTCAAGCCCTCCACTGCACTAGACTCAGTTCCCCCAACAAGAGTCTCAAAACAAGCATGTGACTCCCATTCCCTAGTGAAACAATTACCAGCACCCCCACTTAAGTAACAATATGTAGTTGCCTCCTCAACCCCACATCATTGATGGGCAACAATAATGATAGAGGCTTGTGAGTGGGAGCTCCCTTCTGTTTGTTATTATTACAGAAAACATGACTGGATCTTGTGGATATAAAAGTTCCCATTTTCTTTTTTTCCCCTTCCCAAGTGGTCCCTCCTTTCCTGTCTCTCTCCTCGTCAGCTCCCTTGCCTGATTATACTTCCCACAAACCAACCTGTTGTTGACTCCCTTCTCCACCTAATCTGAGAATCCCTGCCATCTACTAACCTTCTCCAGTTCCCAAAACCCACGTCAACCACCAGCTTCCTGGTCAATTTTGAAGAGTCATGTTTTCTCTCTCCCACTCCTGCAAGGACCAATGGTAGCAAAGAAAGAGCAGAGCAGTACAGCACCCTCCTCACTGGGCACCAACCAATCCTGGCCTTTATAGAACTTCAGAATTCCTGCTGCCTTGCTCCTCAATGTTCTGATTGGCTGCTGGTAGCAGCCCTCACAATGCAACTGTATTAAAAGGTGATTTGACAAAGGGCGAAAGCATAAAGAAAGCCTCAAGGAAAGAGGAAAATACAAAAAGGACATGACATTTTCCATGTCCCTTTGTTTCAAATCTTTTGTGTTTCTGAGGCTCTCTATCGGGAATGGATTAAGGAACATGAAAATAAGAGCCGCATTCATGTTTTTTCTCCATTCATGTTAAGATGAAAGTTCCATCCCTGTTGCATAACTTGTTGCAGCAAATTGTGACTAATTGATAAAGCACCAAAGTGTGTCTCAGTCATGTGCTTGGTCTGCACAACTGAGATGTACCCCAACAACTTGTCAATTAGCTACACTTTACTGCTGCAAGATACACAAACACTAATAAGAGTCTAGCCAGTGAGTTTAAACTGAAAGCTAACTTAACTATAAAGAGGCACAGAGACGTACTGTTATTCGGATCAGCACTGAACAGACTTTCCTTCAGGAGCTCAAGATAGGGAGAACTCTTTGGGCCGGAGGTAACTGCTAGGCAACCTCATTCTGTGTTTGTACCCAGGGTGGTTAATTAACTCTGCATCCGGGATGACATCTGTCAACACATCTACGAATTCCTACAAATCCCTGACAACAAACTCTCAAATCCACTTTTTCTGTGTCTCCATAGAAGTGTTATTTCACGGAGATGTTCTGTCATGTGAAGGGATGTGTAAGGGTTAATAAGCAACTGACGTGGGACTGGCCACTGATTAGGCCTATGGTGTATACAGTATACATCATGGCCTTATGGGAATAGCCCAGGAAAAAGTGACTGTGACATGGCCCTGCAGTGGCCCAATACATTTTTCTGCCCGAGGCAGCAGACAGAATGTCACCTGTCCCATTTTATGTACAAATAACAGCCCAACACACACACACACACCAGTTAGCAGCGGAATCTTTCTTCAACACTGGCAACATTAGAACAATGTCCTGCATGGCACATGAGGCAGCAGGCTACTCTAGGGGTTACAGGGCAGGCTGTGGGAGATACAACCCTTTACTCAAGGAAGTTGCTTGTGGCTGTCCAGCATCCACCAGCTAAGCCAAGCTGCCCACTGTAAAGGTCATTGTTTTACAATGACGGTTGTTGACCTCTGGCCCTCCATTTGTTTTGGACTTCAACAACCACAATCCTTTATCCCCGACTGAGGCAGGTGGGAATGGCAGCCCAAGACATTTGGAGGGCCAAAGGTGGAGAATGACGGCTTTCACAATGAACAGGCCTTGAAATGTGTTGTTGTTACAGACAAGAAGGGTGTCCTCCAGATTTTGAAATAGCCCCAGAGCTATGCTCCGTTCCATGAACTACACTGAAAATAACAGCCAAGCAAAAGACTAGGCCCACCTCTTTGTTTTTCCCAAAACAGAGTAAGTTGGCAAAGGAATAACAGAAAAGGCTTCCCGCTGTTTGCTTCAAAGTCTAGGTAGCTAGTGCAAAACAAAATGTTGCAGGCAACGTAAAAACATTGGGGTTAATCTGTATCTGGAAGCTGTTGCTAATCTGGCCAACAGTGGAGAATGCCTTCCCATTGCAGTATGACCCAGATGCAGAAAATCCATAGTCCATCTACTTTAATTTCCTGTTAATCACCAGTGTAGGAGAACAGGAGGGCAAAGCAGAAAGAGACGTGCATTTTGTCTGTGTCACTGGGCTAGTGAGCAAAGCTTGTTCATGTACTTCACTGTGTTATATCAACTGGCAGGCTCGCTCGCATGTGCATTTATTATCTGAAGCATTTCTACTTTGCTTCTCAGTTGAACATGGCTACCAGAGCACGAATGACATTTCTTGCCTTTAGGCTTACAATCTAAAAAAAACACAACACAAAAAGAAAAGGGATTGGGTGGGAAGAAGAAAAGCAAAATCTCATTATCAGCAGCTTTTGGCAGACAGTAACTTAGCAGGTCATGGAGCACAGGAAGGAGCAGCATAAAGCATGTAAAGGGGAGTAGGAAATGTGTTGCACTGCTGACCTACTTACAAGGTTATTTTTTAAAAATTATTTTATTTACAATTCAACAATATACAAACACAACATAAAAGGAAACAAAATACATATATCTGACTAGAACTCAAGAAATAGAGCTAAAATTAGTACACATATACTAATGGATGGTTGCACTTGATGTTAAATGTATTATGTATTTTGAGTTTTAAAATATTTTTGTTTTTCTTTGTATTTTTCATACTTGTATTTCCTTTAACAAATAAAATAAAATAAAATTAGTGCACCCACTATTGGGACCAGTAATATTTCCTTCAAACTGTTGATTATGATGCCTTCCAAAATGACATTATCTCTTGTTTAGGTAAACAGCCTTTTCTTTTCAATAATACAAAGTTCAAAAAGTCCTACCATATATCAACAAACTACTTGTCTTTTGACATTCCCTGTCAACCTGTCATTAACTGCAATTTCCCACACTTCATTATACCATTCAGGGTTTGATCACATGTGCCAAAAGAGCACCACTTATATCGATACTGCTGTTTTTTAAATAGTTTTATAAATTTCCGTTCACATGATGCATGGGTAATATTGATTCACTTGACTAGCCAGTCAGGTTCTTTCTCCTATGCTGGGAAGGTTGCTTTAAAATGCACTGATCATGTATTGCTTCATTACTTGTTGTTTCAGCACTTGTGAACGTTGCTGTCAATTTATTTACTTTGTGAAGGGGTTGGGTTTTTGGGTGCTGTGGCCACTTCATGGCCACTGAACTTGTGCCCTTAATTTTTTTTAAGGGTATGGATAAATTGCTAGCAGCAGCAGCAGCAGCCACAAAAACAACATGAATACATTGCTTCCCCACCCCCGTTGTAGGAAAGAGGGCCTGAACAGAGAAAGGGAGATTTCCTGATTTGAATTGTGAAGAAAGGGGCATTGCATAAATGTCTCCTCTCTCTCTCTCTCTCTCTCTCTCTCTCTCTCTCTCTCTCTCTTTAGCCCTGCTCTTCACAATACTTTGCAAGTCTTTTAAAACTCGCTTCTTCCTCCCAACACTGTACAAAAGGGAAAAGAAAAATGAAATCCAAGAACTGAGAAAGAGAGATAAGCAGGGAAATAAGGAAAAGGGAATGAGTGGGTAAAGGAGGAAAGAGAAAAGGGGGGAGGAGAGAAGTTAAAAGGAGGAAGAAAAATAGAGAATGAAGAAAGGAATCAGAAGTGAAAATTAAAAAAGGAAGGACGGGCTGCAGATGACATATAACCCAGGTTGCACATCAGCTAACAGTGGGTTTTGAGGGTTTTTTAAAAGAAAAATTTAGGGCAGTGAGGAACCCCAGAAACAGGATGGCAAATGAATCAATTTATATGAGATGGCACATGCAGCCTACAGAATCAGTACAAATAGCAAGAAATATATCGATTGAACACACAGCCCAACAGTATATATACCATGTGGCCACATGTATTGATTAAAAAAAGGGATAAAAAGAATCCGTGTAAGTAGGGTTCTTTTGGCACATGTGATTGAGCCCTCAGTTAATTGAAGGTTAATCTAGGTTTCCAGTTTCTCACAATCACTAATCTGGCTGCTGTTATCAAATTCATAATAAACTCTCTTTTTTGGCCCAATCCTACTGTTCTTCATCAAAAATAAATAGTAATACAATTTTTGGGAAAACTTCTAACGTTACTTTTACAATTTTTCCATTTCTTTAAAACTAACTTTCAAAATGTAATTACTATTTCACATTCCCACCACATATGGAAATAAATACCTACATCCTGTCCACATCTCCAGCATACTTTGAAGTATTTAAACCCATGATATTTAATTTCACAGGTTTCTACCCTGTTTCCCTGAAAATAAGACCTAACCTGAAAATAAGCCGTAGTATGATTTTTCAGGATGCTTGTAATATAAGCCCTACCCCAAAAATAAGCCCCAGTCAAGTGAAACCCCGTCCTCCACCATTGTGCAGCATTGTGCAGCAACCAGAAGAAGATGACATGACTGTGTTTGAATAAATGTAGATTGTTATACATGAAAAAAATAAAACATCCCCTGAAAATGAGCCCTAATGCATTTTTTGGAGCAAAAATTAATACAAGACCCTGTCTTATTTTCGGGAAAACATGGTAGTACCATCTCCAAATCAATTTGTAATAATTTTCTTTTATTCTCAAAGATACGGATTTTAAAATGTTTTTCGCCATATACTAATTCACATGTCAGTACCTATTTCTTTAGCCAAATCTGTTTCCGATAATGTTTTAAGACTTTATTGACAGTTTTCTACCCCTGACAATATCTTATAATTTTTCCCAGCATCCCTTTCATTGGCTTATCCTTTTCCTTCTCTCTTTGAATTATCATTTCCACAGACTTCTTCAACTTCCAGCATTTGTCATTTTGCTTTTCCCATTCTCTCATCCAATGATCTAACTAAACCACATTAATCCATGTTCTCTTCTCACCTTCTAACATTATACTTAGAAGGTTATACTACTTACAATATTGTTGTAAAGTGTGGTGATGGGGCAAAGTAGAACCAGAATGGACTTCTGACCTGTTCTTTCCTTTCCTTTCCTTTCCTGGTAAAGGAAATAGAGGGAGCGTACGTATATGTGAAGTATTTTGAACAAGCTAAAGCAGAACTGGGGAGCTTCTACCTTTCTAGGTGTGAGCCACAGGTCC
Organism: Intellagama lesueurii; assembly: GCA_037013535.1. Taxonomy (NCBI): domain Eukaryota; kingdom Metazoa; phylum Chordata; class Lepidosauria; order Squamata; family Agamidae; genus Intellagama; species Intellagama lesueurii. The sequence goes on along the minus strand of JBAJHW010000003.1, from coordinate 165,979,119 downwards.
ACAGTTCTGCTTTAACGTATTACACCAATGCTATGTGTTCTTACTTTACAATTTACAGTCTACACTAAGGATTAGCAAAAACAGAAGAGATGTCCCTGTCACGCCCTATTTCTGCCTGTCAGAGATGTCACTCTGGACAGTTATCAACACACCAGATGGGCAATCAGTGCTGCCCAGCAGGCTGACCCAGTATGTTTAGGGTCATGGCATTAATAATATCCTTTCCAGGAGAAAAGGAATAGCAGTATCAATATCAATATGTTGGTTTGTTGCTCCATTTTGACCCAAGTGAAGCTGCACACAAAGCTTTTGAGGCCAACAAAGCAGCAGCCCCCCCCCCACCTCACGTCCCACATCCTTGACTGCCACTTCTGTTCATTCTGTTCCCTTTCTCCACAGGAGCAGAGGCCTTCGAACGCCTGCCAACATGTTCATTATCAATCTGGCAGTCAGTGATTTTCTCATGTCCATCACTCAGTGTCCAGTTTTCTTCACCAACAGCCTCAACAAACGGTGGATATTTGGCAAAAAAGGTATACATCAATGTATAGAGCAAGACTCAGTTTGAATGAACTGGGCTGGATCTCCAGGTACTGAGGGGATGATCTTATACATGTTTTTAATATTACAGTTCTTGCAAACGTTTCATGGATGGTTTGCTAGAGGTGTTTACATCTTTTTTCAATAGAACAAATGCAAACCATTCCCTGTCTGTTCCTACCCCTTGTAGCCTTTTTATATATTTTTTATTTTTATTTTTTGCCAGCCCAAACCATTTATGAGGCCAGAAACAACACATTTCAGTGTAGTCATAATCATACTGTATGATTTTTCCTCCCCTAACAGCTTTCCTCTTATATTTTGTCCTCCAGATGGTAGATTTAAATTCCTCCTTTAATTACTCTCAGCTAGCATAAACAGTGGCCACGCTGCCCATAGCTGAGGATGACGGAGGATATAGCACAACACATTTAAAGGGCCCCCAGGCTGGACTAGTATAGCATAAACCAGCAATCCCACCCACCCACCCTGTTTTTCTAATACAGAGACAAGGGAGAAAAACCTAAAGAGAGAATTTAAAAAACAGATCCTAGCTGAAGATGTATGAAGACATCCTTGCTAAAGATGTCTCTTCCCCATTCCAGATATGTACGTTAACTGGACTGGCATTTTCTGTCACACTTGAGACAGACAGCCTGTGTGTGAGGCAGCTGTGTGGCACAAGTTGCCCTGCCCTTCGAGAGAAGGGAGCAACTGGGGAGCTCAGTCAGACCAACCCAACTGGTTGTTGTCATTACCCCCAGCATCTGTCACCTGAAGTTGTCGCCTCACCCTGCCTAATGACATGGCTGGACCTGCCAGAGAGATTTGCTCTGTCCCCTACGTGACGGTATTTCATCAGCAGGTTAAATACATGTTATTTCCATGAGCTTGCCGGCTCCTCTGAATTATGTTATTCAGATCTGACCAACTCCCCAATATATACATTCAGGCAACTCTCTTATTTTTTTTCCTATTTTATTTCTATTATGTCATGTTTTAAGATGTTAGAGATACGTTGCCTAGGGCGTTGCTGTGCTAGGCAGGATGCAAGGGCTTTAAATCAATAAATTAATCAAATCTTTAAAAATGAAATCAATTAAATAAAGTAAAACAAGTATTTTAGTCTACCTACTAACTCCCCTGTGCTCTCTTTTTTAAAAAAGGTTGTGAACTATACGCTTTCTGTGGCGCCCTCTTTGGCATTGCTTCTATGATCACACTAACAGTGATCGCCCTCGACAGGTATTTTGTGATTACACGACCCCTGGCCTCCATTGGAGTAATGTCTAAGAAGAAGACTTTGCTAATCCTATTAGGAGTCTGGCTGTATTCCTTAGCTTGGAGTCTCCCCCCTTTCTTTGGATGGAGTAAGTGAGACAGAATAAAAACCCAGTTGCTTGATATAAGAGGAAATGTGGGACTTTATATAATGGCCTTTTAGAGCTGGTGATAGATGAAAAGGATTTACATATTTAACACTGAAGAAATTCTCCATGAAGAGCTCTGGGTCACAGCAAACGAATCCCTAAGACATGTTAAAGGAGGGATGAGCTTAGATCGTGTTAAATTATGCTGCAGTGACGCTTTTGCTGGAAAACTCATTAGTGCACTGCACAGAAATGAGGAGATAAAAATCAGGGGTGAAAATAACAGGGAGGGAAGACATTTTGCAGAGTATTTGCATAACTTTCCAGAGCCAGGCTGAGCTGAACTACATAAATAACAGGCGTGAACAAGCAGAAGGCTGTTGTGGAGAAGTGTGTGTGTGTGTGTGTGTGGGGTATTCAAAGTGTCTGTTAACATGCACCAAAGGGACAGAATGAAAGTCTCAATTATGTGAAATCACCAGTTCATGCATATCTAGCTATAGGCAGTTCTTAGCATTCTATGTGTTTACTATGCTGTAAGCTGTCCCACTGTATCAGTGAGAAAGGGCCTAAGGTATCTGTTTAGTGAAGGTGAAGGGCAGTGACCCAAATCTTTTTGCTCAGTTAAGCTGGTGTAACACAAACAGTGCACCTTTTGGAGGCACATTGCCTTAAGGTAAGAAGTCACTGCAGACACTGTCTGTTGCGTACTGGGTTGTGTGACTCAGCATGCAGCTGATAATATCAACAATGATTTCCTGGGGCAGTTTGCCTCCGGAAATTATGTGATTTGTGTACACAAAAGGATTTCGGCCAATATGTTGAAAATAAAATGCTCCCCTGCGCGTTAAGATCCGGCGTTGGAAAGCGAGGAGGAACCCTATCACACCATTCAACTCAGAAGCTTGCTTTGAAACAGTAAAATGAATGGGACTAGCAAACAGGAGACTTTTGATTAAAAACACAGGAGCCCCTAAAAAGTCCTTTGCTTAACCGGACTGGATCAGACTGATGCTACAACTTCCCTTTATTGTTTTAACTAGTATCACAAATCAGGGGACTGGCAAAATCGTTCTTACTTCTGCATTTGTTTATCCATAAATTCATCTTCTTCCAGTTCCTCATTAATCTGGATTTTGACAGGACATAAGAAAGAAAATGCATATTTAAATATGAATAGAAAAAAGGAGAGCATTGAAAGAACTTGTGTTGAAGCATCTTTTGATGCAGCTCCTTCCTGAACAGGAGGAGCATCGCAGCCCAAAATCTGAGGGTGATTTGGCTCTTCTGCTCAGACCATAAGCCAGTTATGTCTTTTGAACGGCAAACTTTTTCAGAGCATTTGGGAAGCAAAAAGCCTTGGAGTGCTAAGTGCCAGTCCACGAAGAACCGATGAGGTCCGTTGGCAGTGGGATTCTCAAGTCCTTGAAGCTTTCTTAAAACCAAGCCTGAACCATACTTTGAAGGGTGGCTATTTAGATATCGCTACTCTTCTGCAGGGTGTGGTAGTGCAGTAGCCAGCAATCCTAGGCAGATTCAGTGAGGCTCCAAACATATGGCTGTAAGTGCTATGTGCTGAGCATGGTACTGAGTCTTGGAAAGTCTATTACACTCTTACTTGGAAAGTCTATTACACTCTTGGCACTATTTCCTTCCACGGGACAGAGATATCAAGGTTCAGATCTGTCCAGAAATTGCTGTCTTTCTCTTCTGGAAGGCCTTCTTCTCAAACATGATGTATATGAAGTCAGTAAATTTGGCAGTCTCTTTTTCTCCCACCATAGGATATTGTAAATTTTGGCAAATTATCAGAAATGAACTAAATCAAAATTCTCATCCTTCACTCAGATGGAGGAATGTTGTATACTTTTTCAGTAATGAAGAAAATGTGCTCTGATCATGTTCCGTGGCCCATTTATCTGTTCTTACTTGATCTGCCCCCCCTCCCCTTTGGAGAGTATATTGAGATGCCAAAGCTAAACTCTGCACCTGGTGCACATATGTGTAGATCACAATCTACATAATTTAGTCATTTTATTTGCATACCGCATTTCAATAAATACAGTATGTTCCAAAACAGTTTACAGAGAATAAAATGACAACAGCCAGAATATATGATATGCAGCACATATTTTGCTCTTGGGTTGTCCTTAGCAGCAGTCTGGAACAAAGTATGACCAACCACACCATGTCTTCACGACACAAAATTTTCATGGAAATGATCAGTAGAAAGGTTGGAAATTACTGAGACTAAAAGAGCAGTTTAACATCCACTGCTAATTTTGTTTTGGACTGAATATTTTCTATTTTGTGTGGTGTTCTTTTTTTATATATAGAAAAAAAGGAATAGAATCACAAAGTTAATTATATGTATCCAATTAATCCCTGTTCTGCTGGTGGTTTTACTGAGAGCTTTAAGAATTTATCTCATGTTTACTCACAAGAAATATGCATTTTTGGGGAATATGCTGAGACAAATTTGTTCCTAATCAAGGCCAATCAAATACATTACTTCTTAGCAGAAGTAACGCTAAGTAATGGGTGAGGGAAGAGATTGCAAGGACTATCAAAATTTGGGAAGATGGCAAGCAAAAGAACCAGAGGATGGAAGCACTTTCCCTATTAGGAAAACCATGGGTGGATCATGATGAAAGGAGGGGGAATGCCCTCGCCCCAAAATTTTCCCATTAGCCCAAGCTATTCCTTTGGAAATTTTACAGCATTTGCAGCCAAGTCAGCTTCAAATAAGAAAACTAACTGGACTCATAGGAGATAAACAAACAGCCTATTCTCATCTCCTGATAACCACTCACTAAATAAAAGCAAACTAGATTGCATTCTGTAGACTTAAGAAGCTTCAAGCATAATAAATAAATTTAACATTTTAAGGGAGTTTCGCTTCTGAAACCCCACGTTAATGTCTGTTTTGATCTCCTACAGAAGAGATGCTAGGCTCTAAACCAGTGTATGTATGCTGTCTTTTACTTGGATAAAAATGTCACATGAGAACATTTAGAATTTATGTGAGTTTAGAATTAACTTTGCGGGGTAACATTAGAGGAAGAGGGCAGATTGTCCAAAATAATTATCTAGAGTTTCTTCCCTTTGTCCATTCTTATCCTACTGCTAAGCAATCTATTTAGATAAATCCACATTCCGAGAAAGAATATTTTCTCCATGAAGCTCAGAGCTCTGTAAAACTCTGTCAATGCTCTTTCATACAGCTTTAGTTTCAAATAACTTCATAATGGCCAATTGCCTAGTAAGGAAACATCTCATGACACCTTTAAAGGTATAGTCACTTGGGTTTGTCAAGCTTGAAATTCATCAGTTTAATTTAATTTTAAATTCAATAAAAATGTACCTGTCTTTTTTTTTTTAAAGCCATTTTCCCCTATCTTTCCCCTAAGGTGCTTATGTTCCAGAGGGCCTCCTGACTTCCTGTTCTTGGGATTATATCACCTTCACCCCATCAATTCGTGCCTACACAATGCTCCTCTTCTGTTTTGTATTCTTCATTCCCTTGATTGTTATTATATATAGTTATGTGTTCATCTTCAGAGCCATCAAGAAGGCCAACAGGTGAGTCACCTAGAAGCTAGCTCCCCATTGTTTGCTTTTTACTGGCAAATTGGATGGAATTTGAAACACAAACATTGTGCTCTCTGACCAGCATGAAACAGAAATGACACAGGAAGTACACACATAATCTCTGTCAACTCTGTGGCATGGTCCACATCATATTGATACGCACTAGTTCAGTTTGGAAAAGGTAGCTGGAGATTACTGGTGCAGATTTAGAGAACAGCTCTACTATTAATCAGGATTGGGAAAGGCAGGGGAGCACTGGATCTAATTGGAGAAATGTTCAAAGATGAATTAGGGAACATGGTTTGCAATTAAGAACTGACGCAGTTCATTAGACCAATGGTCCATCTGGACCAGTGCTCTGCATACTTTTCCTTTTTATTAAGCTCAAAATCTTCAGCAAAGAAGCATAAATCTGCAACCGGCACAAAGTACACCAATAATTTCCCCGCTCTTTATCATCTGTGTTCCTTTCCTTTTTTTGCTGACAGAGTTTTATTTATTACAGAGCTTTGAAAACACTTCAAAATACAAAACATTAATTAATCAAAGTTGCATATATTTTCTTAACTGAATTATTTCTTCTACCTCTCCTGCTGTAGAGAAGTATCCCGGTAAATTCCGGTGCAAACTGGTCCGAGGGCAGAAGGGTGTACAACTTGTCATGTACAAAGGATGACCTCCCTTTATTTTTCTTGCACCAGTGGCATGAAGCTCAGAACTGGGTTAAGGCTTGCTGAGGCCTTAAGCCATGGGTGGCAAACGTTTGGCACTGCAGGATTTTTTTTACTACAATTCCCTGAATCCCTGGGTTTTACTGACAATGATAAAGGACTGTAGGAGTTGACAATGGACCATCAAAGTTTTGCCACCCTGCCCTAAGCTATGTCAAGATGCCCCAGAATATTACCAAAATACATACCATTCAATCAGATTTTTTTTGCATTTAGAACTCTGTGTAATCTGAGGCCCTGAACTGTAGTTTTCTTAGCTTTATATTAATCTGGCACTGGAAAAGCTGAAGATGGAGTGAGAAGGACATGATATAGGGAGAAGGGGCCAAAGTACCCATGCCTTTACCGCATGATCAAGTATGAATATTGCATGCAAACTCCACTTTCAGATATGTTGTTTGTGGCATACACAGCACACAAATGTAGACTAGAGGTTTAAGCACACTGAAAAATGATTTGCCCCAGATAAACTGGCAAGTACAGTTGTATGAATGTGCCAATGTTTCTCCCTGAGGGGTTTCTGGCCCCACAACAGTATTAGAGTTCCTAGAATCCCTTGATTGAGAGTGTGATAAATAAACTTGTCTGAAATTGATTTGAATTGGTAGTAACAATGTGCCCTAAGTGAGATTTTGGCAGTGTATCAAAAAAAAAAAGCATTTGAGTTCGCAGGCCAGATCTGCCAGCTGCAGTTCTGAAGTCAATTTTCTGGTCATTTAGGGCTTTATGACTATTTATATTAGGAAAAAGAAAACAGCAGATAATTATCATCTTCAGTGGCCTGCAGAAAGTCCTAGGTCAATCCTGGGCACCTCCTCTTAAATAGGAGAAGTAAAGATGATGGAAGAGGCTATCTATTCAAGAGCTATACTGCCCATCTAAGAGAACAATATTGAGTGGTGAACTGTCTGTTATAAATAATCTATCATTAGAGAAGACAATGCTTTAACTGCTAAAAGAGTGTGACTGTCATTGGTCCTTGGGATCTAACCACAGCATCATCTGCAAGTCTAATTTCTCCACCCTTCTAAAGTTATGAAGTTGTAGCAAAAAAAGGAAGGAAATTAGCCACATATATGTGGAAGTGGATCTTTGAAGGCCAACCATGGCATGTATTAAAATGTGCTGTACTAGCTAATCCCATGCTGAGGGCATGAAGACATTTCATTATATGTGTGTTTTATGCAGGACCGTTAGAAGAATCAGCTTGGACAGTGGTAAAGAATCTCAAAGAATCTACCAGAAAATGAAGAATGAATGGAAAATGGCCAAAATTGCCTTGGTTATAATCTCATTTTATGTCATCTCCTGGTCTCCGTATTCTGTGGTCGCTCTAGTGGCTTTTGCAGGGTAATCATCAGTATTATTATGCCTGAAATGGGAAAAGAAGTAATGTAAGCATCATGGGATGAATGGTCAGCACCTGGACAATACATTATTTTGGATCATGGCTGGTATAATCTCACCCCTCCCCTCCCCCTGCAAAGCATGACTGCTTTGAAAGTAATGTTTTTAAGCTCTGCAGTTGGCCAAGCAGTTATGAATTGACCTGGGAGGTCTCTATTCCACAACAGCAAGTGGAGTGGGGAAATTGATGAATGGGGTAGGTTTTGGACATCCTCTTCCTGTTTTTGATCGCGCAGCTCTATATATTTTTTATTTATCTGGTTTCAAATCTATGGGCCACTGTTGACATGCAAATTACAGGACTTCCTTGTAGGGCACAGCGTAGCTAAATATGTAGAAATACATTGACATGGAGAGTGTTAACATGTGTACTGGATACAGACAGAGCTAGGAGGATTTCCTTTTCTTTAAATGGCTGAGAAAGATGTTGACTGCTGGAATGATTCCAGAAAGCTTAGTCACAGTGTGAAGAGCTCCTGAAGGTGATGTGGACACTTCAGCTAATTCATGACTCAGCAGCTTATCTTCTGTCAGAGGAAGGAAACATATGACCAGTGCTAGTTCAATTCCTTTATCTGCCTAATTGCTTATAAACTCAGTTTATACAAGCAGGGTACTTATTTTTAATTCTCTAAACCAGTTGTTCCCAACCTTGCGTACCTAGATGTTCTTGGACTAAAACTCCCAGAAGCCTTCACCACTAGTTGTGCTGGCCAGGATTTCTGGGAGTTGTTGTCCAAGAAAACCTTGGGACCCAAGGTTGGGAATGACTGCTCTAAACAAGGAGTGAACATCCCTTTTCTTGTTGTTGCGAGCCACATCCCTCAGGCTAATCTGTCAGGAGTCACATGCTTCTGATGTGTGTGACTGAAGCCAGTGGTTTGCTTTCTGTGCTACCTCTCTCTCTCTCTCTTCCTTTCCATCCAATGGAATGAGGAGACAGACTGCCCTTGCAGAGGCTTGAATGGATCACTTACAAAGGGTTCCTGAAATTATGCCAATGGGCTACATGATGGCAGGATAAGGGCTGCATGCAGTGCTAGGGTCACAGGTTGCTCATCTCTGCTCTAAAGAGCTTGTCTTCACTGAACCTTGAGGAATGTGTGCATTACACATTCCTGCCCATTCCCTGTCTTTGGGTTCACAAGTGAGAGGCTCTCAGCAATTCATTTCATCACTTGCCCAAGTTATCAAAGGTCAGAAGCCGGGCGTTTTCCACTGCGGGATGCACACTGTGGAACTACTTGTCCATGGAAATGTCTTGATGTCTTCTGCCCTCCAGTAAAGATGTTCTGGTTTTAGAGAACTTTTCTAAGAAAGTGTTGCTGTGTATTGTTTTACATGGTTATTTGCTGGTGTCCTTTTGCTACAGCAGACTGCTTTTCCAATAGAGGGTTTTGCTTCTACTGTATGTATTGTGCTTTTTCTAGTCTGTTATTTGTAGGTGGAGAGCTTTCCATGTTGTTTAGACCCTTTAGAGAGAGTCTATACAATATTCTATACTAATCCGTCCCCAAGAGCATTTGAAGGGCATCCAGAAGAACATTTTGTATGTCTGGCTTGGCCCTGTGCATCGAGCACTTGGAGAAAATTTGTAGTGGAGTGTTCACATGTGCAAGATACTACATAAAGAGAATAAGGTATGTCAAGAAGTCAGAACCTGAAAAATGTCTTTTCCTCATTACTTTAGGTACTCCCATCTTCTCACACCTTACATGAACTCAGTCCCTGCAGTGATTGCCAAGGCCTCTGCCATCCACAACCCAATCATTTATGCAATTGCCCATCCCAAATACAGGTACGTTTCATTGGCTGTAACGTTTCATTGGCTGTAAAGAAAACTTGTAATGATTGGGGACAGGGAACATGTGGTCCTCCCAATCTTGTACTGATAGTCAGCTATGCTGGAAGACATTGTTCAGCAGTATTGGTTGGGAGTCACAGGTCTATCATCTCTGATTTAGGGTAACCAAGGGTGATTTCAAATGGAGGGCTACTAGCATTACCAGTTTAAATGACATTGTACAGGTATGCCGTCTTTTCCTCCTCAAGGGATTTTTCTTTCTGATAAGAAAAGGACTAAAACACAGGAAAACACAGAAAAGTTACAAATATCAGAATGTATTTTTTCTTGGGCCCCTGTGAAGTACAGTGAATAAACCAAGGCAATTGCACTATTACAGCTTCATCCACAAGTGTCCTGGAAACAGCCGAAGATATAGCTTTTCCAGTTTTCATAAAGCTGCTACTGTATCTTCAAACTATTGTCTATTTCTGTGTTGAATGAATATGCATGTTACCTTATGCAGAATAGAATGTGAACACATAATATGTGCAGGTTTTTTTAAAATTATAGTTCTGTATACTTGGGAATGAACTGATTGTTCAATTTTTTTATCTATTAGAATGGTGATTGCAAAGTTTCTACCATGCCTTGGATTTCTGCTAAGAGTTTCCCATAAAGACTCCAGATCTTTCAGCAACCCCTCCACCAGACGTCCCACAGTCACCAGCCAGTCCTCTGATATAAATGGGTTGCCAAGAGGACGAAAACTATCTTCTGTCTCAGACAGTGAATCTGTAAGGAAATCTTTTGTCTATCTTAACATACAGCATAAATGAAAAATCAGACAGCAAACTGATAAGTAGATCAGATACAGCAATGCTTCATAAAAAACACACATAGGTTCTTGAATGAATAAGTCTTCTATGTTTATTAAGAACAAGGGCTTGGTCAATGGACTCAGAAAAAGTCCGAAGGAAGGAAGGAAGGAAGGAAGGAAGGAAGGAAGGAAGGAAGGATGGATGGATGGATGGATGGATGGATGGATGGATGGATCAGGCTTTTTCAGTCGTTCTGCTTTTCCATAAGTTTTGTTCTTAAAATTAGTTATAACCAAACCATAAACATTAATATGAGAGCTTCTGTCATGAAATAACAAAAAACCTTTGCAAAGACTTTTCACATTACAAAAGAATAATCAATGAAACAACATCAACAAACCTGATCAATGTTGGCAGCTTTGGGTACTATCCTCACCTCACCCCGTCCTTCTCTGGCATTGCTGTAAGGAGAATGGAAACTTCCACTTCTGTTTCAATTTATCAGTCCAGAGTCTGGAAAAGTTACTGTGGGGGAGGGGGGCTAAAATGTCCAGAGTCTTCCAGCCAGTATAGCCACTGGAGGATTGTGGGGATGGTATTCTGAAAAAGCAATTTTCCATTACAGAGTCAATACTTAATCCTGAACCCTACAGACTGGTTACGTAGTATGATTTCTTGAAGCAAGATACATAAATCTTAGTTTGAATTTAGCTTGTTTCTGTAAACCACAGCTAAGACTCCTCACAATTTGTCAAGGACTGGATATAATGCCAAAATTCAGCTAGTTCAAAAAAGCTATTGAATGCAATCTTTTCTGGTCTTATTTGCACCACTATGACAATGAAAGAAAGGAGAGTAAATAACAAATGGCAGGGCGAGCCCAGAAAATTTTCCTGCCTGAAGCAAAGGACAAGAAGGCATCCCTTTCTTCCATTCCATATGTAAAAGCGAAATGGATTGGCTGCTGAATCTTACTTCAGCACTGGCAAAGGGACAGCGTTCTCTGTGGATTTTGAGGATGGTGGTCTAATTCATGGGGTACTGGACAGGCTGTGTGGCACACCCAGCTTTCCTTTACAACAGATGAGAAGGCCAGAGAACTAAAGGGGAATGGTTGAAACAGGATGTAATGACATGGCTGGCACTAGTAAATGAGCCTCAGGCTGCCTCCCCTAATGATAAAATGAAGCAGTCAAAGTTTGATGCTGAATGAAATTAATATTATGGTTACATCAGCAAGTTTACTGTGCAATGCTTCTGGAAGTGAAGAATTGACCAGCTATACGCCATTGCCCAAGGAACGCCCGAGTTCACTTGCAATGGTTTTTGCTCTTCAGGGAGGCCTGCTTTTTGGTCCAAAATAGTCTAATTATTTTAACATTTTAATTTGCTTTTAATTTTACCTATATTTCATATGTGTTAATTTTAAATTGTGCACTTCTCTGATATGAAGAAAGAAAGAGTATAGTTACTTAGCAACAACATGTTTGAACTGAAAGATTTCTTTAGGACTTATAACTACAAAAAAGGTAAAACAAAAGTCAACACCATTAAAGGTAAAACAAATAGCTTGACAACAGTTAAGTATATAAAATATGCTGATTACAGTGAACTCTTTGAAAAGTACTTTTATTCACTTCAGGCATGAAAATAAAAGTATTTTTTAAAGAGTTCACTAAAATCTTGTCACAATCATTAAAGAGGCCTCAACATTGATCTTTAAAAAGACCAAAATAGTCAGTGTACAAAATCCACTCTTGAATGTGTCAGCTGTTTGTAAATAAAATTAAATTCATTTTATTCAGCCTCAGAAATATTGCACTCTTCTTTTTCTCGCTGACTTAGTTTTATTTCCTTGTATTCCACCTAGTCTCACATATAATAATGGTAAATCATCATTTATACCTACCGTATGTCTGGATGCAATCCTTCATAAAGTTAGTCCAGTTTTTAGGTTTTGGAGATAATTGATTTTATATGTTGATTGGATATGTGAAAAATCTGTGAAACACAGCTGCTGGACATGAAGAGGCAATGCTATTTTCACTGAAAGCTGTCTGGAATCAGAATTAATGGCTGAAATCCTTTTTTCATGGTTACACAAGCAGCGTAACTTTTGAAATTGAATTTATCACCAGGCAAAGGCCTAAAGTTCCTCATCTTTTCCTTAAGGATTTGCAATTGTCAGGCCCTCCCAATGTTTTTTTTTGTAATTCCAACAATATCTGGAGATACTGTTGGAATTACAAAACCCTTCACTTCCAGTTGCCAACTGGGCTCTCAGGAGAAGGCCCAATTCGGAAAATGTGTGTGTGTGTGTGTGTGTGTGTTTGTTTGTTTGTTTGTCTCTCTCTCTCTCTCTCTCTCTCTGTGTGTTTCTCTCTCTCTCTCTCTCTCTCTCTCTCTGTGTCTGTGTGTGTGTGTAAGGACACTGTCTCTCTCTGTGTGTGTAAGGACACTACCCCCAAAGGCATATTCTCCCAAGAGGCCATGTTTCCACAATGTGCAAATGGAATCCCACTGTTTCCTCTCCACGATTGATCCCCAAACAAAAGCACATCCAGAGCTTGCAAAGCTATGGGAGAATGTTAGATGATAATCACATATCTTTTACTGCTTAAGCCAGCTAACTGCAAAGCTTCTCAACTCATGTGCCCTTTGTTGGCTGTTACAGTGGTTGGCTGTTACAGTGATTAGATCTGACAACTAGCTGTGTCTCGTGGAGGAAGGGATTCTCCCTATAATATGGAGGGGGTTCCTTCAGCTCTTGTCACAATCTGCCTATGTCAATAATTGCTCCAGTCACCTGGAGGGGCCATTCCTGCCATTTTTCTATGCCCTCTCACCTTTGCTTTGAATACTGCAAGCATCATTCTAACAGGACAAAATAAGAATAGGAAAATCTTAGCATCACCTTCGTTCCCAAATAAGAACAACGAATTTATGAAGTTTCAGCTATAGTCTTGTTCCTCTCCAGTGCGACAAGAAGTTCCCTGAAGTACCACAGGGTGAACGGGAGGGCAGGCAGCAGTCAATGGGAGAGAGGAGTGGAGGAGAAAGTCTGAGTGTAGTGCCTGTCAGAATTAGTAGCTAGTCTAGCCAGCCAGAAGCTTCTGATCACACAGAGGCTCTCTTCAGATCTCCTGGGTGATCCAGGCCTGAGTTGTGTAAGGCTTGTGCTTCTAAATTCCTTAAAACAAATTTTTGCGCACACAGAGGCTGGCATGATTGAGAAAGACAGCTTATCACTCCAATAAAGCCACAGCTGAAGGGCACACATTTCTGAATGAAAGGGCTAATGCTTTTGCAGATCAAGAACCAGAAAATTTAAAAGATTTGTTGGCAGCTTTAAACAAATTGACAAATCCATCTAAGGACTATTTCCTCCCTCCAGAAGCTTTTGACAGCCAAATATTGTTCCTTGTGTGGAAGCCGGAAGCAGTTCCACAGTTTGGAGTCTGTGACTCTCCTCCTGTGCTGTTAAAGGAACATTAGCATGGTATTTTTCAAGCAGTCACGTGTGTACATGTGTGCGTGCGTGCACAAATGTATGTGCATGTGTTTAAAGACAAGCTCTGGAAACACAAAAATGCTATTATGCCTTCTAAGCTGCTATATTTTTTTTAGCAGTGTGCTTTTATGGGAAATTGACGTGCTCTGCATTCTTACAGGGGCTTTCAGCTGTAGTGGTTCTTAACTCTATAAATTTGAAATCCCTGATTAAAATCTAACCAAGCAGGTTGAGTTAACAGAAATCAATTTGGAGAACACATCTATATGACATAAACATTTATAAGTAAGACAAATAAATACCATAGTGCCTCCACAAATGGTTTTCCCTGTTCCTTGTTTCTTTTGCTTGCAGTAAGGCCGATATATTTTAGTCCTTTTAAATATCTGAACAGCCTGAAGAAATGTAGTTCCCGAGTTCTGTCTCTTTGTTACACTGGAAGACTAAGAAAATCTTTGTGATGGAGCATTTGTACCACTTTGTCCCATCCCTTCCTTCTATCACTTGGTTCCAAAAGAGCATGAAATTTACTGGGATTTGGATCCAAACTATTATCTACTGGATTGGAACTGAAAGACAGGCACAGGAATGGAGAGCAACCCCCCCCCCAAAAGGCTTGCACACTCACTTGTGTGTTTACGTGTGTGCAAAGTTTGCCCAAAATGGTAGTGTTTGGGGCGGAGATTTCCAGCATTATGTTGACACACACTGTAACACACATACACACACACAAAATCCAAAATCTGGCAAAAAGGGATCAGGAGGAGGGAGAAATAGTAAATAAATAGACTCCTCGGAATCACCTTTCTCTCTCTTTATATGCGTCTGTTTTTCTCTGTGTCTTGAGGAGTTCTCGAAAATATGGTCTAGGGCAGTGGTCCCCAACCTTGGGCCTCCGGATGTTTTTGGACTTCATCTCCCAGAAATCCTGGCCAGTAGAGGTGGTGGTGAAGGCTTCTGGGAGTTGTAGTCCAAGAACATCTGGAGGCCCAAGGTTGGGGATCACTGGTCTAGGGCATATGAGTAGGCATGGGCCGGTGAGAAAGAGGAAACTGCTGCTGCTGTTTTCCCTGTATGGCCAGAGCGTGTCTTCCCTTCACTACTATGCCTCAGCCTGAATTAAAGGCAGCTACAGGCAGAGCAACATCTTCTTTTGCCCCCTCAACTCTGATTCCCACAGCTGTCATCCACAAAAGCAACACCTTCAAGATGCCAATGTTTTGATAATTCAGCCTTGTTGCAGAATTTTGAATTTCTGGTAAAATTCCCTTTTGCTATGCAGTAGAACTACAGAGACCTATGAAGGAAAATAGCTTCAAGTTCTCCAGCTAGTCCATCCCTTTCTCATTAAGTGGTACTTAAGGTCCCAGTAACTCACTCTGAGACATTTATAGGAGAGAGAATAAAAACATTTCACTACAGTTGTGAACAGATCAACAGCAAACAAGCAAACAAACAAATAACTTCAACAGACTAAAAAGAGTAGGGAAGAAGCTCTCCTTTAATTCAGAGGACGGAGCAAACAATTGGTTCTGGATAGATTGATAATCACCCCAACCCAGAGAAGTGCCTCCCAGTCACTCAAATCACAGTCAGCATGCAAGGTTGTAAAAACTCCAGCAAATCTTCCCCCAAAGATAACCCTAACCCAATCCCACATCTCTTTCATTCTTACACTCCCGAGATTTTAGGCAAGGTCTCTAATGATCCACCCACTCTCTGTTCACTTCAGGGTTATATTTATTTATTCATTTATTCTTATTTGTAGACTGCCTTTCTCTTTTTACCTTCACTAGGTGTTACAGTAGAATTCCCCTGCTTTCCTTTTAAAAAAAATATCTGATCCCTATTTCATAAGAATGGCAGAGGGATGTGATTTATTTCTTGATTGTAATACTATATACCATAGCGCTAAATTCCTCCCTTGATGTAAGGAAGTACAAAAATAAACGGAATTAATTTTTGGGATCAAAAGGGTCCAAGAACCCATGAAAGTAAGCAGTACAAAGTGAGATCAAAGGAACAATGTCTGATTTTGGGGACACTTCGGTTAAGAATTGTACTTAACAGGGTAATTAAAGGGGTAACAAATGATCTGCCTGGAAGAACCCTGTGTAGTAGGAATGGACATCATGAATTTTATTGATATTAGTGGGAAAAAGTAAAAGGGCTGCAATCCATGGCTAGGATCCTGTTTAATATTTATGCATGTGGGACTCTACTTCTAATTGTGACCTTTGACAAGATGCCAGCTGTGTGCCTGGTCATGCACAACTACTACCCTGTCAGCTTATCATGACAGTTTCTGTATTTGGAGCTCCATATTGAAAAGAATAGTGACCAATAGGACTTTTAGCAGAGGAGCAAAACCTGCTTCTTTTTGCTTCCTATCCCCATCCCATCTCTAAAATGGGGTTCAACAGAAACAGAAGACAGCTTTAGTCTCTCCTGGAATACTGAGTGTACCTCCAAGGTGCCATTACACAGGGTACTCCCATAGGACGTGCCATTTACTGCAACAGGAAAAAAGTAAAGAAAATTCAACGGGTTTGAGATTGTGTGTATAAACTGAAAGGCAACATAGCAAAAGGGCAATGGGGGGAGTGCTGTGCTTTAGAATAGTTTATTTATTTTGATTTACTTTTTATTGCAAGCATTCATTTATCATGTTCCAGCCCATCAGAATTCCCAAAGCAATGTACAGTGCAATTGTATAATATCCTAGTGGCCTCTTTAGAAGATGAGTGCTGTGATCCTAGCTTAAATCAGAGATTTGGCTACTGCACACAGAGGATGAAAGGGCAGGTGAAATAGGATGGCCAAGAATATTTTGAGGCCAGAATCTCAAGGAAACAGTAGCCCTGAGCTAAATTCCACTGAAGGATCCCCAGGGAGTAAGTTCAAGAAAACCTATTTTTCAGCTCATGGACGGTGAGAACTGCTAGAGAGGCAACAGAGCACTGGACTTCACACAGAAAACTGCACCTTTCAGGCTTTCCATTCTCCAACAAGTGATGGGGTCTTTCCCAGACTGTCCTTCCTTGCTATGGAGCTAAGAGCTTTGAAGAAGCAGGAGTACATGAAGTTTCAAACAAACTCAGGACCTTAGCCCTCTTCAAATGTGGGCTCATATGTGGGAGCAGAACTGAACTGGCTCAGATATAATGTGGCAACCCCCACATGTACAGCCCCCATTAGTGTAATCATGCAAACGTTTGCAAAGAACGATCCTTCCTGTGCATGGCTGTATATGTGAAGGCTGCACATGATTGGGACCTGCTCATATGATATCTTTGCATGATGCTTCTCTCTGTTAGAGATTCAAAGGATGCTGAGAGTGGAAGAACCACTCACTCCCCAACTTTCAATGTATGAGACCAGCACCAAAACAGCTCTTGTCTAAGTAAGCCGTCTGTCTGAGGTCCGGAAAACTCCTGTTTGAGTTGACCCACTACTCTGATCAAGAATGACTGGGCCATCCCCACAGTCCCACATGAACCAGAATCTAGAAAAAAAACTTCCCTTCTTGATCCCAACACCTAGAATCCCCCACCAGCATGGCTAGTGGCAGTGCTGATTGAAGGATTTTGGGAATCACACACACATATTCTGCTCTGCCCCTGATGTCTCCTGTTGTCCCCTGGACTCTGTTCAGAACTTGGGGCACAATATTTTTTCGGAGTCCCAGATTCCTAAAGCCAGCATGCCATGTAAGTTGTTTGGGAGGTTGTATGCACTGGTTTAGATGAGCCTGCAAAGGACTCCCTGTGGATGGTGGTTCTCATGTGTGGGAAGATGCAGCTGTAGGAAGAGCTTGGAGAAGACTACAACTTCCATAGTCCCTCAGCCAACAAGGCCAATGAACATGATGGGTTGAGGTTTCTGGGAATTATAGTCTCCCAAAAAATTATCTTCCCATCTTTTTTCCTTTCATCCTCCTGTCCTTTGATATGCTGGCAAGGACAGATGGGAGTTGTGGACACTCAGCAACGTCTGGAGGCCCACATACTCTCTATCCATGATACAGGGAGAAAGATGAAGTCAAAATGGTACATACTAGTGATCAGTACCAGGGGTTCAGGATTTTCCAATAAATAGAAAAATACTATGTCAGGGAGAAGAATGTAATATTATTCCTGATGTGGCTTTTCTGTGGATGGGCAGGGGTTCTATTCCCACTAGAGTAATACTCAAACATGTAGAAGCCCCATTTGCATCCTGAAGGGGAAGAGTTCAGAAATAACCTTACTGCTTGATTCTGGTGAACATGTAAACCAATACTGATGCTCCTTTCATGTTCTTTCTTTTTCATTCACTGCATTTAGTTGACACCTAATTGAAGTGCTTGAAGAAAAGTAATTAAAACTCATAGAGAATCTCTAAAACTGTTTGTGTTGGTGTATATAGGAGTGGACGGACACAGAAGCTGACTTGGCCAGTTTGAATTCCAGAGGTGCCAATGGGCCAGTTTCTCATGAAATGGGTGAAGACACGGCTGAAACAAGTGACATCAAAGTCAAATCTAAACTGAGAAGCCATGATTCTGGGATATTTGAAAGGGTAATTAAATGCTGTATTCTCAGAGAGATCATTTCCCAGACCCCCCCCCCCCATCATTCCATATCATGTTTCATCTCAGAAGGTTTCTCTGTGTCACTCATCTTATCCCAAAACATTTCAATTTATTTGTATAGGAAAATTGCCATTTGGAAGTGCAAGCAAAAGGAAACTTAATAGCTTATGTTTGGTCTGCCTCTGATTTCTGAGAAATACCTCTCCTTCCATTCTTCTCCAGAAACCATAGGAAGGCTGTACACATGTGCAGGTTTGAATCCCTTTGTGATGTCACTCTTGCTTTGTCCCTCACCCCCCCCCCCACCTGTTGGCAGCATTACAACAATAAGCTCCAGCTTTAAAATGACAAGCAGTTTCTGTGTGTGTAATCTTGTTCCTTCAGAAGCATGAGAGAAGCAGTTCTAGCCTCTGGTTACACTTTTTATTTGTGTTATGGCTTTCTGTCAGTTCTGTCACACAGGACACTGCGTGGTCTGTGCCACTAACATTTGAAGGAGGGGGACTGCTGTGTTATGCAACAACAAATGCACTTTAATTGAAAAGCCAGCTTGTCCAGAATAGGTAAGGGATGCATTAAGTGAGTCACTCCCCCCCCCCAAAAAGGATAGGTTTAGTGCTAATGAGAATGATAGTCAAGAACCAAGGGGCTTTCAGAAGCAGGTATAAGATATGTAAAAAGAAAGTTGGGAGTTTGTTGCTGATAGGATTGAAAAGTCTTTAAAAGTAAGTAAAACACCAGGCTCCTTATGCCCACACCACACTCCCATTTATTTATTTATTTATTTATTGAATTTATATCCCACACCGTCTGGCAACCAGGCCACTCTGGGCGGCTAGCAACAATATTAAAACACGATAAAAAATAAATTAATACATAACCAAATAGGGTAAATGAAAACAGATGGTAATGAAGGTGGTAAAAAGGGGTGATGGAGAGGATGGCAAAAAGGATGGTAAAAGGGAGGCTGAGATCTTAATGCTCCGGGAAAGCCTGGCAGAAGAGGCAGGTCTTCCATGCTCTTTTGAACCCATCCAGCGAGGGTGCAAGGCAGATCTCAATAGGCAGGTTGTTCCATCGGTGGGGGGTGACCGCCAAGAAGGCCCAGTTTCTTGTTCTTTTCCTCCGGGCCTCCTTCAGGGTCAAGGCCCTCAACCGCCCTGTCTGTGAAGAATGGGTACTACGGACAGATCTGGCTGGGAGCAGGCGTTCTGCTAGGTACCGAGGTCCTAAACTGTTTAGGGCCTTGAATGTTATCATCATAACCTTGAAGTCGATGCGGAAACAAACCGGTAGCCAATGTGGGAGAGATGTGCTGGAATTCCTTCACCCCAGTTATTAATCTGGCCGCCGAATTCTGGACCAGTTGAAGTCTCTGCATCAGCCTCAAGGTTGGCCCCACGTAGAGAGCACTGCAGTAGTCTATTCTTGAGATTATGAGGGCATGAATCAGCATCGTGAGTGTCCCCACGTCTAGATAGGGACGCAGCTGGGCAATCCTCTGAAGATGGAAATGGGCTGCCCGGACCACAGATGCCACCTGGGTTTCCATGGCGAGATCTGGGTCCAGGCAGATGCCCAAGCTGCGAACCTCACTCTTCGTGGGAAGAGTCACTCCCCCAAAGGAGAGGGAGTTTCCCAACCCACTGATGCCAGGGCCGCCCACGTGCAAGATTTCTGTCTTGTCTGGATTCAATCTCAGTCCATTTGCCCTCATCCACTCCAGAATGGTCCCCAAGCAGCGTTCAAGGGTCGGAACAGCATCCACTGCAGTAGGAAAAAAGGAGAGGTAGAGCTGGGTGTCATCAGTGTACTGATGACACTGGGCCCCACAACTCTGGATGACCTCACCCAGCAGCCTCATATAGATATTAAATAGCATTGGCGAGATGATCGACCCCTGCCAAGCTGCACTCTCTGGGGATGGTCCTCCAAGAAGGAACGGAGCCACGCCAAAGCGAGGCCAGCGATTCCCAACTCAGAGAGCCGCCCCAGGAGGATACCATGGTCGACGGTATCAAAGATATCTAGGAGGACCAACAAGGACATATTGCCCCTGTCGGCCTCCCTCAGGAGGTCATCCTGCAGGGCGACCAATGCTGTTTCCATACCATGCCGTGGCCTGAAGCCCGACTGGAATGGATCAAGGGCATCAGTTTCCTCCAGGAGGGCCTGGAGCTGATTGGCCACCACCCACTCGACCACTTTACTCAAGAAAGAAATATTGGCGACGGGCCTATAATTCCCAATTTTGTCCGCCGCCAAATTAGTTTTCTTTCTAATGGGCCTAATGAGTGTCTCCTTGAGGGCAGGGGGAACCATGCCCTCCTGGAGAGACCCATTAATTATTGCGGTGGCCCATTCTGTTGTTACCAGCTTGGCTGCTTTGATAAGCCAGGCCAGACAAGGGTCTAAAGAGGAGGTGGTGGCACGAAAGCGCACAAGCACCCTGTCCACCTCATTGGACGTCACAGGTTGAAAGCAAGTTAACCTCGCCAGGCAAGACAATGCACTGGACATCTCAGCTCGATCTACTGTCTGTAAAACGGGATCAAGGCATGTCTGTCATTTGAGGGGAGCTAAATGGAAGTCCTGACATTCCTCACATCTCAGAACTTGATGTGTGTCATGAGAGCATCACTCAACCCTGAAGGAAAATAGCCACATCCTTTCCTGTTCAGCGTGTAACGTCAAATATTTCTGAAACTGCCGAGGTTTGGGGGATGGATTAAATAGGCTGGACCTAAGATAGTGAGGCTGCGTGCATGGGTGTACTGTCTGTGAATACAAATGATGGCAGATGAGGAAGTTTAACTTCTGAATCTGTCACCACTTCCCTGCTCCCCATTTAAATTAGATTTACCTGGAGCTGCTTTTCATAAAAGTAAAGGTTATTATTCCCATCCATTTAAAAACACAACTGATCAAGTATTTTATTTAACCCATGCCTACAAGGGACTCCATATGTAATTGTGGAGCTGAACATAACACCAGAAGCATCAGCAGGAACAGAAGATTGCAAGAAAACCCAGCCATTGACATAATTGCTACTGACTGAGCCACAGAAACGTCACAGCCAAGCTAATTGTTTTTTTAATCAACATTTGCCATTATAATATACCCAAGAAAATATATAGTTGGCCTCTTTTCATCAGCCTTGCTCCTATGCTTTGGCCAGCAGCCTAATATGCACACATTTAGCAGAGAGAGACGTCTTCCATCTGTCTCCCCACTGGGGAAAATGTGGCTTATTTCTGCATATTGGATTGCTATTAATGCTGCAGGAAAAAAGGTAGCTCTGGTAATCCTAATGGAAACAACCACAACATTAGCATCCACCATCCTATTTCCAGCTGTCTGTCACTCACTGTCATTGCTGTGCTGCTGAGACAGTTCATCATAAGCAGTGTATTCTGCACCTTCTTTTCAATTTTTTATTTCATTTCATTCTAACTCTTGCTTGTTGTTACATGGTGGCTTCTGTTTTGGAAGAATCCAGCAGAACACTTAGTGTCCCTGCTAACCACAGTCATGTTTCCAAATGATGCACTCCTATAAATAGTGGCTAGAGGGAGAACAAAGCAACACTGTGTGCAGCCCGGGACTGTTGTTAGCCTCTCTCCCCACCCACCCTTTCTGCTTTCAATCTTGCCATGCATCCAAAACACACACTTTGTTCAGCTTGCAGTCTTTCTTTCCCGTGAGGTGCTTTTGTTTGTGCAAGGGCTTCCTTTTGCGCCCAGCGCTTTGTGTGCTTTCCTTCTGCTTTGAGCCACCCTCCTCACCATTTCCTCTGCATCCTCCTAGTGTGCTTACAGATTGAAGGCAAGGGAATGGAGCTGCAGCCCATCCTATCCATTCTATCTATTAATGTGTGAGCTGGGTTCTACTGCTTAGGGGTGCTCTGTTGCTGTTCCGTGATTGGCTGCTGAAGCCCTCCAACCTCATTCACGGTCAAAGGGGGTTGTACATGGAGCTGGGCATCATGGTGTATTTGGAGTTGAAGTTCTTGGTGCAAGGTTGCTGCATGAATGCAAGGGATGTTCCCAATCCTGGGATGTTGACCACAACACCAAATACCTAGCCCTCTTCTTCCTTAAACTGGCAACTTTGCAACAACTAACCTGCTGTAATTGCACTATGCATAAAATAAAGATTAATGACGGAGCACTCACTACTTGTGTATGAAATCCTGGAGCACTTTAAAATGCATGGGATGCTCTGCGAAAGTGGGGGAAGCATTTGTTATAAGCACAGCTAAGACTCATCTGCATGCTATTGTATCTTCTTTCCCCACCTCTTCTCTTATAGACTTCAGTGGATGCAGATGACATTTCCATGGTGGAGGTGAATATCAGAAGTTCCTTTTTAATTTTATTTTACTGAAGGATGAAAATGTCATATTTTCAGCTCATTTGAGGTTTTGGTGGGAGGGACAAAAGAAAATAAAGACACCAGTGTTTCTATATATTAGCCTTTCCCTAATAGTTCATATGCTGTTATATTTCAAATATTGATCATTCTTTTGGTGCTGTGATGTGATATAGTTGTAATATTCATCCTAATGGCTTATTTGTACATTCCAATATTTAGGGATGGGCAAAATGCATTAAGAACACAGTGTGTTATTTCTGCTTCTCCTTGGAAACATTATGAAAGCCCCATCCAACTGGGGCTCAAGCCATCCTGGTTCCTAGATGCTGCAAATTGGCTTTTATTCTGCTGTTAAACATTCAGAAATCTTTCTTTCAAACCAAAACTGAAGCAGTGTCCAAGATACACAGCTTCTTGGATAGATGTACAGCATTCGGGAAAGGCTCCTGGAAGTGGTCATGGTATCACTTTCACTGGCACTGCATACAACTGTAACATAAAACAGTCCTTCCCAACCTTGGGTCCCCAAATGTTCTTGGACTAAAACTCCCAGAAGCCTTCACCACTAGCTGTGCTGGCCAGGATTTCTGGGAGTTGTAGTCCAAGAACATCTTGGACCCAAGGTTGGGAACCATTGACAATAAGATATTAGAGCATTCCACACACGCAGCACCATCAGAAATGACACAAAATTGCATTTCCAGTGCAATGTCCAAAAATGTCATGGACAGCACTTCTGGGAGGTTTCTTGGAGTGCTAGAAACCTGTATTTGTAGCACTCCAATGCATTTTGTGTACAGCATCAGTTTTGATTTAAAGAATGAATTCAGTAGTTCAGGAACTAACACAGCAGGGTTATGGCTAACTGGGGATGTACTGTTGTGGGAAAAGAAATGATGGATCCATTCTGTTACTCAAAGGAGTTACAGTGTTTGGCAGTTGTTATGACCATAAGCAATTGAATTGCTGGATAGCTCATTGGTTTTGGTCTCTGGCTGCGGAGTCAGAGGTTGGGAGTTCGATTTTCCACTGTGCCTCCTTGATCAGGGCTGGATTCAATGATCCATAGGGTCCCTTTCAGCTCTTCAATTCTAAGATCTTCAATTTGTTACACATAATTAATCACATTGTAACAAATTCTCCCAGCTCTGGCTATCTTACATTTCTGTTCTGCTGTTCCGAAGTCAACTGCCAGCCTTTACTACATCTACATCCCAGTAAGGTGCAATCCTTTGCACAACACTTGAAACAATTAGAGGTGAAGTCTGAGTATGCATGGAATTGGCCAACAAAGTTCCACACTGTGCACTTACGTCAAACTTTAAGATTTACTTCTAAACAAACGTACATTAAATGAGGCTAGTTATTTGAGGTATATGCACAATTCAGAAACAATTATCACAGTTAATGGCATGAGGCAGAAACCTGTTCACATAGAAGTGGGAAATTTTGCTCAACTGTTACTTTTATTTGTCTAGGACTTACATTTTGGAGCTTACAACTTTGAAGACAGCCTGGTAAGTTACATTCCAGTTTTAATAAGCTGTTGTATGGACAATTTGTTTCCTAATGGTGTCAAACACAGAAGACTTATTACAAGGGTATGTGAAATGGTAATAAATCTTGGCCTGAGAATCTAGAATGAAAATTCAGTAACTTCAAGAACCCAAAATGTGACAGGAGACTGTGTTAAGCTCCCAAAACTGGCTTTGATTGTGAAATATTACACACTGCCCTCATCTTGTTGTGTACAACAACTAACTGTCCCAGGCAGGGAACTGTGCCAGCATCAAAGTACAAAATACAGCCTTGGCCACTTTAAGGTGGCTTGGGAGAGGGTCATGATCCAGTTGCCCATTCAGCTAAATATTTATGTGAATTTTCATCCATGGATTGGATTGACAGAAATTGCATACTGTTATTAGGGCTGTGGAAAAAATGTGGGAGAGGGAACTACAACACCCAGTATACCCCATCCATTTTGACGGCCAATGGCCAAGCTACCTAGAGGTTTCTAGGAGTTGTGGTCCAAAAAAAGCGACATATCCAAGCTCTCCTCTAACAGTCATATGAGAAAATAGTCATCTATTTAGGGGACCTAATTTGCTAACAATTTGACACAGCAATGAAAGTGAACAGAAGCAGAGTATCTCTGATCTTCTTTACATCTTTGGTGTGAGTCTGTATGTTGCAGGATGACACAGTAGAGTCCTCAGGTATAGAAAAGACTGTACCACTTCCAAATGCAATTGTGCATGTGTGTCTTTTTTTTTTAATGCACATCTGAGGGGGAAAAACCCTCTTCATTGCAATTAGCAAAATAATATTCCTTGGAGCAGGTGAACCTCTGGCTATTCTCCAAGCTGCATTTTTCCTCTTCTCCCAGGCAGGAGGATTCAGAGGCAGTATCTCCTCACACTGGCAGTCTGAAGAGGTGTAGACCTCTCTACTTCCACCTTTGTGGCAAAGCTCTGAATCATTATATAAAGTAGCTTATACATCAGCATAAGGGCTCCTCCCCATGGGACAAACATATCTATAAAAATGTCAGGTTCTGCACTGTGTGTTTCATTACTTTTCCTGATGGCCAGATGATGCCGGCTGGATTTGGTGTCGTCTGTGACTTTCTATCACTCTTCTCTTGCATTTCCATTTTTTAAAAAATTTCCGGGAATTTGTTTTTATTTGATCCGGGAAAAGCTTAACACTATGGCACTTTCAATTCATTTCCACATTGTAGGCTGTCAATTGGAAGTGTTTAATTACTTCATAAATATTAAACAAACAAACAGTTTTTGAAGCAACATGTCAAAGTATTTTATAAAGAATTTAAAATATTTCAGAGAGGGAAGAGTAGTTTTCAAAGATGTTTCGCTTTGAAATCTGGAAACAAATCCCTGTATGCTGTGCTCTCCTTTCAATGAACTGGGAACGAGCATAACCAACCAAGCTGGTACTCTTGACTCATTTGGAATAGACCTCGTTTTTCAATTTTGGGCTTTTTCTTCCACCCCCACAATCATCTTGTCCAACCAAAGAAGTATAATACAAGACAAACACCCTCCTTCCTTACCAAAAATCAGAGGCAAACAAATGACCAAATTACATATATTGATCGATATCATCCTAGCATACTGTTTCACACCTCATTGAATAAATGCAATAAATAGCGTACTAACAGTATCAAAAGCATTTGAGACTATTTCATCTTTATTCCTCTTCAATTCTTGCATTAACTTTTCCAAAAGAGCAAAGTGCCAAATGTGTTTATGTCAGCTGTTGTGAGTTATATCTTTTGTATCTTTCTACTGACTGGTTATTTCTTGTTGTGCCACTGCCAACAGGAATGAGATCAAGTAGCAGTAGTAATTAATTAAGGAAATTCAGAGGCATAACACATAAATCTGCAACCACGATGTAACATATACATAATTCTTCAACAGGATTAAACATTGCATCTTTATTTTTTAAGTATTTGGACATTAGAATCTTTACAAATTTAGCCAAATTGAAGAAACCCAATCATAAACAGTGATGGACATAAGTTAAAAATTATGTTCCTTAATAGTCTAAATTAAGCATGTCCCAGTTAGGAAGGACTGGTATAAATAAACTCAATACACTTCCCAAATTAATGTTTTGTTATAAATCCTCCCTATATGATTATCATATAACATGATCAAGAGCTGGCAAACACTGATGAACAAATTATTTTTAAAACAAATTTTAAAATCTAGAATTTCTAAAAAAAATTAATGTATTCGGAAGCTATAAGGGGTGGCAAGGAAATGCCAGATATAGTTAAACATCAGGATACTTTTTATCTTCATAGAATTGTAGCTGTGAAACCTAACAACTTGAGTAGGTGGAAACAGAATCCTTAATGGCAGAAAAAATTATGTTTATAGCACTGAGTTGCTCTGAAGTTAGCAAGATTAACAATCTATTTCTCTAGCCGCATTACTCATAGAAAAGAAATGGCATAAGAAATTGGCACCTTTGCTTTCACTCCTTACTCCAATTATTTTCTTCTACCACCACCCCTTTTTGCCACCACATCAGAAGTATTCAATTCTCAAACTGGAAACTATTTGGGTAATCAACAAATTAGAGAGAAATACCAGTTGCCTCAGGCTTGTGGTTCCATATTTACCAGACTTTGCATGTTACTAACATGGAGGAAATAAAAGAACAAGCCAGTCAGCCTCTCACACCTTTGTGAGCAACTTCTAAAAATAAAATAAAATAAAATTAAAATAAATAATATTAAAAACCACACACAAACAAACAAACAAACATGGGGATTGGGATGTGGGTTATTCCATTCTAGTGGAGACATAGAATAGTAACCCACTTGTACCCATTTCTGTGTGAGTTGTTATATGGACTACTATAAAAATTATCTGTTACTGGCATTTAATCCTAATTAGGCATGCCTATATTTCTAACAAATATTTCAGTTTGTGCTGTAGAGATGCAGAAAACTGTAGTCTTTCTCACCCATGTGGTGAACCTCCTCAGAAACAGCTAAATTCTGGGCTCTCATATACAGTGTAATTGAACATGTTACTAATAAAAAAATTCTTTTGATCTGTCTTTGGCATTCCTAAATATCTTTGTGGGTGACACTTTAAACTACTTTGGCATTTTAAAAATAGATTAATGTTAGCAGCTGGGTTTTTAAAAGATTATATTGCTATGTCATTACTAATATGCAAGTTTTAATTCAATTTAATTCCTTTTAAATCTTTCAAAAATAGAAAAATGCCCCCCAGGTCCTGAAAGTAACATTTGTAAAATAACAATAAACATTATTTGCTTCCCCATATAACATGTTTGTATTAATGTTATAAATGGAAAGAACAGAATTTAATTATTTGCCTCACTACCCCCAAAAGTAACACATTGCAAGTCACATCAATATTCAGGAAGGCTTTCTTATCATCATCACACTTCATGTTTTTTTAAAAAGATCTTCACCTCTTCAGCTTCTGGGTATCATCATACTCTTATCCACAACAGCCCTACCCCACCTGAAATTGCAAACATCAATGTATCATGAATGGAACCTAAAGAAACAAAACAAAAGAAAACAAGACAAAAAGATGTGGCACCTTAAAGACTATTATATTTTAATGTAAGCTTTTGTGGACACGTCCACTTCATCAGACTTATGGAAACAGAATGAAATAGCAGTTTCACAAGCAGAACATTCTAAATATCAGTTGGATCTTGGGTAATGGCACATCCACATGCAGTAATTTATGGCCTATGTGTTTTAGGGCATTGTTGTAAATTTTCCTCCAGGAGACAGAAAACAGACACCAGGCCTGAGCAAAGATAAGGGGGGGGGGAGAGAAGAGAGAGATGGGGTGGGGCAGGGCATGGGAGACTGGGGATTTAGTTAAAACACAAGAGGGGAGAAAGAATATATAAAAGTAAATGGCAAAGAAATCACATGTGTTAATGTAGAGAATATTGACAGTTTTTTACCTTTGAGCCTTGTGATGAGAGATGGGCTTGGTAGTTATGAAGAAAATAACAGAGGCAGTAGATGACAGCAGAAGTATTACATTTGATAATGATGTAAGAAACCCAGACTTATATTTAGTCCATTTATATGGGTGTCCATCATGCGTATAAATTTTACCTCAGCTGTTTCCCTCTGTGTTCTTGATTTGTAATCATTCTGTTTTGAAATAGTGACTTTCAAATCTTCTACCAAGTGTCCTAGTAGACTGAAATGGTTGGAGACAGTTTTCTCTGTGTTGTGGTTTCTGATGTCAGATTTATGACCATTGACCTGTTTCTGTGGAGATTGTCCTGTTTGTTCTATGTAGAGTGCAGAGGGGCATTGTTGACAAAAGATGACATAGATCACATTAGCTGAGGAGCAAGTGAAGGTGCCTTTGATATTGTATGAGGCATTGTTACAAAATGATATATAATACAATGTACAATACAGTACTCACCCCACATGATTAAGGAACAAATCAACAAAGCAAGACACATACCCAGAAGTAATTTACTGCAAGACAGACTCAGAAGACAAAATGACAGAATACTGCTAGTTGTCACTTACAGTCCTCAACTGAGACCACTCACATGCGTCTTAAACTATCTCCAGTCCATCTTTGACAAGAACACTTCACTCTCCAAAGCCCTTAGTGGGAGACCCATATTTGCCTACAGATAATGCCCCCAACCTCAAGCAAATATAAAAGCAGCAAGGACCACAAAACAGCAACACGGATGGGGGGACTAAACCCTGCCACAGACCCAGATACCAACTCTGCCCACACATCGATTCTGGCAGCACGATTACAGGACCTAAAAATGAAAAAAAAATTGACCTAATTTTTTTTCTGTCTCCTGGAGGAAAGTTTACAACAGTGCCCTAAAACACATAGGCCATAAATCACTGCATGTAGGTCTGTGAAGATTCTCAGTCATCCAGGTGAGGTTACCTGGAAGTTGAGTTATGGCAACTGGATTTATTTCATATTAGGTTGAAACGTTTCGCTACTCGTCCAAGTAGTCAGTCTGAGGAGAGTTGGTAGGAGACCCCTGATATATCCTTCACATTGGTTTCACTTCCCCCTAGTCTGAATAGGCTCGTTAGATGGACAAAGGACGGAGATTATATGCATTGGACCGCATATACTATATTGCTCCTGTTGTGTTTTGCTGTCCGGTCTTTTGGGTGGATGAGTCTCTGCTTTAGTGTGTTTGTGGGTTTGAAGCGCACGGGTATGTGGTGTTTACTAAAAATCCTTTTGAGCTTTTCAGACACACCTGCCATGCAAGGAATGACCAGGAAGTTGAGTCATGGTGACTGGACTTATTTCTTGTTAGGTTGAAATATTTCGCTACTCATCCAAGTAGCTTCTTCAGACTGAAGAAACTACTTGGATGAGTAGAGAAACTTTTCAGACTAACAAGAAAGAAGTCCAGTTGCTATGACTCAACTTCCAGATAACTTCACCTGGATGACTGAGAATCTTCACAGAAGGAATGACCAGGTTCTTCCATCGGCTCTGGGTCTCAGATTGTTCCATTGTCCTGCTGGGTTGGGACATTGACTTGTTAAAGGCCCATTTTGGATATCCACAGGCCTTAAGGGCTGTCTTCAGATGTCTGTCTTCCTTCTTCTTGACTTCTGTGGAGGTGGGGATGTTTCTTGTTCTGTGGTTAAGCACACTGATGACCCCTAGTTTGTATTGATCAGTGTGTGTAGGTTTTCTGTAAATTTCTCTTCCTAAGCTGCCATTGGATCCTATGATGACTGCACAGTCCAGGAAAGCCAGCCAGCACAGGAGGGGCAATGGCTCAGGACCACACTCAGCAGTGTTCCTTCATTTGAAGGACAAAGGACACTCATTTAATGGCCAAGATGCACCCATTTTGGACTGAGAAGACAGGTGGTTTGAGAGAGGGGTCAGGGAGGCCATACATGGGCATATAGAAAATCCCTCACTCAGCAGGGGTGGAGGCCTTAGACACAATCTGTCTCCTACTTATAATGCTGCCCTTTCATCCATCCCCAGAAAGATCGGGACTATACCCACCAGAAAGGCCACTGTTAACAGCCCATGAGAATGGGTGGAGAGGGACTGCAAAAGTAGGATTGTCACTCACCCCCCCCCCTCCTTTGTCCGTCTAATGAGCCGATTCAGACCAGGGGGAAGTGAAACCAACGTGGAGAATATATCAGAATATATCAGGACTCAACTTCCAGATACTGCATGTAGATATATCATTCCCCAAAATCCAATGAATATTTAGAATGTTCTGCTTGTGAAACTGCTATTTCATTCTACATTTCATTCTGTTATCATATGTCTGATGAAGTGCACATGTCCATGAAAGCTTACATTAAAATATAATAGTTAGTCTTTAAGCTGCCATATGTTTTTGTCTTGTTCTGTTTTTGTTTGGTTCTTTGGATTTTGCCTGATATGCTTCCACAGACTAACACTGCTACCTCCCCCAAAACTAGAAGTATTTCTCTTCTTTGCATTTTATTTAGTTTCTTTTCTTGACTGACTCCACTCTTTGTATGTACATTATCCTGAGGCTCGGTTTGACTTGATGGGATAGAGTCTCAGGCTGTCTTTTTTAAACCGATGTGGCTTTCTCTTTTCCTGGAGTGGTGACAACTCAGGCACTTAATGGGTTTAAATATTTTCCTTAATGCATTAGACAGGTGAAGATTTGAATGCTTTTGGATGGAGAGGGGAAGATTCTTATAATGGACCGTCTACGGCAGCCCAGATACCCAGCATCGTTGTGACCTTCAGCAATGTCCAGAGAACAGACCTGCCTTTGGAATCCAATTCAGATGTGATCAACTCCAGGAACAGTGGCTATAGCTGGGAGAGAAACTCCAGCACCCACCTAGAATGGCTGTGTCAGGGTAGTGCCTTAGCTCCTACCTCAGGAAAAAGTATGTGTCAGCTTAGTGTAGAAAATCTTCCAAAACTACTTTGAACCAGAGGAAAAATAATCAATCCCTTTTCTATGTGGACTTGAAACTAGTTCTGTAAATCTGTCAAGAAGAAAAGGTGTGCTTTCATCATCTTTTTATGGTAGTTTGTTTTCTACATTGGTGATTTTTCTACCAGACCTCATTGAAGGTCAAACTAGATGATACATTTAGCATTTCAAAAGGAGTGCTCTCTGAAGTGGTAAAAAATGTCAGTTTGTCAGCATGTGATTTTCTTCACCTATGTATCTTGTATTTAGTGTCCTTTTTTGGAGATTGTTCACCGGAATATAAACATGAATTTAATTTGCAAGTCTGACTGTTATGGCACATGTCTCACAGGAAATTCTACTTTGGGAGGGGAGGGGAAAGGTTAATTGGAGGGAATATGCTAGTTTGACCTTTGCCAGCTTGTGAGGAGAAAGCCACTGAAAGCCCAATATGTGAATCTAGCCTCCAGATGCTTTCTCAGCAGTCCCATAACTTTGGACTCCCTTCCTTTCCCTTTTAGTTGTTTTCTCCCCCAAATTAGTTGTTTTCTCCTTTACCCCCTCCCTGTAGTGTCATGAGCAACAGAAATTCTGCCAGACTCTTTTCCATATCAACCACATGGCCAGTCTAGTACATTTTGCCACCTGAGCTGAAGGACAAGATGGTAGGAATAGAATAGAACAGAACAGAATAACACTTTATTGTCATTGCATGTGCAACAAAATCACCAGAGTGCTATCCAGACAGTGCATCACTCTTTCAGCTAAAACTCCATGTAAACTCCTTACAAAATTCCAACATAATGGTAATCACCATTTCACTCCCCAGATATGGGAGCTGAATGGCATGGTAGTTTAACACTGGGCAAGGGGACAACAGTCTTGCCTACCACACCTGAGGGAAGCAGGTTAGTTTAGAGAATATAGAGCAGGCCAGACACACGGTTCCGTCCTTTAAAAATTTAATGAAATTTCTTCCTCCTCCCATCCCCACCATCTGCTGTCTCAAATAGCCATGCAAATTTGCCTAATGCTAGGCCCAGGCCTGCCAGCTGCTCACTCCAGTTCACTATCCAGGAAACCAAGAAAATGGAAACACCAGTACACCAAAATGACTGATTGAGTGAACTGATCTCACAGTAGAACTCTGTTAACTGTCCACCCTTTTTTATTTGTATCACATAGAAGAAAGAGGACTTGGACTTAAATCCAGTTAGTATCCACTAGAGTAGACTTACTTAGTGAAAGGAAGCTACATAAGTGTTGACTTAGCAAGTTTCTATTATCAAGTCTGCTCTAGCTGGGATTTCCAGTTGGACTGAGGCCATCATATTTAGATAATCTTCCCAGATACAAAACAATTATTGGTTTAATGAGTTCTTTATGAAGAAGGAAGGAAGGAAGGAAGGAAGGAAGGAAGGAGAAGATTGTTTCATTTTCTCCTGAACTGTAAGGATTTAATCTAGCGATGGGCACAAATCAGAAAAATTGTGATTCATTTTGATTCATGATTTGTCAAGGTCAACAAATCATGAATGACAAATTTATGATTTTTTTTCAGAAAAATCGATGAATTGATTTGTCAATTTGTTTTTTACTTTAAAACCCTATAAAATGCCTTAGGGGCTGCTTGATAGCCAAATGAATTGCTGAATCAAACATCACTACATTGCATTGATTTGTGATTCATCAGGACATTGATTTGTGTGAATACGAATCAATGAATTAATGATTTTTGAATGAATTTGGCAATTTGTTTTTTTAATGCGTGCCCATCTCTAATTTAATTTGCTAGTATAAGGTGTCCCCAAATGGATCTAAATGCTTGAAAAATTCATAAGAGGAGGAGGGCTATGGCAAAGCTCCTATTGTTTTTCAGAGTGAGAGAAAGGGGATTAAAATCACCTTCCGTGCTTTCTCAGTTGAAAAATATGGTCCCTGTTTGAAAGAGATAATGATAGTTGCTGAACGGGGAAGTAGTGCATCTGTGTGTCTTCATACAAGCTCCTGTACTGACTCTATGGTAAAGTGATGCTTGTTTATTCCTTTCCTGCTGTTTTTACAAGGCTACTGCTGTGTGGTGTCTTTTTTAATAAGAAAAATAGGAGAAAAGAGGCAATGGGGGAGACGTTTCACTTTCTGGCAATTTTAAAGTAGGTCATGTTTATAAGTAGTCCATCTTTGCCTTCATGCACCTTATGTACCGCATTCTTCATCATACTGCTGTTAAAAAGCTGAGCTTTAAAAGCAAAAGAACCAGATATTACCCCTGAGAGCTGGTTCACACATGGTCCTTGTGTGGGCAGTCTGTGTCTCTCGTACTGATTACGCACCGTCAGCCACAGATCCTAACTGTTTGGCATGAGGTCCTGTAAGTTCCATCTGGAAAGGCAGCAAGCAAGGAAAAAGCCTAGAACAGTCTTTCTTAGTGTACTGACACTCTCAGATATGTCAGACTACAACTCCCATAAGCCTACAATACCAGAAGAGTTGAGGGGGGCTGTTTAGCGGCTTCCAACAGCAATCCAGTGCTCAGAATGAAAAGGATCTTAGAGCTTTATAGCCAGCACTGACATGAGACAGGTGTTGCAGAATGAAGGACAGGTTACAGTTTCTGTGGGAGGCCTTGGAGTCTACTCTCTGTTGCATTTTACAAGGGGAAATGTAGTCAACGTCTGATTTAAGCCTGTTTTCAAGAAGGGAGAACAGGGGCCTTGTTGATGCAGTTAGCACTTTGATAGCAGACTTAGCAGCCCTGTACAAATCACCTAGTCACAGATGTACCCTACCATAATGAGATGCATTAGATTTCTTCTTAAAGATAGTAATTATTTCCAATTTTACATCTATACATACAAATTAGCACATGTATATGTCACACAGATCTGTGCCCTCCTTTGATAGTGGGACACTTTTCTCTTGTGTGTGTATGTGTGTGAAGTGTCCATCCTGGGTATATGTTCTGCATGATGAACATCCCAGATTCAGTCCCTGGTATCTCCCACAAGGACTTGGAGAACCTGAAAGCTTGGAGAACCACTTCTAGCTGGTGCAGACCAGCTTTTCTGAACTTGGTACTCTCATCATGTGTTGGATTATAGGCTAGCAAAGGCAATAGTAAACCAGATGGACTACTGATCTCATTCAGTATAAGAGAACTTCTAAAGTTCTTAATTATCTAATTCCCAGAATGAAAAAAAAATTCCTATAGTAATACATCCTGCCTTAAATAAAGTGATGCTCAATGTTTATATGAAGTGAGAAATCGAGATATTCAGTCTGGATTCAGAAAGCAAGAGACACTAGATTGTTGTTGTTGTTTAGTCGTTTAGTCGTGTCCGACTCTTCGTGACCCCATGGACCAGAGCACGCCAGGCCCTCCTGTCTTCCACTGCCTCCCGAA
The DNA here is from genome assembly GCA_037013535.1 of Intellagama lesueurii. Classification (NCBI taxonomy): domain Eukaryota; kingdom Metazoa; phylum Chordata; class Lepidosauria; order Squamata; family Agamidae; genus Intellagama; species Intellagama lesueurii. The sequence goes on along the minus strand of JBAJHW010000003.1, from coordinate 165,944,540 downwards.
GTTGGGTCAAATTCATGTTGGTTGCTTCGATGACACTGTCCAACCATCTCATCCTCTGTCGTCCCCTTCTCCTCTTGCCTTCACACTTTCCCAACATCAGGGTCTTTTCCAGGGAGTCTTCTCTTCTCATGAGATGGCCAAACTATTGGAGCCTCAGCTTCAGGATCTGTCCTTCCAGTGAACACTCAGGGTTGATTTCCTTCAGAATGGATAGGTTTGTTCTCCTTGCAGTCCAGGGGACTCTCAAGAGTCTCCTCCAGCACCACAATTCAAAAGCATCAATTCTTCGGCGGTCAGCCTTCTTTATGGTCCAGCTCTCACTACCATACATCACTACTGGAAAAACCATAGCTTTGACTATGCGGACCTTTGTCGGCAAGGTGATGTCTCTGCTTTTTAAGATGCTGTCTAGGTTTCTCATCGCTTTCCTCCCAAGAAGCAGACGTCTTTTAATTTTGTGGCTGCTGTCACCATCTGCAGTGATCGTGGAGCCCAGGAAGGTAAACTCTGTCACTGCCTCCATATCTTCCCCTTCTATTTGCCAGGAGGTGATGGGGCCCGTGGCCATGATCTTCGTTTTTTTTGATGTTGAGCTTCAGACCATTTTTTGCGCTCTCCTCTTTCACCCTCATTAAGAGGTTCTTTAATTCCTCCTCACTTTCTGCCATCAGAGTGGTATCATCTGCATATCTGAGGTTGTTGATATTTCTTCCGGCAATCTTAATTCCGGCTTGGGATTCATCCAGTCCAGCCTTTCGCATGATGTATTCTGCATATAAGTTAAATAAGCAGGGGGACAATATACAGCCTTGTCGTACTCCTTTCCCAATTTTGAACCAATCAGTTGTTCCATATCCAGTTCTAACTGTTGCTTCCTGTCCCACATATAGATTTCTCAGGAGATGGATAAGGTGGTCAGGCACTCCCATTTCTTTAAGAACTTGCCATAGTTTGCTGTGGTCCACACAGTCAAAGGCTTTTGCGTAGTCAATGAAGCAGAAGTAGATGTTTTTCTGGAACTCTCTGGCTTTCTCCATAATCCAGCGCATGTTAGCAATTTGGTCTCTAGTTCCTCTGCCCCTTCGAAATCCAGCTTGTACTTCTGGGAGTTCTCGGTCCACATACTGCTGAAGCCTACCTTGTAGGATTTTGAGCATAACCTTGCTAGCGTGTGAAATGAGTGCAATTGTACGGTAGTTGGAGCATTCTTTAGCACTTCCCTTCTTTGGGATTGGGACACTAGATACTATACTGCAAATAGATGTTGGTTTAAGGAACGTACCAATAATTTCAGAAGAAAAACAGATGACTGTACAGCCTTGTATATAGCAGATGTTCTCCTTTTTAAACTATCACTGTCTATGTTAAGAGAGCTAAAACGAGGGGATGGGACTAGTTTGTTCCTTTCTTTCCTTTGTTAACATTAATCCTGTCGTAAAGGTCTGAATAAGGTTGTAGTTTAGCTACCAGGCACTGGACATAGCTGTTTTTTAATAAATGGAGTTTTCTATAGTTGTTGTGTTCTTGTTGCAGAAAAACAAAACAATTCTGGTCTAGTTTCCCGACCTGTGGGAAGCCTTAGATGACATGGGCCATATGCATATTAATCTGCTTAAGTAATTAATCTACTCTTGTTCCAGCAGAGATGGAAGTAATCAGTAGTGCCTATAGGCATACCCTTATGGTTGCTTTGTGAACCATTCTGCTGTAGGTATCATGGGGGGGGGGGGGGCAGAAGCTCAGGACTCAGTGCTTGAAACAGAGCTAATATAGTAATTTAAATATTATAGTAATGCAGACATATCCATCACGTGAAAGGCATTTCACATATTCTCTGTGTGATATCTATAATACACATTCTGTGATTCTGTCAGCAAGATGGCAAGCCACCTGAAAGGTGAAAGGGAGACCTTCCACCTTTGTGTCATCATAACTACTCATTTCTGGCCAAAGAGCCACTAAGAAGAAAAGCAACCCCAATTCTGCTGACATGTTCCCAGTAATAGTTTCTGTCCCTCTTTCTTCTCTCCTCCTGAACCTGACAGAAACTGTAGCTGATACAGGACAGTATCATCACAGCAAAAGGCACTGCCAGTTCTCTTGCCAGCCAGACATGAGTCATTGTCTTTTGGCACTGATAACATATCTAGAATGTATTTTGTGATATTTTGTTATTTTGAATATCTAGATGTACTTTTCTTTAAAAAAATAAATAAACAAAATACGTATAAAACCCTACAAGCTTCCTGTAGTTTGCCAAATATCTGTGTCGTTCTCTTATTATTTCCTCCATCATTACTTTGGGACTGAAAACAAGATTATGAGGTCAAGAGGAAAGAAGGAAAGGCATATTTTAAAAACAAGATCATTGTTCCCCCTAATCAAAATAAAAAAAGATTAAAGTGATCTATTAAAATTCCCCCTTCTTCTGTTAGTGCAGAATATTGGTCTCAAACACAAGGTACAGTAGATAGTAAATTGATCAACTGTAAGAAGTTGTCATCCAGTCCCTCCCATTCCCAAAGGAAATTCAGAAATTGGGAACTCTATCCTTGTACACAATGGCTCCAAAAATGGGCACCAGGCTCTTCTCGGACTACAATTCCCAGAAGACCTAAGCATTGGTTGTGTCACGTAGGGATTCTGGTAGTTGCCGTGCAAGAAAATCTGAGCCCTCATGTTCGGGAATCACTTGTATATATCAGCTGCATCCCTCCTGATGTGCACTCTTAGGGCGCCTATGAGCGAGAGATTGAGAGAGAGAGAAGAACAAGAACGTTCACCAGTCACATAGCTCTGCTGCAAAGGAGCATCAGGAATGCATTTGGGATTTTCACAACTGTACAAGGTCAAGCCCTGATAAAGGAGTGGGTAAAATATTTGGAATTATAGCAGAAGCCTTTGAGCTATTCTGTTAAACTAAGGCTGCAGTCTCATGCATACTTGCTTGTCAGTTAGTATGAATAAATTCGGCAAAATCTCTTTATATGTTCACACGGGCTTATACATTGCTCTCATTGAAAGATATAGAACAATAAAAACAACACATAAAATCGGTATAGGATTAGCTTTAAGCTATACAATACCTGATAGACTAGGAAGGGCTTATAAAAATAGGAAAGTCTTCAATAATAATAATTGTGTGCCCTCAAGTCAACTCTAGGCCTACAGTAATCTGAATTGGTTTACTGTTCCATTCTGGGGGTTCTTTGGGATTGTGCAAGTTGCCAAAGACAACACATAGTGGCTCTCTTCCTGGGAGGCACGGTGGGGAATTGAACACCCAAACCTTGGCTCCACAGGCAGGTGTTCCAACTCATTGTGTATCATGCACCTAAAATAAGAGTTACTAGAGTCTGTTGCTTGCCAGGGGAAGAGAATACCAAATGCTGCATAATGGCACATTAAATGCCCTGCTTCAAAATTTACTCCTAAATAAGGATGTATCAGATCAAGCTGTCCCAATGTTTCCTTTGTTCTCACAGCAGAATGTCAATTTAATTAAACACGGTGACAATCCAGCTTCCTGCTACATTTTCTGCAATCCTTCCTCCTCCACACAAGTTCCCTCACTTATGGTCTCTTCTCTCCACTCAACATCTCAGTTCCTGCATGCAAATAGCTCTACTTGTGGGACAATTATATGGGCATGTGCTGAAGGAAAACTGTAGTGGAGGGTATGGATGTGACCTTAAATTCCTTTGTGTTTGTTCTTATAATCAAGCCCTTCATGGCCTGGAACTTAGCTTCCTAAATACCACCTTCTTCTTCATCAGCTTGTAGGCACACTCTGGTCACCTTTAGAGACTCTTCACTGCAGAGGTCCCTCCATTGCCCTCTGAAGTCAGGCTGGTCATGACAGCAGAACCCTTCATGGTTATGGCATGCTATCTGTGGAAAGAAATCTCTCCCTATGGAGGCTCATTGGACACCACCTCTGATGCCACTTTGGTGAAAACCAAAGACTTCTTCGTTTTCCCAGCATGAATACCATCAAACTAATTGCAGGTTCAGGGTTTATCTCTTTAGCTAAATGTTGCAGGCTGTTGTTAAATGCTGCTTTCTTACTGGTCCAGAAAAAAAATCAAGAAAAGACCATGTGGTCCTCAAGATAGCACAGTTACAAAAGTAGGGATTACTTTTATTAAACCACTAAAGATTGCTGTTTGTTTGATTTTTTTTTAAAGTGGTCCAATAAAGGTATTGTATACTCTTGGATGTGTGTGTGTTTTTTACTAGAGCTTCAGGGGGATTATTTCTTGGACTACAATTTCCCAAATCCCCCACCAGATATGCTGGCTGTGGATTTGGAGACCTGTAGTCCAAAATAATAATGATTCAAATTTCTGCTTTTTCCTCCTTTATTCATTCACCTATTGAACTTTTATTTATTATGAAACCCCCACTCCACCCCATTTCTGTTTTAGCACTCTCTCGCAAGCCAGCCTGAACATTTTACTGAAAAGCGGTGTGTAAAAAGATTGTTAGAGCACAATTCCTAATGTGCATCTATTTAGAAGTATACTCCACCGAATTTGGTGTAGCTTGCTCCAAAGCAAATATGTACAGGATTGCCACCTTAGCTAATTAGATAAAGTTGTGTTGCACATCAGTTATTTTGAAAAGGCACCTGTCAATCCCACAAATAAATAAAGACCAACCCTAGAAAGCTGTGGTAAACCTGAAGGACTTCAGGAACTCAAATGCAACAAAATTTTATGTCTTAAAAGAAAAGTATTACTTCAGGACAAAAGGATTCCCATTAATTGCCCCCTTCCACATTTTTCAAACATTTTCTTCCAGTTTGTCAACTTTGGCATCTTTAATATGCTTTACTAGTACCACCAAACGTAAGTGGGTACTGAGGAAATACTTCCCTGGCTAGTAATGCCTTCTGAATCTGGAGTGTAAAGTTCAGCCAGGGAAGATTCTGTTGCTATAAAAAGATGTACACCTGTTAGAACATGTCTGCTTACAAGGGGATTGAAATGAGGGCATTAATCAGTGAATAACTTGCTCCTGGACCTCTTGTATGTGTGTGTAAACTGTTGTCCTTTGCTCACCACCTCTCATCTTGGAGGTTTTTCTTTTCACACATCCAAATTTCACAACAAGGTAAACTGGCTTAGGTTACAGCTGTATGGAGAAATGGTTTCACTGACTGTTTTTAATCAATGTATCCAAATCGGCACCTTTGGAACCGCATGGATCTGGACATAATTTGATGTCAGAAGTAACTGTACGTCCGGGCTTGCGATGCACTGGGCTGAATAGCAATCCAAAATGTACACAGCAATATGTAGATTCTCTTTATATATACAAAAAAATATACAGATTTCTAAAATAAACACAAATATGCTTCAATGTTTATGGACAGTACATACAAAAAAAGAGACATTCACCTGAGAAAAAGGTGCACGCACGCACACACAAGAACATGGGGGTGGGGAATGAGCTATTATGCAGCTGGTGATTTGACTTCCATGATTGCTCTCCTTCCTGCTCCACTATGCTTGGTCCTTTTGTGTGTAGTCACCTGAGTTTCATCCACAGGGCTGGCTTGCACAGGAGGCCAGTCACGTACAAATGTATGTGTATGAAGCTGCCTTACACTGAGCTAGTCTATCAGTCCAAATCTTACAGTACTGCCTACTTCACAAACTGGTAATGACTGATCAGAGTTTCACAGATGAGTCACTGCTAGGCCTGTTGAAGTCGATGGGAATTGAACTTGGGATGTGTTGTGTGCAAAGCGTTTGGCTCTGTTATGGTGCTATGACACTACCCCTTGCGAGCAAAAGTGTCAAGATCAGCAGCAGCAGCAGCAACAGACCCTGTGGTTCACTATTCATGAGTGCATTTCTGCTTTTTCACAGACTGTGCTTGGGAGATGGAAGGCCCTCGAGCCCTTGGCTGGATGCCTACGCCATGAAACCCTCCTCCGCCTCCTCCTTAGGGATCTGACAGCCAGTTTTAGAAATACAATCTTAATTCCTCGTTTCCGCTTAAAAAATTGTAAGTGCAGAGATGAAGCAATCACATGTATACAAGTGGGAGCAAAAGTGGGAATCCTAACACTAGGGAGAAAATGTCTTTAGGAAACAAGTAACTGAAGGGCCTTGTCTAGAAATTCTCATTGAAATGAGTGGGGTTTACTTCTAAGATAACATGCTTAGCCATCTTCTGTGAGGCTGCAGTTGGGACATGCCACCTGCATTTGCCACTGCTGTGAGAACAGGCAGGACACTGTGTAGGACTGTCCCATGGACCATATGGATACGTATATCCATCATGTTTGGTTCCAAGGAGCTGTTTTTGGAACCCGCACAGAAGACAAGGAGCCATCACCACTGAGATCCAGCTCTTTCATTCAGGGAACGGAGCTCCCTCCACTTGTTTATCTCATGGCGACGCTCACCGCATGTATGGGAAGTTTGGACTTTGAAAAGAAACATTCAGTGTGTTTGTGACACAAAGGGGGAATGGTTTAGCATTAGAGAGAGGGGTTATGTTTCCTGCTGCACATGGCAGGTGAGCTGGATCCACCCCCTGTTTAAGCAGTGTTCAGGACTCTCAGTTTGAATGAGAAGCAACTTAAATAAATGTTGATGAATTTAATAGTTGATTTGAATGAATGAATGAATGAAATTTGTCTAATTTATTTCACTTCATTTAATTTGTTTTGCATTGAATTAACCATAAGGAATAAATACTGTCTGAAATCCCACAACAAAAATTATGTGGCACATGGCTGATGATGACTTCAGTCACTGTGGTTTTTCAGAAATTACAATTTCTACCAACCACTGGAGATCCCAAGCCTCCCATGGGATACCTTTTGTTGTAGGGAAGCCATTTTGTTTTGGGGAAAATAACCTAAAAGCTGTTAGGATCACGTCCAACCTTTACCTTTCTAAGATAAAGGCTGCAAAGAAAGCTTACTTCGCTGTCCGGATAAGCGAAGCTTCCAACCAGCAGGCGGAACTATTCCACATAGTACGCGATCTATCTGGAATTGGTCACAGTGATTGGCCTCCCCCTAGTATCTCACCTGACCATTTTGCAGCATTTTAAAAATCTAAAGTGGAGGCCATCCGCCGGGACCTAACCCCCTATTTGAAACCAGTAGATCGAGCTGAGACATCCAGCGCACTGTCTTGTCCGATGAGAATTACTTACTTTCAGCTGGTGATGTCACTTGACATTGACAAGGTACTTGATCGCTGCTGTGCCACCTCCTCCTCCCTTTACCCTTGCCCGGCCTGGCTAATCAAAGCGGCCAGGCCTGTGACAACTGAATGGGCCACTGCAATAATTAATGGGTCTCTTCAGGAGGGCAGGGTTCCCCTTGCCCTCAAGGAGACACTCATTAGGCCCATTAGGAATAAACTGAGCTTGGTGGCGGACAACATTGGCAATTATAGGCCCCTCACCAATGTTTCCTTCCTTAGCAAGGTTGTAGAGAGGGTGGTGACCAATCAGCTTCAGGCTCTCTTGGATGAAACCAATGCCCTGGATCCGTTCCAGTCAGGCTTCAGGCCACGTCACGGTACGGAAACGGCATTGGTCGCCCTGCTTGATGACCTACTGAGGGAGGCTGATAGGGGCAAAATGTCCTTGTTGGTTCTCCTTAATATCTCAGCCGCCTTTGATACCGTCGACCACAATATACTCCTGGGACGGCTTTCCGAGTTGGGGGTTGGTGGCATGGCTCTTGCCTGGCTCTGGTCTTTCTTGGAGGACCGTTCCCAGAGAGTCCAGCTTGGAGAGAGTGTATCGGCCCCGTGGCTCCTCAATTGTGGGGTGCCACAGGGCTCAATCATCTCTCCAATGCTGTTTAATATCTATATGAGACCGCTGGGAGGGGTCATCTGGGGGTGTGGTGCTTCGTGTCATCAGTATGCTGATGACACACAGCTCTACATCTCCTTTTTTCCAACAGCAGTGGATGCCGTTGCGTCCCTTGAGCGCTGCCTGGGGGCTGTACTGCAATGGATGCAAGAGAATGGACTGAGGCTGAACCCGGACAAGACGGAGGTCTTGAGGGTGGGTGCCCCTCCTATCAGTGGTTTGGGAAGCTCCCTCTCTTTTGGGGGGCAACTCTCAACACAAAGAGTGTGGTCCGCAGCTTGGGGGTCCATCTTGACCCAGCACTTACCATGGAGTCCAAGGTAGCGTCTGTGGTCCATACCGCCCATCTACATCTTCAGTGGATTGCCCAGCTGCGCTCCTATCTTGATGTTGGGGCACTTACCACTCTGGTCCATGCGCTCGTAGTCTCGAGATTAGACTACTTTAATGCGCTCTACGTGGGGCTGCCCTTGAGATTGATGCAGAAACTACAAATGGTCCAGAATACGGCTGCCAGACTGTTAACTGGGGTGAAAAAATATCATTACATTTCCCCCACTCTGGCGGCCTTACACTGGTTGCCCATTCATTTCCGCATTGACTTCAAGGTATTAATGCTTACATATAAAGCCCTAAACAGTTTAGGACCTCGATACCTGGCAGAGCGCCTGCTCCCACCTAGCTCTACTCGTGTCACTCCATCTAGCCAGGCTGGGCGGCTGAGGGGCTTGACCCCAAGAGAGGCCCAGAAGGAGAGAACTAGAAACAGGGCCTTCTCAGCGGTGGCCCCTCGCCTCTGGAACATCTTGCCCCCTGAGATTTGCCTGGCACCCTCGCTGGGAGTTTTTAAGAACAAGCTGAAGACTTGGTTCTTCAGGCAGGCCTTCCCCCTTCCATCGCTTAGTTCCCTTTGTTTTCCCATCTTGGACTTTGCTTACTTCTCTTTTTTGTTTGGATATTGTCTGTTTTAATTCTTGTTTTATATTGCTCGGACTGTAAGCCGCCCAGAGTAGATTTGTTTGAATATATATGGGCGGGGTAAAAGCCAAATAAATAAATAAATTGGGAGCTGTAGGACAAAGAAGAAATGTCTAGCTTCCAAAAATCACAGCCACTGGCAAAATCATCCTGGTTGTGGCAACTTCCAATAATTAAGGACTTCCAACCCCATCGTGCAACCCTTACAACTTCTCTATGAGAAAAGAGATCCCAAGTGAGCCTCAGAACATTAAGGGGAGGGAAGCAGAAATTCTTAATGCTTTAATTATTAAATTAATATCCCACCTTTCTATTACCCAGGGTGGTCCCCTGGTCACTTCTCTTCTTTATGACAAGCTATGGGTTGTAGTTCTACTTAAAGTAGAGTAGGTATACATAAGTATGACTTTTATGCACCTATTAGCTTAAATTAGCATATGCAATTTTAAAGGAAAAATGTCTCTCTTTTTGGTGATGCCTGTCCTCCTTTTCAGTGAGGCGGCAGTGGCCACCCCTATAACTAAGGCTGTGCATAATACACATTCAGGCTACAAGACAGAGTGAATGGCCGTGTTTCTCTTTCAGTTTCTTGCGTTATAACAGCTGTTCTTGGGAGATACTATCTATGAATGAACATGTGGTGTTGGAATGAGCTAAGATGTGAGCTTTTCACCTCTGGAGACACTGAGTTCAAATTTCAGCTGGGATTGCTCAAGTGAAAATGTGTTCAATGATTTTGTTTTCCCAAGTACAAGGAACCATTTGGCAGTCTATTAAAATCCTGCAAATTGGCAGATGCTCCCCATAGACGGTGGAAGACTGGGAAAGTGGGAGGTTGCCATGGGTCAAGACTAAAGTGTGCATGCTGAATTGCTAATGAGAGGCCTCAACATGCTGCCAGTCCCTATGGAATTCCAGATAGCCTGGGTTTTATATCTTTAGTGTGTTATCAAACTACTTTTTAAAAAAATCATTTTAGTGTGACTGTCAACCAATTAAATAGTTTCAGTTGATAAATAAGACTTTGAACCACTTATTTAATCAAACTGATTTAAATGTGCATCATACCATTACTTCAACAGAGCAGGCTGTGAGTAGCACAAGAGACAGGATCCTTTGTGTCACATGAAATGGACCATGTTAGCAGAAAATGTGAAGACCTGGGTGGAGGAAGTGGCATTTATTTCTGTTACTAATATGCAGCAGAGTGTTAGACAAGGATGTTGTCACGTCCACCCAGTGTTCCTTGTTTATTTTCCCTAAACACAGGTCCACCCTCTGGATACGTTTCCTCTCTTCACGCTGCCACCAACCAACCAGTGGATTTTATCCACACTATACCAAATAGATGTATTTTAGACACGTGCTGCCAATACAACAGATTTATTGATCTTATAGTTGTTATGTAAATCACAGATGTAAATCACAGATGTTTAGAATCATTCATTAAATAGTATTTGATTACACGTTGGCTTGTATGTGTTTTTATTCACTTTAACAATGTTCTTTGACTATCTATTTATTCTCTATACTTTATAACTCTTTCCTATTCTTTCTAACACTCCACTTTCCAATCTCTGTCATAACTTTCTCAATTCAATCTTCTAACTCTCTCTCTTCAATTCTCTATCTATAAACCTCTTTTTTTCTAACTGTCTCTCTCTAACTGTCCAACTGTTCTTTTGGTTCCGCCCCTCCTGTCCTATCATAGGCTCCTGCACTTGAGCTCCACATGATGGACAGGAGTGACGTGGCATTCCGCCACATAAAGGATGTCTCTTTTCTATGCTTCTTTTAAACTTCCAATGTGTAGAAATTATGGTGCAACAGGTTAAACAGGATGTTGGTTGGATGTGACTTCCTGAAGGTTCATCTGTAGGTGAGGTGAACTGCATTATACATCTGTGAATGAAAGGTCTCTTTTGTATTAGTGCTTTAGCTTTTGAGGACCCTTATGAGAAAGATACATCTGGTGCTGACAGTGTATTTTTCAATGTTTTTATTTGATAGAGAATTTTGTACTGATTTCATTATTTTTAGCTCAGAGTTAGGTGAACTAAAAAGAACTGGAACAGAACTCTGTCAGCCAGATAATTACAAAGCCCACCATCCTATTGCTAGTCCCAACCAGAGTAGACCCATTGACTCAGTGAGTTTTGCAGAGACCTTGACTTACACTTCAGCAACTGATTTAACAGGTCTGGTCTTAGATAGGACTAGCAACAGGACACTAGCCAAAGTGTTTCACTTCAAACTTCTAAGGATAGTTTTGCAGTGTTTGGGGGGGGGCACTAGCAGACTGACCTTTGTGTGACAGACTGCACGGTGGTTGCACACTTTTTAAATTATTATTTCACTTTATTTTTATTATTCTTATTACCCACATGAAACACCATTTCCTGGTGAAAGGAAGGGCATGAGCTTTCAGAAATGCTTCCTTCAGTCCTTCATCTCATTTGCTTTTTGTCTCCTATCCTTTCAGGAATGAGCTCACAGGAAAGCTCTGGAAGAAACAAATCCCATAAGAAATATGGAAGGATAATAAAATAAAAGCATATATACATATATGCTTTTATTTTATTCTTCCTTCTCTTTATCATTTAAGAAACTCTTGTTTGTTTCATGTTCTAATTGTTTTAATTACATCATTATTCAATTTCATTATTAAGTCATTAACATTATATTTGTTTCATTACTCATGTTTGTTTTCTTCACTGATGGTCCCTGTCTTTAATAGTGAATATCTGAACAAAACCGGAGCAGGATGCCTTCTCCTGAAGAAGCCCTCCAGGAAAATCTCCCTCTTTTTGCTATTTGTCATGACAGGAAAAGGTATTTCTTCTTTGCCATTTCAACCCCTGCTTGTGCCCCATTCTGTTTTCCATAAGCACCATGTCTTTGTATCCATCGAAGTGGTTATTTTTAACTGGCATGGATTTGCAACAGCAACAGGTATTACTGAGGGCCAGCATGCAAGAAATGCCAGGCCGAGGACAAGCAAGTACAGCATATACAAGGTATGAAACTTCATTAGCTATTAGTGTATTTCTGGGATGGGTCTTTATTCATCACAAACACAATGAATGCAGGAGGAGTTAATTGTAATCAGATTCCAAGTAACAAGACACCCATGTTGTACATATTACATAAAAACCTGAAAATAACACCTTCATTTTTGGGATACTTTAGATACTTTTACTTATTATAAAAGAAGGATCCACCCTCTATTTTAGCAGGTGTGCAAATGTTTAAGGTATGAGGTTACTTCCGTTATTTAAAGCGCTGAACTGTGTGCCCTAAGAAATAAATGTATATGAATGAATAACTATGGATGCCTGTGAGGAAAGGGTATCAAGACATTTTGTTGCCTGAGGCAAAGCATAGATGGTGCCCCCATCCTCCACAGAGGTGCGTAGGATGGTCACATTCTTTCAGCACCTGAAACAGATCATCCCATAAATGCCGCTCCCCTTTCTTGCCAGTGCAGCCCTCAAAACAACGCACCTCCATCTGGTAGTCTTTCGTATGTAAGGTGGCTGCCTCATTCTGCCTAATGGTAATGCCAGGTGTATACATTCATCCTGAGAGGAACACCTCATTGTCCTGGACTTGTGACACATGCCCTGAGTAGTTTGGGTTAGCAGCTCTTCTGCATGGGGATACAGAAATACACTTTGAAGATCACCAGGAGGACACAAGGGGACTTTAAAAGTTTTCTTTTTAAATTGCATGTAGGGGGCCTGGGGACTCCACGGGTGTTGGAAGTTTGCATTTGAGCCCCCATACACTACCCCCCAGCTGCCACACTTCACTGCCACCTGTGAACAGAAGGCAGATGGGCGAAGGAGAGAGAAGTTGTTTCTTAACTAAGGGCATTCATTGCAAATGCAACTCCATAAAAGTGGGATAGCTAGAAACACCTAAAAAAAAAAAAAGAACTACATTATTTTTCAGATCTGGCATTCTGTCGGTTTTCTTCCATCTCAGCCTTTTGGGAACCTTCACGTATTCATTTTTAAAAAAATACCAGCATCCCGGTGAGCTTGCAGCTTCAAACTAAAGCAGAAGCAGACATTTGCTACTGATCAGATCTTCTTTAGCATCCTTGGCCGCAGCCCAGCAAGGCGCTTTTATTTCGTATTCATTATACCGTGTTTACGGGAGTTCTATTTACACAATTATATTGCGTGATAATTCATTTGTTTTCACACAAATAAATGAACGCAGATTTGGACACGTTTCAAACCAGGATGGTGAGGGAGTTTGCAATTTTGAAACTAGGTTGGGGTTCTCCTCCTGCAGCTTCCCCTCGCAGGTCTTATTCTGTGCTGACTCCCCCAGGAAACGAAACAAAACAAACCACGAGGCTTGTCTCCTGCAGCACTCTTTTCAGTTTGGCGTTTGAAAGAGAACAACAGGCCAGTTGTAGCAGTGTTCACTGTCTGTCCTATTCACGCTGCCAATGGCCCCGTTTTAGACAGGACAGAGCCCTCTGCTGACTCTTCCCTTTCATCCATATAATTTAGCTTTGCTTACCCTTGCTTAATGAAATAACCAGCCTCCTTGACTCGTTTGGAACCGGTCTATAAAATGCACCCCGAACCGTTGCTCTGTTTATTTTATTGCCCTAACAGAGTTGATCAATTTTTTACTTATTACTGACTCGGAAGGAAAAGGAGAAGATCGTGATCAGTGAGGAACGAACAAACACCCCAACCCCAAGGCAGCTTAGAGGAAAACCATGGGGGAAAACAATAATAAACGAAGTCTGGGGGCAGCTGTAGCTTTAAGAGATCCACCTTAAGGAAACTCACGTCCTCCCCCGCTCTTGCCCTGAGTGGGCAACGTCACCGGGGATGGCAGAGATCAAATAAATGTGCGGCTGGAGCGCCAGAAGAAGCCACACGAGTTCCCCACAGCGGATCTGCAGAGCTGCTCCCAGGTAGAGACGACCAGCTGGTCTCGAGCTTGTTCCCTGTCATCTGTCTAGCTGCACTAATCCTCTCTCTCTCTCTCTCTCTTAGCCCGGCGCTTCTCTGTAGACTTACTTCCCACTGAGTGCATGCTAACCCATGCTATTCCTGCTGCTGCTACTAGTTCTTTCCCTCTTGTCTGGGTAGTTGTCCCTCACTTTCCATCCGAATTGAACACGCTCTTTATTTATAAATATATTTATAAATATATATATTCAAATCCTCTGTTGAGAAGCTGCTGTCATGTCTGCATTTCAGGCTTGTGCCTGTTGGGATATTAATCAGGCTGATGTGCCAGATGGGATTTACTGCAGGCCATTTGTTCACTAATCACTCAGGCTCAGCTTTTTATTTTCTCCACCACCACCACCCGCCCCCAAGTCCCCTCACTGCCACGCCACCTTTTCTGGTTTGCAAGCCGTAATGGTCGCCCACTTTTCAGCCAGGGCTGTCCACAGCTCATAATTCATTTAATTCCTCCCATCGCATTGCTCCCATATCCAAGTCTCAAGCTTACATTCTATATTTATATTCTGCCCCCACCCTCTGTAAACTGTTGGCCCAAAGACATGGACGCAGAAGACTAGAGCCAAGCCTTTGATGCTTGTTAACCCACTATTTAGTTTCCCTTTTTAAAAAAAGAGCAAAAACTACAATTCCGGCTTCTGTCCAGATTAAAGTATTAAAATATTCATTAGCAAAAGCATTCTGGAATTATTGTTGCTAGTCCAAACCAGATTACCTTTTGTGAGCAGTCAATAAAATGACTAGAGTGTATCCTAATTTTATCCATATTTACTCAGAAGTAAAGTCAGTGCAAGCCCAAGAAATTTTGCTGCCCGAGGTGGCAGAGGAAATGTTGCACTATCCAAGTCAAAAGGCAGAATGCCCAAAGCTGGGGACATTGTTTTGACACCCGAGGCATCCCACAGACCCAGAAATACGTCTCCCCATACTTGACAGTAAAAATGCACCGCCACCACTAATGACTAATTATTTCCTGCCCTTTCTGCTACCTGAGGCAGCAGCCTTATGCTGATTAATGTGAGAGCCAGCCCTGAGTAAAGTCCATTAATGGGGCTTACTCCCAAGTAGGTTGCATACAGTTGCAGTTTTAAGGAACTCTAATTGTTCTGACAATTAGTAGTTTTCTAGTAATTTCTTTGAAGTTTATCCAAGGTTTTATTGCCGAATTAGGAACTGTGTTCCCCTTACTCATGCTAGAGCACTGTACACTTAAATTTGTACCTTCTATATTTTGTAGTTTGACCAATGCTTCCGCAGATGCCTCAACATAAATCAAACATAAAGAAAATAAGATCCAAATTGATCTTTTCAGTATTTCTCCAGATATACTTCTCAGCTTTAAAGCACGCATCACTAATAGCTCTGAATTGGTCCTCTAAATGATGTCTTCTTGCCTTGTGAAGTTTTTAATCAAGGATACAAAAAAAGTTTCTCACAGGAAACCTTAGGGTGGAAAAAAACATAAACTTTATAAAACGTTTTATGAAATAGATACTCCACATCTAGTTACATCATTTTTTCCACTGTGATATTTGTGCTAGAGAATTGGAGTAGACACATGCTAGTTTTTTAGACTACAGGTTGCAGAACGCACTGGCCTACGTGGCTGCTGCCCATACTGGCTGGGGTACTCTGACAGTGGTCATCCAACATTTTAACTTTTCTGATCTCTGCAGAAATATGAAGGCCTTAATGGCTAGGTGCTGCTGACTTCTAGAATGGAACCCCCTGCTTGCAAGAGACTGAGTTTGTGCATGGTAAAATATATTTCTGTTTAGCCCCTGGACTACCATATGTAGCTCTTGAACCACTACCACAAATCTGCCGCCCTTGCTTTAGAGGCTGCAGAGCAAAAGGATGAAAGTTATGAGCCCTGATTAAGTCTCGCGCTATTTTTGTCTGGGGTTTGACTTGGAACGCTCATACAGCAAAGCTGAGGAATTGGGTCCAACAAAACCTTGTCTCTTTAGTAGCTTAAGTTAACTAAAGTTACATGCTGGCATCGTGTAGAAATGCCTTCCAGTATTTTAACACTAACAAGTCTCAATTTAGCAGTCTCAAACTGCTGACCCCTTAAGAAGCTGCTATGGAATTTTGTTCTAAGTAAAGTTGTTACATTTTCAAATGGTCAGCTTTCCTCTAAAACCCATAATTCAAGAAGAAAGGAAGGTAGATAGGTGGGAAGAAAAAGCTTTTCAGAGGAGTGTGCCTATGTGCCACATGACAAACTGGTTTGACACTTGCTCTGTTACTCCAGGGAATTCTGGGAACTGGAGTCCTGTGCGTGAATCTTGTCACAGAAGACTCAGCAGCCTCAGCAAAAGATACCTCTCAGGGTTCTTTGGCGGAAGCCATGACAGTGGACCCAATATAAAAGTGATATATGGGTGTAATGTAGATAAACCCTTCATAGAACGAATGTAAAGCAATTGACAATGGCAACCATGGCTCCATCAACTATTTAGCATTTTTGCCCTGACAAGTACAAGGACATGTTGAAACTGAGGCTGAAGGTGAATGATTTTGCCCAAATCAAAGTACATTATTCACAATATGTGGGAGTATTTATTTGTTCTGTTTGAAAACATTTCCCTGATCCTCTCGTGTCTCCATCTGCTTGTGGACTCAAGTGGCTTATAATAGCAATAATCCAAAATACATATCTAAAATAACTGTGAGAGTATTATTAAACTAAAAAAAGAGATATTTATCACTGAACTGTTAAAAACCAATGATCTGAAAACTTATGGGAGAATGTAAATATTTTTGCTTTTAAAATGAAATAAGAATAAACAAGTCTTGTTCTGATACATTTGTTTCCCTCAGGGATACTTATTTCCCCCTATTTGGATAAATGGCAGAAGAAGAGATTGGTTTAGGATAGAATCGACAAACTACTATTGTATTCATGCTGCAGCATTGGCCATATTGGCTAGGAATGATGGGAATTGGGGTTCAGTAGCATTAGAGAAGCCTGTAGGTTCCCCAGCTTTGGGCAGCAACACATAAATCTAATCTTTTAGTCTTGTGACCTTTTCACACTCAGGAACAACTTCTAACCTGGGGCGTTTTATAGATTGGGATGGAGGGCAGCCTCTGCCCCAAATTTCAGTGGGGTACTACCCTGCAGTGGTCATGGGCCATCTGTACTTTGAATACAGTCTACAACTCGGGAGCCACTTTGAATTGTGTAACATTGTTCTCTCTCCAGCCATATCTATCCCATATTGTTTTAACAGTTATTCTACCCCTACCCCAGGGATACACTGGATGCTATAGTTCAGAATACAAGAGTGGCAATTATACTTACTCTCATCAGTTCACAGTTCCCAAGATTCTGTGAGAAAGTTCATGACTGTCAAACTAACATAGAAATACTTTAAGCATCTGGTGCAGACTCACTTCCATTTTCCCTGTCCCTTGATTTGGCTTCTCTTCTTTTATTAGCAGCTTATGGTTGAAGGCAACTATATTCCCCCCCACCATCCCACTACTGCCACTGTCTACTTTCTCCATTTTGATTGGCCAGTACTGTACTGTATGTTACTTAGCATATAGTATGGGAAATGTTACAAGGTGTTAGAATATCCTCTGCAGGAATAGGCTTCCCATTGGATTGTGTTGCCTGATGACATGGCCCAGTAGTGGGGCTGCTCCTGTACATTACTGACCATTCAGCATGAAGGGAAGCTTCTGCCCACTGTTTTGTTTATCCGTGGTCTAGATAGCTTGTGCTATCAAGTCAGAACTGACATATAACAACCCTAATATGGTTTTCAAGATAAGTGAGGTATTTAACCAGTGATTTTACCAGTGCCATCCCCCAGTGAGTTTCCATGGTAGAGCCAAGGAACTGAACCCAAGTCTCCTGAGTCCTAGTCCATTACTATATCTACTATACTGGGTACTTGGTCAAGATATAGTGGAGCTTAAAATGTCCATTTCACTATGCTTAGTGCCTGCCCATGCTCTAGTTTCCAGGTGCTTTCCAGCTAAGGCTCAGGTAGGGTTGTATTTTTGTTGCCTTTTTAGTAATCCATAGTTTGCTAGGGACTGTGGGACTTGCTGGAACCTCTTCTTACCTTAACAGATAAAGGTGAGAGCTGCCATCAAAGTCGGATTGAGACAAATCTTTCTTGGGGCAGACTTCCAAAATTCAGTTGGAATATGGTTATTGCAGAAAAGGCAAGGCTCCAAGCCTTCCTAGACTTAATATATCCAAGTCCCCATAGACTTACCTATTATAGCTGTGTAATATGAAGATTAAACTGTGCAAAGATATTGTTTGTAACCCATAAGGGAGATTTCAGGAAGCCAATAAATAGGGACAAGCCTTCTGTTATACAACAGCATCATTGTCATGAAGCAAAAATGGGCCAGCCCAGAGTTCTCACATATTCTTTTATTTATCAATATGGCTGCCTAACAGTGAAACACAGAACTAGTTGTTTCTGTTTTAGCTCTTTTAAACTGTGCTACATTTATCTAACACACTGGAAGACTGTGCAGAAGAGCTGTAGTGTAAATGGTGTAAATGGTCTCAAGTCTATCCACGAAATCACCAGATAAGGCTGGAAAGGACTCATGTTTGAGACCTGGGAGAGCCATAACCAGTCTGCAAGATCAGGTTGGCCAACCTTTCTAGACAGTTCTCCAGACTTTGGTATAAGGCAGATTCCTATATGTTCCATCCTTCATATGTAGCAATGTGTAGAATCTAGAACCCAGACTTGCCCACAGGTCTCTGAAAGATTGTTCAAATGTTTTAACCTTCACCTTTGCTTGTGGCCAGAGATGATTCATGGTCAGAGATGAGTCGTAGCTATACCAGAATGCTAGATTTTCAGTTTTCTCTTTGTCTTTCTTTCTTTGACTTTTTAAAATTTTTAATGGTGATGTAATACAAGTAATATTCTAATTTCAAGAGGTGTGATTATCTAAGGCAGTGGAAGATCTTGTACGTCACAATTCTGTTAATATTGTATGGGCTGAGGAGGAGACAGCAGGGAAATTGTCAACACCTGTAAGGCAATCCTACCATGCACCAATAGTCGAGGTTGGGTGAAGTGTGCAGAGAACCCTTTGTAGGTGATATACTTCAAGGGGGTTGACATGGCAAGGAAGAAGTGAGACCCCAAGACTGGCTATGCATGTTTTTAAAAATGTATTTAGCGTAGCAATGTTTTTTGAACTACAACTTCCAGAATCCTCCAGCCAGCATGGCCAGGAATGTTACCATTCCAGTTATATATCTGGCATGTGAGGAAGGGAACAAACACCTCTGGGTAGTGGCTCAGAATAGGAACACTCTCATGTGTTGACAGTGTCCATGTTTCAACAGCTAATGTCAGATTTGTTGCTGTGTTGGAAACAATTCAAACTGTGACAGGTTATGAAGTTGTCATTGTACCTTTGCTGACATTAGCAGTGGCCTTCCTTTAGAGAAGCATAGTTAAATTATGGGGCATAGGCAGAAGAGACTATTAGTGAGGTTGTAAAAAGCCATACAAACACAGGGATGGGGTGGGGAGCACAGAGTGAAGTAATATTAGGAGGAGAATTTTGCTTCCTGAGAATGGCAGCCCTTGTTTTCTCTTTTGAATTTACAGCCCGTCTGCATGGGAAACTATAGTTGTACATAGAAATTGTAAGCGTTACATTTCTAGACTACCACTTCTGTAATCCTGGCCATGCGGGCTGGGAGATTTCGGATTAATATTGTGAAAAATGTAACTTTTCCTAGTTGTGGTGCTTTTATTCTTGTGATTTTCCATTTACTAATTATGGCACCCTGATCTACCGTTAGACAGTATCTTTTTTCCCTGAGCACGCCCCGTGCCTGGACTGGGAACTTGCTTTCCCCCTCTGTCTATCAGGATAAGTGCTAACCTGTTCTATGTGCTACTAGAGAACAAGAAGTACAGAAGCTGGGACAAGTTGTTTAGATCTGGTCACGTATCCACTCTCCACTTAGGTCAAAAGATATTTCTCATTTCTGTGTTCATTCTCTCTGCCCTCTCTCTCTCTGCCTCACTTCTACTGAGTATGGGACTGGATTCAGAAGCACTTCTTGAATGGTTATTAAGTGCCCATTTGAAGTCAAATTTAAATGGATGCACTAATATTACTTCATGTCAGTGATTTGATAGGACAATGTCAGTATTATTTAAGGATGTGGGTTGTCACCATTGTCAAGTTTCATTAAATCTTTCTAAGATGGAATCCTGGCCGAGAAGCCCTCACTTTGAAATATACCTGGCAAAGCTTTTGTTCTTATGATGCCTCAACAATGATCCTGTTTGTATCTGTCAGACTACATTAAAGGATGCAGAAAGGGTGATGGTATTTTTGTTCTTTGAAATGCCTCTGCTCCTTTTCCAGTCAAAGTCAATGGCTTATATAACCCAAGTATATGTGGCAGTTATAGGTGTTATAGCACCTATAAAAGTGTGTGACTTCAGAAGAGAGCAAACCAATAGACCTCACAAGATGCTTCTTTCTCTTTAAAATATCTCTAAGGATAAAGAAAGAGAAATGTATTTAACTGGACAGTGAGTAGATCTCTTTGAAGAAAGCTGCTATAAATTGGACACATCTGTCAAAGGGAAGCATTATATAGCAGTGTGAGGACAGGTAATAAAATAAGTCTGGTAATAAGTACCTGCAATTACCTATAAAGCTCTATATGATTTGTTTCTCCCATGTGAGCCTACCCAGCTTTTAAGATAGGACCTTCTCTCGGTCCTCCCTGCCATCAGAGGCACATCTATTGGGACAGGAAAGATACCCCTCTTGGTGGCCACTTACAGACTCTGGAACTACCTACTGAGGGAGACAAAAGCCTTATTTAGGTGCTATTTAAGACTGAAGAACAAACACATGAGTTGGGGAGTGTGGCAACCTAACCAGAAAGTCACTGTTCTAATTCATGTGGGAAGTCTCAGAAAGAAGCAGGCACTGGCCTTCTTAGAGAGTGACACAATTGTCTGTGCTGTAGGCCCAGCGTCTTGCCCTGTTTATGTCTTTGCAGTACATGCTTAAAGGACACATGAATAGGTCTCAGATTGGTTGGCTCTCTGTTGTCATCCCACTGGCAGGTGAAGACCTTTTCATTCATGCTGGCCTTTGGCATATAGGCCTGTCTGTTGTTGAAAGGCCTCTTAACTATTTAGGTGCTGCGTTCGTCTTTGGATTAGGGCACATCGTTACATTCCTATTTGTATTTATGTGTTTCAAGATATGCTTTGTTGCATATCTTGAAGGGCACGTGGTGGAAAAGGGCACGTGGTGGCGCTGCAGGTTAAACCGCAGAAGCCTCTGTACTGCAAGGTCAGAAGACGAGCAGTCGTAAGATCGAATCCACGCGACGGAGTGAGCTCCTGTCGCTTGTCCCAGCTCCTGCCAACCTAGCAGTTCGAAAGCATGTAAAAATGTGAGTAGATAAATAGGTACCACCTTGGTGGGAAGGTAACG
Organism: Intellagama lesueurii; assembly: GCA_037013535.1. NCBI lineage: Eukaryota > Metazoa > Chordata > Lepidosauria > Squamata > Agamidae > Intellagama > Intellagama lesueurii. Next base: position 165,923,238 of record JBAJHW010000003.1, on the reverse strand, counting down.
GCGTTCCGTGTCTAGTCGCACTGGCCATGTGACCGCGGAAACTGTCTTCGGACAAACACTGACTCTACGGCTTGGAAACAGGGATGAGCACCGCCCCCTAGAGTCGGACACGACTGGACTAAATGTCAAGGGGAACCTTTACCTTTACCTATGTTTTGTTGCCTGTATTTTAGTATTATTAGCTTCCTTTATCATTCTCCTGACCCCCCCCCTTCTTTTTTGTGGCTGAAATATGTGGTAAAAATTAAATAAAGACTATATTTCTGAAGAATACTAAACTGCGGCCAGAGTTTAGCTGTTGGGGATGGAGGCTGATCCATTAGGGATTTTCCAGCCCCCCTCTATGAATTTTCTGGCCTGTACATTTATGTGGATTTGGATACCATTTGCAGGTCCTTTCTATGAGTCTTGGACTACAGCTCCCAGAATCCTCCTGCCATCATACAGTATGTGCATGCTGGCTGAGGAATTATGGAAATTATAACTCAAAAAGTAACTTTTTCTGACTCTGCTTATAATGATACTTCCCCCCCCCCCCCACTGATGAGAGCTACAAACTAAAAAAAGAAAGCAAGAAGTTTGGTTTTTAGGACACAGAGTTTTCCTACAGTGCTTCATTGTGCAATTCCCACCCTACTTCCTGTGATTAGCCTTGCTAATAGTCTCTTTTTCCTGTCCTCCATAATTCAGGTACACACTTGTATAAGAAAGTCCTGACTAATATCTGCAGAGGTACAGTGACAGCTCTATATCCTGCCACGGTATGAATTGTTTTCCATATGGCAACGGATCTGACATTAGCTGTCAGATCATGGATACTGTCAAAGCAGGATGGCGTTCCTATTCTGGGCTGCCACCTTGCCTTCACTGTCTCCTTCTCATGCCAGACATATAATTGGTACAGTACCGCTGTTAGTGTTCCATCAGCATCTCCTTTCGTATAACTGTTTTTAGCAATCAACTAAAGGGCAGTGTTCACTAGGGCTTTGTGAACTTTGGTCATTTTGGTATCTGAGAGGGAATCTCGTCCTGTTCCCTGAAACGATTTCAACAAATACTGCTTCCAAAGCCTTTGACCTTCTTTTTCTGGCCCAGTGTGGTTGGTATTAGAAAGGAGGCTGACTGCTCTTTTGTTTTAAAGAAATATGATACAGTCTGTGAAGAAAAAGGTCATCATGGAAGGGCTCGAACACCATCTTGTGGGACGACGTAATCTTCCAAATATCCTCACGTTTAGGGGTCTCCCTCACACACGGTGAAATGCCTGTAATGTTTGGGGAACTTAGGCAAGTGGCTCTTTCTCAGCTTCTGCTCCACTCTGGGAATATTTTTATCTTTATACAGCATCTTAATTAGAGTTACTTACAATTAATTCCTCTCCCCTATGACTATGTTACTATGTTAAGTTATACTTGTAACATAATGAGAGATTATGAGATTGCTGTGATGTGATGACGGTTGCCAGGTTGGTAGTTTCCCTGCTCCCTGGAAATTTTAGGGCCAAAACCTGAGACCAAAGAAAGGGTGGCCTCTTGTGATGTCACAGGAAGTGGACCCTCATGTAACAATTGCAAAATTGTAAAAAATTGTGTCCCTGTAAGTGAGAGAATCAGACAATTTGGTTTTCTTACTTCAGGGCAAACAAAGAAAGCTGTGTGGTCCTTATACAATACAAAAGCAAGGACAAGTAATATCTTTACCAGACCACTAAGAATTTTTTTAAAAAAAAACACACAAGAAAAATGTTAGCAAATTAAAAAAAAAAAGTCTTCTAATAAACATATCATCTGTTCTTGCTTTTCTACTCCAACAAGTGTATAACACAAACACAAGCATCTTCATGATGAGCCAGTGAGCCTTGGGACCAACTCGGAGCAAGAAGAAGATGGGCATCCAGGTATTAAAATGTCATTCAGTAAAATCAGATATTTTCCTCTCACAGCGCCGCTTGTCCTGAGATTTCTCTCTTCGTCAGAGCGACTCTCCCTGAGACTCCAGCTTACACCTTGAAATCTGCAACCCTATATAGAGTTACTAATGTAGTAGCACTTTATGAATCCTCATAAGCAAGAAGCATAAGATGAGTTTCTGTCTCTTCTGAGGTTATAAATAAATACAAAGTGATGAATTTGGACCTTAGAGGAAAGGGGCAGAATGAATGTCAAACAGGTGTAGGGGGATACAATTGTCATTTCATTCCTTCAAGAAGTACTGGATGAAATCCAGTAGTTGGTTGCAGAACCATCCTAGTTGAGACTAGCAATTAGATTTAGGCCTCAGTCTCCAGATTAATATATTTTGTGATATATCATGTTTAGTATCTACAGCTTTGCTTATACTGTATGACTGTGTTGTTTCTTTGTATAATATGTTTTGGTTGTTTTTGGTTTTTTGTGTTTTTTTATTTATTTTTTATTTTTAAAAACTAGGGATAAGGTAAGGAGTACAAAAGGTAGAGGGGGATATGGGGGGAAAAGAGGGGGAAGGAGAACACAAAATGTACTGTCATCCAATCTGTTTGTTCATGTTGCGATATCAAGTCGACTTTTCGCCTTTCTACAATTTGATTGCCCTCCAGGTTTGAACTTACAGTTACATCTTAGTTTAATTCTATGTTATTCAAGCACTATCTGGTGACTCAAGCCATTTATATAATAAATCCCATCGTTCAGTTGCCTTTTGTATTGGACAGTCTTTCAACACTTCTGATAGAATATCCATTTCTGCCGCTTCCCATATCTTCTCAATGAGTTCCTCTTGTTTTCGTATCTCCGATTTCTTCCAGTTCTTAGCATAAAGAATTCTGGCTGCAGTGACTATATATATATATAACTAGGTAGTTCTTTGTCTTATCTATATTATCTGGTATAATGCTCAGTAAAAACAATTCTGGGGTTAGTGGAACATTACAAAGCAGTATTTTTTGTAACAGAGTATGTATTGCTATCCAATACTGTTTCGCTACTCTACAAGTCCACCACATATGGTAAAAGCTTCCCTCTTGTGCTTTACACTTCCAACAAACATTTGACACCTCTGTATAAATCTTTGACAATTTTTCCGGAGTCATATGCCACCTATAAAACATCTTATATATGTTCTCCTTGAAATTTACCGATTTTGTGAGCTTTATGTTATTTTTCCATATTTGCAACCATTGATCAATATCAATATTATGTCCTATATTTTGTGCCCACCTAGTCATGCATTCTTTTACCATCTCATCTTGCATTTTAGTTTCAAGCAAATAATCATACATTTTCTTAATTACTTTATCATTTGAGCCCAGCAGACGTTTATCGAATATTATTTGTTCTGTGTAAAAGCCCTCTGTTTTATCTTTTCTATACCTAGATTCCACTTGTGCTCTGGACCACCAGTCTAGATATATGTTTTGTGTTTCTAACTCTTCTTTGGACCTTAACTCACAATCATTTTTTAATAGATCTTGATAACTTAAAAGTTTCGCTTCTGTCATGAGGTTAGGTTGTGTAAAGGCCTCTATGGGTGATACCCAGCCTGGTGTTTTTTGGTAAATCTGCTGGATGATCTTTTTCCAAGTCCCTAGTAGGGCGCTTCTTATCATATGCGAGTTGAAACTTTTCTGCTCTTTATCTTTTTTGTACCATAGAAAAGCATGCCAACCTAACTGTAAATCATGTCCTTCCAACTTGAGTAGTCTATCATTATCTAAAGTTATCCATTCCTTTATCCAGACTAATACACAGGCTCTATAATACAATACCCAATCTGGGAGACCAAAACCTGCTCTTTGTTTGGCATCTTGCATTGCTTTGATTTTAATTCTTGGTTTTTTACCTTGCCACACAAATCTCATGATTATCTTGTTAAGTTCTTGAAAAAATGACTGTTTTAATATTATGGGAATTGTCTGAAATAAAAATAAAATTTTAGGTAGAACATTCATTTTGATGGTTGCTATTCTTCCCATCAACGATAGCTGTAATTTGTCCCATCTCTCCAAGCTATTCTGTATCTCTTTAATCAACTTCATATAATTGTCTTTGAATAATGTACTAGTTTTCTTTGTGATTTGGATCCCTAAGTATCTGACTCTCTTCTCTTCTTGAAAGTTAGTCCTTTCTATTAATTTCTGTCATTGTTGATCTCTCATATTTTTAAAAAATATTTTTGTTTTCTTTTGGTTTATTTTCATTCCTGCCATATCACCAAAATTCATCAGCATCTCCATCAGGTCTTCAATTGAGTCCATTGGATCCTCCAATATAATAACTAGATCATCTGCAAAAGTTTGGAGCTTAAAAGTATGACCTCTTAATTTTAGTCCTTTTATTTCCTTTTTATCTCTGATTTGCTCAGTTAATATTTCTAGAGTAAGAATGAATAATAATGGAGAGAGTGGGCACTCCGTCTTGTACATTTCTGTATTTGTATTTCTTTCGTCAGCTCTCCATTGATTCTAACTTTTGCCTTTTGCTGGGTATAGATTGCTTTAATTTCAAAAATCTTTCTCCAACTTGTAGCACTTCCAATTGGTGTAGCATAAAATTCCAATTCAGATTATCAAAAGCTTTCTCTGCATCCAAGAATATCATAGCTATTTGCTTTTCCGGGTGAGCTTCATAGTATTCCAAAGTATTTAAGATTATCCTTATATTATTTTTCATCTGCCTTTTTGGAAGGAAGCCGATTGGTCTTGATGTATTGTCTGTATTAAGATTCTTTTCAATCTAGTTGCCAACATGGTTGCATATATTTTGTAATCCACGTTTAGTAATGAGATCGGTCTGTAATTTTTGATTTCTTTACCCTCAGTGTTTTCCTTATGTATGTTGCAGAACCATCCTAGTTGAGACTAGCAATTAGATTTAGGCCTCAGTCTCCAGATTAATATACCTCCACTTATGACCATAATCCGTTCCAGAAGATGGACGTAACTCGAAATGATCATAAATTGAAGCACCATTTCCCGTAGGAATGCATTGAAATGCAATTAATCCGTTCCGGCCGAAGAAAAAAATCACAAAAAAAAAAAAAAATCACTGCAAGACTCATTGGAAACACGATTAATCCCTTCCGGCCGAAGGGGGGGGGAAGCAATCAAGTGTGCAAGACCCATTGGAAATGCACAGAAAACAAATGGAGCAGATCGGAAATGCACAGAGAACAAAGGGGGCAGGTCGGAAATGCAAAGAAAACAAAGGAAAAAGCAAGGGAAGCATGCAGGACCCATCGGAAATGGGGGGGGAAACCCCAAAAACCAACCAAACCTCCCAAGACGGACCAGAAATGGGGAAAAAAAAGCTAAAAAATAAACAAACCCCCCAAGACCCATCGGAAATGGGGAAAAAAACCCAAAAAGCAAACAAACCCCCCCAAGACCCATCGGAAATGGGGGGGGGGGGGAAACCAAAAAACAAACAAACCCCCAAGACCCATCAGAAATGGGGAAAAAAACCCCAAAAGCAACCAAACCCCCCAAGACCCATCGGAAATGGGGGGGAACCAAAAAACAAACAAACCCCCCAAGACCCATCGGAAATGGGAAAAAACACTCCAAAAAGCTACAAAAAAACCCCAAGACCCATTGGAAATGGGAAAAAAACAACCAAAAAACAAACAAACCCCCCAAGACCCATCACAGCACAGAAACATAACCCCCCCAGCTCAAAACCACGCTGCAAAAACACCCAGAACAGTTTTTAAAAAGCAGAAAACAGCATCTTACCTTACAAGGCAGCCCGAAGCCTCCCTGCAAACACACACACACACTCTCAGAAGCAGAAGGAGGCAGTCCCAAGCCTCCTCCTCCGACGCACACTAACTGCTGGGGTGAAAGAGCTACAAAGAAGCAGCCTCATCGCCACCTACAGTTAGAAATTTGAATTTCCCACCATTTTTCCCTACCTTTTTCTGTTCGTAAGTGGAAGCTCCGGTTGCAAGTAGAAGCAAAATTTTGCGGCCGGAGCTGGTCGTAACTCGAAATGGTCATAAGTAGGGACGTTCGTAAGTCGAGGCACCACTGTATTTTGTGATATATCATGTTCAGTATCTACAGCTTTGCTTATATGACTGTTGTTTCTTTGTATAATATGTTTTGTTTGATGGCTGTGCTGGTTAGGTAGCGAGCTGATGCCAGATCAGTCATTGTTAAGATTGTTGTCATCCAGGATGAAATCCTGGGTTGATCTGATGGGTTCATCTGGCTCTCATCACATATACCTGTTTGGATGAGATGGTTGTGATTAGGGTTGCTGGGCTTCAGGACTCTGGCTTAAATTTTAGGGAACTGTTATACTTCTCTGAGTCTCCAGGCAGTGAGACAAATCTCAGGGCAAGGAGAACAGGAGGAATATTTGGGGGGGGGGGCAAGGGGTGGTGTGTGAGATAGTTTTGAAGCCAAGGAACCCATCTTCACCCACTCTCAGCTAGTGTCAGGGCTTACTATCTCAGTGTGAAAGTGTTTGTATGTATGCTGCTCCAAAAGACTTGCTTAGCCCAAGTGCATATACCCACTGGTTCTTTCCTCAAGTCCCTCTCCTTGTTCTAGCCCTTTTACTGGACCAATGTTTGGTTCATCCTTGGGTCCACTGGAGCAAGGCAGGGAGTGGTACAAAAGAGTTACAACTCATGAACTTTCTTGTTGCACGAGCACTGGCAACATTGGTATAAAACCTGGGGCAGAAAGACTCCCATTCTGTGTCTGCTCTACCTCTGTGACATTCCAGGGGTCTGCCTTCTGGTCTCAGTTTTTGGTCCTGATATCTTGGAAATGTGATGCTGCTGAACTGGCAACCCTAGTTGTGCTGGCAACACTTTCACTTTTCACTTTCACTTTGTTGCCTGGGTTTCCTAGTGTAACAGTAGCTTAGATATGGGGAACAATCTCATTCCATTTGCCACATTTATTATATTGGATATTATAGTGATTTGGTCTTCTATTCTGGAAAAAAATGGTGGTGGTTTGTAAATCTTACTGAGTCTTGAAAAGCCTGAATCTTATCACAGGGTTTAGGCATGTCAAGACGCCCAGTCTCTAAAGGAATTGGAGACTTCCCTCTCTGAGTTTTATGGAGCGGAATGGATTTCTGAGAGCTCTAAAGGATCTTGCTCCTGCCATGGCTGATGATTCTTTCAGGATTCTGTTATGTTGTTGTTATGTGTCATCAAGTCAGAACTGACTTATAGTGACCCTAATAGGGTTTTCAATGTAAATTCCCCAGTGAGTTTCCATGGCAAAGCTGGGGAATCGAACTCAGGTCATATGAGTCCTAGTTCATTATTCTATCTACTTCAGAACAATGGGTAACCAGCATCAGGATCTTAATTGTTGTAAAATTAAAACTGTTTTTCTGGTTTACTGAGGGTTTTAGTATGATGGTACTGGAGGGGGAACAGCTAGAGCAACTGTGGAGGGAATTTTGAGACAAAATCTGACCAAACATAATTTAGAGTACGTATACAGTATTTTAGAAACCACTTAGTGACCCTGATGGCAGAAAAGGAGACTTTCCCTTCTACCTCCATTTTATTCCATTCAGAATGGTCTAGTGGGGACCATTTATAATGCGAGGCCTGGTCCATGAAGGTTTGGAGAGAGCTGTTTGATGACTTTCTGTGACCAGTGTAAGAGATGCTCTGCAAATAAAGTCAGTTTTATGCATTCCATTCTTAAATCCACATTGAAGACAGTACTGGCCAATGGACCTTTGAAAGCTGCACATCCTGTTATGTAATGAATACTGTTAAGGCAGCCTAAAGATGTAGACAATATTCCTGGAAGTTTACCATACCTACATATGAGCCCAATCTTTGTCTGTCCTGTTTGATTAAGGCAGCTAGCAACAAGCTGACTAAATGGGTGGGTGGAGGTAACAAAGATTTATGTGAGAGACAGTGAGGTTCCAGTGAATTTAAAAGCAGTACTAGTGTAGCCTCTGCTTAAAAAAACCCTGAGTTGTTGCATCATATTGGTTGTTTTCTACCTATTGCCCAAGAATGGAATCACGTAATGGTCAGAAATAGGATTTTTGGAACTAATGAACTCCTGCCCCATAATTTTGCAGGACCCTTCCAGGTCAAATTATGGGACTGGAAGCCATCAAACAGGTAGAAGGCAGAGCAGCCCTCTTGCCTCCATGCAGTTCCTGTGCCAGCACTGCGGGAATTTTGAAGATTCCTTGTGATTCGCAAAGGTCTATGGAGGGAAATTTTCCAATAGAGGCTGCCTCCATACACTTTTTATAGAGTCAGCCTCCATTGGAACTCATTTCCTCATGCACCTTTGCAAGTCACAAAGAATCCTCATGATTCTCACTGTGCAGCAGGACAGTTTTCTAAGGGTGAGAAGCAGCAGCATGGGGATGGCATAGAGGCAAAGGGGCTGCTCTACTTTCTACTGGTTTGACAGCTCCCAGTCCCATAATTTGATCTGGCGCTTTCTGTTTGTTAATTCTGATAATCTCATCCCCAATCATGGCAACGTAATTTACATTTGGGCAATAGCTGTTGCCTGTTTTTGCTCCCTGCAAGTAGTAGTCAAAAGCACAGTGCCTCCGACTCTGGAGGTGTCATATGGTGAGAGCTTGGAGGGGTTCCTCTTTTGGGGATGTGAGTCCCAGAATCTCCTAGCCAACCAGCTGGGAGATTCTCATTGTCCAAAACGATAGTCAGTCGTCAGGACTAACATAGTTCATGAATTTGTCTCATCCTCTTTTAGAGCCATCCAGGTTGGTTACCATAAGTGCATCTTGTGGTAGTGAATTCCACAGTCTATGCAAAACTATGCATCCTCTTGTATGTTCTAAATATCCTGCTACACAGCTTTCTTGTGTGCCCTCTCAGTGTCATGAGAGATGGGCAGAAAATAAATTCTCTTTGTCCTCTTTCCTCATACAATGTAATGTGTAAAGCTCTTATGCATCCACCAACTTAAATTTTCTTCTTTTAAGCTATATATAGCTGTGAATGCCATAAAATTCCCAAAGGAACAGCTTGGGTGTGAGGTTGGGTACTTGTTGTCTGTCCCCCCCCCCCCCCCGCTCTCCCCTTGACGTAACCATACCAGAGTCATTTTCTACTTTAAAATGGTCAACATTTACTAAAGAAGGCTCAATGGGAACAACAGCCATTTTGATTACATTCAACACCTCTTCCCTCTCCCACTGGGAGAGGAAAGGGTTCCAAGAACTTGGTTCCAACTTAACGTTATCCCCTCCACCAACATTCCAGAGGTCCTCATTCACAGGTTTTAATCCAGGTGTTGACTCCTGTGGCAGTAGCAATGGCAGTTGCCCCTTTCTCCACCTCTCCTCATCCCATGGCATCCCCCAGAGTTCTCTTGGGTGTTCTCGGTCTGTTCTCTGTCAGTAGAGGGTCTCTTCCCCTGTCTCCAAGGGTCCCCTCTCATTGCTCCCCTCTGTGCTGCAGCTAGTTCCCTCTTCTTCCTTCTTCTTCTTCATTTTTTTTTTTGCCCCAGTAAGAGGGCTTCCGAGGGCCTCTCTCCCTCCTCCTCCGTTCAGCTTCTTCCCAAGGCACCATTAGTTTTTCCCACTCTCCCATTCATGGGTTCTCAAGTTCAATCCACTCCCATTCCTCAGGCAAGACCTTCTCTGCTTTCTTTCCACTCTTCGTCCACCCAGACTCCTCCGCCCCTCTTCCTTTGGCTCCCTCTTTAAATTCTTCCACCTTCTCCTTCCCTTTCCCCTCACTCTGTCATTCATCGATTCCTGCCTTTTCTTTTAAAGCCACACTGTCCATTTTATCTGCTTCCTTCTCTTTCCCTCCTCCCTCTTAACTTGAGGCTTGATATTGTGGACATCCTTCCACTTTCCAAGGTAGAGGGGATGACAGACAAGGAAGAGGTAGTCTCCTCTTGCCCTCTTGCTCACATCGGGCTAAAACCAAAATTTGGGGGCAAGGGCATCGCTCTCCTTTCATCATGAGCCACCTATGACTTTCCTGTTGTTGTTTTGACTTATATATCACCCCATAGTGTACCATTCCATAGAGCTAGAGTACCCTCTAGGTGGTTTACAGCATAATTATGCAAGGAACACTGCCTCCCAGCAAGCTGGGCACTCATTTTACTGACCTTAGAAGCATGGAAGTCTGTCATTTTTCAGCGACCTACCTGAACCTGTGGGGAGCAAACTTTGGTCATGAACAGAGGCTTGACTGCAGTACTGCAGTTTAACCATTGTGCCACAGGGCTAATAGGGAAGTGCTTCCATCCCCTGGTTATTTTGCTTGCCCTCTTCCTGCATTTTTATTATCCTTACAATGTCTCCCCACCTCCTAAAACCTGGTGCTTAGTAAGTTGTGCACATGGTGACTGAGGTATGCAAGGCTTTGTATCCCCCAAGAAGTAACTTATGTCGTCTCTTCCCAAAAGGCATTCAAATGCAAGGGCACAATTCCCATTTTTCGTCTGAGGAAGCCTAAGCACGACAGACCTCCAGTGCATGTCCAGAGTGCTTTGCTGCTTATGTGTTCTTGTTGCATGCTAGACCCTCCCTCACCACTGAAGAAAGTCAGGCTTTCCCTGCTTCTGTGCAGCTCTGCAGGAACACCAGAGTCCCTGTAAACACACTGGTAGCACTAACTTAAAGATCAATAAATAGGAAGGGAAGTTTCTGCAGTTGTGCAGTCTGTAGTTACAGCTAGGTGTGTTAAAAGAGAATGTATTCCTTCCCTCCTGTTTATTTCCTCCCTTTGTTTTCCCTCACTTAGAGCAACTTATTAGTATAGAAACAAATTCAGTTAAGAATGTATTGGATGTGCACACACACACACACACACACACGTCTGGCAGATGTAAGGAGTGCATGCTAGCGGAACCTCAGAGATCAAGCTATTGACAAGCAACCATTCAAATGCAAGGCCAGTGGCTCTTTTAATATACGCGTGTATTTCAATGTATACCAGTGGCCTGCTTGTGTTTGACACAGAGTCATCTTTATCTTAGCAAAGTGGCTTTGAGTCTGAATAGGGGACTCGGAAGAGCCGAGAAAGGTCTTCCCAGGGGCCCTATATTAGACCTCTGAGTCACAGAGGTTTTGCATAGCCGGGTGTTTGGTTACATGCCTTTTATGGACTCTCTCAACAGGGATATCAGTATCTGCATTATAACTCCTATCTATTCTTAGGTGACACTTCGGCAGCACTGACCAGGCAGGAGGGGAAAAGATCCCTATTCTGCACTTTAATTTGATAGATAGATAGAAAATAAAAAGAAAGGATCTCTCTCTCTTTTTAAAAAAACTAGAAGTACCCACCTGTTTGTCCCCCTTCCCTCTGTTCCATAGAGCCTTTGGGGTTTGTGGCGTAAAAGAGAGACAAAATGTCGTTCAACGTGACTCTCAACGGACCTGGACCATGGGGGTTCCGACTGCAAGGGGGGAAGGACTTCAATATGCCTCTGACCATCTCCAGAGTAAGTGCCAGCAACTCAAAATCCTTCTCTTCAGTTTTAACTGAGTAATGAAAAATGCCCTGCTAGTAATGGTGTGAACAACTGGCCAGTGTAGGCAGAGGGACTGAGCTTGTGTTTGGCTTTTTTTTCTTTTTCTTTTCTTTTTCTTTTCTTTTCTTTTTTTTTTTTTTTGAGGGAGGGAAGAGGGTTGCAGTCTGTAGTTCTCAAAAAAAAAACCCTGAATTTTTTTTTTCTTGCTCCCTTGCCTTTTTCTGATTCACAGAAAACACAAACAGCCCACCTAAATGAGGTACAGAGCAGTGGGTTTGCCTTCTCTTCACAGGCTGTCTTCCCTCTCATTGTCTCTCCGAACATTTCTGTCTGCAGAAGTCAATGTGATGTGATGTAATCCAGTCAATTCATCTTGGAAAATCCTGCACATATTTTGCTGGTTTGTAGCCCACCTTAACATGGGCTCATTATTTCAACATGAATGGAAGAAACCAAGAGGGATGTCATATCGGAAAGAGTGCAGATCATGTCCAGCTATCTGTTATTTTTTAACCCTCATGTTTGAGCTATCAGCTCAGCAGCCCAACCTCATAAATGTTCTTTTCCAGGGTTCAGCTGAAATGTTTAGCTGCCAGGGTAGTTTGCAAGTCTCAGCATCAAAGACAACCACATCAAAATATTTCCAATGTGTGAGAAAAATATCTGCCTTTCTTATAAAGAGCATTTGAGGGTTTTCTTTTCTTTTTCAATGCATCAGTTTTTAGAAAAAACTTACACACAGTTAAGTAAAATGGAGGCTCCTGTACGGTAGGAAACAGTGCCTTGCAATAGCTAGGTACCTGTCACTTTCAGTGCCAAGTAATACATTACTTAGTAATTAATTACTCAACGTAATTAGCATCACCCACTGAATTTATTGCATCTCCCATCTTCCACTTTTTCTAAGAGCTGTTGTAATGTTAACCAGAGGAGACCTGCTCTTAGCATGGCATTTATTTCAGGAATTGAGGAGCGGGGGAATGTTAGAATTCTAATTGTGCTCTAATTCAATGATATACAGGAAGTTCTTTTTATATCTGTATAATATAGAAAAATGAATTATGCAAATTGTACAGTTAAGCATTTGGATCTCTTTCAGAATGCTGCCTCCAGTTTAGTTCCACCTGATTAGAAATATAGCAGGTGAAATTAATGTTTCCAGTGTTTGCAGTCTGAAATTTGAAGATCAGAGTTTATCAGGAATGGCAGAAATACTGGTGACTAAAGTTGTAACCCATATTGTTATGAGTCATGCCCAGTGAACTTGGTGGCCAATACCTCTGATTAGGACTATGGTTTCAGGGTTAAACCCAGCTAGATGTGACCCACTGAATAAATTACAGCAACAGTTATGTAGTTCCCATTGAATCGGGGGTAGGTTCGAGTTGAAGCTAACAGCTGGATGTAGCCCTAAGCCATAGAGTTATCCTGGCTCTTTGAGATGCCTGTGGTTATTGAAGAGGGCACAGCTCAGTTCCATGATTGTGTAGGGTCATCTTTTCCTTCTCACCTGCTATGGGGCACACGTAGACTGCTACCTGTTGATTCAAGTAGAAAGAGAGAATGAGTAACAAGACCTTTCTGTTACAAAGAATAGAACACAGGGGATGAATAGAATGGCATGGCATGCCATGTCATAACTGAGTATGGCACGGCCTGATTGGAATCCTGAATATCAGCATTCCACACTACAACATTTTTGCACAGTGAGAGAGGGTAGTTGAGTGAGAGCGCTCTTAGGTTAAGTTCTCATCTGTGACCTTTGGACTGCTGAAGAGGGAAATGAACTCTAGACTAAGACTTATGGTGCTTCAAGGCAAGGTGCTGTCAGGCAAAGCATTACCTTACCCCATTGGTGGCATTTTATCCCATTCATGGATTTTGGATTTGAAATAAAAAAAGCAGAAGTGCAGTCTGCAACAAAATGCTGCAGTGTAGAATTCTGATATCCAGGATTCCTGCCGTGCCATGCCCCTCTGTTTATCCCCTGTTGTCCATCCTTGGTAACAGTCAGTCACTGCGCATGTTCAATTCTCACTGCCCTCTTTGGGGATTTCTCCTCCTCTTTTAGGGTTCTTTGTACTTCCCCCAAGCATTCTGATATCTCTTCTTCACGTGATCATCCCTTTTATTTATGTAGGCAACAGGTATCACAGCCTGCACATCAGAAATAAAAAAAGAAGTGGGGCACTGTAACAAAATGCTGAGATATTCCCATCCACCCCATTCCTGTCACTTTCTTCCATTTTCCCTGCCCTTTTGGTGCTTTTCCCTTCCCTAGGAACCAGTCAGCATTCTGTGCTCACTGAGTATACTCATCTCTCATATGCCTTATTTTCCTCCCTTTCCTTTGGCTTTGCTAGGGTGTAGACATGTGTCAGAACCCAGAAACTTGCATTATTCTTAGATTTCTCCATTTATGTTTATGGAGCAGTTCTTCTTTCAGTCCCTAGGGATACCTCTAAACAACATGTCATTGTGAACCAAAAAGTAACTTATACAAGACATATGATGTTGTTTAACATTACCGTGTACTTCTGCATCTCCTCTTTCCTTCCTTTCCACCTACTCCATTTCATTACCTGTCCCACTGATTTTTTACATCTCTCCCCCTCCCCCATAACTTAGACCATTCAGTTCTTGGGAGCGCTGGACCAGTGTACTTGCAGGGATGTTTTAAGTTCCTTCTCCCCAAATTATTTGTGAAAAGAATGTTTAGCATTTCTTTAGAGCAACCATTTCCTACAATTCTGAGTACAGGAGGCCAGTGAAATAGCATGAAGTATCTAAACTAATATCTAACCTATAAAATTCAATTCATAAAAAACCCTTCCTGTTTCCACAATTCAAAATGGCAGGAAATGGCCTTATATTGCTGCACAATGTTGTGCCCACATTGCTAGCAGGAAAAATGATGCCAAGCTTTATATAGCAAAGGTTGAATGTTGACAACACCAATGGCAGCAGTCAAGATGATCTACAGGATAACCTCTTGCACTTACTACCAATCACAAAGAGACACCACGCAGGGGAAAATCACAAACACTGACTTTCATCAATTAACCACTTCTCACTCAAACATAAGACAGTTTTTCAACCAGTGTGACTGGTAGTGAAAAGAAGAGGGTATCCGGTAGATCACCTTGACTGCTGCCATTGGTGTTGCCAACATTCAGGCTCCCCTTTGCTATATAGAGCTTGGCATCCTTTTTCCTGCTGGCAATGCAGGCACAGTCTTGTGCAGTAATATTGAGCCATTACCTGGTATTTTGAATTGTGGATACGGAAGCACAATATCCCACATTCATAAACCAAAGAGTTTTTTGTTTCGAAGAATTGAATTTCCTGGCTTTTTGAAATGGAAGTTTAAGTATACATACATTACACACAAATTCCAACAGAAATTTTCCTCATGTAAAATTTCTAGAGCTAGAGGATCCCAAAAGATGAGCCTATGATCTATGCTATGGTTTATGGAAGAAGACAGAATCAAAAACAGCTGGGATATGGCTGTAGTCCCTCTGTGCCAAAATATTTTGAAGGGTTGGTTTGGAATTAATGAAATGGTGAAGCAAAAGTGTGAGTGAGTGCAACACATACAATGGAGAATCATACACCTGCTTTAACCTCTCAGGTAAACTAATGTTGCCATGCCTGCTCTGAAGATTGCAGACTAGAAAGCTATGTTGCAGTTTCCTCAGGTTGCAGGTTGGCAACCTGAGAAAGAAAAGCTGTATCAGACCCAAAGTTCTATGCACATCTTGTGTGTATGTTTCCCAAAGGATATCACCTCACCTTTTGATTTTTTTTAAAAGGCAGAGCTGGGAGATAGCAAAGCTAGTAACTGTAAACCAAGGTCAAAATCATCCATAGTATGTGAAAGAAAGACAGTGAAGAAAAATCAGCTCATTTGAAGTGTGGTTTTGGGGAAGAGCCTTACCAATATGATACCACAGACGACAGCCAGAAAGGTAGAAGAGTGGGTGGTCAATAAAGTCAAGCCTAAACTTTCAATAGAGTAAAAATGAGTAAACTGAGGCTGTCTGACTGTACTATTTATATGTTTAATTACCAGAAAATTGTATAGTGACAAGACAGGTGGAATGGTTGAAACTATAACAGGATATAGGCACTAAAGTTCTGCTAATATCAAGTAAGTCCATTCCCCAGTCACAAAAGAAAAACAGTAATATCACATTTTAAGAGGGAGCTTCTGAATATTTATTCCCTTTTCTTTTTTGAAAAAACTTTTAAAATGTTTTTACAATTAGACACAGAAACCCTTTCCTTGACAATAGTGCCTGTTTGGTCAGGAAAGAATTTAAAAGTTCTCCTCCTGAGAATCAGAAAATTGGGTCTTGATTGACAGGGTCAAAGGTTCAGATTGCCCAGACCTGTTTGAAGGAAATCCACTGAAGTCTCTGGATCAGCTTCAAGGGAAGCCCCACATAGAGAGCATTGCAGTAGTCAATCTGGGAAATGACCAATGCCTGCACCAAGGTCCTGAGGGAGCTGTTGCCCAGGTAGGGGTATAATTGGGTGATTAGCCTAAGCTGGTTGAATGACCGTTTCACAATTTTTAAGACATTGGTGTAGCTTCTGGTCATGGTCTTAATGGCAGCCAAATTATAAGTCAACTGATCCCTCCTTCACCTGATCTCTAGCTGTCTCTTTGCTAACTTCATAGCCCACAGCCCCTTGGTGTACCAGGGGGCAAGGTGAACTCTGAAGCAGAGAAAGCGCTTGAGGGCAATCGTGTTAGCTGCCCAGGTCATCTCCTGATACCATCTATTGACCTGGGTTTTGACAGGATCATCTACCAGGTCAGCCAGATACCCTCCCAAGGCCTCTAGAAACTGTTCCGGGTCAAGAAATGTGCGAGGGTGGACCAATTTTACAGGTCCATTCTCCTCATGGAGAGGGGTCATGGAAGAGAGGTTAAATCTCAGCAGGAAGTAAGTGATCTGTTCATGACAGTGGGCTGGAGTTCACATGCCACATCCTCAGATCACTTTCCAGCTGTGCAGTTGAGACCAGGTGTATGAATGCGGGAGGGGGGGTGGAGTAAGCAATAAAAATGCTTCCCACTCACATTGACTCAGAATGACAGTTTTCAGTATGGCACATTAAAAAAATAATCTTATTCTTTTTTTTTAATAGTTTTGCGATTTTTTTTTTTAAATGTTCAGGAAAATAGGCTGGTTGCTCATGGGGAAAATAAGAGATTCCCATAAGCTGCTGTCTTTGAAGATAATAGCTAGCTATGAATTTGGGAAGTGGTATCAGAGAAAGCTATAATTTTATTGCTATTCTGTTTCACTTTTATACTGTCCTCACTGTACAAGTGTCATAAAACAGGCAAGAAGAACCCCCCCTTTTTTTGTCAGATGTGACGTTTTATAGGCTGTCTGTGATATCACATGTTTATAACAAATACAAGCAGTACCTGGATGCTGAGTGCGAGGAACAGCTCCTACACCTCAATGGCATAAGACCTTTCTATAGATTTGCTTTTGGCGTGTGTGTGTCAGCATCTTTATAAAATGTTGACCCTGTGATGTAATACAGAATACAGAGCATGGCTTTCAGGTGAAAAAGGCCCAGATGTGTATCATTTATTTAACTGCCGTCTCACTGGAGTTTTCCAGACATAACACTAACCTATGTTATATAGGATTACATGGACAAGGCTGGGGCTTGCCACCCCCTGCCTTAACTGATGTGGCAGTAGTTTAACATTATATCTTGACCCTCAACTATATTTAATCTTAATAGGATATTTTAAAGCAGCATCAGAAATCACAGCTTAAGGTTTGCTTGTTTTAGTAAACCAAAGGATACTAAGTATAGCTTAATGTTGATAAAATGCCAAACTGTTAAAAAATAGAAGTAGAAGCAAAAGCTTCCTATCATCATCTCCTTCTCACAGTACTGGGGGGGGTGGGGGGGGTGGGGTGAGCAGTCAACCCTGAGGCTCATTCACATAATTATAATAAATATAATTGTGAGCATATTAATTTATATTTTGCCTGTGTCCTAAAACTGGACTGAAGGTAGCTAAGGAGCATGAATAATTTTAAAAGCTACAGATAAAAGTGAAAACATTTATAGTATTGAAACACAACTGAATTAAAAGTCCTTTCCTCAGCAATCACTCAGCTGCTGAAAACCTACCCGAATGCTCTCTCTTCTGTATTACAGCAGAGGGTCAGCATTTTATAAAGTTGCTGACACACACAACCTAAAAGTTGTGTCCAAATCAGGCCATTGACTAGCCATGGAAAAGTTACGTTTTCTCAGCCTAACTTGACAGGCAGGGATGTAGCTGGATAGAGAGTGATCAGCTATTCAAAGCTTTTGGGAGAATGAAGAGAAATGTATTTGAATATAAATTAGCTAAATTAATCTTAACACAGATTTGCTAGATATTTATCATACTGTGACCTCCAGTGTGTAGAGGTGAATGATCCAGCCAACCCCAAAACTAATAAGAAGAATTTCAATGGAGACAGTTTTAAGCAATTGGCCAGAAGTCATCAAGTGATAAAAAACCTGCTGTATCCATAAGTCAATTGCCCAGTGTTCTTAAAAAGTAAGAAAGGACAATGCGCTTCTGTTTCTCTTACTCAAACTAAATTCTCTGGGTGGGTCTTTCTTCTTCTTTTTCTTTGGCTCAGTTATCCATTATAGCAGAATAGAAAGCATGGATAAAAATTTAGATGCAGAGAGCAGTGGTAAATGAAGGTTTTTCTCACACAGCATGAATCTTTCTTCTGGAAATATGTCTTTATAAATGCACATGCAAGCACATCTACTGTTGCTTCAGCCCACGGTTTTGTCCCCTACAGCCAGCGCTGAGACTTGGCTGTCTGAAGAGAAGGATAACACCATAGACTTCCACCATTTGCAACAGAATCCACCCTGAGTGGTGGCTGAATTTGAATACTAAAAGGAGCTGTAGTTATCCACTGCATCTGAGAAAAGCAAAATATTTTAGGGTATTCAAGGCAGGCTGCATAAAACCATCTAATGCCTGCTTGCTGGCTTCTATACCCCAAGACCTGTTGCTCCAGTGCATAATAGTAGGACTGTGCTATGAACATTCCAAGCGAGCTGCTGACCTTTTTTTAAAAAAAAAATTGATTATATGTGCTGCTTATTCATGATATAATAAACTTTATTTTTTAAAGCAAATGTTATTTTAAAGGATGCTATCAGTTACAGTGGATAAGTGAAGATTGCTAATGATGCCACGGGGTCACCTAATCGCTTTCTTCTGCCCACCTAGCATATTAGAAAATCTTTTTTTTTTCCAACTAGGTTTCAAAGAACTTTTCTTAAGAAAGAACATACCCACCTCTGGGCATTCTTGCTCTTATATATTTATATATGTCCTTAAGTATCAGTTATCACCTGGTATCATGTAGTCAAGCAAGAGTTTTGACTTTAAAAAACACACCTACAGAATGCAGGTATTTGCTCCCGATTTGTTACCATTGCAGTGGAATATAGGTGTCTTAGGAGGATAAGGCGATGCCCTTCTGAAATATGAGTTGAGATGTCACTCCTGCAATAGAATGAAGTACATAAATAACATCTGCAAATACCGAATATCTAAGAAGGAATAAAAACACTTTTAAACATTTATTCATTGAAGGTATTGTCAACTGTTCCCTTCTGGGAGGTCCAGGTGATAGATCTCTGTGGAGCTTTTGAAAGCATGCGGCACAGGAGTCCCAGTCAATCAGAAGGGTGACAGGTGAAAGACATATCTTTATGTTCCATGAAACAGAGCATTGTGCTTAACACTTCGCCATTTATCTAAAAATAAATAGCCAAGTGATGGCTTGCAAGAAAGGAGAAGAAACATATGTGTGAGATTTTAAAGTCACCCCCACAGCCTCCCATGTCTGGGATCCTAGATTTTCTCCTACAAAGCAGAATGTGAAAAATAGCTTTAAAGCAATATTTAAATATTAAATATTGTTTGCACATGGCTACAAACACAGGGCTGACCTCTTTATAGTGACTGCAGGCTTGTCAAATTTGGTTTATAGAGCTTGTGACCATATTAATAATGATGATCATGTGATGTCAAGTCAATTCTGACTTATAGCGACCCTTTTCAGGGTGTTCTAGGTAGAGAGTATTCAGAAGTAGTTTACCATTCCTTTCTTCTCGGGGTGCCCTGGGACTCTGCAGCTTGCCCAAGGCCACACAGGCTGGCTCTTCTGGGATGCACCATGGGGAATCAAACTCCCTACCTCTGGCTCTGCAGCCAGAGACCTAACTCACTGAGCTCTCCAGCCAGCCTGTGGCCATATTAAACAGAAGAAAAAGAAGGAAAGAATGCCAAAAAAGTGAGTAGAGTCTTGAAATATTCATAAATTGTGAACTTGAGACTGCCATTTTTGTATCCGTTACATATTATTTGCAATCTCTTGCCTTTTTGACATTCATTGTGCAATGATGTTATATGACTTGATCATAAGCTGCTTGAATTTTTCCTGTGTGATGAAGCTGATGCCATTTATATTTGTTTTGGCCTTAGAAATGCAGTTCCAACTCTCTGAGGGCCAAACTACACATTACAGATAATCCATCATTAGAGTGGAAATCACATTACTGTTCCAAGGACATGATTCAGAAATGTATCTGAGGGTCAGATCCAAGGTGTGTTCTCTCCTCCTATAACTTTGTCCTTCCAGCCATGCAAATTTTTCAGGGTTGTGTGCTTAAGATATTAGACATGGAAATGAAGCTCCTATCTGCCAGTTGACCAATGACAAAACAAAAGCAGAATCATTTGCTAAATGTTGATTGAAGCAAGAGTTAGACTAAACAGACAAGCTTTTCCTTTTAAAGGTCACACTGCTTATAGATGCAGAATCAGTGTCCCATCTAGTGAGACCTTGAAAAGTCATTCCTTCACATGAAGCCATGGTTAATTCTCAAAGACCAGTCACAAAACAGAGTAACCTAATTTGCAAATGACATGAAATGAAATAAGCTCCTCAAGCTATTTACAGCAGTTTAGGAGTGTCGTCTTCTAATAAGGGATGCTCTGCAATGTATAGTTGGTCCTCGCTGTTGGTATCTGATTCCAGACAGCAGAGAAAGCCTTTCTGCATGAGAACTTGGAAAGATTTTGTCAATCATAGTTGAAGATACTCATTCCAACCTGGTATATTCAGAAGAACCTGTTTTCTTCTCCCTCTATCTTTGCCTTTCACCATTCCACTTTATTTTTGGGTAGGTCCTGCTTTTATATCTAATGACTGGTTGCATTAGATTTTTCAACTTCAGAGTTTTAAAAATGGTATGTAGAAGCAAATCAGACTGGAGATTCAGGGGGCAGAACAAGCAGAACTCAAACAAGCAGAACCTAGAGAATCAGTTGCTCTCTTTGGGGTGTTCCCCGTGCTGTGAGTACTTCTATTAAAACATGGAAGACTGAGAAAATGGTTTTCACATTTGTTTTGCCATTAAAACTATGTGACCACAATAGCCAAAGATTTAAATCCAACAAATTATGCACAGGGAATGGTTTCCTGATATAATGATTGAAAACTCTTATGATACTGAGTTTACCGTTGTGTTCATGAGGTTTTCCTGGCCAGTGGTGACCAAAACAAAACTTTTGAAGCCCCTAACAGGTTTGAGACAAATATCCCTCTTGCCCAATGGACATGTGGTAAATTCTATGCCCCTCTCGCCCATGCAGCCTAATTGCAAACAATACTTGTTTTCCTGCTGATTTCAGATGTGAGACAGGGAGCCTCCATTTACCTGTTAGACAGAGCAAGACGTTCTCCAGGCAGCTTTCTGGTGCATGGAAATACTGGGTTAAGAACTATAATTAGAGATGGACATGAAGCAATTTATGCTGGGTTGTTTTAAGTTGTCAGCGCAGCACCACAGGTGCCACTGGTTCCCTTCCCCCAACCACCCCCACTGGCTCCCCCACTCACCAGCTGCTGTGTGTTGATCATTCCCTCCCCATCGTATGATCTTCTGTCCCAGCAGGAGCACAGATTTCCCTTCTCTGCCTCCTCCAGCAGCTGTCCACTTAGAGGCAACGCTAGAGGAATCTCTGCCCCATCTCCTTATCTGAGTGGGCAGCTGCTGGAGGAGGCGGAGAAGGGAAATCCATGCTTCTGCTGGGACTGGAAGATTGTGCAATGGGGAGAGAATGAGCAGTGTGCGCTGGCTGGTGAATGGGGAGCTGACAGGGGTGGGTGGGGGACCTGTGGTGCTGCGCCAATGATTTCAGACGACCTGGGATGAAGTGCTTCATGCCTGTCTAAACTATATGATAGCTTTTATATAGTTTTTTAGAGTGTTCTACTTGTTTTACATGCATTAACCCAGTCACTGTTCACTGAATTTTTAATAATTAGAAATGATAAAACTCCATAATCATTTAATACAGTATCATGATCACAATAACCATAATCATAAATAATTATGATAATAAATAAGCCTTTTAGCAACCTGTGAGATTAGTCAGTATAATTTCTGCCTTCTAGATGAGAGTGGTGTTACCTGAATCTGAATCAAGCTGTACCACATGGAGAAAGTGAGTCCTAGCCACATTGGTTCTTTTATGTAGTTTTTAACAACCATGGAAACCTCATTCAGGAGGTTGCAGAGTTCATGCACTTTACTGGAGTTCAGGCTGTGGAAATTACTACCTTGACACTATCCTTTCCCTTTTCCAAACAGAAGACTATTCTCACATGAAAACTGAATCTTTCCCTGCTTTTTCCCCTACAGTTGCATTGTCTGGTGCAGAGTAATGACCCGCTAAAGCAGGAGAGCAAATATAACCTTTTTTGGTAGAGATTCAGAATATGCTTCTCTTCTTCCAACAATCCCTGTGCCACTTCCAAGACGTTGGATTAAATGGAAACTATTTTTCCAGTCTCTTTGATCAAAATTAAATGATTGCGAGTGACCTGTTTCGCTTTCCTTACTACTTACATGCTCCATCAACATTTATAAAGTTTCATTAAATAATAATATTCATGTAAATTGGAAATACTGCTCTTTGTATGCCAGATTCTCCTTGTAATGACTTTTGTTTTCCTTGTCTGACAAGTTTTATAAGCATCAGTGGTTCATTTTCCTCTCATAGAGTGCAATGCAACATCATGCTGTAAGGCAGGGTTGAGAATCATTTTTTCAATCAGCTCCATCTGGTTGCAAGCTCATTTTACTGAGCCCCAGAACCACCCAAAATGTTTTTTCCCCTGAAATGTTTTACCCCTCCCAACAGAAATTTGTGCTTCCAGAGAATACCTCTGTCACTTTGTTTCACCAAAAATCGATTGTATTTTTTTTAAAGAAAAGGAATATATTTTAAAAACACACACACAAATGGCCTTCCAGTGACTTCTGGCTTCATGTGGACAGTCTAGAACAGTTCATGGAGCATCTTAGGCCCAGAAAAAAATGGCCTCTGTGATTTGGAAATGTGTTCACTCCAGCTGTATGATCTTTAAATTGAAATATGGCTCAGGGGAGTTCTGGTGTTTCCAGATATATTCTCTTTGGTCCATTGAGACTTCAGAAGTATTATACAGACTGACACAATGATGTTAACCTCAGATGAGTGATGGGATTAGGATTAAGATTCATTTGTCAGGATCAAGTAGATGGTTCTGCATAGGCTAAGGGCTGGTCCAAAATACTTTGCCTACCTGAGACAAAGTACAAGGTGGTGACTCTCCTTATTCCATAGGTAGAAGCAAACTTTGCCTGGTGACTTGTTTTTAATAAAATATCATGATCAGAATAACCATAATCCTACAGGCAATGGGGCAGTGCCATCTCTTGCCATCAGTTTGGAGAGGGAGGTCATGTGACACACATAGCTCTGTCCTCCAATAGGGGGAATAGAGAAGGTGTTTAAGAGGAATACACCCTAGCATCTATCTGGCTGGCTCACTGTGAGTAATAATAGGGCTGGTCCTACTCCTGTTATTTTTAGGATACTGCTGAAGCTGTCATTTCACCAGCTGTAGAGCACTTTGGGGCATGCCTGGAGTCCCATGTGGCACAGTACATAGAGTGCTGGGCTCAGGAGAACTGGGTCCCAATCCCTGTTATCCCATGAAAACTCACTGGGGAGCGTCAAAGGTAAACCATTTCTTGAATGCCCCCTATAACTCAAAAAACCTATGTGGCTTGACAGCACAAAATAAAAACAACAGAGTCCAAGGTAAAGTTGTTGGCACCCATATAGCAAGGTAGCAGTTTGAGATTCTGGGTGGCTTTTACTCAAGTAGAAAACACTTAGTTAAATGGGCCATTATTCTAACTGGATGAAATCTATTGTTAGTCTCACCTAGCCACAATAATTGGTAGGATTTGCATCATTCCCTTTGTATCAACTGTGAAAGCCATAGGTGGCTTGTGATCGGAACAGGAATATTCTCACTGAAAGTCCGGGGTGAGGGACCCCTGCTTTGTCCATGATCTGCCACAGAGCATATGACAGGAAAGTGCAATGCTAGAAGCTGTTAGGGACCATAACACATGGCAATTTCTTACCCTTACAAAGATGTTGTGCCATCTTGTATCCTAACATCAACTTTCCACTGAAATGGAAACTTAGCCCAGTTCTGTCCCATAGCCTAAACAAGTACCAGTATTCTGTTGCATAGCTTTTGCATATTCTGTTGCATAGCTTTGCTGACGCAATTGAAGCAATGTCACTGGCAGGGGCAGATTGCCACTAATTCAATAGTGCATCCTTCAATTTCAGGTTATGTTTGACTTCATCTCATTGCATGTGAGTTATGTGTAATCCAAAATGAAATCAGGAACTCTTCTATTAGCAGCAATGCTGGTGGTGGTGTCAGAATCCATGCTACAGCAGCACAGCTACACAACAAGATATTAGTCAATCTGTCCAGATTTTTTAGTAGGGGGATGCAGAAACATGTAGACAGCAGCAAACTCCTCAAGGGAAGAGTAGTATGACTATGATAAACAAATAAACATGCAGCACCATATCTGGGACATTTGCCTCCATTGTTATGCTTCCTGTATTGGTGGGAAGATTAAAGTTAATAGATTTTCCTAAGAATGGCACAGTAGGGCCAAAACTGGCACCAGCGTTCAATCAAAACCACTAGACTTTCAACAGAATATGGAATGCATGGGCACCTCTCCAGTATGGGGTGGTGGGGAGGTTTTAAATCTTTAAATCTTTAGTTTTGAATGATGGGTAAAGTATGAATGTTTCATATGTTGCCTCCATCTTCCAAATAATATAGGAAACATAATAATTGAGGGAAATGCCCAAAATATGGGACCTGCATATTTCTTTCTCACATACAGTTTTTCGGTTCTAAATTCCATCAGCTTTAAACTCTTAGCTTCTAAGTTCCTTACAGTACAAGTCCTTGCCCGTTATATACTCCATCTTTAGCCCTATTATATGATGATCAGCTGAGGACAGAGCATTGCATCATGCATTTTCCACAACCAACATATGGCTCCTTTCTCTAGTTCAGTCAATATAACCTTATAACTTTATCTTTCTTGTTCACATGCATAAGAGTTTACACATCTCAATGAGCAGATCTTTCAAATTTATTTCTGCTGAATTCCTCCTTTCCTGTCTCCACTACATGCCATTCTGTGCAGGGATATTTTTTTTTTTTAAAAAAGAAAAAATCTACATATTTTTCTGCACATTTTTTCACTTTGCATTTACGGATGCACTGTCTTCCTTGACTAAACTTTGCTAGTGAACATTTCAGCTACATATGCCGTGTTTTTCTCTTTGTTTCTTATGTGCACAAAATGGACACTTCCACCCCCTTCACAGAGTGCATGGCAAGCCCATAGATCTATGGATTTCTGACCACAACTTGTGCTTATTTATGTATTTGATGCAGACCACATGGAGTAGTAAATCCTCCTCTTTCACTCCTCCTTTACACGGAATCTTTCACACATCTCGACTCTCAGCCTCTGAAGAAATAACATCCATGAAAACAGCTGTTTCAAATTGTAAAAAGGCTTCCAAATATACTGTTGGTGAACAGCAACCTGCTTAATGACTTTAAAAGACCAGCAGTAGCCTATAATTAGAAGCTCAATAGCGGATGGCATAGCTTCGTTATTCAAATGGATTCCTGTTGACGTGCCTTGGGTTGTAAGAACTGCCATATAACACTGTACATGACTTGGCTTTTATGTCAGATGAGATCCTCTGATTATGGCCACTGAAAAGAGGAAGACAAAGCACTCTATTGCACAGAAGAGTGAAAGACTATAAAGTAGGTAGGAATGGACCACGGGTTGAGTAGGGATGGTACCAAGGAGTTGCTTGATAAGAGATATAGATAGCAATCCTAAACACATTTCCATTGTACTGAGTGGGAGCTTACTTCTGAGTAGACAGATATATAATTGTGTGGTTAGTCGCTTAATCAAGTGACTGCATCTGCATAAATATCAGAGAGATAAAACAGTTTCTGAAGAAAAATACATTTCTTTGTTGCTTTTTTAATAAAATTAATGCAAGTACTTACTGTACCAGGCACTATTTTAGAAGCTGGGTTGACTTATGAATACGGGAGAAGAGTTAATATCACAATAGTGCCTTGCCACCTACAGTTTTTATAATGTTTGTATTAAAAATAGAAGGGAGGCAGCCTTCTTATTTCTTGACATGTTTGTAGTTGACTGAATCTGAAGGTTATATCTCCTTACCTAAACTAGGAGAAATTTCACTGTAACTGCTCAACTTACTTTTGAGCGGGCATGTAAGTAATTGTACTGTTGGACTACAGTGCTGAATGCACAATCCTATGAATATACAAACATGTGTGCCTGGAAGTGATCAGTAAGGCTTCTGAGTGAGCATGGATAGGATTGTACTATACAAATATGTAACTGACTGATCCAAGTGGTTAATTAAACATGGCATTTGTGTCAAGGACACATGCCAGTGAATTGCCTCCAGAATTCTTGGATTTTCTTCCATTGTGCCCCACTTGACCCTGCAAGAAATCAGAACAGTCTATCAAACTGTGTTAATAGCAACCTAACAGAGGCCTCCAGAAAGTGACAAGAAGGGCATAAAGGTGATGGCCTTGAAAGAGTCTTCCTATTTCAGGTGGAAAGGAATGGTATATGCGTGATGTGTCGAATGGACATTAAAGAAATTTTTCCCTAAGGGGGACTACGGTCTGGCTCATACTCTCCCAAAAAAACAGGTGCATCAAATTTATTGCTGGTTTAAAAATACTGTGGAAATGATATTTATTGCCATCTGCTCCACTCCACTCTTTCTGCTACTCTTGCTTTGGAAGACATCGAGTAGCTTACTCCCTTTGCTAGTTCTGGGGTCCTTGAAGGTAAAGGTAAAGGTTCCCCTTGACAATTTGTCCAGTCGTGTCCGACTCTAGGCGGCGGTGCTCATCTCCGTTTCCAACCCATAGAGCTAGCGTTTGTCCCCAGACAATCCTCCGTGGTCACGTGGCCAGCGTGACTAGACACGGAACGCCGTTTACCTTCCCACCGAGGTGGTACCTATTTATCTACTCGCATTTTTGCATTTTGCATGCTTTCGAACTGCTAGGTTGGCGGGAGCTGGGACAAGCGACGGGGGCTCACTCCGTCGCGTGGATTCGATCTTACGACTGCAGGTCTTCTGACCTTGCAGCACAGAGGCTTCTGCGGTTTAACCCGCAGCGCCACCACGTCCCAGTCTGGGGTCCTTAGCTAGGTCCATTTCCAGATCAGAACTGGAATTTCCTTCTTACCTGCCCATATCTGTTATAAATCGGAGTGATACCTGCATCAGTGGTAGCATTTGTCCAGTTACTGGGGTGGAATGGGGAGTACATCTTGACTGGTTCTTGTGCTTTGTTCAAGGTCATTCATCATATACCAGCGTGTGGCAAGGGGCAGCTGGTAGATTTGAAGAGAACTGCCTTTCATTACTCTGGAGCGATGTCATCCTGCCTCTTGTACTTAGAGGACAAATACCAATTGTTGCTTATTTTGGCTTCACTCCTTCACAGTCGCTGATTGGCCATCGTTGGTGACCTAAATACTGACCTAAACCCCATCCTCTAAAAAAGGCCATTGGCTCAAGGCTCCTAATGTATTTTAACATCCTATAGTCCTTTGATGTACAGCCAACATGAGCTGCAGTGACGTTGTGTCTGCGTGCCACATCAGATGACAATGGGAAAAAGCTATATAATCTTTACCTGCCTTGGATCACACGTACACCGTGCTAAAGCTGAGCCATAGACTGATGTACTATATTTAAAGTCCCCTGTAACATAGGAAGGTATTTTGATCAGGGAACCAATGCAGTGCTTGCTTCACACCCCTGGAATTCATGGGTGTAAGGCGAGAGTATTCGAGAATGTTCAATATATATATCTTGTAATAATAACTGGAGCATCTGAGGTGGACTGCCAATTACAGAGGATAATTTGCAGCAGTGGCCTTTTAACTCTGTTTTGAGCAATCCTGGCATTTCTTAAACTGATGAGGAGAGCCATCCTTGAAACAACAGGTTGCCTACTGAAAACCAACCTTTCTCTCCAGTGTGCCTGGAAAGCATGGTTGGGGAGCTATTGGCTCTCCAGCTGTTTTGGACTACGGCACCCAAAATCCATTACTTTCAGCCATACTGTATGGGGCTTCTAGACAACAAACATCAAAATACCCAGAAAGCCAAGGTTACCCTGCTTCAAAATACAACAAATAATTGGGTAAACTCTTGATCATCCAACATTGGGGGAGGCTTGTTTAGAAAGTGTTTTGTAAAAGTAATCACTTGAAATTAACCGGCTTAGAGAAGAAGGCTACATATAGCAGAAACCGATCCATACTTAACAGTGCCCCCCTTATGAATTCTTCCTGAGTGCACAGCAATCATTGCCAAGCTCATGGCCAGGTGCCTTTGGGGAAAAACTTGCCTCTCAGTAGAGACTGTTATTCCACTTGTTGAAATGTGTTTAACTGTAGCAGCCCCAGAAAAGGGGCTGCCAATCTTGCAGGAATCTCAGTGGTACCTGAGTATTGTCCATTTTTGCTCAGTTTTAAAACCCCTGGATGGTGAGGCCCAGAACAGCCCCTATGTTCTCTTGATAATCTTGTGCAGGTTTAGATAAACTGGACCTAAGCCCTGAGCATGTTAGTCAACCAACCATAAGAGGTGTATGTGTCTGCATGTCTGTGAAACCACAACTTTACTGTTTAGTCTCGAAATGTGGCTGGCTGTACTTACTGAATTGCAGCAAACCAAACACATATAGGAACATTTTCTATCTAGATAGTGAAGGATGTAATAGAAGTGTTGGCCTTTCATGTTCCCATGCGAATATTGACATATAGAGATACTAAAGTCAAAATGCCACTTCTGAAAATTTAAAAAATGCCAAATTGTAGTAGCCCACCAGTGTGTGTTTTTTTGGGGTGGGGGTGGGGGATCTCTGAAAGACATCACAGGAGTAGTGATGTGCCCAGAACAGGTCCTGGAAACTGGGAGCTGCCCCAGGAGAGTTGCAACTTATGCTGTCAGTTGTCTTCCCTTCCCATGCCACATTTCTGTTTTGTCAAGCTGCTTATAAAAGCATAGGAAACAGAACAGGAAGAAAGGTAGCAAGCTCACTGAGGCTATAGCATCAGAATACTTGGGCTCTGTGGTCAAAAAGGAAAAAGCATGTTAGGAGTGAAATCGGTGGCCTTGCAGTGTCTAAACAGGACAGTGTGTGAGCAATAGCTATCATTGCGTCTGTAATTCTTGAGGCATGTTTTTCATGTTGATGGGCTGAAGAGATGGTGGTATCCCTTCCTTGTGTCTTAAGGGACTGGCAGTGAGTGAAGCCAAGATGAGAAGAGGGTCGGTTGCTTTATTTATCCCCTTGACAGGTGCAAGGCAGCCAGCTGTAATGTGAACATTCCTGCCACCCACAGTTTGCTTGGGCCACAGTGTCCTAACCTGGAGTGGGAGGGAGGCTGGACCCCCCCCCCACTTGAAGGAAAAGGTTAGATATCAAATCTCCACTCTAAGGCAATGCAATCTGTGGCAAAATGATATGTTTTAATCATAAATTGTAAGCTAGAAGCTGTGAAGCTGGGGGACAAAATATAAAATGCCTTTAAATAAGGAAATACATGCAGTTATTGAAATGTTATTACGGGTCCTTAGGTTATGAGGGGTTTCTTTCGGTTTCATTGTCTTTCAGATTATTCAGGAATGTCCCTACTGTTTGGTAGAGTGAGGTAGTTGCTGCAGACAGCAGATTTCGAATGTTGGGAAAAGGTAGCAAGTCATTATTTAGTTTTTGTTGCTCTGTTTTTACTACCAGGAAGGGGAAGAGGTGTTTGTGGGATTATTTTTCCTAATGATGGTGGCCACGAACAGATTTGTCAAGGATCCTGAAGTGGTTGGTAGTGAGGGTGGTGGGGGACTCATATGACTATGTCCCTCCCACAGAAGGAATCCGAGCATTAGCCTGGCCATCCATCTTCTTTATGGTGCCAAGTCTGCTGTAGCAGAATGTTATAAAAATCAACATTACAATGAATTGCATTGTTTTTGGTCAGCTGGCACAGCAAACTAAACTGGAGGGGAAACAAGGGCACTTATTGCCATTTTCTGTTACAGCTGCAGAGTGGTAAAATTTATCTGAAACAGTTTTTCCTCTTAAAATTATTGTGTCACTTCTGCTCAACCCCTGCAGCAGAATGAGGTGGTAAAGATAGTCTAGTGGACTGTAATCATTTCAGTCTGCAAGTGGGTTGGGAGCAGGAAAATAATATTGTTGAAAGCTCCATGAGTAAAAAAGTTCCCTGGCCAAAGAAGAGAGAAAATGAGAGAGAGAGAGAGAGAAGAGAGAGAGAGAGGGTGAGAACATAAGTTTTTCAAGATGATTCCTGTCTGGTAGACCATTTGTAGCTTGTGGTTATCAGGTAGCCTATGCAGTAGCTATATTCTCTTGTATTTGTCCCTTTCATCATTCCCCTGTACTATATTCATGTTCCTCAGGTTTTTCCTATCAACTGTAGCACTTTGCAGGTCAGCCATAAGCCCTATTCATGGATTGGTTAACATGCAGATATTCTGTGTGCTGTGGGAGAGAGCAGGATCGAGTCTATCAACTCTGGGCTTTCCCTTGGCTTCTGTTTGTTTGCAAGCAATGGTTATAGTCTGTTATGCAGTAGCACCTCTAGAAATGGACTCTACATGAGCCCAACAGTCCATTTTATCTTGAGCAAGAACTGTGTGTTCAGAATGTTCAACAAAACTCTGGAGTACTGGGTTCAGTTCCCCATTCAGCCAAGAAACTTACTGGCTAAGCCCTTTTTTCTGTCAGCAGAACCTATCTTGCAGGGGGTTTGTGAGGACAAGGTAGAGGAGAGGAGAGCCATGTATGCTGCCTTGAGCTCTTTGGAGGAAAGATGTAACAAATTAAAAAAATAGAAATAGATTCATTGAACTATTCATAAATACAAGTAATATGCAATCTACGTAGACCTGCCGAGCTTGTAGGAGCTTGTAGACCAAGAAAAGTAAGATTTCCAAGCTCTGTTGAGTAAAAGGAGCAGGGCAGATCAGTGTGATTCTGCAGCCCCAATCGCGTATTCAGTATATATTATTATCCAAAATCTCAGATCTGGCTGCTTCTGAATGACTTCTACTACTTTACAAGTTTTTCTTTCAATCAGTTTAAGCTGATATGCTGCAAAGTGTTTAATATTTCACTTGCTTTTCCAGAATGAAATCAGTGTCAGAGAACTACCACAGGACATAGCAGGAGCTCTCCTGTCATTTAATTATGTTAAGTGTAACTCAACAAGACTCTATCCAAATTAAATCAAAAAACAAAGGAAAACAAAATCATGATTAAAATATAGTGCTTGTCATTAAAAAAAAACCAAAAAGAAAATACTATGGCAATCAGAAGAAAAACTATAAATTAAACTCCAACATTGCCTTTTCCTAATGTTATTTTCTGTCTGGATTAGGAGATGGGGGCTTCTAGGTCGCGAACTAAATCAAAGAACATTAGAGGACGTCTTGATCCAGAGCAACCTAAATATATCAGCATCAGTATCAGATGTTGCAGGTATGCCTCTGGGAGCAGCCACAGCACAGCCCACAGTCTTTGGGGAGGTCAAATTACATGTTACAGATAGACTACTATTAGAAGCCGAATTGCAATTAATGTCCAGAGATGTGATTCTGACATTTGTGACTAGGCAATTATATTTGCTTAATTATGTTTGTGCTTGCCCCCAATGACCAGTCACACAACAAAGCAAATCCATTTGCAAACTCTGGGAAGTGTGAAAAAGCTCCTGCTGTGAAAAATTCAATTCTTAGTGAATTCCTTCTTCTAATAACATTCTGTCTACATATAGTTTGACTCCAGTTCATTGTATTGCATGGGGCCACGAAAAACAACTGATAATAAATCTTAATTTGAAGCTTGATTTTGTGGTGGTAGTGTTTTCATTTTTGACCAAACTCCAGGAGGCAGTGGAAGACAGGAGGGCCTGGCGTGCTCTGGTCCATGGGGTCACGAAGAGTCGGACACGACTTAACGACTAAACAACAACAACAAGTGTTTTCATTATTGTTGTTATTGTATTATATTAGCATAATTACATGTAGTACTTTATGGAGTAAAACGAGGGAAAGAAGACAAAGTTTCCTAAGAAACTTTCAAATGAAATGTAAAAAATTGAGTTGTGAAGAAGTGATGGAGATAAGCAGATGTAGTTACACATTCTTAATCTTTATTATGCCCTGGTCACATGAGGGAAATGTTCTCTAGTTATCCCCGAGTTAGTTTGTTGCTTTTTCCCCCCTAGTCACATGATGCACAGTCAAGATCAAGACATTTTTCGGGTGAGCAGTGTAATTGCGAAACATTTCCCCATCACCAGGAGGGTTGTGTTATTTTGTACCTTTGTTGCACAGGTGCATTCTTTACCGGGATTGCCTGTGTACATAGCCTGCCCCACTTCTTTTCAGAATTGAATCTGGGAAGGTGGCCGCCATTACTGTGGCGTGCATATTAATTTTTTTTATTTTTCATGCCTGATACATCACTACGTTGGTAAAAGTATATCACCAGGGGCCCACCACCATTACATTACTGGCGAGTAATATATATATTTTATTTCTTTGGGAATATACATTGAAAACACTTCCCTCGTGTGACCAGGGCCTTAGCTGGAAATGAGGGCTAAGGGCAAGAAAAAAATAGTTCTCTGGATGTTTTGGTCTATAATTTCCAACAGCTCCACCTGCCACAATCAGTGATTATGAATTGTAGGGTTCATCATTCAAATTATCTGGAGGACCAAAGGTTTCTCATCCCTGGACTAAGAGATTAAGCCAAAGTTTATCCCAAGAAATGGCCTCTGAGCTGAGATACCATGTAAAAGTTCTTGGTTAGATTTCAAGAGATAAATCATTATGTCTTTTCTAAACTCTGAAAAAATTATGTCCTTGGTTTCTCAGGTGTGGCCCAAGATATCTTGGTGACTCAAAAAGAAACAAATTCCCCTACCTAACACAAGTCATGGTACATAATGTCCAAACCCAAACATGTTATTGTGGTACATGGGAAAGAAAAACCCACAAAATCTCACTCTCATCTTTCATAGTAAACACCAATTTCTCATCTTTTCATGACATCCCAAGCCTGCTACCTGAAACAGCCACTTTCCTCTGCCTACTAATGGGGCTGTCCTGGGATGTGATAATGCAAGTTATCAGGGCAGTACAAGATTCAGCCATAAGGGAACAACTATTGTGCCATTACCACAACTTCACTTTATTTTAGATGCACAAATCTAATACTGTGCTACAAAACTGGGGCCCTGTATAATACCTGGAAATACATTAAAGCCATGATTAAAGCGATCCCTGGTAAGTATAACAACAATTGCATGCTGTCAAGTCGATTCCAACTTACAGTGACCTTTTTCAGGGTGGTGGTGGTGGTGGTGGTGGTGGTTAATAATAATAATAATAATAATAATAATAATAATAATAATAATAATAATAATAATAATAATAATAATAATGCAAAAATATAACTTGCCAACCTCCAAAAACCCATGGGAACATCAGGTAGAGAAGGTGTGAGAAAATGAGGAAGTCAAGATCTTGTGGGATTTCCAGATCCAAACGGATAGACACCTTGAACATAACACACCAGACATAGTAGTAATAGAACAAAGAAATGTCTGGATCATTGACATTGTAATTCCAGAGAATGCCAGAGCTGAAAATAAATAATTGGAAAAACTAACAAAGTACAGAGACCTGGCCATCAAAACATTTCGCCTCTGGAAGAAACACACTTCAGTGGTCCCCATAGTCATTGGGGCTTTGGGAACAATATCAAGAAACTTCACCCAGTACTATAAGCAGTTGCAGATCTCAGAAATCACACCATCATCAGAGCTACAAAAACCAGCAATATTAGGAACAGCATGCATAGTGCGCTGATATTTAACAGATACTTAGGTTTTTGGTTAAAACTTGTATCTGTTATATAATACCAGTCAATGGTTTTATAATTTGGACTGTGCCTGGTGTTTAATAATAATAATAATAATAATAATAATAATAATAATAATAATAATAATAATAATAATAATAATAATAATAATAATAATAATAATAGTGTGTTGTCAAATCAATTCTAAGTTATGGTGACCCTTTCCAGAGTTTTCTAGGTAGAGAATACTCAGAAGTGATTTACCATTCTTTTCTTTTGGGGACATCCTGAGACTGTACAGCTTGCCCATGGCTACATAGGCTGGCTCTTCTCCCAGGAGGCACTGTGGGGAACTGAACTCCCAACCTCTGGCTCTACAGCCAGATATTTAACTCGCTGAGCTATCTTTAACATATAGAATAATAAACATTGCAGAAACAAATTATCAAAATGGATATACATTTCATGTACTATACAACACCATGATAATTAAATTAAATTATAATTAAAATGTGCCTAAATTCACTGGTTGGGGGATAGTTACCAGACTGGGTTTTTTGTTTTGCTTTGTTTTTCTCATCTGAGACACATAAAGGGTCTCAAAGATGAGAAGACTGTGAAATCTAAACCTATTTTCTCATAGTGATTGTAATAAAATGCCTTCTCAAAGCTTATCAATTTATTATTGCAGGAGCATGGAGAAGGAATTTGAGATGGAGGAAAACCACTTGTGTTTAGAAAGACAGCAAACATTGCAGATAGATGGGAGGATGCAAATAGCATTGTGTTGACATTAAGCCTACTTGGTATGTTTTCAGTTTGGGTTTTATTTCATATTGTTGGTTATTGCTCAAGGCTGATATGTAAAAAAGAAATACGAAACACCCAACCGAAATAATCCACATCCCTGTGAGGCTGTATATTTCTCTTATGTTTGATGACACTCGTAGAACATGTTCCAGCTAATAAAAATGTTATCTCTGGTGTAAAATGGATAGGAAAACCCAAGGGGAAGGAAATCAGGGATTGTGCTAGGATGGCCAGCAGTCCAGTATGAGGGAGGCCTGTCCTGCTTTGGGATCTTTGTCCTGTTTTGGGTCTGGACTCTGCACAGTCCAGTCTAGGCAGTGTACTGTAGTGGTGGCATGTGTTTTTTCCTGTTAGAGAAAGTATTCTAATTTCTTCTTCCTTCCATTCCTCCCATGTTACTCCCCACTTCCAATCTTTTTCTTGTGGCACATGAGAAGAGGAACTGAACTCCCAGTTCCCAGGGGAAAACAGAGAACAAAAAACTAAAAATACCCATTCTTCCTGTTCGTCCCCTCCCTTCTCTCTCCTCCTCAGGAGCCCACTTTCCTAGTGCCTGCATGAACTCCTCTCAACTAATTTGTCTTCACTGCTAGCTCAGTGGTTGAAAGTTTTTTTCTGAGGCCACCAAAGCTCCCTAATCATATGCAGTGACTGGTAACAGGCAGACTAGGGAGGTTTGTTGATTCTGCTCATTCTGGGTATAGGAGAGGGAGCAAGGAGAAGCAGCAGCTCCTGCAGAAGCATCCGTGGCGGTTGTGTAGGCTGAGTTCTGGTGGAGGAGCTGGGTTGGCCACTTGGGAAGGGGCACAGCTTGGGAACCCACCAACATTTCCTCCTTTCCCACTATGCTCATTGTCTGTGTGGCTCAAATTGGCAAAAAAACCCCCCATTCACATGAGTATGTGGATGCTCACCCTGCCCATGCCAACAAGGGGGGAGAACAAGAAAGATTACCTTCTTCTCTCACACTTAATTCCCCCCTCAGCCTGTGGCAATCCAGGAGAAAGAACCCAGAGACCTGAATTAAAATAGGTGCAGAAAACATATCGGGTTTTTCCCTTCCTTCACACCTCTTTGAAAACCATCATTCTTCTCCTCATTGCTAGGCCCTCTTTCTCTCGTTTCCCATGGAACTTGGCTCTCAAGACCTTGACAGTTTTTGTGCAAGCGGAAAGGAGCTAAATCTAACAGTATATGCATGTTAATATGTATTAATGAATTTAATTTAAGGATTAGATGCTTTTTAATGATACATTATTCCATTCAAGTAATAATTCTGATAAGTACTGGCAGGAATTTATGACTTAATATTCAGTACATTTATTTTAATGAAATTAAAGTATCAAATATGCAATCAACAGTCTTTTATTTTCCACATACATTCAGTGAGCTCCCGAAAACACAAATCACAGGGACAATTTGAAGAGTTATTAACTATCTTGTTTTATTTATTTATCTCATTTACTATATCCTGCTTTTCTCCCAGCACTGAAAGTAAGGCTGTTATCTGGTTACAGTCTTCTGCACTCTGATGAGTTTTATTGTAATAAACACAAATTATAATAATAATATCTGCTCATGATATTTGCGTATAGTAATTTAAATCAGCACATGCAAATTTAATGCAAAAATGCCCTTTTCGGTAATCTTTGACTTCCTTTTTGGCAGTGCAGTGATAGCCCATCTAGTTCTTGCACCTTTGAAAGTTGTAGTGATGAAAAACAAATTAGAACGTATGCAGCTTTTGTCACCTCTGCATGAGGAAGCTATTCCAAATCCTTCTGCCATACAAGCTGCTTCTCTCAGTAGAAAGAGATAATCTTCCAAATTTCCAAGCCTGTCTTCCTTGCTCCCCTACTAGAAGCCTAGGTGGAGCAGTCTGGGAAGGACTTTGTTAGTTCTGCTGCATGTGCCCAGAGCTCAGAAAAGTTAATTTCTGGACTATGACTGTTGGAATCAACAAACTGTGTTCTCATCTAGGGGATTCTGGTAGTTGTAGTCCAAACTTTGGAGTCCTTTGGACTCCAAAGGACTAACTTTTCATAGCTCTGCCACAGACTGCTTTCTTCTTTCTGCCCAGTACAGTGTAGTGTTGCTTTGGGAAGAAGCTGCAACAAAGAGGTCTGAGTAGGTTGCCAGATCAGCATTTTCCTACTCTCTGAGTCTTTAGGGCCCCAACCTGAGACCCCAGGGTGATGAAGGTTGTGGCATGACAGAGGAAGGACATTTGTCACAACACTGGGTGCAGTTCCTTCTATCAACAACTGCAGAATATGGTGTGTCTGCATGTTAGTGCTTGCTTGTGCAACAACAAAGGTTGTAAGTTGTGACGGGGCACTCCTTTTCCATCCTTGCTCCACTGGCATCCTCCAAAGCCTTGTACTCCAGCTCTTAAGACTTTTGGCATTCCAACTCTGCACAAGTGCAACACACACACACAGATTTTTGTAATGAGCCCTAGTGCTGATTGGGATTAAGGGCAGATGGGTGCCCAGGTACTTCATACACAAAAATCATACTTTTCCCTCTTCCAGTGACAAAATTTGTCTTCCTTTCCTAGAAACCCAGGAAAACAAAGCAATTCCCTGAGACTCCAGCTCATGCCCTTGAGACCATTCTGTGTCTGAGGGGCTTATCAAGGTAGTAAAAGTAGATCTGGCCATCTCTGTCTCTGCTGATATGGCTGGGAAGTCTCTTTCACACCTGTATAAGTTCAAATGGGAGTGAGAAGTTAGTTGTCCATCAGAGTGTTTAACCCAGAGTACATTCGTTCCCCACCTAGAACATTCAGCTTACTGCTCTGATAAAAACAAACAAACAAACCTATTGTATGAATAACAGCTGCATCAAGTCTGTTTTCTTGTCCTTCCATCTTAGGATGGGAACGGAGTTCTCTTCTCCCATGCCCCTACATTTACAGAGGGAAGTTGGGAATGAGACATAGCCAGAAGCCATTCCATTAATGTGTAATGTGTAGTCAAGACCCCAGATAGACTAAAATGGGCTGTATTAAGCAAGATCAGGCATCTCCAACAAATATTTCATTAGAATGGTGACTCTAAAACCAAAGACTAGTACAAACTTAACGTATGTATAAAATCAGTCCAGAAGTATGCAATGTAGAGCAGCCTCACTGAGCTAAACTTTGAAAATGAATTGGTACACAAGAAGGGCTTCTTTGTAGCTGCCAAGCCACTGTCATGGTGAAGCCTTTTATAAACGATCTATGCCGTAGCCAATCAGCTGTGGTGCTTTCATAACATGGGTAAAGAGGTTGGTAGTACTTCACCAGGGATCCTGGCTCTTGTCCAATTGCCTTTTTTTTTACAACAGCCTTGCTGATAGGCCGTAGCCAATTGCAGTTGCAAGGGTTCAGAAGAATTCACAAGTGCCTTTCTCCTTCTGGGAGACAGAGCAGTCCTGCTGCTAAGAGAGAAAGAGACTTGGGATGGGGGCTGGGTGACAAATTTGGAAAGGCAGATATTCCCAAAGAAACGCAAAGGATTGTGGAAAACAACAAGGGACACACATCCCTCTTGAGTTTCCTTTCGGGTCCCGTGATTACTTCGAGCTTGCAAAGCTTTCTAAAGATCACAACTTAATTTTTTTTTTTTAACGTTCAACTCTCAGAATTCCCCAAGGTAAGAGGCATGGCCAATGCGGATTCTGGGGACTGTAAACCAAAGTGCCTTCTCCAAGTTCTGATTCTAAGCCTAGTTCAAGTTCTGGCAGGTACCCACTTCTAACAACCTCCCCACTCAGAATCCAGGTACCTTCTTTAGGATCAGTTTGTTTGTGCTGTATGCCACATTTCTGTTTGCTCAAGTCTCGTAAGTGCTAGGCTTTGCTGGATCTTTTATCTGTCATACTTTTTGTAGTTGTTTTGAGGGTCATCTTGAGGATAAAAAAAAGTATCCTGTGTTGATTTCATAAAGAAAAGTGGGGTATGTCTTTTAAAGAAAATAAATACAGTTTGACATAACTGCCAAAGTTGGGGGTTTGTATTTGTACCTGGCTTAAAGATATTACTGTTGCTGCAGCTATTTATTTATGTGGCATCACTAATGTTCACAATGGTTTGCTTGCCCTAAAGAGATTGTAATCTGATACATGGGGAGGAGAGGGGAATAGCAAATGAGCTGGAAAAGGAAGCAAGATAAGGCATGCCTATGAAAAAAAAAATGCAACGGCACAAATTTCATTACACCAGGAGCTGAAGGCTGAAAATAACATGGCAACATAGGGTTTGCTCTTTAGTCATCTTCTCTAAAAAAAATAGATGGAGTGGGTATAGTGCTACACATTTCATGCACCTGTAGATCTTGTTGTGTTGACTGATGACACAGAGGATTAAGGGGGAGCTAATATGAGCCCAGCACAGTGTGGCAGAAGAGGTATTTATTTCAAGTTGGATTTTGAAAGAGAATTTATAGTAGGGACTATTTTGCAGCTGCTCTGTGATAAACCCAGAGCAGCTCTGCACATGGCTTGGAGAATGAGTTGGGCACAGGTTATTCTCACCCACACCACAATGCAGGTGCAAACATACAAGTGCATAGGCATCATGTAGGGCAAAGAGAGGAAATATGTGGCCTTCCAGACTATTGCTGGATTGCAATTCCCATCATGCTTCACCACTGCCTATGCTGGCCAGATCTGGTAAGAGCTGCAATCCAGCAACATTCTCCATTCCTATGGTAGGGTTAAAGGGGACCTCTGGTGGATATTTCTTCTCTGAATATGTACTTTAGGACATGTTTGCCTGTGCACCATGGTGTGGATAGGCTTCTCCGTCCAGCAAAAGAATCTGTAGAGGATTTTGCTTACAATGCCCTTCATCCATCCTTCCAAACATGTTCATAATGGTATGTTGCTGCCTGCAAGAAATTCTGGTTAAATTCATTTACGTACCTTCTGAAGGTAAGTAAAATAAATTTATTTAATTTATTTAATTTATTTATTTAAAATATTTCTACCCCACCTTTCTCCCAAAAAGGGCCCAAGGTGCTTGATCTGAACAATAGGAGAGAGATATTCTTCCTGCAGTGCTCAGACCGCAGGCACCTCCTTGTGTTGTTGGATTATAACTCCTACAAGCACTAGGCAGCATATCAAGTGGTGAGAGACAATGGGAGTTGCAGTCCAACAGCATCTGGGGTGCTGTGTGTTGTCCACCATTGTTCTTCTGAATTAGAACCAGTAGCCTGATTGCCCGGGGCAGCACTTGGTTAAAATGCATTCTGCTTCTAATAGTCACAAGAAGCCATAGCCGTATCTTCCAGCGAAAGCAGTGGTTTCCGACCTTGGGTCCCCAGATATTCTTGGACTAAAACTCCCGGAAACCTTCACCACTAGCTATGCTGGCCAGGATTTCTGGGAGTTGTAGCCCAATAATATCTTGGGACCCATGGTTGGGAACCACTGTACTATACCATTGAACAATCTTGCTCACAGCTGGAAACTAGTATAGTGGAGCTGATAAAATATTATGAGAACCATGGTTGCCAAATATATTGTAAGACCAGAAATGGATAGTCACAGCCCTGTAGAGCATATGTCCAGTGTTCTTTCTCTAACCACACATCAGCTCCAGGGTCCTCTGCTAAAAAGGTGGGTCCTTGGATCATAAATTGTGCAGGAGGTATGCAACCATCCTTTGCATACTAAGGTGACATAAAAGAGAAATGGTAGCAATCTCCCTGTGTATTACCAGGGTGGAAATTGGCACTATAACTTACACTTAAAATTCCTCCCAGTTGGAGGATACATAGAAAAATAAATGGTTGGCTTACTTGGTATACTGTTTATGTAAAATAACAGTGAGGCAACATAAACCAAAGCACCTTTTATGTATGAAATTAAATGTCTTTGGTTATTTTGCCAGAGTAACATTTCCATGTAGCACTTTTTCATTTTAGCCAATTTGTCTTTAAAAACTCACAGAGCAGCCTGGTACTGTGAGCCTGTCTCTTGAGACGGCTTAGTGGATACAACAGTGGCCCAGTTCATAAAGTACATCACTTGCTTTCTTATCACATACTCAGCACTTGGACCAGGTTCAGATACCTGCATGGGCCAAATGCCTTTTCCAAGTGTTAGAGGCAGAGTGAAAAGGCTACCTCAGACAGCAGTTTCTGAATGTCATGAAAGAGCTAGAAATAGTGTTTTAATTTGCTGTTATTGAGTTTTACTGCCAGGGAAGGGGAGAGGCAGTTTTAGTGTTTTTTCCCCCTTGGATGCCAAAATAAATTTTCTTTGGGTCTGAATTATCAAAGTACTGTTAGGGTACAGTGCATCTTGAATGTTATGTGAATTGGCTATAGATCTCTACATTTTTCAACACATTGTTGTTCTCACACATCCATTCCCTTCAGTTGACACCTTACGATTGGAACCCTGTGTCCACAAACCTGGAAGTAAATCCCATTGAACTCAATGGAAAGTGAACCCCATTGAGCATAGGCCCACCTTTTTGCCACTACAATGAGCAAAACTGGCAGAGAGTTGATGACATCATAACACATGGTGTATTACACCAAATTGATTTTTATGGTCTTTCTTTATTCATTCATATCAGAGTGTTGCTCTGTAGTACACACGGAGTTCAATGGGGGTCACAGGTAAAGTGGCAAATGTTATCATTTTGCATAACACGTGCCAGATAAATTAATATTCCTTAGTTACATGAATAGGACAACCTTGAACAATACGTGAACTATTTGCATACTCATTTAAAACATCAATGTGCCATCAGTGATTTTGATGGGAGGTAAACGGTCATTTTTATGTGTGCTGCTCATGACTCCTTAACATGTTCCAAGGCTGATCATTAGTTGTGTCAATATATCTTTCTAGGGCTGAGCTTTATCTGCACCTACTAGCTGAGAAATTAGCTGCTCCCTAGTGATGAGCTACAGTTGGGCCAACTAGTTCAGGTTGGGAAAATGCAACCTTATAGATGGTGCATGGGTAGCCCAGGAGTACCCAGTGTGGTGTTGTGGATATAGTAATGAACAAGGACTCAGGACACCTGGCTTTGATTCCCTGGAAACTCACTGGAGTGTGGAACTGGTAAAACCACTTCTTATGTACCTCATGTACCTTTAAATCTCTATTAGGGTTGCTATAAGACAGTTCTGGCTTGATGGCACATAACAGCAACAACAAAAGTCAGCCCCAGAATTGGTAGGGGGATTCTGAAAAGTGGTCAGGGAGGGGACACCAGAACAGCTAGGCAGAAGGGTTGGGCAGTGGAGAAACTTCTGGTTTAACTGGAAGACCCAATGTGCTATGGCTTACCAATGGTAGGCTTTGGAACAAATCCTTGGTGGGGCAAAGTGCATATGGTTGAAATGCATATCAGCTTAGGAATGGTTGGACATAGGAACCTAGATTTCATCTTCTTCCCTTTTGTTCTGGCAATATGTCAAAATACAATTGTGGCCAAAAATAGCCAAGGTATTGCTATAGCATTTTTTTCTTGTGTCACAGAGATCCTTCAATAGTCATTACCCAATAGCCTGTTCATTAAGATAGGACAACAACCTTCCCCTTTTTGAGGAACCTAGATCCATCCCATTGTTTGTGATGAGAAATAGCATGCCCATACGAATTTCATTGAATTATTATCTCCATGTAGTAGAAGTACCTGCTGTGGCTGAAACCACAGGCTTTGCTCAGCTTCGTTCCACAACCTATCCTTTGCAAAAACCACCTCTGCAAAATTCTGTACAAATGTGCAACTTGTGCCTTTAGAATTACAAATGACCTTCTGCCTGATTTCAAATAAAAGCCTTGTGCAAGCCATCAGTTCAGCACTTTGAAATAACAGTACATTCCTCTCCCACTGGGCAAGAGGGGCAGGGGGGAGAGAGGAAGAGAGGGTGGGGAGATAAGTTTAGAGAGGGTTCAGGCTTCTAAACCTTTTAGTACTAAACACCTCTAAGACATCGAATATGCAGGCAAAACAGTGCTTTATCCCATCTCAACAACCACAAAACAAAAGCAAGCTAATTTGCCAAATGGAGATTAGGGCAGGCAAGCTCATGTTAGAATAAATAGATAATATTTTTTTTCTTAAGAGAACACAGTTTCTGGATAAGGAATCAGCATCTTGACCAGTAAGACCCTAAACAAATGAAGGAGGTGTCAGAGAAATATGAAAATGGAGGTTTCTCTCATTTACTGCTAATATGCAACCTCAACAGATCATCCTTGGGGTAATATGGACCAATAGAAGCAAATATATATACAGGATCAGACTAGGAGATCTATTTATCTCCTAAACCTGCCCTGTCCTATAGAAAGCCCTGGGTGTTGAAAGAAAAGTTTAGTACCA
Organism: Intellagama lesueurii; assembly: GCA_037013535.1. Classification (NCBI taxonomy): domain Eukaryota; kingdom Metazoa; phylum Chordata; class Lepidosauria; order Squamata; family Agamidae; genus Intellagama; species Intellagama lesueurii. The sequence continues at coordinate 165,880,139 of JBAJHW010000003.1, read as the reverse complement.
TTGGGCAAACCATAAATGTCTCATTTGTGTACAGCACCTGATGTAGTCTCACTTTTTGAAATGCCTTGTCACACACACAGGCTCCAGGAAGGTACAGGATGCTGCTATAGTTGGCAGCCCTTGGATGGACTGTCCTGGAATTTCTTTAGAAGACCAACAACCTCTGTTTTATTTGATATCTCACTGCCTGGTGATGACAGACAAGGTCTGTTTATAGCAGTGCAGCAAAGGTCAGGCAGACATTTTCCTAATAGGGCAGGGTGCAAAATACAGGGAGACTCAAACCATTCCTAGAATAACTCATCTGGCTTTGGTGGAGTTTGGCTGGAAATAAATTAGGTCCATAAAATCTAAGAAACTAGAAGACAGTTTTATTCTTTGGCTGGAATACCTTATTGGGAGAGCACATTAGTGGTCCTCTGTTACTCTTCCCATTTCATACCATGTATGATTATGTTCGGGGAACATTGATTTTTCCAGTGATTACAGGATATGAATGGGGAGGTGGCCTATGGTCCAAGCAGGAGTGCATCTTACCTACCCACCCCAAATCTCTTGCTTGGGCAATGGGTCGGTGATAGAACAGCAGATCTTGGAAACATTGTTTCTGGTGTACAATATGGACCACATGGCCACATGCTGCCTTGGGAGAGTCTAGGGTTTATGGTCCAAAAAAGGAATATTTCCATGCTCTGTTTAAGAATTACCACGAGAAATATCTTGAAATATATACCTTCTTGGCAATTAAGCCTATGCATGTTGGAAGTACTTCATGCTTTTTAAAAATAAGGATTACTGTGAAATAAGTGGGCATAAGACTCTGTCTCCTTTCCTGAGGGTCAACTCCAGAAAAATAGTTACTTCTCTTGTCTATATCCAAGAGCTGTCACTTGAAGCTTTCCCTCTCATTGTTACCTCAAACTAGGGGGACTCTCTGTGATTGCCAGTAGGTGAAAGAAACCGAAACAGAAAAGAGCAAACAGGTGTATTTTGAGAAAAATACTGAGAAGGAAGAGTGGCCCATGATATATCGTCCATCTATGGTGACAAGGACTTTGGCCATGAATCAAGACCTGGAACTTTTCTACTGTAGATGGCACGCAGAAGAAAATAACTGGAAATCCTTCTGGCACATAGACTTGATTCTTTGGTTTCTCCTTTCTCTGTACCTTCATGTGCTATATAGATAAGTTTGAAACGATGAAATCCTGCATGCAGTAAGGCAGGTTTCTACTGGCTATGGCACTTGCCACCAGTATTTAGTGCTGAAAATATTAGTATATTACACTGATGTAATGCATTGAGGAAAGTACTCTTTAGTCAGTGGTGTGTCTTGCTGACTGACAAGTAGGAGTAAAGGATATTAACTGCTGCCAATTTTTTATAGATATTAACCTTTGCTAATTGGTTAATATAGCCTTTCCCCCTTTCCTTTCCCCATCAAAAGCAGAAAACTATTTTCAAGGGGAGCAACAAGAAATAAACCCATATTTGATTCACATAATGCATACAGGAGCCAGAATCCAGCTTTTCTTGGGCAGAATTTTGATGTTTGTGTTTTAACAAAGAGTAAGCACAGCTTTGCCTATGTATAATCAGGGATGTTGTTGTTTAGTCGTTTAGTCGTGTCCGACTCTTCGTGACCCCATGGACCAGAGCACGCCAGGCCCTCCTGTCTTCCACTGCCTCCCGAAGTTGGGTCAAATTCATGTTGGTTGCTTCGATGACACTGTCCAACCATCTCATCCTCTGTCGTCCCCTTCTCCTCTTGCCTTCACACTTTCCCAACATCAGGGTCTTTTCCAGGGAGTCTTCTCTTCTCATCAGATGGCCAAAGTATTGGAGCCTCAGCTTCAGGATCTGTCCTTCCAGTGAACACTCAGGGTTGATTTCCTTCAAAATGGATAGGTTTGTTCTCCTTGCAGTCCAGGGGACTCTCAAGAGTCTCCTCCAGCACCACAATTCAAAAGCATCAATTCTTCGGCGGTCAGCCTTCTTTATGGTCCAGCTCTCACTTCCATACATCACTACTGGAAAAACCATAGCTTTGACTATGCGGACCTTTGTCGGCAAGGTGATGTCTCTGCTTTTTAAGATGCTGTCGAAGTTTCTCATCGCTTTCCTCCCAAGAAGCAGGCGTCTTTTAATTTCGTGGCTGCTGTCACCATCTGCAGTGATCGTGGAGCCCAGGAAGGTAAACTCTGTCACTGCCTCCATATCTTCCCCTTCTATTTGCCAGGAGGTCGCACTTGACTTTGCCAGCCTTGTCGTACTCCTTTCCCAATTTTGAACCAATCAGTTGTTCCATATCCAGTTCTAACTGTTGCTTCCTGTTGCACATACGCACATATAGATTTCTCAGGAGATAGATAAGGTGGTCGGGCACTCCCATTTCTTTAAGGACTTGCCATAGTTTGCTGTGGTCCACACAGCCAAAGGCTTTTGCATAGTGAATGAAGCAGAAGTAGATGTTTTTCTGGAATTCTCTGGCTTTCTCCATAATCCAGCGCATGTTAGCAATTTGGTCTCTAATTTCACACCTAGTGAAATTAGAATCTGCCCCTTCGAAATCCAGCTTGTACTTCTGGGAGTTCTCAGTCCACATACTGCTGAAGCCTATCTTGTAGGATTTTGAGCATAATCTTGCTAGCGTGTGAAATGAGTGCAATTGTACGGTAGTTGGAGCATTCTTTGGCACTGCCCTTTTTTGGGATTGGGATGTAGACTGATATTTTCCAATCCTTTGGCTACTGCTGAGTTTTCCAAACTTGCTGGCATATTGAGTGTAGCACCTTAACAGTGCTACTTTTAAGAATTTTTGGGCTCTTTTAAGATTTTAAATAGTTCAACGGGAATGTCATCACCTCCACTGGCCTTGTTGTTAGCCATGCTTTCTAAGGCCCACTTGACTTCACTCTCCAGGATGTCTGGCTCAAGGTCAGCAACCACACTATCTGGGTTGTCTGGGACATCCAGATCTTTCTGGTATAATTCCTCTGTGTATTCTTGCCACCTCTTCTTGATGTCTTCTGCTTCTGTAAGGTCCCTACCATTTTTGTCCTTTATCATGTCCATCTTTGCACAAAATGTTCCTTTAATATCTCCAATTTTCTTGAACAGATCTTTGGTTTTTCCCTTTCTATTATTTTCCTCTATTTCTTTGCACTGTTCATTTAAGAAGGCCCTCTTGTCTCTCCTTGCTATTCTTTGGAAGTCAGCATTCCATTTTCTGTAACTTTCCCTATCTCCCTTGCATTTTGTTTCCCTTCTCTTCTCTGCTATTTGTAAGGCCTCGTTGGACAGCCACTTTGCTTTCTTGCATTTCCTTTTCTTTGGGATGGGTTTTGTTGCTGCCTCCTATACAATGTTACGAGCCTCCATCCATAGTTCTTCAGGCACTCTGTCCACCAAATCTAGTTCCTTAAATCTGTTCTTCACTTCCACTGTATATTCATAAGGGATTTGGTTTAGATTATACCAGACTAGCCCAGTGGTTTTTCCTACTTTCGTCAGTTTAAGCTTGAATTTTGCTGAAAGGTCTGCCTTGGATTTGTATTGAAATCATTCTATCATTTTTGAGATTGTATCCCAGTACAGCTTTTTCCACTCTTTTGTTGACTATGAGGGCTACTCCATTTCTTCTACGGGATTCTTGCCCACAGTAGTAGATATGATAATCGTCTGACTTGAATTCGCCCATTCCCGTCCATTTTAGTTCACTGATGCCCAGGACGTCAATGTTTATCCTTGTCATCTCCTGTTTGACCACATCCAGCTTACCAAGGTTCATAGATATTACATTCCAGGTTCCTATGCAGTATTTTTCTTTGCAGCATCGGACTTTCCTTTCACTTCCAGGCGCGTCCGCAGCTGAGCGTCCTTTCGGCTTTGGCCCAACCACTTCATTAGCTCTGGAGCTACTTGTACTTGTCCTCTGCTCTTCCTCAGTAGCATGTTGGATGCCTTCCGACCTGAGGGGCTCATCTTCCAGCATCATATCTTTTAGCCTTTTGTTTCTGTCCATGGAGTTTTCTTGGCAAAGATACTGGAGTGGCTTGCCAGTTCCTGCTACAGGTGGATCGCGTTTAGTCAGAACTCTCCACTATGACCTGTCCGTCTTGGGTGTCCCTGCATGGCATAGCCGAAAGCTTCTCTGAATTACTCAAGCCCCTTCGCCACGACAATCCATGAAGGGGTATCAGTCACTTAACACTGCCCAATTAAGGCAGATATTGGGTAAAGATAATAACTTTAGCAGCTGCATAGCTTCTTTTTTCTTCTTCTTTTTTAATTATATTACTTCCCTGGAAACTATTCAGAGTCAAATGACATACTAAGAGAAGAGTATATTTCCTGTTATTACAATGTTTTCCTTCCATCCACACAGTCCTCTTAAAGTCTCATACCTGTGCAGTCAGAATTGCCAATGAAGCTCCTGTTTGCCTTCCAATGACCAGTCATGAAACAAAAGCAAACCAAACTACAAAATGCTGAGGAAGAAGGCTTATGCTAACAGATGTCTTTTACCTCTTAAGTGAGTTCTACTGCTAATGCTAATCATTATTATTTAATATGAGCCTTAGTCTTAGTCTTTGGTAAGTCTCCAGGGCAAGACAACTCCAGAGCTGGTCAGTAACCAGTTATAATGCCTTTCTGTGTGGCCTTGCTGGTTCAACTTAGGGGAATATCCAAACGATTTTTGCTTGGCTCTCAAGTCTGCTAAGACAGTTTAGAAATGCCAGTATTAAGACATAGATGGGTACTTTCTTTGGTGTTCCAAAGAAATAGAATATGTCATTTCCAGTAAGCATCCCAGCAACCCCTAATTTTATCAGCGAGCCTTGGGAGGCATACTAAACAGACTCACCTTATGATCAGTGGTCTCTGTGGGGGCAGTAGGTTCCAAACATGAGCCTTAATGGCTGAAGTGTTAGCATGTTGAGGCTTTCCTCATGGCCCTTATGCTGGAGGAGAGTCTAGCAGTAATTTCTTATGATCTCAACAAACTCTCAAATTTCCAAAACTCTTCAATAGTTGTGGCACTTAAAGTGGTTTTAAAAGGTGATAGATTAGATACCGCTGTTTATATTGAAACGGTTTCCCTTGTTACCTTTTTGGAGAAGGACATGGTTATCTGTGTAACTGCTTCCTGCAAGTACACGTCCTGCCTGTCGCCTGGAGCTTTAGTACAAGTAGCCCATCAGGTTTTTATCAGCCTTTACATAAGGACAGCATGACTCCCTATCATTGCTGAATGGCATCCGAAAGAAGCCAGCTTGATAGCTTGTTGCTTTTTTCCCCTTCTTTCCCTCCTGAGACTATCATGTTGCACATTCTTATAGGGTCATGCATGATGGAAAAAGAAAATGCGGATAAGGACTCTGATTAGGGACATTGACTGACATTTTATGTCCTTAAAGTTTTTACCATTAAAACTTTCCCAGACAAATGTTCGGTGATTAAGTTGAAAGACCTCTGTCCAATTTGGACAGAATTATTATACGAATGGAATGGACATAGTTTCAGTTACCAAAGTAATCCATATAAGGATCCTCTATTTTTCCTATTGTAATGAAAGCTGTGTGCATTTTATCCCATTTGTTACCCACCATCCCTTCAAGATAAAATAGGCGTGTTCCTTTTTTTTTATCAACTAAAGACATTCCTGCGAGGCAAGCTACACTAAGAGTGTACAATTGGTATAAGATTGTCTAGTGAGTATAATGTCTGAAGACTCTATTTTCTAATTCTGTCTTCTAAATGTAGCTATTTATCAAATGATAATATCCTGCACTGCATTAAGAAGAGAGAAGGAAGATCCCTTGCTACAAGATTGAATGCAGTGTTGTGGAGCTGAAGCTGATTAGAACAATGCATCAGGAAGGATTTGTTTTGTTGTTGATTTTTAATTTGCAGGGACAATGGCTGCATCTGCTACCTTCCTCAGACTTCCCTATACCCTTTTGAGTTTAACCGCAGTCCTTACGCTATCAGGGTTGGCTGGAGCAATGAGGTTTTCACAAGCACACATATCCAAAGAGAGAGGGAGAGGGAGATAACACAGCTGCCTGTATTTTGGACTTTTCTTTGGGGCATAGATGTGAGGTCTGCCATGATAAGTGTCTGCACTTTGAAATGTACTACTACAACCCTAGTCAAATGTATCTTTATGATAGTGTACCCCCCTTTTTTAACTATGATGATTTGCCACATAGGGCATGTGACCACATAAGGAATTCATTGATCAATGATAGCATGGTGCAAAGAATTTTATCATGCCCACACTTCCTCATGTTTTTGACTGATACAGTTCTCTTTTGCCATCTGGATGGACTCTGCCAGAATTTTCTTAAGTGCTTGTATGGCCTGTGCACACTCTTTGACCATTTGCAGGAAGGAAGGCCAGTCCTGGCATGAATGCCAGCTAGATCAAGTACACAAACTCAGAGGAACTCTGTGAGGATCTTTCATTTGGAAACGGCTGCAATTGATGAATTAGTCCATGCTCTTTGAGTCTCTGCCATACAAAGAGAACAAGAGATTACGTCTATATGTGCAGCTTCAAATAAAATTCAAACAGGCCAGAATAAATTGGGGTCTTAAATCTGAATCTCCACATATGCTTGAAGAAAAACAGGTCAAAAGAGTGGATGTATTGGGTCAAACTAAACATTAATAGCAGGACATATTCCCAATGATAAACACATTTTCCCTCCAGCAAGGGATTTCCTCCAAGATACATGCTGCACTAATCAGACTTGCAAAATTAGCTCATGTTTATCTTGCAGTCACCAATTGGAAAACAAAACCTGTTAAATACAGAAGAAAAATAATTTGCTATGACAAAATAGACATTTTGCATCACTTTGAGGGAATACTAGTTCTAAAGTTATCAATATATCATCTAGATCAGTGGTTCCCATCCTTAGATAACCCAGGTGTTATTGGACGGCAACTCTCAGAAAGCTCAGACAGCACATCTGGTGGTGAAGGCTTCTGGGAATTTCAGTCCAAGAACATCTGGGTTACTGAAAACTGGGTACCACTGATCGAGGTTGATTTGGCTACGTAGCTACTGTGTACCTACCGCTACCTCCTGTTGCCACTTCTAGTAGGGTCTCCTACATCTTATTAAGCCAATGCTACCTTTCCCCTCATTGCTTTAAATATATTTGGATGTCTCTACAGTACATTTTTAAAGGGTAGCATTTCGGGGAAACAATGCTGCTGATAATCCTGAAACCGTACTCGCTTTTCCTGCAAATGTATTGTACGAGGCAGTTGGACAAAGAAGATACTAACTAAAATTAAATTCAGAAGGTACAAGCAAACCCTGTAATTCCTCAGGAAGACACACACAAACAAACAAATCCTGAACTGTCCTTGGCAAATTTATTTGAAGCAAAGCTTAATGCATGCCCCTCCTTTTTTTTAACATGGAGGGGGTATGTCAGCTTACAGTCCTTTCAGAAGGCTGTAACTCTAGAAGTCCATGTGCTTGAGTCATCACGGGCTGCTTGTAAGCAATTTATTTATATATCTTCATTTGATATGTGTGTCTTCCAGGAGCCTCCCCTGCCACTCCCTTTCAAAGACGCCATTCTAAATTCACATTGTCAATTACTTGATATCTGATTTGGCCCACTGTATTATTGGAAGGGTTAACCAATATCTGAAGCACAGTAAATTACCAGAAGTAATGAAAGCTTCCCTTGCCAATGTATCAATCAGAATCAGCAAGGTTTCCTTTACTCAGTAAGTCTGCGGAGCAGGGGAAGAAAAATGAAGGGAGGAGGAGGAAAAGGATGGTCTTCCCCATTACCCTTTCCTGTGGTTAAGAGTAGGAGCTATGGTTGACCAAAGAGAGTTGTCCAGAAATACATATGTCTCCTTAGCTTTATGAGTTCCTTCTTCCTCTCTGTCCCTTTTTTTAAAATATAAAAACACTGTCTAGTTGTACAATTCAGTCCAAAGAAGAGCTTGTTGTTTTGTTTGCTTATTTTATTATTGATGTGCCCAATTCCCCATTAGGCTCAAGACAAGTAACAATGTTTTAAAAATTAATAAAGACCACTAAATTATGAATATTATTGAAAAGACTGTTAGAAGTACTGTGCTACCAAAAGCATGGGCCTGCTTTAGCCTGTTGTAGTTTTCCCCCCAATAAAAATGAGACCTTGGGACAGTTCCTAGGAGCTTGGGCCAGTTAACAATAGCAGAGGAGAAAGAAGGAGATTTGGTTCCCCTCCCCCACAACAAGATACTGTGTGATGTGGGTGCTCCATGTAGTTGCCTGTATTGGGCAGAGGCTTCATCCTCTGAATAGCTCAGTGCGTTGGGTACCTGGCTGCCATGTCAGAGGTCAGGAATTTGATTACCTATAGGGAGAAGAGCCAGCCTGTGTAGCCATGGGCAAGCTACATGGTCTCAGAGTACCCCCAGAGGAAGAGAATGTTAAACCACATTTGAGTTGTATATAACTAGAAATTCCTAGTGTGGTGTAGTCATAGAGTGATGGACTAGGACACTGGAAAACAGGATTCAAATAACCTTTTGGCCATGGAAACTCACTGGGGGAGTGGAACTGGTAAAACCACTCCTTAAATATCTTGCTTACCTTGAAAGCTCTGTTAGGGTCACTATAAGTCAACTTGACTTGATGTCACAGAACACACACATTAGAAAGCCCTGAAAATGGTCACCATAAGTTAGAATTGATGTGACAGCACATCATTAATTGATAAATTCAGGAAGGGAATGTCATGGATAGTCATTGTATCAGCCTTAGCCTGTATGGCCAAAGACAGAAGTGATGAGGACTGTAGTCTGGCCACATCTGGAAATCCCCATGTTTCCAAACCTTTCAATCAATGCCTTGTTGGTGTGATTGTTTTCCACAAAAAAGTAGGGCAGTTATTGTCTGAATCATATGATCTGCTTGTGAACAGAATGTATCTGCTTGTTTCTTTGCCACAGGAAGAGGGTTATGAAAGCATGTAAGCATGTGAATTTGCCTCTTCTTGAATGGGATGGGATGTCACCAAATGCTACATGATTGTATGCTCACTTTCACTTTGTTGAGTTCTTTCTCGAGCCTGTTCAGTTAAAAGGTTCTCAGATAGTAGGATTGGGACTTGAGAATTCGAAGCCTCATGATGGCTCAGAGGAGACTGCAGCACTGGTCTAAATCAAACTCAGCTTCATGGGCTTGTATAATTTATTTACTGAATTACTTATTTATTTTATATGCCACCTTTCTCCTCAAACTGGGACCCAGGATGACTTGCAACATACTGAACAGCTTTACTAGATTAGAGAAGCAGAAGTATTAAAATATAATTAAATCTTGGTTATTCCAGGAAATGCTGTTGGAGACTATTCCTCCCTAAAGTATTAAACTCCAGAACTTGGACTTCCCTCTTTGTTTGTGGGAGAAGACCACAGTTTGTTACATAAAAATTTAATATCTTTGCTATGTTTAGTAACTCCGTTAGAAATGAGCTTAAACTTGAAAGAGAATTTTTATACTAATAATCTTGGAAACTGCAGAGCTGGAATGGACCCTATGAAACATTGAGTCCAGCTTTTGTTAAGGAGGTTCAGTGGGGGAATCAAACTTTCAATCTCTGGCATCACAGCCAGGTACCTAAACCACTGAGCTATCCAGTATTCCTTATTATTTTCTTATTTTCTTTCCTATTAAGAAATTGGAAAAATAGGGTAAATACTATGGCTTTAATGGAAAAATTAACATATTGGCTGAGAATTATAAGAATACACTGAAACATGATGACTTTATAAGTACTTGGTTTCCATTTATTTATTTATTTATTTTGTTAATCGCATTGGTTGAAATCCAGTAGTAAGTGACAACCAGAGTTAGGCCCATTGAATCAGTGGGAATTTGGTAAGTCAGCTCCTCCAGAAGTTTCATTGATCAATGAGTCTATTCTAGTTCCAATTTGTTACTGGATTTCAGCGATTGAAAGAATTTATTTTCGACCTGATATGCATATGAATTAATAGCATGATGTTTTAACTTAATTTAGTGCATCCTCTTATTACAATTTTCACATGGAAACCCTAATTGAATATTTTCTATGAATTAATATGTTGTGGTTATATTTTGTGCTTATTATTGGAGGTACAAACAGTTTGTCTCATTTATAAACATTGCTCACAGTGGCTGAAATCCAGTGGTAAGTTGCAATGAGAGTAGTCCCACTGAATCAGTGGAGATTTGGTGAGTGAGCTCTTCTGTAAGTTCCATTGCTTCAATGGAACTATGCCAATTGCAATTTAATATTGAATTTCAGCCACTACGTCATCCTTTTAAGGAGAAAGTAGGGATAAAATATTTTAATTAAATAAAAATAAACAATTTTTTAACTTGTGATCCATTTATATAATCCTGTGTAAAACACAATTGTGTTCAACAAATGCCATCAATGCTGCCTGAATAAAAAAAGTCACTATATAATGGTACCATTGTTTGAACTTCATTTAGTTCCTGACAGCAGGCCTCTTCTTAAAGAATTTATTAGAATAGAATTTATTTATTACGGTCAGGTGACCAGCCCACGGAACATATCCATGGCTAAAACATACAAATTACAGTTCAAAAATATACAAACAATTCACAAAACATACCATGTGGCCTCTTCTGTCTCATATCTCTCTCTGGACTATCCAACAGAAATGGAATACCTGTCCCTTTCCTTAGGCCTTAGGAGCTGATTCTGAAAAATGTCATCCCTTTTGCAAAATTGCTTGGTGGTAATGGGGGCTCCCTTGAAGGCAGGCTTGCTTAAAGGGATCTTGGGTGAGAGCCACATCAAAAGTATTTGGCACCTTTAAAAAATTTATAAGTAAGAGAGGGAACCTATGTCACTATTATTGGAGGCAGGCCAAGTATTAGCAGGCAGTCCCCCTGAATTACAGTTTGGGTAAAAATAGAACCTGACCACATACAAAATTTTGGCCAGTGCATTTCAGCACCCAAATGAACAACTAAGCAGAAATTGCTCATCCAGATGCCAGCTTTTTCCACGTTTTTTAACACAACAGTGTATGTCTTGCTTGCTAATTCAGAATACAAATCGCTCTGTTCTAGTGAAAACGGGGAGGCAAACTTTGTGAGCCCCAAGGGAGTAGAGGTTGTCACTGCATAAAAACAAGAGTGGGACTCCCTTTGGGGCATTAAGAAGAGTCCTTAGCATGGCTAACCTTTCCATTGGGCAGAGAGAGAGGGGCAGTTGCTTCAGGCAGCTGAACAGGAGTGTCATGAAAGAGAAGCAAATTGTTAGTTATTGTTACATTTGTATTGCTGGAGAAAGGAAGGTGCTTTTAGGGTTTGCTGTTAGCAATGTGTGTTTTCATGTTTTTGGTCTGCAAGCCCCAGAATTCTCCAAGAATTCCCCAGGCAGAATTCCAGGACCTGCAGCCACAAACACAAATCTGCAGACCTCTAAGAGTTTGCCTCTCTAGAGAAGAGTTTTCAGGTTATTTACCTCTGATGCTGCCACTGTATCTGTGTGTTTGTGTTTTTTTTGGTAAGAAAGCTACCATGATGATTCCTGAGAGTCATAGTTCTTCAGGAGGCACTTTCTATAGAGTGTAATGGGCTATAGGTCTACGAGTTCCAGTGTGCTCCATGCCCAGATGGGCCTTGTTCCTGCTGGTCAGTTACCTGATGGCAAGAGTGGTTGACTGACCAGTGGGGGGATGGACTCTCCTAAGCATGGAGGATGCTAGGAGTCATAGTGTCACTGCCTGTCAAGCTCTGTAGAGGCTGCCTTGTGAAGACTAATTACTCCAACTGACTAATTACTTTTGAAGACTAATTATTCTAATGACTCTGAAAACTAATTACTCCCAATGTGTCAGCTTTCTGTTTTTTTCAACTTGGCAGAAGGGAGCTGGTACATAGCCTTGGTGGTAAATAACTCAAAAGCCCTTCATGGGGGGTGGGGGGGAGAGAGAGGAGACACAGAATCTAGAGGTCTGCAGATTTGTGTTTGTGGGCTGCAGTTTCCACAGTTCTGCCCGGTGACTTCTTAAAGAATTCTGGGGTTTGCAGTCAAAACACACAGAATAGAACACTCCTATTTGCTGCCTCAGTTGCCAAAATAACTTGGCATATTAGTGATGGGGGAGGACTATTTTACGCTCAGTTTCTGGCAGGCAGGATGTCTTGAGCTGACTCTGATCCTTAACAACATATTAGGCCTGACTGTTACTGTTGTTATTTCACACTCACCAAACTCCTACAGTTTTCTTAGTACTATACAGAGAGCTAGTTATATCCTTGCCTATAGGCTCACAATCACAATCTAATAGAACTGCAGAAGGAAAAGCAGTGAGTTGGGAAGAGGAAGTCATGCCTTCAAGGAGCTGCTCCTTCTTTGACTGATAAATGAGGGCTGTTTGGCTTTGCCCTTGGCATGGTGTTTTTCTTGGGAGGCAAAAGAGCAGCATCCCAGGAGATGATGGATGCAGAATGACCTGCAAGGGAACATAATCAGAAGGCACTGCAGATGCTAATTTAAGAGTCTGGAATCTCTGACCCTCCAAATCTTTTGACTGAAAAGCCCCACCATTCCCACCTAATGGTCAGTGGTAAGTCCAGAAGAAGTTTTTATTGTTTTGGGAGCAGGCAATGGGATAGTATGGGGAGTGGGAGGGTAGGCAGTCACAAGAGTAACTAGCAAGTCCTTTGTTTGGTGTTTGAGATGGAAAATTCCTACTGTGCTTACAAGGGAGGATGCTGGAAACCACACCTCCCAACTGGCTTTACAACCTAACTCTGAATTCACCTCATACCAGCAGACTCAATATGGACATCTGCCATGAATTTTTACGACTGTAACCTGCATTTTTTTCTACACTATCCATGAAGGGGTGATGACCAGCCTGAAGAAGTGAGATTTATGCATGAAAGCTTGCAATTTGTACAGTATGATTTTTAAGTGGTTCAATAAAGGTATCACTTTACTCATGCATTTGGTAAGAGATTGTGAGGGTCACCGTTCACATCCTTAAGGAAGGTTAAAGCTTTCCCATCCCTCTGCTAAGGAAACATACAATTGAAAGCAGTTTAGGGTGCCTGCTCTTCTCATATATTAAAACAATTGAATGTATTTTAAGGCCTCCTTTGTATTTTGAGGTGTGCTGGCTTTTATGCACACAATTTGAAGAGGTTTACAGAGTAGAGTGGAAGTTGAGAGTGGAGATTGTCTAGTACAATCAGTGCAGAGTGCAGCCCTATTTTGGAAGAAGAAAAGCTGGCTAATCCAGCAGTGACATGATTCAACACAAAACACTCATGCTGTTGAGTGATACAAAACCCACCTGAGTCCCATCCTCCAGTTAATGTTGGGAAAAATCCTGAACCTTCTGCCTTTAAATGGCCTAAAATATCCAACAACAGGGACACTTTTTTATAGAAGAAGAGACTTTTTGATGCTCTGCTTTTGACCCATTACAAAATCAGTTCCATTAATCTGCCGTCTCTTTCACACGGTGCTGCTACAGTTATCATTTGTGAAAGATCTCATCTCGATTCAGTGAAAATTAAATGTCACTTTAATTTTACAGCCCTCTGACTTGGCTGCAGGAACAACTGAAGAACACCCCCCCCCCCCGTCCCATAGAAGTTTAACAAGGGTGCATGGAAGGAAACAGAAAGGCTTTGTATTGATTTTTCATCCCTGCCTGCCACTTCAGAATGGATTCCCCACCCCTTGCTAACACACACAATTAAATTATGTGATTTCCCTTTTGCAGGCTTAAGAAAACCCAAATTAACACTCCCGCCCTGTGCTCAGCTGTCTGATTTGTTTGCTGTTCTTGAATAATTCATTTCACACCCGATGACAGAGAGGCGGAGAGAACCCTCAGACAGCTCTTTCTCATCCTTTGGAAAAGGGTTTTGTCTGTTGAAAAATAGATTTCTTTCAGCTTGTTTTTGACTCCCTGTCTCTGGATGTTGTTATAACAAGAAGGGCTAATACAGGCAGGCATCCTATATAAAGGAAGACTTTGGTTGAAAGCACTGCTACAAAATGCTGTCTCAAAAATTCTTTTGAGTTTGATTAGGTAAATTGTGCATATTGAAAAGCTCAGTTGAAAAACATTCTGTTCTTCCAGCATACCTTGTTATACAGATGCCATACTATATTGTTGTCTTTGTTTACTGTTGGGCTATTAGTGTTTGGTAAAAAGTAATTAGCCATCACATGCTGTCATATTTGGCTATCAGTTTGTATCCTGTTTTTCTTCCAAAAAGTTCAGGTCAAAGAACAGGGCAGAATTGGGAAGGATTCCCCAAAGCAGCATGCTCCAACTGTTTAGACTACAACTCTCATCATGCCCTTGCCATTGACCATGTTGCATGTAGCTGATGGGAGTTGTAATCCAAACTGTCTGGAGGGAAAGCCTGATATCTGTAGGCCAAAATAGCTGGTGGGACATATCTGCTAGCCAACAGGAAAAATAAAACCTGATCCATCCACCAAAGCTGTAGGCAAGGACAGACCATAGTCCCAAGATGTAAATACTGTAGTATGCACTTCATTCCAAAATAAAAGTCTGACACATTTCTGCTTGGCCTTTTCAGCCTTCTTCACATGCTATATCACATAAAATAGAACAGAAAAAAAAAACATTTATAGCAAACTTTTTCCTAGGGACAACATTTTAAGCATTATGAGACAGGACTGTAGTAGCCTAGAGCGATGTAATAGTGCAGCAGTGCAGAGCAAAAAGCATTTAGTGGGTCCAATAAAAGGCAGGCACTTGGTTGATCAAGAACTGAGTCTAGAAGTCAGACAGGCAGAGTCTGGGCTATTGCTGAATAGGCAAATCCCTACCCCACGGAACTTGGCTGGTCTGTGCTTATCAGGAAATTCCTGTGTATTTGGGAATGGGCACAGGTCGGTGGTAGATCACATGTTGGTAATTGCAAGTTCAATCTAAATAAATATTTATTTATTACACCAGTCATAGACAATGGCAAGATAAAACAGTCACTATCAGTCAGACTAATAAGTATAAAATAACAGTAAAAATGGCTAACATTTGGGTGAGAGACATAATATACATGCATGTTAAGTACCTTTAAGTCAGTACTTTGAATCAATACTTTACTTGTGAGATGAATGAATCAGTTATGTGTGGTATTTGACTGTGATTATATTTAGATGCACTAAAATTAGTGAGGTTACATTCATGCTGTTATATTTTGGGGCCTCAGTACTGGTTTTAGTCCAGAGTCCTTAAATTTCTACTTGCATCTAGCTGCCTTTATCGTGAATAGGGTGACATTTTCAGTCACATATTGGTTTGTCCCTTGAAGCAGGAAGTCCGGTTTGTTTTTCACTTCCTAGAGCTTCCTTCTCTTCAGCAAGGGCTTTAGCTAAAATTCTCTGATATAATTATATAACCGATAAGTCGACAATGTAGTGAGTTAGATCTTCCACAGCTGGTGCCCCTCAGATACACCATCTGTCTTGAATTGGCATACCCTGGAATCTCCCCAATTTCATCATTGATCCCCTTTTGTCAAAACATAATCTGGTAAAGGCTTTCCAGAGTTCCATTTTCATGGGGTATGACAGATATTTTTCAGATTGATGCAGATGTTTTCTGCCCACTAACCATTTGACATTTTTCAATCCTTAGCATTTCATTTAAAAGGGTGAGGTAGCAGAGGAGGAGAAGGATCATCTGCCTAATATCCAGGAGAGTATAGTCAGCTAGAGGACAGTACTGGACTGGTTGGTCATACATGCCTAAATCTAATTGTTCTTCTTAATGACAGTAGACCCATTCAATCAGTGGGACTTATATAAATGTTGACTCACAGAAGTCCCATTGATTTAATGGGCCTGCTGTAGCTGAGACTAGCAACTGGATTTGAACCACAGTCTGACCTGGTCTGAGTGCCAGAAACGTGGTGGGTTTTTTTTAAGACCACAACTGCCCAGCTCAAAAGTTGGATTGCCTGCCAGGTGCAGGTTCACTTGGGGTCCTGGGAGGACAGGGTGGCCATGGGAACCTTTTGCAATCCTCCTTTAGTGGATTGAAGGGCAGCAAAGTGCAGACATGGAAGCTCCTGGCTTTAGCTGAAGTTGGTCCTGACACTGGCTGACCATGTCTCTGTATCTGTCTCTCCTCCTAAACCACCCCATGGGATTGTTGCAAGGGATAAAGGGGGAGATACCTTCTGTAGACCCTCTTTAATTTCTGTATTGAATGGTGTGAATAAAATGAAGGGTTTATTGCCCGTTCAGAGATGGGTCTTGCAAATATGAATGCCACAAAGTACATAACAACATCACCTTTGAGCATTTGGATTTAGAGCTATTTTAGGGCCATTCTTCATACTTCAGCACCTTTGTGAGAAATCAGCGGTGCTCTATTTGTTTGCTGATGTGCTGAGTACATTTCACACATATCCTCCTCAGGCACCTTTTAAACAGGTGATGGGGTGGTCCCTTAAGGCAGTCTCTTGTGGGAATGAAGCCCTTGATGTGAAAACTCAAAGTCTGCTCTCCCTTTGTAGTCCAAACCATTGAAGTCACACAGACTTTGGAGAAAGGTGGTATATAAATATTTAAATTAAATTAAATTACATTACTACTCCTTTGGAAATGGGCTCCTAGTAGTTACTCCTGCCTGCTTTGTGGAATATGGTTTTTACAGGGATGTTGAGAACAATGACAGTAATGGCATTAGTAGCCATTGACATGTTACTCTGCTAATCCATGCATATATCATTTATGTGTATGTACCAACAATAAAAGAATCCTGTTAAGATTTTGTGGATTAGAGTGAAGGAGGACACACAAAGCTTCATAAAGCAAATGGTAAATGGCTGGTACCAAAAGGCCACCCATTCATTACATTTGAGGACTTTTAGCTTATTAAAATAAAATGTTAGTAAAATTCTTAAAAGAAAAATGCAATAAAGTTTAAAAGGAAGTGTTACTTCCTTGTCAATTTGTCCAGTGCCAGAGGGCATGGGAACATGTGTTTTTTTTTTCTTACTCTGCAGTTAGGCACATGGTTATCTGTATGTTTTTGTTTATATTATTATAAGCAAAAATGGACAGAGATTTAATCTTTTTCTTTTTTAAAAAAACAAAACAGGAGCTTTGAGGGAAGGAATCCCTGAGGAGGGAAGGCTCATTGGGGAATGGATAGGCACTACAATCAACAACAAAAACTGTTTGCATGTTGGCTTTTCTTAGTCCCTGTCCTTTTTTTCTTTTCTTTTTTAATTTGTTGGCTTTGGTTTTCTTCCATTAAAAAATTAATGTGAATAAAAGTGACTTCCAAGTTCCAGGCTGGTTTGAATAGGATGCCTGCCTGTTAAACCCTGCCCTGGCCGCAATATGAGGCATACATTTTATGCTCTGATTTGCTTTTCCTTTGAGACAGTAGCCAAAAATATCAGCCACAGATGTCTTTGAAAAGGAAAGATTAACTGTAGTTTCAGAAATATTTACGCTTTCCATTATTCAGGACAAAGGATCCAGATGAGCAAAACAGGATTCTAGATGGTTGGCTTCAGATTGAAAGTCACTTGCATTTTATCTTCTTCCAGGGAGCAAAATAAAGACAAATGGAAGTAATTCTGGCACCGGGCACTGTTCTTCTGTTTGCTCTCACTTTTTATTGACAATTGGCACAATCCACTGATAAAAAGCCCCATTTGAAAGAAGTGGGAGCTGCAACAGCCCTACAGTGTTTTGCAGTGTTCCCAAAGTTCTCTCCGGAGTGTTGTGGGAAATTAAAATGGCAACCCTAAATGTGTTGGAAATGAAGGCACCATTAACCTGAACTGGAAGCACCATTGTATGTAACAAGTAGCCTGAACTAAGATAAGTAAATAGGAAGGAGTGGGTGGGAAATGCATAATTTATATTAGCATAATTGGTGCACATAGAGTACAACTAGAGAACAACATACTTATCTAGATACATTAAAGTAATAAATATATTTAGGATTATAGCACCCTTTCCTCAGACACCTAGGGGCAAGTCCCTGTTCAGTTATAACATCTGAGCCCCCTGGCCATCCCCATCTTCTGGAACTGGCACCATGATGTTGGCGACTTCCTTCCTGGGGGTGGGAGCCTTGTTATCTTCTCCCAACCTGTCACAGGCAGTAATTTTGAGAAAGGCAGAAAGGAGCAGCCAACCTCGTTCATAGATTCCAACAGTCAAGACTCAGGCTGGTGGCACCACTTTGGCACTGGAGCGTTTTTCCAAGCAGGATAAGCAGAAGGATGCATGAATAGTTGAAAGGTGTTAGAGTTGTGTGTGTCATATGTCCTGCCTTGCACTCTCTAAGCTAACTGGCTGCCCACAGGTACCATAGGAGATGCTGTCTGCTCATCCCCAGTGTTAATGGAATGGGAGGGGGTATTATCATGTCATTTGCATCAGTCAGCAAACTATCTTCTGCTCTTGCTCAGGATGTTTCTGTTGAAGGTGGAAGAGAGTATGTGGGTCTGTCCAGACTGGCCATTTTGGGTGTGGGGTGGATTGGGCTTAAAAAGAGTCTGTTGAGATTTGGGGTATGAGTGATGTGCCATTTGGCATGCTCCTCCTGTTTGAACAGCAAATAACCCCTTGTAGCCCAATCAGCTGCCAATTAAACATTTCCATGATCATCTGCAGAGGGTCAGGGGAAGTGAGATTTTTTTTTTTCATTACTTCTCTCTTCCTCTGTCAGGGCCCTTCTGTTTTCTTCCTTTCCCCCTCCCTGCTTCCATTCCGTCATTCTTTCCCCACGTTCTCTCCCAAACTTTCCTCGGAATCTGCAGCTGCTGCGCTAGAAAGGTGTGTGATAGCTCTTAAAGGGGAAGGATGGATCATTCTAAGTACAGTAGAAACACTTGGGGATGAGGTCTTTTTTTCTGACCCCAACTGTGCCCTCAGTGATCTATTTTCTATATCTATATGCCAGTGTGGACAGGCCCTGTGTCTCTTTGCTGCATTGCCCTTTACCTCCCTAACCTGGCAGCCTGCAATGATAGCATAGAGAAAGACGAATGGGAACCAGCTATTAAATGTTAACTACAGAAGGACAGTCCGATTGCCCATTGCTTTCATTTGAGCAACAGAATAAAAGTCTAGCTCTTTACATGTGACATAGGTTATCTTATAGACATTTCCTACATATTACTGAAAAATGGGAGTAGGTATTGCTTAGCTGGAGTAGGGAGAAATGAGGGAAGATCTTATCTGCTGGAAAGACCGATAGCCAGCATCTTACTGCTTTAAGAAGTTGTTTCTTTTTTGCTTTTGCTTTTTTCAACATAGCTCTGAGAATGATAACTGAGAAAATGACAGAAATATGCAGGATAGTTGAAACTCAAGTGCTTATTTAATATTTTATGTATATCTACAGGGCTCTGGGTGTTAAACATTGCAAACTGCTATTTTTTTAAAAAAAATGTAATTCTTGATTGCTGCATACATATGTATAGAGCATGAAGAAAACACTTTTAATTTTCCAGATAATAAAGACAATGAAAGGAGTTAGAATCAGTAAGACAGTGCCTGAAACACCAGGTCATATTCAAAGTCAAAGCTATTTTAAGCAGCTGAATATGAAAAGTGAGCTCAGGTCGATGAGTATCACATTAAAACCCTTTCTGTTGTCTTGAATGTCTTTATGGGATGTGACTTTACAGCCTGAATGTGCTGATTAAGACAAAAATAAAAACCTTCACAGTTACATGAAAATATGGAGCTTTAAGTTATTTTTGGTGAAAAGTTTAGACAGAAGAGGCTGAGGGGAGCCAGGAAATTAAAATTATCTAGCAGTTGGAGAAGCTATAAAATCTTCCATTTAATTTACTGGTTTGGAAATACTAATAAACATAGCTTTTTCTCTCTCAAAAAGATGAGCTTTCCGAGGAAATATTTCTTAAAAACACAGAAATAAATTAGTAACAATATTGAACAGGCAGTTTCAGAACCTACAAAAGAGATTGAAATGCCTCTTTGAAACACAGCACAGATCTTTAAAACTGAAAGAAGCCTTTAAAATATATATCTAATAGAATTGGTAGGAAATGGAAGAGAAAAGCTGGTTGAATAAACACACATAGTTGTAGCTGTCTGATCACAAGTTCTACATTCTGTGCCACTTCAAATCTGCATCATTCTTACTGGTTGCCAGATGACCAAGCTTAGTCAAGGGAAAGCTCTCTGTAGTGGCTCACAGTGAGTTTAGTCACCAAATTTCTGCTCATTTTCATGCAGAGTAGACAGTTCACCACATATTCTCTAAATCATAGTTTCTTAACCTGTGGTCCACAGACCTCAGGGGGCCCACAATGGCCTCACAGGGGGTACGTGAAGGCTTGAATAAATGTTATGATCTTTTTGCAATTAAAAGAGAATGAATGAATGAAAGCAAGAAAGAAAGAAAAGAAAATGTAGAACAAAATCTTAATTCCCCTTGTTTGTTTGTATAAAACATGGCTTTTCTAATCTTCAGCCTCCATTAAAAACAAAGGTAAAAATTAGTTATGAAAATAATTGTTTGATAGCAAATAACTGTTTGATGTTTCTGCACACGGTGAAAACATGCAAGTGGATGCCACTGAGTGGCTGAGAGACAGCGCGTGACATTTCTTGCTACCACGCAGTTAGAAGCCTCAGGAAGAGAGAGTCAGAGTCAGTCTGTGTCAGTGTTAGTGAGTGTTTGGATGGACTTCATGATCATGTTTCTTCTTTGATTCCTGCTAATAAAACCATTTGGTTATTGTCAGGTAAAGTGACTTTTTGATTTTATCACAGTGAATTTCGCAACAATATATTTTGGCTGAGTCTTAGAATGGATCGCTGAATCTGAAATGTAAAAAAGAATGGATGCTGTTGATGAGGGTGCATCCTGTTCAAAGCAAAATGAAGCTTCTTCCAGTCATCTTGAAAAGTGTTGCCATTATAGCAAGGAATATCTGTCGATGAGGCCCTTCCGGAGTAACTTTAAATAAATATTTGATGCACTTTCAGGTTTTAAATCTTGAGTTCAATCTTGATGGTCCTTGGCAACAAAAGATATTCAAAGGGGGTCCGTAGTAAAGTAAAGGTTAAGAACCACTGCTCTAAATGCTTGCTGCAGATTCAGTGATGGTACTGGTGTTAGCAGTTCGAAAGCATGTAAATGCGAGTAGATAAATAGGTACCACCACGGTGGGAAGGTAACAGCGTTCCGTGTCTAGTCGCGCTGGCCACGTGACCACAAAAACTGTCTATGGACAAAACGCTGGCTCTACGGCTTGGAAACGGGAATGAACACTGCGCCCTAGAGTCGGACACGACTGGACTAAATGCCAAGGGGAACCTTTACCTTTACCTTTACCTACTGGTGTTTGATCGCCAGTGTAATTTTATTTCAACATTGGTGTTTTGGGAGTGATAGATAGGTGTTGCTGTTGTGGCAGTCCCTGTCTGCAGGCTCACAGTCTCATAGTAGTATGATGAAGAAAAGGGAAAAGTAAGGGAGAGAGAAGAGAAAAGCAAACAATAGTTGTTCCTTCGCTAGCTGGTGGACAGAGACCCGGCTGGTCTTCCTCTTGCCATAATGTTCATACTGGCATTTAGCATTTCTCCATGGCGTATTAAGATACAGTGATAGTTCATATCTGATAGCTTCCATTTCATGTCTGACTGATCTGAATGGTGGCATGCTGCAATGATGATAGTATCTGGCAGTTTAGGGTCCTTCATATTTTTTTTCTGCTGTTTTTTTCTTCTTGAAATTATTTTTAGTATAGATAAAAGACACATAAAAATCTCCACCAGTAATCTTATAGGACTCTTCTTTGAAAAAAAACAACAAGAACATCCATTTAAGGGAATTTGCCAGCTCTTTGGTGAGTAAGACAATCAGCTACAAAGACTAGCACTGCACAATTTTGACTGTGTGGATAAGCTTATAGTGCCAGCAGACAGAGGTTCTTCCCTGCATTCCTTGCGTTAAGGTTGGAACAAGATAGTCCCCAGTGTTCCCTCACACTTCAGATTTGGCTCAGCCTTATCTTGTCACAGAGTACTGGAATGCGGCTCACTTTTGATTACTGTGTGTTCCCTGCGCTGGTCCCAATTGCATGCTGTTGGTTTTCTTGGAAGTAGATTGTTGAAGCCAATTAGCGTCTAATTTTAGTAACTGTATACCTCATCCTTTGAGAGGAGACGAGTCTTTTCGAGTCATCAACTTTGGTTAAAGATCCTAGCCTTTTAACATCTCTAGCCAGTTTTATCTCCTTGTGGTACATTTCAGCTCTTATCGCTTCAGTTAAAGTGCTGATAAGTCGTCATGACTCTCCAGGCAGGAAGCTTGAATGTTAAAGTACTCTTTTGCTTATGACAAATATATTGTCCTGTATCTCAGTGCACTCGGGGGGGGGGGGGGCTCCCAACAGGGCTGGCCCTATCATTAAGGGAGTGACTGCTTCAGGTGGCAGATTTGGGATATCATGAAAGAGCAGTAAATTGTTTAGGTTTTTTTTGATATTACTGTATTTTTACTGCCAGGGTGTACGAGAGGTAATCTGAGGGTGGATAAAAATCAATAATTTTTAAAAATCAAATTGATATAATGGTTTAGTTTAAAAAAATCAATATGGAAGTGAAGTTGTAAAGCCATGACATGCAGCTCTGGTCTGCCCTATTTTATCATGGCTAGGGGAGAGGTGAAGAGGTTGCCAGGCAAGTGTAGCATCCTTTCCAGGCCCTTTCAGGTTGGCAAGAACAGAGCACTGTGGTTTTGTGGCATTTGCGGAGCAACTGGCTGTGACATTTGTGGTAGAATAACAGCGAAAATACTAACTATGAGCAACCCCCCCCCCCCAAAGTAAGGTTGTTACAGTTATTGCACAACAGCTCTCCATGTTATGTCTTTACCTAGGCCATTCAGGTGGAAATTAAAAATTAAGTCCATGCCTCCAGGCCTAGTCTCTGCTACTGCACCTATGGGCAACTTTGCATAATATTCCCAAGATGCAGCATCTAAGAAAGACCTCATATTAAAAGGAAATGGAGAAATAAATGTAAAATAAATGGAAATAATGATTTCAACTCAGGAGGATGACAAAGAGACTATGCTTAGAAGTAAGTTTTTTTTAAAGAGCAAGTCCATTAAAGCAGAATCTCCAGGAAAGGGGTATTTATGAAAAAGAACATTTTGTGCCTTTTGTGGCTTATTTGCATGTGCACTTAAAGGTGGTGCAGCCTTTTCACAGAGGTTTTAAAACTTCACTTTCGTATCAGGAAGCATATTCGGGCATCAACCCACAAACATCACAGAAAGTAGGAAAACAGAAAGAAGGTGTAGCATATTATTCTTTGTCTGGCAGGTTGATTAGTTTTGGGTACATGAAATGGTGTTAAGAGAGATGAGAGTGAGGGTGTGATGAGCAGGAATTCCTAATTTGAGCTGCCTTTTGGCTTTATTCGGCAAGAGAGTCAGTGCTTAGCAATGAATGTTCACTCTTGATAAGTACAAGCAGGTGGGAAGCACCGGGAGTCAGCTTTCCAGAATTTACATATGTCAGCAGCTTGGAGTAGTTAACATTTTTATGACAAGACGGGCATCTGTATTTCAAGATGGAGGAAATATATAGTCCTGTGGAAGCAACTGCTAAAGACTTCTGTCTTATTTGCTTTTTCATATAAAGAGCCTGTATCGGCTTCTACATAACAGCCCCTATTCTGTCAAGTATCATGATTACCAAGCCAACTCTGCCTGCTGTGCTGAAGATGCTATGTCAGACACACACACCCCATAGCACGAAGCACAGTGAGCTATGTGCTTCAAGCAGTGGATTATGAAAAGGCAGCAAATTCATGGCTGTTCAATTTGTGGTTGGCTTTTTTTTTTTAATCACCAGGATGGAGAAATATTCCTTGAGTGGCCATAGGGTACTATGTGGCTTGACTGTGGCAGGGGGATGCTGTTTGCTGTTTTGCCTCAGGCAGCATAGTTTCTTGGGATTCCTTCATGTTTGTGGATATGCTGGTGGACTATGTGTACTGAATTAGGCCTCTATCTCTTCAGATGCCTATCCATCTATTATATTTTCCTTTGAGGGGAGAGTTAGTAAACCAATGTGCAGTAGACTGGGGTCCATGTACACATACGTGATGTACAAAGAATTGTACTCTTGTCTTGACATCTCCTCTTTATTTTTCTCTCCTTCTTTTCTTTCTTCTGCCACAGATTACACCTGGCAGCAAGTCAGCTCAGTCCCAGATGAGCCAGGGGGACTTGGTGGTAGCCATTGATGGAGTCAACACAGAAGGCATGACCCACTTGGAGGCCCAGAACAAGATAAAATCAGCGAGCTACAACCTGTCTCTTACCCTTCAAAAGTATGAGATAAGTTACTCTCTATGCAAAACTTCAGTGGTGTTTTCTTTCTATGTGAAGGTGGTTGAAAGCATTTGGATATTTTGGATATGAGCTTGCAGCCCAGGAGTAGGATGCTCCAGTTCACTGCATTTCCTATTCCTCTACAACTACATATCGGGAATGCTGTCTTTTCAAGCTCCTCTTCTCGGCCCTTGCACCTGCCCTCTCACACAAGCACAAGTGGAAGTTTCAAACTTTGTATTTAAGTGTGATGTTGTGGTAGACAAGCAGGAAGCATGATGAGGAATTATATCTTGTTCTTTCATAGCAAGGTTACAGTTGAATCTCCTACTAGTGCTTGTTTAAATGGAACACATGCTGATTTTAATGTCTGCTTCCACAAGCAGATGAAGACCTTTTTCTTTAGGTAGGCTTTCCCTGAGTGACTGGCTATCTGAGAGGAGTTTTTAAATGAATGGTTGTGCCTTGTTGCTTTTAAATTTTAGTATTGATTTCATTTACTGTTTTTAATATAATATTTTTTAAAATTCTATTTTAGTATTTTTATATGTACTCTTTTTAGCTTTTAAATATTATCTTTTAATTATGTAAATTGATTTTTTAAATTTAAATCATTAAAAAATCTGACTTTTTGATTTAAATCATTTAAAATCAAATCCACCCTGCCAAGAGAACCTTATTTCACTCCATGAGCACCATGGGAGTGTGCTAGAGGGCAACTGGAGTCCACCTATTTATCGGTGTCTCTCTATGAAGAATACACCTGCTGTTACTTTTTTGGACAAATGTGGTATTCTTCATTTGGGCTACTACCATTGCACAAATCGTAGGGAACGTGTGAACTACCTTGTGTGTAGAGGGACTGTTTTGTAAACGAGAGCTCCAAGTAGGCACACTCTGCCCATAAGTCAACTAGCTGAGTAACCCTCACAGACTTCAAACATGAGAAGCCATGGAAGCTTGTTCCTGCCAAGCACATGTCCATGCATTTCTAACATATAATCAGGAAAGTGTCATGCCAAGAGTGGTCCTTGGAGTTCTGAACAAAGGAAACTAGTGCATACTGGATCAGATGGCAGGTGGCTCTCCAAGGTCCTGGCAGAGATTTTTTTCAAATCACCTGCTACCTGATACTTTGAAGTTGAAATAGCAAGGATTGAATATGGGATGTTCAACATGCGCAGTAGGTTCTGTACCGCTGATGGGTTGCTCCTCCCATGGGCTTCTGATTTTCCTAATTCTGGCATCTTTATGGACGGAAAATAATTTTGTTGGGTTGTTACATCTCCCTGGATTTGTTGCAAGGAAAAATGAGCATTGCCTTGATCATTCACACAATTGTATGGCTCATGGTATATTTCAGAAAAACATACTGCTCTCAATTCCATGTGCCTACTTAAGAATGGAAATGGCTAAAATATATACAATTAAAAAATATGCACAAGCATGCCTTTTAGTCAATGGGGAAATAATCAAATGAGATAAAATACATTAATAAATGTGTATGTTAGGCCAAATGCTTTGAAATGTGCATGGATTTCAGGGCAGGAAGCAATGTAAAGTCTTGCCACCCAATAAGAAACAAATGTAGGTGGGATTTGGAGAAGTACCATGAAATTGAGATGATTTTTGCATCTCTAATCATTTTGCTTATCTTTCAGAACCTGCAGTAGTAAGGCTATTGTCAAGGGTAAAAGTTTTGTTTGGGGAAGATGTAGCTGGAATTCAGGATGGAAAAATGTTGAGGCCCCTCATATGCTGCTAACATTTCTTTCCCCAATAATTCAAATGTATTGAGTTTGAGGCAGACATTTAGTCAGTAGTTCCCAGATTTTCTTACCTGGCAAACTACTAGGCATGGACATGTTGTTCTGGCATTTTGACTTGCCACATAGAATAGGCGCCATACAATTGCTTTTTAAAAAGAAGCAGTTGTGCCACTGCTTGTGCACGTGAATTGAGCTCTAAATACTTTATAATCCAGATTAAAATCCCATTTGCTGGTTTGATGTAATTTTATTTTCTGGGAGCCACTGAAGCAGTATGAAATGTATGCTGTGCAGAACTGGCAGTCATATATAGCTAGCCATATATGTTTCAGGGCTGAATGTCTTTGTTCTGATTGTCATAATTAAACTGTAAATTACAGAAACAGCCTTCATTGGAGTCTATTTTTTTTCCAAATAAGTCAGCTTCAAACTACAGTTTGTGAAAGTGTCTCATTTAACAGACTATACGTAAGTTTAACCATGTTGGAGCATTTGGACAATACACCAAACTGTGGTTAATTTGTTTTTCTGGTGCCTCTGATGATAGAGGTTATACAGCTATTCTAAGCCAAGGGTGAGCAAAGTGCAGTTTGTGGCCTACATGTGCCTCCCAAACCCTTTTAGCACCTCCCCAGAATTTTTATTAAAAAACAATAATACTGTTATCCTTTGCTGCTGAAATTCAGTGTTGAACGGCTAAACTGGCTGCTTATTTCAATGGGGCAGTGTTTACCAAATGTTAAGTGTTGATCAAAAGAGGACATTTAGTGCAAATTAAAAGAGGAAACCTTTAATTTAATTACTTTTAATTATAAGCCATGTCCCCAGCAGCTGTCTTCCTTTGTTATTTAAATAGCCTTAATTATCTAGGCAGCTTTTGCAAACCTTTTGTTATTTAAGTGGCCATTTCCTGTTCAGCAGATTAAAGCTCTGTGGATCCCAAAGTTGATTTATCATAATCATCATCACCATCATCTTAGAACTGCAGAGCTGGAAGGGGCCTTATGGATCAAAGGGTCCAGCTCTTGTCAAGGAGCCAAATCCCAATTTCCGGCTCGGCAGGCAGAGACCTAAAGCACTGAGGCAAAAACAAAAGAAAAATAATAAAGAAGCCAAAGAAGTTGTGGCACCTTAAAGACTAACTGCTATATTTTAATGTGCCAGACATCTGTTTGAGGAAGTGGACTTGTCCACGAAAATTTACATTAAAATATAGCAGTTAATCTTTAAGGTGCCACAATATTTTTGTCTTCCTTATTTTTTATTTTTGTTTTTGGCTGATATGCTAGCACAGCCTATTCTTCTAAAACTCAAGCACTGAACTATCCAGCAGTTCTAGTTCTGTGCCATCTCTTTGGGATGGGATTTACGGTCATTGTTTTACAGAGGCTCCAGTCCTTCCTGGACGGGGAGAACTCAGAAGGTGGTGCTGGGGGACTCCTATTATAATTATTTCATAATTAATTAGATTCATTCTATAATATATTGAATATAATGTTTAATAATCATTTATATATATGGGTGTAATAATTTTATTTTTTTAAAGTATGTAATATTTTAAGAAAAAAAAATGCACCAAACTCCTCCCCTTGGGCCATGTTTCCTTTGGTTGTGCATTTGTGGAACAAATCAACCAACTGGGAAGGTGGTCTGATGATCCCATGGAAGTTTCCCACCCTTGTTCTAAAGTACACAAAGTATGCCTCCCTGATTATCAGAGTGTGGGAGGGACAACTTATATCACAGTTGCAGGGTGAGGACTCCTCCCGGCTCACATTGTGGTTTGCTTGTCTTGTTTATCAAGAGTGAAAGTAGGAGTTGCATGTGCACAGTAGCGGCACAGGCTACTCCAGTAACTACTACGTCCTCCTTCCAGCTGCCTTCTCAGCTCCCTAGAACATCCATTCTCGACTTTTTTTGCTACAGCCATAAACACAACATCAAAGAAATATAGACCAAATCAGGATTGTCTAAGTCACATAACGAACCTTATAAGGTGGTTTGTGAAGATTTGTTTCCAGTCGGTGGCCCCCTTCAAACATTCCAGACACTCCCAGTGGACCATATAGCTCCTTTTGAGAATGCTCTAGAACAACCTGCCTTCAACCAAAGGAACATAAATAATGAGGTCCTTCACATCTTAATAAATTTGTTTTTATGGAATTGTGTTTTATTTTAAAACTTTTTGCAGACCTGAGCTAGTGAAGCAGAGAACATTCTGATTTTCTTTCCTCTTTGCTCTCATCTACCTTTTTATAAGGACAGCCAATCTGCATGAAGCTGAGTGCCAGTTAAAGCAAATGCTGAAAAGCTGGGGGTTTATCTGACTGATCCAGCATTATCCTTTCCGAGCAGCAGATGCAGAGATGACTGCTTACCATTCCTGACCTTCTTTTCTTCCTGGGACACAGAAACCCTTGGCAATTTGAAGGTGGCAAAGGGCTTGAAAGAAAAAATAATCATCCTCTTCTCATTTTTAAAGGCAGGTTTCAAAGAGGCTGCATAAACTAGAGTCTGATCTGAAGCTTACTGCCCGGACATAAGTACTGTCAACCCTTGACTTACGAACTTAATCCGTTCCGGAAGGACGTTCTTAAGTTGAAAAGTTCGTAAGTCGAATCAGCATTTCCCATAGGAATGCATTGAAAACCAATTAATCCGTTCCGGCTGTTTTTGGTTCTTAGGTCGAGGGGCGGTTTGTAAGTCGAAGCATTAGTTCCCATAGGAATTAATGCAAAGCCGGTTAATCCGTTCCTACCACTAGGGGCAGAATTTTTTTTCTTTTTTTCCCTTTTAACCTAAGATGACTTAGGTTTAAAAAAAAAGGAAAGAAAAGAGGGAGGGAAGGAGGGAACAGACACCTTTTCAACAGAACACCTTGAAAGTTCAAATTTCACGCTTTCCCCGCCTCCCGCACGTTTTTTTTTTCCGGTTCGTAACTTGAAGCAAAGTTCGCAAGTCGAGGCTATATTTTTCTATCAGAGCAGTTCGTAAGTCGAAATGTTCATAACTAGGGCCGTTCGTAAGTTGAGGGTTGACTGTACTAAGAATGGACTGTACTAGCAGTCTTAGCAGTGCTATGTCACTGGGTGTAGAGAAGACCTTTTTTGTTGTTGTTGCATTAGACCAGCCAGAAACTTTGCAACTGAGCAGTCCAGAACCTAAGACAGGGAACAGTTAGGGATGCAACTTCCACCTTTATTCAGTGTGTGACTGGGGTGGGTATTTAATCCAGGCATTCTCCTTCCCCAGCCTGCACAGAATGTTTAGACAGGAACAGAACAGGACAGAGGAATATTCATAAATCATAACTAAGAGCAAGGATGCAGTTGCAAGAAGGAACAATTTGCAGCAAGCTCTCCTTAACCCTGAGCAAGAAGGTATGTACAGGCTGAAATCCTGTTGCTTAGCATAGTAATTCACAACTAGGCATACAATGGAACTTACTGAGGCATTGGCTCACCAAATCCCCTCTGATTCAGTGGGACTTCTTTAGTTGCAACTTACTATGCTAAGCAGCAGGATTGCAACCAATGTGATTGCTTACCTGAGGTGTATGTAACCTGTGACCCACCATACCAAACAGAACGTGGTAGCCAGAGATCATGGCTAGCCAGATTTTTGATAACCCCCAATTAGTAGTCCTGGGCAGGCAGTGAAAGCATGAGGGTTTGTGGAGTTGCACGTTGCCAAAAACCTACGTTGCTTAACTTGGTGAGTCACAAGTTATGCAGGCTTGGACCAGTCAAGCTAGTATGGATTTATGGATACTGTATTCTGTGCTGTGGGTGTAATACCAAATGGCAGCGGGATCATTCTCTCTCTCTCTCTTGCTGTTGTCTTGAATGCTGAGAAAGATAAAGTCTACCTTTATGACATCTAAAATCTAGACATCTGCACTCCCAGTGAGAAATGCTTCTCCTGAATAGAGCCGGGCTCCCAATAGCAGTGACATTTCCCTTTATTGATTTTAACCCTGACAGTTTCATGAGTGTTATTTATACCATGGCAGTTCCTATTGGGTTTGGCACTTCTCTCTTTTATTGCAACTCTTATGGCCTGCTCCTCTGAGCTGCAGTACTGACAATTAGGCAGATTCACTACTCGTGCATTAGGAAGGCTGCCCACCCCCCACTGTTCCTACAATGAGAATGGCTGAAGTCAATCTGTGTGTATCCTCAGTGATGTTTTGAAGGACCTTTCTTTTCCTTTTTTTAATTTTTATTTTTAATTTTTACTTGGCCAAGAAAACGTATGTGGGACAACAAGCCAAACTGCGAGAAAAAACAGAGTTTACTGTTTTTAGCTTTAAAATATTGTCTTTTAATGATGTACACTTCCTTGGGTCCTTTTACAGGGAAAAGGTGGGGTAAAAACCATATACGTACATACGTACATACTGGGCTGGGTGAAAAGCTAAATTGGCCTGAATAGTTTCTAATATACTAACATCTAAAGCTTTCTTCCTAGCAGTGGCAGGTCTATATCATGTTATGCACACAGTAGTCTAAATCGCTATGTCAATCCTCCCCACCATATATCCATTGATTTTCACTGGATTTATATACCTTTAAGGTGAGTTGGTCGGGGGGGGGGGGCTTAAAAATGAGATTATGTGGGTGCAGCACTGAGTGCAAACAGGGCTCTTGCCTTCCCTTCCCACACTGATGATAGCAGACTGTGGCTGTTACTTGGCTGCCTACCATTGTTCTGCCTAGGGAGAGCTGCTTGATAAAAGTGTGAAGAGAAAAACTCTCCCTGGCAGGTGATCATCATGCTGGGATCATCATTCCTCTAGATTTAGCGTATTCCTAAGGGAAACCAATTTACTAAGGACTATAAAAGCAATGCTATGGATATTGGAGGGGGCTCTGAGCGAAAAATGCTGAGGCTGAGTTGAACCTCTTTGTGGCTATTTATTACTGGAAGTTGTGGTTATGATTAACAGCTTGTGCTCAGTTGTATACTTGCTCCTGTCTTTGGTAACAGTCTCACTGTTTCAGCCACTTGGAATCCTTCACTTCAGGCAAATTTTATTTATTTATTATTTTATTTTAAATATTTTTATCCTGTCTTTCTCCTTAAGAAGAAATCAAGGCAGATTACATCATTAAGACTATATGTAAAGCAAAAAACAGTAAATATACAAATGCTAAAAAGGATCAAACAAATACCACAGTAAAAGATGATAAACAAAAGCAATACCAAAAACATGTTCAAAGCAGTAAGGCACAACCATCAATTTTAAAACCCCACTCAGGCAGTCAGGCAGTCAGGGGAAGCTTGCCTGGAGAGAAAGGTCTTTGACTGCTTGTGGAAGGACAGCAAAGATGGGGCCAGCCAGTTTTAGATCCCCCTCCCGAATTTGAGGGGACATTCCCTGCTTTGGTAATGTACCATTTATGTCTCTACCTACAATCAGAAGTGATACAGTCCAGAAATTAGCTGCATCACATGTTTCTGTTACTTACATAGCTTAGTTTTACTGTATTTTAATTGTTGTAAGCCGCCCAGAGACCTTTGGGTAGTGTGGGCGGCATATAAGTTGAATG
This sequence comes from Intellagama lesueurii, assembly GCA_037013535.1. Classification (NCBI taxonomy): domain Eukaryota; kingdom Metazoa; phylum Chordata; class Lepidosauria; order Squamata; family Agamidae; genus Intellagama; species Intellagama lesueurii. The sequence goes on along the minus strand of JBAJHW010000003.1, from coordinate 165,848,422 downwards.
AATGAATGAATAAATAAATAGTTTGTAATATTGCCTCTTTTGGCAGATATATAGGAATATTCAAATTTAAATTATAAATGATGGGGCTGCATTCATCACTGTAGTAATGGATGGATTTGCTTCACACACATGCTGTTATTCATGTAAATGTCTTAAGTGATTCCATTAATGGCTTCAATAATATAAACCACTGGCACTGAGGTCTTCTGATGTGATGCGTGTCTGATAGGTTCTTAGTGGAGTCTGCTGTTCTTGTAAACTCTTGTGTAATGACTTTTTGGAACTGGTGGACAAAAGGCAGAAACATGAGAACTGGGAATAGATTGTACTGTGTGAATGCATTAAATAAAAACACACACAAAAAAAGTAAAAACTTCCCAGAATCTTCTACACCAACATACAATATGCCTAAGCATTCTAGATTTACACTTATTCCAGATAATATGTTCATGGTTTTGTATCTTCTGAAAAGACAGGGATTGCTGTAATAAATTGGTTTGTGATATTCCCTTGCTCCAAACTCCAGGGGAGTTTTCAGGGATAGATTTTTAAGGGGTGGTTGACGGACCTTTTCCTTACAAGAGGAAGGGATTAGAGATGCATAGTACCTTTCTGGATACATGATTTAGTGAGAGGAATAGACAAGTGCTTGGACATACAGTGATAATTAAAAATCAGTCTGCCACAAGCAAACAACATGTGTTCGAAGAACCCTTCCTTCTACCAACTGTTGGAAGGCAATTGGAAAACTCAGAAATATATCTATTTCATCATTTACATTATAATAATCAAACTATTTATCTCAGGCCCAATCCAAGCAGCCTCATATGCCCAGCAATTAGTACCTATCAGCCATCAAAAGCTCATTTAAGCATGTGTCTTTCAGGCATCAAGGACCCCGAGGAAATATCTTTATTTATCAGGCTAAATAAGAGTCTTGTGAAAAGTTCTTGTTCTTGTTCAAGAACTATATTGCTGTGATTAGCTGTCTTGCCAACTACATATGCAGTTGCAAACTGAATTCTGTTGTATGTTAACGAGTTTTTGTCTGGATTTTGAATGACTCTCTGGGGTACTTCTGCTGTTCTCTTCTGGAGGTGTCAGAAAATTTAGACACGTGTAGTATTCCCCAGAAAATATACAGTGGACTTTTGAAATTTAAACTGCTCATCGGTGATGCTGTGTGATGTCACTGACATTAGCCTATAGGTACCCGACACAGTCATAAATCAATCAAGTATCAAAGAAGGAAACTGAACCATGCTGAAAGTCTGCTGACTTTTTTCCCAGAGCTTGACCCAGGACTGCTGAGGTGGAGGTGGGGAGTGTATATACTTTGAGTTGAGGATACTGCCTCCAGCACTCTTAAAATATATATGAAGTCTTCAGCATGTCAAGATTTTCTGTCTAGTTCACAAGGATCTGGATTTGTGAATGTGTCTCTGTGTGTGAAAGCACAGTTATTTCTTGTGAAATAATTCCAGGAGTAGTTGGTAGCAGACCTGCTGCTCTAAGCACAAGAGTGGGCAGTGTGTGACACCCCCCTCCCCACTATTGGACTACAGCTCCTACCATCCCTTATCACTGATTATGTTGATTGTGGCCAATGAGGGTTGCAATCTAACAACATCTGAAGGGCCACACATTTCCCATTGCTGTTCTAGCACAATGAAAACACCCACTTGCCCATTTCACAAGGGAATTTCTTTAAAAAGTCCTTCTAGAATGATGTCAAAGTAATATACCTTATTTACATGTGCCATAGGTTGATCTTAATGTAGTTTCATCCACCTACTTTCAGGGCTTTGATCTGAATGAAATCAAATATTAGGATAACTATGTTAGTTTTGTTTGCATACTCTCAGAATATAATGTGAAAGGAACATAACCACCAATTTCTTGGAGGAGAAAATAGCCAAAGGAAATTACCATTAAAACAAGATGGGCCAAAGCCATATCAAAATATGAATCAAGAAAATTGCAGATGTACCTGTAGTCAAATACTTGACTGGCCAGACAATTGCTAGCATGAGACAGAACTCACGGGTCAGTCTGTGATTGATTGATTGATTGATTGATTGATTATTTTTAACCCATCTTTCTCCTTAGAAAAGGACCCAAAGCAGCTTACATTATTGAAAGACAATATTTAAGAACAAAACCATGAATATAGAAAGGTGGTGTAAAGCTAAAAACACTAAGTATAGAAATATTAAAAAGGAGTAAACACATACCACTCTGAGAAATGGGAAACACAAGCAATAGTAGAAACACAGTCAAAGCGGTAATGCATAACAGTCCATCTAAACAGATCACGCTCAGGCAGCCAGTCACTAAGGAAAAGCTTGGCGGAAGAGAAAGGTCTTCACCTACTTCTGGAAGAACAACAAAGATAGGGCCGTCCTAGCCTCACTCCTGTGTTAATAGCATAGGGAATAATGAAGCAGCTAAAGGTATGCACTTTTCAGTCTCACTGATTTCAGGAGAAGAATTAAACACATGCTTAGAAATCTCTTGAAATCAGCAGGTTTGAAAGGGCTTAAACTTGACTAGATCATGTCCCTGCTAATGTATGTTTTTGTAACATATAGCTTTCCACATCTTGCGTCTTTTTGGGGAGAAAGGTGGGGTATAAATAAATAAATACTGTAAATAAATAAATAAATAAATAAATAAATAAATAAATAAAACAAGGCAAATGCTGAGCTGGATGTGTTTATCTTCATTTGATTGGGCTGGGCAGCTCTACACTTCCAGATGTTTTTGGATAGCAGCTCTCATAGTCCCTAACCATCGGCTGTGCTGACTGGACCTAATGTGAGTTTTAGTCCAAGAACATCTGTATCACTACAGTTGCCTATACTGCTGTAGGTAAACATGAATCCTATTCTCGGTTACCCCTGTATACGTTTATTGAATTCAATGGGGCTTGCCTTTGAGGGGACATACAAAGGATTACACTGTCAGGTATTTTGTTGTGTGTGCAGGGCTCCATTTTAAGCATACCGCATAGTCCTTATTGGCTTTGCTGAAGAACAAGTTGGCTATCAACCAATTTTGTTTGTTTAAAGGGCAAAGGAATATTTATTACACCCCATGGCTTATTTTGTTATTAGACATGATTGTAGAATGCCCATCATTGTCCGAGCATCTCCCTCTCCATCCTGGAAGGTAATATAAAAAACAAACCTTGTCATTTGTCTGGGGTATATATATCCCTCTAGATGGGTTGTTGAAGCTAATCGCCTGCTGCAACATTACTTTGTACTCACTGGGGAAAGGTCACCATGTGCATTAAAAGCGTTTCAGTCGGAGTTATTGGCTTGAATAAGGAAGGTAGCTTTATGTTTTGGGGCAATTATCTAGAGTTATTACTTGATGTATCTGCCTCTCGCTTTGATTAGTGCTGATTCGCTTAGAGAATTGACAACAATAAACGGCTAATTGTGCCTACATTACATAGGTCTAAATGATATACAGTGGGCACAGAGCAACTAGGACCAAGGTATAAAAAGGAAACCGAGGACCTTTAGTGATGTAAATGGCACAGGTTGCACAGCTATTTCCCCTCTCTATTCCTGCATGGATTTTTCATCTATTACTCATCCCTTATCTTTATATGGGAAATACTATGCTGCAACCTATGTTTAAAATACTGGATTGATTGCCTTGTTCTATATTTTAACTCTGTCAATGCGAGTGACCTTACTGACAGTTTTCATGGGTTTGAGAGATGAGAGAATTTTTCGCTTCAGTGGTGAGTACGTGAGTATACTTAATCTGTTTTTTGGTTGTACTACAGCTGTAATCCTGTCACTCTTGGGGTGTGTGTCTCATTTTCACTAGTGAATGATCAGGCAACCAGTGACTTGTTGTTATGTTCTGTCAAGTCACTTCCAACCTTTGAATTAAAGATATCCCAAAGGTGCTACTATGAATGCAGCCCTGCTCAGGTCTTGCAAACTAAAGGATTTGGCTTTCCGTTTTGAGTCAATCCAACTCATGTTCAATCTTCCTCTTTTTCCTACTGCCTTCCAAGTTTCCTGGAACTACTGCCTTTTCCAGTGAGTCTTATCTTTTCATGTTATGACCAAAGTACAATAGCCTCAGTTTTGTCATCTTAGCTTCTAGTGAGAGTCAGGGTTGAATGATCTAGAACTCATTTGTCTCTCTGGTGGACCATGGCATCCATCCAACATCAAATTTTAAATGAGCCAGTTTCTTTCCTATCAATTTTTTTCATTGTCCAGTTTTTACATCTATACATAGTTAATTGGGGATACCGCAGTAGGAATATCTTGGCCTTAATCTCCAGGGACGCATCCTTACACTTGATGATCTTTTATAGCTCTTTCATAGCTGGCTTCCCAAATGTCAATATTAAAGTTAGGTAGTTCTTCTGTAGTCTTGATTTTTTTCTTTTTTAACATTCACCTATAATTCTTTGTCACAATACTGACTCAGTTTTAACATTCACATTTAAAGAAGCAAAAGTATGACTGTAGTAAAGTTACCCTGGAGATTATCATCATCATCAATTTGCCATTAAGTCAATTCTGATTCATGGTGACCCTTTCAAGAGTATTCCAGGTATATAGTATTCAGAAAAGGTTTACCATTCCCTTATTCTGGGACCATATTGGAACCATGTAGCTTGCCCAAGACCACACAGCCTGGCTCTCCTACAAGGGTCAGTGGGGAAGCACACTGGTGATTCCTGGCTCCATACATCCAGGTGCTTCATCTCAAACAGGCTGCACAAAACATGCAGGTTATTAAACCCACAAGCTGGACTTAGAACCAATGGGAAAATCCATCTTTATTCTATAGGAAGAGTGTTTGCATGTGAAATAATAACATAATAATGTTAAACTGAGCAATAAAAAGTAGGTACAATATCTATTGTTCAATTCTCCTGGTGATCCAGTCATTTGCTAAGCTTATCTTTATGTGTAAATTATCCATTGTAATGTTTTGATTGTTGAGTAAAGGAATTGAGCTTTTGATCTAGCAGCTTGTATGGTTTTCTGATTTGCCCTGATTAATAATATTGTCATGTACATCAGTTCACTGCCTAACTGACAAGTATAAAAGGAAGCTCCAGGGTAGGGTAAAAAATAAATCACTGGGATGCCATCTACTATACTTGTAGGCCACCATTCAAAGAAGTAATTTTAGCATGTTTGTGTGATGGTCTTTCTGTCTCAGTATGGCAGTGAACATTTTTCCAGCAAATCCGAAGTAGGAAGTACCGTCACTCCCTAGGAGTGTCCTGGTAGGCTTTGGAATCTGTTGTATTTCATTCTTTTTGCCTTTCTCAAATCTCACCATACTGTCAAAATTTTTGCATTTGGTTTTTATATTCTTCTACCCCTTTTTGCATGTAGATGTGGGTATATTTTGGTATACATCTTTCCTTTCCTTTTTACACATTTTGCCCATGGATGAGAGCACTGGTTCCCCAAATGTGCTTAGATTACAACTCCCAGAATCCTTAGCCGCTGCAGCCAGTGGTCAGGGCTTCAAGAACGTGTCATCCCCAAGTTTGGGGGGAATTGAACTAAAGTGTATTTCAACACATTTTTTAAAATATATACATTTTTAGTTGTGTACATTTGGTTGTGATTAAGTTTTTAAAAAAACTCAGTTAATGTACATTTCTTTTCTGTGTGTAGCTCTGAGAATGCTCCTTGGGTACTGAAGGGCAAGATACATATTTCAGAAATAATAATAATAATAATAATAATAATAATAATAATAATAATAATAATAATAATAATAATAATAATAATAATAATAATAATAATAATAATAATAATAATAATAAGGCAGTGAACTGATGTACATGACAATGCCTCTCTATACTGAGATAGTTTTAATTCCCTTTCCCTAATGAGCTGAGCTCTGTACTGAGCAGGCAGCATGGGAAAGGTAAATGAACATGTGGGCCTGACTCTGTGCATTGTGTAGACCGATGAGCTTTCCTAGCCCTATCCTGGAATGCCAGAAACCCCATTATTTGTGTCACTTGGCAAATGTCTCTCAGGTGATCTGTCTGATTCTCTATGAATTTATATTAGCATGTTGGGGGAAATCCTTTAATCAATATTTATCATGGCTAGTCCTGCTCCCCTTTCAAGAAATTGAATGATCAGCTAAAGAAGGAAAGCAGAACATGAGAATGTATTCTCATCTAGCAGGACTGTTGCTGAATGGGCATTTGACATGATCCATTTTTAGACACATATGCAAAATCATGGCAAGAAGAAAGTAACATTGAGTCTTGGATGAAATGTGTTTGTCTGAATATTCTTGTTTCTTGTTTCTACAACTGAAAATATCTCTGTTAAATCTATTGCAGGGTGAGATAGGAATTTACTGTATTCACAGAAATGGTGAACAACAGAGAATAGAAATTAGTTTCTACCTATGCAGGGCTAATGCCAGCCACTTGAATGCCTCCCATCTCAATGCATTTCCCCCATGCCAGTACAAATGTATCCAGTTCCCAGTTCCTCTTCTTCCTGTTTATTTCCATCACATGGAAGCATGAGCTGATGTTACTTTTGTGACCCTGCAGATACAGAAGATGGTAGCTGCCTGGTATTCACTGGAGGAGCACTGGCAAAGAGGATCTCAGGCATAAGGGGTCAGCAATAGAAGGCTTTTGCTACCTGCCTAAACTCTGGGCTTGTATGAGACCCAGATGTTAGAGGCTAAGGTTCTTATTGAGATTTCCCCCGAGGTATTAAAAGAATTCGGAACAGACCTGCATTACAGCTTCAAGAACGAGTCATATAGAAGTTACTAAAAATCTTCTTTTCATTTCTTGTATAATACATGTAAAGAAGGAAATTATCATATTGAATGCTTGAGTTATAGCTGTATGCCATGCTAATGTAGCTCACCATGGTGTACACTGTGAATTTTTCCTTCCACATTATACAGTAAGCTTATGACATGGATGTGTAAATTAGTAACTCCTATGTTATCTGAAATAATTTCTGTGAAGACCATTAAGACTTTGCCCCGCACCGCACAAAAGAAAATGTGTTATGCCCTAAAATATTATATATATTTAATGCAAAAAGTCCTCAGTATTTGTGTAGTAAACATTTCATAATCTTATGCATGTTAATTTTTAAACAACTGTTTCTTTGTTTAAGCAGAAGAAAGGCATTAATTTGTGGACTTTTTCTGCCGTAGAACCTCAACTGTGGTATGCCCTCCCGTTAGAGGCTGGATTGGCACTGACATTGGCATTATTTCAGTGCCAAGTCAAGACGTACTTATTTATGATAACCTTCAGGGGTTGATTATAATGGCCTGCACAAGTTTCAATACGATGTTTTTAATGTTTTAGTGTTTTGATTTTGTGTTGTTTGATTTTAAATTGTTTTAAATATTTTATGTTTTAGAATTGTTTTATATACGTAGTTCTGTAATCCACCCTGAGGTCCTATGATATAGGGGGGGCTATAAATGTCTGAATGAATGGTTGGTTGATTGATATGGATTTGACCCAGGCAGTTAAAAAACAAACAAACAAAACAAAACAAAACAAAAAAACACCAGATGTATAATGCTTTGATAATGACATTTAAAGAGGACAAGAATTAGCAATAAAAGATTGATGATGAGTGAGTGTAGTACTCTTTTTACTGCTTTTATCCAGCAAGGGTTTTCATCAAAGTAGCAGTAATGATTAAAGTGTATTTTTTTTAAGTTAGCAGAGTATCAGGTACAAACAATGACTGCACAGTGTGAGAGAATAGCTTAAATCTCAGAAGCCCACCCCATTTTCACAGTGACTGGCACTTTATATGTTAAAAATCACGGTAGAAGAATTTTAAAGTAGAAAAAAAGGTTTCTTTACATACCATTGCTATCTATAGTTACAGTCAGTAGGGAAAATTGAGTCTCCACCAGTTGGAAGAGACATCCTCCATGTCTGCTACATCCTCCGAGGTCAAGAAAGGAGAGAGAGAGAGACTAAGAAATATAGAAAGTGAAACAAACAAGTAGGAAATGGGGACAGGGGCTTGCCTCAAGCTGGAAAAAGGACTTTAGCAATAGGTTAGTGGCAAAGGGCAATCATCTTAGGTTTCTCCCAATATTAGTGCATGCAAGATTATTATCTCAGCAATGTATGTCATAGCAATCTATAGATTTCACATCCTTAAAATCCACATGTTGCTATGGAATTTGTGAGTATGCTGCACCACTACAAGGCGTTTCCTGCCCACATGGCACTCTGTTGGGGTCAAAGTCAAGATGCATTGCATATTGTGTAGCTGTCCCCCTCCACACAAAAAAGAAATAGCCAGGAGCCCTAGAATGCAATATCAGTGCCATGAAACATAAGAACTTGATATTACATGATACTAAGAAATGATCACTATTTATCATACAGGAGAAATTAGGGTTTGTATACTATAAGGAAACCTAGATGGTGCAGCACATGTTTCTGTGCTATTTACATAGAGACATTTTGTATGACCAATAAGATCAAGAATACTCAGTGCCCAGAATAGAGGGCAAGGTTTGCCCTCATTAATACAGCGTTCGCAACCATAGGAGTGAATGGCAGCCATATACTGTACTTCTGAAGAAGAAAGTAATGGTATTCTATCATGTCTGAGTGAGAGATGAATGGTGCTCATGACCTCTGTCTAAAAGAAAGAAGCCTACTATTTTCCCATGGAATTTAATAGCCTCCTCATCAAGGATTCTGTTATTTTAATTGGTCCTTCTGAAAATATGGCAACATGTTGAGAACAAGCAAGCAACAGACAGACCAATTGAATATTGGTCTGAAAACAATGGATGATTAACGAAGGATTTAAATAATATACTTTCATTAGTGTTTGTAGTATGCATTTATAAACTGCTGTGTGACTTTTTTTACAAATACATTTATCCACCTATAATAAATAAATAAATAATATATTTTTTAAAAAATTATGGGGATGTCAATATGAAACACAATATTTTGTTAGCAGTGTTTGTCAGTACAATTTTGAAATATGTGGAAAATAATTTCTGCTATTAGTTAACCTTTCCTTTTTTGCTTCCATGCCAGGTCAAAACGCCCAGCTCCAGTTCCAACAGCCACCCCACGAATTGACTCTCCCATGCCTGTGATTCCTCATCAAAAGGTATGCGTCTTACAACTTCCACTGTGCTTATCTTGAGATTATGATCCTGTTTCTCTTTGAGTGAGAGGTGATTGATGCTCATGACCTTTGCCATGAAAAGATGGGTGAGAAATTTGATCATCATATTTAATGGGTGCAAACTGCAAATGTCATTTGGTGCTCATATGGTAACAGAGCTGCATTTTAGGTACTGTAATTGCACCTCTCTCTTCCACATGTATTTTAAAATACATTCAGTTTTCAACACAAATTCTACATCTGGCCTGCACTGGATTTATATGTGGTTACCACTGATTTTTGTAGCTGTATCATTTGAGGGAGAAGCAAATAATAAAGAATGATGAAAAAGTAAACAAACAAAGCTTGGTAAAAAGAGTGTGTGTGTGTGTGTGTGTGTGTGTGTGTGTGTGTGTGTGTGTGTGTGTGTGTGTGTGTGTGAGAGAGAGAGAGAGAGAGAGAGAGAGAGAGAGAGAGAGAGTCTTCTTAGCAGAGCTCCTCGCTTTCATTAATTGCATACCAGGCAACCATCTAAGTGACGATGGTGTTCCCAGTAATACATCTCGATGAATATCTGCCTGTTAAATCAGCGGTCCCCAACCTTTTTGGGACCGCGGACTGGCTGAGCCTCTAAGGAAGGCGGGGTGCTCTCGGGCGCATGCACGAAGCGGTGGGGGAGTGCCCGCCCACCAGCGCCGGCGTGAGCGCTCCCCCACCCCTTCGCGTGGGCACTCGGGAGCATGCGTGAAGGGGTGGGGGGAGCGCACGGGCGGGCGTGCAGGTGCCCCTGTGCATGCGCGAAGGGTGGGGGAGCGCTCACGCCGGCGCTGGCAGGCGTGCACGTGCACAAAGCAGCTGTGGGGAGGGGAGTGCGTGCGGGGGGTCGGGAGGTCTTTCTTCACGGCCCGGTCCGGCTCAGGCCACGGACCGGCACCAGGCCGCGGACCGGGGGTTGACGACCTCTGTGTTAGATCACTATTAAAACACCCTAGGAAGTTTCCCAGCCAAAACAGGTTAGCAGCTCTTTACATCCTGGTGCAGGAGAAGAATCATGGGATGGTTAACAAACAACATATTCATTAAGACTAGTTTGCAGCAGCTGTGCTCATGTGGTGTGTAGACCAGCCAGTGTTTATGTATCTGATTAATAATGGCAACAAATTTATTTCATTTTGTCCTAGAGAATCATAATATTGTCAGTACAGAACAACTTTAATGGTGAAAGAAAAGAGTGGGAGAAGTGAAAGACAGTATGCTTCCTTGTGTTCAGGAATGTTTTTTTCTTAAAGCACAGCTCAGCAAGTGCATTAGGGTGCCCTGACTTTCTCTGGCATCTTAGAGAACACTAGGAGGATTTTTGTTCATTTAACCAGAGTCCTCCTTGCCTTAATAGTGCACCCTCTGACTAGAACAGGGAATGAGAAATAAAGCACAGGATGCATTTGAGTGCACTTCAGTGGAATTAATTCCAGTGCATTTTAAAGAAAGAGAGTGCTGGGGAAGCATTAATTAGTGGCTCTAGAGAATGAGCAAATGGATATCAAAACAGGCTTAAGAGCCATAGATCTTGTGCTGCATAGAGAGAAAGCAAGAGAAGTCAGAACAATTGCTACTTTGAATGCAGTGAGTATTTAACTGTATACCTGCTAGAAAAGGTGGGATATACCTGGAATACTGACACTATAAAGTCAGTCATTGTATACAGAATCTATACAATAAATGAACTGCTGGATAGCTCAGTGGTTGAGGTGTCTGCCTGCAGAGCCAGAGATTGAGAGTTTGATTCCCCACAGTCTCCTTGACAGGGGCTGAACTTGATGATCCATAGGGTCCCTTCCAGCTCTTCAGCTCCAAGATTATTTTAAATGAATACTTGCTTATCACTTGATTCTCATTTGTACTTTAGGTGGATTTGCCCTCCCTAAAACACACGCACAAACCTTTCAAAACAAGTATGATCAGGCTGTAGGAAATTTTATATAATTGTTCATATTGGTTTTATTCATTAAGTAGCTGAATCATGGCCCTCCTCACATCATATTTAAAACAGTGTTCCTAGCTAAGAAAAATGGACATGCCTTATAATGGCATAGACACAGGATGATGTTTTGTTATTCTGTAAGGAAAACAGAGTATCTGAATATACCTGGGGGTGTGTGTGATATCTCTTTCCATTTGTGAAAGGGAGTATTATGTGACCTGTTGCACCTCAGGATTCCTTCCAGTGTCTGTATATCATTTATCTATTTTATTTATTTAAAATATTTTTACCCTGCCTTTCTCCTTAAAAGGACCCAAGGTGGCTTACATCATTCAAATACAATATTTAAAGCTTAAAACAATGAATATACAAAGGCGGCTTACATCATTAAAAAGACATAGATTCAACAGTTTCAGAGTGAAAAGATAGATTTTTTTTCTTCATTTAAGGAGTGGACAGGGTTTTTTTGGGGGGGGGGCAAGGGTTAATTTGACTGGCAGATCTAGGGCCATACACTCCCAACAGAAAAAAAAGTCAGTGTCACAATTCACTGTTGAAAATCACTGACATAGCTTCCCAACCATCTTCCTGACTTTGCTGCTGCTATTTTATGCTTATTTAAAATTCTTCCAATGTATTTATTTATTAAACATTGTTTCCTGCTTGTGTTTTGTTTACAGTTTAGTTCTATATCTTAATTGAAGTGGAAATCTTCCATCAGAACAATTACTTCCTTGCTTCCTTCTGCATTAATGGTCAACAGTTTCCTATTTCCTGTTCCATGTCTCAATGACTGTTCAAGCATCAGAGAATTCCAGCTCTGTGGTTCTCTAGTGACATTATAGTGCCTAATGTGGATCAGGAAGTAACAAACAGTAGCCACTGAATGTGGAAGGAAGTCGTATTTCAAGAAGTAAACACTGTAGTTTAGCCAGACTTCTTAAGGCAATTAAGAAACAGAACTGCAGTTTTAGACAAAAATAAAAGGAGAAAACAGTGTCCAGTCAATGTTAAAATAAGTTTAACTATACATTAGCTGCTGTGACACTGGGAAAGAGGTTGAGAAGCTATGCCACTGGTTTTCAGCAGTATTTCAAACCACATATTTTGGTGATTCTTAAATATCACGGAGGAGCTTGGGGGGCTGCAGATGTGGTTTGGAGGCTGCATGTGACCCACTCTTGATGCCCACTCCACTTTAAAATGTTCTTTGAATCAGAATGTCTATAAGAAAGATGATTTAAAATGCTTATTATAGAAATTTTGTGTTTAAAAATTATTAAATACTCTGAATAGGGACATATATCCAAAAGGTGGTCAAAAATCCCAATGAAGTTTAGTTCCTAAGGGCTTCAATGCACTCTAAACTTAGCAAATCCGTGTTTTGCACCACTAGTACATATAATGCATGGCTGCAACTGATCCCATCTTGCTGCCATTATTATTTGTATAATAATGGCAGCAATAAACCTCCAATAAACCTGCCTGTGTCATGTACAAATTACAATTTAAGTATACATATTTGAACTGTACATACGTATGCAGTGGCCTTAAGTGGATGGGGTTTGTGTATCTTTAAAGGAAAACGGAAGCAAGGACCTGATCACACCAGCCAAATGTATCCCAGTTCTAACTATTGTTTCTATACCTCTGTTGTACTGAATCACGGCCATGTGGTATATATACCGGGGTGAATGTTCCCATTTGTTTTAACATCACCATCCCTCAGGCACTGAGTGAGAGACAGTGTGGCTGTGCTGCTGCCCATTACCAGCCTTCCTGGGGGAGTTTGGCTTGGACTCCTTTGGCCTTGCAGGACTGGGCCCTCCTTGCCTCTGGCTGCCCCACCCCCTCCTCAACATCACCCACCTGGCTCGGAGGGGAGAAGGGGCTTTATAAGCCAGAGCCTGTGCCAGGGCCCTACCGGACCAGCATTCCTGCCTTCGAGGGAGTCTTCATCATCTGCCATCCCTCAGGCACTGAGTGAGAGACAGTGCGGCTGTGCTGCTGCCGGTTGCCAGCCTTCCTAGGGCAGTTTGGCTTGGACTCCCTTGGCCTTGCGGGACTGGGCTCTTGCTGCCTCTGGCTGCCCCACCCCCTCCTCAACATCAGCCACCTGGCTGGGGGGGGGGAGAAGGGGCTTTAGAAGGGGTTTTAGAAGGGGTTTTTATTGTGATTATCAGTTGCCATCAGGTTACGTACGTAGAGACCCACAGTGGATCTGAGGGAACAGGAAGGGGGGGAGGGCGTTGGAGGGGGCAGCCATTGAGGTGGTGCTGGGTAGAGGAAGGAATGGTGGTGGGGGTAGAACATGCCCACGTAGGAGAAGAGAGGTTAGATATCTTACATCTATCCCCTCTTCTAGTCCTACCCCCAACCAGATGGTATCAGGTGACCATATCAGCAAACCCTCGAGCCACACGGTGCTGTTGATGAATGCCAGGTCAGTACAAAATAAGACTGCCCTCATCCAGAATTACATAATTCTGGATGAGGGTGCTGACCTGGCATGCATTACTGAGACCTGGGTGGGAGAGGAGGGTGGTGTCCCCCTCTCCCAGCTGTGTCCGCCTGGGTACTCGGTCCAGCACCAATGTCGCTCGGAGGATCGGGGAGGGGGAGTTGCTATAGTTTATAGGAGTTGTATTTCTTTGACCAGGCTTCCTATCCCTTTGAGAGGAGGTCTTGAGGGCCTGTATTGTGTGTTGGCCTTACGAGACAGATTGGGGATTCTGTTGGTGTACCGCCCACCCTGCTGCGTACCAACAGTCTCCCTGCCTGAGCTGATGGAGTTAGTCTCAGACCTGGTGTTGAGGACTCCCAGGCTGTTGGTGCTGGGGGACTTCAACATCCATGCCGAGGCTGCCTTGACTGGGGCGGCTCAGGACTTCATGGCCGCCATGACAACCATGGGGCTGTCTCAATGTGTCATCAGCCCGACACCTGAGAAGGGCCATACTTTGGACCTGGTTTTCTCAACGGGACTGGAAGATGGTGGTCTGGATGTGGAGGGGCTGGTTGTGACCCCATTGTCATGGTCAGACCACTTCCTGGTCAAGTTTAGTCTATTAGCTTCTTCTCCCCTCTGCAAGGGTGGGGGATCTATTAAGATGATCCGCCCTCAGAGACTAATGGATCCAGATGGTTTCCTGAATGCTCTGGGGGATTATCTGTCTGATATGATCAGCGCTCCTGTCGAAGCTCAGGTCACCGTATGGAATAGGGAGATGACCCGGGCGGTTGACACGATTGTGCCTAAGCTCCCTGCACGCAGAGCCCAGACAGCTCCTTGGTATACATCTGAACTGCGGGCGATGAAGCAAGAGGGGAGACGGCTGGAATGCAGGTTGAGGAAATCCTGCTGGGAGTCCGATCGAACACGACTTAGAGCCCATTATCGGGCCTATTTCGTGGCAATACGGCTGGCGAAACGGCAATATTTCTCCAGCCGTATTGCTTCCTCAGAATGTCATCCAGCAGAACTGTTTCGGGTGGTCCGGGATCTTCTTCAACCGGGAAGTCCGGTGGAGGTCCCAGACTGATCATCAGCTCGCTGTGATGAGTTTGCCATTCATTTTGAGGGAAAAATCACTCAGATTCGCATTGGGTGGACTCCACCATTACTGCAGAATCAGAGGATGTGCCCAGTGTGCAGTGCTTAGGTCAAGTATTAATGGATGAGTTTCAATTGTTGAGACCTGAGGATGTGGACAGGGTGCTTGGATATGTCCGTTCTACCACCACTCCGCTCAACCCTTGCCCATCTTCGCTAATTGGAAGATCTGCCAGGGGGGTTCGCACCTGGGTCCAGGAGGCCGTGAACGCCTCTTTGAGAGAGGGAGTGGTCCCTACCACCTTGAAAGAAGCAGTAATTCGGCCACTCCTAAAAAAGCCTAACCTGGACCCAAGGCTGGTGGTTAACTACCAACCAATGGCGAACCTCCCTTACTTGGGCAAAGTGCTGGAGCAGGTTGTGGCCGGGCAACTCCAGGCGCTGCTGACCATGTCCAGAGGGTGGTGCTGGGGGACAGTTGCTCTGCCCCATGGCGTTTATGTCATGGGGTTCCTCAGGGCTCGATACTGTCCCCCATGCTGTTTAACATCTACATGGAACCGCTGGGAGAGGTCATCAGGAGGTTTGGGCTGAGGAGTCAGCAATATGCTGACGACACTCAGCTCTACCTCTCATTTTCCACCAATCCAGGTGAGGCGGTTTCTGTACTGAACTCGTGTCTGGACCTGATAATGGACTGGATGAGGGTTAATAAATTGAAACTCAGTCCAGACAAGACGGAAGGGCTGTTAGTGGGTGCTTTGCCAGACAGGCTGGAGGGCCATTTCCCTGCCCTGAATGGGGTTACACTCTCCCTAAGGGACAGGGTCCGCAGCCTGGGGGTGCTCCTGGACCCCAGTCTAACTCTGGAAGCCCAGGTGGACTCAGTGGCCAGGGGCGCCTTCCTTCAGCTGCGGAAATTATACCAGCTACAGCCCTACCTGGACGAGTGGAGTCTCATGACAGTTACACATGCACTGGTAACATCTCGTATAGATTACTGCAATGCGCTCTGTGTGGGGCTGCCTTTGAAGATGGTCCGGTGACTGCAACTGGTCCAGAATCGAGCTGCACGGCTGGTGAGTGGTGGGGCCGCTAGGGGACACATCAAGCCGATTCTGTTTAAATTACATTGGCTACCAGTTGCTGCCCGGGCCCAATTCAAAGTGCTTGTTTTGACATATAAAGCCCTAAACGGCTTGGGCCCTGGATATCTGAAGGACCTCCTCCTTCCATATGAACCTACCCGGCAGTTAAAATCTAGCCAGGGGGCCCTTTTGAAAGAGCCGTCCCTCAAGGAGGTAAGAGGGATGGCTTGTAGACAAAGGGCCTTTTTGGCAGCTGCCCCCAGACTATGGAACGCCATCCCAACTGAGATTTGTCTGGCGCCGACGCTGATGACATTTCGGCACCAGGTCAAAACCTCCTGTTTCAGAAGGCTTTTAATTGAAATAATATCAACTGTGGGTCCTGATGGCAACTTTTAGAGTATATATTTTAATTGTATTTCAATTGTTTTATCTTTTTTACTGTAGTTAAATTGTTGTAAGCCGCCCAGAGACCTTAGTCTTGGGTAGTGTGGGTGGCGTATAAGTTAAATTAATTAATTATTATTATTATTATTATTATTATTATTATTATTATTATTATTAATAATAATAACAACAACAACAACAACAACAACAACAACAACAACAACAACAACAACAACCAATACTTATCCCTTATTTGAAATGTTATGACCAGCTACACCGTGGAACTGATTTATTTTCTCTCTTTTTTCCTGGGGCAGTGCAGCCCCTTACTCTCTCTCTCTCTCTCTCTCTCTCTCTCTCTCTCTCTCTGTATATATATATATATATATATATATTACTGATACATCAATATGTTGGGAAGGGGTTCCTGTTCTGGAACATTTTATCTGTGGTGCCAGCGGCTCTTGAAGAAATGCATTGCACACAGTGGGCCCACCCCCATGCCAGACAGTAGGTGGAATGATGCAACACCTACTAATGCCCTGGCATATTTGGTGGAGTTGGAGGACTTCCCCAGCTGAAAAGTCATTAACATATGCTTACCTACATATCGAAATACCAGCTGCAAATTTTTTTTTTTTGAAAAAAATGTAATCACAGGGCAGCAATGTGGCAATAATGGCAGCCACCTTCCCTGAGGACTTCTTATTGGAAAAGAACCAAGAGGGACATTCACACATGCAATACTAGTAAGGAATGATTTGATGCATCATTGGAAGAAAATAACACAACCCTCCTGGTGAGGGGAAAATAGACCACAGATACAACACTGGCCAGAAAAATGATTCCATCATGGCCATGTGTGACCAGAAATTTATGCAGCCATCGAACTGGGGTATAACTGGGGTACATTTGGCTGGTGTGATCAGGTCCTAAGTCAGGTTAAGCCCCTATGGAAAACCAATGTATTCTGCTTATATACCACCCCATACTGTTTTACGCACTCTCTGGGTGGTTTACAATTTTAATTATGCAGGCTGCGCATTGTTTCCCCCACCCCCACCCCCAGCAAGCTGAATACTCAATTTACTGTCCTCGAAAGGATGGAAGGCTGAGTCAGCCTTGAGCTGGCTATCTGAATCTGCTGGGATTGAATGCAGGTTGTGAGCAGAGTTTTGACTGCAGTACTGCAGTTTAGCCACTGTGCTATTAGAGGTAGATTAACAGTTGTTCCTTATCTGTGTCAGTCTTTGCATTGCAGGTGATTGAATACATGTCTGAATACTTCTTCATATTTCAAAAGAACAAAGCTTTTACCATAACATAAAAGTTAGACACCCAGGACAAAAATTAGATATCTAGCTGTGCCCTTCATATACTACTTCTTTAGCGTAGGGACCTTTCCCTCCACATCCATTGGACAAACTGGGTAGTTTGTCCAAATGTAATCGGAATTAATGCAGTCCAAAAACACTATTGTCACCTTGTTTGAGTGAGACTGATCTTAAGAGAGCAAGATATGGGTAGAGAGAGTTCAACCTTGAGATCAGAGTATTAAGAACCATATTCCCAACAGATTTCTAGAATGGTGCATTCAGCTGCCTTTTAACATAACATTTGCATTCACAGAGTGAAGTTAGTGACAAAAATATATTTTCCTCATCCTCTTTTTCCTTCTAATTTCATGCCTGCTCTGTTACTAATAGTGAACCTGATATTAGTGGTTGATCCAAATAATAAGACTACAATCTTGAGCATGTGCTTCGGCAGTATGGCCAAGGTGGGAACTTTTGTCCCTTAATTTTCTTGGAGACTAAGTATTTTAGAAATCATTATTTGGTCAGTTCACATATAAAGGAATTACATATGATATACTAGAAATAAATAAAAATTGTGGTATAAAAATTGTGGTAAACTTACAATTTAGAAAAGAATAGTTATGTTTAACATCTAGTATGTACTTGTTTAGTTTTAAAGTCTCACATTGCAACACAGCTTCTTTCCACCTAAGTTGGTCTTTTATATATCCATTACCATCTTCACTGTTACTTCAGCCATCTGATCAAGCAGAGCTTTGCCCATGCAAATATATGCACAGTAAATGTGTGTATCTTAAAAATAAAGGCTCTCCTTCTCAATGCTTGCTGGAACATAACTAGCATAGACACTCTTTAGAGTAAAAGAGAGATATAGTTAGCAGAGTCATGGCTGGTAATGCACATTTAAGGGCTTTTGTATGTAATTTGCCCATGAAAGTAGAATAGCATTATTACAAGGAACTCAAAAAATCAATTATATGTTTGAGAGGGAAAGTGTTTTCTGGTCCTATAAAATTAATTTAAACCTTTGCTCAGAAAGGTTTTTAAAAAGGATCCAGCATGCAGTAGAGAAAGGATGTCTCCTTTGTCTTCCTCTTTTGCCAAGCCTTGGCATCACAGGGGAAAATTAAAGACCAGCTTTTTCAATTCTGCATGCCTCAAAATTTTGTAACAGGCAGAGAATGAGAATCAGCTTTGTCTCTGGCATGAAATATTCTAGGGAGGTGACTGTAATATGTCTCCAGAGATGAAGCCCAATGCACAGGATAACAGCCTCCTCTTCTGGTTAGTTGAAATGTTACAGTAGATGTACAATGAAAATATATTTCTGCTAATTAAAACAGAGAAGGAGAAGCTGGTTAAAACAATGTCATGGGGTGGCCATAGCACTATGAAAGAAAACACGATTTTAAGCAGAAGGATCCACAGTTGTCAGCATCTCCAGGAGGAAGGATCAGGGAACACAGGAGGACACAGAAGACCTGCCCCCACCCCTGGGCAGGGCAGAAGGCCACTGATTCTTCTAGGAAAGCTCTAACAGCCCCTAGCAGAGGCCTCTGAGCCCCTCTTGTGTTAGTGCTATTGCTGAAAACAGGAGAAGGGAATTCACTCATCAAAAAAATGTAAGTGTGCTAGCAAACTAAACTGTAAGGATTGAAGTGCTGTAATTAAATTTTAATAATTACACTGGGAAAAGAATAATTACATTAATGTTTTTTCTGTGTGCATGTGAGTGTGTGTAAGTTTGGGTTGTCTTAAGTGCACATAAACATTTGTCCACATGTGTACATATGCATGTGTATATGCACGGCTCCAGCCAAAGTTGCATGTGTCCCTTAGGGCTGAAAAGAGTGTGCTCCCCATGAGATGACTGGAAACTGAGGAGCTAGAGGGCTGCAGCCAGTCAGAATATACTACAGTGTGTTAGGTGGGCAAAATGGTGAGACCTGATATAACACCTTTTCTTATGTTCCTGTATGATCAGGTGTTATTATTTATTTATTCATTCATTTCATTTATAGACCGCATTTCTCCTGATGAGGCGACTCAAGGCAGCTCACAGTGTTAAATCAAGTAAAATTTAAAAACACATTAAATGATTAAAAACATTTAAACTTTAAAAACGAACTTAGGATGTGACTATACTGGAAAGCTGAATTGGAGTGATTTGGCTTTGCTGCGATTTGATTCACAGCCTGTATTACATTTGAAATCCCAATCAGTGCTCACATGGAGGCTGCGGATTGATTCGGGCGTTCACTGTTCCTACTGGATGCAATGTGATTCACATTCAAGCCCACAGCCTCCCTCTTCATCCCTTTTCCTTCCTCTGGTCCTGCCTCTCCCTATCCTTTTACAAAGTGTAAATATAGGGAATAATAACAACAAGGACCCAGCATTAAGGGTAATCTAGCACTAACCTCATATATGTAAGATTTTTTAAAATAAAAATAAAACTTCAGAGGGAAATCAGGGGAGAGAAACAAATGCAGGGGCGTGTTCCACTGGTCCCGAACATCACTTCCCAACTGCCTGTGTCACTGTATCACCGCCTATAGATATGCCCCCTGTGTTTACAAGAATGTATCACAGCTAACCACATGGGGAAATGCCTGTTCCAATCATTCTGGCCTGAAAAGGTAGAAGTCCCTCAGTGGCAGGGTGGGGAGGGGAGAGAAATGACTTTGGGAGCGAAAAAGGGCTGGATCAGTTTGAATCAGCTTTTGCATCATGTGGTCAATAAAAATACTTCAAATTCCGCAGCATTTGACCATGTAGTTGCAGCCTAGCTTAGCTAAAATCAGCATCCAGGTACTCAGCTATGGTTATTAAAACCTACCAGAAGAGGTGGTCCTTCATCTCTTGATGGAAGGATAAAAGGGAGACGGCCAGTTTAACCTCCCAAAGGAGAGCATTCCACCTGTGAGCAGGCACAAAGAAGGCCCTCTGTCATATCCCCATCAAATGTGCCTGCAATGGCAATAGGACCCAGAGGAGGGCTACCTCTGAAGATCTCAAGGACCGGGAAGACTCATATGGGGAAATACAATCCTTCAGATAGCCTGGAACCAAACTAAATAGGGCTTTATAGGTAATAGCCAGCATTTTGAATTGGGCCCAGAAATAGACTGGTAACCAGTGCAGTTGTTGTAGCAAAGGTTAAAACAAACTTAGGATGTGCTCCCTATAACTAGCCTCAGTCAGTAGTCTGGCAGCAGCTGGTTGAACCAGCTGAAGTTTCTGAACTATCTTCAAAGGCAGCCCCACATAGACTGTGTTACAGTAATCCATAGAATCATAGAAAAGTGAAGTTGGAAGGGGCCTACAAGGCCATCAAGTCCAACCCCCTGCTCAGTGCAGGAATACAATCAAAGCATATCTGCCAGGTGATTATCTAAGTTTTTCTTGACTGCCTCCAGTGTTGGAGCACTCACCAATTCCTGAGGTAACTGGTTCCACTGTCGTACTGCTCTAATAGTTAGGAAGTTTTTCCTGATATTCAACCGAAATCTGGCTTCCTTTAACTTGAGCCCATTGTTGGGTGTCCTGCACTCTGGGATGATGGAGAACGGATCTTGCCCCTCCTCTGTATGACAGCCTTTCAAATATTTGAAAAGTGCTATCATATCACCCCTCAGTCTTCTTTTCTCAAGGCTAAATATACCCAATTCTTTCAGCCTTTCCTCATAAGGCTTGGTTTCCAGCCCCCTGATCATCCTTGTCGCCGTCCTCTGAACTTGTTCCAATTTGTCAGCATCCTTCTTGAAGTGTGGTGTCCAGAATTGGACACAATACTCAAGGTGAGGCCTAACTAGTGCTGAATAGAGGGGGACTAGCACCTTGCGGGATTCGGAAACTATACTTCTATTAATGCAGCCTAAAATAGCATTTGCCTTTTTTTTGGTAGCCACACTGTTGGTTCAAGGAGGATGTAACTAAAGCATGTGTCACTGTAGCCAAATCAGACAAGTCGAATGGGCACAGCTGGTGCACCAGTTTTAACTGTGCAAATGCACTCCTGGTCACCATTGAAACATGAGCATCCATGCTTAGGGATGAATACAGTACATCTAAACTGTGGGCCTAAGTTTTCAGGGGGAGTGTAATGCATCCAGCACAGGTTGCATCCCTTTTCCCTCATCTGCCTTCCTATTGACCAGGAGTACTCCTGTCTTGTCTGGATTAAGTTTCAGTTTGTTTGCCCTCATCCAGCCCATTACCGACACCAGGCACCAGTTTAGAATCAAGGCAGCTTCCTTGGAATTTGATGGAAAGAAGAGATACAGTTGGCTGTCATAAGCATATTGGTGACACCAAACCCCAAAACTCTGGACAGCCTCTCCCATTGGTTTCATGTATGTGTTAAATAGCATTGGGGACAAAACCAGAACCCTGAGATGGCCGAGAAAGATACCCTGGTTGATGGTTGTGACGTTCACCCTTGTGGCACCTGCATGTTTTGGCCTCACAAAGGCTCACGTCGCGTTTTCCTCTCGCTGCCACCAGTGGATTACCTCAGTCCACAATATAAATGACGTTTGTCAGGACACTTGTCTTGTGAATACAAACAGAACTTATTTATTGAAGTGAAGCAGATTTGATAATCACAGAAGTTCTTCAGATAAACATTGTACACAAGCCAATCATTAACAGTTCTCTCAGTACATACTTTTCTCTTGCAATATCATTACCACCTTCTCTACCTATTTTCTTAACCAGTTTTATCTCTCAGTATTTGTTTTCTCTCTCTCTGGCTAACCAGTCCTTATCTCTATCTGGATCTCTATCTGCTGCCAAACCTTTATATAGCTGCTGACTCCGCCTCTCCAATATCCTCTCATAGGCTCATGCAAATTAGCTCATGACTATGAGTGGCATGAGTGACGTGGGGCGATCGTCACAATGGTATTGAAAGTCACTGAGATATCCATCAGAATCAACAGGGAAACATCCTCCTGCCCAGTTCCCAGAGTAGGTCATTCACCGTTGGAGTCACGAACTTAGCAGGCTGATGGGCTTTGTGGTGATCACCAGATAATTAGGATAGCAAAGAGTCTCTTAGAAATAGAGGTTAAAGAAGTCAGCCACACAAACAGGGATGTCTGCCAGCAGTGCTCCTGGTGAGCGACAAGTAGAAGAGGCAGAATAACACCGAATGGGTTCCCAATGAATTCTGCCCTGCCCCCAGGAGGACTGTGCTTTTATTAACCTTACAAGCTCACAGATAGTGACAGTATACAGATAGGTTACAGAGTTCAGATAGGACAATGGTTACATCATGCCATTAGGATTGGCCCAGGGAAAGGCAATTAATCAAGCCCTCTATGATTGGCCTAAGGAAAGGCTTTTGGCAAGCTCTCTATTACAATGAGAAAGAGGAAGAATGGTGGGCCACGCCTCTCAGAAGCAGTCACATGTTGCTAGGAGAGTTTTCTCTCACTACAACACCCATGTGGCTTAGCAACCTTGGGAATGGCACCCCCACACACCATGGCAACCAAAGCAGTCTCTATCCAGGCCTGAAGCCAGATTGAAATGGGTCTAGAAAATCTGCTTCATCCAGGAATCCTTGGAGGTGAGAAACCATCATGTGCTACAGTATCTTGCCCAGAAATGGAATATTTGAGATTGGCCAATAGTTGTTCAGTAAAGTTGCATTCAATGAGAGTTTTTTTCAATAATTATCTAATTACTACCTCCTTTAAATATGCTGGGATCCTACCCTGCGTGCAAGGAGGTATTCACCATTCCCCTTACCCATTCAGCCATCCCCGCTCTAGCTGCTTTTATAAGTCAGAAAGGGGAGGGGTCCAGCACATATGTGGTGGCTTTCACCTTCCCAAGAATCCTGTCCACCACCTCATACCAATTGAAACATATCCATTACAATGGAACAAGCAGGGGGCAAAGTTTTTATCCACAGGATCTGTATTAACTACAGCATCCAAATCAGAGTGGATCCCAACGACTTTCCTGCAAAGTATCATGCAAATTGCTCACAGTGGGTTGCTGAGTGATCAGCATCTTGTTCCTTTTTTGGGCCATGTATTAAGCCCGAAACACTCAAAACAATTCCACTGGGCGACCTCATGCAGATTTGGCCCCACTCATGCTGCAGGGCACACTCTGGACTTAGTGTTCTGTGTTGGGCAGGATTATGGTGATTCAGAGTGTGTACATTGTGATGGCAGATGCCATCATGGCAGGGATGAATCCTGTCTTCCCTGCAGCCACTGCCACAGAATGGGCCTTCAAATGAGCTCTAGCCTGTGTTTGGTCGGATTCACTCTGAGTTTTCTGCCATCATCACTCTAGCTTCTGTCCAACTTGTTTCATCGCCACCAGCTTCCTGATAAACCAGGGGGCTCATCTGGCTCTGCTCCATGGGAGAGGACTCAGGAGTGATTGTATTCACAGCCATGGCCATTTCCCTATTCCACAGATTAACCAGGGCTTTGACAGGATCACCTGTCGAGGCAGCAGGAAGTTCCCCAAGAACCATCAAAAAACCAATTGGATCCACCAGTGTCTTGGGGTGGACCCTCCTGATCAATTCCCCACCCCTGTAGAGATTGTGAGTTCCACTAAGTCTAAAGCCTATCAGGTAGTGATGTGTCCCTAACAATGGACACTTTATTACTTGGTGGGCTTTAGACTTACTGGAACTCACAACATACACACCCAGAATCACCATCATCCTGCCCAGCACAGAACACTAGGTCCAGAGTGTTCCCTGCAGCATGAATGGGACGAAATGCCACCTACATCTAGGTTTTAACTGAGATTAATTTGCTAACCAAGATTTAATTCCCATGGCTGGCTGCATGACATTGTTATTCCACCAAACTAGTTTAACCGTTGAAAAGGTTTATGACACACTGCCCTTGTGGTTTTGTATAACAGAAATGGAGAAACTATAGTTAGTGTCATTTAGGAATCCTCTGAATTCTGTCATGCACAGAAACATGCACACTCAGTGGCCCCAAGATGTACTCAGTGGCCCCAAGATGAATTCTACATTGGGGAAAAGAATTTCCCTTTCCCAGGAAAAGCCACCACATTTCTGTTGCTCTTAAGCTAACCTGTGAAGTGCTGGAAGTACTATGTGGGTAGTGGATTAGGGCTATGCCAGGTCCAGATTTCTCAGAATTCTGGATTGCATAAAGAATGTCCTTTTCGGACCATTGTTCTCCACATTAGGATGAACAACTCTTTCCTCATCCATTAACATTAACTCTATCCTGAAAGCCATGTTCTCTGTCCTGAAGCACACAATCTAATGTACAGTGGTGCCTCGCTAGACGATTGCCTCGCAGGATGAGGAAATCGCTAGACGATGCCTTTTTGCGAGCGCTACTGCGCTTCGCAAAACTATGTTTCCCTATGGGGAATTTCGCTAGACGATGAGGTTTCCCCATAGGAGTGCGCCGACTAGTGGTCAAAAGCTGTCAGTGCAGCTGTCAGTGCATTCCTATGGGGACCCTCACTCGCTAGACGAGGTTTCCCTATGGGAAATTTCGCAAGACGACTGCGTTTTCCCTTGGAACGCATTGAAGCGATTTCAATGCATTCCAATGGGAAAACGTGCTTCGCTAGACGATGTTTTCGCTAGACAGCGATCCTCGTGGAACGGATTAACATCGTCTAGCGAGGCACCACTGTAGTTATTCTTTCTTCCAGTAGAGCTTAACATTGTTTATTAAAGCCTCCTGGAATACACAAGAATATCTGACTTTAAAAAAACATAAGCTGTCAAGCAAAGAGAGACGGTGGTCCCAGGATGTAAAAATGGGTATCAATACTTTATTCAAAGATAAGCCCAACGCGTTTTGGCTATTGCACTTTTAGCCTTCTTCAGGGGCGCTGATGTTATGCTTATGTAGAATCTGTCTCTAAGGATATTTTTGTGGACAATCTCTCACTCCTTTTCAGATAAATTAGCGTTGTAACTGTAGCACTAAACTAAGAGGAAAAGTATTTTTAAAATACAATTCACAAATTGCATTGCAGTTGTAATCCTTACCAGTGTGGGCAGAAGGCAGGCAAAAGTAGGAAGGGTCACTCCTACACCACATCCCACTCTGCATCATCAGTAATGTCATCTGGGCATGCCGAAAAACAGCCCTAAATGCTAGAAAGCACGACAAAATAATGTGAGTACAAATGCTACAAAAAAATACAAGCCCTGCCAGCCAAACAAAATATAGAGCATACTCATGCCAAAAGATCGGATCTATTTGTGATTAACACTAATGTCCTGTAGTCCATGGAAAAAATATGGAAAGGCACAGTGAGAAACGCAGCACAACAGAGCAGGACAAATACCTCTCTAGTTGCTCCTTCATTTGCAAAAAAGAAAAAGAAAAAGAGGTCTTGCTGAAAGCCGCAATCCAAGTTCCAACCTGAGATGTCAATCTGAAACAACGTTATGTCATCTCATAGTATCACTATTCATTCCTGGGGGCTTTGGGGTGGGTGCCAGCTGCCAATGGGAAAAGACATTGGCTGTCGGGATGGGTGCCAAGTTGCCAACAGTTACCTTTACTTGTGACCATGAAACTAGCAATGAGAATCTGTTTTGGTTCAAAAGTTATCGTCTGAGAACTTTGGGCTCAGCACTACTTCAGATTGACTTTAGTGACATTTCCGTGGATGTCTTCATATATTTGAAGAGAAGGTTAGAAAAACTTACCTACAAGTTGCCACTGAAATGTTCCTGTATATCTGTACTTTGTGTAAAGAATAAGCATATGTGAAGCTTTGAAAACAGGCCTTGTTCTGCAAGATGTGTTGTCATCAAATGCATCCACATCAGTGGTATGGGATCTGGAACCCACATGTTTGAATCTCTGCCATCAGTACACTTTCTCCTTCAGTTTTATGCTTTGATCTTGAGAGAGAGTATTGGCTTTGTGTTAGCTCTTCCAAATGTTTCAGTCTTTCCCCTTTATTCTGCTATTTTACCAAATTGGCAGGAAATTAGAGATAGAAATATATCTGAGAACAGCCAGGTTTCTGCCTGTTCAGCCCAGGAGTGGCAGGGACAGGGGATACTGGGAGTGAAGTGTGTCGAGCTGCCAACTTGGAGCAGAGATTTCTAAGTTGTAAGTGGGCCTGATCTACTTGTTCAAGTCAAAGTTATGTACAAAGAAAAAGTATGTTGATAGATCCTCCTTTGCAGCCTGTTTTGCTAACTCCATTGCACGGCCTTTATAAGCATGAAGTTCAGCTTGTTTTGGCAGTGTTCCTTATTCAGAGACTAATCGTAATCATATATGGTGTAACTGCAGAAATCTTCTCCCTTTTGCGGACTAAATCTTAGCCCTTTGGGAGTAATAAAACCAATACACACATGTTGTAGATGTATTTAGCTGACATCGAGACATCCAGATTTCTTTATGAATTTGCTTTTCTTACCATTAGGACAACTGGGCAATCAAGTCTGATTCTCAAATTAAGACCAAAATGCTGTTGAAATTTTCTACATATGTAAGGCATTTGTGCAAGTAGTTTTTTGGACTACATGTTGCACGGTTGTTCACATGATTGATTATCTGATTGATTGCACAATCAAGGGACAGCCTGGGCACAACAGGCAGTCCAGAAAAGAGCTAACATAGCTTGTGTGATTGCACTTGTGCAACTGCATAAGCAAGAGAGTTTTGTCCTTCATATATGGTAACTCTAACACTGATAGGAGTTTGGGTGAGAAGCATTATTGATACGCTTGTGCATTACTCAAACAAGCAGACTTGGGAAGAGATCATGTTAATTTATCTGCTTAACTAATGCAAGTCTACAAAGCTTAGCTTTTGTTGCTGTTGTTGCAAATGTCTGCGATATAGGGTTGCCATCCAAGAGTATTTAAGTGGCTCAAACAATAACCTAAAAATGAAGTGTTTCTTTGAAATGACTCTTATTGGTGTCCAAAAACCAAATTTCAGATGATCTGCATTAGTCTAAAAATTCTAGATTTTGACCCACCTCCTACCTGGCTTCACTGGGGATCTGTCAGATTCTACCTCTGACATGTCTGATCCTAGGAGGCCTGTATGTGTATTTGAAATAAAAGGTTGGCAACCTTACTGGCATCTGTAGAATGTTAGAGCTGGAGACGTTTTCATTTTGCATGTATTCTATGATTGTTTCTTTTCTTTTCTTTTCCTTTCCTTTTCTTTTTTCTTTGGCCTGCATGTTTGCTTCTACAGGATACTGTTCTGGAAGTCAATGGCAACCGAGCAAGCTTCAATCCTCTAAGTAGCACATCGGCTGAATCCCTGAGTAGCATTTTAGCAACCAATGGAGCATGCACAGGCTACCTTCGCAAACAAGAGACCAGTATATCACATAGCTCTTCCTTCCTAAAGACTACATCTATTAGATCTTCCATGTCTTCTCAATCTGTAACATCTGGCCACTCACCAGCAAAAAATGACCTAGAGTCAAAAACAGGCTCAGTAATAGCAGATGGCAACATCCCTAAAAACCAGCTGAGCCCAGCAAAACAATATAACAACCCTATTGGGCTTTACTCAGCAGATACTCTAAGGGAAATGGCCGAGATGCATAAATTAAGTCTCACGCAAAAGGCTTCAAAAGGTGGACTTCTTAGCGGGTATGTAAATGTAAAACCTTTTTTTTTAACAATGCATTTTGGATTTTTGATGTATGGATAACTTCCATATGTGGCCAGTTGGAATCATTCTGTGTAGTAAATATGCCATTCCTCTCCATTTTTCATAGTTCCAAGACACCTGGGGGGCTCCATCTACCACCTTCTGATAAACCTGGAAATGACCAGAAGGTTTTCCAGAAATGTTGATTGATAGTTGGGAGGAGGGAGAATGCAATATATAACAGGAGAATGGACATTTTAGGAGGTGTGATTCTCCTTTTTTTGAGTGTGTGCTGAATTCTTTTTCTGACAACAGAGAGGGAGACCAAGGAGTCCCAAGGAGGAGGCCACAAAATCCCCATCTCTAATCTAGATCAACAGTGACTAGTGAAGTATCCTTGTGAAGCTCACGAGCAGCAACTGTGCCTATAGCTCATCTTTTGTCATTTCAAGCATTTCAAAACAGTGAGAGCTTGGGCAGCACCATAGTAGAAGGCTGGCCAGGATTTTCCTAAAACAAAACAAAACAGGTTTTTCCTAGAAAAATTGATTCTAGAAATCACTTCTTCAGAAATAGCAATTGGTCTTCTCAGCCACAATGCTATTTCACTCTCTGAATGAGTCTTTGGCTATCCTAATGGGTTCATGTTCTGAAACAGAAAATAATCATAAATAGTCTATTGGAATGCTTGTCTACTTTTCCTCAGGAAAATAGTGCAAAGAAGTTAATTTCACATTTGCTATACTCATTAATAATTTATAAATATGTTCAGTGGAGTCTGAGGAACTACTGCCTGGGCCAATTGGTTTATGCGTCATCTGTCCCATATAGTTTTGAGTGGGAGGACATGGCTAAAGCTCAAGACTTGTCAGGAAATGCTGCTGTGGCTAACGCTTGGATACCTTGGAGGTATACTTCAGGTAGTGAGCCACTTGAGGCTGGAAATAAAAGGGTTTCCAGGGCTGTGGTATATTCCTAAACTACAAGATGATACCACCTCCCCAGAAGGCTGGGAAACCTGCCTCCATTCACCATAAGGGCTGTCTAAGCTACTGACTGTCCACTGTTCTAACACTAAATAA
Organism: Intellagama lesueurii; assembly: GCA_037013535.1. Lineage (NCBI taxonomy): Eukaryota > Metazoa > Chordata > Lepidosauria > Squamata > Agamidae > Intellagama > Intellagama lesueurii. The sequence continues at coordinate 165,819,241 of JBAJHW010000003.1, read as the reverse complement.
TCAACCTGTTCGCCAGGTTGGTTATATTTACAAGTAAACCCACAGGTGAAATGGCTCTGATGTACCATTTAAAGAATGCTTGAGGCAAGCTCTTAGCATCAGTGTTTCTTGCACCGTGGATGCGAGGTCAGCATTAGGAGGAGTCTCTGAGCCTGTCGATCGCACAGGCAAGAGGCAAACACTTCCTAAGAATCTTCCAATGAATTTTCCCCCATGTGGTTAGTAATTTGAATTTATAGTGTTATGTGATTTTTTATATTTAGTATGTTCCATTCTGAATTTAAATGTTATCTTTTACAATTGGTTGTGATAGGAGTACTTTTTGAAATCCATCCAGTTGCATCATTAGCAACAGTGGTATTCGTACTTGTCTTTTGTGCTTCCCCAGTAGCTGATTGAATTCTTTCCAATCTGGGAGTCTCATCTTCCAGCATTATCTCTTGTTTCATTTTGGACTGTCTCATCATAGGGTTTTCGTTGTAAGAAAGGTTCAGCAGTGTTTTACCATCCTTCCTTCCTTCCTTCCTTCCTTCCTTCCTTCCTTCCTTCCTTCCTTCCTTCCTTCCTTCCTTCCTTCCTTCCTTCCTTCCTTCCTTCCTTCCTTCCTTCCTTCCTTCCTTCCTTCCTTCCTTCCTTCCTTCCTTCGGGAGGGTGCTGTTTCGATTTGGAAGGCCATATTATACTTAGGTTACACTTGTGTTAGTTTCTGGGGTGCAGCATGCCAACTGCCAGCATTATCAAACCAAAATTTAGCAGGACCAAAACAACACTCTCTCCTTTCTCACTCCCTTGTTCTCTTGTGTTTTCTGTCTTTCTTCCCCTACCCCCTTCTCTTTAAATTCACGTTACACAAAAACATACTTCCTTCTCTAGCAGTGTCATCTTGCCAGGCAAAACAAAATTTTCAGTGCTAAAAGCATGAGATAGCAGACAGACAAGTCAAGCCATTTGACTGATTATAAAACAAAAGCGGGCTAATTTGCCAAACGTGTATTGAAGCAAGCTTGGATTAGAAAAAAAAAGGCAATCTTTTCCTTTGACGTGTACACTGCTTCTAGATGCAAAATCAGCATTTCACTCAACAATGCTCTATTTCTCCAGTGCTCCTCTGCCGCTCATGACAATTAGTATTTTTAATATAGCCCTTTCATGGTACTTTCAAGGTAATAGAACCTGTTTTTTGTTTTATCGGGGTCAAAGCAGGCAACATTGCAGTGGGGCCATATTCGAAGTGGAGCTCTCTTAACAGGCTTATTTATTCATTGATCTGTGTGCAGGGTTTTTCATCTCCACAGATTCGAAATCTGAAATTGGGAGATAAGCATGGGCTCCATTTTCAAATTGATTATGCAGATTGATTGAAGAACTGCATTTGTGAAGAGAAAACATTTTATCACCTTCTAATTGGAAAGCTAGAAGGTTGTTTATTCTAGTCTTCAGGCACTGCTGCAAACTGGAACGCAAGGCTCCAGACATTGCATCTATTCCACAAACCAGAAATTTCCTATTTCTCACGTACATCTTCTTCAGGAACAACTTTTTATCGATAAATGTATGTGCTGGATTCCTATTGACTGAGAGCTACTTGAGAGAATCCTAATGAGGTTTGTGTAAAGGCTGGGTAACTTGCTGTGGCTAATTGCAACTAACTGACAAGCTGCAGGGGTGCATCTTGATCATGTGCCTGGTCATGAGCCTTATCACACTTCTCAGATTTGTCCTGACACCTTGTTAATAAGCTGCAGTTAGCTGGGGCAAGTTACAAAAACTTTACATGAACACTAATAAGATTGCAGACAATTTGTAATACTGGTTCCTCATACTGTGGAATCTAATTTAACAAATAACGGAGGCTTATCTTTGGAAGGAGGATTGTTTCTCCTGATGTTAGGTCCAAGTCACAGGTAAACTTTGGTGTTCTGCACATGTGCTTCTGCACTGTTTCTTTGTGGTTCTGAAAATGTGGCACTGAAAGCTCCTTTCACTTGGAGCTCTCCCTGAACAAGTTGAGAAGGCTTATAGGCTGTGTTCTGTAATCACTGTGGGGATTCAAACTCTTAAAATTGAATTCTTGTCCAGTTTTTGAAGAACGTACATAGAAGTACTCATATCCTATATAAACAAAACTAACATTTGTTCCCTTATTGATATTTGGATCACCTATGGGTTAATTCATAGGTAATTTGGCACCACATGCACTTGCCAGAAAAATTCTTCCTCCAAGACATAATATCTGTAGATCCTTTAAGAGGGCAGATGGACAGGATTTCAAGACACAGTTGTCTGAGAAACCAATGCAGAATGTTTGGGTCTTGGGAGGGTAAAAAGCAAAGCAAAGTGTACTGCTTATATACCACCCCGTAGTGCTTAAAGCACTCTCTGGGCAGTTTACAATTCAGTTATGCAAGCTACACATTGCCCCTTCAGTGAACTGGTCCTCGATTTACCAACTTTGGAAGGATGGGTCAGTCTTGAGCCAGCTACCTGAGCCCGTTGGAATTGAACTCACATTATGCGCAGAGTACTACAATTTATCCACTGCCCCACAAGACACCATGTGTGCAGGACAGCACAAAATGAAGGTTGGAGCTTTAAGAGATGAAGAACAAGCTGTCATGTGTGGTGGCTTCTGTTATCAGTGCACATGGCAAATGTCTCCCACCTATGCACTAGTCAAACAGGAACCTTGTTAAGTTATGAGCCTCACATTTCCTCATGTTTTCTGTAGGAGACCCCATGACTATTGTGCCAATGTTAGTTAGCTGTTATGGTAAACATATTTCACTGGTATGTGAAGCAATTACTTTGTATACATTCTGCTGGTGATGTCTTTTGAAATCCCAGTCAGATACAACGGAAGTAGCGGTTCCCCTGTTTTATTCAAGTGCTATGTTACGAAAGGCTTATGCTGTACTTTAAAATATTGTTTTACGTGCATGAGCATAGCTTAGAGGATTAAAACAGCCAACAGCAATCACTTCAGAAAATGATACTATTACACCATGTTTCTCTGTAAGCAGATGCCCAGCTGTCCTGCACATTCCTAAAATGGATATAGAATCTCTGATCTGCTTACGGACTACAATTTGTTCTTAATATATCTCTGTGAGTTTGTTTTAACAGGCAGATATTTTTGGATTAAAGCAGAGTTTAAAAAGCAGCAGAGAAAATATTCTCAAATATGAGAACTTGAAGGGCAGCAAAACAGAGTTTTGGGAGGGAAGCTTTTAATTGTTTATTCCAGTAAATATGAAATCACATATTTCATATTTGCTTTTCTCCCTTTCCTTTTAAAACCTAGGAAGCAAAATGCAGAAGAAACAGAATATCTCTGTGTTATTTGTTGAATTTACTTCCCGTTCTCTAGCCGTGTTCGGCACACAAAGTAGCTTACAATTAAAATGCACACAAATATATAATTATAATAAGGATATGGGGAGTATGTGTACAATGCCTTCTGATCCCAGACATTTCAGGTTCCAGGCTGTGCCTTGTTAAAGGAGTTGCAAATGGACTGGAGGCTTGGTTGATGGGAAAGCTGCCAACCCCAGGAGCAGGTCCTTCATTAATCTCTGCTAATCCAAGTTTCACTAATGTCTATTTCAAACCTTTTAGTGTGCACCTAAAGTGTGACATGTGTGGATGGGATAAGCACATGTTTACAACAACACTTGTGGCACTCATTGGAAAGGTGAGATTGGTGAGAGATACGTTCACTGCTACATTACAAGTGAATTGGTCCTAAGGAAATGAGCCATTGAAAACAGCATTTCAATTCCTGTGGCTAATCCTATGCTGTGCTACAGGAGTGGGTAGCAGAGAAGGTCAAACTAATCAGGCAATATGGATTGGTAGGCACCCAACTTCCAATGGTGGGCACTGATTGGATTTTTTGCATCTATTCCTGTCTGACTACTGTTCCAGTTTTGCAGGGACATGAGTCTTCCTGGTGTCCCTGTATTTGGAGATAGACCGAGAGAATATTTATTGCTGATTTATCATCAGTGTTTGATACCATCAGACAGTATATTCTTCAGTGTTATCTAATGGGGATGAGTTTAGGGAACACTGTTCATTGGTGGTTTTGTTCATTCTTGATGTGTTAATTCCCAGAAGGCAGTGTATAAGCAGGATGTTTTGCTTTGCTTTGCTTTGGTGTCAGTATTTAAATGGCTGGATGAACACGATGAAACGTAATTTGCTGATTACAACCTTTGTTAGAAAATACAAGATTGAGGATTAATAATCTGTTTTGGTTCCTTTCAGCCTGGGCTACTATAGTACTTTCTAGGGCTGCCTTTACGAATAGCTCAGAAAGTCCAGTTTGTCCAAAATGTGATGGCTAGACTTTTGAGTGAACATGTCATGGTCCCAGCAGTTTATGCTGATCTTGTTTCAGCTGCATTTATTGCTCAGTTCTGATCTTGAATGTTAGTGCCCTAAGTCAAGGGTAGGTAACTTTCACAGGTCCAGATGCCACAGATGTGCACCCCTGAACCTTGAAACATCACACTTGCGCCTGTGCCACTCAAACACCCTTCCAAATATTTTTCATAACTTTTTTTTGGATGGGAAAAGGTTACTGGAAAAAAAAAATCATTGAGCACTCTAGAGGTATTTGGCTTTTTAAAAAAAAACTAAGGTGGGGGGCAGGGATCGCTGTAGTGTTCAAACTATGACAACATTGTACTTTAAGACCCTTACAAAGAACAAAGGGAGTTTCTGAGCAATTTTTGAAATTTATTTTTCAAATGGAGGGAGTGCACTTTGCCCATGCCCATCCTAAATATTCTTGAACCAGGTCTTCTTAAGAATTGTCTGCTTCTGTAACAGAGCTGCCTGGTCCTTTTATAATTGCTTGATAGGTCTTGCTCACTCTGGCTTTATTCCAAGGCTGAGCATAAATATTTCAGCCCCTCTTAATGGTAATGCTACAGCTTTGAAATACCTTCTGGTACAGATCTGGATGTCACCCATGTCATTTTTCTTTAGGCAGGCCTCTAAAACTTTATCTTAATTTGGCTTCATTGCCTATTTTCTACATTTTTAAATTTTGAAATAGAGACTGTTTTTTAATCTTGTTTTTAACAAATGATTCTGCCACTACAGTAATGCACTGTATTTTCTTTGGTGTAGAACACAAACGGTTTCATAAAAAATGAATGTTCTGAGTGTTCCATTAGCAGAAAATCAGAAGACTTGTCATGAAAAGGACTATTACGGAAAGGCTTAAGCATCTGTGTGGCTCCTGTGATCATAGGACTAACGGTATATATGGGTCCAACACAAGGGCAAAAACTGGTGTAGCTGGTTCTTTTTTAGAAGAATGTACTACTACTGTTGACCAGTGATAACAGGTCACATTTGCTTCTGTTGCTGGCTATGATATGCATATCAGGAAGATGAAATGTGAGATATTCTAAGGGCTAAATTAGATGTCCATGTTAATTGGAGGAATGTAATCAATGTGGCCATATTTCCTTCTGTAAATAGTAGCCACAAGGAAGCCTGACCAGTCTTAGGGCCATGTTGAGGGTGAGAGGTGTTTACTCTTTGTCTCCCTGCTACAGTATTGGCAAGATTGCCTCTCCAATGGAGGCTTCTTTGGGAATATAAATAGCAGCTTCAGGGAGGCAATTTTTGTCTTTACCTGAAATGTGAAGTTACTGCAATGATTGCCGCCAATAGTTTTGAATATGAAAGATAAAAAATGTTTCTGTGAAAGTATCATGTACAGAGCAATTTTAATGTGCCCCAAATGGTGACTCCTAATTTCACAGGTAGCTTATTGGTTGGCAGGTGATATGCTGACATGTAGCAAGCATAAAGGGCAAACTACAGATTACATTAAAATAGTTGTAATTAAATACTGACATATGCTTCTTTGAAAGGAAGAAACTGTCCTATGGGAGTGGTGTGATGACATGACAAGCTGGAGTTCACTGTGTTCCCTTCCTGCTATTTTGCTGCAACCTTCAGCCAGTTTCCAGAATTGAATTTACTTCACAAAGACAACCACTCTTTGTCCAAACACTTACAATAGGAGGGCAACTGGGTTTGAAAAAGAATGGCACTCAATCCCAGAATGTTTAGCATCAGGAGCAAATAATTCTTCTGTTTGATACACCTCCTGCTTTCAAAGGGACCCATACTTTGCAAATAATCCCTTCTCCCTTCTCTTCAGTCTTTGACTGAAATATGCCTAGCAATGCACAGTAACAAAAACTTACTTTCCAAGTTCAATCAAAATGCCTCAGTAGCACCATAAATTCCAATGGATGAACTGTAATCCCTGCATTTTCCCTGTCTTAAGCACATTGTGGAGTTTTGGATATAACAGTTGCTTTCTGTTCCTATTTGTAGGGAACTTGCAAAAGCCTTATAAGCTCTGGTTAATACTTACTAGCCTCATGCTCTTTAAAAAAAATCTGTTGGTCTGATTTTCTTTCTTTCTTTCTTTCCCCCAGGTCATAGCCAACACTGTTGCCAAGTTAGTATTAAACAGTGTGTCAGTGTTACATATGCTTGGCTATTTCCCCTCTTGGGGTAGCATGATGCGCCTGCTTGTTCCTGTTGTGTGCGCTTGCAAGTGGAATGCATTTTAAAAGATTCAATTGGTGTACCAGACATAAAACACAATTAGTATATTCCACTGTTGTTTGTGTTCTAAAAATAGACTTCAACATTTTCCTTATGTATCAGACATTTTATTCCGATGTCCCTGTGAATGTATCATTTTGTTTAGAAAGGAATTCTGTGCCCACACAAATGTTTGCCAGAAGACCTCCTTGAATGTGTACTAGGTGCACAAATTTATGTTTGTGTTGTAAAGTCTGATAAGTGTTATGGCCTTCTGCAGCTGTTTCCTTCCAGACTATGGTGGTAATATCCTTTTCCTTACTGGGAACATGACTGTCTGGACTGAGAGGAGGCAGTAACAGCTGTGGATGCCTGTAGTAGCTGTCAAAACCAAAAACAAAATATAGAGGCTTCTGACATAGAGGCTAACATGTCAACTGGCTTGAAGTCAAGTATTACTTAAATGTGCATTTTTAGTTTGTGATGCATGTTGATGTGCTCATGTTGTGGTTGGTTTCTGGTCCCTCAAAGTGTATGTGCATGCACTGCAGTGTTGAATCATGGTATCTACATTTATAAATTCCAGCTGCTGCTGAATAAGCATATAATCCAAAGGCTCCTTGTCCTTTAGCAGTTCTGAGGAAGGCAAATATTCCACAGATACAACTTGCCTTCTGTGTACTCTCCACAGGTATCCATGGTGCAAGCTCTGTCTGTTCATGGACTATGTTGGATCCTACCAATTGTCTGTTTATGGGAGGAGTTCAGAACAACCCTTTATTTAATAATTAGCATGCATGCAATTTTTCTGTTTCTGGGTGCCTCCAGACAAGCCACTTTCTGTGCAATTGCCCAATGTCTTATATAAAATGTTGAAGAGATTGTTCAGAGAATGACGTCTTCCTTTGTAACTCTTCTGTTTTCTGCTACTTTATCTGTCTCTTTTCATACAAAAAGCCCTCTTAAATGGAGGGAGATGGAATACCCTCACACTGTCTTTTGACTGGTAGTATCTGTCTGGAAGCCCTTTTTTAGAAACCAGCAAGAAGTTAGAAGTTAATTCACATCCACTGCATTAACCTGTACTGAAGACCATGGACTGAAGATTTTGTTCACAGAATATGAAGTGAGGGATTTCAGAGGGACTTAAAGGATGGAAAGAAGACAGTGGTTGTTGTGCTTATGTATTTTGGGAGCATTTATCCAACACAACTTTCTGATTCATAGCTGTTTTTCTTAGGGCCTTTCCACACAAACACATACATTATAGCTCAACCCCACTGCGTCCTTCATGTGGTGACTTCTGCAAACCTGCACTGAGTGCCTAGAGTGTAACAACTCATCCACATACATGGATGTACAGTGGTCTTCCTCTTCAGCTGTTCCTCTCATTTTAAAAACATACATTTACAACACTCAGGTCAGGTCAGCCAATGCCACACAGAGGTGGAAGAGGTCACAATCTTTGCTTAGAAACTGAGCACCCAGTTCACAAAAGGGAAGGCCAACGAAGGTGAGGAAATCCTCATTGCTCCTCGTTGCTTAAAAATATGGCTAAATGGGCATGGCAGCCCTAAGGTTGCACAGAGCATAACCACTGAAGGATTTTTTTAAAAAAGGCTTTAACCTGAAGGTATTAAAAGCAAGTTGATAAAATGATGCCATACTGGGGCAGGATCTATATTGTCCATCCTTTATTGTATTTCAGAAACGAATAGTATCTGAAACACTTGCCAAGCAATGTTCCCAACAGCAAGAGAAGAGGACGAAAATAATTTTCTTTTGTACAAAAATGTTGTATTTTGAGTTCAGTATGTCTCCCTCAAAACCACAGTCTCAAAGGAGTGAAACGCAGGCATTTGTTTTGCAGCTGAGAGTGTGGAGAGGCCCTTCCTTGCTGACAATGTCAAGTCTTCCATTGTTTTATTTTCCCAGTTTCAAGGGCATCAACCTCGTTATCTGGACCAGCTGTGAGACCTGTTCTTTTTGCTGCTTCTTTAATACCTCTTCTCATTGGTGCTGATGCTGATCTGATCAAAAGCTCTGCGTGTGCACGATGGCTTTGACGTTCAGTTGCAATCACATCTCTCTTCCTTTTCACCCTCACCTCTCTGTCCTTTTCTCCTTTCTTTCATTGCTCTCTGAAATCTCACTCCTCTCTGCCGTCCCAGCACGGAGTATGTGGAGCGTTTCAACCCCAACGTCCTGAAGGATTCTGCTCTATCTACGCACAAACCCATTGAGGTGAAAGGGCCTGGTGGCAAGGCCACCATCATTCATGCTCAGTATAACACCCCAATCAGCATGTATTCTCAAGATGCTATCATGGATGCTATTGCAGGCCAGGCCCAAGCCCAGGGCGGTGAACTTGCTGGGTAAGATAGTTTAGTTTGTCCACATCTGTCCCTTGTTGCATGCTGCAGAGTCCCTTCCTACGTCCCCTCGTTTTGAGTAGTCCATAAGCTGTTGTAATGTGGAATGAGGTGGTGGCAACCCCCGGGCCAGTTTTAGGCTAGAAAAGTCCTTCTTTAGAATCCAGAAGTGACTGACTAGCCATGTTTGATTTCTTTTTAAGAAATGCCTCTTCTGGAGTAGAACAGGACACTTGGGGTGGGGTTAAAATTATGTTTATGTAGCAAAGTCATGCCATCCCTCTCAAGGCATCTGAGGGTCTAATTTCCCATTTGGGAGCAGCTTGGAGAGGCGTAGGGGAGTTTGGAGGCCATCAGTGGTCTCACTTGGGTGGAAGAATGTGGTTCATAGGCCACATTTTGCCTGTCTGTGATCTAAACTGAAAAGATGAAGCTTTGATGCTGAAAGGAATGCCTGCCAGGACAGCAAAATGGTGAAGGACAGCCTCTGGCAGAGTTTGGTAATGTCATATTTTGGATTGCAACTCCCACACTCTTGCAGCCTGTGTTGCCATCCACCGTGGGAGATTCTGGGAGAGACAATAAGAGAAATGGAATGTTTCAAAGTTTTAGGGTGGTGGCGGAATGGGAATGCTTTTTTTAAAAAAAAAATTTTTTTTTTGCAGAAGATAGTGTTATACTATCTTGGAAAATGATTTTTTTAAAGCAGTGAACAAAGATTTCTGGGGCATTTAAGACTGTGCCATATAAAAGGTGTGTTTCCTAAAACTGGAAACAAATGTTTCCAGCCATCTGTATTTACTACAGATGAAGATAATTCTTTGCATAAATTAAAAGGCATTCCAGTGTTGAACTAATTTGGGGTGTCATCTGATTCACAAAAACAAATGACCTCGTTTTTAGTTTTGACATGGAAAAAGAGCTCAGCTAGCAATACAGACTGTGTAATAATGTATCTTTAACATTCTTCTTCATTTCTTAATCTGTGTTGTATACATAAAATGTGGGAGAGGCAACAGAGTTCTCACTGGCTAATAACAGTTCTTGCTTGTCCATTTTACCATTAATCTTTGATATTAAGTGTCCATTGGATTATGATTTTTGTGAGTGTTTTTTTTTCTGGAAACCTTTTGTTTCAAGGATAATCTCACACCTGGGTATTTCTCAGAGCAAAAGGGTTTTCATGAGAGTGCCACAATGCCAAGAATGGCCTCTGTGTATATGAAGTGCTTTATAGTAGCAGAATCATTGTTACAGTATTTGAGGTATTTGCAAAGGAGTCTATGATGTATGTGTAAAACAAGGGTATTCAAAGATCTACCTTCTTTGATCTGCATATAATCAAACATATGCATACAGATGTAAATTAGATTGTTGGGGATAGGGTGTGGCTGCACATATCAAGCACTTCCTCTGTATTAGTGCAGGTGGAAGCAGACTGTTTTGATCTCCTGATCTGCATGAAGATTAGTGTCCCTATATAATATCTACAGTGATCGCACACAATTGTATCCTATGTGTTAGTAGCATACATTGGCTAAAAACCTGTTCCTTATGACAGTAAGATGCACTAAAGTAATCCCATTGAATCAGTGGGGATTTGGTGAATCAACTTCTCCATGATTTTCATTTATTTAAATGGACCTACTCTAGGTGTAACTTACTACACTAAAGTAAGTCGCAAGTAGAATAGGCTGTTAGAATCAATAGAATGTAATGAGAATGCCTACTGTGGTGCATTTTACCATGCTAAGTAACAGGATTTAAACCAGTATTTATTTACATATGATTCTCTGATTTGAATGTGCTTTTGTTCAGCAAAATTATTTAAATCTTGAATTAAAGGGATGCTTTTGTATAATTTTGTATCATCATCTAATCATTTGGCCAAAAATGAGAGGCAAATGAGGCTCCAGATTAATCTTTTTAAAATTTGGATATCTGGTGTTATGGGGAGGGGAGAACAAGTTTAGGAATATTCTCTCACTCACTCATACATGCACACACATACATACAGACCCACACCATTTTCATTTTGTGTTTATATGTGAAAAGTGTGGTGATTTTGCGAGTTGCTAGCAAGAGCTCAGTCTCCATTGACTCAGTTATGTGTACAGCCCTCTTGCTATATACATGGTCTCTTACTATTGCTTTCTGTGTAAAATCGAAATCTATTCATCTAGTTAGGGTTACAGAATAGTAATGTGACTGCTCAGCTTTAACAGCCTGCCTAGAACTGATAACCAGCAAACCTATTCCAGTTGCTAATGTGTTGATTGGTCCCTCCTGCTCCTTTTTATTGATAATGGTCTCTTCTTCTTTTTTTCCCCCTTTACACATTCCATTTGGGTTTTCGCTAATTTCTCATACTAATGTTGTTCTGTTGTGCGCATCCCAACTCTCGATAATGATGGACCCCAAAACACTCAATGCTCTTTGTTGGGTTTTGATCATATGACTCACAGTGAATCTCCGTTGGCGTAAGTAAATTTATATTTCTAACTCTATAGAATGAAAGCAGTGCAGATTATATTCCTTTTTCTTCTAACACTCCTTTTCAATTTTATAAATTTTATAACCATTTCTCATATATCGAACCCTAAACTGAGTGACACAAAGCAAATTCACAAGAGTTAAAAACATTTGCACTGTTGGGCATGTTTAATTTTAATGGCTCACTACCAAATCAGACCAATAAATGTGATTGAGGAGTGGGCACGGACCTCTTCGCTCCATCATTCAAATAATTTCATATAAAATATAGGTGCTGTATGTGAGCTCCCAGTTATAAAGATGCCTGCTTCTCACTACAGTCATTTTATTGGAAGTGATAGGAAGCTGCCTTATACTAAATCAAAGCTTGATCCATCTAGGTCAGTGTTGTGAACTCTGACTGACAGCAGCTTTCGAAGGTTTCAGGTAGGATTTTCTCCCAGCCCTATTTAGAGATATTCCCTAGTGGTATCTTATCCAAATACTAACCAGGTTTGACTTTCTTAGCCTCCAAAATCAGACATGATCCAATTTGTTCAGGGTGTTATGGTCATGCGAATTAATTAATAGTTTGTCCTTTGTTTTTGAATATGACCATCTCCATCACATTTACCATTTAGGATAAACAAGGAAAAACATGAGTGGTTAAGGTTGAGCAATAGCATGCTTATGACTAAGTAGCCCAATATGAACCCTGAATGCACAGAAACAGTGGGGCAGGTTAGCTAATCCTCGGCTTGTTGGGCTGTCATGCTGACCTATTTATTGTATACTTCACTCCAAGGCTGTAACCTTAAAAATGTATTAGTGAATCTTTTTAAAGTGATTGAAGATATTAGAGCACATACTGTCTAGTTATTGGCTACCATTCTGCTGTGGGAAAACAGACCACGTAAGAAATGGGCATCCTCATGATTCAGTGCCCACCAGAGGACCTCTGTCAAGTTTGATATTATATGCCTGGTGGAAGAGAAGAAAATAACTCCTCCCAGAAATCCACTTAATGTAACAATTGGATGAGAATTTTGGCAACGAACCTTCAGTGGGATCTACCAAAGAGATGATGATTACTCTAAGTCAAACTGTTGGTTCAGTGTCTTTTTTCCTACAGCAGCAAGATGGCCAAAGAGAATATAGTATAATGTGGTTCAAAGAACTCCACAGACTTCAAAGAAATACAGCAGTGTGTTTTTAAGGGTGTGATTTTTAAAGGAAAGCTGCATTAAGAACAATTATACATTTGTTTTGTATATCCTACCTTCAAAGATTTTGAAAACTGAAGTAATAATTAATAGCTAATTTTAATTTTGTATGCCTTTAGTGCATAATTACTTCTCCATGGCACACCTGTTCCAACGTTTGCCCTCTAGTAACAAGTAATTCCTGAAGACACACATTCTTTGCATGCACATTCAAGCAATTTCTATGCATATTTGCCATCATATACAAATGAGCTCTCTTCAGACCAGTATGATATTTCTGTAATTTTCTTTGCACTAAGGAGAGCTCTCAAGATATGCTTTGTTCAAATGCTGCCAATTCTTTGTGAATTTTGTTTTTGTTTTTCTTCCCTTTTCCTTTCTTCCTTTTTTGAGCTTCCTAATTTCCCACTTACAGAACTTTTGTTCATCCACTGGATTTCATAACTTTGCTTTCCATGTGATGCATTTTAGCTTTACCCTTGTAAGTTCACTGGCAGGCTTGTAGGCTTGCTTGGGCTAAGAGGTGTCCGTGTCACATGTGAAATGTTGAGTGTCCTCAAAACAAGTTGATTTGAATGCAAAGGATGAATGACAAGGAAAAACTTGTTTTATTAGTGGTCTGTTCATGAGCTTCCAGAAGCATCCATCTGGCTACTGCTGAAAACAAAACAGTAGATCAAATGGACTTTGGCTTGATTCAGCAAGGCTGTAACGGCACAGGGTCTGGATTGTTGGCTTTCTGGGTGTTGGACTACTTGTCATCAGCTGGCCAAGAGTGATGGGAGTTGGTACACAACACAATCTAAAGAGCCAAAGTTCTCCACCCTGTTGTTGCATATGATCTACTGAACAATCCATATATTTTAAGCAGGAGGCTCAGATTACAATGGATTCTTATCACAAAAGGTTTCTTTGGTGGGCATTTTTCATTATGATGCCTTTTATTTAATTTTATTTATTTATTGCCTTTATACTTTGTTCAACAGAATAAGATCTCTAAGTACTGAAACTTGAAAACTTGTGTTTTCACAAGTTTTCAAGTAAAGCCTCTTTCTTGCTCATACAATGTTTTCTCCCCAGCATTGAGCTCTTCTTTGCAGCTCATGTTTCTTCAATTAGACATGCAAAGAAAGGCACTGTTTACATTTTAATAATTGTTCCGACAATGATCATAGTTGTGCTTTTAATGACCTTTTCCAATCATACATTTCTGAGACCTGGAGGGTACACAGCATCTAGAAATGGAAGCAGGAAGCCACTGTGGTTACATGTATAATGCAATAAAGAACATAAGAAAATAGTTTTAAAACATGTCTAAACTAGTAAATTATTTTTTAAAATGCACATCAACAACATAAGGGATTTAATTACTAGATAGGGAAGGCCTTTGTGAATAAGTATTATTCTAAGAGGTCCTTAAAACTCTGCACTGTTTCTTCCTTTTGACTTGCATGGCAAAATTGCTGCAGAGGGTCAGTGCCAGTACTAAAAAGACCACCTTTGCAATGTTGAATGGTGCTATTTTGTTTGTTGGTGGTTACCAACAAAGCTCTAGTCTAATGATGATCTCAGGGGTTGACTGGGTATGTATAGGAGAAGACAATCTCCAACATGTTTATGTGAATACTGTTTTGATCGTACCAATAGAAGAGTGCCAACCTCTTTTCATTCAGACTATTCCCATGAGACTATCATAGGCATGATGATGACCCTTTCTAGGTCCAGTCAAGTAGTACCAGTAAATAAAGATAACATTTTTAATTCCTTGATGGAGCACACTTTATGACATGGCAGCCAGAGGGCAACAGGACATATTACAAAGAAGTGATTGGGGCTAATTAACTGTCCATGATGCACCTTGATATCACTCTTACAACAAACACTAGCAAATAATTTTTCTAGTGGGGCATACCAATAACTACAGACAAAACATGATGCTACAGTCTGATTGCAGGCTAGCATTCCAGCACGAAAGTTGAGAGTTTTTGTTCAATCAAATCAAACTAAAGCCATATGGAGATTCTGTCTCATAAACCAAATGGTTCTTCTTGGATATCAAACCAGCTGCAAGCAGCCTCATAAACTATCATATGTGATACACAAGTAATACTGCTTTCTGCACTTCTTTATAAATGATTTAGATGATCCTCTGATTATTTAAGTATTTTAGGACAATAGCAGGCTATTTGAATGAAGAACTTGGCATGTTCCTGGCCTATCTTGGTGGTAGTTGACTTGATGCTATAATACAGAATGTACATGTCCTGACTTTAAAAGGACACATAGTTCCAGACAATGACAGCCATCAAATGGAGAATAGTAATACCATCCTTATCCTCATTTGGTCAACCAAGTCAGTTCAGAATTTTTCAATTTGTCACGTGTAATTTTTATTTACCAGAAATATACCATATTGCTGGACAGTGCATAAGCAGAAACGGGGTTTTTGAAGACAAACTGCAGAACGGGGGTCTGGGGAAGGGAAGGGGAAGTCAGCATTAGCCATTTTACAGTACACCTCTTTCTACATTGCAGTAGCCTCCCTGTTAAAGATCCTCATGTAGACAGTGCCTCCCCAGTGTATCAGGCTGTACTTAAAACTCAGAACAAGCCTGAAGAGGAGCTTGATGATTGGAACCGCCGTTCCTCCAACTTGCAATCCAGGTCCTTCCGCATCCTGGCTCAGATGACAGGAACTGAGTACAGTAAGTCCAACTGGGAAGTCCCAGTTCACATCTTTGATGGAATTCCTCTTCCTTCCTTCCTTCCTTCCTTCCTTCCTTCCTTCCTTCCTTCCTTCCTTCCTTCCTTCCTTCCTTCCTTCCTTCCTTCCTTCCTTCCTTCCTTCCTTCCTTCCTTCCTTCCTTCCTTCCTCTTCCTTTTTTTCATGTGTATCTTCTATAGCTAATGTCCTAGGTCTCCAACTTGAAATAAATCCTTCAGTCTAAGTGGAATCATGGGCCATAATGCACATATAATAAGCAAAAACCTAAGTAAAGAAGTTTTCTATATTGTTATTTTTCAGATTGCGCTTTAAATATATTTGCCACATGAACAAAAGGACAAGTGGTACTTTGGTCATTTAAAAGTGGTTCATAAGAACTCATGAAAATTAAAGTACTATTATGCAAAATTGATTAAGAAAACAGAACGAATACCTAGGAAATGTATTGGGCAGTCATAAAAGTCATTGTAAAAGTACATGGAAAAACCTAATAAGAAAGGGATGGATTTCACTATCCTTAAAGATGGAAAGCAAAGAAGGTAAACAATGTCTCAGTCCTAGGGAGATACTTTGAGAGACTTGAAGTGATCTATAAAGGCCATGGCTCTAGCAGTGAATGCCTGTATTCCATCATGAAGTTTGAGAGGGCCTTTGGCAAAGTCCTTCCATCACTACCCAGCAATAGTTTGCGGGCCTTCCACTAAAAAAGCAAACTAGATCTTCCTATAAGCTTACTGGGATCCAAAGGTGATGGCAGCAAGGGCATCTGCTGTCGTGAGGTGAGGGGCATTTGGATTTCACCACAAAACCTCTGGTAATATTTCCACAGATACCTTTCTTTTTAAGCTTCTAAGTCTATTTCATGTTGATTTCATGTAGATATTTTTAATGGGGGAAAAAAGCCTGCGTATATTTTCACATGATTTTTTTCTATTGGACACAGTCATAAACTCATTCTCCTGCTGACTTAAGCAGGGGTGAGCAAAATGCAGTACATCAGCACTTGGAGGAGTACACTTTACCTAGGCCTGGATCAAAGTATACCTGTGCACATTTTAGAAATGTATATAATTTCCTAAGAATTGTGTGCATTTTTCAAATACGCACATCTTGCAAATGCTTCCTCCCCCCGTTTTTGTGAAACACATTCTAGGCCTGAAAATGCATGCTTTTGTGACTGCTGATTGCATTCACTTCTATGAAAGCTGAAGACTGAGCAAATCTGCAAAAAGTGGAAAATGCCTGCAGAGCAAATTTCTTACACATTCCTACTCCTCTAAGCACTGAGTTGTAACAAAATAGTTAATGAAAAAACTGAAGCGGAGCTAAGGCCAGTTGTGACGAGCTGTCCATGGGTGCTGAGTCTAGAACCTGGGGGAAGGGGAAGTTCCCCCAAATCAAGCAGAGGTCTGCCTAGTTTGGTTTGCTTTGCCACCTCCCACACCATGCCCCATATTGTTCAGAAGGTTCCAAGACTATCAAAAAAGGCTTTAGATGGGCAGGTGGTGGTGGTAGCTGTGGTGGAATATTTTCTTTCATGTCTTTCCCTATGTTATGTTAGATCCTGAGTCATAGAGTTGGGTGCCATCACTCTTTGATGACGCCCCACTGGGAAGTCCCAGATAATCACTCCCAATGGATCCATACAGCTATGACTGAGCATTGAAACCTATGGAATGGCTCACTCTAACTGCCTGTGTGGTCTAGTAAACTCTACAACGGTCACCCTCAGAGGGTTAAACTAGACTGTATAGATAGTATGTGCATAGAAAAGGAAAATATGTGACATGTTCCAGTGATATGGTTCCTTCCATGGTTTGTGTCTGAACAATCAGACTTGCAACCAAATCCTATACTTATTTGCTGATGACCAAAATGGAATAAAATCCCTGGGTGGATTACCATTATATAACGATCAGCTGTTCCAAATAATGCAGGAGAAATGCATGTTGTATGGTGGCTACTTTAGATGGCAAAAATACCAGCAGGGCAGTAGTTAGCCTGGAGTTTTGGGTGTAGATCAACTAACAAAACTTCCAATAGCGGCCAAAATCCTGTTGCTTAGTGCAGTAAATTGCACTAGAGTAAGCCCATTGAATCCATGTGGATTTAGTGACTCTGTAAATTCTATTAATTCAAATGGGCCTAATCAATTGAACTTATTGAGGAGTTGATAGTCACTAATTCTCCATTGGTTCAATGGATGTATAGTTCTGTGATTTATTACATTAAGCAACAGGATTTTCACCATTGTTTCTGTCTAAAACCAGATCTGAAGCAAGACTGAAATGGATCAAGGAAATATAATATAAAAACTCAAATCAGTAATAGTTCAGATAGAACATGTGATAGAAAAACATTTCAAATGAAAAAGCACTAGAAAAAACCATTATCATGTCTCCTGTCCCTGTAGGGTTTTTTCTGTTTGGTGCTTAGTATTACAAAAACATTTATTATTATTCTAACTGTAACAGCAAAAATCAAAGTGTTGCATAAACTGAAAGTCCTAAGTGGCCCTCTAGCTGAAGATTAAAAGAATTTGGAAAAGTCTACTAAACTAAACAAGATATTACAAATGTGTTTTCTCTATTTTAATTCAACATATTAGTTCAGGTTATTGAACACAAATTCAAACTTGCCAACAAGTTAACATTTTACAACCCACATGTTTCTTCCACAAAACAATGGTGTGGATATACAACAGCATATCTGCAATATTTTTCCATATAGAGGTTCAGTTATTGAATATTATTTTTCTAATTAGCAGAAAAAATATTCCTCGATTTGCCAGACAAAGGGCCAAGCTGTCCCTTGTGTTGGAGATCTGTGGACCTTCCAACATCTTTTCTTTTCCTCAAAGCACACTTGTGGGAAAGGTGCTATTTAGACCAGGGCCACAGCATAGAGAAGAGGGGTTACATTTTCCCTCAGTACTCATTTCCTGATTAGGCAAATTTCCCCACAAAAAACCCTGCTATTGGCAGAAGATACAGATATAATATGCACATGTACATTTGTCTCCTTCATGTCTACTAATAGGAACTTCAAAGAGTTAACCCTCCCGTGTAAGCTTTGACTTTGGTCTAAAGCAAAAGGCCCATGGCTTCTTTATTGGGAGTGTTGGTAGGGCAATCCTTCACAGATCTTCCACGTAGTATATACTTTTGCCCCAAGGAATCTGAACTATGTTCTCCCCTTCCCTTGTTAGCAGTTAGACTGTGAACTCTAACTAGCCTTCTTGACTTGACTTTTTCTCAATTTCTCACCTACAGTGCAAGATCCAGATGAAGATGCCCTGAGGAGAGCAAGGTAGGCAAGCTAGCAGCAAGCACTGTGGCCTTCTCTTTATAACAAACTCTTCGTGCCCTAAACCAACATTAATTTGAAGATTATAGTATATATGTTGTTTCTTTAAAAGGCTACTACATTTACTCAAATCACTAAAAACAGAAGTAGTGTTGGCTTGACAGGCACTAGGTTGAAAAGATGACCATATGGCATTACATTGGTGGGTGTGCTCAGTCTTTGTCAAGTCTTTGGGCAAGGAATTCCCATTAGTTTGTGAGGGGGTTACTGGTTTTACAATCATCAGACCAACATGCATGTGACTGCCCTAAATTTTCTAAGGGACATTTTCTTAAGCAAAATAAGATAGTGTGACTATTGCTGAAATTTTAATGAGCAATTTATTTGGATGATCCTGTGATTGGCATTTGTTTCCATGGAGATGCACAGATGATAACAGTAATGGAGTTGTTCCCTATCATACAAGTAAAACATCTATGTTGGTTTTACTGGAAACTTAAATGGGGGGAAAATGTAACCCAGTTTTACCCAACAAAAGTTTATCTGGATTTTTCTCTCTCATGATAATGCAGTATGAGCATACAGGACTGCTTTTGCTATTAGAGTAATGTGTTTGTCCATTCTCAGATATTCTGTCATTCAGAAGCTCAAATATTCATCCACTTCAAGGCTTTTGTGATTGTCTACTTTGAATAGGCTACAGGTTTAACCTTTTTTGTGCATCCAGTATAGCAATCATTGTCTAATGTGCTCTCCTCTTTACACATCTATCTCCCAGAATATAGTCCTTTGAGTAAGGCCATGGGTTTGTGATCTGTCTTACAACTTTGTCTTGCCAGCATCCCCATTGCATTAATGCATATTGGCTTCTGTGATCATTCCATGTATATTCCTATTTCAGAAATGCTCCCTGTCCCTGAACAATTTGCCATACCAATATTTTAGAAGTATATGTGCTAGTCCATACAGCTGCCATCCACTTTCCGTTGCAAGTGATAGCTGTTTTACAGCTAAAACTCTGCTCAGCTATTAGATCTTCCACTATATGTATAAGGCAGAATTCTTCGTTAGTGATACAGCATAACGATTCTGGGTTGAAGAGCTGCATTACGAGTTTCAATGTATGTTCATGGAAGGTAGTTCCATATAGGAATTAATGTGCAGTCTGTCTGCCTGCGGATTGTCGAGTAGAATGTTTTTTGTTTGCATTTATACTTTCTATAATCCATTTTTTCTGGATTATATTCTCATTGTAGCTGACTTCCTTAACAATTTAATGTTGAGACATTGTTTATAAAGGACCCCCAAACAGAGATGATGATGATGATAAGTCTCTAGGTTCCTCTAGCAGCTCCAAATCTGCTACTGACACCTATGAAAATCCCTCTTAAATTTCCAGCATCAGCACCAATGTATTTGCCTTCTCACCTGCCAGAGATGCCTAGATCTTTCCAGTAATTTATGAGGTGGACAAGAAAGTTAAGACAGAGACTCTCCCTCCCTCCCCCGCCCCATCTCTGGTAGTTCACAAATAAGATGAATGCTATGTGGGGCATAAGCAAGTAGGCAGCAGTGCTGAGAGAGTGCTGGAATGATGCTGTTTGTGGGCGATTTGAGCAGTTGTCAAGTGAGATTACAGTCACTTTAGAGATATTTTACCATGTATATTAGCAGCGGGCAGCTTTCAAGGGTGGGAGAGCGTTTCTGTTGTCCTCCAGCTGCACATTCCCTCCAACACCTTTGCCCCCCACAAAAATCCTGACACCCGCACCCAAAAAGACTGGGCTCTAAAAATGCAGATCATGCCCCAGAAGCCTCAGAAGGGGCATGATTTGCCCTGCACAATCCATTTCTCTGAAGCACCTATTTTACGTTTTAAACATTCTTTTGAAAACACAGGAACTGACTGACTGGTTATGGGAAGAGGGGATTGATTAGCCTTTTTGAGGCCACCCATTTTAGGAGGGTATTTAAGTAGTTTGCGGAGGTTTGGGAAAGTCACATTTGGCCCTTGGGAGTGTTCTGCATGTGACCATGTAGGCTGCATGTTGTCCAGCCTTCATGTGGATGATATACAGCAGGGTGGGCCATCCAGATTTCAGACGTTAACTCCCCTCATCTCTCACCATTGGCTATGCTAGTTAGGGTTGCTCAGAGTTGCAGTCCAACAAGATCTAAGAGGCAACCAATTTTTCCGACACTGAAGAGATTTTGTTTACAAGTGAAGTGTATTAATTACTACTGCACCAGCAATGAAGAATGTAGGATCCTGTACAGTTCTACAGGATTGGAGATTGCACAAGTAACATGCATTTGAAAATAAAATATTCCTCAAAGAGCTGGAACTATTCGACAAAGGAAATAATAACTTTACAACTCCTGCAGTTAAAAATTAGGTATAGCAAGATGGATTTTTACTATTTGAAAAAGTGGTACATAGGAACATGCCTCAGTTTGTAGCAAATTGACTCTGATTTTAAATGTGTACAGTATTCTATGCATCATGCACAATGTGTTGTCTGCATTGCACATTTTGCTTGTTTCTAAAAATATGACTTCCAGAATATATATGCCACTAATTAACATCATGACTTTTTGTTCATGATGGGATGGAATCATAAAACAGAGTGTGGTTGTACATTTAACTAGTACTTTCTTGAACCAACAGATTCAGTTTTTTAAAAAATGAAGAACCAATTGCTCATTAATACCAGCTCTTGTGATCAGAAAAGAAAGGCCTGCTGCGCAGTTGTAAACTACATCTAATTATTCCTGACATTTCCACCCAGAGCAGCAGACTCATTCATCCATAGGTCCAAAAGGTTGGATAGAAATGGAGTATTTGTTAGAATATCCCATCTCATACCGTCAGTTATTTAGTGTTAGCACAGCCATTTACTTTGTATGTGACCTCTGAGATAAAGTGTGTGGGGGATTCAGAGTTCCTCCAGTATTTACTGTGTGTGATCTTCAGAGAGTAGGCCAGGTCCTGAGACTACTGTTGAGGTAAAAGACCTTTCTCCTCAGTAACAATGCATTTAAATGGTATTACAGATGTCATCATCTGTGTAATCTTGCTGCAAGCCCTGAAAAATGCTTGTTTTCTTGTGTTTTCCAGAATGTGAAAAATGTAGTTTATCCTAGCATTTTTAGGCAACAGTTGAGGTGCAATGCCTCCTTGTGGTGGCTCATCAAAATTGTCCTTGACACAACCCAAGAGAGTAATGTACAAAATTAATTGTAACTGCTGTTGGTGTGGGAGAAGATTTGTTTGCTAATTAGCACATGAATACTGTTCTCTTGTGCTCTGTCGCCTTTGTGTTTCTACTTCATTCACTGTGGAAAATCAGAATGACTGGATGAGGCCCTCTAGAACTCCCTGTTTCCCCAGCATCCCTGGGGTTTAGTGTAAAGGGAAAATCACTAACTACTATACATAAATGCTTGTGGGCATCTCATGACCATTTCCAACAATCCTTAATACATGGCCTTTTCTCCACATCAGACAATATGGTGATTCAGATTTAAGTTTTTGTTTACTATAATAAACCCTCTGTTATG
Organism: Intellagama lesueurii; assembly: GCA_037013535.1. Lineage (NCBI taxonomy): Eukaryota > Metazoa > Chordata > Lepidosauria > Squamata > Agamidae > Intellagama > Intellagama lesueurii. The sequence continues at coordinate 165,797,003 of JBAJHW010000003.1, read as the reverse complement.
AGGACTTATTCCGTGAATTACTCAGTGAATTGTTATTTGTCAGTTTCTAATAAGATTTCTTGAATCCTTTTTCATGGTGACTTGGAGATATATATAGACAGAACTGCATTTTTCCCTTTCTATTCTTTCAAAATCATACAAAATCTTATTTCGAGCCACTAATAATTCTAATTGAAGCTTCTTATCTAGGAAACTCCTGGTGAATACCCATGCTTACACATACTCTGTTAAAGCTTCCAGTAAATATTAAAGAGACACCTAAGAACACAACAACATGCTGTACGACTCATGGAACATACTTAGGCGTTAGTCTGTTTCAGCATGTCCACAGAATTAAAGGGTGGGGGGAATGGACAGAGAGCGTGTGTGAGAGAATCAAAAGATAAGGTGCTGGACCACCTTAAAGGCTGACAGATTTGTTTCAGTGTGAGCTTGTGTGGATCAAAAATTTACTCCCTGGGACAAACAAAAATCACACCGAAACAAATTTGTTAGTCTTTAAGGTGTTACATTTTGTCCTTTCCTTTTTTCCCTTTCTCCTTATGATTTCCCCCCTTTTAAATATGTCAGCATATCTGTGTCAAGTTCCCTGTAACACACAGTGTAGCCGAGTCCTGATGCCTTTGCATTTTCAGATGGGGACAGAAAAAGAGGGAAGTTGACATAAGGTAGTTGTGTTTCGTAGAAGTGTACAGTTCTGCCCTGTATGTTCAAAGGAGCTTGTGTATCTATGCGTGTTGTAGCAACAGCAAATTAATTTGAAAAAAAATAAACCTGATTTCCACTGTCTCTGCTATTTGTCATCTGTGCTTCTTTCAGCTAAGGCCCTGTTCATATCCTACTTACTCGTATATGTATTATAAAGAAGCTGTAATTTATAAGATTGCTTGAACTTTCTTTCTAGCAGCCTTATAGCAGACCTGCCCCTGCCAGAGCCCCAGCTGTCACAGTTCCTAACCAGCTTTACTAAACACAATCTAGTCTCTGTTACAACAATAGATAGAAAGAGATCAATCAGAAGTAATAGGTCAGTCTTACCCAATGGGATCCCTCCCACCCCAGATATGTCAGACAACAACATCTGTCATCCCCAAGCAGCACAGCTCTTAATGTATAGGAATGATGGAGGTTGTACTCCAACACATAGACTAAAAGACACTTCAAATATGGCAGTAAAGGTGAAAGACTTGGATGTTCCAGTCCTTTGGTTCTCAATGTGGGGACCACACCTCCTTACAGTCTATAAAGCAATGGGGGGGGGGGATGCTAAGGCTCTAAAAAAGAAGCAGTGTGCTCACATTGAATTTGTTTTGTTTCTACTCTTTCTTAAGGTAAATTCCCTTTTCATTTTTATTAACTTCATGACAAGAAAAGCCATTTATGCTTGTTTTTAATTTTAAATAATTTTAACTCTTTTTTGTGTTTACATTACATTTTAAATTATGAATAGGTTTTTTTAGATTATTAAAAAGGGTTTGATTATGGGGAAAGAAAGGTGGGGAAGTATGAACACTTCTTAAAAATTAAAAAGGGCTCATGGTGTTGAGATGTTTGGGAACCTCTTATCTAGAACCTCTTTTCCATGATTCTAGCTGTGCCTTCCCTTTGTGAGTGGAGGAGAAACTGCCCTTGTTGTACTGAGAAGGAGGCATCCTTTTTAAAATCATGCTTTGCAGATCTGTGCAAGAAAAAAAATGTAATATATGAACAGGGCTCAGTGTATGCTGTCTTTCTTTTGCCTAGCCTGTTTCACTTTTCATAGTGACATTAATTCAAAATATATTTGTGCTTAAATTTGAAAACTCTGGACACATGCCTCGAAAAGAAAAGGACTATCAAATATAACAAAACAAACATTGAATTTCTCACACAGTAGATTGTTTTTATACAAGTCTTTCTCTTTTCCTTCCAACCCAACTGTTTTAATTTTCCAGCTTTATGCTGTACCACCAAACAACTCCAGTAATCCAAAAAAAAAGAACAATCCACAGAGTTGTAGAATGACTGGCAGATTCTGATTGTCTTTAACATTTGTGAAATGACGAGGGAGAATTCCAGAGTCTCATGGGAACAAGTGATCACTTGCAGAAATGTAGCTCTGCAGGGCCAGCCCTGCTATGAGACAGAATATAGCAGTTGCTGTAGACCTGTAGTTTTGGGTGTAGGTTATTTAATTTACTGCCCTACTTTTCCTGCAGAAGTGATGTCATTTAGATCTTTCTGTTGTAGATGCCAAAGTGTTTTGGGCTAGCTCTGTGCCTCTATAAACTTTCCAAAATGCTGCTTTACCATTTCTACAGTTACTCTTTTTCATGATACACAAAACAGAAAATAAGAAATCTGGGTGGTATACTTTTGATACAAATGACTGCAAGCTGACATAGATGCTAAAAGACAGAAAACATTTGCTTTTGTTCTTGTGCAGTGCAAACCTTTGTCAACAGACAGAAATGATGAGACTGTTCTGAGTTTCTAGCAAAAGCAGCCCTGTCAAGCTGAACCAAACCAAGACCAAGGGACAGGAATTTGATTTAAAATAAGTCAAATTAACACTTAAATTACTTCAAATTAACATTTAAATTAACATGTGTCCCAACTTCCCTTCAAAAAGTTTCATTTTGTCCTTTTTTTCTGAATTAATTTTGGAGGCATCTTAAATCCAAATAAATTGCCATTGCCCACGTTTTAGGCCGGGGGGTACTAGCCATAGTCCCTAACCCCTTTCTTCCTTTTCTCTCTTTCTCTCTCTCTATCCCCTCTGTCTCTTTCTTCATGCAACAGGGAAAGGTTTGAAACGGAACGCAACAGCCCACGCTTTGCCAAATTGCGCAACTGGCATCACGGCCTATCGGCGCAAATCCTTAATGTCAAAAGTTAAAAATCCTATGAATAGTACACAATTGTGCAAGACATATGTATTCTAAAGAGTAAACTGCTCTCCTGAGTTAGTGTCTAGGAGCATCCCAGATATTGATACACTGAAGGCATAATACAGTGGTGTTGTTTTTCCTGAAGCACATGTTTTTATTTTCTGTTGCTAGCCTGGTTTCCCTCCACCATTTTGTAAGTCGTTTAGACTGTAAGATGGAGTTGAGTTGAGTTGAGTTGAGTTGAATGGGCTTCCTTCACCACAGGAAGAGTAGCTTATAAATGCTGACTGGCTTAGCTATTGTAATTTCTAGCTTTTAAGTAATGTGTATGAAATTGAGAGATGGAGAGATTTGTATAACTACAAAAACATATATTTATAAGTACATAGGTATATATTTCCAGAGAGTGTTCTCACAGACTAAATAACAGTGGAACGAGGAAATTGGAAAGGAAAATGTATTGTGTCTAGGGCTTGATTTTGCCAAATATGTAGGCCTCCTTAGTTGGGGTAGTTCAGTTATTTTATTTTTAGATGACACTTGATGTGCTGGGTTTAATTTATTTTTTTTCCTTGTATGTGGCATGTTGAGTCAAGGCTTAACATATTGCCTTTGAAATTCAGACCTTGATATGAGAGTGAAATTTGGAATGTGGCAGCTCAGCAGCTACTGAAACAAAAGGCACAAGCTAGTAGCTTTTCAAGTTGGACTAGAAGAAATGAGAATATATGAGATAATTTGTGTACTGAGTTCTTAAAAGCATGGCTTAACTTTTAGAGAAACATTTGCCTTTTCTGTATTGCTGTTGCTTTGAAACCCACTTTTCTCTGTATATAGCAGTGTGGTTTACCTGAAATAAAGAATCTAAAAACAGATGAACCGATGTGCCTTTTTACCTTAAGTATCTTGCTTCATACACTCCAAATGTTCTTCTATTAGCAACTGAGAAATCATCATCTTACTACTTTGTATTAATCCCAGAAGTCCTGGTACATCTTTTGAAAAGGGGGAGAAATGGTGCCAAAACAGAGAAATGGAATGACAATATTCTGTTATTGTGAGGGCAGAGATGTTTAGTTGATTTCACCATGTTTTTCAAGGGGTGCAGTCAGCATGACTGGACAGCTATGTTTGAGCCTGTTTGCCCCCACTCAGCTTTGGGGGCTGTATGTATCTTTAGCACCTTGTTCCCTGTCCTTTGCATAGAAAATGGGCAGAAGTCTCACAGAAGCTCTTTTTCCTGGACAGAAAGGAAATAAAATTTCCTAGTCTTAAAAGTGCTATAGAAGTTTCTAATTTACTGTCGAACTTTTATTCCTCCCCACCACTTGTGTTCTTAGAAGAATTTGAATTTGATTATTTCTGATTTATTTTCTCATCTTTCATTTTGTTTTTCAAAATACAGTACATCAAATTTGTCTGGATAGAGTAAGGCACATTTGTTTACATACAATATTTGTTGGAAACACATAACCCACTAAACGAGCCTCAAATATGTTCTCATTACTACCATTTATACCACTGCTGCCTGGGGACCGTTTATTATGAGGCAAATTTATTCTTTTGCTTCCTAAGGCAAGGCCAAGATGGCGCTCTTCTCACCATTCTGTGTATAGAAAATGAGTGGACTAGCTATAGAAGCATACTATCCACCCTGTCAATGTCAAAGCATCTTCCACTGCACCTGAGAGGAAAAGTCTAACTTAAGAGGGAGAGAGAAGGTTGCTTCGTACACAGCTCTGTCCTCATACCTCTGGCTCCTACCTCTCAGCGATGCATCTGCTGCTTGAAGTGGCCTACCTAACGAAGGGTGACCCCTGCCCGGTGGGTGGAGATGAGATGTCTGCAGTTACAGAAATAAGTAAACATGAGTAAACAACAACCCGGAGGAATGAAGCCTGACCCTTGATATGCAGTGGAATGAAGAGATAAAGAACTCTGAGATCATAAACTGAACTGTACAAATCCAGACTATAAGCGGGCTATTGTTTTGGAATGTTCCCTTACTCTAAAAATGTCCTGCAACTTAAATTCAAGACCCCTCCCGCGAAACTGCATAGCAAGCAAAAGAGAGAAAGAAAACATTCTATCTTGGTTTTGCTTGTTCTCTGTTTGGAGGGATTATTTTTTGTCTGAACTGGAGGTTGGTGCAGCCAGTTTTACCACATAATTTCTGTCCATGTAGGGAACAAGCACCAGAACGACCAGAGGTAGAACTGCACTTCACGACAGCCAGGGTTCTGTGGGGCAAGCCATTATAGTTGAGCTGGGATAAAACTGCAACATAGATCATCGTTTCACCCGCTGCCAGCAAAGAGAACAGGATCTCCAACTGCTTTTAAGTATCTTCCAAATTGAGGAGGCAACGAGTGAAATGGGACGTTAGGATGAAGCCCTCTAAATGCAACCAAGGAAAGCAGCTGTGGTCTTCCGGATGTTTTTTGGCCTGTAGCTTCCACTAGCCATAGCCAGCACAGCTAATGTTGAGGAATGATGGAATTGTGATCCCACAACCTCTGGAGGACCACAGTGTCCACCTACTGCTCAAAATATAAACCCAGAGGAGAGGAGAATGGGAGAATATGCTATTTTCACTTCAGTTGTATCTCAGCCAAAGCCTATTCTCTTTTGTGACCTTCAGGAAATGTTTACAAAAAAATTTTGAGAGTCCTTTGGGGTGGCTGTTGCTGAGTAGAGAGGCTTTTCAGGAAAAAAAAATCTGTGGGAGGCAGGGATGGTCCATATGCTATGAGAACTGCAGGCTTAAATTATGAACCAAGGGCAAAGTTGTTAGTGAGTTGGAGGGTGGGGGTGCTTTTTTTTTTTAAAGGCTAAAATGTAGACATTTCAAGATACAAATGTCTTCTTTTTCAAAAAGATATCTAAGCTCTTGGCTTGTGGTCTACAACAATCCAGAAAATGCAGTCTGCTACCATGGAGCCAAGTAGCTCCACTGTAACAATGCTTACTATGAGGGGGATTAAAACTATCAGGATCACTCCAGACATCTCTACAACTCTGTGCCAAGTGTTGTTGTTGTTGTTATTATTATTATTATGGATTTTGGATCAAGGCTCATTTGAAAAGTTCAGGTAGTTGAGAATTTTGCTTTGTGATTGGGCCAACAGAAAAGGCTTCTCTTAGAGCCACTTCTATGCCACATGGGAATATTCATTGAAGCCAAACACCTGTTGACTACATCCACTGTCCCAAACAAAACATTCAGGGCATATCTACATTACAGACTTATCTTGGCTTTTAAGTACATTTCACTACTTCACCCTCCCAAGGTATCCTAGTTATCCTGAGGATATCCTGGTTATCTTGAAGATAATGAGGATGCTAAGAATTATCTATTGCAAACAAAACTCCTTTTCACAGAACTGATGATCCCAGAATTCTCTAGAGATAGGAAATGACTCTGCTTTAAGTCTGTGTTTTGGCTGTACCCTGACAATTGGCCCCCGTGGCACTAATGTTTATATTTACCTTAACATTATATTCAGGGTGTACGTGCCTACCACATTTTCTGCAAGTACGTGAAAGGCACAGAATTTGGATCTGGGTATTACGTAAATTCAAGCAGACTGAGATAACTTCAGCTCCTATTTTTAAAAAACAAGTGGTTTAACAGGCTGCATGTGTGCCATGTGGAAAATCTCTAAAACTTCTAATCTCACATCCTGCTTTGATTTTAGAATTCATTCATAAGAGCTACTGTTTTATTTATCTTATTAATTTTATTATTTATTTATTTAAAAAAAAATTACCTCGCCTTTCCCTTAAAAAGGACCCAAGGCGGCTTGCATCATTAAAAGACAATATTTTAAAAAGCTAAGGCAGTAAGTATAATAATAATATTTAGTCTTAAAGCAATGCTTGGAAATTTTACTTTTTAGAAACAAGACAAAAACCAAAGAATACACAGCCTTGACTAATAAATGAATGCCACGAAAACAAAGCTCCAGCAGGGCTTTATTTGACTTTGCTTATGGTTGGCTGTTTAGCACATGGCTATATTATCTTTCTGCAATGGTTTGTTTGGTTCTGAGTATAGCTGTTATTCATTTCCTATCTGCTTTAACCATGGTGCTTTTAGACTGAGGATGTTTCTTCTGTGTTAACCATGCAAACTAATTTAGTGGCAAAGACAGTGTAACTCATTTGTCAGGAGCTGTTAACACCTTTGCTTTCAGAAAAAGTAGAAGAAAGAACTATTCTACTACCTCTTCCCTGGTCTTTAAAAGCAGTTATTTGCATTATGCAAAATAAGGTGCTAAAAGAGGCAGCACTCTTTTCTATTCTCGTTTCAGACTATATGCATACTATTTGATTATCTCTTTCTGCATTATGTGTAAAATGTCTGTGAATCTGCAGATCCACAGACATTTTATGTATGTCTGCTAACTCTTGCTCTCTAATTGACGAAGACCCCATTCATTGTCCAAGGCTCACTTTTCCTCTTTCATACCAAATATTTAACATTACTTACAAGTGGTAAGTAATGGTCATGCCTTTATTTATAATGTCTGACAAGGTCCAACGTCTTTTCACTAACTTCACCAAGGTGGTTTAACCCACTATATACTAGTTCCATTTAACCTCTGATCAAATCCATCAATAAGTAAAATGAAAATGCCTAACTGTATCCTCAAATTCTGGGTAAATCCAAAACATTAACAAGAACTTTGTTCCAAGTAGTTGTCCTGGTGAACAACCAGGCAGAAGAAAGCAATCCATAGTAAACAGAGAAGACATAGTAGACACTATTGACAGGTCGATAGACTGTAACCAAAAAGGGCTGATTCACACATCTCTAATACATTGCTTTTTATTCTACATATGGTGACACTCAATGGAATGTATGAACTGACTTTGTTGAAAGCAATGTGTTAGAATAATAGTGAAGTTCTATGGTATGGTGATGGGCTTGTCATCATTAATTTAAACATGCAAATCATTATTTTGTACTCTGGTCATGATGTGATGAACACAGATGTGTGAACTGGCCCTAAGTATTCACCATAGAAGTTTTCTTAGTGCTGGTTCAACAATTGGGTGTTGTCAGTAATTGAGAGGGTGACTACATGGGCATTTAGCCCACTGTTTGATCCAGCACAGAGATGGGCTGGTTTGCTCCTAAAGACTGTGATTAAATGACAACATTGCTGGAACTAACTAGCCCGCCCTCAGAGTGGTCCTACTTGAACCTTTCTGACCCCCGTCAGGAGCTTCTACTTATTTGGTGCAGGTAGAATTGCTCTATTTTGGTTTGTTTCCAGCACATGTGATTGCTGGAAACGAACCAAAAGTGAGCATTCCTGTTTGAATTGACAATATTGTGAAGTGGCATAAGGGGCCAACGAAGTGAAGAAAAAACTAAGTGTGTATGTGCTGCATCACTTTTAAAAAATAACAGCCAAGTTGAAAACTTTGTCATAGAAACTGGAGGAGACAGGAGGGAGCAATGAGAGGAATTTTTGTTTGTTTTTCTCAACAGGCTCTTGACTGGACCTTTAAGAGAAAAATGAACAAAAATCCCCCTCCTGTCTCCTCCTGTTTCCATGACAAAGTTTTCCATTTGGCTTTTTTCTTAGAATGATGCAGCACGTATTCACTGCCCTAATACACTTTTAAAAATTCTCTCATCCTTGGCCTTTCTGTGGAGCTGAGAAAGTGTTTAATTTGCCAATATAATGAAGTGGCAGTAGCATCATCTGGTGGTAGTGATTTTTTAAAATTAAAAACTTCTACCTTTTGTCCCATGGCTCCCACATCTTCCGTAGCTTCCATGCAGTGAAAAGGACACTGAATCAGAGAAGCTTCAGGACAGAAGGAGGAATCCTGTAATTACCAAAAATCTCTCCCTGCTGATGACATCCTTACCATGTCACAGGCATAATTTGTACTACATGACTTTGGCCACTGTATGGTAAAATCCTTAGTATTTGACAGGTTGATCTAGTTACCTAGCATAGAGAGTTATAAACATTATTCCGTGGTAGTTTACTTGGTGATCAGACTTGTAAATTAGACTCTGTTTACCTTCCAGTGCATGCTGGAATATAGGATACAGAAGTGATGAAACCTCATTCTAGAACAATACACCTCTTGTATCATCACTTCAAAACATGGCTTAAGCATATTGTCTGGTTTAAGGCTTAATTTGATTTATTTCATCCAGTGTGATGCACTAGGTATTAGTTACAATACTCAAAATGTGACAAGGTGTTGTATCTAGAGTGCTCCTTCTATAGACCGCCCTCTGGAACGGCAGACAGACGGAGAAGTTGCCAAAAATAGCCTTCCACTTTCCTCTGGAAAGAACATTCTTAAGTAGAGTTCCATCTTGGAACCCAAATGTAGGTTAACAATGCTCAAATGTCAGAACCACTCATTTGCAATGGAAGACTAGAACTTATATTGGAACTAGTTACATTTAGACCTTGTGGTGACATATTGCCATGAAATAGGAGACGTAGGTAGATGAACCAAGTATACACTTAAGCTACCCATAGCCTACAAGGGTTTTTATTTTCATATTGTACTAACTGTAAAGGGCTAATGCTGCTAGAAGCCTAAACTTTGAACATGTCTGGTCTGGATCATTTGCTTTATTTTGCTGTAAATTTGGCTACACTGGAAAGAAACTGCTTCAGATTTTTCATGCTGAATGCGTATGGTAGCTAATGTTTAAATTTCTTGCATGCCCTGTGGTTCTTGCTACACCATTTTAATATTTCATTTTAGTCACAGACTACTCTGTCTAATACTCATACTCTCATACTCCATGAGCACCTGTTTCAGTCAGACTACTGTTCTTTCTGTGATTTTGCCAGTGTACTGAAAAATTGGCTTGGCTGTAGAGCTTTTATGTTTGGTTTATTTTAGCTCTACAATAGGTGAGTGAGCATCATTGGTCAGATATTCCTATGTTGACCTCAGAGACTTTGGTCTGGCTGATATATCTGCCTTAAACAAAAATTCCACTGAGTTTCAGAGGCAGTCCTGATGAAGGAGGTAGTGGGCTATATCCAGCTGTTGGCCACAAATAGATTAGACCAGTGGTTCTCAAATTTGGGTCCCCAGGTGTTCTTGGACTGCAACTCCCAAACATCACAGCAAGTGATGAAGACTTCTGGGAATTGCAGTCCAAGAACAACAAGGGATCTCAGTTTGAGAACCACTAGATTAGACCAAGTGGCCACAACACTGTTGCTTAACATAGCAAATTATACTAGGATAGGCCCACTGAATTAATAGGGATTTAGTGAGTTAACTCCTCCATATGTTCCATTGATTTGAATATGCTTGCTCTAACTGCAGTTTATTACATTAAAGTAAATTGCAGTTAGAATAGGCCCATTTGAATCAATGGAACCTATAGAGGAGTTGACTCACTAAATCCCCATTGAATCTATTCACCTACTTTAATGTGGTTTACTGCACTGAGCAACAGGATGTTGGTCAGTGAATCAATGAGACATACATAATTGTTGACTTAACAATACCCTTTCATTCAATTGATTTAATCAGTTATAGTTAACAACTGGATTTAGCCCAATGATGCTACACAGGCTGATCAGGTTTTAATGTTTATAATCCCCTTGCTTTCTTGAATACAAGTTATGTTAAGAAGTATTCCTATGTCTGTGTGTGAACTCCTTTCATGGACTTCCAAATGAATAATGCATAGCCCACAGGCAGAGTGATCACTGATCATCTTCCAATTTTTCCTTCCAAATGTGGACCTCGTTGAAATGTCCCAAAGTTTCATACCTGAGCTTTGGCTGGAGCATGTCCTAAACTGAAAGTGTTCTAAAATGGAAGGTGGGTTAAGTAATATATTGAGGATCCAGTGTCTATTGTCATGAATTTGACCTCATGCACCAGAGCTCTCAAGAAGAATTTTTGTCTCTTAAAACTCTCACTTTTGGAGAGACCCAAATTGTAAACTGAACATGTGTAAATATTCCAAGAATTGGAATTCAGAGCTGCGATTTAGAAATCAGTATCAGTTATCTGCTCAATGGTTCTAAATTCCTTGGAAATCCATATAACTTCCAAAGACGTTCCATATAACTTCCAAGGAAGCAGTTAGGTGTTTCACATAGGAAAGCACACTTGCAAAGAGAGATAGAACAGTGGTTGAAATCTGTTTGTAAGATACAACTAGTGTTGGCCCATTGAATCAATGGAACTTATGGATCCATTGACTCACCAAACACCTTCTAATTCAATGGGCCTAACCTAGTTGTGAATTACTACAGGATTTCAATCACTGTGTCCTTCATTTTGGGGTAATATCTCAGTGGTTCAAGCATCATTTTCATTTCATGTGTTGGAAGGTCCTGGGATTTACAGGAGGGTATGTAGCAAAAGAGAATGTTGATTCTATATTTTTTTTAATATCACAATTGTTGGGCTAAAAATGATCTAAATTTAAAGAAAAGAAAGTCAGTGTTATATTACGGAACTACAAAATACCTGATTTTACTTGAATGGTTAAACATAGCACTATATAATGAACAACAGACTGAAGCTTTATCATTTGGATTCCAGCACTTTATCTGCTTCCAGGTTAGGAATTATGATTCATGACTTGGAATGGGAGATATGGATCTGTTTGGATGACCAACCTATTCTTACCTGGGATATCTCTAGTTAAAGACATTTCAATCAATTAACTTAACAATTAAAACTAATACAATTACTCAACTAAATTTTTTTTTTAAATTCTACATAGCAATAAACACATGTTCTCATTTATTCTCCTAATATGATCCCCATGTAGGGAAAAACTTCCAACTCTAGAGCTGGTATAGGTTATTTCAGTTCCTGCAATGAGCTCTCTGCATAAGAAACTAATGCTAAGGAGAACAAGCCTAGCCTAGTATGCTCTCTCTGGCACTCACCATGGATACCTTTTCATGTGTTCAGAGGACCATAGAAAATGTTCTGCCTTGTCAGCCAGGCGAGTCCATCATGTGTTCTGCCTTCTTGCACTAATCACTATTTCCCTTAGCATGGAAATGTTCACTGATTTTATTCATACCATATTCCCCTCCTTCCACAGTGGCAAGAAACATGTTGCTGAAACCTCTGAAAACAGGTAATGTGTGTTGCATATTGGGTTCTTTATTTTTACAGAATACTTCTTCAGAATTTTCCAACTCCAGATGGATGATGGCTGCCAGGGTAGTCTCTGGCCCAAACAGAGGGAGAAGGGCCCCTCATGGGAAAATGGCAGGGTAGGGTACCCTTTGTTTGGATGATTAGCCACCTATAATGACTATATCAAGCGGATTTAAGTCATGCTAATCAGTGGTGTTTAAACACTTCTTTAAAATATCATAGACAAACATATATTAAATACATTCTGATTATTAATATTATTGGTTTAATTTACTTGAAATGCTTTTTAATGCATTTCTCTACCTCAAGAACCTTCCTGTAGAGGTCTAGGTAAATCTCTGTTTCCATCAGTTTTCAAATATAAATCAATTTAACTATACATATATTGTTTTGTAATTTTTTTGTTTATGTTTTTCCCCCTAAAATATTCTGGTCATGTAGTTGAGTGGTTAATCTCTATGGCTGAAATTCTAAATTCTGTTTTAATGTTTTGAAGCCAAAATCTGTGGGAATGGGACAGACTATGAGTATCTGCAGGCTAAACCCATTTCCCCTTTCCACTTTTTGTTGGACTAGATGTATTGCTCCATATGTGTGATCGGTTGGGCTACCACTATGAAACTCAAACACATTTGAGCTGTATCTTCTCCATCCATGTCTCATGATGATTTTGACCTATCATATAACCTCTGCTTTTAAAAAAACTATTTGGACAGTTTAGCTGAAGAGTGATAAAAGGCACCACAAAATTGTTCCTAGACTAAGGGTTAGATCCAAAGTTGCACTCTATGAGCAGAAAGCATCTTCTATTCGTGGAAGGCCTATGCCACACTTTACAAGGGAAATGGAAACTAAATCAAAAGATGTTCTTCTGTTTGCACAAGAATGCTCATGAGCTTGCAGATGATCATAAGCAAGCAGAAATATAAGAATAGCTATAGACTCTGCCAGTGATAACACTGTGTGAAGCAGCAGTCTGTTAGCTTGTGTTTCCCAAAGGTAATGGACTACAATCCCATCATCCCCAACTAGAAATGCATGGCTGTTGGAGATGAGCTAGCCATTACTTTCTTCCTCCTCTCACTTATTTGGCTCTAACTTACAGACTTTTGATCTCATTGATGGATGGCGTGTTCGTAGATGGAATGACGTGTGAGTCCACAATAGTAATAATAATGACTACAGTAGGCTTATGAAGGAGAGGAGTATTGGAGAGTTGCTATTGTAAATTTCTTTTCTGGAAATGCAACTCAAAAATATGGTACTTTTCATAATCCCAAAGCTTTTCTTGGACACCTAATACTTAGTCTTGGAATATCCAACTATTTGCCATTTAAAGGAGCAACTCACTTAAAAAACTTTTCTGTTATCACACATAGCCTTTCATATTAACCGGGTTTGGTGGATTGCCTCTTTAAATGCTGTTTTTAGCACAGGGAAACAAAAGGCACTGACTTGGGTCTATTCCCATGCGGGGATTTATGCACAACTGGTGACCCCAGGTGGGAATGGAGAGTCACATTTTTTTTAAAAGTACATCCAACCATTTCAACAGGGTTGCAATGCTGAGATACATTGAGATGTGCAATATCAGTGTGCATCCTCGTAACCTGCACATGCTGAAGCCTGCTTCTGCGTGCACGTTCTTTTGTTGGATCAGGGCAAATGGTTAGAATGGAATGCACAGCTAGTAATGTTGAAGAATCTGGCATTCCATGATAGATTCACACTGGAGGCATGTAGATCTATGTGCATAAACTTGCCAGCTACTTTTTTTGACTAGTTTTTGACACCATACCAAGACCATCAAGTTGGTCTTAAGGGTTTCAGTCATAGATGATGTGGTGAAATCTCTCTCTTTCTCATGAACTCTATGCCCTTGTAATCTCTGTTACCCAGCCCTACAGGTACTGCTCATGAGCCACAGTATGTGACGTCAAGTGTTTGGCATCACTCTAAGTCTCGCAACACAGGTGCCAACACTGAAAGAGCTAAAGCAGTGGCTTCCAAAGGTTCTGTGAGATTTGGAGCAGGTACAAACCAGAGGGAGGCCAGCTATGTCAGTGCTGGCCAAGCAGTCCCTCTTGCTTCATCCAGTAATCAAAGGTACACTGCGCTGCATAACTCTATGACTGATGTTGCTTGGTTCTTTGTTATGGGCTTGTAATAACATCATCTAACTTTGAATGGAACAGACCAGTTTTTAAAGCAGCACATACACACCCTTATAGATGTATACCTATAGGATAGCCCTATTTGAGCATCATTGGACTTGCCCACATAGCGCTGTTACCCAACACAGAATTCTCATCTGTAGATGTGAACCCCAGGCATATACTGTAAAGTCATATACTATCTCCATATCTGTGTACAGGGATTTATATATATAACATAATGGGGTGGGACTGTGCAGTTCAGCAACCCCTGGGTATTCAGGTAAGCAGTTCACTAATGCCACAAATTGGCTTTAAACATTCAATCAAAAGGACCATCCTGGCTGAAGGTGTGTTGTAAGCATGAGGGACTCTTGAAGTAACAGTACTCATGATTGTCAGGTAATTATCTATGAGTGATTATATCTACTTATAGCATCTTATTATAGCTAGGTATAATTAACTGGATTTGCACAGTCCACGGGAGAGAAGATGCTCCCTCCCTTCTAGCAGAGGTTGGAAAAGCTACACTTTGTGAAGGGCCCAGAACTCTCCAGTCATCAAGGGGGTTCCAAGCTTGAGAGAAAGTGAGCACATATGTCAAAGGTTGTCACATAGAAGTAAGTGGAGATTTGCCTTTTGCTGCTCCAGAGGTTAAATCTAATACATGTCAGGAGGACAGATTTCAGTTCAATATTGGAAGAAACGTCTTGACACAAAAATCAGTTAACGAAGTACCAATATAATTAAGTATTAGCTATAACTTACCTAAAAGGATGATGGGTTCCCTTATTACTGCAGATCTTCAATCTATTAGGGATTCTCTAGTTTTTGGATTTTATGCATTAAGCATCAGATTGGACTAGATCCCATACAATTCCCCTCCAACTCTGTGATTCTGTTTCACACCTTCATGTTATTGAATAAGAACTGCAAGCAACAATCTATCTAGGCTGTGCAGCTGTGCAGCACTGCATTGGGGCCGCGTAGCCACAGCTGTTGCTGCCCATGGGGTTACGGTCATGGATGGAACCCCACGTGCGCCCAGCACTGGTGGAAAATTAGAGAGAATGTACTAAATGCAAGTATCATTTAGTATGTGCAGTTGCTCTGAACAATTCTGACTTTAAAAGAAAAAGAAAAAGGTCACATATAGGAATTGTAGGGAAAAATCACATACAGAATTCTGTATCTGCTCTGAACTGATATGGGGGTTCCTTTGTGATATTTTCCCTTGACTTCAGTAGAGGTGGTAGATTTTGTCCTTTTACTAAAGTGAATGGAGTCGCCGTTACTTTCACTACTGCAAGAAACTATTGAATTATAAAGAAAATAGAATTATATAGAATTATAAAGAAAGAAAGTAGAAATAGAAATTTTTTTGACTCAATGTTTACATGTTGGACACAAAGTCAATTCAGGCAATCAGATTACTGATTTATTCTAGTCCAGGCACTCCAGAAAACATCATTCTCACATGCACTGGTGTAAATCCTACTAAAACAGAACTAAGCTATGATTTTTTTTAAAAAAAAAACTATATCCATATTAACTCTTGATCAACATGCAACTTGAAGTTATTGTGTGCCGGCTTTTAACAGGTTCAAAATGGTACTCAAGACCAAGTGCAAATTTAACTTTTTGCATTTCTTAAAGGAGAATAACTATAACATTCACCTTGTTTTATTTTGGGGGTTTAAAAAAAAGGCATCTGACCACTTATTATTCTCCATGTGAGCTGTGTCTTATCTACTTACTGCTTAAAAGCTTTTGTGTGGGTTTTGTGTGTATTTAACACCATTTTTCATCCTTTTGCCATCATAACATATGTGGGATTTTGTAACATCATATGAGAAAGTTTCAACACTTTTCCATCAGATTGTGGGTTCGCATTTCATCTTTGTTTTGTTACCCTGTATGATACTTCATCTGTCTATTGTTCTTATGTATAGTGATGTATGTTTAAGGGCTGAGATTACCCTATATAAATATGAAATCCTGTAAAACTGATGGACTGGGAAGGATGATTCAAAGTATTTGGTTGGTGCACACAAATACACATACTTGCATATTAAAATGGTTTTTCATTGCTCAGCTACTCAATACTTCTTGGTTTGCAGCTGTGTGAATGAATTCCACCGAAAAGTCTTGGATCTGAGGGCGAGTTTGGTGACATGAACATTCAGTCTGTAGTATTAGACCTGGAATGGTTCATTCATACCTGCAGGTCATCAGTAACCACTACAGTCATGCGAAGCAGTGAGTGTGCATGTGTGAACTAGTATACTTAAAGACAAAAGCAAATGGAGGAAGAAACATAAAAAAAAACCTGATCTTCCATTTTGCAAACAATATGGTATCTGGCTGCTGTGCTCGTATATCAAAATTATTGCACAAAATGTTGTTCAGAATATATGATGCCTCATGCATAATTTTTTTCTGATACTCAGCAAGTTACAGATTTGAGTGAATCAATGTGCATGCACTCTGAATTTAGAAATCTATGGAACAGCTGCAATGCCTGTATCTCTGAATAAGGAAATATTTGCTAACAGTGGTGCATTACTTTTAAAATGGAAATATTGGTTGAGTGATAAAGAACAGCTTTTTCTTAAAAAGATGAAAGGGCAGTTGGTAAATAATATTTTCCAGCTTTTTTTGGTTTGCATTTCCTGAATACGCTTCAGGAGGTAATAGACGGAATATAGAAATGAAATCATGTAAGATATTGATACAGTTGATTCAGTATCAGAGAGCATTGTAATGGGTTGGAATAATATCTCAAACACCTCTGGTTGAAGCTATTTACAGACACTTCCTGTTTCCCCTTTCTGATCTTCTTTCTGCTTTTTCCTCTTCTCTTACTTTTTTCCTACTAGCCCTTCGAGATCAATCCTATCAAAATAGTGTAATGGTAGTCATGTACCATGACGGTTTATTATCCTTGTTTGCACTCATGGTCCTTTAAATTTTTTGCAGGAGGTGACTGCTCTGCAAAACATATTGTCTATGAGATTCAAAGAATGCATAAAATAGAGTCAAGGGTCTGAGATAGTTTATATGTATACGTGACTTTACACATACCTTTAATGGCTAAGATATGTTTGCACAAAAATGCTTAGTTTGCATGCATGTGTGTGCATATGTACATGCACTGTAGTATACACTTTTGCAAAAAGTGAAGAAGTACATCATCGTTGATTTTTGAGGAGAATACTCACAGGATCTAAGCAGTAGGGTGTCTTTAGTGAATAATCTTAAAATACTGAATTTAATGGAGTGGCCAATTGGGAAGAGAGGCCTCAAGTGTTTGCTGAAAAACAGCACTAAATTAAGATTCAGTATCCCCATATGCATGTATTATAGAACAGAGGTATGCAAAGTATGCCATGACTCTGCCCCCCCCAATTTTGAGCACCACAGTATTGTGTGACTGGAACAAAGCATATAACCAGGAAAAATCACATGGTACAATTCTTGTTGAATCACACTGTTCAAATTGCACATGAAGCATCAATACTCATAAGTGTGCATAAAAATGCTTACATTAGTAACAGAGAAAAAAAACCTGTTTGTCAAAAATGTGAATTTCAGGAAGATTACAAGGCCGGAATCTTCAATAGCATAAGAAGTTCTATATGAGTTCTCCAGTAATGAATGCAGTTATTACACAGAGCAACAGATGCAAACTCTCAACTTTTGAACAAATTTTGCTAGTAGAGGAAACCAGAAAGATTGTAAAGGATTGTTTCAGTAAAGCACAGTAGTATCGTTTACTCAAAGAGATGTTTGCACAGATCTGTTTCTTCATGCAGCCACATATCACGGTTCATAACTGTGTTGAGAAAGGTTAGTGTAAATTGGATGATAGAAATTTTTTACCTGAGATCTCACTTCGGACCATAATAGGAGAATTACATAAGGAATTAAGGGGAGGATTCAGAACTTGGGGGACATGCCCACCTGGTGACCCTTGTGTTGGGGGTAGGACAATGGTGTTGCGACAGTATGGGTTAAAAAAAGAAAAAAGGAGGTCTGGAATTCACTCGGTGTCTACTTATTTATGAATATAGAATCCTCCCCCCATGCATACTACTTTTACCCATCATTCCTTCCCACCTTGTCATATTTTGTATTTCATCCTCTTTCCAAGGAATCAGAGTGACATTCTGTGAACACCAAATAGGGGCTGTTGAGTCCAATGAACCCCTTTGACAACTTTTTTCCCTATTACTATTGCTCCATGTTTTCTGGTACAGACTGCTGCGTGTTTGCTCTGCATACCATCTAGCTCACACTAACTTTTTCTCACAGATCTGTTTATTCACACCTGCACAATTTGGTGCAGAAATTGGGCAGTGGATCTAGCTCTGAGACTGCTGCGTCATTCCCTGTCCGCTCTAACTGTGACTGAAGCCTAACCAGACTCGATGCTTATATATCCTTATGTTTCAAAATTGCTGAAGTAATTTTACTTACCTCTTTGTGCGTATCTGTTGGTGTCCAAAGAAAATGATCTTGCCCTGAAAATGCATAGCTTTTAAATATGTGCCTTGTTTTGTTCAATTTAACTTTAATCAGTACCCCTGTTGAGCATGCGCCAGTGTCTACCAGCTGTGTCCCTTCTGCTATGCCGCCTGCTTCTGCCAATCAATCCACTAGTGCCACTTACAGTGCTGTCCATCAGATGAGCCCACCTTCAGCGTCAGCCACTTCAGTGGTACAGGACTCCAGCCCATCCTCCTGCCAAAGGTAAAACATTGTGCTTGTTTGCCTCATCCATTTGCTTTGATGTGTGTAGGAGAACAGGAAGGAGGATTTAAGAAAAGGGGAATGGGAATTTGGAAATAGCAGTGCTAGTGCTAATATATTAAGGTTGAATCGTTATACAAATGTTCATTTATTAATGTCAAACCTATAAAAGTTTTCACAAAACTAATACATTAGTTGATTCCTTAAATTGTTAAGCTAAAATACCATTTACAATTACTGAAAATGGCGAGTAATGAATTACAGTGGTGCCTCGCTAGACGATGTTAATCCGTTCCGCGGAAATCGCTGTCTTGCGAAAACATCGTCTAGCGAAGCACGTTTCCCCATTGGAATGCATTGAAATCTCTTCAATGCGTTCCAACGGAAAAGTCGTCGTCTTGCGAAGATCGTCCATAGGGAAACCTCGTCTAGCGAGCGCGGGTCCCCGTTGGAATGCACTGACAGCTATTGACCGCTAGTCAATGCATTCCAATGGGGAAAAGTCGTCGTCTAGCGAAAATCGCCCATAGGAGACCATCGTTTTGCGAAGCGCAGTAGCGATCGCAA
Source organism: Intellagama lesueurii (assembly GCA_037013535.1). Lineage (NCBI taxonomy): Eukaryota > Metazoa > Chordata > Lepidosauria > Squamata > Agamidae > Intellagama > Intellagama lesueurii. The sequence continues at coordinate 165,777,526 of JBAJHW010000003.1, read as the reverse complement.
AAAGCCATCGTCTAGCGAATTCCTCGTCCTGCGAGGCAATCGTCTAGCGAGGCACTACTGTATAGTAGTGAGGAATGATAGTCATTACTTTTGAGTTTAAGAATTAAAGTGAAAAGTTAGAAAATAATTTAAACTGCTAATGAATTAGAGGCAAGGAATTAATTTTTAGTGAATGAACTGAGCTTTGGAAAGAAACAAGTCTCGGAGGATATCAGCAAATGATTACAAAGATTGATTTAGCACTGTATGAGAAACAAACACTCTATGTGCAAAAAATAAATAAATTAAGGCTTACAAGTCTACAATAAAAAAATGAATCAGAGGTGCTTTAAAAAACCTTCCCACCACTACAAGTTCAAGAAAGTCTGGAAGCATCTGATTCTGCCGATATACTTAAGCTGAAATGAATACAGACCTATACAATAATCATTCTGGATGGAGACTAATGTAAGGATGAAATATAAATATCATAAATTCATTTTTGTTGTGTTTTAAATCCCTGTCATGTCATTGTTTTCGTCTTTGATGACTAGCTATTTCTGAAATAACTGCTGCTGGCGAGGGATGAGTAGTAAGAGTTTGGGGAAGAAGCCATTAGATTGAAAACCAGTTGTCACAAGAACTGTGAGTTTATAGGGGGCCTCCTGTACTCCTGGTAAAATGATGATGCTCAGGTGACTAAACCAGTTCTTCTCAGCAGTTTGGTGCCTGGAATGTTGTTTTTTTTCTGGATTAAAACTGAAGGTACACTTCATGGAAAAAGACCATGTGTGTTCATGTGCGTGTGTGTATACACATAAACATACATTTTAGAATGGGCAAAATGTACTCATGTTGTCAGACTACAACTCCCATTAGCCTCAGCTGTAGCCAGCATAGTCAATGGTGAGGGACACTAAGAGCTGCAACAGCATCTGCATTTTGCCAACCCGTGTTCTAGAATCCTGGACAAGAGTTTTTTTTTGCAATAACAGGATCGCATTACTGGTGTTGGTTTCTAGGTCATTCCAGGCTCAAGAATGGGACTGTTTTCAGGGCAGTTGTGTTTACTAATAAGACCAGTGAACTTGGCTAGAATTCATGAAAACCTATGCCAGATAAAGCTGGTTAGTTATTAAGGTGTCTTTAGAAGGAGTCAAAGAAAAATAATAACGTTTTATCAGGTACAACAATAAAAGGCAGGAAACACAGACAGCACATCAGTCACCTTACTAGATCAGTTTAAAATGCTTGGACAAATAGTTTTGGGTGAGAAAAATATGATGTCAATGCTAATTCAGTAGGGTTAGCACGATTCCTAAGAGCCGAGCACTCAAAACCTCTCTGCCCTGGAGGGCCACCTTTTGTCGGTTTTGCTTTTTTCCGTATTTGAAATCTAAAATTTGCATTGGTTGCCCATTCGTTTCTGCATTGATTTCAAAGTGTTAATGATGACATATAAAGCCCTAAACGGTTTAGGACCTCAATACCTAGCAGAACGCCTTCTCCCACCTAGATCTACTCGAGTCACTCGCTATAGCCAGGAAAGACGGTTGAGGGGCCTAACGCCGAGAAAGGCCCGGAAAGAAAGAACAAAAAACCGGGCCTTCTCGGCAGTGGCCCCTCGACTTTGGAATAGCCTGCCATCAGAGATCTGCCTGGCACTCTCGCTGGGTGTTTTTAAGAGCCAATTAAAGACTTGGCTCTTTAGGCAGGCCTTCCCTCCTGTCAATACCTGACTTTTACTTCCTACTTAATCTTTTGTTTCATATTTTCCATCTTGATTAATACTAACATTGTCAATGTAAATCGTTGTTTTATTGTTTTTATGAATAATTTTATTGTGAGCCGCCCTGAGTAGACATATGTCTAGAAGGGCGGGATAAAAATCTAATAAATAAATAAAATAAATAAATAAAATTTCAAGTTAATTCTATTGAGTTTTTAAAGACGTTTGTGACTTTTGAGGAAAAAAGACAGATGGATTTCCTAGCCATCCCCAGTCAGAATATATTTATTTAGAGCATCTCAGAGAGCTGGTCAGACCATGCCATAGATACGTATGCTGGGATGTCCGGGGTTCAAATCTCACTTCAGCCGCAAACACATTCAGTGTCCTTAAGCAAGCCACACTGTGTTTCAGGCCCCTGCAACAGGTTACCTTGCAGGATTGTTATGAGGATTACTGAAATGTTTCATGTGTGGCAGTATTTAAAGGCTAAGCATGACTTCTCCTCCTACTATTACTTTATAAATGTCACAAAGGAAATATTTTTTAAAGAGCTCTAAAATCTTTTTGAAATACTCTTTCAATATTTTCTCAGAGCATGAAGCATGAAAACAACCAGAATTGTTTTTACTGAGCATTATACCAGATAATATAGATAAGACAAAGAACTACCTAGTTATATATATAGTCACTGCAGCCAGAATTCTTTATGCTAAGAACTGGAAGAAATCGGAGATACCAAAACAAGAGGAACTCATTGAGAAGATATGGGAAGCGGCAGAAATGGATATTCTATCAGAAGTGTTGAAAGACTGTCCAATACAAAAGGCAACTGAACGATGGGATTTATTATATAAATGGCTTGAGTCACCAGATAGTGCTTGAATAACATAGAATTAAACTAAGATGTAACTGTAGGTTGAAACCTGGAGGGCAATCAAATTGTAGAAAGGCGAAAAGTTGACTTGATATCACAACATGAACAAACAGATTGGATGACAGTACATTTTGTGTTCTCCTTCCCCCTCTTCCTCCCCCCCCATATCCTCCTCTACCTTTTGTACTTCTTACCTTATCCCTAGTTTTTAAAAATAATATATATATATTTCTCAGAGCATGAAGCATGAAAACAACCTGGTGTTGTTTCAATACTGTGAACCTGCTTCAGATTCACAGTATGGGTTGCTTCTCTTTGATTCTTCTGGCATTAGTCATCTGGATCTTTATCCTTGTGGGCACATCTGATCTTTTGTTTTGATATGTTTATGCTCTGAATTTTTATACTGGCCCCTCTGTTGGAGGGGGAGTGATTGGATGATCCTGCTTTAAGTGGGAGGTTGGAATATTTGGTTCTTTCTAGTCTTTAGTTTCTAAAATTCACTGTCACAGAATTCAAAGGGCATGTGAAGTGGATTAGGCAGAGACTATGTTCAATCAGCTTCAGCTCTAACTGATTTCACTATCCATTCCGTTTTGCTCTTAGATCACATCCAAATTCAGCCAGTGTATTTGTTGACTTAAATCTAATCATTAATCATCAATAATATGGGATTTATGCAAGTGTTGATTTAACGGGTTTACTCCAGTGGGGCCAAACAACTGGGTAGCCCATTTATTGATTCTCAATACATAGCACCTAAAACTGAAGAAGTGCAACAGTTATGTGAGCTATGAATCCACTGGTTAAACACAGTGCTTCTTTGGATCTCCTAACCTGAGTGTACTAGGTAAGTTTTCACTTAATGTGAGGGTGTGATCAGACAGAGGTTTGTCCCACAGTTTGGTCTTTTTTTGCAAGGGGGCTAGTTCACTCCTTTTTCTGGTGACAACATGATGTACGGGCAATCGCAAGCCAGCCCATCTCTTATCCTTGCCTAACTGCAGCTTTTGGAATCCCTGCCAGGGACTACTGTTTTGTTTGTTTGTTTTCTGTTTTGTTTTTTTGTGCGGGCAGGATCACTCCATTTTGGTTTGGTTCTAGCATGTGTGATCACCAGGATCAGACCAAAGTGGATGGCTTACGTTGCTGTCTTGCTTAAGCTGCTTCAGAATCTAATCAGTCATTAAAAAACTGAAAGCTTCCTCCCACTCCCTTGTGACAGGCAAGACAGAAGAGGATGCAAAGATATTTTGCAAGGTTCTTTTTAAAGCCCTTGTAAACCAGTGCTGAACTGGTTGATCGGCCAGGCAATTCAGTTCTATTCCACTTGGAAATAATTTTTTAGACATTAAAAGCTTCTTGCCATTCCACCATGGAGGAGGTGACAAGGAGGGGAGTCTTTTGGGGAGGGGGGTTGGGTTTTGTTCTTTCTTTTTAAAGGGAGGAAGGCTAAATAGGGTCACCTGAGGTGTGGTGTGGTTTCCTGTCCCCAAACTGCCAGTTCCTTGCATCCACATGCAATGATGCCCCCCCCCCCCCCAATGGCATACTGCACCTCAAAGTGATCCTGTTTAGGACGATCCAGCTCTATCCAGCCTGAGACAATTCAGCAATCTAGTTGCACCCTCAGTTGAAGGTGCACCTATGGAAGCAGATCATTAATTTCAGATACTTAAACACATCTCACTGTGCTGCTACCTAACAGACCTTGTTCTTATTTTTGATGGTGCAAACATACCCAATTTTCTCACTGCAGATAATTCCAGATTTCAAATATATTTTCAGTTGCATAAAAAACCCATGAACTTTTATCTCTTTTAGCGTCAACCGACAGTCTTCCACTTCCATCACCTTCCAGTCCAAAAAGAGGTATAAATTGCTCCTATATGCAGCTGCTAATAGTTAACTGTGTTGCTTTCCATTTGCCAGCTGGTGGTTAGTGAAACATTAATTACCTTTTTATCAATGGCAATTTTCTTTTTCTGACAACTAATAATTTACTTGCCGCTTGGACCTGCTGTTACCTGTGAGAGATGGTTGCTTTCCATTGGTTTTTGAGCTGTTCCTTGAAATCATCTATTCCTAGGCTGTTTTCTTTTCCAAACCTTATCAACCTTTTAACTTCTCTACAGCAGAGATTCTGACTGGTATCTTTCCACAGCTGACCTAGCTTTGCTAAAATCTTTTATTAATGAAGCAGACTGCTTTTCTATTCTTCCGGGAGACTCTTTTTCCTTCATTGCAAATTCTAATCTGCCTGTACTCCTACTTTGGCAGTAATGCTAGATGTTCTTGTTTTATTATCTGATCCACGATACTGAAGAGTTTGATTTTTTTTTACTTAGTATTGTTTTTCTCCCCACTGAGATTTTCTTTAGGAAATTGATTTTGCTGAGAAAAGTACTGTAAAGCCTAGTATGAAGTTATTTCTTCTACTTTTGTGAAACGATTTCTTCTACTTTTTTTTAAACAAATAGTGTACTGTGACCTGATCTGATTATTTGATGTGCTCTAATACACCTTATTTCATTGTGTACAGCATCTTGCAAGATCCGTGCTCTGAAAGGCAGTCTGGAAATACTGACATAAAGAAATAAGGAATTAAAATTTGTATTTATCTTTATTAGCACTAAACACAGTTATAACGGGACATCTCAGTTTTGTAACACATGCTGAAAATTCAGGACAGCACTAGAAGGCATTTGTGATTGGGACACACTCAATAAATCAATATAGTTTACAACTCAGACTGGTCTTTCATAGCAGAGGTAGCTGATCAGTGCACTTCAGGCCTGATGAAGCCCCACTAAGCCATTTCATGTCTGCCCACAATACTAAATGAAATTAAGGTGTGATAAGAAAAATGCTTGAATAATAACTGTATGCATGTTAATAACTCTGGCTGACATATTTTGAAATAATATAATGAACAGTGGCCAAGTTCTGTATCTTCCCAGCCTGTTTTAAAATGTTCTAGAAATCTGTTGTACATTTTAAAGTTTCAAAATCACCATCAGTTAGGTCTTTAAGGGCTACTTTGGGCTAATTGTTGTTGTTGTTGTTTAGTCGCTAAGTCGTGTCCGACTCTTCGTGACCCCATGGACCAGAGCACACCAGGCCCTCCTGTGTTCCACTCCTCCCGGAGTTGGGTCAAATTCATGTTGGTAGCTTCAGCGACACTGTCCAACCATCTCATCCTCTGTCATCCCCTTCTCCTCTTGCCTTCACATTTTCCCAACATCAGGGTCTTTTCCAGGGAGTCTTCTCTTCTCATGAGATGGCCAAAGTATTGGAGCCTCAGCTTCAGCAATACCTTAATGTATTTTCCCTGTTGTAAATAGTAACCTGAAAAGCACATGGGGTCAGTTGAATAACAGCCCATTTTCCATAGTTACTTTTTGAACCTCAACCTTCCCAAATTATAATCTTTGATCAAGATTAGAGATGTTTAATAACAGCCTTCTGGTGCAACCTAGCCTTGTGATTTTTTCACCACATCTAGTAAACAGAGCAGCCCAAAACCTTGTGGTGCCTGAAGTAGAGCCACAAATCACACACACACACACACACACACCAGCTCCCCAAACTAAAGGTGCTCAGTACCTATAGTTACCAATTATTTCTGTCATTTGAAGTGGAACAACTATGTTTCCCCCTGGTATTAAAAAAAATGCAATGCTTACAAATTAAATGGCTAACAATTTGCTGCCGTATTATGGCACATAGAATCTGCTGACTGAGGCAAGTGCCTCACTGTATATTTTCTTAGGGCTGATCCTGAGGAGAGACCACAGCAACCTGGAGTGTAAACTGGACCAGAAATGGTTCGTGCCAAGTGCTGCCTGTACAAAAAGCAGTACAAGCAGTGCTGCTTCTAAGCTCACAGGCAGCCCTCTCGGGACAAACAGAGGGGACACCACAGGGCCTCTTCTCCTTTCTGTTTGGAAGGGGTCTGGTCAAACCAAGGAGGCGGTACAGAAGAGAGAACCAGTCCCTTCTGAATCAGATTACTGGGGTACAGCTGGTGTTCAAATTTTCATTAGGAAGGAGATCATTGCTCTAGACATCAGTCTTAATTGTTGAGTTAATTGCTTCTATTCAAAACAGTTCATTTGAAATCAGTTTTTGGAAACCACTGTATCCGTGTTAAGGAACTACCTTCCATGCTCAGCAGGTGTGGTTTTCCTCCCATTTAAGTCAGTGTACAAGGGAAAAGAACTGGCAGGCCAGGGTTGGAAAAATGATGCTTCCCCCCCCCCCAATGTGTTGGTGAATTGCATGGTGGGGGTTAATGGGAATTCCAGTAAAAAAAAATAATCTGGAGGCTCCACATTCTCCATCTGCAAATGGGGCAAATACAACCCACCCTCCCTGGAAACTAGGACATCTTATCATTGGGAAGGTGTGGGATATATATTCTATATGAAATGACTGTTGGAGCTACCTTTAACTATCCTAAGAATGCTGATGTTGTAAATGTTTATAGATAATATTAACTATTAACAACTAACAGGTGGAGCAACCTCTTCTATTTTTTCTTGATTAAATTGTGGTTTTTAACCCAGCCTTGAAAGCAAAAGTCTTAGAAGTACATGCCAGGTATGCTCAGCTTTCCAGGTATAATCTCTCCATCCTTTTATCTGGAACTTTCCGGTGGTATCTCAGAACATCCTTCAGAAGCAATCGTCCCCTGGATGCTTTATCAATCTTGATCCTCCAGTGTACCAATAATTTGCTCACTGCTTTGCTTTGTTTGTAGAAGTCCAGGCCAAACCTATACATCAGCCCCAGCTTCTCATGGTCCAGCTCCATACCCAGGCTACAGCGAAGCCCCAGCTCCTGCTTCAAAACCCAGAGTTGTCACCACAGCCAGTATAAGGCCCTCAGTCTATCAACCAGGTAAGGTAATTCCAAACAGCTAAAAAGGGAGTGTTCTTTAAACGACGGACACGTGGGCATCCCTTGTTATTCAGTCATTCAGAGCTAAGCAAAAAAACAGCAACTCACACTGTAAGAAAAAGAAGACACAGCTCTGGTATATATATATATGATTTTTTTTCATGTTTTTTTAGATAATTAGATTTATACCAGTGTCGGGTAGTGGCTAAGATGTTGGACTGGGGTTCAAATGTTTCTGCTGAGCCATTAAACACACTGGGTGACCTTAGGTTGTTCAGCATTGCTTAGATAGAACTGCCTCACAGGGTTGGTATGCAGATATTACTGGGAAAGAGGAGAGCCATTGGGGCCATCTTGAGTTTGTTGGAGGAAAGGCAAGATATGAACAGAATAAATAAATAAATAACTTAAAGATATAGTCCAAAAAAAGCAGACTAAATGTTGGACTAACTGAATAAGGCCTAAATGCCATTTCTACACTGTAAAAGGTGCTCATTTTTCTGCCACAGTGAATTCTGTGTGGGGCAGCTGAGAACATGGCTGGGGATACAGAGATGTCTTGGTGTGGGGGTAGATGTTGCTTGCAGGCCACATATTATCCACCTCTGGCTTGAAGAATTCTTTAAAAAGTGAGTGGGTGTACCATTTAATTGTAATTTAATTAAAGGTTCCTTCGGAGGGAACTAGAATCAGGAACATAGAAAACTGCCTTCTTCCAAGGCAGACCATCTATTTTGCACTGTTTACACTGAACAGCCACACATCCCTCTCAGATTTTGTACTGTTAGTAAAGCACTTCACTCCTCCTACCTTCCACTGTCTGTCTGTCTGTCTGTGTTACATGTGTGTGCACACGCGCAAATACACACTTGTCAAGTCAATTCTAACAAGAGTACTCGGAAGTAGTTCATCATTCCCTTCTTCTGGGGGCATCTTGGGACTGTGCAGCTTGCCCACATAGTCTCTTTCTTTTGGGATGCACAGTGGGGAATTGAACTCCCAGCTTCTGGCTCTGTTGCCAGATACCTAACTCTCTGAGCTATCCAGCCAGCACCATTCATTTACCAAATAAATAAAAGAGTGCTTATACTGGTTAGTTCAATCTCCTTTTATTATACATTTTTAAACCTTTGCCTCCTCATGCCTTGGGAACCAATGGGCTTTTTCCAAAATCAGTTCATAAGCATTAGATGCAGGATTTTATGGGAGAAGGGAGCCTATCTGAGGAAGCTGGCTGTGGTTTGCAAAACCTCATGCCAAACAAAATGTGTTAGTCTTCAATGTACCACAAGATTCTTTATTGTATATGAAAGACTGCAAATTTCAGTTTCCCAGTCCGGTCACCAGGCGGCAGGATATCCTTGTTCTTGCCTAGTGTTTCCCCAGCACTTTGAGAAGTATATGCAGACTGTGGTTTAAACTTCCAGTCAGCAGCATAAGACAGCCAATTCAGACACATACTGGCACTCACTTGGTTACTGTATTGTCTCAGGCATGGACGAGGGTCCTTCATCTGGATGTTAAGGCCTGCTCTACACACGCAGTAGAATGAGGTGGTAATGAAGTGGCATGATATTGAACCAGTGGAAATGACATCATATGAGAGTGCATAAGCAACGATCCATTTATTTTATATTCCCATATATAAAAAACAAAAACCCCAGAGCAGTCTCTGAAAGTAGAAAACAAACACAGGAGGAAACAGTTTGGGCTACCATCCTTCCCACAGATGTGATGGGTCCTTTATTTATATGCAACATTCAAAATGGCATCTTCCCCCATCCCTTCCCAGCACTTCATTCTGCGGTACTTGTCAACTTCCACGTGAAGGGAAACAACCCCTCCCTCCCCCCATTCTCATCATTTTTGAATAAATACAGTTATTTCTTATGGCAGTAAATGAGGCTGCAATTAGTTTTTTTAAAATCTAAAACATACCTTGGAGGGAATCCCATCACACATTGCAAGGTTTACATCTCAGTACATAGGTTTCCCTCTCTCCATGTTGCTCTTAATGTTGGGCGTGAAGGCTATCCAGGTGCTAAACACTGAGGAGCAACTTCAAGACTCCTCCCTGCTCTCCCTTCTTGAATGTCTTATTTTTTTTTATTTTAAACTAGGCTTGAAGTCAACATTTCTGCAAGCAGAAGACTCCATCCAGTTTATATTCAGCTTCAGAAACACTGCCCTAACATATATGAAGAATATAATAAGAGATACAAATAATGTCATGTTTAAATAAGCAGCCACTTATTCTGGAACAGGGAGAAAAATAGAAACTCTACCAACACAAGAAATCGCTTTTGTTTAATTACAGAGTGCCAGAGGTGGGAGGCTTTTGAACTTAACAATTAGAGATGAAATATTGCCCTCTAATTTTGACTGACTTAATAAATACCATAAGACAGAAATAGTAGCACTCTCGGGCTTAAGGTGATTGTGTGGTGGGAAATTTGATTCAGAGATCTTTAAATGTCATTATTTTTGCATTAAAAAGAAGAAGCCCAGAACTAAGGTGGGGGGAGTGGCTGTTTGTGAGGCAGTGATACCATATGGAATTCCATATCTGTAGTAAAACAGCAGGGGGGGGGGGAGATAAAAAATAGTTCTAATACAGAATATAAGGAAGACATAATCAAATTTTAAGTTCCATCTAAGTTACAATTCCACCAGAGGAGATCTCTAAGACATCCTTCATATTAAGAGGGAGATTGAAAGCCAGTTATTTGAGGTCTTTAGAAATATGGTCTATGGTGTCACACTCTAACCATACAATCATAGAATTTTAGATGTGCCACCCCCACCCCAACCCTTCAATCTCAAAGTTTGGGAGAAACTAATTTTCCTAATGAGTTACTTTCAATGGAGTGAACTGGAATGAGGTTACTTTTTTGCCTGTAATGCTCATGGCTACAATTCACTACTTTTCTGTCGAAACAGAACAGTGTATCTGTCCCTTACACCTTACTGGCATCAGGGGAGATGTTTTGCCTGAATAGTGAGAAGAAGAAGGATCAGAAGGGTGGGTCATTTTGGAAGGGTTGCCTGGCCCCTCCTCTTTCTGCGGATGAGATGTTGTGCCACAAGGAAGAATGCAGGACAGGTTCAGGATTGAACAAGATAGCAAGGGAAGTGAATTGCTCCAGGGAGACATTGAGAGGGCAACTACATTGGCCATTTACCCCACAATTTGCATTGGATGAATTTGAATTGAAACCTGGCATGTACACGATGCAAAGCTCAATGTGAAGAAGCTGCAGTGGAATATCTCTTTCAAGTACAGAACCATCTTTTTTTCTATTCAGCTGCTGAAGTGGTTTAAATTGGCTCTTATCGGTCTCACACAGCTTTGTCTGCTTTCTGCCCAGTGTGATCACCTGATCTGATGCAGAGGGTTGCTTGTGGGGATATCAGTTCCCCTCAACCAAACACTTCTTGGTCTAGGGCATTTTGGTGCAAAGTGTGAAACATCAAGTGTAAACTGCAAAGGCCTCACATGGCATGTTGGAGCTGTCACAGCAATCCATCTCATCTTGTTGGAGACACAGTACGTGGCTCTTCCTCACTCCTTTAATTCAAAGTGCTCTGGTTTCTTTTGCTTCACTCTGGAACAGAATCTGTTTTGGACCAGATGTAGCTTATGTAGTTGGAGCTCTCTGCAAACCAAGGTCTCTACTGACTTTTGCAAATTGTTGTCTGGATGGCTACAGTGATTTCACCCAAGGAAACCCAATTTGATAAATTGCAAATCATAGTGGATCAAATAATATACCCCCCTCCCGTGTAATTGTACCCTGAGAGAGAATTGGAGACAAGGAGAGAAGTTTCCTGTAGGCTTCCCAAATGAAATAGACCTTTTTCCCACTGTGAGCAATTTCCATTTGCATCCTCACCGGGCATTTTCCCCAGGATGATGTGGAAGGGTCCTTTAGGTTTTCTCCTTTTCTCTCTCCCCAGTCTCCCTCCTTTCCATCTCCTCATCTGGGTCTGAGGAAATGGATTGTAACCCATGAAAGCTCACACTGAAATAAATCTGTTAGTTGTCAAGATGCCACAATACTTTTGCTTTGCTTTTTCTTTAATCCAAAGCAAATGACAAAAGGATAGCCCTAAGTTCTTAACCCCTAAATGTCTGATGTGAGAACAATAAATCCTGCTTTACACACTGTGAGTAGTAAGGCATTCCCTTTGAATTTAATAGAATATACTTCCATGTAGTCTTAGTAGGAGAAAATACATTACAAAGCCTTTCTAGAACACAAGACAGTGTGTTGTGAAGGCTGTGTGTGTTTTGCTCAGCTAGCAATACCTTCTTGTCAACTTGAGGTTTGCAGGGTAACACAGATCAACTTTATAATTTTTGCTTCACCAATGCAGTGGTGCTAATGTGTTCATTTGAGCAGTGGGATGAATTACTTTTCCCCAGCCTACAGTAATGCTGATGATAACTGCTCAATGCAAGCAAAGTAATCAATAACATATGAGATTGTATTTAAAAGCCATGTTCCAGGCTCTGGCTCAATGGAAGATCTACAATGTAGTGTGCCACTAGATTCCCTGTGGCAGACAGCCTCTCAGCTTTTCCTAAACCACCTGCAACAAAGAAGGAATCATCAAGGAAACAGGTCAATCCTTGGAGCACAGACTTCTCACAGAACTAGTTACAATATTTAAGTTTTGTGGTCAATACCAAGCTGCAGAGGATTATTACAGTTCCAGCAAACTGTGATAACTTTCCTGCACAGGATTTACCTAGAAAGGACAGAAGAATCACTAATCTGTGCAAGATTGTTATAATTCTTGACCTCTTTCCTGTAGGATTCACTAGGACAAACATTAAGCTGCACAGAATTTGGCAATTTCCTGTTCAATGGGGGCGGGGGGAGGAAAAGGGGACAGGGTCTCATCTTTGTAAGAAGCCAGGAAATACTGATGATGCAAGCAGAAGTCTCAATAGGGGCAGACTCAGAAAATCACTGAGAACAATAATTTTTGATTGTCATCATATCCTTATTCAGAGGCAACTTGGCTCTGAAAACCAACTCCAGGGACACTAAGTGATATAGAATCATGGGATAATTGGGTTGGAAGGGGCCTATGAGACCATCAAGTCCAACTACCTGCTCAATGCAGGAGTCCAAATCAAAGTTGATCTGACAGACGGTTGTCCAATTTTCTCTTGAATGCTTCTAGCGTTGGAGCACTCACTACCTCCCAAGGTAATTGCTTCCATTATCATACTGCTCTAACAGTTATGGCATTTTTTTCCTGATTTTTCACAAAATCTGACTTCCTGTAACTTGAGCCCATTATTCTGTGTCCTGCACTCTGGGATGATAGAGAACAGATCCTGCCCCTCCTCTGTATGACTATGTTTCAAGTATTTGAAAACTGCTATCATATCTCCCCTCAGTCTTCTTTTCTCAAGGCTAAACATGTCCAGTTCTTTCAGTCTTTCCTCAGAGAGCAAGATTTCCAGTCCCGATCAGCCTTGTTGCCCTTGTCTGAACATATTCCAGTTTGTTTGATGTACAGCTGTTGGTGTTGTATCCTGCTTCTGAGGCTCCCAGAGAAATGGCTTGCTTTGATTGGAAACAGTCCCTTCAATGCACACCTGTAGAATGAAACTGTATAGTGCAATCAGGGCTGTCCCAAGACATTTTGCTGCCTGAGTCAGAGGATAGAATGGCACCCACCTACCTACATGCACCCTCTGCATAGCAGTACCCATGTGCATTGGCATTTCAGTCTTACCTCAACATTGATGATGAAACAGTACCTTCCATATACTTGATAGGGTCAGGCTAACTTTAGACATTTGGGTTCTACAAAGGGTTAATGACTGGTGGCTGATTTTACCCTGCATGCACAATAACAGCTGTTTGTGAATGGAGGCATTATAAGAAGCCAGCATATCAGAGACCAACACAATGGCGGCATTCTCAAAAAACAGCTGAATTTCAAGAGATCCCATATAGCAGCCCTATAGATCAGTAAAAAGTGAGGGGCTAGGGCAAGGAGAGTTCAGTAAGCCACTGAACAATACCCCAGCTGTTCTGTGGAGAAGCTCTGGGGAATTTAATTGCTGCCACCAGATATGATGAAACCAAGGCTGTTGAGGGTAAGGAAACAAGCTGTCTTGGAAAGGAATCAGGAACAAGTCTATAAGGAAGGGAGAAGAAAGGTGGAGGTGATGGGGGAAAGATGTTCCCAAAGCTTTCAGTACAAGTAAAGGGACATTACAGGGGGAGTCAGGAAGGAAGCAGCACAATAATAATGGAGGTGAAATACTTGCCATTCCATGGGGAGTATCTGCACCTGTTTTCTCTTCCAAAGTGCAGTGCGAGCGGGTTGCAAGCCTGTCTGGTTTGTGTGTGAGGAGATTTGCCAAGATACTTCCTTTTTCAGGAGAAAAAATAAATCAGTTTTGTTGCAACAAAACGCCACAAATTACACCTCCAGCTAAGAAAGAAAGAGGAAGTTAAACTAAAATAAAGGCATCCATATCCTTAATCCTTTTCTTATTGCTAGCTGTAGGTTCATGTTAGGAATATAAGTCTTCAGATATTTTGGTCTTGCAGGAAAAAAATGAAGACATTAAAAAGTATTCTTCCGTTGAGTGAGGTTAAAAGAGTTTTTGAGCATTTTTTTCACATTTTGAAATTTGTTTAAACAAGATTTGTGGCGGTGTTTCTGCAAAACCTTGTATTTTGTACGAAAAACATGTATTTTGTGTAGAATATCGTTTTTAACTATAGTTTTTAACTAGTTTTTAACTACACATTTTAAAACAAAACACAGGCTTCTCTTGCAAAACCCACAGCACAAACAATGCAGGTATTCTGCTGATGTTGAAAGAAGACAGTGCTGGTCCTTTCGTTTTTGTGCAGGAGTGAAAAATCTCATAGCTGTGAGTTTGAGAACATTTGTGACTTGTTCCATGAGTACAGGCACACAAGCATGTTTAGATTTGCAGGTCCTCATGACTCAGGGCCCTTCTGCAGATTTGGCACTATATCCTGAACATGGCAGGATAAAGGAGTTTTTTCAAAGGAACTTATGTACACCCAGCCTTCCCCAAGCTGATGTTCTCCTTGGGCATTAGACCACGGTTCCCATTACCCCCAGCTTTTCAGAAGAAGTGGATGTGCAGTAAGATTCCACACATCAAATATATTTCTTCTGTATTACTGTACGTATGTGCCATCAAGTTGGAGCTGACTGATAGCGACCTTAATATGGCTTTCAAGGTAACTCAAGGAGTGGTTTTACCCATGCCATCCATACCCGTGAGTTTCCATGGCCAAGAAAGGATTCTAACCCAAGTCTCCTGAGTCCTAGTCCGTCACTCTATCCACTATACTACATATTTCTACATGTGATTATGTCCCCCTGTTGTTTCCTTCTGAATGGAAGATAATTGTTGAGTGTTGCTGTAAAACACAGTATAAAGAGATACTAGATCATGTATTTTATGGGTTCTTTGTCTCCAAAGAAAGAGAATGAGCTGATACCCTTGAATCTGCTATAATACCTGGTTTATGATAATAGATTTTCTCAGTAATTAGGGCCATCTGAGGCAGTTGTGGCTTGAAGGAGAAGATTCTGATAAATAACTGTGCTTTGCAAGAGCAAAGATAATGGTGGTGAAATGAAAGCTGGTTTCATTTTCTTGCAACAGCTCCAGCACCGGCTCCTGCACCAGCACCGGCTCCAGCACCTATGTCTATGCATACTTACACTCCAGCCCAAGCAGAGCCTTCAAGCCGTCCTCCCTGGGTAACAGATGACTCATTCTCCCAGAAATTTGCTCCTGGGAAAACTACCACTACAGTCACTAAGCATATCTTGCCTCGGGGAGCTCCAGTCCCACCACCACCTGCCTCTGCTACAGCTTACACACCTCCATCGATTCCTGCCTCATCCCAAGCTCCTGCTGTTGCCCGGGGAACCATTCAAAGGGCTGAGCGCTTCCCAGCCAGCAGCCGAACTCCACTGTGCGGACACTGTAACAGCATAATCAGGTAAAGCTCTGTGGGGTCTTCCTGAGGCAGAAGGAGAAAGAGAAAGTATTTCATGGCAAAATAAGACTGAAAGGTTTCAGATGGCCCTCTGGGATTCTTTGCAAACTCAGCCAGAATTTATCAGTGAAAAGTTCGATAATGATGGACCCACTGCCTTAGAGGACAGCTGGATTTTCTGACCAATCTTCGCCTGCAATTGTCATCCTATGGAGAGTGCTAGCCATATTTTTGTCCCATGTGAGACAGTGATTAAGACCTACCTGCTTGGGCAGTGCCCAGTGTCAATAAATTGTCAAGTTGGATGTGCCCCAAAGTGTCCAGTAAAGTAGAAGGATAGTGTTGCAATCCTCATCTTCTCCTGGACAGAGCTTAGAAACACTACTTTTTAAGGAGTACAATTGTTCTAGTCCACAACCAACATGTCCTAGGCCCATACTGGCTGCAGGATTCCAAACCTTTTTGGAATTTTGGAAATGTATCATTTTCAAGGTGTATTTCCAAACTATGGCGATACTGCATTTGGCTCTCCTAGAGCCAAGAGGTTGGCCCGTAAGGGAAAAGATTGGTGGACTAGATGGAGCATTGGTCTGGCTCTCCTCATGTTCTTACTATCATTTCATGGCCAGGGAACAGAGATTCCTGAGGAAGTGAACAGATGTGGAAAGTGTTTTCAGAAGACTACAAGTTGAGGAACTTTTCAGTAAGATTTATTCAGGTCCTGGAACTGTCCTACAAGGGTTTCCCTGCCCCCCTCCACAATTGTCCTAGTAAATATAACATTTCCAGATTTATTTTTTAATGTACCAAGGAGTTCCTTATTTGGCTTTGTTTTCAGTCTTAACAGTGCTGCTTTGCGTCAGAGATTCTGTTCGCTGTTTTTGCCAACAGAATCCCTGCCTCTTTGACTCTAGATATTTTAGGAAATTAGAAGGATGTTATCAGAGTAAAGTCAGAAGAGGAGAAAAGAAGAGAAAGAGAATAATTGCTGGAGAACCGTGTACATATTATTATTACTCCTTTTGGAGAGTCGGGAAATAAGAGCATACATATCATGATAACTCAGTAGGAACTTCTCACCTTCTACCCCAACCTTCTCCAACATAGTATCCTCCAGATGTATTTGATTACAACTCCCACTATCCCCAGCCAGCTTGGACATTGTTAGTGATTATGAGAGCTGTAGTCCAGCATTTCTGCAGGATGCTGTGTTGCTCTCCCTTATTCTTACTTAGTTTTCAGAACTGGTGTATATTGAAGAAAAATGTAATCCGGGTCATAAAGACAATTACTATGAGATCACTTGAGATGGTTGGACAGTGTCATCGAAGCTACCAACATGAATTTGACCCAACTCCGGGAGGCAGTGGAAGACAGGAGGGCCTGGCGTGCTCTGGTCCATGGGGTCATGAAGAGTCGGACACGACTTAACGACTAAACAACAACAACATGAGATCAGTGGAAGTGTATGAAGTAGGATAATCATATTCTAGTCAAAGCTGGGGGACATTACCTTTTGGGCTACAACTTCCCAAATCCTCTGTTTAACATGGCCACCATTCTGGCTAGTGGTTCCTGGGATCTCTTGCCCAAAAGGTGGCTTTTCTAAGCTGTGGTCCCAAGGTGTCTGATTTCTCTGGTCCCATTTGTCTCCTGGTCCTCTATGTATTTCTTTATCGTCTACAGATTCCTCTTTCCCAAAGGCTGAATGCAAAGAAACAGAAAGGACAACCCCTGTTGCTTAGCACAGTAAATTATAGTAGAGTAGGGCCATTGAATCAATGGATATTTGTGGGAACTCTTCCGTAAGTTCCATTGATCCAAATGGCCTACTCTAACTGTGGCTTATCACACTAACATGAATAACATGGTTACTCTGGAAAATAATTCTCAAACTTTATAGTTGTCAGACTAAACTTTCTAGGATACATTAGGAAAAGAAGCCACAAAGGTTCAAGTGGCACACAATGAATGCAAATTTGTGACATCATTCTCTCTTGAGTGTTTCCAACCTTTTGGACATTGCTGTCCTGTAATTAAATTGATGGTTCAATTTTATAGGGGACCTTTCCTGGTAGCCATGGGTCGTTCTTGGCATCCAGAGGAATTCAACTGTGCCTACTGTAAGACATCCCTGGCTGATGTATGCTTTGTTGAAGAACAGAACACTGTGTACTGTGAGCGCTGCTATGAACAGTTCTTTGCCCCAACCTGTGCCAGATGTCATACCAAGATCATGGGGGTAAGTCCACCAGCAAACACAGCAAAATGCCATTAAGAGGCATGTGTTCTGACAGACTTAAGCCTACAATTTAGGGCAGCCATTCTCAATGGGAGCCATATGGCCTACTGAGGGGCCCTGGCACATTTGAAGGGGGCCACTGACTGGAAACAATTCTTCACACACCACCTTATAAGGTTCATTATGTGACTCATACAATCCTGATTTGGCCTATATTTCTTTCATCTTGTGTTAATAGCCATGGCCAGAAAAAGAAAAAAAGATTGAAAATGACTGATCTAGAGCTATATGAGGGGTTAAATATCTATAGGCCTCCAGATATTTTCCAGCTCCAAATCCCACTCAGTACAGCAATGATCAGCAATGATGGTCATTGTAATGTAACAACATCTGGAAAGCTACACTTCTTCAGCCAAGTGATCATAAATTGGACTGTGGCCTAATGTTCACACAATCTGATGCTCAAGAACTGAGAATCAGTGTCACTGTCATGGGTTCCATTGAGTGCAGCTTCTGATCAGGTTGTAGGTAGCACACATGCTATCCATTTACATTGTTTGTTTGTTTGTTTGTTTGTTTAACATACAAACTGCCCAATTAGTGCTGGGCACTACTCTGGGCAGGTAACAGTCAAAACTAGAGATGGGGACAAATTAAAAAAATGGCAATTCGTTTTGATCCGTTATTCATCAAGGTTAACGGATCAACGAATACGAATATATGAATATTCTTTGACGAATCGACGAATCGATCCGTCGATTCATCTGCACTTTAAACAGCTATAACACTGACCCCCGACGACCTGGAGACACCAAATTTGCAGGGAAGCTTCCTCAGATGCTTTTCTACAACTCCTGAAGGTGTGGTGAACACTGGATCACGGACCCCCGAGTTATATAGTCACAAAGAGGACTCCCCTAGGAAAGCTCCCCCCAGGTACTTAGAGAATCCAGAATCACAACGGACCTTCCTATGTCTTTCCCCAACACGCCTGCCAACTTTGGTGAAGATTGGATATCGGAAATCCGAGTTACTCACCCACAAATTGGGTCACCCCAGGAGAGTTTACCACATGGCACAGAAGCCCATGGCATTGAGGGAGTTATATTTAGCCCCAGCAGAATGAGAGGTCCCTTTGGCAGAGGCATGCATGAGGCATCGAGTTTGTCTTCAGCTCAGCACAACATTACATTTGCCAGTGAAGTAGAGTTTGCCCTCAGGAGGATTGCAGGCAAGGAGGTATTTGGCAGCACAGCAGGCTTTTTGGCTCCGTCGGGCACTGAGGGAAAAGGCAGCAGGAAAGCAGGCTTTTTTGGCCACATCAGGCACTGAGGTAGTTGGCAGCAGCATAGTACCGTGTCTTGCCCCATTGGGGCACTGAGGCAAAAGGCAGCATAGCAGACTCTGGTCTTCTTCAGCAACATCAGATTTGCTTGCAAAGGAAAGGTTTTTGCCCCCAGGAGGCAACTGAGGTTGCTTGCAACTTCCAACAGCACCAGCAGCACCATCAGATGAACAGGGTCGGTGCTACTAACAGCGGTTAATCCACGGGGCCGCGGGGCTGTCGGAAACAGATCAGCTCTGCAATCTGAAGCCAGGCGATGGGGCGACAAAGATGCTCGTTTAGAACTAGAAAGCTGGGGATTGCTTGCAACTTGGCTGCTGAGACCGCCCGGATATGATAAACATAGCCCTCGGAGGTTTGGGGGGGCTTAGACAGGCCGGCCCCTTTGGCACGGGTTGAAAACCAGACGAGCTCTGCAGTCTGAAGCCGGGTGATGGGGCGATGGGGCCATGCCCGGACAGGCTTTGGGTGAGGCAGAGCAGACAGACCTTTTGGAATGTAGCCCAAGTGGAAGGAGCTGCAGGATTAGGAAATTGTTCAAATGGCCAGCAACGTCGTTGACTTTTTGCCCCATCAGGCACTGAGGACGTTCGCAGCCAGAAAGCAGGCTTTTTGGCCCCATCGGGGCACTGAGGCAAAAGGCAACCGCAGGAGACTCTGGTCTTCTTCTGCAACATCACATTTGCCTGCAAAGTTACTTAAGTTTGTCCCCAGGAGGCAACTGAGGTTGTCAAAGCAGCAGCAACAGCAGGAGAATAGGGTCCGACTGCAAGGTGCTACTAATGGCGGTTAATCAGGGTGGCCCCTGGGCTTCTTGAGCGGAAGATCAGCAGTTCAAATCCATGCAATGGGGTGACCTGAGCTCTTGTCCCTTGTTCCTGCTTCTGCCTACCTACTGAGTTAAACTGCTGCTGAGCCACTAGGCTTGTTGATTGGAAGGTCTGCCAACCTACTCAGGCAGTAGCCTGAGTGGACTTTGGACCACCGTGTTGGCATGAGACGGCCGGACAGGCATTGGGTGGAGCAGAGCCCGGCCCTCTTGGCACGGCAATGCCTGGACAGGCTTGGGGGGGGGGCGGGCAGAGGAAAAGGAAGAGGCAGAGGCAAAAGGAAGGAAGCAAAAGGAAAGAAGACTCTTATCTTCTTCAGCGCAAAGGTAGTTCAGTTTGTCCCCAGGAGGCAACTGAGGTTGCACAACTGCAGCAACAACAGCAGATGAATAGGGTCCAAGGTGCTACTAACGTAACAACGGTTAATCCACGGGGCCGCTGGTGAGCTGAGCTCCCGTAGTTTATTCCAAGTTCTCCCTACCTACTGAGGTGTAGAATAGCTAGGAAGCTGGAATGAACAGTCTGCCAGTTTTGGGTGGGCCTGAGACAGGCCCTCTTTGGCACAGGGGATGCCCAGACAGGCTTGGGGGGTTTGAGACAGGCCTGGTTGGCGCTTGGATGCCCAGACAGGCTTGAAAGCAGACTCTTGCCTTCGTTGGGAACATCACATTTGCCTGCATAGTTAAGTTTGCCCCCAGGAGGCAACTGAGGTTGCACAACAACAGCAACAAGAGATGAATAGGGTGGTGCTACTAACGTAACGGTGGTTAATCCACGGGGCCGCTGGGCTTCTCGAGCGGAAGATCAAATCCATGCAATGGGGTGAGCTGAGCTCCCGTAGTTTGTTCCAGGTTCTGCCTACCTGAGGCAGTAGGAAGCTGGAATGAACAGCCAGGAATTAGGAATGAAGCCCGAGTGGACTTTGGAGCACTAATGTAGCCCTTTGAATAAGCAGGCCGGCAGGCCGGAAAGAACTTGGCCCGATGAGGCATCTTCACCCAGCAGTCAAGATTTGGAAGGTCCTTGGCCCGATTCTTGGCACAGAATCAGCACCAGGCAAGCCCAAGGCAGCTGGAGAGGGATGCAGGATTTGGGGCCAACATGGCCCAAGGAGGCTGGAATTGATGCCCGGTGAGGTGGGGGGGGATGCTCCACAGGTTGCACATAGCAGCAACATAGACTGTGGGACTACAGGTTAAACCGCTGAGCCACTGGGCTTGTCCATCAGAAGGTCAGCACTGCAGTTTGGATCCGTGCGACGGGGTGAGCTACGTCCTGTTGCCTTTCACCCAGCTTCTGCGAGCCTTCTGGGGCAGTAGAGAAGGCTAGGAGACTGGAATGAACAGGCATGAATAATTGGAATGAAGCCCAAGGAGGCTGGAATCATGAAATACGTATAAATATGCATTTCTGAGATTTTTCAGAATAAATGAATCAGCGGATACTGATTCTGGAGATAGGGAGGAACATGTCACACACAGCACATCTCAGGAGGAGGGAGCACATTGGTCAGGTTTGGGTGGGGCTGAACCTGGCCCTCTTGTCACGGGGACGCCCGAGGAGGGTAGGACGCTGAAGTCAGCAAGCAGCATTTGAGAATCAAGCCTGAGGAAGTTGGAATGAGCACGCAGGCCTTTTGGAAGTGGAAGGAGCTGCAGGACTCGGAAAGTTGTCAAGTAGCCAGCAACGTAGACTTTTGGAGTGGACCCATTGGGCACTGAGGAAGTTGGCAGCAAGGTAGATAGTGGTGCTGCGGGTTAAACTGCAGTGCTGAGCCACTGGGCTTGTTATAGGTGCTGTTCTTGTTGTTGTTGTCCATCTTGGTACAGGGGACGCCTGGACAGGCTTGGGGGGGCAGACCCCGGGTCTCGGGGAATCAGTAGCACCAACAGGAGAAAAGGGTCGAAGCCTAGGTGCTACTAACGACGGTTAATCTGCGGGGCTGTTGGAAACAGATCAGCTCTGCAATCTGAAGCCGGGCGATGGGGCGATGCCCGGACAGGCTTTGGGTGGGTCTGAGACAGGCCTAGGAGACTCACCTGTCACTCACCACCAATGTCTAACTAGACTTGCTGACAACCTTCAAAGAAACAAAGATGCTTGTTTAGAACTAGAAAGCTGGGGATTGCAACTTGGCTGCTGAGACCACACGGATATGATAAAGATAGCCCTCGGAGGTTTTGGGGGGCTGAGACAGGCTGGCCCTCTTGGCACGTTCGGGATGGGGACAGACTTTGCGTGTGCCAAGAGAGGGTTGGCTGCCACTCTAGTCATATCCAGGAGTGCCGGGACAGGCTCTGGGTGTGCCAAGAGGGTTGTCTGGCCCTCTTGTCACATTCAGTGGTGCCGGGACAGGCTCTGGGTGTGCCAAGAGAGGGTTTAGGCTTGGATGCCAAGAGGGCCAGCCTGGGTCTAGCCCACCCAAAGGCTGTCTACGTGTCACCCCATCACCAAATCGCCTGGCTTCAGATTGCAGAGCTGATCTGGTTTAACCCGTGCCAGGCAGGAGTTCTGCAAAACTTAGCCCGCCGGGAGTATGTAACCCAGCAGGCAGGCAGGGAGGCAGAAGGTGGAACAAACTTAGCCCAACGGGGCTACGTAACCCAGCAGGCAGGGAGGGAGGCAGAAGGTGGAACAAACTTAGCCCAATGGGGCTACGTAACCCAGCAGGCAGTCAGGGAGGCAGAAGGTGGAACAAACTTAGCCCGCCAGGACTGCGCAACCCAGCAGGCCGTCAGGGAGGCAGAACGTGGAACAAACGTAGCCCGCCAGGACTACGTAACCCAGCAGGCATTCAGGGAGGCAGAAGGTGGAACAAACTTGGAAACAGCAGCAGGCAGGAGTTCTACAAAAATTGGCCCGCTGGGCTGACGTGACCCAGCAGGCAGCAGTTTGTTGGTGTGGGGCCAACTCCAAAAGTTTGATATGGCGTATTGCCTCTCCAGAAGCTTGGAGTCAGTTCTGGATAATGAAGCTTCCAAGAGCACTCTGTTAGGGAAAACAAATCTTGGAGCCCAAGATAACAAGTTACACAGAGTCACTTATCTGTGTCACATCTGCGATGTTCCCGTCGCCCCACGCAAGCATTGTGCCCCCAACGCCCTGCGAACCTCAGTGGAGAGCTCCGTTCTCCACTCCTCAAGGTCTGAGGTGTGTGCTGCCAAGCCCCCCTTGATTCGAGGATCACACAGGCAGGCCATGCAGTAAGCTCTGTCGTTGTAGACAGGATGGAGTCACTTCTGCATGCCTGCCTGCAACCTCTTCACCAAAGCCCTGGTCCATGGAAGGAGGGGAGATCCTGGTGCCACAGCAGTCCCCAGGGACCGATCGAGGGCATGAATCAGGGGGATGACCTGCCCCAGGCTTGCCGTATAATCACACAAGATGTCCGTGGTTTCCAGGAAGGGCTTGAGCACCTCCACCATCTGGGAGAGGGCCAGCCAATCCGTGGCACTGATGCCCACCTCTCTCCCCCCGGGCAGAATGAGCATGGAGGACATGATGTCCTCCAAAACGGCCTTCTGCTCCACCAGGCGGGACACCATCGTGTAGGTGGAGTTCCACCTGGTGGGCAGGTCTGTCAGGAGAACGTGTGTCTCCTGACCCAACTCCTCCTGCCTCTCACGCAGCCGGCGGGCGGCTTTCAGGCTGCGGGAGAAGTGGCCCACCAGTTGGCGGCATTGCTCCAGGACTGCCCGCGTCTCCCGGGTGCCTGCGTCCCACACTAGCTTGACATGGCTGCCCAAGCTGAGGGCATCGTGCACCACAAGGTGTACCTCCCCCTCCAGTGCCCACTCCTGCAGCACAGACAGGAACTCATCGGTGATGTTCCTCCCTGTCACCTGAGCTTCCATGTGCCGCGCCTGCAGTAGAACGGACCTGTAGCCTGGGGGCAGGGCAAGGGCCTCCCCCTGCGGCCCTGTCGCCGATGCCCTGCCACTACTCAAGTCCTCTGGCTGCCACCAGTGCGCTGTGAGCGAGAGGTAGTCGTGCTGACCTCCGCTCCACAGGTCCGCTGTTAAGTGCACCTTGCGCTCCTGTAGCCGTGAAAAATGGTCACGGACCACCTCCCTCACAGAGTCATAGAGCGAGGGCAGCACTCTAGAACTGAGAGTTCTCCGTGAGGGAAGGTCGTACCAGGGGGCAAAAAAATGCAGCAACCGGCGGAAGGCTTGGGATTCCACAATAGACAGTGGAAGTCCGAGCAGGGCGATCGTCTTGGCGACAAATCAAGTGGCCGCCTGCTGGGCCTTGCCCTTCGACCGCCGGCTGAGGGTCATGGTGGACCCAACGGGTGCCACTTCATGGGGCATGGCCTGCCTCATGCTCCCGGCCCCAGAAACCCCTGTGGCTACCCTTTTGAAAGGAGGCGCCTCCTCCTGCCTCCCTTCTGCCTCCCCTGGAGCTGCTCTTTTCCCTCTCCCAGACGGCGCGGACGAAGTGCCTTCCCTGGACAGGAGCCTTGGGTGGTGCCTCTCCAGATGTTGGCGGAGGGCGGTGGAGGACAGATGCCTTGGGGTCTGACCCCCTCCGGACCACCCCAAGGCAGGTATTGCAGCGTGCCAGCCATGGGTCATCGCTGAGCGCCGTGAAATGATCCCACATGACCCCTCTGCCATGTTTGCCCAAACGAGGACCCACTGCCTGCCCCTGACTGCTGGCCTGGGAAGAACTCTGTGTCCCAGGGGTGCTGCTGGTCTGGGAGGAGGGAACAGATGACTCTGGGGACACCGGGGGGGGGGCTGTGAAGCCTGCCCTGCCATTACTGGTTCCAAATCGGACTGGGGATCTTCGGAAACCAGTAACTCCTCAGATTCCTCTAGGAAGAGGAGCGGCAGTTCTTTTGGCACCTCTGGAAGCTTTGGTTCCATGCCTGCCTGCAAGGCCACTGGAGGAGGGACAGTGGCACTGGTTATCATAGACGTGGTTGTGCACGTGGTGGTTGTGATGACAGTGCTGCTACCTAGCCTGCGTAGCTTCACAGCCTTCTTCCCCTTGGATTGCCCCTGAAGAAATCCCTTCATTTTCTACTGCCTGCCTAACAAACCAACTAAACAAATAAAGCAATGGAGATTGAGGAAGGAAACTAATAGAGGGTCAGAGAGTGTGTGTAAATTTTATTTTTAGAATGATGATGGTGTAATTCTTTTACTAAAATGTGACCTGCCTGCCTAAACAAAGCCCCCCCCCCCTCAGTATAATGTAATTAGGAAAATTTCCCCCCCGACCCACTGTGGCAGAGAAGCCAAAAAAGTCTAAAAAGAAAAGCCCTGCCAGCTAAGTCTCAGTCAGACACACACACACACACACACACACACACACACACACACACACACACACACACACCCAAATAAGTTTTAGAAGAAAAAGGAATGATGGATCCAGCCACCCACCAAATTCCCTGAGAGACACAAGCCTCCCTAAAATGAACTTTTGAAAACTGAATAATCCTCCCACCTAGACACACACACCCAAATAAGTTTTAGAAGAAAAAGGAATGATGGATCCAGCCACCCACCAAATTCCCTGAGAGACACAAGCCTCCCTAAAATGAACTTTTGAAAACTGAATAATCCTTCCACCTAGACACGCACACACACACACAACCAATTTGGGGAAAGGAAAAAATGATTCTCCTAAAATAAGCTTTTGAAAACTGAATATAAAGGAAAAGAGATTCCACAGTCACACTACGACAGTTCCCCCCCCCCCCCACTGGATGATGCACATACACACATACAAGCCTCCAGGGGGGAAAAAGGTTTGATTGATTTGAATTTGAAATAAAATTAAGCCCTTCTGAAGAAGTAGCCTAAGCTACCTGAAATCCCTCCCCAAATTCCCAGTAAAGTTGATGATGATTGATGAATGATGATGAAAAAGAAAAATATAAGTCTTTGCTTTGCTGCCGCAAAAGCGAAACCGCAAGAGCACCAGCAAGCCAGCGAGCAGCAACTGTTCTCACTCCGGAGAGCACGAACAGAAGTGGGGAACGGCTGGACGGGAAAAGCTTATATGAAGCGTCTGTAAAAGTAGATACACCTTTCAGCAGCGCTATTGGCTGCCAGACATGCCAATCCAGGATCTCTGTCCTGATTGGCCAGAGCTTCGAATTGGCGCCAGCAAGCTCAGAGAGGCCCCCAAAAGGGGTAACGAATATAGACGAATATGAACGGATCGACAAATAAAACCGAGGAAATATTCATCAAGCCATATTTGTCCTGATTTAATATTTTACAAATACGGGTCGACGAATATATGACGAATCGGCTATATTCGTCAGAAAAACTGATCCGTTTTTATATTCGTCCTCATCTCTAGTCAAAACCAAAGCAAATATAATATTTATAACAATAACAAATATAACATGATAAAATCAAATAAAATCAATCAACATAAAAACAAGCAGCATCAGGCAATAGTTGGATGGGCAGCACAAATTTAGCAGAATTTATGGAAGGATGCCCTTGAAGGCTTCTATAAAAAGCCTTTTCTTAAGCAGCTTCTTAAGGTTGGGCAGGAGGGGACCAGGTGCAGCTCGATCAGGAGCCCATTCCAAAGGATGGTGCCACAGCCGAGAAGGCTCAATTTCTGGTGAATGTCCTTCTGGCCTCCCTCAGTGTGGCTACCCATGAGAGCATGGCCTGCAAAGATTGAGTGGCTGAGTTTGATGTTCTTAAGGAAAGGCGCTCCAACAGGTAACAAGGTCTCCAAAATATGAAGGGCTTTGTAGGTAAGAACCAAAACCCTGAATCTGGCCTGGAACATCATAGGTAACCAGTGCGGGTGAGCCAGGACTGAGGAAATGTGGTCAGATTTACTCACACTCAACACCAGCCTGGCAGCTGCATTCTACATCTGCTGTCGTTTCCAGGTCAGTATCAAGGAAAACCCCCCACGTAGAGGGCATTATAGTTGTCTATCTTTGAGATCACCAGCACATGCACCAACTTCTTTAGGGCCCCCTTGTCCAAGTAGGAGTGGAGCTGGGCAATCAGCCACAGTTGGTTGAAGGCTGACCTGGTCATGGCTGCAGTCTGGGAGTCCCATGGAAGAGCCAGATCCAGGAGCACACCCACTTAGGGAAACAATTCGCTAACCTGTCAGAAGGAGCCCCAGAAGAAGAATATCCATCTTATTCAGGTTCCGGTTCAGTCTGTTAGCCTTGGTCCATTCCAGAACGGAGGCCAGGTACTGTTTGAGCACCTGAACGACACCAACTGCAGAAGATGTAAAGGAGAGATAGAGTTGTGTGTCCTCAACATAATGATGGTAATGCACTTCACATCTCCAGATTACTTCTTCCAGTGGCTTAACATAGATGTTAAATAGCATTGGGGAGATTGACAACCTCGGGGCACCCCACAGTTGAGGGTCCAAGGGCCTGACAATCCCTCTCCAAGCTGCACTCTCCGGATTTGGCCATTAAAGAAGGATCAGAGCCAGCTGAGCACCTGCCTTCCTGACCCCCACACCTGAAGGTCTATCCAGGAGGATACCATGGTTGATGGTATCAAAAGCTGCTGGGAGATCCAGGAGTACCAACAGGTTCATTTCTCCCACATTGGCCTCCCTTAAAAGATCATCGTGCAGCACGACCAGTGCTGCCTCAGTACCATAACACAGTCTGAACCAGGACTGGAATGGATCAAGGCAATTCTTCTCCTCCAGGAACATCTGGGCCTGTTCCGCCATCACTCACTCAACTACCTTGCCCATAAAGAGGATATTGGCAACAGGCCTTAAATTGCCCATTTCAGGATAGGCTGTATGAAAGTTTTCTTCAAAGGGGGAAAATAACCCTCAGTGAAGCATTTATGATGTCAACAGCTCAATCCATGGTAACCCCATTGGCTGCTTTTAAAAGCCATGATGGGTAAGGGTTGAGCACAGAAGTGGCAGGTCTGCAGTGTACCAGTACCCTGGACACCTCCTCTGATGTTACAGGTTGAAACTGAACCAGACGGGCAGAGGAATCACAACCAAACTGTCTGTGGAGTCCAGATCACGTTGGATGGCCTCAGTTTTAGATTTTTAAAAACACTGGTGAAATTACCAGGATGAGGCCGTTGCTGACCAGGAATAGTGAGATTACTAGCCACCCAGAAAAGCTCCACTTGCTGGTTTGCAGTCTCACTAGTGATCTTAAAATTTAAGGCCTTTTCCACTGATTTTAAGCCACTGGCATATCTCCTGGTCAGGATCTTAACTGCAACCAGATTATGCTCCAATGGCTCTTTCCTCCACCTACTCTCTAGCCATCTCGTTAACTACATAGCCTGAACCTCCTCCACAAACCAGGGGCAGGTCAAACTCTGAAGCAGAAAGGGTGTTTGGGAGCAATTGTGTCAACAGCTCAAGCCACATTGATATACCATCTACTGACCTGGACTTTGACAAGATTGCCAACCAGATCAGTCAGAAATTTTCCCAAGGCCTTCCAAAACCTATTGGGTTCAAGAAGCCTCTGAGGGAAGACCATTTTCACTGGTCAGTTCTCCCCACAGGAGGAGATGCCGTATTTTTCCGTGTATAAGATGATACTTTTCTCTAAAACATTTAGATTAAAAATTTAGGGTCATCTTATACACGGAAGTAAGGAGGGGGAGGGATCAAAGAGCTTTGATCCCTGCTTTCCCCCTCCACTTTTTGCAAAGAAAAAGTGCTTTCCCCCTCCATTTTCCTTGAAAGAAAGAGCTTTCTGCCTCCACTTTCCTTGCAAGAAAGTGCTTTTCCCCTCCATTTTCCTTGTAAGAAAGAGCTTTTCCCCTCCACTTTCCACACAAGAAAGTGCTTTCTTGCGAGGAAGGTGCTTTCCCCCTCCACTTTCTTCGCAAAAAGTGGAGGGGGAAAGCAGGAATCATCAAAGTGATTCATCAAAGCGATTCCTGCTTTCCCCCTCCACTTTCTTGCGAAGAAAGTGGAGGGGGGAAAGCAAGAATCAAAGAGCTTTGATCCCTGCCTTCCCCCTCCACTTTCTTGCAAAGAAACAAATTCTGGGTTAGAAAAGGGGGGGTGTCTTATACGTGGGGGCGTATTATACACTGAAAAATATGGTAACTGCAGACAAGTTAAATCTCAGCAGGGAGTGATCCAACCATGACAATGGAGAGGAACTAATGTTTGTCACCTTCAAATCACATCCCACCCACGCAGACTAGAACACCAGGTCCAGATTGGGTCCGGCTTTATGTGTGGGACTGATGACATGTTAGGACAGGTTCATGGACTCCTGGGCTCCACCATACGGATTTTTATGTCAACCAATAAGTGACATGTCCCTGGTTGCACCCTGAATTTCATTCCTCTGTGAGCTCCATCACCTAATCTGAGTTTATTTAATAGGTTGTTTTGCATACAGTCATTTAAGTTAATTAAACTAGCTGACAATGAGTCACTAATGAGACGTGTTACTAACATAAATTATGTTGGGCTGCCAGCAATAGTGCAAAGGACAGGATGTCAGATTAAATTACATAATATCTGTGTAATCTAAAATCTGGAAAGAGGAAGCATTTCCCATCACACCATCAGAGCCTTTGAACAATTGCCTGAAATGTAATTAGTTGTTGCCAGACCTGCAATTGATGCATTAAGTTCTCCAAATACATTCACTCCTCCATTTTTCTTTCCACTTAGTTTGTTGACATAGGAATGGAACTATCAAGCTGTTAATTACTTGAATTAGCAGGTCCTGGCCAGGCTGATAAACTGTATGCCAAGTACTGTAGATATGGTGGTCACAGAAATGCTTAGCATTGTTTTTTCTCCCCCCCCCCCTCCTCACACCCCTCTAATTTTGCCAACATGCTGAGGCAGACTAACACAACTACTTATCTGAAAAATGTTGACAAAGTAATTTGTTACCTTATTGTAACACCGTTCATTGTTCCTTTTTTGATACTTTCTGTTGCTTTCTCCCCCCCCTATTTATTTAAGAAAATTTAGGATTGACAAAAATGGCACAACATTTGAAAAATTCCCATCACAATGCTTCTTAAAATACCCCATAATTCCCTTAAAATGTCACTTTTGAAAGAGACAACAGTACTTATTCTACCAATAAATTAATGTTATTCATACTTATCTTGCTACTTTCAACATGTAGCTTCATTATACACATACAGGTTCCACCACCCACCTGTCCCCTGCCCCCCATCAAAGTAACTGGTTGCTCATTATTTCTAAACTTTGGTTAGTTGTGCTTTAAAAAAACAGATGAGTATTCTTTTAAAAAAAAAAATAGTGGAGATGAAGTTACATATAATTTGGCCATTCATGATCTTCATGTGTAATTGTTTGTTCCTTTATTTCTGGCCACTTTGGAGCAGTTTTATCTCTGGCAGTTGTGTGATTTTGTATACTCAGTAGTGTTGTAAACTGTTAACTAATCCTAGGTGCTGTGCATGCACAAATTCCTTCAGTTAAGAAATGTGACTATTTGTGTGGGCTGTTATAATTGTTGTAGACATTATGAAGTACTGTTTGGACCACTGAGGGGCAAAATAAAGACCATGTTTATCATGCTTTCCTTATGTTTTGTCATATATGATTTTAAATTTGCAAATCTGATTGCTGGGGCACTTATCTCTGAAGGGAGTTTACCCTTAGTGTCCCTTTGGTAACAGACAAAAGGGTGCTGGAAGGCCCTTCCATCTTTTCCACCTCACCTTCGTTTTCTTTGCCACAGTTTTAACGTTGTTTTAGTACACTTTATTGTTAATCCAATTAATTACATTTTAACTCTAAGATGCCCTGAGAACATGATCAGAGGACAGCATGTAAATATTTGAGATGAACACAGCAATGGAGTTGTTACATTAAAGTATTTTGAAATACACTTCTTTCCAAGTGTAATTTCAGTGTTTCCCAGAATAAAACTCTAAATCTGGCTAAGACCTATGCCTCATTATTGAAATCTCTTTTCCTCGTTCTCCCCTGAACGTTGAACTGAGACCCTTTCAGAAGGATGCTCTCTGTTGTCTGATCTTAAACCCATAAATGCTCTCTGCAGCCGGGGGCTTACAGTAATTCCATATTCATTTGTCTAATAGATTTGGGGCTTTCTCACAGATGAACAAAGATACCAGTAAATCTTTGTATTAATTTCTTTTAAAAATAGACCTAAGATGATGCCTAAACCTTGTGGTGGCTGAGCATAAAGCTTGAAGACTGTAAATGCCAGTTTTACAGTAGTGCTACACCAGCCTTCCTGAACCAGCCTTCCTGAACCTGGTGTTCTTTGGATGTATTGGACTGCAACTCCCAGGATCCTCCAGGCAGCATAGCTATGCTGGGAGGGGGATTTTGGCATTTATTGTCAAATACAGGGTACCAGAATGGGCAAGACTTGACTATTATTTCCATTACAACTGTGTGTCCTTAAAGCTCAGTTGCTGCATTTGTGTTAAAATGGGAGCAGGAGGATATGCATTACATTGACAGAGCTTCATGCTTAATTGCATCCCTGCCAGCTGGTTCCTTCCACTTCTCAGTTCCAGTAAATACGTATATTCTACCCATCCCTACTAGCTGGTTTTCCCTGATCTTAGGTTCCAGTTGTGTGTTTGATGGGAGAAAGCACTTGATGGTTCAGACCTCAGAGAGAAAACCTTAAAGACACCCTTCTCTTCCACAGCTCCAGGCTTCTCCCCTCCCCTTCAGGCCCCACATATTTGTGCCGCCTCCCACCACTCTTTGCTGCTTGGCCCTATGTCTTTTTCTCTCTCTGGGAATGAGTTTCAGCTGGTGCAAAATCCATCTGCTCTGCTTGCCTTTCAGGAAGTGATGCATGCCCTGAGGCAGACTTGGCACACCACTTGCTTTGTCTGTGCTGCCTGCAGGAAACCATTTGGGAATAGTCTTTTCCACATGGAGGACGGAGAGCCCTACTGTGAGAAAGGTATTGCACGCACAGCAGTGCGACTGAAATCCACCTAACAATGTTACTCTGTGATGATGGTCTTGTTGTTCTTGATAAAAACAGCACCTCCCAGACAAAAACAAGATTTAACTGTGCAAGATAATGCGTCTACTGAGCTTGAGCTCCATTCTCTCTACCCACCCGCCCCTTTTAATGTGTCCATCCTTAGAAAATATTAAAGGGATTCCCTTCACATTCACTTACTTTGCTCTTGTCAACTTGAAAACAAAATAAATTTTGTTTTATTCCTCTGTCTGTTCCTTGATGATTGACTTGCCTCAAGACATTGTAGGTAGTAAGAAATGTATACATTTTAGATTAAAGCTTCCACAATTTGCCTAGGAAGGTGGCGAGGGACCTATTTGGAAGGAAAAAAATAGGGTGAGCCTTTAAAACAAGGGTAGGCCAAGAGCAGCCCTCAAGCTATCCTTGAACTGCAGCTCCCATCTTCTCTAGCTGATCCAGTCAACCCTACTGTTAATCTGAATGACGTAGGGGTCTCAAGCACCAGGATGGCAAATTTGCTACTTCCTTGTCAGCTCCAACAGGACTCCTGCTGCTCTGGAAAGCTGCCACTAATCTGTGCTCCACTGCTTTCCAAAGCAGGCTACTTCATGAATTCTGGGCTCAGAGGCTTTTGAGAGTCCTCTACATAAAGAAAGGAAGAAGCAGCAGTAGCAACAGTGCTGGTTCATACACCCTGCCCTATTAGTGATGATAAGGACACCACAGCAGCCATGATCTACATACAAAAAGAAGGAGAAGGATATACCACCACCTTTGATGGCAGTGATAAATAGTGGGTCAAACCCTTCCCCCACCACATAGGAAAAAGAAGAGAAGAGGAAATGTTGACCACTGCTAGAAGTAATTCTTTGTTTCAAATACCTTTGTTCAGAGGGTCTTCAGAGCCAGGCCCCATGGGAGATGTATCTAAGAAAATCACCTCTATTATATCACCTTCCTTCCTTCCTTCCTTCCTTCCTTCCTTCCTTCCTTCCTTCCTTCCTTCCTTTGCTGAGTTGGTGGGTTTTTGGGGGGGCAGTTTACAGCTGCACCACAGTGTTAGTGGTTTCCGCCTCATGCAGCAGCTTGGGCCACCCCATAGTGAATGGTGAGGAATGTTGGGAGTTTTAGTCCATCAACATCTGGAGGAGCGTACTTTGGCTACCCAGATTTAAAACACAACCTGAATTAATGCATTCATGGTGTTAAAGTTGCTTTGCTCTGGTAAGCTTTACTTTAAGTATTTAAGCCTTACTCTGTACAGCATAAATACTTCTTCCATTCACTCCTGTTTTATGTTTATTACAACCCTGTGAGCTTGGTTAAGCTGAGAGACCAGCTAGTCCAACGTTAGCCAGTAGCCCTTGTGGCAAAGCAAACTATTTCTCAGAAACTATTTCTCTCTGATTTCACTTTAACCAGTATATCACAGTTACCTCCACACTCAAAGACATGGTTTGTAAAAGTGAAAGGGCAATTGGTGTGTTGTAAAAGCCATTCCAGGAAAGCTCACAGGGCAGAGAAGGAATTTGAAACAAAAATAAACCCATGCCTTCTTACCCAGTAGGTCTCTGTTTGGAAGGAAAGTTAATACTGCTTATCTTCTAAATTTAGTTTTTATTTGTTTCTTCTGCTTCTAGACTACATTGCCTTATTCAGCACCAAATGCCATGGATGTGATTTCCCTGTTGAAGCAGGAGATAAGTTCATCGAAGCCCTTGGACACACTTGGCATGATACCTGCTTCATTTGCGCTGTAGGTTTTTTTATGAAAACAGATTAGGACTTCTTAAGCTTGATATTTGACTTGCACTATAGCATTTGGACCACAGGAGAGAGAGATCCCATATTTAGTTATTTCTGTTTCTGTGCCACCCTATTAGTGTTGTCACTCTTTGGGCAGTTTACAATATGCAATAGAAACGTAACAATATAATAAATACTAAAGGTACAATAAAATACAATTAAACCCAGTTATCACGAACTGAAACTAGTTTGAAATAAAAATTACACAAATTAAAACCCATTTGAACCATATCTGGATTCTGCCCCTGCACATTGAGGGCTGCCATGACAAAAGAAAGGGTTCTAGATTATTCTTATGTGTTCTTTCTTGGACTGTTGGACAGCTTAGTGGTTTAGGCATTTGACTATGTAGCCAGAGGTTGGGAGTTAAATTTCCTATATACCTCCTTGACAGGGCTGGACTAGATAATCCATAGGTCCCTTCTAGCTCTGCAATTCTAAGATGATGGTTGTTGTTGTTATTATTGTTAACACAAAACATGTTTTCACTTGGTGCTGGGTAGACTAGTGGAAGGTAAGTCATTGCATATTTGAGTATTCTCCACATAGAAAACTCAATGCAAATGGAAGAAACGAGGAATGAGCCAATGTGATTTTTACCTTGAGTACCAGAAACCCCAAGGATATTTTCAAGCACCACCCTTTGCTCCATACTGTTGATACGTCCATGCATCCAGCACAGAACAAATATATCCTCAATATAGCTCTTGATGACAATGAGTTTTGCTTGAGAGCCACTTCGGGAATATATGGGTGCAAGAAAGACAGCCCCTGCTCCTCCCCATATTTCCTGCAGCCAAGAGACAGAAAAATACGAAAAGTGTGAACTACGAGGAGATCTCCTGCTATCATCTTGTTTTGATTTGTATGCTTCTAGATTGGCACTACAGGGATGCCTTTTGGGAGTAGATACCAACAGTTGCAAACCTCTGCTATACAATGGTTGCATGGTTAGGATTAAGAGGTTGAGATCTTAATCCTAACCGTACATTCCCTTTACTGTAGAGGTCTTTAACTGCATTGCAAAGGTAACCATCAGTCTTATCTCAAAGAAAGAGAAACAATTTTTTCTAGCAAGAGCCATAGACCCATAAGGAAAGTAGAGGGCATAGCTAATGATGGGTAGAGCTGGACCCCAAAGTAGGTGGAGCCAAACATACAGAAGATGGGATTTGCAGTGTTACCAGTGGCAATAAGTAAAAGACTCTTTGCTATCGTATTCTCTGCAGTCTAAAAGATTGACTGGAAACTTCCTGACATATCAGTGTATAATCACTGCAAAATCCAGTTTCTTCTTCATGAGATCTAGATTACATTGCTTTCTGTTGACGTCCTGTTGACTTATTCCACCCCCCAACCCACTTTATAGTATACATGGATAGAAATACAGGCAATCTTTGCTTTAAAAATATTTTTTATATCTCTGCTTAATGTCACCTAGTGAATCAGACTTTTTCAGTATGTGATTGTTTTAATTTTCAGGTGTGCCATGTGAATTTGGAGGGTCAGCCGTTTTATTCGAAGAAGGATAAGCCACTATGCAAGAAGCATGCACATGCTATTAATGTCTAAAGGATGAGCCAGAAGCTAACAACAAAGTGACAAGAATGGCGGCTGATTCAAGGATTGAAACATGGATAACTCTCATGGTGGGGAGGGGCAGGGGAGATAATGAATTATGAACACTGCTAAAATTGATTTCAGTTGCTTTTATATGTGCAGCTCTTGGTCTATTATATTTAATACCAAAAAATTAATTCATGTTCAAACATTGTTGCAAAATTTTGAGCAAAACGAACAAAGATAAAAACAATTTATAAAACTGTATCCTAAAATTATTTTTTTTAAACATCTTATATGTTTAATATGTTCACCAAGGCAGACTTTAGGCTGCTCAACAGTGATTTAAAAAATAAACAGAAAATCATTCTTAGTATTATGATACAATGTTAATGTGCCAAAATAATAAGTGTAGCATAACTTTTAGTAATTGTTTATAAACAGAATTTTTTATGTCATGATTCTTATTCTGAGTTGTATAGACATTACATAGACCTTGCAATGTCTTTGATAGGTAAGATACAATTAACTAAAAGCACCCCCAGTGGTTTATTCAAGTGAGGCTTGAATCCAGACAAAACTGAGCCCATTCAATTTTTTCCATAGTGACATGAGAACCGCTTCCATGGGGTATGTGCTGTTCTTCATCACCCTGCTCATCTGTAACAGTGGGAGAGGAACCAATGGTATGGGTTTTTTCCTTATGTGACTATTGTGGCCTCTCTCCCGGTGATATGTATTAATGGTAAAATGAATTATGTCATTGGTTCCCCACACATGATCCTTTATGCTTGCATTATCAGAGCAACAAGACTATCCTAGGAAAACACTAAGACACTGCTATGAGTATGAGTTGATCCTAGTATTGGAAAGTAGGAGCACAGCATTATTTTGCATGTGCCCAAAGCTGCCTGGGAGCCATTTCCATGTGATGCTGTGCCATGTGCATGTGCATGTCATATGTGTGTGAATATTGCACTGTGAGGCTCATTGGATGCCTCTTCCAGCCAAAAGGGTGGCATTTGGGTGGTGATCATGGAGAAATAGCCACAGTCTTCGCCTTCTAAGTGGCTGTGATGTCCACCTAAACCTTGTCACTCTGTGCAATACAACCATAGGGGAGGAGAAAGGACTTGTTTGTGATGGTGATTGGTAGAAGGGATGAGAAAAAACATGTTGGGTGATATTAATTCCAGTTGCAAAAGGAGAAACAGTAGAGAGGATAGAACTTTAAATATTTATAGCGAATTACCTCATTCAGAGTATAAGAAGGGAACTTGATTTCCACAGTTTGCTGTTATAAAAGAAAGATCAAGGGCTAGAAATGATCCATGTGGTATTTCTTTCTGTAGCAGAGTAACTTTCCTTCTTGTTCCTCCCTTTGTTTTGTGGGTTAGTGGTTAACTTGTAAGACAAGAGGCAGTAGACGAAATGTCTAGGATGAAATCTATCCAAAAAGGGGAAAAGAAGCCAAAGGGGATTCCAATTGTATTTCGATGCCTTTGGGAATTTGTACTTTGTTTCTGCTACAATTGATAACT